>JAWNLU010000634.1:1210000-3610000 GCA_035042165.1 Drosophila kuntzei | reverse complement strand
AGTTTCAGTTTAAGAGGTATTTTTATTTAATATTTTAAAAGTTGTAGTCGTTACAGTTGAATTTTGGATTTTCTTAAATTTGTATTTTATTATTTATTTATTTATTCATTGACAGTGGTGCCGTGGTGGTTACTGCGTCATGCGACCCACTCAGGAGACGGCGATGAGTTCGCTGAAGCAGCTGAGTGGAATTGTGAAGCCGAGTTATGAGAAGAGCAGCGCCAGTTTTGCCGAGTCCAGTAAAATGGGACAATTCCTGTATGAATACAAGAGCAGCACTTGGAGCGATTGGGGGGAGGCCAGTGAATGTGATTCCGGCTGTTTGTACGGCCCATCGCATCGGTTGAGGGAAGGCAGCACCGGACTTCGCACCTACAGCAGAAGTTGCCTCAACTATCGACCGAGATGCATGGGAAGAGATCGGAAATTTGAAACCTGCATTGCCAAACAATGTTACAGTGTGCCTGTCCAGACAATCGGTGAATTTGCCACTCAGGTCTGCAAACAGGCAAGAAAATCCGACAACGAATTAACCGGCGAGGGACAGCAACTAAGTGGATCCATTGGTAAGTTAAGGAATGTTTGAGAAGAAAGACAGAAACTGTGAAAGAATCTCAAATACACTCGGAAAACGGGCCAACAAAAGCAGGAATTAAAACCGAAACAAATATCGGTTTCAGTTACAGTATCGGTTATTCTCGAATTAAGGATTTCGGTTATCGGTTATGCAAAATCTTGGAATATCGGTTTTGAAACGGTTATCTGTTTTTTGTAAGTCTCGGTTTACAAATACCGGTATAGTTACTTTAATGGTCCAGCGTAATGTCGATTTTATTATAATTTGAGCTCATATAAATTTGGTTCATTTGTTTTGAAAATATCGATTTTTTTTTGATTTTACTAATTTTTAATAGCTTTGAACTGCCATAACTTTGTCAAAACTCAATCTATTTCTTTGTTCAATGTAAATTTGAGCATGATTTTACATTTAAATTCGTTCTGCATTTAAATTTTGTTCAGTTTGAAAATTTTGAAAATCTCGAATTTTTTCGAAAATTTACATACTTACCCTTTGCGTTTTTCGAAAAAAATCGAAATTTTGAAAATCTTAAAAATGAACAAAATTTAAATGCAAATCGAATTTAGAGGAAAAATCATGCTCAAATTTACATTGCGCATGAAAATTGATTGAGTTTTGACAAAGTTATGGCAGTTCAAAGTTATCAAAGTTGCTCAGTAAATGCGACGGCCAGAACCGAAATTAACCCTTATAAATGAATCGGTTACTAAACGGTTATTTCGGCTTAAAGACTTTTGGTTTATGGGTTTCGGTACAGCGGAAAAAATTATTTTCGGTTACGGTTTCAGTTACGGTTACAAATATCAATCGGTTTGCACTGGTTAAAGGTTACGGTTTCGGTTAAGGTTTTAATCCCTGATTTTAAGACAATTTTCTAAAATATTCAATACAATATTTTTTATAGATTTTTTCCATTTTAAGGCGATTTTCTAAAATATTGAAAATAATATTTGCTAATCTATTTTTTTTTATTGTTTTGTTTTAAATTTTTAGGTGATTTTCTAAAATATTGAAAATAATACTTTTTATTGATGTTTTGATTTCTATTTTAAGATGATTTTCTAAAATATTATTTTCTAATCTTTTATAGAAGATTCGTGCAAGGTTTTCTGCCGTACCAGGAACAACGGCACCAAATCCCGTCGCTGGACTTTTCCGGATGGTACCGTTTGTCGGGCGAAGCATCATGGAAAGGATGAGATTGCCTACTGCATTGCGGGACGTTGTGAACCCTTTTCCTGCGACAATGCCACTAGCAATTTCTTTAAAATGGACAACACTTTCTGTGCACATCGTGTTCATCCTCAGCCTCAATCTCAACCTCATCCTCAACCTCAACCTCAACCTCGTCCTCAGCGTGATTCCAACGAGTTGGAGAGCAAACAACACGCCAATTATTATAACAATGTCAGCTACAAACGCTACGCTGATCGATTACAGAATGGTAAGATCAAGTAGTACTAAAATTTAGATAATACATAAACACCTATAATATTATAAGCAATAGAAAAATTTTATTTTATAATTGTTGCGGGTTTCGTCATAAATTATTTGTGAGCAGCACCAAAAGGTCACAATATTTTCCTTGCTTATACGTCGACGATGAAGAAGGCGACTTTGTGGCGCCAAATTACAAATTGTAAGACTGATTCAAAAGCGTTTAAAATAAAGAATATATTAATTGACGTCGACGATGATGACGGCGACTTTTTGACGCCAATTTACAAAAACGTTGAATATAAAGAATTTTATTTAACATTTTTAATTTTTTAATAAGACAACTTTAAAATGATTAAGAAAAATCAAGATTTCGATTTTCTATCTTTTCATCTATCTAACAATCGATCTATATTACATAATCAATATTTCTTGTCTAAAATATGCGTTAAAAACAACATTCTTTTAATATATTTTTTATTTGTATTTTTATTTATTTTTTAAATTTATTTTTTTTAACTTTTATTATTTATTATTTTGATTTATTTTTTTATTAAGACGTTTTCTCTTACATATATGTATTTATCTAGGTATAAATCGATCTATATTAAAAAACCAATATGTTTGGTTTGAATGAAATGCGTTAAAAGCAACATCTGTTTAATTTTTATTTTTATTTATTTTGTATTAATTTTTTTATACTTTTACTTTTTTTAAAACTTTTTTATATTGTATTTATTTTTTTTATTAAGACGTTATCTTTTATATGTATGTATTTATCTATGTATAAATCAATTTATTTTATAAAACTAATATTTTTCGTCTAAAAAATGCTTTGAAAACAACATATTTTTAACATGTATTTTTATTTATTTTATTTTATTTATATTGGTAATTATTTTATTTAATTTCTTTTTATTTGATTTATTTTATTTATACATTTTTTTTATTTTTTTTTTATTTTTTTTATTTATTTTTTATTAATATACCTTTATTTCTTTCTGCTTTCAGAGGTGTCCGTGCGCAGTTTCCATGGCCAGGACAATCATATAAGTCCACAGCAGCCGTACAAGCGAAAAGTGTCCTCCTCCAATGATTATAAATACAACAACAACAACTACAACCACTATCAGAATTCATATGGCAAGTCAGCATCTTCTCCTCCTCCTCCGTCTGCCTCGTTGGTGGTCGAGTCGGAGTCGTTGCCGGAGTGGCAGATAATATCCGGTTGTCACTCCAATTGCATGACCGAATCAATGGGTGTCCAGGTGATCAGTTCACGTCGCACCCAAGAACGCAATGTTCAATTGTGCACACATAAAGTGAAACCTTGCGAGAGTTTGCAAACTGCAGCGGAATATGCGGAACAAACCTGTGCCAGGTATAAACAAAAGGTACGTGGTTTATCCGGTCGTGGATCACAGATCTCGGCCAGCGTCGAGGAACCGGATCGAAGTTGTCGCGTTGGCTGCCAGGATGAGTTTATCAAGTATCGTTATTATCTGGTAAATGGAAGAAATGGACATTTTCCCATTGGCACTCGCTGTTCTCAGGTGGACAAACGTTACTGTCTCTATGGCAAGTGTCTAGAATTTGGAGCGCATAATATATTGAGACAACAATCTCATATTAGTTTGGCGCTTCTTAGGAGCAAACGAGATGTGCAGATACGTCAGAAACGTAGTTATCTTTATTATGATCCGGTTAATATTACGGAAACAATTACACGGGAATTTCTCAACAAAATTGTCAGCAGCATTATTGACTTTGAACGGCAACATTTGGGTGGTGAGTGGACTTATTGACATGACCTCTGCTGTGCACTTAATTTATATTACTTTCCTTTGCAGACTTTGCCGCCGATCACATCGAATTATCAAATCCTATACACGTCTCCACGGATGAACTGAGCAACAACTGAGAACTTTTAATTTAGTAATTACTACTTTTATATATATAAATATATATATTTAGCTTATGTGGCTGCCCTTCTGCTCAAGCGTAGTATTCTAAGTCTAGTTTTTAAGATCTAAATAAATTGCAAATTGTACAATTACTAGCCGAAATAAATGTGTGTGAATGTGACTGAAAGTAGCGACAAAATAAAAGGTTTTATTTATGGTTTAATATATATTAACATATTTATATAATTATAATTAAAATGAATTTACAATTAAATATTTTATACAGCAGTAATTTGATTTATAGTAGGCAGCTTGAAAGTATGCTACAATAAATTAACAATTCCCTTTTCAAATTTCTATTGCATACTTGCAGGCTGTATATTAATTGCTTATTGCTTTTATAGCAGTCAGCCTGAAAGTATGCTAGAAATAAATTAAAAATTCCTTTTGTTATGAAGATGTGCTAGCAAAACATATATTCAAATTTCTATTGCATATTTTCAGGCTGTCTGTTAATTACTAAATTCTTTTGTTAAAAAACAAATTATATATTACATATTTATAGTAGGCATTGATATGAAAATATATGCTAACAAATGATATCTTTAAAGTTCTGTTGCATACTTTTCTGCTGTCTGTTAATTGCTTGTTGATTTTATAATAGTCAGCCTGAAAGTATGCTACAATAAATTACAAATTCGCTATAATATGAAAATGTGCTAATAAAAGTGTCTTAAAATTTCTTAGCATACTTTCAGGCTGTCTGATAATTGCTTATTGCCTTTGCCATAAAACACAAATTAAAATATCATATTTATAACAGCCAGCCTGAAAGTATGCTAAGAAGACGCTCTGATTTGTTCATATATCCAATAAAGAGTCTTCAATAATACATTGCATACTTTCAGGCTGTCTGTTATTTGTTGACTGCTCCGACTTGTGGCTCCTATATTTAGCTGTGGCCTTCAACTAGTTGTACCATCTATAATTAACTTTCTTTTAAATATTTGATACGGCACTAACTTGATTTATATCAAGCCACCTGAAAGTATGCCACACAAAATTGAGGAGTTGCTCTGATTTGATAACTTCTTCAAATGAGAACAACAATTCAATTTTCTGTTGCATACTTTCAGGCTGTCTACAATTTTACAGCACGCATTGCCAACACACACATGTAAAGACAACTCACGCCCACACACACACATATAAACACATATAAACACACATATATTCACTCCCCTTGTCTGCTCATCAGTTTTGTTTCCATTTTTGGCGTTTGCATGCAAACACTAACATCTATTACCAATATATTCGATACCAAAAGGATAACAACAACAATTACACATACACACACATACAGAGACAAGTTAGACATTGGTGTGCGTGTGCTAGAAATTAGATAAAAACACCTACAAAATGCTGAATATGCCGCAGTCGTCAAGTAAAGCGCGCACCGTGCAAACCGACAAAATAAAAAACACAAAAAAACCGAGAACATTAAGTAAGACTGAAAGTTGATTGTGTTGTGTAGTGTAATGTGATTTATACGCTTAACCTTTGCATTGAACATTGAATGCATCAAGTGGCAAGTGACTGAAATTTAAATAAAACCAGTTGCTGTGATTAATTTACCTACTAAATTAACATTATTATTTTAATTGAGGGTCACTTGGCATTGACGTGCTCCCCGAGGACTCATTAAATTAGGTCACATACCTTGGGTCCTTGAGAATTTTTGGGTTGTAATTGTAGTCGACGTCATAAACACGCAGCTCAAGTCATTTCCAAAAGTGTGTCAATGGTTTTTTATGATTCCAACTACTTCAAAAGTTGACCAAGTTAACACGCAATGGACAGATAGTTGCCATTGTCACAATTAGTCATTCTCATTTCTCAATTCTCAATTCCGAATTTTTAATTCATATTTTATGGGACAAAAGAAACGACTGCAGTTGTTGTCTTCACATTGGGTTTTTTTGTGTGGCACGTGCTACAATTGCCACGTACGCAGGACCTTGAGGTCCTATTCATCCAATTCACTGTGCTACTTTCGATAAATTTCGAAATCGAATTATCGATTTGCGTTAATTGGTTTCGCTTCAATTGAATTGCTGAGTTATTCAGTCTAAAGGCGTTGCCCGAATAAGTATGCTATATTTTATTTCTGTGTATCTTTAACTGAGTCACCTGCAATTGCAGTTGCCATTCAGTGTTGCCATTTTAGCTGTTTAATTGCTAGATTTAGCTACTTTTTTAATTGTAAAAGCTAGAAAATTTTTTGAAACGCTATTAGCTATAGATCTAGCAATTTAAAAAAATTATTTAGCTACTTTAAGCACTAGATTTATCGTTAGATTTAGCATTTACTTAATTTTAAAAGTTAAAACATTTTTTGAAATGCTATTGGCTATAGATCTAGCAATTTAAAAAAATTATTTAGCTACTTTAAGCACTAGATTTATCGTTAGATACAGCACTTATTTAATTTAAAAAAAAAGCTGGAAATTTTGATAAAGTGCTAATAAAAGCTGGAAAAATTTAAAATTTGAAAAAATTTGTTAAAAATTTTTCAATTTCTTTAGCGCTTTTAAATTATCTTTTAGCTATTTTTAGCTATTTTTGTTGTTGTAAATTTAGCTATTTTAGGCCATAATATTTTG
Organism: Drosophila kuntzei; assembly: GCA_035042165.1. NCBI lineage: Eukaryota > Metazoa > Arthropoda > Insecta > Diptera > Drosophilidae > Drosophila > Drosophila kuntzei. The sequence continues at coordinate 3,603,416 of JAWNLU010000634.1, read as the reverse complement.
GAAACACTGCCTGCAATTGCATGTGCCATCATATGTCACTTTTTCACATGCTAAACAAGCATTGTGCATTAAATAAATGAGTGTATACTTTTGATATAGCAGTGTAGATGACACTTGGAAATTGTATAAAATATTCAACATAAAAATACATTTGTATAACTGATCATCACTTTGGAGACCTAAAACAGGCTATTGTTGATTTTAGCAAAATTAGGGTGACCATGCTAACGTGTCTGCAAATGCAGTTAGCTCATTTTGAATGCACACACGCAACCATTGTTGGCCATACTTGCAATTGGCCAACAACAACAACAAGTACTGACCATTACCAACTGCGTATTGACAACACGCTGACAATTTTAATGTCTGTCAGACGTCGTTGAACTTGCAACGACAACGGACGAACAGCAGCAGCAAAAAAATTTAATTAATAAAAAATTACAGCAAATTAAAGAGAAATAAAAATCAGTGTAAATCAAAGTTAATTTAAAAATGTGCCTTTTAAATCGCGACTGGAGTGATGTGCAAAGCCGAGGACTCTAAAAAATTTAATTAAGAGTTAGAATCATTTGTAGCAACTGATTTTGAGGAGGAGCAGGAGGAGAAGGCATGCCACCAAAGCGAAGACGTCGATTTCATGGACTCTATTACCATTCATCACCGCCAAAGGGTGAGTTCAGGGGTGTATCAAAGGGGGTGGCCAATGGGTACACTTAAAGTTCCATATTTAATAAGTTTCATCATTACTCGTCTCGTAAATGGTAGAAAAATTATATAAATGACTCCAATATTTTCTCTTTACTAGTTTTGACAATTTAGAAAAATTACAAAAATAATTTTTGTATAATTCATCTTTAGTATTTTAAAGCATAAGTCGGAGTTGTGTGAATTTTTACTAAAAAAATAAGTTAAATTTGAAAAAATAATTATTAAAATATGAAAATAAATAAAAAAAATTAAAAAATAAATTATAATTAAAAAGGACAAAGCTTAAAAACACCCGAAACACCTTTAAAAAATCTTTGATATTATTCTTTTTATTCAAATTAAAAATCTTTTAAAAATTTGCAAATTTTCTAAATTTATCAAATTCTAAACTAAGCTTCCTACACTGTTTTAAGTTATGAAGAACTATTAAATCAAGTGTTATAAATTGTTTTCTGCTTAAAGCAATAGTTTTAAAAAATTCAATAATTTTAAAATTCTATAATTTTGATTTAACACCAAGTTAGTAGAATATTAAAAAAGGCACTCAGGCTTTTTTTAAGCATGCCCAAATAAAAGTTAATAGAAATGCTAAGGTATCTAGTTTGGTGTCGATAGTACAAGAAAATGCATAAATATGAAATAAATATAAATTTTGCAGGATGAAAAAATAATATTCTATTTTATTAACTTTTTTATATCTAAATAAATTAAATATAGTCGTTTTTATAAATTTATTGTATGTTTTTGTTTGTTAAATGTTGACATAGGTAATAAAAATGTATACATCTTAACCATAATTTATTTTAAATGTTGACTCAGGCTTTAAAATTTTATACCTCTTAACCATTTTTCATTTTAAATATTGACACGGTTATTAAAATGTTTTAATGTTCATAAATTAAATTTCATTGTTTTTAAAAATTTATTTTATATGTTATTATTTGATAATTAATTTTTTTAGCTACTTTTGCCCCAGCTGAAATGTTTTCTGATTACGACACTGGATGAATCCAAGTGGGATTAGTTTTAATGAATACGAGTACAAGCAAATTCATTTATTTGCATTAGTTGCGCTTAATTGAGTCAATTAGATTTTATGTGTGGCAACCAATTAAAGCACGCAACATTTTCTCTCTCTCTCTCTCTCTCGAGCACTATCTCTCACTCTTTCGCTCTCAAGAGGCATGCGTGACAATGCCAAAATTTGCATATTGCGTGCCCCAAATGGGCCACATTCCAACTCAAAGTGTCAGGCTCAACAAGTAACAATAAAAAACAGGAAAAAACAGAGAAAACAGGAAAAAAATGGCAAGTGGAGGCGACATTAAGTGGCAATCGCTAATGCGTCATTTCCGTGGCAGTTGTTGGCGGTTTATTTTTTATTGCCAGACACTAAACTCAATTTGCATACGAGCTTCAAACCAAAAAAAAAGGAAAATAAAAAATTTGTGTAGTTTTTTTTTTACGAATTATTTACATATGCAGCTAATGAAATTGTTGTTTACCCAAATATAACTAAGCACATAAATATATATGTTTATATATTTAAGTATTACATATGTACATTCAGGGACCTGTTATTTATTCGGCCAAGAACGCGTACAGGACGCAATTACCTCCCACTTTTGGCCACCATGGCAAATGGCACAACAGCAGCTAAAATTAGTTGAAAAGGCTACAGTCGAGAGCACTCGATTGCAAGAGACCCTGTAGTTAATTTTTACAAATTTTATTAGAAATGAAAATGATAAGCAATTGTATTTAAAATAGGATCAAAAATTATTAAATTAAATTTACATAGTTTTCTACTAAAATAAACGTTTTAAAAATTTATTACTAGGAATTTGTATAATAAAAAATTGTATTTATATTATGAAGAAATACAAGAAATTAAATAGATATAGTTTGCTACTAAAATAACCTTTTTACAAATTCTAACTAAAAATAAAAGTAATGAAAAATTCTATTTACAATAAATGTTTACAATGTTTTTTTTAAATATTATTTATTTTGTTAATTAAAATTTTTAATTCGAATTTTTTTTAAAATATATATTGTAGTTTCGGATGCTTGTATTTAAATTTATAAATGAAATAAAAATAATAAAATAAAAAATTATATAATATTGAGAGTCATACCAAATTTAAATATATACTTGACTGTTTATTCATTTATTTATTTATTCACTACTAAAAGCAGTTGGCTAAATGAGAATTAAGAGTTAAAAATATAAAATATAACTTAAACTGAAAATGATATTAAAACTAAACAATTAAATTAATATTAAGTATTAATTAAAAACTAAAACGATAAAAAGGTTAAATCTGGTATATACAAAAATATAATTTATTAATCATTTATTATAATTATTTTTGATTATATTTTTATTTATGTTACGCACATTTTGCATTTGACCAACTTGAAAGACCCCTTAAGGTTTTGTAGCACAGGGTTAACAGCTATAAAAAATTGGAAAAAAATAGAGAAAATGAGAAATAACACATTGAGCTGTCCTAAATTCAACACCTTGGCTGGTCAGCAACGTTAGTTGGCCAACGTGGCTCAAACTTGGCACACGCAACAGAGAACAGGACATTGTCGACAACTCCGAAAGTAGGCTATGAATTTCTAAGGCATACATATATTTTGAATGATTAATAAAGCAGATACTACATCAATAAATAATTATTAATATTGAAAACTATAACTATAACTAGACTATATATATAGAAATGTCTGATATAATTGCAGTTATGCCAATGAACGGACAGGCGGCCGGACAAAATGGAGTCAAGCGGCGTGAGAACGACGGTGCGTATGAGTAATATTTAATATGTTTACTTGCAAGTCTCAACAGCTGACACTTTCTCAATACTCGTACACAGAAAAAAAACCATTCTTAATTGCGAGTTTACAATGTTTGAATTTAATTTTCATTTTTTAAGCATATTATTATTAAATTAAGACAATAAGGGAATAAAATGGCAACGACTTAATATTTAAAAGTCAAAGAAGCCTAAAATATTTTATCTTATTAAAAATAAAATTTACAGAATCCTGAATATTAAAATATTGCTGAGAAAAATCCTGCTTGAATCAAGTATATTTTACTTGGTTAAAGAAAGTTAAAATAAATATAGTTATATATATATTAACGATATATATATAATGTAAATATATATTAACAATTTTTAATTTCAAATGTTGACACAAATATTAAAATTTTATATTTCTTAACAATTTTTAATTTTAAATATTGACACTGTTATTATAAAATCTTTATTCCGAAATCCTTTTTTTCCTGTGGACTTGCTTAATATTTCAAGAGATTCTTCAAGTGGGCGTTACGTTTGCATTTCTAAATAAAAGTAAAAATAAAACTAATATGACTGCGACCTTCAGAGTGCAAGGCGTTTCAAGTTGCCGAAAAACTAATGGAAAAGTCAGCGAAAAATAAAAAAGAAAAACTCATGAAAAGTCGTCCAAGTTGTTGAGACTTTAAGTTGAGCATTTGTTCGCATTTTGGCTTTTTTAATTTCGTTTTACTTGCAAATTGCATGCAAACACGAAGCCCCCAAAAAATTCGGAAATGAAATCGAAACGTGGCCAAAAAGAAAATGGGGTGTTAGGGGGTTAAATACGGGGTCTTTTTTTGGTTAAATTAATTTCTTTGCACTTTGCAATTGCAATTTGCGACGCCTTTAATAGATTTCTCGGTGAAGCTATCGACCATTCGGATCTGGATGCACGAAAAGGACATTGGCAAGTTGACTCGCATTTTGTGGGCGGGGCAGGGACAACGCCTCTGCCAGCAGGCGAGCAATAATGGGCGTGTCAAGCGCTTTTTAGCCGCCGTCCCGCATGTCATGGTAAGCAATCAAAACCAAACGACAATTACACTGATAACAAAAATCGAATTCGAAAATCAATAATTAAAAATCAAATTTTTTTGTTTACAACTTTAAGTGAAAAATTCATGAAACAAAATTTTAACGTCAAGAAATGATCTCTTGTTTTATTTTAGACCAAAAACTCTTTTTTTTGTTTACATTTCCAAAAAATAAACTGATTTGTAATTAATTTATAATTTAATGTAGGCCTTAATATTAATTATTAAAGACAATTAGTCTTAAAATTTTAAAATCAATTATTAAAAACAAATTATTTTTTTTCTGTTTTACAACAAAAGAAAAATATGAAAAACAAAATTTTACAACCAAGAAATATTATGTTATTTTTTTTAGACCAATGATCTAATTTTTGTTGTTTTTAAAAAAATAAACTGAATAGTAATTTATTTAAAATATGATAGATACCTTAATATTAATCTTTAAAAAAAAAATAGTCCTGAATATAAAATTGGTAATTGTTTATTAAAAAATGTGCTTTGAATTGAATGTGAAAATGTTGCTTATTTCAAGAATCTAGGTTCTGAACGAATTTTTTTAGACCAATGACTTTTTTTTACATTTTAAAATAAACTACTGAAGACCGCAAAAGCCTTTTTATAATGATAATTCATGATAATTTTCAGTTCATCTAGGTTTTCTTACGGGAATATATTATATGAATCGATTTGCTCCTTAAATTAAATTCGCTCTGTTTTGTAAATTGGCGGCACAATGTCGCCTTCATCATCAATGGGGAGATTTGGGTTGCGATTAAGCTGATAATAACTTAACAATAAAAAACCCACTACAACAAATATTTAATAAAATTACTAATGTTTTGGTAATTGTTTTTGTAGGATACAATATTTGTTTGATCATTTTTAAAACAGACAATTACCAAAAAATGGTTCTAGAAAGTTTATTTATTTGTTTATGAGTATAAAAGTGGAACTGTTAAGGGAATCTCTGCTGCTTGCAGAATGCCAGCAAGGATCTGCATCAGGCGGTGATTGACAACAATCTGGAGACGCTTCAAATGCAACTGGAGCCGCCGGTGCCATCGGCATTGGTCACCGCGAAGGATGGCAACGGTTTGAATGTCATACACAAGGCCGCCGGTTTGGGACATACCAAGATCTTGGAGTATCTCATCGGGTTGTGGCCAGAGGGGGCACATGAGATCGATATAACGGGCAAGACGGCGCTTCATTGGGCCGCCAGTGCCAAGAACAATTTGCGCTGTTATACGCTGCTCACCCAAGCGGGTTGCGATGAGGAAGCCTTGGATTACGTGAGTTTTTCCTTTACTTTTTTATTGCCGGAACAATTAAAATTCCTTTTTCCTGCAGAAAATGAAGACACCCGTTTATTATCGCCACAAGCCTCACGAAATCGAGCGGGCGTTTCTTGTCTATGTGCCGGAGGCGCCTCGCATCTCCCCCGATAGCGTTACGGATTGGGAGGCCCTCAGCGATGAGAGCAACGACGGCAGCGTCGCCGGCGACGCCAGCGGAAGCAGCAGCAAACAGAGCAAGGTGAGTTGGCCTTCATTTCTGGCCAGGCTAATTGAAATGCTTGTTACCACATTGTTATTAATACTCTTGCAGAGGAGAATATTATTTCTTTTCTTTCTTTAATTGTAGATATAACCTTGTTCTTTTATTACTAACTAAACAAGTCCTTTAATTTAATAGCTTTCTTTATGATATTTGATATAGATTCGTCATTTTGTTGCTGACAGTATATATGTCGGAACTGTGCAGATAGGAATACTTAATCATATCATATCTCAGGAACAATCGTTCGACAATCAACCTTTAGTATATGAAACTTAGTTGTTTCTTAAGCTATTTCAAAAAAACTCACAGCTTGTGTAATTTAAATATAATTTTACAACCGGACCAAATTTTATTTAAATCGAACTGCTATATCATTTAAAAATAATCAGTCAAAATTCGATTTGTAGTATGGAAAATTTTTTTTTTAAGTTATTTTTACAAAACTTACAAATTGTGTTTCCAGCATTGTCTTATATATGTTGACAAAATTTGATTAAATCGTTTGAAAATCAACCTTTAGTATGAGAAACTTTGTTGTTTCTTAAGCTATTTCAAAAAACTCACAGATTGTGTATTTGATATGGTATTATACAACCTGAACAAATTTTATTCTAATCGGACTGCTATATCATATAGCTGCCGTAGGAATAATCGGCGGAAAACAATTTTGAGTAAGCAATTTTTTGTTGTTTTTTGAGATATTTCAAGAAAACTCACAAATTGAGTTTTCCGCATTGTCTTATATATCCTGACCAAATCTGGTTAAACTCGGACTGCTATATCATATAGCTACCATAGGAATAATCAGTCAAAAATCAATTTGTAGTATGCAACTTTTATTTATTTTTGAGATAATTCAACAAAATTCACAAATTAAGTATTCAGTATTAAAAAGTTTGATTAAAATCGGACTATTCTAATTTATTTATTTATTATTATCTTATCAAATTTTAGCTATATTAAAAACACTTATTTTTAGAAAATAGTAACTTAATGAAACTTTTTATTCAGCATTTTTAAATATTCAACACAGCTCTGCAAGGGTATTAAATTTTCGGCCTGCCGAAATTAAACTTTCTTTCATAATTTCCTTGCGTTTTGTTTAGAAACTGAACATTAAACCGATTGCCGCTGTAAATGGTCGTAAATCGTTGGATGACAGCGCCGAGAACACCTCGGAATTGGACACGAATGACGGGTAAGTGACTTGACATTCAGTTGGCCTTAAAACAGGTCTATAATTTTTGGCCAGAGTTGAATTTGTTTCTGTTTTTTTGCAATGTTTGCTTAAATTTTGTTGATTCGCTTGGCTTTTGAGAGTTTTTTGCATTTTGACACCCTTTTTGCCTTCCCCCGAATCCCCCGTTCAGTACGAGTGCCAATGATGATGATGATGATTTGTCCAAAGCGGATGCGGAAGTTGAGGCTGCCGTGGAAACGGAAGCGGAAGTGGAAGTGGAAACGTTGCCAACGCAGCGTCGACCCGAAACGCCAGCGGTTTTGGCCAACGATGCCGTCGACGATGCCGAAACCGAGGAAGCTGAGGTAAGTACTTAAAGCCAAAAGAAAAGAAAACAACTCCCCCTGCGAAATAGTTGCTGTTGTTGTTAGCTGCTTTGCACAATGCGCTTTTGCTGTACAAGTTTGAAAAAGGCGAAAAAGCTGCAGCTTTTTCAATTATACTTTACATTCATGTCAAAGTAAGCCATTGTCGGCCCTGATGCGGCTTTCTTTTTGGCCAACACACACACACACACACAAACTTACACTAATTGTATATTTATATAACAAAGGAATAAAAATGGGAGTTTAATAAAATATCAAATGTGGAAATAATTTATCAGAATATATTAAATAAACTATTTTTTAATAATATATAATTAAAAATATTATTTTAATAATTAATTTAATCATATTTTTTAATTTTCGATTTTCATTTTGTTTTATATAAATTAATTTAAACTCTTATTATTTTATTTGAACTAAATTAAAAATATTTAAATTAAAACTACATTACAATTTGCATTAAAAAATCAAAGAGAAGAATTCTTATTTAAATTATTTTTTGATGGGAGGTCCTGGAAAAAAAAATTTCTATTTTTATTTTGTAATATACGAATTAATTTTAACTCTTATTTTTTTAATCTAAAATAAAAGATTTTAAAAATTACATTTCAATTTGCATTTAAAAATCAGAAAAAAAAAACTTCTTAGATACACTATTTTTTGATGGGTATCCTGAAAATCGTATAATTTTCTATTTTGAATATTTATTTTTGGATTTTATTTTAACTCTTATTTTTTTTTATCATACATTTAAATTTTCCGTTAAGAATTATAGAATTACCAAAAATATACAATTTTTTGTATGTGTTGTGAATTTTATATTTTAATTCCCAAATTTAAAAAAATACCACAAATGTTTGGAGTTTATAGTAATTTCTGGTATTTTTGTAATTTTCCAATTTTGTATTTAAATATCATTATTTTTTAAAATATTAATTTTATTATTATTATTTTATAAGACATTATTATTATTTATTAAAAATTAAAAATGAGAGTTACTCTATGATTTTTAAATTAAAATATATTAATTTGATTGTTTGGCGACATTTCTAATTATTTAAATTAAAATATATAATTTTATTATTATTTTGATAACTCAATGATTTTTAAATTAAAATATATATTTTAATTATTATTTTGATAACTTTTTATTCAGATTAAAAAATTGGAGTTTCTTTTATTTTTTGTAACATAAAAATAAACAAATGCTTTGTATTTTATAATTTATATTTTAAAAATTAAAATTGTTACGGTTCCTGTTTCCCGTTTCCTTTTTATTTTATTTTTTTAATAAACATCAACAAATGTTTTATGTTTCATAAGTTTCCATTTTAAAATTTGTAATTGTTTCGGTTCCTGTTTATAAACAAAAGATACACAGATACACTGCCAATTTAAGCGCTTTGTCAGTTCAGACTGAATCCTGTAGAAAATACGCGTGTTATATTTAAAAAAAAAACAAAGATCACAAGGAAAGCAATCAGTCGACAATTGTTTACTTTTACAGAATATTGCAAGAGCTGTAAGCGATGATGATGATGATAAGATTGAGACAGCGACAGAGCCGGAGACAGCAGCTGAGGAGGAGAAACAAACAGAGAAGGAGACGGAGACAGCGACAGAGATGGAGAATGGCACTGAGGAGACAAATGAAGAGAATGGAATTGAGATTGAAGTCGAAGTAGATGAAAATGCTGAGAGTGAGCAAAATGCAACTGAAAAGACTGAAGCAATTGAGAAAGAAACGGAAACGGATGCAGAAAAAGACACAGAAAAAGCTGCAGAAAAAGCTGCTGAGGAGGAGGAGGAAGAGGACGATGATGAGGTACAAATTGGCATGCTTTAATTAGCCAATTTATAAATCAATTCAATTCGATTTGATGTATTTGTGACGTTTGCTCAGTTCTTTGACAATGAATGTGAATCTGTAAAAAACTCAAAAAAATCTTAAAAAATCTTAATCAAAAGCTGCTGGCACTCAAATTTCAACATATTCCTCAATGTAGCTGCCACCATAAAAAAATATCAAAAACCTGCAACCAGCAACAACAATAATCACACAATATTTTGAAATCTTAAACTGCTTAGAAAAACGTATTTCGTACAGACTTGAAATGTATATTTTGTAAACGCAAATACAAACATAAAAAAAAAAATACATATTACCTTTAACTAAACATTTATCTATATATATATATATATATTTATCTACATATATTAAACGTAAATCAATAACCAATTAAAAAGCAACAAAGACAGCAAATAAAATATAACCGCAAGTCGTGTGTTTTGTTTTTGTATCTGCACTCGTATTTTTGCATACATACTTTCAATTTCCGTGTTCTCTGCCTATTTGTTTTGTCTCTCTTTCTGTCCCGCTCTCCCTCTCTCTCTTTAGATGAAATCAATGCCATATCGATTGGCCAAATCAGCAGCTGTTCAGCATTTGATATGTAACTTCTCTAGTCTCTCATACGTATTTTACTTTTTCACGTATGTGTCCTGTTGGCATTTCACTTTCATTTCGTCCTGCCGTCCTTCTGTCCATCTGTCCTTCCGGCCTATTGCCTGACGTTTTGCCCGATTTGCCTTTAGCTGTCAGGCAGCTATTCAAATGGCAACCGAGCATGCAAACGTCAAGAACAGTTGCAGGCATTAGATATACTCTATATATATATTATATATATATTCTATGATAAATTTGCCCCATATAAAAAAAATGCAAACACACATACAGTTAGTCAAGTAATTAATTTGACCGGTCTCTGGTAAAGAATATAATTTTTAATACACAAATTTTAATTTTAAATAAAATATTAGAATCAAATTTCTTGTTGTGTGTTTTACTTGTTATTCAAAACAAATCTGCATTTAATTTCAATTTTAAATATTTTTACTTAAAATAAAAAATAACTTACTTTCAATTTATATTATGAAAATGATATAATAATTTTATTTTGGATTTCATTTTTATTTGATTTTCAATTTTAAATATTTTTAATTAAAATAAAAAATAAGTCTTACTATCCATTTATATTATAAAAATGATATAATAATTTAATTTTGGATTTAATTTTTATTTGATTTTTAATTTCAATTTTAAATACTTTTAATTCAAATAAAAAATAACTCTTACTTTCCATTTATATTATAAATATTATAAATTTTATTTTGGATTTTAGTTAAATGAACATTGTATGCAATTATTTTTTGAGACAATTTTTATTTAAAAAAACAAATATAACTCGGTTTTTTGGTTATTTTTTTTTCTATTTAAAACAAAAATATAATTTAACAAATTTTTGAACCAATTTTTATTATTAAACTTAAATAAAACTTTAAAAAAATAAACAATGAAATACAAAAAAAAAGCCTCTTATTATTTATTTATTTATATTTTAGTTCATTTCTTTTATTGGCGCTATTCGTATCTTTATTTCATTTTTTAAAATAGTTTACCCGAATTTAGTGCTATTTACATTAAAAAAAAAAACTATTCAAAAATAAAATAAACAATTAAAAACAAAAATGGCCTCTTATTATTTATTTTTTTTTGTTTTTAGTTCGTTTCTTTTATTTGTGATATTTGCATTTATATATAATTTTTAAAATAGTTTAACCGAACTTAATTTAATTTCCTTTTTAAAAAACTATTACAAATAAATAAAAAATTTAAAAACAAGAAATGGTTTTTCTTTGCTAAATATAATATGTAAGCTTTTTATTTAGTCAAAGAAATTACTTGACTAACTGTTTGATTGCACTTTGCCTCAAATTGCTGCAGTCGTTAGGGGGGCTCTGTTAGGGGGGGTATTCGCATTTATTGCGTTCTATTTGTGTGGGCGTTGTGCAAACAAAATTTAATGACTACGGGCTTTGATCTCAATCTCAAATTGCAAAACAACTTGGCGTATGCGCAATATTGAGTATACGCCCCCGAGTGCAAATATAATATGACTTATGGATTGAACTGATCTGGATAACAGAAAAAAAAAACAAACTGCACTCACATACAAAACATATGTAAATGGCACCACAATTTGTCGTAGTCTCGTAGTGTCCTTGTGTTCGTATCCTTGTGTTGCACCTGTTAAGCTGTTAAAGGCCGAGAGTCATCAATTACAAGCGCAATTCTCTGCAGGATGTGATAGCGGCAACGCCAAGTGAAAGTCAAGAGAAGACAGAGGAGAAGCTGGAGCAACAATTGGAGTTGGATCAAGATCTTGTGCAGGATAATGATGGTGGCGATTCGTTGACCTCCTCGCTGGCCATTGAGGGCTTTGTCCAAGGCGCCTCCGACGATTATACAGTTCAGTCTCAAATGGCAGCTTATGAAGTCGATGAAGTATAAGCGGCTAACCTCTATTTCTATCTATCTATCTATCTATCTATCTATCTATCCATATCAAACATTAGAAATTCCCATTGCTTTCTGTTATTTTCGCTTTCATTTTGAGTTGCACCTTTCTTTCTCTTCCTCCCTTTTCACTCCATCCAAAAAACTTTACAGCTCTTTAGATATTTTTTGGCGCATTGTAGATTGTCTCTTAACTTTTCACAGGATGCCCGTTTGCAGCAAATTATCGAGTCCGGGGATATGGAACAGCTGGCGGAGATTGTTCTCAACGGCGAGGGCGGACGTCTGCTCAATCTCAAGTCCAAGGAGCCCGAGATTCAAGCTTTCTTAAACAATGTACCCAGCTATATGGTCTGTATAACCAGATTTTTAAGTAGAGTTCTTAAATATGAAATTATAAGTTTCAAAATTTCAATATAAAAATAATTATCTCAATAAATAATTAAATCTAAGATTAATTTTATTTTTGTTGAATTTTCCTGGAAAATAATACAATTTTTATTTTAAATTTGTTTTATAAAATATAGTTTTACCTAATATTTTTCATTTTTAATAAGAAGAAATACCTTTAACATTTAAATATATATTTTAAAATGATAAATCTTTTATTTTTCGAAATAAAAAAAATTATTTCCATTTAGAGAAAGCTTTTACTGATTAAAAATATATGTATGCACTTTATTGGGTCGGAATTCCATCCGGTTCAAAAGATATTTGCAATAAATTTTAATTTTATAATATAAAATGAAATTTAACCCCGTTTTTTCATAGTCAAATTCAATTTTTACTGACAGATTTTTTAAATTGATCTTAACTTACATTAATTTAAAATTTTATTACATTTATTTTAATTTTTATATTTAAAAATTTAATATATGTGTTATTTTTAGAATAGATAATAAAAGTTGCAATGTAACTAGTTTTTATTATACAAATCAAAAATAAGACTTAAATTTAATTTGCATAGTGAACAGTAAAAATTAAAAATTTTAGATAATTTTTTAATAAATAATAAAAATTATAAATAATAGTTACATTTAAATTTTTATTGTCTATTCAATATTTATTATTTTAAATCTTATTTTTGATTTGTATAATACAAATTAGAAATAATAGTTACATTTCCATTTTTATTATACGAATCAAAAATAAGGCTCAAAATTATTTTATATAATAAAAAAGTAAAGAAAATATTTTTTTAAATATTATAATTGTTATTGTTGCTGGTTGCACTGAAACGTGTCCAATTTTACACTAATTGCTGATGTTTACAGGAGAAAATCCATCGCGTGCATGACGCGGCACGTGACGGCAGTTTGTTGGCACTGCAGCAGGCTCTGGATCGCCGGAAGTTCGCCATTGCTAAGGACGACATATCGCCAAATGGTGCAACACCGTTGCACGTTGCCGTTCTCTTTGGACACAGTGGTAAGAACACACCGAATAAAAAATCAAATGTAAATGGCAAAAGGTTCTGTCAACGTTTTGTATTACTTTTCCCCTTCAGACATTGTACGTTATTTGGCTTCGCGCTTTCCGGAGACGATGGCAATTACGGATAATGACGGACGCACGGCGCTTCACTATGCGGCCACAATTAAGGACAATGGTCACTTCTACAATGTCCTCTCACAGCTGGGCTCCAATTCAAAGGCTCTGGACAAGGTGTGTATTCGTAAAAAAAGTCAACTCAACTCTGGCATAATTTATAGCCCAAATCATTATGTACAAAACTGCCAAACACGCAAGTCTAGTCGGGTTCTATTTCAGTTCTTCAGTCGGGTTTCTATATATGTATGTGGGGTACCTTAAATTATTTGGATTCAATCTTTGCTTAGGCAACTTTTTGCTTACATTTAAATTATGTAGGTTTAGTGTATTTACAGGGAAAATGAGAATTACTTATTTAAGATTGTAATTTCTTTTTATTTTGCATCGCTTTTATCTATAATAAATCTTTAACTCATATTACAACTTTTTCAATTAATAATATATATAATTATTTAATCAATAATATTTCTTTAACTTATATCAAAATTTAATTATTTAATTTACTATTTTTATTCATTTTGATATATGTATATTTTAACTGCAAAATTATCAATAGAATTTATGTTATATGTTATGTTATGCTATATTAAAACTTTTTGAATTATTGAAATTTGAGTATCTAATTTATAATAATTATAATTATTTATGTTCAAGTTTTTATTAATTTTTATTTATATTTTAATTTAATTTTTATTTAAAATGTAGCCTTAGATGTGTAAAGATTTTTAATTGATATAAAATCTTTTTCAATCTTGAACCGTGAAATACTTAAAAAAAATTCAAAATATATTTTACATTTCTCAAATGATTAAAATATGTTAGAGAAAAATATAGATAAAGCTCGGCATTTTTTCGCATCCCATTTATCTATTATCTTAAGCTATTATCCATATTACTCATATTTATTTTATAGTTAAATCAATTATCAGTTGGAAGTTAATTTAAGTAATCAATTAAAATTAATTTAAGTAATCAAGTAATCAATCTATGATAAAAATTCGTATATCCCCTGCATAAATTAATAATTATTAAATTATTTTAATACCTATTAAAAAGCTCAATTTGCGGCCTCAAAATAATTGTGCTTAAATTATAAAATACTATATAATTTTAGAACAGTAATAAAAATATTACAAACTGCAAAAATTAATTTGTTTTTAAAATCATTTCCGCATTTTATAAACATTATCTATTATCTCATTATTATTATCTCTTACCTGCTTAATGCTATTAATATTTAAAAGGCTTTCTTAGTAGTAAAATCATTTATCAGTTGGAAATTAATTAAAGTAATCAATCTTTGATAAAATTCTTATATTCCCTGCATAAATTAATAATTGTTTAATTATTGTAAATAGCTATTAAAAAGCTCAATTTGTATATAATAATAATGTATAAAATAATTGTTCTTAATTTATAAAATTCTATATATTTGTGAACAATAACAGAGTCATTAATTTGGGGCCTGAGAACTTTAACAGCTAGTATTCCAGCTAATTGTCAGCATTGAAGATACTTTGAAATTCCAGTTGAAATTGAAAAGGGGCGGTAAATGGGTCAAGGTGGTTTAGCGGTTGATTTTCAAGTGTCAGTGGCATGTGGATTGGGAACTAGTATCCATGGTTTATAAATATGAAATGAACTTATAAGAATTACATTTGAAATTTGCCACACAGCTGGGACATACGCCAGAATTCTATGTGGATGTTGAGAAATCAAAGGATGTGCTCACCTACACGGAATTGTTGAGCATTTTTGGCGCCGAGGAAATGGAAAATCAGTTGCTCAGCGATCAAGGTGGGTTTTCATTTATCTAAATTAATTAAATTACATATATTTGTATACTTTTATTATTTATAATTTGCTTTGCTGTTTGCTTTTTTTGCGTCGTTTTTTGTTGCCACACGCTGTTTAATTGCACTAGTGAACTAGTGAAGCAGTGAACTAGTGAACCAGTGAACTAGTGAACCACTCAATAACATTGCTGCATAAAAAAACCAGCCGCATTTAAATAATTAATTACGTTTGTTTGCTAACTCGAACTTCCGGACATGAGCTCTCAATGATTGCCTGTCTACTTCACTCTCCACCCCCGCTAAACATTGATTTTCACACACACACACACACTTATATATATACACACACTTATACACACTCATATATGTACAGAGAGTCGCACTTATCACGCGTCCTTCACCAGTTTTGTACTTACATATTCATAGCATTAGTCGGTCTCTCAATAGTTAGTCAACATTTGTTGGCTAAAACAGTTAGCGCAGTTAGCGTCGGACAGTCGTAAGTGCAGGCGGGTCGAAACAAAATGGCGGCAAATCGGGAATTCTTCAATGAAATTATCAACAATATTGACGATATATTTGGTATGTTATAATCATTCAATGTTAAGGCCAATTTAAAATTGTTCAAAGCTGGCAACTTTTTTAATTGAGTACAGTTGAACCTCACTAAAGTGAATTTACAAGACTAACTTTATTATGCAGCATGATTATCTTGATTCTTATAGAGCGAAATTATCTTAAAAACAATTTGTAAACAGAAAAGTTTAATTCCATTAAAGTTCACTATAGCGAAGTTTGACTGTTAAATATTTAGACCTTGTAAAACAGCTTATCATTGTATCAAACATCGTTTAATGACCTCTATCTCTACTGTTGCATCAGGTAGTCAACTGGGCGTATGCGTAATATAATATTATGTATACGCCCCATTGCAGCAGTCGAGTTGCAATGAGAGCAATAAATAGTATCTAAATTGAAAATATAAAGTTTTACGAGGTCTACTCATATGCGTACACTGAAAAAAAAAAAAGTTTCTACAACAAGAATATTCATAACATATTTTTTAAATAGGACATTTTTAGGTGAAAAAAAATAGCAAAGAAAAATAACAAAGAATCTTATAAAAAAGATATTTTCTTCTTTTTAAATGAATGTACTTTGTATTAATATTTTTCTCACAAAATTATTTTAAATTTTTGGCTTATTTTTTCATCAGTGTAGTCTTATATTACAAATTTATCAAACTTTAACCTTTTTATTTATTTAATGCAGACTGAAAGCATTCATCAAAGAACTATCTAAAATCTATTATTAAATTACAAAGTGAGATTTTATATTAAAATAATTTTTTTATAGTAAGCCAAAGAATGTCGTGCAATAATTTATAATGACTTAATTTAATTAATAATGTATCTTTATATTTTTCTGACAAAACTATTTTATGTTTACGTGTAATTTTTTTATCAGTGTAGTTTGTCATTAAAAACTTTGCCATTTTTTATGTATTTCTTTAATGCAAACTTAAAGCATTCATCGAATAATTATTTAAAATTCATAATAATATTGGAAATTAGGATTTAAAATTCATAATAATATTGGAAATTAGGATTTTAAATAAGAATGATTTTTTAGAGAGTTAATGATTGTCGTGGAATAATTTATGAATATTTTAGAGCCTGTATATAATATAAAATTTAAAACTAAAAAGATATTAAAAAAGTTTAAATTGTAGAGATGTTTTTTCTGTAGATGTTGCAAGTTTTAATTATACAGAAAAATGAAATTAACTTGTCAACTTTGTCATGCGATAGTTTACTACGATTTTAGACCCCATACATAATATTAAATTGAAAACTCAAAGCTTAAAAAATATTAAAAACCCTTTAAATTGTAGTTCTGCTTTTTCCCTGTAGATATTTAAAATTTTCGAGTTTTAAATCGACAGAAAAATGAAGCAAACTCGTGAATTTTTTTAGTTTATTAGTATTTTTCTATATGTTTTCCAATGTTTCACCTTTTCCGACCCACTGTACACATAAAAAAAGCCCTTGTTTATTTTGATTTGATTAATGCGACACCTTAAAGAGTGTCCGCTTGTAGACCCGATATTAAATAATAATATCATCAACTAAATCGACAGAAAAATGAAGATAACTCGTAAAGTTTGTCATACAATAGTTTACTAAGATTTTCCTAGAATCCCTACTTAGGTATTTTCCAATGTTTCACCTTTTCCGACCCACTGTACACATAAAAAAAAGACCTTGTTTATTTTGATTTGATTAATGCGACACCTGATTAAACACCTGCGCCTATTTTCAGCACTCACAATCAAAGGAAATCTTTTTTGTTTTATTATTGTCTATTTGTTTGTGTCCATGTCTGTGTATCTGTAATTGTATCTGTAACAATGTCTGTGTGCGTGTCTTGGTGTTGGTAATGATAATCATCAAAATAATTACACCCAACGCTGCCCAATGAAAACATCGATCAACGATTAACGATCACCGATTAACGATCAACGTTTATCGATCAGTTCCCGATGATCTACACAGCGCACGTCGTGAATTGCAGGATGGAGAAATCGCCCGAACTTTGGATCGTTGTTTCAGTGTCATCACGGAGTCTGGCAAATTGTTGAGTGGATCTTCCGCCTCGGCATTATCCCATCGGAAACCTTTAAGTGCCTCCGCTTTACAACTGTCAGTTACAAGTTATTTGAGTCGTTTTCTTAAACGTGGCGTCTATGAGAAAATCAAACGAAGACAAACGCGACTTGATCATAATTTATTTGATGTTCTGTGGCCGGCGATGAGAAAAACTTCGAAATTGCGTCATTTGGAGGAGGATATCAATTGTGGCATTATTGCGCCCGATTTTGATGTGTTTGTGGTGTTCCAGGAGTTTCTAGTGCCGTTTCTGAAGGACATGCATTGCCTGAGCATCGATGCGGACTTTAAACCACATCAGAGACTCGCGTATTTTCCAATGGACAATGGAGAACGTCTCAATACGGCGGCATTTGTATTTGACGATGAATCGCAGTTGGTTACACGTTGCATTGTGGAAACATCTCGTAATCTGGATCAATTGGAGTTGCCTTTAAATCTCACAATTGGCCAAATTGAACAGGCTGAACGTGTCATGATGGGCAAAATATTCACGGCCAATTTTGCCGAGGCAATTGGAGAAACTGAATCGGGCAGTTATTATACTTTAACCGAGTTGTTGGAACCCAATTCAGAAGTGGCCAGCATGCTCCATAATCTCGGTTTAATGATTCCCCTTTTGGATACCACGGATTTAGTTCAAGCTGCCGAATCTACAGCTTTTAATGGCGCCCTTTGGCCTTATGGACGTGGCGTCTATTTAAACTCGGCTCAGAATATGGCATTGTGGCTCAATTGCCTCGAACATTTGCGTGTCATCTCGTCCAGCGGTGGAAAGGAGCCAGCGGATATGGGAGCAGCTTATACGAGGGTCGGAAGAGCAGTTTCGTATCTGGAAACCCAACTTCACTTTAAAGAGAGTTATCTGCTGGGTTATTTGCAATCTCGTCCAGCTTTTCTGGGCACTGGACTTAAAATGACAACGATTGTCAAGTTACCGAATCTGATGAAGGAACTGGATAATCTACGACATTTGTGCTCTGTTCGAGGTTTAAGTATGGTCACAAATCGACTTTCAAAGTTGACAGTCAGACTTATTAATATGCAGAGCATGGGGATTGTGGAGCATGTGTTGTTTCAGGACTACTGCACGGCTGTCACCAATATATTGTCCTTGGAGAAGGATATGTCGCTGACAAACTCCAAACACATTGCCACCATGTTGGTGAAGATCTTTAAGCGCAAAAAGCACAGCCTAATCGATCGCAACTGATCGTAGATGCGATTTATATGAAAGAGATACAATTTAAGGATATAAAGATACTCGTGAATTTAACTGCAATTGAATTGTAAATACAAAAGCAACAACAAAAGCAACAATTGATGCAATTTAATCGATCGCAACTGATCGTAGATACGATTAATATGAATAGATAATTTTTAAAGATACAAAGATACTCGTAAATATCACTGCAATTGCATTGTACATACAAAAACAATAATTAATGCAGTTTAATCGATCGCAACTGATCGTAGATACATGTTATGTGCTAAAGATACATTTTAAAGATACAAAGGTGCTTTAAATTCAATGTAATTCTGTTGTAAATTCCACAATAAATATGTAGTACATAAAATACTACAGTATAATCGATCGCTACTGATCGTAGATACGATTTATGTGCTAAAGATACATTTTAAGGATACAAATATATTGTGAATAAAATGCACTTGTATTATAAATACAACAAAGATCGGTTAGTGCACTAATTACTATACTGATATCCATTGTAACTGATCGTAGATACGAATTAAATACAAAAGATACATTTTAAAGATACAAAGATGCTTTAAATTCAATGTAATTCTATTGTGAATACTATAATTAGCATCAAGTATATAAATTAAAACAGTTTAATAGATCGCAACTGATCGTAGATACGAGTTACATGAAAAAGATACATTTTAAAGATACATATATAAATTGATACTATGCAAATGTATTATAAATACACCAAAGATCAGTAAGAGCACTATTTACTTTATTGAAATCCATTAAAACTGATCGTAGATACGCGTTATACTAAAAAGATACATTTTAAAGATACAAAAATACTTAAACAAATATATTGTAAATACAACAAAGAACAACAACAGCAAATGCAACAATTACTACTTCTAATAATGTAATATATAAATAATATATATATATAATTGACAAGCGATCGATAACACATCGATAACGCATCGATAACACATCGATCATCACCAATAAATCCAAATCTCAGCTTCTATCGGCCGTACCGTCGCACGCAAAATTACTCTTGAGATACACGTACGTACCCCTGACCCCTGACCCTCTAACACCCCCTCCCACTTCCTATAACCTCCCCTCCTCCCACCGTTAGCAATGTGATTTGTACCAATATTTAATATGATTTGCAAAGTATGTTTGAGTTTTATCATATACTAGATTCAATTGATTCCAGTTTATCTTGTCTTTCTCTCTATCTATCTATCTATCCATCTATCTTTCTCTCTCTCTATCGCTTTGTGTACATAGGCTAGTTACTCTCTTTTTATAAGTGTAATCTCTCTCTTTCTTTTAGATCTTTAGATTAATCCAAATCTCTCTCACATTTTCACAGGTCAATCGCAACCAGTGAGTTTTCAGGGGAATCCCATTTTCAAAACGGAACAAGGCAAATATCTGGCTGACTGTGAGTATATGGAGAATATAGATTGTGATTAAGATATCCTATAAATATACAACGACATTTCTAGCACTTGTATAATATCGAAAGACAGCTCCAATTAAAAGTAGTTGATAGCATAGATACTCTTTAAAAAAATACACTTCCTTTTTAATTTGTATAAAGTAAAGAGAACTCTAGACAAAGTTAATCTGATGATAGATGCCCTATATACAATTAATATAGCTCAAGTTGACAATAGTCGACAGTTAGATACCCTCTAATTAAATGCGTATTTATATTTTGATCTATAATATTTATTATATTTAATTTTAGAGCAGTTGAACAAGAGTTAAAAATGGATTTTTCAATAAAGTTAGAAAATATCATTTCTATTAACAATTGACTAAAATTATATAAAACTTAAAGTTAATTGGATAAAAAAAAAATTAAATATATTTCGAGTAATATTTCTAAAATACGTTAAGATTTAACGACAGATAACGAAGATATCTTGTAAATATTTTTAAATGTATAGTTGTTAAATAAATGTATATTTATTCAATGAATTAATTATTTATCTTATTTAACTAAAAGTAAACTTTTACTTAGCAAAGTAATTATATTTTTTTAATAAAATTATAAAATATAATTTCTACTGACAATTGACAAAAATTTATTAAATTTAAAGCTAAAAGAATAGAAAGAAATTAAATATTTTTATGGTATTTCCATTCTCTAAAATAGGTTAAAAATTTAACAATAGAAATATATCCTGTAAATATTTTTAAATGTATAGTTGTCCAGTCAATTATTATTAACAGGAATAAATAAAAATGCTAGTGCAAAAAAGAGCTGAAGCTTAAATTGTTCAATTAGAAAATCTCCTTCATTTATTTGTTTTAAAGATTTCTAAATATTCAAGTGTATTATACAAATATTCAAATTATTTTTCCCACTCCCTGCAGCTTTGGCCGATCCTTTAATTAAGGCACTGACGGAGATTGCCAACAAGCGTCCCAAGGATCCAGTTGCCTATCTTACAGGCTACCTGCAGCAATTCATGGGTGAAAGGAAACCGATAACTGAGGTCGTTGTCCACTCGGGCAGCAGCAATTCCACGGCCTTGGCCAACTCAAATCCCAAACTGAACAGCAGTCGATTAACCAACAATCGTACAGATCTTATCGAGCTGGATGCACGATCCCTGGCCGAGCAGCAGGAGGATGACGATGAGGATGCCGCTCTGGCCGTGCAGCATTTGGAGGAGCGGGATGAGCACGGACAGAGCATGTTGCACTTTGCCTGTGCTCGTTCCCATCGTCGAGGTGCACTCTATACCCTCATCGAGGAGTCTCGCATCGATCTCACCTACAGGGATGAATTGTATCGCACGGCCAGGGATGTCGCACTCCAAGCGAATCAGCCCAACAATGCCGCCGAAATCGATCGATTTCTGCTCGCCCAGGCAGTCTTGGGTGAGTTATCTACAATGGTATTCAAATCATTAACTACCTAAAAATCGGTATACCTAAAAATAACTTTGCTTTAAAATTTAAAAAAAAATAATTAAGGAATTTGTTACATTTTTAAATGTATTGAATTAAAAGCAGAGAACATAACGATTAGAATTTTAAAATATAAATTATGAAATATGAACCATCTATTTTTTACTTTTATTAAACGATACAAAAGCATATTTATTTTTTTATTTTAATCAGAAAGTAATGAAATAATAATTAAATTTCAATTTTTGTCTGTAAACAAATATGCCAATTTTTATTTTAAATTGTTGTATTAATTAACAAATACAAATTTATAAAAGAAATATTTATTTTTTTATCTTAATAGGAAATTGTGAAATATAATAAAATTTCAATTTTTATTATATTATTGAAACTAGCTTTCCAAAAATTATTTATAGATTTGTTACATTTTTCAATTTATTAAATTAAAAGCAGAGAATTTTAAAATATAAATTTTGAATTATGAACAAATTATTTTTTGAATTTTAGCAAACATCATAAAAAGCATATTTATTTTTAATCTTGATTAGAAAATAATGAAATAATAATAAAAAAGCAAATATTTTTTTTAAATATTTGTATTAATTAATTTATAAAAATTGAGAAAAGAAATATTAATTATTTTTATCTAAATAAGAAGATTTTGAAATATTTATAAATTATCAATTTATATTTTAAAATCATCATTTTTTTTTATCACTTTTTGCATAAATTAATATTTTTAAAACACATATTGAAAAAAAGAAATTAAAAAAGTGGTTCTTAAAATACCAAAAATTCCCAATAGTAAAATTAAAATGAATTCTAGTATTGATCGGTATATTTGGTATTTTGTGGAATTTTAATTTTATTATATTTATATTAATTATCCGAATAATTTTTCTGAGGTTTAATTTTGTTATACTCGTTAATTAATTAAATAATTTATACTCTTCCCAGGTGATGTGGAGACCTTTGATCAGTTAGCACTGCAGGGTTACGATCATATACTAGATATTGAGGATGAAAGCGGCAAAACCATTTTGGATGTGGCCACCGAGCGTCAGAATGAATCACTTGTTACATTTTTAAATAACTTGAGATCCTTGGAGGAGGCACGTGAGGAACTGCATCAAATAATACGCGATAAGAATGTGATGCGACTCAAGGAGCTGACGACTGTGCCCAATGCCAAGTGGTTAATCAAGACCAAAAACTATTATGGTAATTTTAGAAAGAAAATAATAAATATTTTTATATTTTCCTATGAATTTTCTTTCTTTTTATAAAGGTCGCACCGCGCTGCACATAGCTGTGCTTAAGGAGTCCGAGGAGATGGTACAACATCTGGTTCAGCTTTGTCCTGAATCCCTCAAAGTCACAGATAATGTAAGTTGAAAATATTAATTGGTTTATTTAATTAATTTATTCATTTAACGATGACTTATTAGAGTTTTTAATTTATATTACAAACAATTTTAATTCATAACTAAATAGATAAAAAGTGAAATTAAGTTTATATATCTTATATACAAAAATAAAAAGTTGAATTCATTTCTTTAAATAATCAATTTATTTATTTAACGATGACTTATTATACGTTTTGAATTTAAATAAAATTATAAAATAAGAAAACAAATTAAATACCTTTAAATTATATTACAAACAATTTTAATTCATAACTGAATAGATAAAATGTTAAATTAAGTTAATATATTTTCTATAAAAATATAACAAGTTGAATTTATTTATTTAACGATGAATTATTATACATTTTGAATTTAAAAAGAATTATGAAATGAGAATTAAAATAAAATACCTTTGAATTATATTACAAACAATTTTAATTCATAACTGAATAGATAAAATGTTAAATTAAGTTAATATATTTTCTATAAAAATATAACAAGTTGAATTTATTTATTTAACGATGAATTATTATACATTTTGAATTTAAAAAGAATTATAAAATGAGAATTAAAATAAAATACAATTCTAAATCATAAATGAATAGATAAAAAGTTAACTTAAGTTAATATTTCTTCTATAAAAAGATTCAAAATTTGAATTTTTTAATTTAACTCATTAATTTATTTATATAACGATGATTTATTAGACTATTAACAATTAAAATATAATTTAAAAATGAGAATATAAATAAAATACCTTTACATTTTATTTAAAACAATTTAAATTCATAACTGAATAGATAAAAAGTTAAATAATGTTAAAATGTCTGCTATAAAAAGAAACAAAATGCTAACTCAAGTTAATCTATCTTTTATAATTCCCTTTCAGTTGGAACGCTCTGTTTTGCATTATGCTTTGGGCACCAATTTCTGTGAGAGCGTCAGTCGAATACTCATACAAAATGGTGCCAAGCGCACGGCAAAGGATCTCAAGGGTAGACAGCCGAGCTATTATTTCATCAACAAGGCGGACATACTGCGTCTACAGGAGGAGGAGGAGGAGGCTCGTTAATCAGTCGAATTAAGCAATTTAAATGTATAAACATCATCTAGGTTTAAGCTGTTCTAGTTAAATAAAAAAAACATTTAGAATGAAAAATAGTCACGATTCTTTCGCAAATTTGCTTAAAATCTTTGAGAAATTTTAAAATTTGAGAAAAATGTATTACAGATGGAATCTTAACTCAACTTGAGACAAATTCTATCAATTATCATATCCATCTTTTGAATTTATTAATGAATCTCTCGCAAAAAATTTGACTTATATTTCCCAAGAAATATAGGCAATTGATAAGTTTTTGTTTTAACTTGAAAATAGTTCGTCTAATTGTAATTTTATTTTCCTAACTACATTATTCAATTCCTGTTTGAATCTCTATTTTAATTCTTCTTTGGGTTCTGAATTTCTTTCTTAAAAATGCTCTTAATCCTTTTGATAAAATGAGCTAAGCCCTTTCTAAAAATTAAATACCTTCTCTTAACAGGAAACTAATTCTTCCGATTATAATATATACATTATTTAATTTAAAATGTTGTTAAACTTAAAATTAAATTGTTTTTTATTCTTTCAGTTACGAATTTAAATTTAAATATTATTTAATTTTTAATTTTACATACATACATATTTATATTATAATTATGTTTAAGATTTAAATAAATAATATTTATTTCTCTTTGCCGACTGCTTTTAGTCGAAGTTAATTAAATAAATAATTTATATAGTTATAATATTTATTTTTAAAATTCTTCTCTTGCTTAATCCCTTATTGTAATTTCCTATTTTAAGTTAACTGGACTCAGATTTTCTTATCACCATAAAGTGAATACAGTGTGATTTAATAGTTCTCTCTGATAATGTTCATTCATTCATTTGAAGTGCACAATATTCAAAGTGTCGACAAATACTCGATAGCTAAATTCGAAAATTGGTTTAGTATGCAGATAAGATTACACAGTAAATCCATTATCTGAACTGCAACTCAAATACCCTACAATCAAATGTAATGAAACAATAAAGTTTTCTTTATTTCTCATATAAGAAAAATAAATTGAAACTTAGAGATAATTTATTTAAAAGAAATAAATTTAGTTAATCTACTTTAAGAATTCCAAATTGAATTTTGATTATTAATTTATGACTATAGGGTATTTGGCTGTCAATATTAGGAAATATCTATCTTTACAGAAAAGCAATTACATTTATTGTATTCATGTCTATAAGGTTTATTCTTTTCTCTGTTTAATCAATCGCAAGATTTGCGCTAATCAGTTTTTGTTTTACAAGCAACTGATCAAATTCAAATAGATTGTGTATAGATTAAAAATGAGTGTGTGTGTGTGTGTGTGTTTGAGTGTATGTACACTGAAAAAAAAATGTTCTAAAATCAAGAATTTGGTCTCGGAATTAAAAGTGTTGGTCTAAAAAATGCGCCGAGAACCTAAAGTTCTTGAATTTAGAAAACACATCTGGATTTTAAGAACATTTCAAACAAGAATAAGTTCTTAATTTAAGACCAAGCAGTCCTAAATTCTCAAACCAAAAATTAAAAAATAATGCAGGTGTGTTTTAAACTTTAAACTAATATTTTTTTTTGATATATTTTTTGGATTTTTTTTTTATAAATATTCCAATTAAATGTTTTTTCCTTGGGGCTAGAGCGGATTTCGATCCCTCGACTTGTTAACCACGGTATCATTATTGTCTTTATATTAAATATGACATATTTATATTTTCTTAACAATTTAAGATTTTTAATTCTTATATTAAGAACTGCGAATTTTTAGATTAATAATCTTAGTTTTATTAATTTGGTCTTAAAATGATTTTAATTTAATAACAAAATATTTAAGATGAATGTTCTTGATTTTAAAAGTTGGTCTTTTTTTGCAGTGTATGTATGTGTGTGTGTGTGTTGTATTTAATTTGCTGTCAATTTACTATCGATAGGACAATGCGCATGACGTTGAACTAGAAAAATGTTATTAGTATCTGCGCCAAAATGTGTGTGGGTGGTGTGTGTGTGTGTGTGTGTTAGTGTGGGAATTTAAGTGTGTATTTATGTGTATGTGTGTGATATGATTAGCTGTAATGCAAACTCAAAGCAAACTCTAATTTGAGTTGCTTTTTGGATTGCTCTGCGCGCGGTTTAAAAATTCGAAAAGAAGCGCAAAAATGACATTGGAAAACAAAAATGGTAATTAAAATTTAAAAACTATTAAAAATTATTAAAACCAAAAACTACAATGCCGTCAAAAAAAAGTAAAGTTTTATATTGTTATAAATTTTTATTTGGGTTTTCGTTTAATTTAAAATCGTTGTAAAAATACAGCTGAAGTTCTTGAGATTTTTTTGAGGAAATGACTTAAAGGAAAGTGAAATTGAATGATTTTCGAAAAATGTGGTAATTAATTTACAACTATAGAACTGTGATTAAAGCTTGTGTTCACTTGCTAATTGATTATTTTATTGTTTTTAATGAAAAAATAAAGTTAAGTTCAAAAATGTCATTGAAAGGCAAAAATGGTAATTGAAATTTAAAATATATTACAAAATTGTCACTCATAAAAAATTAGATATATGTCAAATATTTTATATAACCAAAAATTCAGATAACAAAAATGTTAAGTTTTATGTTTCCATAAATGATATTCGGCTTTTTTCATTTAATTTACCATCGTTGTTCAAATACGTTTCAAGTTCTTAATTTTTTTTTTAAGAAATGTGAAATAGAATGATTTTCGGAAAAAGTGTTAATTTATTTATAACTATAAAACTGTGTTTAATTTACTTATCTATTGTTTTTACTGATAGCTCCCTTATTGGGTCAACGTCATATTCAAACTCTGCTGTTATTTTTCTCAATTGTGGTCAACTATATAGCCAAGTTTAATGCCGGCGTTGCTGTTGTGGCCATGACGAATTCCGACAGCACCAAACATGATATTCCTGTAAGTACAAGTATTTTAAATACATAGCTTATAAAGGAATATATTCTTAATCAGAACAGTTGAACTGATATAATAATGTCTGAAAATATCTTAAAAATGGTAAAAGCTTCAAAATTTTAAAACTAAAGTCTTGAGATTTGGCACACATGATAAGAAAGAATTACCAAAGCAAATTTAAACTATTTTAAACTAAAACTATATTTCTTAAACCAAATACAAAATACTTTATTCAAGCACGATTTTTCTCAGCAATATTTTGATTTTCGGGGTTCTTTAAATTTTATTTTAGTTAGATCGAATTTATTAGGATTCTTTGATTTTTTAATATTGAGTCGTTGCTTTTTTTATTTGCATACTGTCTTAATTTAATAATAATATCCTGAATACATACTTAGAAAATTTTTAAATAACGCTTATAAAAATTCATGATAAAATCAAAAAATTTAAAGAATTTAAATTGAATTTTAGAATGTTTTTTTTTCCTGTTTAATTTTAGTATAAACAATAAGTAACTTGGGATCGTTGTGATCAGAAAACTTCATAACGATCGGATAATAAACTCTGAAGTTATTTAAGAAATAATTTATGATTAGGGATAAAGCCAGGGTAACTGCTAGTCGAGCAATCTTGACTAAAACTGTCTTACTTGGGAAATTTAATTAACTTGATTTTAAGTTTATGAAACTTATTTATAAACTTGATTTTAAGTTTATTAAACTTATTTATTAACTTGATTTTAAGTATATTAAACTTATTTATTAACTTGATTTTAAGTATATTAAACTTATTTATAAACTTGATTTTAAGTTTATTGAACTTATTTATAACTTGATTTTAAGTTTATAAAACTTATTTATTAATTTGATTTTAAGTTTATGAAACTTGTTTCTTTCTTCAATGTAGACTTACAACTGGAATGAAATGGAACGTTCTTATATCTTGTCTAGTTTCTTCTGGGGTTACATAATGACCCAGTTTCTGGGAGGTTGGCTCTGTCGACGCATCGGAGCCAAGATAACTATGTTTATATCGACCATAGGATCGGCTTTTCTGGTTCTCCTCGTGCCCTTTTTTGTGCCCTGGGGCAATTGGCAGGCATATTGTGGAATCCGTGTATTGATGGGTGCATTTCAGGGTCTGTTATTTCCCTGTATTCATGCCCACTTGGCCAACTGGTGTCCGCCCAAGGAGCGCAATCGTTTAGGTGCCTTGGCCAATACGGGTATCGATTGTGGCACTTTGCTGGCCATGTTTATAAGCGGTTTGGTAGCTGCCTCAAGTGTCGGTTGGCCGGGCATCTTTTACATCTCCTGTGGGGTCGGAATATTGTGGTGCATCTTCTGGCTGATCTTTGGCGCCGATTCTCCCAGACAATCGAGATTTATTAGCCAAGAAGAACTCGACTACATTGAAGACTCGAACAACAGAAAGGAAATTAAAAATTCGGAACTAATTCCTGTGCCTTGGAGAGCGATTCTAACCTCAATTCCCTTGTGGGCATTATTTTTGGCACGCTGCACACAATCCTGGGGTTATTCCACACTCCAGGCGGAAATTCCCGCCTACTTAAATGGAGTTCTTCTTATGGATATGAAAAGTAATGCTTTGTTTTCCGCACTTCCATTTCTATGCTCTTGGATTATGGCTATTGTCTATTTAATTGCCTCGGATATATTGTTAACTCAAGGGATACTGACCATCACTAGTATTAGAAAGATCATCAATTCGTTGGCTTTCTGGTTGCCAGCCATCTTTCTAATTGCTCTCAGCTTTCTTGATAGCAGTCAGAAGACCTTGGCCATTGTTTTCATGTGTGTGAGTGTGGGCATCAATGCTGGCAATACAATTGGTAGTGCCCTCAACACCATTGATCTGTCCCCCAACCATGCCGGCATCCTCATGGGCATTGTCAACACTGGAGCCAATATTGTGCCAATTCTAACGCCACTTCTAGTGGGGATTATCGTCAAAAACGAGGTGAGTCTGTCAGTGATCAGATATTTTTTAATTTATTTAAATATTACATTTTTTGATAAACTTAAAACCCGGGAATAAAACCGAAACGAATATCGATTTCAGTTACGGTTTCGGTAATGCTCGAATTAAGGTTTTCGGTTGTTGGTTATGCAAAATCTTGGAGTATAGTTTGCGTAACGGTTATCGGTTAAAAAATATTGATTATTTTGATTTTAGTGAATTTTAATAACTTCGAACTGCCATAACTTTGTCAAAACTTAATCAATTTTCATGCGCAATGTAAATTTGTACATGATTTTATCTCTTAATTCGTTCTGCATTTAAATTTTGTTAATTTTAAAATTTTGAAATTTTTAGAGAAAATCAAAAAAACCAAAAGGGGTAACACTGTAAATTTTCTAAAAAATTCGATTTTCAAAAATTTTCAAAATTGAACCAAATTTAAATGCAGAACGAATTTAGAGGTAAAATTATGATCAAATTTACATTCCGCATGGAAATTAATTGAGTTTTGAGAAAGTTATGACAGTTCGAAGTTATCAAAGACGGCCAGAACCGAAATTAACCCTTATAAATGAATCGATTACTGAACGGTTATTTCGGCTTAAAGAGTTTCGGTTTATGGGTTTCGGTACAGCGGAAAAAAAAATTTTCGGTTTCGGTTTCAGTTACGGTGACAAATTTCAATCGGTTTTTATCGGTTAAAGGTTAATTTGCAACAATTTAAATTTTTTAAAATTCTCGAAAACTTAAAGCTCTAATAACTTTGTCAAGCCGATTTCGATGAATTATATCCATTTTGAATGTTAATTTTCCTCTTAAATAAAGCTGCATTTAAATTTTCTTAATTTACAACCATTAAAAATTGTTGTTCAATAATTTCGGTAATTTTTAAACTCTAATAACTTTGTCACATTCTAGCCAATTTCGAGGATTAATATTTTTTAAGTCTTTGCTTGCCCTCAAAATTAATGTTGCATCTAAATTTGCTTAATTTATCCAATTTTTTTGATAAATTAAATTAAATTTCTAAATTCATAATATAAAAATTTATTGTTTAATTTTAAATCTTATTTCAAATACTGATTTTTGATTTATTAAACTAACTAATAATTCTTTTATCCTTTAGCATGATCGTGTGGAATGGCAAATGGTTTTCATCATTTCTGCGGTCATTTTCTTTGTGGGAAATCTTTTCTATATCATCTTTGGCAAAATGGTGAATCAGCCCTGGAATGCCGCTGATTTTCTAGATAATCAAGAAGATGCCAACCTCAAAGAGAAAGGAAAAACAACGAACACAATTAAACCTCTTCCAACAAATGATCGATCGTATCTGGAAGAAAATAAAACATAATGTTTAAAAGAAACACTCAAAAACTTGAAGCTCAATTCAATCAGTGATTTGTCAAATAGTTTTAAAAATCTGAAATAATAATAACTATTTATATACATATGTAGTATTAATGCCAATTAAGATTTACTCAAGATAACCATAGTTAATAAACGTAATTAGTAGATAATAGTTTTTGTTTTTATGAGAAAGAGAAAATTGATATACCTTATCGGATTGCGCACTTTTTAAAACTATTTATAAACTTGTGGTGTTAATCTTTTCATTACATTTCACCAATTACTTATAATCATATCTTAGTTTGACGTAGTTAGCTGAATTCCTAACTGTCTACAAGAGTATGAAATTAAATTTGAGTGTAAGATTAGATGAATGAAAATAAAATTTTCTACTATTTTATTGTAGCATAATTTTAAGAATAATTCGATAGTTGTTATACAGTGTTGCAAAGTGACTACAAGTAAACTGTTAAATCATCTGTAATTTTTTTTTTTAAATATATCTTGATAGGAATCATTATTAAATTTCTTATGGTAAAGTGCAAGCAGAAATTCAAAAAATCTTAATAGTTGGCGGATTTATGTTATCGATTTTTTTGTGTTTTTGCTTTAGTGTTGTAAGTTACCGTTAGCAACAGCTGTTTTGAGTAAAAATTGTTGTTATCGATTCTGCGCACTACGCGTCAGGGATGGAAAATTTTAAAATACATAAAATTTGGGCGCCAAATCATGACCAAAATTACATTCCGCATGAAAATCGGTTAATTTTTGATAAAGTTATGATAATTACAGTTTTCGAAAAAATTCAGTATAATTTTCGATATTTATTAAATTTTTTAAATGTACGAAATTTAAATGTAGATTTAATTTAGAGGCTTAATCATGATCAAAATGATATTCGGCATGAAAATCGGTTGAGTTTTAATGAAGTTAAGTGAGATCAAAGATTTTGAAAAATGTAGTATTAAATTCTGGATGATTTTCGAAAATTTAAAAATTTTCTAAATTAATAAAACTTAAATGCAGAATCAATTTGGGGGTCAAATCATGATCAAAGTGAGATTCCGCATGAAATCGATTAATTTTTGATGAAGTTATGAGAGAACAAAGATTTTGAAAAATGTCTAGGGGTTAGTATTAAAATTCTGGATGATTTTCGAAAACTATAAAAATTTTTAGATTAACAAAATTTAAATGCAGAATCAATTTAGAGGCTAAATCACGATTAAAATGACATTCCGCATGGAAATTGTTTAATTTTTCCTGAAGTTGTGAGATCAAAGTTTCTAAAATAATGTCTAAACGATAATAGTGTTTATAATTTTTAGTTTTTTAGTGTTACCGTATTGCAGTGCCATCTCACATATCAAACATTTGGGCGCCAAGAAACGTTGCTTTCAAAAACATTGACGTATGTTGGGGCAACCAATTGTAAAATGTGGGCAATCACGCAACTTCCGACTTCCTTTTCCTTTTCCGTTGCAACGCAGGCAGTACGTCTAATTTTAGGGTGGTTGCATTCTGCATTAACATCAAAATGCAATTTGTGGGTGCTTTATTACTCCATATAATGAATGCTTTGACCACTTGATATTTTTCTATATATTATATGTTTAATCATTGCGTGACCTTCTAACTTTTTTCCTACGCTTTCCACACTTTGACCGACCTGCTGTCATCATTTACATGCTAATTCTAATTGTTTTCAAAAGCCATTAACAACAACAGAAGTAACCGCAATTTATTTACAATTTTGCAAAATAAACAGAAATCAATAACTATATGACAGACAGACGGCAAAGAAAACTTCATGTCTAAATCCCACTCCAAATTACTTTCACCTCCGCTTCCCTCTTTTCCGCTGCCATAATTATAAACGACACAATCGCTGTAATTGCTGTAAAGGGGTATATTCATTTTGTAGTTCAGTTGGTTACAGTGAGAGTCGACTGAATGTGTTAAATATTAATTATTTATATAATTAATTGATTATTTAGTGGGTTAACATTAGCTGTTAAATGTAGTCTATAGAAATGTTAGACAGGAGCTGTAAATGAAGTTTAACAGTTCTGTTAAAAAGTCATAAAAGATCGCTGTAAGCTGAGATTTGCAGTTCTGTTAAGTGAAGAGAGCTGTAAACTGGAATTTAAAATTCTGTTAGCTGAAATGAATAATGTTAATGGATATTTGCATATCTGTTAAATAAAATGTGAGCTGTAAACTGAAGATTTTTTAAATTAAAAGAGAAATGTAAACTGAAGATCTTTAAAATTTTAAAAGAGAACTGTAAACTGTTAGTTGTTAAGTTAATCAAGAACTGTTAACGCAAATCTGTTAAATTATAGGAGATCTGTAAACTGAAAATTTAAAATGCTGTGAGGTGAATGAATATTATATATGTTAAATTAATTCTGTTAAGTAAAATGTAAGCTGTAAATGGAGATGTTTTAAAATTTAAATTTAATAGAGAACTGTAAACTGTATGTTAGATAAGAATTTCCAAAAAACCTTTTTAACAAAGTAAAAGTCTATGACGAAAGTCTTTCCCTACACCAAAATTTCTGATCCCATTCCCATTTTATGACGAACGATATTAAACTTAATATATAAATAATTATAAAATAAAAAGTTTGGCATTCGGAACATTGCGCATAAAGATCTTGATTCTGTATACCTAAAAATAATTTTAATGCGCAGTGCCGAATGCCAAACTTTTTATTTTATAATTATTTATATATTAAGTTTAATATCGTTCGTCATAAAATGGGATATCAGAAATTTTGGGGCAGGGAAAGACTTTCGTCACTAGACTTTTACTTTGTTAAAAAGTTTTTTTTGGAAGATATCAGAAATTTTTGGAATTTTATATGATTCTGACAGTGTAATTTTGCTATAAAATTATCAAAATGCTTACTTCAAATAAAAAATAAATAGGGCAGCTATATAATATAGTAAACCGATTTTAACCAATTTTGGTCAGGATGTATAAAACCAACCCAGATGCGTATGTTGACAGTGTGATCAAGATATCTAAAAAACAACAAAGTTTTTTATACTTAAACTTGATTTTAAACCGATTTTTCATATGGCAGCTATATGATATAGTATACCGATTTGAACTAAATTGGGACATAATTGTATAAGACCAACTTAAATGCATACTCTGTCAAATTGGTTCAGATATCTTGAGAAATATAAAAGATTTTCGTACTGAAACTTTATTTTGGATCGATCGTTCATATGGCAGCTATATGATATAGTGGACCGATTTGAACTTAATTTGGTCAGGATGTATAGGACCAACTATAATGCATATTCTGTCAAATTGGTTGAGAAATCCTAATAAACAAAAAAGTTTTTAATACTAAAACTTGATTTTTAACCGATCGTTCCTATGACCGCTATATGATATAGTGGACCGATTTGAACTAAATTTGGACATAATGTGTAAGACCAACTTAAATACATACTCTGTCAAATTGGTTGAGAAACCTTGAAAAACTTAAAAGTTTTTCGTACCAAAGCTTGATTTTCTAATTGGTATCATATAGTAAATAGTAAAATGTATATATTCAGTTAACCGGTCATATCTTCCACACCTTGTGGCTGAGAGACATGTGTAATATATCAAAAGACGCGAAATTTTACGTGTTACAACATATTGAAATTTAATAAAAATCGTCGGAACCGTTTTCTAATACTAATAAATCGCCAAAGTTTAAGCTAAAAATTCTTTTTCACCTGTAGCATTTTACCTGAGCACTTTGCTAAAAAGTATTCAAGGCACGTCTAGAAGCCCTCAAAAATACCTTTCTAACGACATATAGAACACATCTGTAGCTTCTTTGGATTGGAAACTACGGGTGTTTCAAATTTATCACGTTTTAGCTATTTCCCGCTAAACTAGCTATTTCCCGCTAAAGTCGTAGAACAAACATTTCTAGATTTTTGATGAGAAACAATTCCTCATCAACAAATTTAAGCTCTTTCAGCGCTTTCGTACAAACAAACAAACAGACAAACAGACAAACAAACTTTTCATCTCATTTTGAGAAGGCCCTTAAAAATTTCAAATTAATATATCTTTTGAACCAAATGTCGTATTATAATGATCGAGGTATCATTCGACGCGTATTTTTAATAAGAATTTTTAAAAAATATAAAATTTAACCAAAAGGCTCCAACGGCCCCACTAGCTGCAATCATAAAAATTTGGCCCCTCCCACTTACACCCCCATATCTTATGAACCAGTGAGTTACCAAAAGAGTTACCAAAAGACTTAGTATGCACTTTTGTTATTAACCGTCATACCTTTCGATCGGTATATAACTCGATCCGATCGGACAGTCATAGCAAATTTTCCATTCTGCGTGTATATATTGCTAGTCGCCTTTTGCACACTTCGGCCGCTTCGTCACTAGCGCGGACTGCCGTCCGCAGTGACTGTTAACGCAGCTCTGTTAAATTACAGGAGAACTGTGAACTGAGTTTCTGTTAAGCAGTGGTAAACGAAGATCTGCAGAAATATATTTTTTTAAATTCTTTGCCTTATCACAATTAATGATTTTTCAAAAATTCTTTAAATAATATAATAAATGGGTGTTTAATTCGTCGACTCTACTGGACTTTCCGCTTTTTTATTTGCACTTCTTGTAGCGATAAAAGACGTTGCCGGGGTTCTCATAAAGCAGTCAAACATTGCTTGTCGTCGTCATCGCAGGACGGACCCCATCCAATCCAATCCAAGCACACGGGAAACGAAAAATCCAATAAAATAAATGTATGTGTGAATTATTCGTGGGTCGCGTGCTGCGCCTTATAAGTATATACATATGTATAGAGGATGTCCCCGTATTCGTAGTTGATTCCCCTTTTGGGTTCAGTTTACATCCAACATTCGTGTGCCGCAGTTGCCAACGGTTGAAGCGGTTGAATCGGTTAAAATGTCAACACAACGGGCGTCAAATCCGCGAGCCAATGTTTTTATATTGGTCAATCTCGGCTGTGAGGCACTGTTCGTGATTGATCAGCGATTGAAGGCTCAGGAAATAACGCAGGATAAATCCGTTCAAGGTGAGTTTGTTGGTAACTCCCATAATTAACTCGGTAACCAAAAAGGGTATTATAAGTTTTCAGTATTGTATGTAATATAAAATAATTAAATAAAGAATGTAATATAAAATAATTAAATAAATAAAATAATTATATAAAATAATTGAATGAATAATGTAATATAAAATAAAGAAATAAATAATAATAAATTTGAGTTGTTTAAATAATTAGAAAGGTAGCTAAATAATACAATTTTAAATAAATAATATTAATAAATTAAATATATAAAAATAAATTATATATTTATGAACATCTATAAGTTAGAAAATATAAGAGCTATATTTTTTAGATCATGCTTGATCAGTTTTTAAAATTTTGCCAGGCTTCTCTTCCTCCTCGCAAATTGAAAAAAACTGAAGCAATATTAAAGTTATAACAGATATTTCCGATATGCCTTGAAAATTTAGTCACTATCGAATAAAAAGCTCTGAATATATTTATGCAAGAAAAATGTTAAAATGATTCGAAAAAAATAATTTCGTACAGTTTACCATATTTTCTACTGCTCTATTATTTGAGACTCCAATTAATATGTCGTAATATAGTATAATAATTAAAATTTTTAAAGGTATGCTCAAATTAAATTCTTATAAAAATTTTGGAATATGTTTATTCAAACATTTAATGAATTTTGAAATTATTGTTGCCGTTTTGCTATTATATTTAAATTATTAAATATTTTGTAAGTTAAAGAAAAATAATAAATCCATAAATAAGTTATTTTAGCATATTTAATTTTATTTCTATCGGTTAGTGGGCATCTCTATCGCTCTACTAATTGAGACTTCAATTTAAAAAATCATAATATAATATAATAAAATAATAATTTAATATTAAAAAAATATTCCCAAATTAGATGATTCCAAAAGTTTAGCAACATGTTTATTCAAACATTTTAAAACTGAAGAGTTCAAGAAGTATTGAAGCTTATTTTATGATATTTTAAAATTATTAAAAATAAAAAATCCATACAAAAATTCGATTTTATTTTAATTTTTATTTATATATTAATTATCGGTTAGCGGGCAACTCACAGTCGAGCAGACTCGACTGCCTTTCTTACAAGTTTAATATATAGTTAAATTCTTGACTTTGCAGTCATACACGATGTGACGACGGTGCTGTTGGAGCCCAAGTTTATAGAATCCCTCATCAATGGATCGATCCATAATAATGCTCAGTTATTGACGGCGGAACACTGCAAATTTATGTTGAATGACATTGCGACGTGTTCGTTGATGCGTCTGGATGAGAACTCGATGGAGAAGCTGTGGAATCTGATGACCATGATGTACAAGTGGCAACTATTTGTCTCCCGTCATCAGCACAATTTGCTGGACATAACATTTCGTCATTTGGATGCCATCAATAAAATGTATCCGGATGCAAAGCGACATATGTTGATTGATTTTAGTAAGAATACATTATTGGATTTCTGGAATTCGTGTGGAGAGGAGCAACAGTTGTCCATATATCGCACCAACAAGTCCTGGTTGGAGTGCTTCAATACAAAGATATCGCTGCTGATACGACTTGGATTTCAGGCCATGGATGGCAGCTTTATCAATGCATTGGATCAGCCACATTATCTGGATTATGTCAAGTGCATTGGCGACAACATCTACATCAAAAGCAGCGAGCAACAACAACAGGAGCGGGAACCAAATCGTATAGATCAATTGGCGGCACAGCTGAACATTGCAGCTGGAGAGGATTTGCAGCCCATTGATGCGGTTCAGTTTCAGAAACAATTTGAGCAAACATTCTCGCACACATTATTCCCCGAGTTGGATAACAATGCGAGGGCCACGTCATCATCCCGTTGTCCAAATGCCTCCGGCTGTGAATTTGTCCAGCTGCTGTCGAGCGATGGAAATCAGGATGAGCTGGTCACCACAGCGAGTGCCAATGGTACAGGTCTCAATCAGCAATTGCTCGATTTGTACAGCAAAATTAATTAAAAAAATGTAACATGCATAATTAGAAAATATTGTATTTGTTTGTAAAATAATTACAAAAAACGTGTTTTCTTTTTCTTCTTCTTGTTTGTTTGTTTTTTTGTTTTGTTTTTTCTTTTGCAGTTTCGAAGACATTGGTGATCCAACAACATTACAAAAATTTTGAGCTTGCGACCTAGATAATATTATGTTTATGCGTTAGATTGAACTTAAAAGAATTCGGTAATTTTTTCAAGGGGCAAACTTTTTCAAAAATTATTAACAAAATG
Organism: Drosophila kuntzei; assembly: GCA_035042165.1. Lineage (NCBI taxonomy): Eukaryota > Metazoa > Arthropoda > Insecta > Diptera > Drosophilidae > Drosophila > Drosophila kuntzei. Next base: position 3,565,095 of record JAWNLU010000634.1, on the reverse strand, counting down.
TACAATTCTACAAATAATTGTTGTGCCAATTTAATTTAACAACTGCTGCAGCTGCCAAAAACGAATTATTACATTTAACTTATGGCAACAAATTATAATAGGTTTAATTACTGCATTATCATTCCAAAAATTAAGAGTTCGTCGCTGTGTCTTGAGGAAGGAGGATAAATTATGAAGAGTTTATGATGAGTTGATGATGGTGTTTGTGGTGTTGGTTGATGGTGGGATGGCGGGTTGTGTTTTTGTTTTTTTTGCGAGGCAGTTCAGTGCGTTGTGTCCCAGACACAATTTACATTTTGGCCTTGAGCGGCACCGCATCCACCATGATATGCAGTGCCATCTTGAGGCATTCCTCGGCCGAACTGATCTGCGCACAGGGATAAGCAGCGCCATATTCGGTTAGGAAATCACAATACTTTTGATAATTGCCAATCGCGAATTCATAATTGTAGGCACCCAATAGCTTCATGTCCGTATCATCATTGACCAACGGCACCGTCGCCTTATGCGGCATTCCTTTATACTTCGGATGATCCAATTCACACGCCTCGCACTTGCAATTGAAGCGATATTGCATGGACAGCCTTTCCTGACGCTCCTTCTTGCTGAAGATGGCAAAGTGGGCACTGTAAGAATACAATTTAAATACGAATTAATTTAAAAATCAATTGAATCTTTCTTATCTTGTTGGAATTATATATATAAGTAGGTAAAGTCATGAGCTCTATCGAAGACCTAACAAAACTGACAATTAAAGCTGTCTACATAGCTTTCTTTTAATATATTTTTATGAATTTTAAATTAGATTGTAGTACAAAATAAATTAAGTAGTTTAATCAAATAAACATTCAATCATTTTCTGCAATATATGAATTTTGTTGTTTAGCAGCATTAATATTTTATTTATATTTTTGTGTTTTCATCTTTTATGATGCATATCTTAAACATAACAAATATTCTCAAATATTTCGGAATTCAGAATTAAAGTGAGGAATGTCTTAAGGCAGCATTCTTTTTATTTAATTTTTTTTAATAATTGCTATTCCCGCCTATTTCATTGTTTTTGAAATTCAATTATTCTATTTATTTAACAAGAAAATATTTTAACGAGGTAATTATAATACTTTGTACCAGGGATTAAAACCTTAACCAAAACCGTAACTTTAAGCCGATGAAAACCCATTGAAATTTGTAACCGTAACTGAAACCGTAACCGAAAATATGTTTTTCCTCTGTACCGCAACCCACGAACCGAAACTTTTTAAACCGAAATAACCGTTTAGTATGCGATTCATTTATAAGGGTTAATTTCGGTTCTGGCCATCGCAGCTACTGAGCAACTTTGATAACTTTGAACTGCCATAACTTTGTCAAAACTTAATCAATTTTCATTAGCAATGTAAATATGATCATAATTTTACCTCTAAATTCGTTCTGTATTTAAATTTTGTTCAATTTTGAAAATCGAAATTTTTAGAAATTTTACAGTGTTACCCCTTTGTTTTTTTGATTTTCTCGAAAAAATTTCGAATTTTTAAAATGAACAAAATTTAAATGCAGAACGAATTTAGAGGTAAAATTATGATCATATTTACATTGCTAATGAAAATTGATTGACTTTTGACAAAGTTATGGCAGTTCGAAGTTATTAACAATCAGTAAAATCAAAATAATCTAAATTTTCAAACCAAATTTATATGAGATAAGATTATAATAAAATCGACATTACGCTGGACCATTCCAGTAACCAGATAACATTATTTTCTAGGTTAATTAGAGCATTAAGGCTTTTTTTATGTAAACCAATGAAAAAAGCTTCTTATTTTGGTCAACCGAAAACCTTAATTTTTATTTTTTTTGTGAACCGAAACCATACCGGTATTTTTAAACCGAAACTTACAAAAAACCGACAACCGTTACGAAACCGATAATCCAAGATTATGCATAACCGATAACCGAAAACCTTAATTCGAGCATAACCGAAACCGGAACTGAAACCTATAATCGTTTCGGTTTTAATCCCTGGTAAGAATTAACAATTTGGGTTTTGAACAGCATTTAAAATTAAAGTGAGCAATTTCTCAAAGCAGCGTTCTTATTATTTAATTAGTTTGGTATCACTTTCATGTTTCCTAAATTATTTCATTACTATTCTCGCATATTTTACAACTTGTAAAACTAAATTTCTTTTATTTATTCAACATATATTTATTACTTTAGAAGGTAATTATAATACTTTTTAGTTATAAAACGTTAAAAGATACGGTAGTTCAATTTCAATATATTTCTTCTGATTTCTTTTTTTAAATTTTAAAATAAGAGTAAGAAAGATTGATTTAAAAATTGAAATTTAATTATTAATTCATAATTGGTTTAATTTAGATTGAAAAAAACTTATATTTTAAGTAGAAATCCAAATTGATTTGCACTATAAATGGCATTTCAGTTTTCTCACTACTCTTTGAATTTTTATATCTTTTACTTAAATTAAATATTATAAAATGGTAATTGAATTTTTTTTTGCTAATGTATTTAAATTTCAGTAGAACATTATATTATTTGTTAATTTTAAAGCTCTATTTAAAATTCAAAATAATTTAGACTAGGTTAATTAAGTAAAGAAATTAGCTGACATTTTTAGGGAATTGATTTAAACTCAAAATTTTTATTTGCAAAAGCCTCTCTTCATGACTTTAACTACACATATATTTCCAGCTTCTTTGTTATCACTTACCCGTAGTTATCGTAGAGCGCATCGCCAGCTTTAATGGGCCGCAGGACGAATAGATAGGCCTTGGTGCCATCGTAGATGCGCAGAGTGTTTGGCGCACACGAATGATTGAGGAGAGATAGAAACGCATAGGCGCCGGATGAGTGCGATTGATCGTCCTTGGTCTCATTCACCTGCTCGACGAGATCGATGCCATGCATATTCGATGGCGATGTTTGCAGATGTCGAAATAGCAGATCCGTAAAGAAGTTGCGACCATCCTCGCCGCCCAGATAATCCTTCAACGGTGTATACTCAATGATAAAATGCTTGAGCACGGCACAAACAACAGAACGTTGAAATAAATCCGAAACGGATCGAACTTGTTGATTCGTCACCAGACCGTGGATGGCTCGATAATGCTCTTGGGGTGTCAGTTGCGTAAAGTCCAGATCAAAGACGCACTTTTGTTGATTGTTTGGCTGATCACAGTACGCCATAAGCTCCTCAATGCTGCCGTAAAGATCCAAAGCACTCAACGTCGTACGCAACGCGATTCCGTGGATTTTATTGAACATGCGATGCAATAAATCAATGATGGGGCATTCATACTTGTGAAAGGTGTCATTTGCCAGCTGCTTGCACTCTTCCGAGCAGAACATCACCGAGCAGCAGCTATCGCAGGGTATTAGCGTTAAAAAACGCTCCTGTTTACAGGTCGCACATCGTATATAACGCATCGGCGGCAGCAGGGAACAACAAAACGGTTGCTCCACCGCAATCACATCCCCAACGACCAGATCCCGCGTTGTCACTATAAATCTACCCTCGTCGGCAGTTTCGCGCAGTTCCAAACAGTTGGCAATGTACGGCACCTGGGAATGGGCCTCAAAGCTCAGTTTAAAATCATAGGGCACAATATCCGGCGCCTGTTGCTGCACCAATTGCTGGCAATCCCGCTCCCGCTTGTCCAGCTTATGACGCAGTCGCTCTGGATAGTTTGCCTTGCGTGCCAGCTCAATGTTGGCCAGACATTCACGGTATCGCTTCCATTCGAAGAACACCGCCGATCGATTGGCATAACCAATCGACAAATGCTCCGAGTTTGGTTCCGCATAGCAAATGCTCTTGTTATACAATTCGAGTGCCTAAAAAAGGGTAAAAGATACATTAGATATCTGTCGGATATAATAGAAAATATATTTATAAATTCTAAATATTAAAATTGAAAAAGATACATCTCTGTTAGATAAAATTAAGAATATGATTAAATATTCTTAATAATATAAATATCTACAATTCGACTACCTAAAAAGTGTAAAAGATACATTAGATACATCTGTCAGATATAACAGAAAATATATTTATAAATTCTAAATATTAAATTAAATAAATATCTACAATGTGACTATCTAAAAAGGGTAAAAGATACATTAGATTTCTGTCGGATAAATTCGAAAATGTGTTTATAAATTTCAAATAAAAATATCTTAAATTTGCCTACCTAAATCCGAATAATAATAATTTTAAAGTAAATACATCCATGCCTGTCGCATAAAATTGAGAATATGTTTATAAGTTCTTAATAATAAATTATATAAATATCTATATACAATTCGAGTGCCTTTAAGTGCAAAAGATACATTTGTAACTGTCAGATACATTAAAAAAATATGTGTATAAATGGAATTATAAGCGTAACATTCTCAAAATCAACTGGTCATGCTTTAATCCATCCAATTAACACTTCTTTAAGTGGATTTTTGAATGTCTAGTTAAGATTTCAGATATTTTGATGGAAAATGTAATTCTAAAATATCTTACAGATACAAAATGGTAAATGGAAAAATTTACAGAAATTATGAAATTGAATATCACTTCTACATGAAACAAATGTATGCTTAAGTTATTAGATATATTAACTTTAAATGTACAGAAATTAAAATAATAAACATGTTTAATTATAAAATCTGTATAAATTAATATCAACTTCAAAAATATATGTCAGTTAAAAAATGAGAAGTAAAGGTCTCAGATATTTGAAAATCTAATTTCTACAAATCTGAGTCAAATTTTAAAAATATCTATCAGTTTGCAGATAATTTTACATAAAATTTTATGAAAATATGGTCAAATTTAAATATATCTCTGAGATAAAATTTATAGAATTTAGTGCTCGCATGAAAATATCTCCCAGATACAATTTCACTGGATTGTGAAAATGTATAGAAACTATTGTGAAATTAAGAAGTATCTCTCAGATACAAATAACTCAGATAAAAGTTGACTATTGAAAAACTGAGCTTAATTAATTTGAACCATGTGGTAATTATAGTTAGGATTGATTTATAAAATTACTTATAATATAAATATGTGTATAAATTATTGTAAAATTAAGAAGTATTTCTCAGATACAAATATCTCTTAGATAAAAGTTGACTATTAAAAAACGGACCGTAATCAGTTTGTACCATGTGGTAATTACAATTAGGATTAATTTATAAATTTACTTATAATATAAAATTGAACTGTAATATAAAAATGTATATAATTTATTGTAAAATTAAGAAGTATCTCTTAGATACAAATATCTCTCAGATACCAGTTGATTATTGATACCATGTGGTAATTACAATTGGGATTCATTTATAAACTTACTTATAATATAATTATTTAATAAATTTAAAATTACTTATAATTATTTTTTAGAAATATGCGAGTATCTTTTGACTTGCCTGAAAGTATTTCCTGTTCTTTAGGGAGAACTGCTCATTTCCGAGCATCCGAAACTCGACGCTGCGCTTGTTGCATTTGTTCTCGCGCAATGTTACATTGAGGAATATCTTCTCCATGTACTTGAAGTCGATGAGCGCGTGCTCAACGAAGTTCACCTTGGAGTAGTTTTCTTTGAGCTCATTGAATTTGCCGGATATGATGCCAATAAGTTTCCAATCATTTAACTTTTTGATCAGATCGTCGCTAACGTCGTATACATCCATTGTATATTGTTGTTGTTGTTATATTGTTGTTGTTGTTATTGTTATTCAATGTATCCTCAAGATACACATACAAACACACACACACACACTCTCTCCCGCTGAGACAGAGACACTCAATTCGCCGTCGCCGTCGTTGTCCTCCTCGCCGTGTTTTTTTCTTGCAAGTCGCGTGTGTTGCGTCGCCGCCGCCGCTGTCGTCGCTGCCGTTGCCGTCGCTGCTGCCGTCGCCGCTGCCGCTACCACCGCCTGTTTTTTCACCAACTAAATATGATTGTGTGTTCGTGTGTTTGTGGCACTCCACTGTCGAGTAGTGCTGCCGTTGACCGTTAATGTGCAATTTTACAGAAAATTTCAATTATTATATAGCAAATTTATTTGTTATGCGCCAATTTTTGATCAAAATTTTTGTAGTTTAGTTGAGGTTTTTTTTTGGCGAATTCGAGCACAATGTGACCGCATTTGGCTTACACCAAAATACATATTGCTTAAGACAAAAATACCAGCAGTCACGCGGTAACAACAGTTGATAGGCGAGCACCGAGCGACATCTGGCGACTGCCGCTGGAGACAGTTTGATTCTAAAATTAACCGACATGTGAGCGCACTAATATGTAAGTAAATTGTACCATTTAATTAATTGTCCAAATAGGTAAATGTACCCATTGAAAGGGTACATGAAATTATTTCGGTACTTTTCAAGTCTTGAATAAATTCAGTAACTGTAAATAAGAGTGAGCCTGACTGTGAGAGACCCTGCAATAAGTAAATGAAAGACTTTTATATTGTGATCTATAAAATGATATTATTAAATTATTTTTCACATTTTAGAAAATATTTTTATTGCCGGATTTTGATGATGTTTAAAATATATATTATTTGTAACTATTAATAAAAATTAAATAAATAAATATCACAAAAAATTATTATTTTCGGATATATTTAAAAATAATAGTTATTTCGGATTGGAATTGATTATTTAAATAAAAATTATGGTATTATTAGTTGAGTAGTTGTATAATAATCATAAATAACTATTAATTCGGATGTATTAATAAAAGTCAAATAATAAGTTTTAAAAATTAATTTAAATAAAAATTAGAATTTAAACAGTTTCTGGAAAAGAATAAAGAGACATTTTCTACTTTAAAAAAATTAAACAATTAGTGAATTTAATGCATTTATTTAAACGAGGGAAGTTAGAAAAGTCGTTGTGTGAGTATTTTGTTTAAAGAGCAAACTCGATTTGTTATTTCTCTTCACACCACTCGCAAATAAATAAAAATTACAAGTAATTATGATTTTCGGATTTATTTAAAATTAATAGTAATCTCGGACTTATTAAATAAATAAGTTAAAAAAACGGATTTTTAAAATAAAAATTATAGTGTTATTACATGAGTAGATGATTGAAAATTATACATAATTATTAATTATAGATTTGTAAATAAACATCAAAAAATATGTTTAAGAAATTAATTTAAATAAAAATTAGAACTTTAACTGTTCCTGGGACAAATCAAAGACAAATCAAATCATTTTCAACTTTAAAAAATTAAACAATAAGTGAATTTAATGCATTTATTTAAACGAGGGTAGTAAGAAAAGTCGTTGTGTAAGTATTTCCTTTAAAGAGCAAACTCGATTTCATATTTCTCTTCGCACCACTCGAAAATAAATAAAAATCACGAATAATTACTATTTTCGGATTTATTAAAAAATCGTAGTAATCTTGGAGTTCTTTAATAAAACCCATTATAAAAGTTTAAAAAACTAATTTTTTAAATACAAATTATGGTGTTATTAGTTGAGTAGTTGTATAATAATCATAAATAACTATTAATTCGGATTTATAAATAAAAGACAAAAATAAGTTTTAAAAATGAATTTAAATAAAAATTAGAACTTCAACAGTTCCTGAAACAAGTCGAAATAAACTAAGGAGACATTTTCAACATAAATAAAATGAAACAAGAATTGAATTTAATGCATTTATTTAAACGAGGGTAGTAAGAAAAGTCGTTGTGTGAGTATTTTTTGTTTAAAGAGGCAACTCGATTTGTTATTTCTCTTCACACCACTCGTTCTCCTTGCGGACTTTCTCCTCCTCGGCGGGTGAGAAATCGTTGGCAATGGCAAAAGTCTCTCGTATGTCCTGAAGCGATTTGCCTTTGATCATATTGGCGCACGTTTTGCAGGTGACATCCAATAGACCTTGAATATTCAGATAATTGGCCGCCAAAATCAGTTCGAATAATGTGCCCTGGTCGACTTTTAAAAAGTCCGCATCCCAAGATGAAATGTCATCGGTGCGTTTCTCCTTATTCTCATCCTCTTGAGCCTCCTGTGGATCATCCTGAGCATGATATGTTGCCCAGTGTAGAACTTTTCTCAATATTGCCGAATTCACATTGGGTAGAGGTAATATACTATTATCACTCTCATCACCCAAATCTTCCAGTGCCGTTTTAATCGTCTCCGAACATTTGGCAATCTCAATATCCGTATCGAAAATTTCCTTATCGGAAGATTCCAAACGAATTATTGGCATTTTTAAAGTGCTGTAATAGATTTATATTTATTTACTGCGTTAAATTTTAAATAAAAACTATTTAATTTCCTTAAAACTTACGAGTTTCTTCCGTTTTCTTAACCGTGTCGCACAATTTGTCCAACAGATGTGGATCGATGTGGTTTTCAAGGCACCACATGAAAAGCTAAAAATAAGTGTTTTATTATTAATATGCTACATGCTGTAAATTGAATAGAAATAGCCCAAAAATGTCTTTACAATGTCAAAGCTACTAGATTTTTAAATATCTTTATTTTCAAACAATTTTGTAATATAATATTTTTTAAATATTTGCAACACTTGCTGTTTTATCCAAAATATTGAAACCGACTTTGTTGATGAAAAAATATCACAACTTGCCGGGCTGCCAGTGTGACCATTTCATAATAAATTCCCTTAAAAATAAATACCATAGCTAAATATATATTTTCTACATTTTCGACAAGTTAAAATTTAGTATTATATAATTTAGTATCAAATTCATTTACTTTATTCACTATTATTTATGTACAAAAATTTCAGGTTGGATTTTTATGACTAGATGTATTTTTTTTTTTTTGTAAAAATGCCATTTATTTTTTTACTTCAGTAAGACCATAATAAAATCAAAGTTCATAATACTTTTTTCATAATATCAATAACATTGCATTTTGAAATACTTTTTTTTTTATTTATAAATTTTTATTTTAATTATTTGAAAAGCCACAAATCATATTAAGAAAATTCCTTGAAAATAATACCATAATAAAATTAAATTTACTATATTATCGAAAAGATGAAATTTAGTAAAAAAAAAATGCATTGGCATAACAAAAAAAAAAATGACTACCTAAAACAAGTAAGAGATACATTATATATCTGTCAGATATATTTAAAAATATGTTTATAAATTCTAAATATTAAATAATATCTAAATATCCACAATTCGACTACCATGAAAGGGTAAAAGATACATTAATATCTGTCGGAAAAAATTTAAAATATCTTTATAAATTCTAAAAGAGTAAAATATACATTAAAATGTGTCAGAAATATGTTGAAAAATTAAAAATTAAAATAATATAAATATTTACAATTCGACTATCTAAAGAGGGTAAAAGATACATTAATATCTGTCGGATAAAATTGAAAATATGTTTATAAATTCTAAATAATAAATTATATAAATATATATATACAATTCGGGTGCCTTTAAGTGCAAAAGATACATTTGTAACTGTCAGATACATTAAAAAAATATTTGTATAAATGCAATTATGAGCGTAACATTCTTAAAATCAACTGGTCATGCTTTAATCTATTTAGTAAACAATTCCTTAAGTGGATTTTCAAATATCATATGGAGAAATTTATGACTAAATATTGAAAGTATTTTAAATCTTCAATATTTACTCGAGAGAAACTCAAATGTTATTCCCATTATCGATACCACAAAATCTTATCTTAAGCTGAGAGTTTGGATTGCAATGCTCTCTTCTTTGTTTAAGTTTCTGAAAATGATGTGACAGGCAGATAAAGAAGTCTTCAGGCAGTTCGAGTATTTACAATTTTAATTTAATGTAATTAAAAACAACCTTAAATTTTTTTTGTTAAATTTTTATTTTGTTGTTAATTATGCAAGATAGTTGTATTTATGTTAAACAAAAATAAGACATATTTACTCATTACATTCTGAATTAAAAATATGATATTTAAGAAAAAGCGAAAGTGCGTTTCTATTATTTTTTCCATGACTGTGAAGATAACATTTCAATTGTTGTTCTTGTGATTTACAAAATAATTGATTAGATGTGTTTTAGATCACCATGAACATCCTCTGGACTAAAGCTTTTTCGTTCGAATATGGTTAACAATTTACAAAATAGCGAAACTGAGATAATGATGATGAAGGCCTTGATAAAGGGGCGCAGGAAACGTGCTACCCAGCGAATTCCATAATAAATGATGATGAGTGCCATTATCGAGGAAAATAATTTTTCTTCCGTAGTCATATTCATATCTTTATCCATTTTAAGAATCTCTCTTGCTTGCAATGAAACAAAACAAACTACAAAGAAATTAATATTAAAATTTATTTAAGGGGATTTCTCTACTTACATTTTTCTCAAGGCCGTAATTTCAGAGACAAAGACACGACTGATTATTAAAACTGCTGTTGTTGTTGTGTGTGTGATCGCTTGAAAATAGTAACAAAATACCAAACATGCTACTTAAAAATAAAATACCAGAAATGCTCCTCAATTTGTTTTGCTTAAAAGTGTGTACATAAAATTTGAAGTTAATCAATCTTAGGTGTTTATTCCTAATTTTTAGATTTTATTTTTTTTGAATATTGAAAATTGAAATACAATTTGTTATTCTTATGACTTGACTTTTAAAATATTTATTAAATAAAAATAAAATTTGGTATTCAAAAATACACTTAACCATTTTATAATAATTTGTTAAAAAATATATGAACAAATTTTAAATAATAAATAATTAATCTACAATATTAGTGTTTTTGATAAATAAATATATTCTTATTAACTATTTTTAATGTCATTATAAATTATAAACAATAAATTATATGCAATAAAAATAGAAATGAAAATTGTAAATAAATAATTGAATGCATAAAATAGCAGTACTCATTAATTAATTTACAATATTAATGATATATTTATATATATATATATATATATATATATATATTATTATTATTATATTATTAAAAGTTTTAAATGCCATAATAAATTATTTATTTATTTATTTAAAGTCGACTAATAGTAGTCGACAGAGGGAAAAAATAATTCATTAAATTTTAAATACAATTATAAAATTAAAATGTAAAATTAAATTATATTATATTAACTATATTTTTTACATTTACACCTTTCACAAAAATGTATGTACAATAAAATAGAAATTATATTTACAGTATTTTTAAATAGATTAAATTTAGTTACCGAAAACTTATTTACACATTTCACAACAATTTATGTACAATAAAAATAGATGCCAAAAAAAATTAAGACTGCATTATTAAAAGTAATTTAAGTCTCATAAAAGTGTCAATCAATAATTAATCTACAATATCAATTATATATATATATATATATATATATTATTTTATTATTAAAAGTTTTTAATGCCATAATAAATAATTTATTTATTTATTTAAAATCGACAAAAAGCAGTCGATAGAGGGAAAAAATAATTCATTTAATTTTAAATACAATTATAAAATTAAAATGTAAAATTAAATTATATTATATTAACTATATTTTTTACATTTACACCTTTCACAAAAATGTATGTACAATAAAATAGAAATTATATTTACAGTATTTTTAAATAGATTAAATTTAGTTACCGAAAACTTATTTACACATTTCACAACAATTTATGTACAATAAAAATAGATGCCAAAAAAATTAAGACTGCATTATTAAAAGTAATTTAAGTCTCATAAAAGTGTCAATCAATAATTAATCTACAATATCAATTATATATATATATATATATATATATTATTTTATTATTAAAAGTTTTTAATGCCATAATAAATAATTTATTTATTTATTTAAAATCGACAAAAAGCAGTCGATAGAGGGAAAAAATAATTCATTTAATTTTAAATACAATTATAAAATTAAAATGTAAAATTAAATTATATTATATTAACTATATTTTTTACATTTACACCTTTCACAAAAATGTATGTACAATAAAATAGAAATTATATTTACAATATTTTTAAATAGATTAAATTTAGTTACCGAAAACTTATTTACACATTTCACAACAATTTATGTACAGACTGCATTATTAGAAGTAATTTAAGTCTCATAAAAGTGTCAATCAATAATTAAACTACAATATCAATTATATATATATATATATATATATATATATATATATATATATATATATTATTATATTATTAAAAGTTTTTAATGCCATAATAAATTATTTATTTATTTATTTAAAATCGACAAAAAGCAGTCGATAGAGGGAAAAAATAATTCATTAAATTTTAAATACAATTAAAAAATTAAAATGTAAAATTAAATTTTATTATATTAACTATATTTTCAAATAGATGAAATTTAGTAACCAAAAATGCATTTACACATTAGACAACAATTTATGTACAAGAAAATATAAATTATATATTTACTATATTTTCAAATAGTTTAATTTTAGTAATCGAAAACTTATTTACACATTTCACAACAATTTATGTACAATAAAAATAGATACCAAAAAAAATTAAGACTGCATTATTAAAAGTAATTTAATCTCATAAAAGTGTCAATCAATAATCAATATCAATTATTTATATTTATTATTATATTATTAAAAGTTTTTAATGCCATAATAAATTATTTATTTATTTATTTAAAATCGACAAAAAGCAGTCGATAGAGGGAAAAAATAATTCATTAAATTTTAAATACAATTATAAAATTAAAATGTAAAATTAAATTATATTATATTAACTATATTTTTTACATTTACACCTTTCATAAAAATGTATGTACAAGAAAATAGAAATTATATTTACATAATTTTTAAATGGATTAAATTTAGTTACCGAAAACTTATTTACACATTTCACAACAATTTATGTACAATAAAAATAGATACAAAAAATTTCAGACTGCATTATTAGAAGTAATTTAAGTCTCATAAAAGTGGCATATTCAATATTTACTCTAGTAAACCCATGAAAAACTCAAGGGTCTTTCCCGTAATCGATACCACAGTGTCGCATATTAAAGTGAGAGTTTGTATTGCCATATCCTCCATGTCCTCTTTTTGGAATGTGCGCAGGAAGCGAAACAGGAACAAAGCGGACACAACGATGATCACGGGCCAGACCAAAGAGAGCAGGAATCGCGCTGTCCAGATAAACACATACCAAGTGATCACGAATAGCAATAAATAGGCTATTAATGTTCCCATATCCGTTGGCATTCCGGCATTCTTTACCGTGTAATCGTAGATGACACTAATAAACGGAGAATCGCGCCAATCGCCGGATCTGTGGCAATTTTCATCTGCCATTTTAAAAGTATCTCAAAGCTTGCAATGAAAAGCAAAACTAAGCAAACTACAAAGAAATTAATATTAATAATTATTTAAAAGGATTTCATTACTTACATATTTCTCAAGGCAGTAAATTTAGAAATAAACTTAATTTCATAAAGACACGACAGAATATCAATTTTAAATCAGCTGTTGCTTTTGTGTGATCGCTTAAAATTAGTACAAAAATACCAAACAACGAATTTAGCTTCTACTAAAAAAATACCAAAAAAAGCTCAAATTATCGAGAGCATTTATCGATCAAAGTTTACGCGCGCATTTTTAGTTATTTAAAACTTAAAATACAAATTGAAAAAAATATACTTATAAAAAAAGCTTAAATTTTCTAGAGGATTAATCGATTAAAGTTTACTTGCATTTTGTGCTTTTTACAATTCTAATCACAAAAGCTTAAGTTAAATTTAAAGCGCACAAATTTTTTTTTTAGCTTAAATTTTAAATTTTTTTTAATTTATAATAAAAATAAGAATACATTATTACATTTACCTATTCAACCTTAAATCAGCTGTTGCTGTTGTGTGATCGCTTAAAATTAGTACAAAAATACCAAACAACGAATTTAGGTTCTACTAAAAAAATACCAAAAAATGCTCAAGTTATCGAGAGCATTTATCGATCAAAGTTTACGCGCGCATTTTTAGTTATTTAAAAGTTAAAATACAAATTGAAGTTGGGCTTTTACTTTTTAATTTATACATGCTTAAAATAAAAATAAAACCGCTTAAAAATAGTACAAAAATAACAAACATAGTTTTTAAATTATGCCTAAAAAAATACCAAAAAAAGCGCTGAATTTATCGAGAGCATTTATCGATAAAAGTTTACGCGCAATTTGTGCTATTTAAAAGTTTATACATAATAAATTAAGTTGAACTTAAGTGCACTAATTTAATTTAAGCTTAATTTTTTTATTTTTATTATAGTTATTTTTAATATATAATTTATTTTATATAATATTTAAAATGAAAATAAGTATATACTATTTAATTTATCTATTTTATAGTTACGTGCTTATACATTAAAAAAAATATAATTAAGCTGACTGTTACCGTTTAAAAATTAAAACTTAGTTTAATTTTATTCTAATCAATAAAATAAATAAAATAATAAATTGAATTGTCGAGATTTGATTTTTAAAAAGCTTACACATAAAAATTAAATTAAATTTTAAGTAAACTAATTTATTGTTAACTTTAAATTCTAAGCAATTCCAAACTTAAGGCTGTCGAACTTATTTTAAGGGGATTAACCCTGCAGACATATTTAAATGGAAAAGTCTGAACTTCATATGTATGTATGTACATATGAATGTTTGTTCTAAATGCAGGTGTTCATTGAACTCGAACAATTCCTTGTGAGACCGAGCAATGTCCTGTCTAAAAATAGAATCGTAACTGATGCTGAGCTGAGCAATTTGAACAGTAAGCAATTTCCTTTTCCTTTTCCTTTTCATGTATTTGAAATACGCATTGGGGGCAGCTACAATTATAGTTCAATGTGTTTATTCTACCTGTCGCGCTTTTGTTCGCCTGCAAACGTTAAGAAATCACATTTTAATGGTCGACAAATTGCAAATACAACAACTTCAAGTATCCTCAATGATAAAGAAGAAACCCAATACTAAATGTTTAGTAAATTGAATTTCTTAAGGCAATAGTTTTGTTCTTGTTGCTTGTGTGTAAAAAAAAACTAAATATTATATAGACAACAATGACTGATTATTAAGCTTAAGATATAGACTTTATACTATAAAGTATAGACAGTCAAGTAAATAAGTTTCATAAATAGTTACAATCGATAAATAAATACGATATTTTCAACTTGTTTTTAAACCTTAAGCAATTATCATAAACATACATATATATAATATATATATATTTTTTTTTTAATTAGGCCCAAAAATATTTGCTAATAGAGACCTTAACTAGACATTGAAAATATGTTCCTTACTTGACTATAAGTGTTTGTTTTTTATGTTTATCCTCTATATTTTTTTAAAAATTGTTTTAAGCAAATATAATAAAATATCAATAAATTAATAGCATCTTTTTTAAACTTGTTCGTGAACCTTAAGCAATTGTTATAAATATAATATTTTTTTTTTTTGAAAAAAATGTAGGCCCCAATAATTCGACATTAATTTCTATGTGACTTACTTCAAAAGATTATTTTATTTTAAAAGATATCTTACATAGTTCTTAGAGACATTGAAAAAAATGTTTCTTACTTGACTATAAAAATTTGTTTTTTATTTTTAAAAATATTTATGTTCAATGGATTTTTTTAAAATTTTTTTTATATAAGTTGCTTTAAGCTACTATAATAAAATAACAATAAATAAATCAGTATTTGTTTTCTAATTTTTATAAATATTTAAATACCATGGATTTTTTTTGTTTTTGTATTTAAATTTTTTTCAGCAACTATAATAAAATATACAAATATAATGTATCAAAGAAAACTTTCTTTAAAAATTCTATAATTTTTGAAAGCATTTACTTGACTAACTCTTTATGTTAGGCAGTTATCGAATATTTCTGATCCCTGTTAGGTTTTTTTACTCATGATTGCAATAAAATACAAATAAAAATAACAACGTTACAGAAAATTATGTGCATTATTATAGATTCGAATTGCCAACCATTATTTATATCATTATAAAAGGTATTTGCATTTTATCATGAAGTTTGTAATGCATAAAAAAAGAGGCGCCACAGATCCTAAAAATGATATAGATTTAATCTTAAGGAAGCCATGTTCATCTGTCTATCATTCAGTTTTGATATATTATATTTAATAATTTTTTTATGAAAAACTTTGTTGTTTTTTGAGATATCTCAATAAATCTTAAGTATTATATATTTGTTATTGTTTTATAAATCATCAATAAATATTAAACATTCTATATTTGTTATTGTTATTTAAGAAAAATCTAATTAATAACATATCTTATCATATATTTATTATTGTTTAATAAATCGTATATTTTTTAAAAATTAGATTAATACCATATTTTATATAAACAGTTTTAATTGAATACAGCACTCTTAAAGAGCATCGAAGCTTCGGCCTAAGGAAAATAATCTTTTCTACTAGACTTTAACTGTAACTGACAGTTGTTGCATGTACTTACATACCTACACACATACATATATACAGGTGTATCATCTGTATACACATAATTGTTATATTGTTATGAATATTTTCAGTTGTTTACTGGCAATCGTATAATCGAACGTTATGAAATGCAAAGAGCAATAAGTTTCATTTGTTGTGTATGCTCTACTTATGTATGTAAATATATAAGTATACATATATATACCTATGTATATATTATATTATTATTGAGTTATGGATTGCAACAGGTGCACGATAACGATTATATCGAGTGGCATAAAAGGCACAAATAAATTCATAAGTCTCGCGATGGGCGGGAAAAAACCAAATGTTTACCGATTCATGATTGCGCCTCTTACGCAAGGGAGGGAAATACGAAAATATTTACTTTATCATACCAAATTTAACATGAAATCCTGCAGAACAGAAAATGACTGACTAATATAATACCCTGCTTTAAAATAACTCAGCATTGCCTTATTTTAATTTATTTTATTACATTTTATTTAATTTAATTTTGTTTTATTTTGTTCGAATTTCAAGTAATGATGAAACTACACATTTATTTATTTATTTTTAGAAAATGACTGACTAATAAAATACTCTGCTTTGAGATAACTCAGCTTTGCTTTATTTTCTTTTATTTGTTTTATTTATTTTAATTTATTATATTATATTTTATTTTACTTTATTTTGTTCGATTTTCGGGTTATGATGAAACTACACATTTACCAAATTTAACATGAAATCCTACAGAGAAGAAAATGTTCACCTTTAAAATACCCTGCTTTACTTTATTTTATTTAATTTAATTAAATAATTATTTTATTTTATTATAAATAATTTGTTTTATTCGATTTCGGGTTATGATGAAACTACACATTTAATTTTATTTAATAATTATTTTATTTTATTATAATTATTTTGTTTTATTCGATTTCGGTTTATGATGAAACTACACATTTATATTTTTTCTATATTTTTATTATCATACCAAATTTAACATGAAATCCTACATAGAAAAAAATATCCGACTATGAAATACCCTGCTTTGAGATAACTCAGAATTGTTAAATTTAATTTTATTTTATTTTATTGTAATTGTTTTATTTCATTCAATTTGCGTGTAATGTTAAAACTTCACATTTATTTTTTCCCACTGATGAACTAAATATGTTATATTTTTCTACAATAGTTCAATAGGTCATTTCCTGTTTGAAGTACATTTTGCCTTAAACATTGTCAAGTTTGACTTTCAAATAAAAATCTGTTTGAAAAGATGAGAAGCAGAGAAATGTGTGCTGAATATAAAATGAAAGGAAGCGGAAATGTTGAGGCAAGATTTGAGAATGCAACAGGAAGCACACATTTACACACACTCACACACTCTCACACACACACACACACAGAGAGAATATATGATAGCGTAACACTTGCATAGCAACAAAAGCTAGATATAATAACAGACACTACAACTGCAATAACAACTAGCTGGAAAAGCTACTATTAAGCGAGCTCGACTGCGAGAGACCCTTTAATTTTTTTTTTAATTATTAAAAAAAAATGTATTGAACCCTATATACTCTTCGTATTATTTTTATTTATTTTAGAATTGTAAATAAAACCTTGAATATTTATAACAAATTTCGTTTCTTTAGCTTTAATATTCTCAGAGTTCTGGGTGTTCATATATAGAATAGAAAACCTTCTAAAATTCGAATTTTTACTTCCAGTTTTGAGCATGTATTTTTTTAATATATATTCAGGATATATCCATTAAATTGGAACATGTGTAGGACAATGGCATCGGCATTTAAAATGCCAAAAATTCTTTGAAGAACCATGATTTGAAAATAAAAATCCTTAAAGCGAAATAAAAAAGAAAGAAATTCTGAGACCGCTTAAAATTGATTTTTATCTCGGAATAATTTTATTTTTTATTAAAAAAAAAAAAAAAATATAAACAGAATAAAAATATAGAAAAATAAAACAGCATTTATTTCAATCATTTAAAAATTATTTTATTAATATTTAACAAAGTTATTCGACTCTTTTAGCTTTGAAGTACAGGGTCTAATAACAGGCACTACACTGATGAAAATAAAGGGTATAAAATCAAGATTTTGGTCGCAGAACCAAGGATTTTGGTCTAAAAAATTGGATGGAGAACATAAAATTCTTAAAGTTAAAAAACATATCTTGATTTTAAGAATATTTCAAATAAGACCAGTTTCTTATTTATAGACCAATTGGTTAAACATAAAAATATAACATAAATTTGTATATTCCTAACAATTTAATATTTTTATTCTTATATTGAAAACGTCGATTTTTTAGATAAATATTTTTAGTATTAATAATTTGGTGTTAAAATGGTGTTATTTTAAGGACAAAATATGTAAGATGAACTTTGTTGATTTTAGAAGTTGCTTCTTTTTTTTCCAGTGTACAACTGCAGCAGTAATAATAATAATAATAACAACAATAGCAACGTTGTCTTTGGTCTGTTGTACAAGCAAATAAAGGCGTGACACAGTTCTTGTATTCTCATTCACAAACACAAACACAATTGTAGAAACACATGGTCGTATCTTATTTATAGTCCTGTTGTTGTTGTTGTTGTTGTTGTTGTTGTTGTTGGTCCTGTCAAAGTCAGTCAACCAGTCGAGGCAGTCACTTGTAATGCAATTGCAACAATGTCGCATTGAGGTAGCCTTTGCCTTTGCCTTTGTCACAGCCTTTGTGTCCTGTTTTCCACTTGTCCTGTGAGGCAAACAGCATAGGTAAAAACATATTTCATGAGCAGAAAGAGTCACGGAAAGTGGCAAGAGAAAAGTGGCAAGTTGTAAATTGTTTCGGGACACAAATGAAGTGCCACTTAAGAGCGCACATTGATAAATGAATCCTTTCGCCTGCTGACAACTAAATCCTGCCAGGCACTAAATAAATATACACATAAGTATACACGAAATTCATTAAGCAGTCAATTAAATAGTTTTCCGCATTCAAAAGAAGCTCAACGTTGACGTCAAAATTAATCAAAATTAATAGCATTTTGATTTCTTAAGCCAGGCATTTCCATTAATTGCTTTTCACACAGCTTTTTTCCAAGAAAATGCAGCAAAATTATAAACGAGGGTCGACTGAATAAGTGTTGGAAAGAGCAACTTTTTTAAATGGAAATAAATTTCCTGAATATTTAAATAATTGTGAAAAATATTTTACAGTTTCTAGATTAGTGTTTTATATAAAATGAGTATGATATTTAAGATTCAACATTTTTCCAAATTTTTTAATGTTATGAAGCATTTAAAAAAATGAAAATGATATTTTTAATGAAACATATTTCCAAATTTTTAAATGTTATCAACCACTTAAAAAAATGAGTATGATATTTCAAATGAAATTTTTTTTAAAAATTTTTCAATTTAATTAACTATATAAATTTTCCAGTCTTAAACAGTGTGACTGTATTTTTATTAAACTTATTTTCAAAATGAAATTAGCCAAACAAATTATAATTATTTTTTCAGCAAAGTGTAATTTTTTAAAACAGAATTTTTAAATTTAGCATTTTTGGAAAATTGTCAAATTTTTCATATATGTACATATATCTACAATTTTGCCAAAACTAAACAGTGTGACCATACTCTATGAAAATTACACAGTCATTAGTTAATGAACTGCTCTAATCAAGAAAATTATTATTTCTGAATTTTTTTTGAGCAATTTTATTATCAATCTTTAAGTATTTTTTTGAAGCGAATTTCATCAAGAAATTTCTTAAGTTTATTTTAAATATCAATGAAATAATAGATAATATAATACAATATATAGTATAATATAATATTTATATAATAATATAATATAATATGTTATTTTTTAATAACAGAATTTGCATGATTTTTAAATTAAACATTTTTGGAAAGTTGTCAACGTTTTTAAATATATGTAAAATTTTTTTTAAAACTAAATAATTACTTAATGCATTTCTCTAATCAAGAAGATTATTATTTCTTTTGATTTTAGTAATTTTATTTTGAATTTTCAAGAAATCTCTTTAGTTAATTTTAGATATCATTGAAATAGTAGACAATATTATATTGTATAAGATCATATTTACTTTTCTCTATAAGCTGAAAAATTTGATTAAAATATAAATCATTTTCTTTCTACTTAAGCCAATAACTTATCAATTTACCCTCGCACATAAATACTACTTAAAGAGCTCAATGGCAAATGTTGATTGATTGTTTTCAATTGCAAAAGACAATAGATTCAATTGAACTGTCTGTCGTATTTGTTTTTAAGATTTTGAGAAAGCTTCTCTAGCTACTCGTATCATTACCACGATAAGCGAGTGTGACAACATGAGGCAAGCACTTTTAGCTGGCAGTGTGGCAAGCAATGCACATGTTTACACTCACTTTAAGTGCATTAGATGGCAGATGGAGCTAACCGCAAGAAAGAACCTCAAGAACCTCCTCCTTTTGTTAGCTGGAAAATGTGAATTTAAAGTGCAGTTTTCCGCTCTCAAACTCAAACTCAACGTTGACCTTTCACGTTTTTTTGGGGGCCAAAGAGCTGACGTGACGTTGAGGTTGCCTCGCATGTTGAAAACCATTTGATATGGTCTTGTATACTCCTATGACCGCGACACTTGATCAAATTAATGAGCATCGAAGAAGTTAAGAGAAACAACAAAAATAAAAAAAAACTACGTGAAGCAATTGAGTGAAGGGCACCCCAGAGATAAATATTAAAAACATCGCTTTTCTTTTTTTTATATATATAAAAATATTATATATAAAATTGCTTGGGGAGCGAGTTTTGTTCGCTGGGGACAGCAACAGGTTCACAATTTTTACACTTTACTAAACTAAGCCCTCAAAATACTGCTTAATTTAAAGAGCATTGAGAAAAGTCAACGCTTTTGGCCACAAATTCCCAGCAAACAAACAAAATGGCAAACTGAAAGTAAAGCGAATCTGTAAAAATAAATAATAAAAGATGATGAAAACTGTTGCCTGCTTTTAAATGTCAGCGTGCAATAAATGAAATTATTAACAAATAAATGTAAAATGCGCAGTAAAAGTATTTTTAATATTTAAATTTATCCTTTGTATGGCACCAATTCCGATTTTAACTTTGCTGTTTAAATTAAATTTTGAAATATCTGAATACATTTAAGTCAAGGATTAAAACCGAACGAATATCGGTTTCAGTTACGGTTTCGGTTATGCTCGAATTAAGGTTTTTGGTTATCCGTTATGCAAATTCTTGGAGTATCGGTTTCGTAACGGTTATCGGTTTTTTTTATAAGTTTCGGTTAAAAAAAAAATAAAAATTAAGGTTTTCGGTTGACCAAAATAAAAAGCATTATTCATTGCTTTACATGAAATGAGACTTAATGCTCTTTTTAGCCTGAAAAATAATGTGGTTACTGGAATGGTCCGGCGTAATGTCGATTTTATTATAATTTTACCCTACAGAAATTTAGTTTGAAAATTGCGATTATTTTGATTTTACTGATTTTTAATAACTTTAAACTCTGATAACTTTGTCAAAACTCAATCAATTTCCATGCACAATGTAAATTTGAGCAAGATTTTACCTCTTAATTCCTGCTGCATTTAAATTTTGTTCAATTTTGAAAAAATTTGAAAATCGATTTTTTTTAGAAAATTTACAGTGTTACCCCTTTGTCTTTTTCGTTTTTTTCGAAAAATTTCAAAATTTTCAAAATGAACAAAATTTAAATACAGAACGAATTTAGAGGTAAAATTATGATCAAATTTACATTGCTAATGAAAATTGATTGAGTTTTGACAAAGTTGTGGCAGTTCAAAGTTATCAAAATTGCTCAGTAGCTGCGACCCTTATAAATGAATCGGTTACTAAACGGTTAATTCGGCTTAAGGAGTTTCGGTTTATGGGTTTTGGTACAGCGAAAAAAAAACTTTTCGGTTACAGTTTCAGTTAGGGTTACAAATTTCAATTGGTTATTATCGGTTAAGGGTTACGGTTTCGGTTAAGGTTTTAATCCGTGATTTAAAAATATCTTAATTCTTATATATTGTAATAAAATCTATATATATACAACAACACAACATAGCTGAGACAATTTTATCGTGCAATAAGACGGCGTTTTGCGAAATTCCACCTGTAAGTGGGTCAAATCTGGGGTCAAGGTTCAGGAAATTGCTTAGTATAAAAAACTTTTTTGTTTCTTAAGATATAAAAACCAAACTCACAGATTGTTTATTTGAGACTGTCTTTAACATTCTGATCAAATTTTGTCAAAGTCGGATATATATATCATATAGCTGCCATAGGAAGAATCGGATGCAAATGATCGATTAGTAGAAAACATTTTTTTGTTTCTTAAGATATCTAATTTTCTATAGTATATATATTAATTTAACCCAATTTGGATATGTTTTAAATAATCATAAATAAATAATAAGCGTTGAAAACTGTTGCCTGTTTTGTTGCTTTTAAATGTCAACTTGTAATAAAATTTGGTCGCCTTTAACGAATTTTCGCATAAATGAAATTATTAACAAATAAATGAAAAATGCGCAGTAAAAGTGAATTATAATTTTGTTTCTTTGCTTACGGTTTATCAACATTTTTTTAAAATTATTTTCATTCAATTTTTGCAGGTTGCCAGCACCAAACATACATAAATATAAATATCAAAGTTGAGTGTGAGAGGAAATAAGATGGAAAAGCAAACGAAGAGACGCTGTCGTGTATATGAGTAGTTTTATTTTTTATTTCATATTTTTTCTTTACTTTACTTGAACTGAATTGGGGGGTAGGGGGTATAAAGTGGGGACTGTCGTGTCAATTCAATCAACTTACCTTCTTTGCCTCCAACGTTTGCGACTCTTCTGGCTGTTGGTTACACAAATGAAAATTTATTGTATATGCTTTATGCATGCGTTGACACAATATATTGTATGTATGGATACAGGACTTCGGGACTTCGGGACTTCGGGACTTTAGGAGCATATATACTTGCGGATAATAAATTTTCAATTTGCTGCACAAGACACTCGACAAACTGCGTCGTTTAAAATGAAAAAAGCATTAATATAAATATAAATATATATATTTATATTCCTCTTGATTTTTTTATTTTTCTCTTGGTTGCCTATTGTAATGTGCAAATTGGAAAAGTTTCTTTGCCAGTTTTCTTTTGCTGCTCTTTGTAATTATTTTTTTCTGGATTTCTTGTATTATAAAGTGAACGCCTCTGCAACTGCAATATTAAGCATACGCCGCGTGGTCCTGTCACTTAATTAACGCATTTGACGCACTTCTTTTTTCACTTTGAGTCCGAGTTCCGAGTCTAAAGAGGTTGCCAACTCAAAAAAGGTTAGCTATCAAAATGAGTAAAGAACAAAAAATTCCTAGTTAAAAACTTGCGTTTTGTGATCTCTGAAGTTGAAAAGTTTCTACAGTGCCAGCAACAAAAAAGTAACTTTTAACCTTTCCGTGAGAGAGAGAGAGAGAATCGCCTGGGAAAGTGGGGGAAACGCGTGGAAATACATAAGTAGCTAATAGCATGGAATGTATTTACCTTGATACCCGTGGCCTGATGCTGCTATTGCTACACTGAAAATAATTCCGAAGAAAAAATATAGAAAAAAGTCAGAAGTAGGGTAATTTCGGATTTTCTTAAGCCAAATACAAAATACTTAATTGAAGCCGAATTTTTCTAAACAATATTTTGATTTTCGAAATTCTGAAAATTTTTTTAGTTAGATAAAATATATTAGGCTTCTTAAAATTTGTAATATTGAGTCTTTGAAATTTTATTAGCATATTGTCTTAGTTTAATAATAATATGCGAAAAACATACATAAACAATGCAATATTTATTTTATTTTTTCAGATACGTGTAATTTTTTAAACAGATTTTTTAAATTAAAATATTTTGGAAAGTTGTCAAAGTTTTCAAATACTGTAAATTTATTTTTAAATATTTAGTTAAAATATTTGAAGCTTTTTTGACTTTTTAATATTGAGTCGTTGCCATTATATTCCTTACTTAAAAAATGGATTAAATATTTTATTTTTTCATTAGAATTATTTTTTCAGATATGTGTGATATTTTAAAACATAATTTTTAAATTAAACATTTTTGGACAGTTATCAAAGCTTTTAAATTCTGTAAATATTTTTTAGTTACTTAGTTTAAATATTTTAGACTTCCTCGATTTTTTAAAGTTGAGTATTTGCCATTTTATTCGAATATTGTGTTCATTTAATAATAATATACTTAAAAAATGCATTATTTATTTTATTTTTTCATTATTACTATTTTTTTTCAGATAATTGTATTAAAACAGAATTTTTAAATTAAACATTTTTGACAAGTTGTGAAAGTTTTTAGATTCTGTAAATATATTTTTTAATTAGATAAATATTAAGTCGCTGCCATTTTATGCGCATATTGTGTTAATTTAATAATAATATACTAAAAAAATGCATGCAAAAATCAAGAATTTTAATTTGGAATTATCGAGTTATTTATTTTTATCAGTGTACCAAAGTTAACTTGGCTAAACTCAGCTGCCTTTGTTGCTATTTCTATCCCAAACACATTTACAAGTCATTTACATATGCGGCGGCTCAGCTCACCCGGCCACAGCAACAACAACAGCAACAACAATAATAACAACAACAATAACAACAACAATAACAACAACAATAATAACAACAACAACAACAAAGCAACAAGACAACATGCCACGCTCTTGGCGTTGCATTAAAATTTATGTTTACAAAGCCGTTTAGCCAACAAAATGCAACATTTACAGCTCTGTGGACGGAGTTTCTTTCACCTGCTCAGTTATTGTTCTTTTCCCTTCTAGACTTTTCGCTTGAACTGCAGAAAAGGGCATTACTAAAAAGTATACATATATTGAAGAATTAATATCAATAAATTTACATATTGATACATAAAAATACATATAAATATGTCTAAGTTCTAAAAAGAAATATTTTAATTTAATCGAATTTAAATAAGTTTTCTATTTAATAAAATAAAAATATTTGCATAGGACAAAATGTAAATAAATCAAATATAATAACAAATATTTTTCTAAGCTTAGCCGTTTTCATCAAATTTTGAAATATAAAAATAAAAATAAATATATCTTAATTCTAAAATAATGTAATAAAATATTTATTTCAATTAAATCCAATTTGAAAAGGCTTTCTATTCAATAATATAAAAATACATAGGGATTTAATAAAATTAAATTGAGTTATGATTAATAAAATTTATATTTCTTAACTTTGCTGTTTTCATTGAATTTTGAAACATAAAATATAAGTAAACATTTAAATATAAGTAAATTGAAATATATTTGATCAAATAATTTTGATTAGTTAACATTGCTGTTTGTATTAAATGTTCAGTAGAGAATTTCAAGGGTTGTTTTGTCGACAATTTGTTGTTTAATTCAATCTAAACTCTCAGAGATTTTATTATTTATAAATAAATAACAAAAACTAATAATGATTTTAATTAATCATTAAAGATAATTGATTCATATTTGGCAGCATAAAACTTTTTTAAATAACATTCTCGAGAAATTTTTAAAAATTAAAGCTCATTTCTGAAATTAAACTAAAAATCATAATTGGTATATTTTATATAACAAATAAATTCAACAAAATTTTTCTTTTAATTTCAATATAATCAATTGAAAAGTAAGTTGAAAATAATTCAATAAATTTGTTATTTTATTCAATCTTTTATATAGCTCACAGAGTTATTGAATACGTTGCGGTTATATTTTTTTTCAATCTTTTCGACCATTAGCGTAATACCTTTTTTTACACCTGACATTCTTCCCCATCATATAGACCATCAATATCGGAGTGTATGTTGATAGTTTTAGCATTTGCAGTGCAATTCTTTAGCCCATGAAATAGACTTATTTTCTCCTTCTGATGCACATTGAGTTCTTTGATGTATTTTCCAAATGGCACTCGAATATTATGTTATGGGCATTAAACCTCAGCGCATGTATGGTATTATATTATGTGATCTAATATACATAGATGTATGTATATGTATTTGTGAGATACATCTGCAAACAGCTGATGACGTCATGGGGGAGGTAAGGGGTATTGGGGTGTATTCTGGGATCACGTAAAAGTAGCTCGTTAAAAAATTGATGATGTGCATCAATGCGTGAAGATATGCTAAAAGGAAATGCCACGTGGCACGCCCACTTCATTGGTCGAGGGCGTTCTTAATCCATTCTCAATGCCCACCTTTGTCTTTTTTTATATTTTATATATATTTTTGTTGTTTCTACCTTTTAACATTTATCAACGTATTTGTTTTAACATTTATGACATTTTAAAGCCGCATTAAAACTCATAAAAAAGTCGCCATAATAAAGCAACCATGCAATATATTTTTCTAAATGTTTAGCATACATCTTCTTTCGATATATATATATATATATATATAAATATATATGTGTGTGTGTGTGCAGTTGACTTGCTAACCGGAGCACTGATATATAAATATGTTATGCATGTCAGTTTGGTTTTGTGCTTTGATTTAACAGCGCGCTGGCGGCAATGTCGTTGATTTATGGCCATACAGTGCCGCTAAAAGTATGCTACATACTCTTGTGTCAAGTTCTGACATTTACGTAGGTGGTCTGATAAGTAATCTGCTTTATTCGCAGCTCTAAATCGACAATTATTCGATTTAAAAATATGCAAATATTATATGTATACAAATTTTATTTAAATTCTGTTTGCTGAACTTTTAAAAAATTGTCACGATTAAGTAATAAATAAAATTAAATTCGTGGTAAAACTTCGTTATTATAAAGATGTGTAATTTATTTAAAAATATCATTTATAAAATTATTAAAATTAAATTAATGATAAAAAATAACAAATTGTATTTTTTATCTACTTCATAAACAAATAAATTAATATTTGTAAAGAAAATATTAAGAGAAAAACTAGATTTGATCTACAAAATATTTAAATTAATAATAATACAGCATTATATATTAGCTAAAATTTAATCATGGTTTAATTTTATTTTTAAATATTGTAAAATATATATTTGAAATTTTCTTAATAAAATAAAAATAGTTCCTGGTAGTTTAAATATGTGGCATTCATTTAAAAATGTCATTTGTAAAATTTTTAAAATGAAATTTATATTCAAAAATTACAAATTGTATTTTTCATCTACTTCATAAACAATTAAAATAAAAAAATATTACTAGTTTTCGTTCTACAAAATATATAAATAAATAATAACACAACTTTAGGTATTATAAAAATGTAATAGTCTTTATTATTAAATATTGTAAAATATATATTTACAATTTTATTAATAAAATACAAATAGATCTTGGGAAAAAATTTAAATTTGTATTTTTCATCTACTCATAAGCAAATAAATTAATGTATGTACATATATAAAGAAAATATTACTAGATTCTATATACAAAATATTAAAATAAATAATAATATTACATTTAATATCAGTCAGAATTTAATCAGTCTTTTTTATTAAATATTGTAATATATATATATTTATAAAGAAAATATTACTAGATTCTATACACAAAATATTAAAATAAATAAAAATATTACATTTAATATCAGTCAAAATTTAATCAGTCTTTTTTATTAAATATTGTAATATAAAATATAATATAATATAAAATAATATATATTTAAATTTGACTAGAGCATTAATTAAAGAAAATCCTTGTTGTCCTGAGTAAAAGTTAAAAATAAATAAATTATAAATTCTTATCTTATCAATCAACCCTCGCATGTGCATACGCTACAGCTAGGCGTACGCAAATTTAATTAGTGCACAGAGGCGTTCAGAGGCGCCCCGAAAAGTATGCTGTGAAATATGTACCACATATATTTGAAATGGTTTTCAGCTCGACGTCAGGACGGGAAGGATAACGCCTGGATGGATACGCAAGAAAGATGCGCACATAAAATCGGCCTTAAATGAAGACGTACATATAAAAAAAAAGGTTATGTGCATTTCTAGAAATCTTCTGGCCATTAATTTTGCTTTCATTTATACGTTCAACGCTTTCAAATGAGATTTTTATATTTATATTTTTAAAGTGAACTAGAGTTAAACCTCAGCATTTTCTCTGGGGCAAACTTAAGGAAATGTTTGCAAGTATTTCATCGTTTATTATCATTGATTAAGCTTTAAGCTTTGCACTGTCTGTATTTAACTTTTGGTCTTAGTTTTGCTAACGTCTAAAAGTCAATTAAATCCTAACAATGAGTATTACTTTTGCTAACTTTTTTTTGTACGAAAAAACTAAACTTGGTAAAGTTAATGTTGGACTGTATTGATTGAGGCGTGTCAACGTTGTGTTTTCTTCTTTTTCGACTCGCTAACTAATTGAGTTTGGCAAGTGTGTGATATTACGCATACGCCATGTGAGACCACCTTAATAGAGATATACACTGAGGGAAAAAATCAAGTATTTCGTACTTAAAACGACACATTTCGAACTTGATTTCTCACTAAGATTGAAATTACTATCGATCTTATTTCAAGAAACTTAAGTATTTTAGTATTTTCAAACTTAAATTAACTTTGAAACGTACTTGATTTATGTACAAATGAACTTGATCCAAGTTCTTTTAATTCTATAGCTGAGTACGAAATTATGTTAAAAATATGAACATGATACTTTATTTAAGCATATTGCAGACTTAATTAGAGATCGTAGCTAGAACTATTTGGGAATTCGAAGCAAGTGAAGGCTTAAATGATATAAGAATTAAAGTACTTGATTTAAGATTTTACATACTTGATCTGAGAATCGAACTTGAGTATCAAACTTATATAAAGAATTTGAGTACTCATTTCTAGTAATTTTAGAGTTTTACTTGATTCAAGATTTTTTCTTCTTATTTCAAGATTTTAATTTTAATGATTATTTTAAGAAATTTGAACTTATATCAAGTCAAGTACTCATTTCTTGTAATTTTATAGTTTTACTTGATTCAAAATTTTATTCTCTTATTTTAAGATTTTAATTGTAATACTTATTTTAAGAAATTTGAACTTATATCAAGTTAAGTACTCATTTCTATTAATTTTGGAGTTTTACTTGATTCAAGATTTTTTCTTCTTATTTCAAGATTTTATTTTTAATGATTATTTTAAGAAATTTGAACTTATATCAAGTCAAGTACTCATTTCTAGTAATTTTAGAGTTTTACTTGATTCAAGATTTTTTGTTCTTATATTAAGATTGTTAGTACTTGGTCATAGAATTTTGATGCTCATTTTATGTAATTCGTACTTATATCAAGTATTATTTTTATGTATCGAAAATACTTAATTCGAGTTCACTCGAACTTAACTTTAGTATAATTTTTTTCTCTCAGTGTAGAGGAGTTGATGTCAACCTTTTTTTTTGTTGGCCAATCTTCAAAATGCTGAATACATTTGTTTTTTATGATTCCATGTCGCACTTAGGCAGCAAACTCAACGCATGTTATTTACCTAAAATATTGCCAGTTGCCAACACAGAAAACTGAAAACGAAAAAAAAATATAAAACACCCACGTGTGTTGAAAATGCTGTTCAGCCTAATGGAAAATTCAACGCGTTTACCTTCATTTTTTTTTTACTTTTTTTTGATAAACGTGAAATGTGTTCTATGTTGTGCTGTGTTGGCGTTGTGTTGTTTTGTGTCAAGTCAAGCAGCGTTTAGGCTTCAAAGCAGCCGCATTCAAGTGTCAGTTCATACGCCGGAAGAAATCCTACTCTTAACTCTTATTTTCCGCTATTTCCGCTAAATACCGCATACCAAAATTCTGAAATATAAAGCATAATTGGTTAACCTTTAACATTATAAGCTTATATGAAATGAAAGTAAATGAATGACTAACACTTTGTCGAACTAATAGAATAAACAAAACGAAATATCACTTTCAATTTTGTTTTCTCTTTTCTGCTGTCATTGCTCAAACAAGAACCTATTTTTTAACCTGTTTTTCGAAGAGCATTTGTCGAAAAAGCCATTTCAAAAAAATATATGTATTTTCGGATGATAGAATTTATTATTTACTAATAGTTATTATCAGGGATTAAAACCGAAACAAATATCGGTTTCAGTTCCGGTTTTGGTTATGCTCGAATTAAGGTTATCGGTTATGCAAATTCTTGGAGTATCGATTTCGTAACGGTTATCGGCTTTTTTTTTGTAAGTTTCGGTTAAAAAAAAAATTAATGCTCTAATTAGCCTGGAAAACAATGTTATCTGGTTACTGAAATGGTCCAGTGTAATGTCGATTTTATTATAATTTGACCTCATATAAATTTGGTTTGAAAATTTCGATTATTTTGATTTTGCTGATTTTTAATAACTTCGAACTGTCATAACTTTGTCAAAAGTCAATCGATTTCCATGCGCAATGTAAATTTGAGCATGATTTTTTCTCTTAATTCGTTCTGCATTTCAATTTTTTTCATTTTGAAAATTTGAAAATTTTGAATTTTTTCGAAAAATGATAAGGGGTAACACTGTAAAATTTTTAAAAAAATTCGAAATTTTCGAATTTTCAAAATGAATAAAATTTAAATGCAGAACGAATTAAGAAGTAAAATCATTTGCAAATTTACATTGCACTTGGAAATTGATTGACTTTTGACAAAGTTATGGCAGTTCAAAGTTATTAAAAAATCACTACTCTTCAGTTAAAATGTTAACTATTAATTTCAAAGAATCAAACCGAAACAAATATGACAGAAGAATTTGATTAAAAGTGGAAATTTGCGATCTAAAATTTGGAATTTTCGAAAAACACAAGGGGGAGTCTTTACAGAAAAATTTAATTCTGACGAAAAAAAATTATTTGAGCAAAATTAATTATGCATAATTAATTTAGAAACCAAACGATGAACAAAATAACTTTCCACTTAAAGATCTATTTAGTGTTGGTAAAGTTATGAAAGTTTGAACTTTACAAAAGTGATATTCTAAGCCTCTTTTTTTTCAATCCTTCAATCTCTGTGAATCACTGAAAAACTCTTTATTAAAATGATTGATATTAATTATTATAACAATTATTATTTCGATTCATCTTCAACACGATACATCATTTTCTTCCACGTTTTCCAAATCTCCGAGGTCTTAAAATTTTTGAAGGAAATGCTACACACTTCCAATTCTGAAGTTAATGGACTCGGGGAGTTATTTCGTGAAGGGGATTTCAGATGAATGCATTTTTTATTTGATGAGAAGCTACAATTACTAACTTCATTATTCTTCACTTTCTGCGTTTCCAAAGTGAGATCTAATTTATATTTAATCGCATTCTCTTCGGCATCATTTGGATAAGTTATGTAGTCCTCGATATTAGAATTACTAGACAGTAGAATTTCAGAATACTCCACGAAATGATCGTAGGAAATGAAACGCATGTTGGGACATTGTTTAGATACGGGACGATGATATTTACAACGAATGTCTTGCATCCAGCGACGGGGCGTCATTAGATCATTATTGGCATTAGGAACTTCCATCAATTGACTTGGATCACTATTTATGGTGATTACCAGAGTGCTGTAGAAAATTCCGTCCTCTATTAACTTCTTTGCATCCGGTAACTTTTGAAACTCTTTTAGAACTGGTTCAAATGGTCCGATCTTTACATAGTCTGGTCCATTCAGCTGACAGAGTATTTTGGGTGACAAATAGGCATATCGAATACACTTAAGGACTTTCAGTATATGGGATCTACGAGCTGGCCAGGAATTATTCAACCAGTGCAGGGCGGAAAAGAGAATCTGTGGCAAAAATGTAATAACATTAATTAAAAAGAAAAGAAATACAGATGTTTATTATATAATTATTGTAGTTTTAAATTTCATTGGTATTAAAATTATTGCATACTTTTAGGCGTTGCTTAAAAACTTAAAACAGCCATAACTCGCGATATATATCGGATATTTATTCAATAAATATAGAAAATATTTAAAAAATAGAAGAAAAGATAATAAGAATTTAATTATATATTAATTTTATTTTGAAGCTATTAAAATGGGGAAAATAATTAAATAAAATAATGTATGTGATGCTTAAATATCAAAAATTTTTTACTATCAAAAATATAATTTTTTCCCACAAATTTATTTCACTGAATTTTTATTAAATTGCGTGAGCTCCATAACATTTTATTGCATACTTTGCTTAAATATTTAAAACAGTCATAAATTTTATTATATAAATTTGATATATACATATACATGTATAATAAATATATAATATGATCTATATCACAAATATATATAATAAATATCATTAATTAATTATTGATTATTATTATTATTATTAATTATATAATATCATTAATTAAGAAGAAAAGATAGTCAGAATGTATTTAATTCTTAATTTAAAGCTATACAAATTTGAAAAATTATTGCATATTTTTCGGCTTTACATAAAAATTTAAAACAGTTATAACTTGCTTTATATATATATCCGATATTTTTGCAATTTATATTGGATTATAAGTAATAACAAAATTTTGCTTTTAATACTAAAACGATAATTTTATCATTAAAATTAATCCTAAATAAATGTTAGACGTTCTTATTGAATTTTATTATATTTTATTCTACAGATACTTAAAGAACACTCACCTCAGTTTCACTGTTGACAGCCAGAAAGCTGGACTTTAAAAGTTGACAAATCTGCACATCGGTTAAATTTAGAAATTGTACACTGCACAACACAATTAAAGTGCAGCTGGAAATGCGTGAGGACATGGCCTCATTGATGTGATAGAGATCCTCAAAGGATCGCATCTGATGTATCAAATTAAAGGCTTCAATCTCCTTGAATCTGTCCCCGTCGAGTAAAGTGAAACATTGCTGGAGTAAATTGGGAATCTCTAGAAAGTAGGCAGCTCGTATTATTTGCACCAGATCCTTGGATAGAATATGTTTAATGGAATTTAGCAACCACTTGTAAATATAATCAAAGATTTTCACAGTCAATGGGGAATTGCGTAAATCGATTTCAGTGTGTCCTCGTCGATTCTTAAAGTAAGTGGAGTAGGTACTCAAAACAAGTCCACTGCAGGCAAATTGTTGATCCTCCACCAGGACAATCGTATCAGGATTCTTCCCAACCAGAATATCCTGCACTATCGATTCCAAAACTGAGTTTTTCTTATTTTCCACTAGAATTGTTTGACTTTCTTCGTTTCTGTTTGATTTTTTGGCGTTTTCATTTGGTTGTAACTTGTCACAAAATTTAACCCTTGTCACATTTGTAAAATACTGTGCCCAAGTGTTCATAATGGGCTCCAAATCACTGATGATTAAATCTGAAATTAATTCAATTTTATATTATTTTTTAACTTACGATTTAAAATCATTGGCACTTTCCACAAGTTGCGGCACATCATTTTTTGGAAAATGTGCCAAATATGGACAATTGTTATTCATTTTAAAATTCCAAGGTCTCTTTAGTTTTTTTTAGATAGTAAAAATTAACTAAAAATACTTTATTTTGTAGGCTTGTCGTTGAATTTGTCGCTGAATTTGAATATTAATAATAATAATCATTAATAAATAAATCTTGGGACTGACTTTGAATTGTTTGCTTAGTTTGAAATTTTTAAAGCTTGACAAAATTATCAATGATTTACAATATATTAATTTTTTATAATAACTTTATCTCACATTTATTTTCCAACTTATAGATTGATTACTTTAAAAACTAAATTAAATTAAAATTGTCAATGATTTACAATTACAATATATTTAATTATAATAATCAATTTTTCAATTTATAGATTGGTTACTTTAAAACCCAAATAAAATAAAAATTGTCAATGATTTACAATTACAATTTATTTATTTATAATAATTAATTTATCTCATATTTATTTTTCAACTTATAGATTGATTACTTTTAAAACCAAATGAAATAAAAATTGTCAATGACTAACAATTACAATTTATTTATTAATAATAATTAATTTATCTCATATTTATTTTTCAACTTATAGATTGCTTAGTTTAAAAACTAAATAAAATAAAAATTGTCAATGATTTACAATTACAATTTATTTATTAATAATAATTAATTTACCTCACATATATTTTCCAACTTATAGACTGATTACTTTAAAAACTAAATAAATTAAAAATTGTATTTTTGATATAAATATTTATTTTTTAATAAGCTTCGCCGAGTTCTGAATTTTGTAGAATAATTTATTAAAAATGCTTGCATAATTCCAAAGAAATATAAAACGCAAAAGTTGTCGACTTCATCATGGAAAATCGTGTCCTTTGGCATCTAATAAAATTTCTTACATTTTAATTAGCTTTTGCAAAGGTCACAGAATCTTTTGGGCTTATTTTAACTAAGTCTGTAAACAAGTAAAAAGTCTTGAGATTGTGGTCGTTATTATGGTTATTTGTATAATAATTATAGCATAACAAGAATTCATGGTATACATAAAATAAGCTGAAAATGCCAGAAATTTTCTTTAAGATAACCTTTTTCATAATTTCAACTCACTTTAAAAATAAAAGCAAAGTTTAAAGGCTGCATGAAATTAAACAAAAACTTCAGAAATGTAATTGTTTGAATTAATTATCTAAAATGTTTTGAGTTTCAATATAAATAACTAGACTTATGGTAAATATAACAGTAACAATAACAAGTCTGAGAGAAACAGCAACAACAACATTTTGTTGACTGAGCAGAGCATAAAAAAACCACACAAATAAAGCAAAAAATAAAAAAGAAAGGTTAATTTTTAAGTAGCCGAAGATTTAATACGCTTGCTGAGCACTTTAATTAAATATTAAAAACGATATAAATTTTAAAGTAATTGCAGTTTTGGGAAAAGTTTAGTTTATTGTTCAAAATCCATTAAATAAAGAGAATAACTTCATGACAATTATAAAAAATTCAGCAATAAACATAATTTAATTATTGTCAACTTTCTTTAATATAAAATGAATTTAATGCAGCTCATTGGAAAATATGAGAAATTAAAATACCCACTGGAAGTGTATAAAAGGCAAAAAAAGAAGAAATAATAATAAAAAGAAATAAGACGTCGCCGTTTTGAGTTGTTCAAAAATTCATGACAAGTCGCATAAAGTGCTCAATTTTATGAAATGAAAACAGCAAGTGGCGGTTGTTGCCCTCGCCACCGACTTCCCTCACCTGTTTCCACTTTCTTCCACCTGTTTCCACCTGCTCAGCTGCTCTTCACCCCCTGTATTTTATGGTTTTTGTATGAAATATGCAAGGGGGCAACGTTTGACAAAATGATTTCCTAAGCTGCCGCTAAATTGTCAAATATTAACATGTTGTGTGCTGCCAACCAGATGACATCAGTTGTAATCTTAATAAACTTAGAGATACACCAAAAGATACAGATACAATCATAAGCTACTTTAGATAAAGATACATACGGTTTTGACAAAAAAATATGTATACACATTTTTAATTTTTAAAAATAGTTAAATCTTAAAAGACAGAGACAAATATAATAATTTTTTTTAGAATAAATTATGTACATTTAAATAATTAATGTACCATTATAATTTTGGCATACTTGTATTTAATTAATAAACTTTTGATCTTAAATATCTAAAAATTTTTATATTTATATATTTTTCACGATTTTAAAAGAGTTAATATAATATAAATATAAATAAATGCAAAGCTGTATAAATTGTGTAAACTTTATTTATATATTTATTTATGAACTAATTTTAATTTGTTTCTTAAATTGAAAGTATTAAGAATAAAAATTTAAATTTTAGTGTTTTTTGTATTGTTTACAGAAAAAATGCATTTAATTATATTTAATTATATGTTAAAAATTTTATATATAAATTATATTTAATTTATTGTATCTTGTGTATAAGTGTTTATTAAATAAAAAATATTTATATATTTTTCACGATTTTAAAAGAGTTAATATAATATAAATATAAATAAATGCAAAGCAGTATAAATTGTGTAAACTTTATTTATATATTTTAATTTTTTCTATTAAAAGTGTTAAAATGAAACTAAACATTTTTAAGTCTTAGTGTTGATAAAAAAATAAATTTTATTATAAGTAGTTTAATAGTTAAAAATTTATATATATTATTGTGCCTGGTAAGTGTTTATTAAATAAAAAATATTTATATATTTTTTTATCGATTTTAAAAGAGTTAATATAATATAAATAGATGCAGCTGCCAAAATATGCATATTCAAACAGATGCAGATGTGTATGAGAGACAGAGATACAATTTCATTCACAGTCATACAGTTACAGATACAGATACATTTGCAGATACAGATACAATGTTTGGAGTTGTGAGATGCACAACGATTGCATCACACACGGCAAAAATGGGGAAAACGCTGACGCATGCGGTCGGTAGCAATGACATCACTTTACACGCACGATTTGTGGCAAATGCTGCCATAATTTCTGCCTCTGCCGCTGCTTCTGCCGCTGCTTCTGTCTCTGCCTCTGACTCTGAGTTGGATGCTGTGTGGCAAATGTGGGCGCAGGATGACCAATGCAAGATGGCGACGACTTCCGCGCGCACAAACGGAAGTCAAGCTACGTCTGTGTCTCTCTGTGTGTGTGTTTGTGTGTGTGTGTCGCCATTGTCAACGAGCGTCTTTGCCATTTTGGCCCACACACTAACACTCACTTACACTCACACACACACACACACTGCCTTTTGGCTGTTGTCCAACAAGCGCACAACAAATTTTTGAGTACAGTCAGCAAAAAAGCTTGCACAAAAAAATGTGTAACATACCTTGCTGCATTTTTTGAATTTGGCTTTAGGTGACAGCGATTAACGACTGACAACTAACTCTATTTCTGCCCAGCTGCCCAACTGACTGACTGACTTTATTGCAGTCTCATTCTTTAATTTAATTCATTTTATTTAATTTCTTACAAACAAAAGTTGTCAGTTTTAGTTAAATATTAAATTGAAGTAAAGTAACATTTTTGTTTTATTTAAGCAACTAATAAAAAATTATATTACAATAAGATAGGACTTCAATTCACAGCTTCGTATTTTGTATTCTAAATAATTAAATACTAATTAATTCTTTCAAAATTTAAAAAGCATTTAATTTAAATTAAATGGCATTTTTTTTTAAGAATTTATATTTTATTATAGTAATAATTGGAGTTAGCTTTTAGATTTTTTTTGGTTTAATTAGACCTTCCCATAATACACATTATTACTTTAGCAATTTGTTATTTCCAAGTGCAATTGACATTTGGCAATTTAATTTTATGTTCCATAATTTTAATTTTTCTTTACTGATTTAAAATAATGTTTCTTTTAAAATTTAAAATTTTGTTATATTTAAAAAATAAGTGTACTAATGTTTTAAAGTAATATGTTTAATATCTAAAATTTTTGTACTTAACGTGAAATTAATAACCACAAACTCTATATATTTAAATAAGTTAACTATTTTTAGTTTATAAATGTTTAACTGTATTTTTTTAATATTTAAAATTTAGTTACATTTTATTAACATTTTTTCTACTTAAAATATTTGTTTTTTAATATTTAAATCATTAGTTAACATGAAATAAATCGCTGCAAATTCTTTATATTTCGAAATAATAACTAATATCGATAAATTTGAAGTAAAATAAGTAGAACTATTTCAAGTTCTTTATTAATTGATTTAATATTTATTACGTATACGTATGTTTTCCATAATATAAAATGTTATGTTTTAGCTTAAATGGTATTCCATTATTTTTTTTTAAATTAATAACTATTTTCGATAGACTTGTAGTAAAATAAGTAGAACTATTTTAAATTCTACTTCAATTAATTTAATATGTATTACGTATACGTATGTTTTCCATTATATAATACGTGTATGCTATACTTTAGTTATTTATTTAATATCTATTTTCGATAGACTTGTAGTTAAATAAGTAGAACTATTTTAAATTCTACTTCAATTAACTTAATATGTATTACGTATACGTATGTTTTCCATTATATAATACGTGTATGCTATACTTTAGTTATTTATTTAATATCTATTTTCGATAGACTTGTAGTTAAATAAGTAGAACTATTTTAAATTCTCTATCAATTTATGGAATATTTATTATAATGCGTATGCAAAGAATCAGCGACAAAGTGACATTATTTCTAGTTGATTTGTTGTGTCAATGTTCCCCACGCAAATGCAGAGAACTGAATTGAATGGAAACTGAACTAGTATTGAAAATAATCGAATGAGCAGCAATAATAAGCTGACATCATGCGCTGTAGATGTAGATGACGTGCCCAAGTGCTGTGTTGTCATATCTGAACCCTCCCCTCTTGACACATCCTCCCCCTTTGGGGCAATGCAAATGTGCGGCAGTAATAAAATTGCAAACTTGCCGCAATCGTCTCTCAATGGAACAATGAGCCAAGCCAATGTTCAGAATGGGCAACAGAGCATTGCCGCCAGCATTTTTGGCGGCAAACGCCTACGCGACAATGGCCAACACACACACACACACACACACACACACACACACATAGATAGATAGTGTATATTAGTGTGTGTTAGTGTGGTCATGGCACTCACATTTCTCTGGCTTGTGGCTGCTTCAAAAATCATTCATTGAGAACGCCACGCACAGACAAATGGCTCAATATCTATGTATATTTTGTACATTTGTATGTGTACACTGAAAAAAAAGACCAACTGCTAAAATCAAGAACATTCACCTTAAATATTTTGTTCTTAAAATAAGACCATTTTAAGACCAAATTAATAAAACTAAGAATATTAGTCTAAAAATTCGCAGTTCTTAATATAAGAATTAAAAATCTTAAATTGATATGAAAATATAAATATGTCATATTTAATATGAAGATTTTAGTGGCACCGTGGTTAACAAGTCGAGGGATATGATCGGAATATTTATAAAAAAAAAAAATATATCCAAAAAAAAGATAAATATCAAAAAAAAAAAAAAAAATATAAATAAAAGTTTAAAGTTTAAAACACCTGTCTTATTTTTTTATGATTTGTTAGAGAATTTAAGGCTGTTTGGTCTTAAATTAAGAACTTATTCTAATTTGAAATTTTCTTAAAATCAAGAAGTGTTTTTCTAAATTTAAGAATTTTATGTTCTCGACGCATTTTTTTGACCAAAATTCTTAGTTTTGAGACCAAAATCTTCATTTTAGAACATTATTTTTATCAGTGTATCTGTGTGAATTTGTATCTATGTGTGTGTGTGTGTGTGTGCATATCTGTCTAGTAGATGTGTCAGCTCATATCGTTTGTAGTTTTGTTAGTTTTCTAGTTTGGCAGCTAAAGTAGAAGCTGATTGCACGCGTGGGCGTTTTTTGCGTTTCTTTCTCTGTCTTTGTTTTCATACATTTGTTGTAAAATACTACAGACGCTATATAGTCTATCTCGATCATGTGCGTACTATATATGTATATATATATATTTCTGTGTGTGTGTTTGTGCCATTAAGTTACATTTTATGACAGCGTCGCGAGAGACAGCAACAGAAACAGTTGACGCAGCGTCTCCATTTTCAAAACTGGAAATTCCATGAGCGCGTGGGCGACTTCCTGTCACCCGCTCACTCCCCTAACCAGTAGGAGTTGAAAACAGAGCTGCTACACTAATAAAAAATAGGTTATATAATCAAGAATTATAGTTATAAAATTTACAAGTTTAATTTACATAGAAATACTCAATTTTAATAAATTCAATAAATAATTAAAAAATGTATTATCTTTATTTTTTATTAATGTTTATAGAGATATAATTTGCAAGTTTAATTTACTTAGAAATACTCAAATTAAATAAATTCAGTAACTAATTAAAATTTACTAAAATTAATCTATATTTTTTTATTAATGTTTTGGCACCTTATATTAGAGTTTTAGTTTGGTTAATTATAAATTAATGTCTGTTTGATGAAACTCAAATAGTAGGTATGCAGTAAATTTTTTAAAATTATACTTTTTTAAATGTATTTGCCTATTTTTTATGTCTTCAAAAATACTTACACAACTTTTTTAATATAAATTTCTTTAAACATTTATTTTACAATTTTTTATTTTTTTTAGTAACATAAAATTCTTAAAATTAGAAAACACAGCTTGATTTTAAGAACATTTCAAATAAGACCAAGTTCTTATTTATAGACCAAACAGTTTTAGATTCTCAAGACAACAAAAACAAATATAGCCGGTTTTAAACTTATAATATTTTTATTGTTGTTTTTTTTATAAATATGTAAATAAATTTTTTTGTTTGATATTTTTATAAAAATTTCTTAAATATGTTTTTCCTTGGCTTAACATAAAATATCACATATTTATATTTTCCTAACATTTCAATATCGATTTTTTAGATTTATTTTCTTAGTATTAATAATTTGTTTTAAAAATGTTCTTATTTTAAAAAGAAATATGTAAGATGAATGTTCTTGATTTTAAAAGTTGTTTAATTTTTTTCAGTGTACTATTCAGTATGCCCGTCGCACGTCGCTGATTTTTCTTAATGGAATTTATGCGAGTGTGAAATTTATGTTGGCAAAATATTACTGAACTGGCAAAACTATTTTTAGTCCTTTTTCGCCATCTTCAACGTCTTCATTCTCAGCTTCAACTAGAATAATAATAAGTTGAAGAAGTATTAAAAGGCGTTGCCAGCTTTTCTTTTTCCTTTCCTATCCTTTTTTTTTTTCCTTTTTTCCTTTGGTATGCACGTGTTTGGCCTTCAGTATGAGGCCAGAGAATAACTGAGATTGGCCAACATTAATTGCAGTGCGTGGGAAAGTCGTTCAGTTAATGTAGATGCCGCATCATTTGATTCGCGTATTTCACATTTCAGCCCTAATTTGTATTGGCATCTTTTCTCAACTGTTGTTTACATCTTTATTGGACACGAATTGTCAGTGACTCCGACCGATTTCATCATCGTGCGTCATATTCAACGATTACGACGTAAGCATAATATTTATTTTTATTCACGTGAGCTAATTTCACTTTTCTTTTTAATACTTTTCCTTTCAGTATTCATTAACTGATATTATTGTGTTGGTAAAATAAAACAAATATTTTTTTTTGTCGAGTTTTAGTTTGGTTAAATAAATGTTAATTTAACACTTTATATTAATTTTTCTATTGAATGAAACTCACCAAAATTTATAAGAGAATTTTTTCAAATGAATCCATTTCTTTTCAAAAATATTTATATAGCCCAATTTATTTATTTAGCTTTAAGCAATTGAAATAAACAAAAATTGCAAATATATTTATAAATTATGATTTTAGAAACAATAATTTAAATAAATTAAATTAAAATATATATATTTTTTGATCGAGTTTTAGTTCGGATAATTAAATCTTAATTTATCTCTTTATATTAAATTTTCTCTTGAATGAAACACACCAAAATTTATGATTGAATTTTTTCAATTGAATCAATTTTTCTACAAAAATATTTAAAGAACGCAATTTATTTATTTAACTTCAAGCAATTGAAATAAATAAAAAGTTAATATATATTAAGAAATTATGATCTTAAAAACAATAAGTAAAATAAATGTACTTAGAAATACTCAAATAAATTAAATGAATTAAATAAATTCAATAAATAAATAGAAAATTTATAATCTTATTTGTTTATTAGAGTTTTAGTTTCGTTAATTATATATTAATTTCTTTTTCATGAAATTAAATATATAAATATGTTTCTATTTCTTTATGTCTTCAAATTTTTTTAAAGAACATTTTTTTTAAATATATTTTTTGAATACGTTCTCATGTAATAAATATTTTTTTTGAAACTTATCGAATTTAATTGCTAAAATATTTTATTACAAAAATTAATTTTCACTCTTTGTTCTAAATATTTAATATAAAAATTAAATTTAATTAAAATTCTTCTCTAAGCATCACAAAATAAGTCTTACTTTATATTTGTATTATAAAAACCAAACAAAACTTAAATTTTTGAGCTTAATAGCAAATGTTTAATATGATAATTAAATGCAAATATCTTTTCAAGTTTGCTTTAAGCTTATTTTGAATAATGCAAATGCACTTAAGGCATAAGTAATGTAATGCAAAATAAGCATTTAATTCTCTAGCAGATACAATTTCTTCTCAGTATTCTATTTTGAAAATCTTCCTGGTATTCGCTTATAAAACAGTTAAGATAGAAAATAGCTGGCTGAAGTTCAACCCAAAGGCAGTGAAGAAACTTGTTATAAGCAGGCGAGTTGGCTGTCAGTAAAAGGTCAGAAAAGATGTCTTAAAGTGTTTTGGCCGATAGCAAAGTGAAGGCTAACATAACGAATAGAATTGTAGACATGGATTTTGGTAGATTTGTGGCTTATGCACCTAAACACACATGCGGCTGTCAATAAAAGCCATAAAATAAAATGCGCGACCCTTTGCCACAAAATGTTGCATAAAATGTCAGCATGACAGCAGAGGGGAATCAAGGGGGATGCTGAGGGGGGTAACGGGCCATTACAAGCAGTGTTGTTAGAATATTATGTGCTAAAATAGCTAAATTGACAAACAAAAATGGCCAGAAATAGCTAAATGAAAATTAAACAGTGCTAAACAAATTGCCTATTTTTTTTAACAGTTTTAAATAATAAGTAAATCAATAAAAAATATTTTATATCTTATTTTATTCCAGCAACAATGAAATTTCGACGATTTTAATTTTTTCGAATTGTTAAAACATTTTTAAATAATTTTTATTTTCGATACAATACTTCTTGAAAGTTCATATCTGTTTACATACATTTTTCGGGATCTCAATTCTTTTACCATTTGACAATTAAAGAAAAATATATTTATTTTTCAAAATTTATAGATTTTCGACTATTAGCACTTCATAAAAGTTTCCAGCTTTTGCAATTATAAAATTTCGAAATCTAGCAAATCTAGTAAAATCGGTCGGAACTACGAAAAAGTAGCTAAAAGTAGCTGAATTATTTTTTTTAAATTGCTATATTTATAGCTAACAGCATTTCAATAATATTTCTAGCTTTATAATTAAAAAACTGCTAAATCTAGTGTTAAAAGTAGCTAAATAATTTATTTAAATTGCTGGATTTATAGCTAATAGAATTTCTAGCTTTTACAACTAAAATAAAATAATATAATAATTTTTTAAAGTTGCTATTTTTTAAATTTTTCATTTTTTCTAGCTTATATAATTTAAAAAAAGTGCTAAATCTAGCAAAAAAAAATTGCTAAAATGGCAACATTGATTACAAGAGGCCATTTTGTGTGTGCGTGTGTGTGTATGTGTGTGTGTGTATGTTCGTGTGTGTGTGTGTGTGTGAAGCAATTCACAATAGTTAGATATGCGCTTTTATTGTCATCATAATTTATGGTTTAGTGCGCCCAGTGCATTGTGGCGTGGGCGTGGCAGCTGCCGCCCACATTGCCACATATGTCTTATGGCAGGAGGGGGAGAGTGAGAGAGGGGGGAG
The DNA here is from genome assembly GCA_035042165.1 of Drosophila kuntzei. Lineage (NCBI taxonomy): Eukaryota > Metazoa > Arthropoda > Insecta > Diptera > Drosophilidae > Drosophila > Drosophila kuntzei. Next base: position 3,521,036 of record JAWNLU010000634.1, on the reverse strand, counting down.
CGTACAAATTGCTTTTCAATCAATTGAATTTGCAGTTATTGCACTCAAAACTCGATGCACAAAAGGTCGCGGCTTCGTGGCCTAAAGAAATATTGCACATACGCCGTGTGCACCGAGTGTTTATATGTGTGTGTGTGCGTGTGTGTGTGTGTGCGTGTGTGTGTGTGTGTGTGTGAGTGACTTTCTATTCATATGCACTTATTGACTTGATTTCTCTACTTTTTTATCTCTTTTTATTCGGCTGCCATTGACTGGCAAACGCCCCCGAAACGTTTTATATTACAAATGGAAATTTGTCGAGTTTGCCAAAAGCATTATTTTATATATATATATCTAAAATAGTATATACTATATTTATTTTTTTTTGTTGGGTTTTTTTTTTTGGCCAGACGCCGACGACGCCACATGGCGCGGGTGTTGGCTTATTTATGATGTAGTTGATAAATAAAATAAATTTCATTTAAAGCACATTTTGTGCTCATTATATTTATGCGCGCTATTTGTGTCCACAAATTTGGCCGTAAATAATATTTAAATTGCCAAAGCAATAACCACGCCCCCTTTTTTTTTGAACGTAATATCTACAAACCAATTGCAATCTGCAGTTGACAGCAAATGTGATAAGAGAAAACTCAACTCAAAATCTAAGATAATATCCAGAGACTCTGTCAATCTGAGTTGACAAATGTTATACATGGATTACAGGTGGTATTTGTTTTTTTGTAGATGTTTCTGGACTTATGCAGCTGTGATTATGCCGACACTGAGTTATGAAATTAAACACACACATCTGACAGCAGATGCGTTAAGACAGATTAGATTGATTTGAATCTGTATCTGGACTTACATATGATACGAATACATCTTGTTGCAGCTGTGATTATGCCAACTTCGAGTTATAAAATTAACCAATTTATGCAGATGATGTTGGGAGAAACACCTGCGAGATGTTATAACAACATCAGAACTCTGGTTAAACAATATTTATTCCCATTGATTAGGCACAACATCATGTTGGCAATTGCAAACATTACCATAAGCTTGATGTCACACACAATGGGGAGTTGAAAATATATGGGAAATAATAGATAATAATATTTGATAACAACATTGTCTCTTTCTTTATTTTCTTACCCAATTCTAACACATTATTATGCAATTAATTTTATTAATATTAAATATAGTAATACAAATATTATAATACGATATATAATAGGATAAAAATTAATTTCTTAATTGTTTTTTTATTTTTCTGCATTTTGTTCTCACTTTATTTTCTTACCTAAATCTAAGAAATTATTATGCAATTAATTTTTTTAAGAGCAAATTTGTAATAGAAATATAAGAATACGATATTTAAAGTGGCTGGTAATAATAAAATACATATTAGGATATTTTTTATATTTCTGGATTTTGTTTTCTATTTATTTCCTTAACTAATTCTATGAAACTATTATGCAATTAATTTTATTAAGATTAAATATAGTAATAAAAATGGAATGATTCGATATTTAAAGTGTTTAGAATTAATGAAATCATATTAGTATAATATTATTATCTTTATTGTGTTCTTATTTTTCTGCATTTTGTTCTTTCTTTATTTACTTATCTAATTCTTAGAAATTATTATGCAAATAATTTTATTAAGATTAACTTGTAATAGAAATGTAATTATATGATATTTAAAGTGACTGGAAATAATAATATGATATTTTAAGTTATCATTATATAAAAAAAGGAAAATAATATTATTTCTTTGATTGCTTTGCAATTTTTCTGGATTTTAAAAGCTTATAAAATCATTTAAAAATCGAAATCAAGATATTGATTTTTTTATAAATATTCTACCGCTTAAAAAATGAAGATAATATAAAGTGTTACACAGAAAAAATATATGAAAGTAGTTTCTTAATGTACTTCCAACTATAAATTAAAAACATAAACATTATGTTAAAAAAATTATTAAATAATATTAATTGATAATATAATTAATTTAATTATTTTAAAATCTAACCCAATTATTTCACTGCTTAGAAATCAAGCTAAAATAGAATGTTGATTAGTAAAATATAAGAAAGTAGTTGGTTAATTTATTTTCAACTATATACCAAAAACATAATTGAGTTATTAAATAAAAATTGTATTAAATATTAATAGATAATAGAATTCATAAATTTATATTCAGATAATGATTTTAATATAATTATTCCCGTGCTTTAAAATTAAGCTAATATAAAAAGTTACTCAGTTAATATCAGAAAGTAGTTGGTTAATTTATTTTCAACTATAAACTAAAAACATAAAAAAAAGTTACGTGAACAAATTATTAAATAATATTAATAGATATTACAATTCATATAATCCACATTATTATATATTATTAATGTTGATTGGTAAAATATAAGAAAGTAGTTTGTTAATTTATTTTCAACTATAAAGTTATTTAAAAAAATTATTAATAATTTTTAATAGATAATACAGTTTACACTTTAGCACATTAATATCACAGAATCAAATAACTCTAAATATATAATAATAAAGATAGATATATATGCATAAACAAGTATAAAAGGTGTTAGGGGCAACTTCATTGGGCCTGGTCTATGTTCACAAATTTTTATGGCCGAAACGTGTTTGCAAAAATTATGACAAAACCGCCATAAAAGTTGGAAAACACAGTTCAGCACACACTTAGCGGTTGACCAACACCCTGTGAACACACACACACACACACAAACACACACAAACACACACACAACCACAATACAGCACAATTCTCTTTGAATTCTATTTCAGTTTTCGGCCTCAAGCGTTTTATCAAATTTTGAGAATATTACGTATACGCAATATCTAAATTGATGTTAGATTAAAGTGTGAACACGTTAGTTGCCATTGTGTAGTAGTTAAGTGCAAGTGTATGAGTGTTGTTGTTGTGTGTGTGTGTGTGAGAGTGTTATTATGGTGTGTGTGTGAGAGTTGTTTGCTTGGCCTTATGCTTGTAATTAATAATTATGCTGTAAGCTGAAACTGACAGGGACAAAAGACGAAAGCCACAGCAAAGGAGAACAGTAAGAGAGAGAGAGATAGAGAGAGAGAGATAGAGAGAGAGAGAGATAGAGAGAGAGAGAGATAGAGAGAACTGAGGTGTGTTGAGGTGAGTTTCCAAATGCCACACTGATAAAAAAATGTACTAAATTCAAGACTTTTTGGTCTCAAAAATGCGTCGAGAACATAAAATTCTTAAATTTAGAAAACACGTCGTAATTTTAAGAACATTTCAAATAAAAATAAGTTCTTAATTTAAGACCAAACAGTCTTAAATTCTCAAACCAAAAATAAAAAAAAAAGGCAGGTGTTTTAAACTTTAAACTTATTTTATTTTTTTTTTTTTGATATTTATACTTTTTTTAGATTTATTTTTATTTTTAAAAATATGCCGTTTATATGTTTTTTCCTTGGCATTATTGTCTTCATCTTAAATTCGACATATTTATATTTTCTTAACAATTTAAGACTTTTAATTCTTATTTGAAGAACTGCGAATTTTTGGATTAATATTCTTAGTCTTCTTAATTTGGTCTTAAAATGGTCTTATTTTAAGAACAAAATATTTAAGTTGAATGTTCTTGATTTTAGAAGTTGATCTTTTTTTCTCAGTGCAGTTGTGAGGCTTTTGAGCTGAATTAGTTAATTTACAGATAATTTAAGCTTGTGTAGCTCTTCGTTAGTTGCTTAGTGAAAGCCACAAATACACACACACTCACACTGACACTTACACACACTCACACACACACACACACTGACACTCACACACATATACACAGTCAATTAGTTGACGTTAAGCGACTCGTATTTAAGAGCATTGTGTCCAGTGTCCTGCTGCGTACAAATACAACAAACAACTCTGAAATTTTGGCCAAATTTTGGGCTGTTGCAATTTGTATAATCAGTGTGTGTGTGTGTGTGTGTGTGTGTGTGTGTGTGTGTGATAAACATGGCCAATTAAAATTAACGGGATTAGACTAATGTTGAGCGCACTCGAGCGCAGTTTGCTTTAATTAAATCGCCTGTCAGTTGAGCTTCAAGCTGTCAATTAGCTACTCAACTAGAGAGAAAGAGAGAGAGAGAGAGTGAGAGAGAGAGGGGTAAAAAACAAACAACATTGTTGATAAATGCAAAATGCCTATAAATAAGTTATTGTTAGCTATTTTTAGACAAGTGTTACGATATCGAAGCTGTGCAAATATTTGAACACGAAATTGAGCAACGGATTAAATTGCAAAACAGCAGGAAAAAAGGGAATTCAAGTCTTCACTAGAGAAAAGAGAGAGACGTCTGAGAAGTTAAGTCAATAAATGCGATAAATATACCGTGAGGACAACAGTCAACAGTCAGGCAAACCATATACACACACTCGTATATAAATATTTAATAAGTGTGTACACCGAAAAATGTTCAACGAATGAGAAAAGCAAATGTTACAAACTGAACACAACTTGAAATCAAAGATTTGTGCTTCGATATTCTTTCTAAATCGTGTATTTTCAGCTTCAGCATTTAATTAACAATTTTTAAAAAATAAATAAAATATTGTTTAAGCAAATTTATTAATCAATTAATATTGATAATAATTTGTAACATATTTTAACCATGTTAAATAAATTAATATTCAGAAGAGATATTATATTGTGGTAATTATGGAAAACTTCGCAATATATTTATTTTATATTATATTTATATTTGAAAATTGCAAAATAATTATTTATACTTAAAATAGAACTATAATATAATCAATTAATATTGATATTAATTTGTAACATATTTTAACCATGTTAAATAAATTAATATTCAGAAGAGATATTATATTGTGGTAATTATGGAAAACTTCGCTATATTTTTATTTTATATTATATCTATATTTGAAAATTGCAAAATAATTATTTATACCTAAAATAACACTATTTGCTTCTAGGATTTAAATGAAATGTTTTTTTAAATTATTATTATTAAATTTATTCTATGTGTTGTGTATATTTCAAATAAAAATTAAAACTTTGTTATTAATTTGCAATTTTCATATGATAGCTAAAAATATGTATTATTTTTTAAATAAACTTAGATATTATTAAAAAATGTATACTGTGTGTTATTGTGTATCTTTAAAATGCAAAATAAAATTATGTTATAAATTTGCAATTTTGTAATGATAGCTAAAATAGTGTTTAATTTTTTAAATAAACTTAGTTATTATTGAATAATAATAATAATGAATTATTGAAAAATAATAATAATATGTGTTATTGTGTATCTTTTTACTGATTTACTTCGAACTGTCATAACTTTCAGTATTTAATTCAAATATATTATTAATTTAATTGTTAATTTTTATTTAATTTTTTTTACACTTAATTTTCCTTTTGCCGACTGCCTTTAAATAAATAAAATAAAGTACATTTCTTGTTATTGTCTTTCTCTTATTTTATTGAGTTATCACCGTGTGGTTTTTGTCTGTCTTTGGCAACTCAAACAACACTCGGAAAGGACACGGAAAAAGAGAGAGAGAGAGGGGGAGAGGGAGACTTACAGTGTGGGACAGACAGTTAGAACCACGCCCACGTCACATGTCAAACATTTACTTATAATGATCTATGTGATTAGTTGCAAAAAGCATTGTCTACTCTTCTTTGCTCAAATTGAATTATGTTGCAAGTTGTTTGCTCGACAGTTGTTGTTGTTTATCATTTATGTGTTGTTCTTGTTGTTGCTGTTTTTGTTGTTGTTGCAGTAATTGCTTTAGTTTTTGGACCATTGATTTGAATGCCAAAGGGTCAACGTTGTGGGCGTAATTTATGTACACTGAAAAAAAAGAACAACTTCTAAAATCAAGAACATTCAGCTTAAATATTTTGCTCTTAAAATAAGAATATTTTAAGACCAAATTAATAAAACTAATAATATTAATCCAAAAATTCGCAGTTCTTAAAATAAGAATTAAAAATCTTAAATTGATAAGAAAATATAAATATGTCATATTTAATATGAAGACAAGTCGAGGGATCGGAACCAAAGAAAAAACATATAATCTGAATATTTAGAAAAAAAAAATCCAAAAAAAGTATATTTATAAAAAAATAAAAGTTTAAAGTTTAAAACACCTGCCTTATTTTTTTATTTTTGATTTGAGAATTTAAGACTGCTTGGTCTTAAATTAAGAACTTATTCTTATTTGAAATGTTCTTAAAATGAAGATGTGTTTTCTAAATTTAAGAATTTAGACCAAAATTCTTAGTTCTGAGACCAAAATCATGATTTTAGAATATTTTTTTTCAGTGTATCTGTCTGTTGTGGGCGTGTGCTTACATTGAAAGTGAATAGATGTGGCCATAATATGCTAATTTGTTGTTGCTCTTGGCCAAGTCCAAGTCCAAGTCCGGTGAGTTTATAGTTTAATGCAAAGTGACATCACAAGTAAATGACTAACTAGTCAAGCCTATTACCAAAGTTGTTAAACGCTCCCAAGAAAACTTTTCAGAATTGAGCCTATTTAGTTTAAGGCAGGGAATCGTGTCTCTTTTAGTACTTGACAAAAAATTATGACACAACAAAAGTAAAGTTGAGAAAACAACAATGTTCCTGTCGACGGCATGACAACCAAATAAAAAAGTTGTTGAGCCTCCCAAAAAGTGAAAGAAAAAAGAAAGCAAGAAAAGTTTGAGAGTATGATGAACGTCATCAACAGCAAATCAAGCAGACAAACAAATAAACAAATAAACAAAACTGGCAGCTAGAAATGAATATAAAACTCATCAACGTCATTAAAAAAGCAGCCAAAAAGCAAACAAAGCACACACTAACAACAAAAAGTACACAGTAAAAAAACAAAAACACCATTCTAAAATTCAAGTTTAAAATTCTTGAATTTTGCATGCATTTTTTGAAGTGTGTTTTCAGTATATTAATTATTGTTAAATTAAGACAATATTAAAAACTTAAAGCAGCCTAAAATATTTTATATATCTACGTAGAATTTATAGAGCCCCGAACATATTAATAAGAAAAATCATGCTTGAATCAGGATCTCAAATTAAGAATTAATGATAAAAAATGCAACTAACTTAATTTGTTTCAAATATACCAAATTTTTCGAATTTACAATATTTAAAAAGCTTATATTTCAGAATTCTTAAATTTAAAATCATTTTATTTTATAAATCATATTTAATTATTATTTGAAATTAAAAACAAATAATAATTATTATTGATTTTTATTTTTCAATATTTAATAAGAGATTTTTTATGATTTTTTTTGAATAAAAGTCTTTAATAACTTTTATTTCTGATTAATAAATTTAAAAGTCCTATGGTCATAAAAAAGGCGTTGTTGGTAGTCACTTTTAATAATTTTCTGAAGACTTTTATTTTATAAATCAAATTTAATAATTATTTGTGATCATCAAAAAAAAATTAACAATAATTATTATTATTGACTTGTATCTTTTTCAGAGAGTTTTTGATGATTTTCTTGAATAAAAGTCTTTAATCATTTTTATTTCTGATTTATAAATTTAAAAGTCCTATGGTCATAAAAAAACAGTATAATATTTATTTAAAGACTTTTATTTTTAAATCAAATGTAGTAAATTTGTGATTAAATAATTAAAAATAAATATAATTATTGTTTTTTATTTTTTCAGTCTTTAATAAGAGTTTATTTTATGATTTTTTAGACTAAAAGTCTTAAAAGACATTTATTTCTGATTAATAAATTCAAAAGTCCCTTAGACATAAAATAAGCGTAATTAGTTAGTTGGCGATAATTGTTCATAGAAAGTCTTGGGAGTTACTCTCTATTAATTCTCGGCTTGATTTTATCCCGGAATCCAAGTTAATTTTTTTCCTGTGTAACAACAAAATAAAATAGTAAAAATAAAAATAATTTAAATGACAATAATGAAATGTAACAGTTACATTTTGAGTGCTCAACGTTTTTAAGTGCCAGACAAAAGCGAACGCAAACAACTGCAGCCAAAAAAGGGAGACAGATGGCATTAAAAAGAGACAGTTAGAGAGAGAGAAAGAGAGAGAGTGAGAGCATCTCTTTTTAGACTCATTTTGTATGCCCAACGTGGAGTGTCAGCCTCAATTTGCATTACTTAAAACAAACACTGCGCCACAATGACCACAGGATTTGCATAAAGCGCAGCATTTTCTCAGTCTCAGTCGCAGTCTCATTTTTAGCATTGTCCTTCCTTGCAGAGCAGCTGTGATTCGATTAAGCGCCAACTGAACACTGCCCCGAGGGTTACCACAACAACAACTACAACAACAACTAAAACAACAAGTACTTATATAGTTGTTGTAGAGCACGCCACAATGCCTTGAACTTGAATATCCTGCAAAGTCGACTCCTTTAGCCTTCATGCCATCCACTTTCCACTTTCCATTTTCGCAACTGCATTTTGATGGCCGCAGGAATTACATATATTAATTTTTTAACAAGGCTACAAAAGCCTCGACATATTTGGGTGAAAGTTCATGCCAAAATGCAAGAGAATTCAGGGTTTAAAATATACTCATCTTTTATTTGTAGTTTACTATTTAATTTTATTTCCCCAATTTCTTCTTGATTTTTAAATCCGATAAAATTATTATTTTATTACAGATAAGAATGCAAACTTTTTTTTCGATTATTTGATGAATGTAATATAATAAAATACATAATACAATAAAAATATGTCAATTTAGTCAATTAAAAAAAAAAAAAAAAAAAAAAAAAGTAGATAACAATAACATTGCGGGGGATCGAACCCAGTTATTTTTCAAACTAAATTTATTTTTATGTGACAGGTGGACGGCAATAACTAGATAGTCACGGATCTCACCCTTAATTTTTAACTATAATTATTGATATGATTCTTAATTTTTATTGGTCCAAAATTAAGTTAATATAAAATTGATAGATGGTAAAATATAACAAATAAAAAAGCTTAAATTTTTTTCTAATTTTTCTTTTTATTAACATTATTTTATTTGCTTTTGTCACTTAAATTTTTTCACATATTATTATATCAAAAGGTTTCCATTTTGTCAAACTTATCAAATTACTTTACGGTTCCAAACTAATAAGAAAAATAAAATTACAGATCACATTAATTTATTTTCTAACAATTTATAATTAGCATTCTTAAATGCCTATGAATAAAATATTTTCTTTCTCAAGGAAAATACTTAAATAATTTAATACTTGTTTTGACCTGCTTACAAAAATATATTTTATTCATAAAGCCAGAAATGTTACCTTTGAAATTTACATGGATATAAATTCCCTTTTCAACGCAACCTACTGTATTTAAATAAAAATAAACGTATCTATTCTATTTTATTCTGTTCTGTTCTATTAATATATAATTCATTAGACTTTCAGTCACTTTTACTTAATTTTCACTCTCAGTTTCAGTTAATTGCTATTTTTGTACTTATCACGCATGCAAGGATTTCATTGGTAAAAGCTGTCTAAAAATACGAATTCCTCTTTAGATATTTGAATGCTATTTTCAATGTCAACTGTTACGCGCTCCGAGTCTAGTTCTCATCCTGTCTCATCAAATCCCAAATGGAACGCGAAGGAAAAAGTTTTTTTTTAGAGTGCCAAGTGCTTGAGGCTTTTCAGACTCTGAGGGTCTCTGGGCTATAAATCAGCTGGTGAGTGCATTCTTTATATATGTATAAGTATTTGTATATATATATATGGCATATGTCACATGACCATGAACTGTCGCTCTATTTTGCTGCTGTCTTCATTTTCAGTGGTTGTCGGTGCTTTGAACTTACACATTGCTTACCAACCTTAAGCCTTTTTGGCTTAAATAGCCTAACGATGACGGCAACAACGAACGCTGACGTTTTTCACAGTTTATCACATAGTTTATTAACTGCAAGTTCAGTACGTCGTGCTTTTAATGACGACAAATATTCCACAAGATTGTCACAAGTATTCAATTTAATTACATATAGGTCAACGTAGCCAATAATCAATATCAGTGCAAAGATAATGTCTATATGTATAGTGACACATTTTCATTTAGTTAGCTATTCATTTGATTTCTATTAATTTTAATTTATACTCAAATCTAATTTTTACGAGTTTTAAAATTAATTCTTTCAAGAAAGTAAATAATAATAAGTAAAATAAATAATATGTACTTCACTTTTATTTAAAAATTAAAATTATAAATAATAGTAATATTAAACTACCTAATTAATTTGATCTATATTAATTTTAATGTTTACTCAAATCTAATTTTTACTAGTTTTAAAATTGGTATTTAGTATAAAAATAATTAAAAATTTTTTGCTTTCAAGAAAATAAATAAGTATCGGTCAATTTCAAAATTAATTAATATTTATGGCGCTCAACGTGAGCTTTCCAATATGTATTTAAATTTATTTTCATTAGATTTAAAATATAATATTTATATGTCTGGGCTCAACGTGGGGAAAACAATACTCCAATACTCCAAAACTCCAATTCAAAAATTGTTAAATAATGTAATTGTAATTAAAAATGTAAGTCTGTGGCCACCAAAATGGATAGGACAATTGTCTTAAAATTTTAATGAAATGTAAAAAATATTAGAATTATTGATAATAAATAAAACTAAATAATAAACGGGTTGAAACATGAAATTTATATTTCTGGCGCCCAAAGTGGGTACAGCAATATTTTCCCTACTTTAATAGTTATAACTTTTTATCTTTTTTTTAAATAATTCAATAAATAATAATGCATAAATAAATAATAAATAATTTTGTAAATAATTCAATAGTAATGAATAAAATATATTTGAGGCGCCCAACGTGGGTAACACAATTTTTACTAAAACTTAATTTTTATTTATTTTTACAAATTTTATAAAATGTAATAAATATTAAAATTTTTGTAAAAATTTTGTTTTCAGTATAAATAAATAATAAGCGTGTTGGAAATTTGAAGTTTTGGCGCCCAACGTGCATAGCACAAATTTACAGTTTAAATATAAATTAAAAAGAAATTCAATAAATTGAGTGCGTAGTCCCAATGTACGAATGCATTTATATCAAAAAGTAAGGGAATTGTTTGTCGGTTCCCTGGTGTGACATTCTGGTAGACAGCCTATTTTTACCATTATGGGTCTATCAACAAATAGGCATATTAGAAAAAGACAAAAGACAGAAGAGGAAAATCAATAAACAAATTGAGTTCACGGCGCGTGTGAGTAATCAAAATGACATTTGTTGTGGTCGCAACGACTGTGCAGTTAAGTATGTTATAATTTTCCTTCAGTTTTCCTATCGATGGGTGGTGGGTGGTTAATCTGGGGGCGTGATTTGCCGCATTGATTTGCACAAATCTGTAATGTAATTGGTAGTGAAATGTTAATTGGATCAACAAGAAAATATCCGATGGTAATGTCAGCAATGACGTTGCAATCAATCATTTAAAATGAAACCTCTCATCTTAATAAAGTTTAATTAATTTTGAGACAGGCAAAAGAGAGAGAGAGAGAGAGAGAGAGAGAGACCATGACAACAATGAAACTGCCGCAATAATTTCCAATTAACTCAAGTGAGCGGCAAGTCAAAGGACCCACAAATGAGATAGAATTATTTGCTATGCCATCCAATTGCCACCTGAATGACAATGAGTTGTATATACATACATATACATATATCCAATATATCTATGTGGGTGTATTTGCCAATATATTTTGATATTAATTCATTCATGCATTTCCAATCATGTTGACTTATTTATGCCTATTTTGAACAGTCCTGGAACACATTTAATATAGTCGTCTATAAATTTAATTTGAGTGTGGCATTTAGAAAATTAAATCTGAAGACCAATTTTAACGATTTTAAGATGGATGAAATATTGGAGAATATTTTATGGGATTTATTGAAAATGATTTATTTAAAGTCTAATAATTTTAGATGTTCATTTATTTCAATATGATTAATTTTGCATTAAAATGTTAAATAGTTTTGTAAACAGACCTAGAAAATATTTAAAATAGTCGTATACAAATTTAATTTGATTGTGGCATTTAGAAATTAAAATTTGAAGGTAAAGTTTGATAATTTTAAGATAGATGCATTATTAAAGAATATTTAATGGGATTATTGTAGAATAAATGGTATTGAAAATTACTGATTTAAAGTCTAACAAATTTTGATGCTAAGAAAATTTAATGCTCGTTTATTACAAGATAATCAATTATGGTTTAAAATGTTAAATAGTTTTCTGATTTTTACCCGATTGAAAATAATAGAAAATTACTGATTTAAAGCCAATAAAATTTGGGTTCTCATTTATTTCAAGATCATAAATTATGCATTAGAATGTAAAATAGTTTTCAGATTTTACCTGATTGAAGTGACTAATTTAAAGTCTGAAATATTTAGATGTTCATTTATTTCCAGAAAATAAACTATGCATTAAAATTTTAAATAGTTTTATAATTTTTACCTGATTAAAATAACTGATAAAAAGTCAAAGAAATTTTAATGCTTATTTATCTTAAATCTAAAATAGTTTTCGGATTTTTACCTGATTAAAAATAACTAATTTAATGTCTTAGAAATTTTAATGCTCATTTATTTCAATAAAATAAATTATGCATTTGATTTTTACCCGAGTCAGTGAAAGGATAAATGTTTGCATTAATGTTTTTAAAATTCATTTATTAAATTGAATACATTTTCAGAGAGTGTATAACAAGTTTCGTTATGTAATCCGATCAGTTAGATTATTGCCGCACTATTGCATTGATATTTATCCTTCAGCGCCTTATCGAGGATTTTTCGAGCCGCTTTCAATGGCCACTTGAGGAGGCTTTTGGAGGACTGAGTGCTAAACGGCGTTGCCAGCATCGCAAATGAATTTCTGAATTTCAGAAATTCGGGACAAAACGAGGCACACTTCAATGCCAAACAGGGCGTGGCAGGAAGGTGCGAGTAGGAGTAGGTGTGGCTTGTAGATGGGACTTTGCCTGAAGGACTCTGGGCAAAATCAGAAATGTCAATATTTCCAGTTGAGCGCGACAAAACAACGCGAAAAAAGCGGAGCGAGGACATTTTTGCCGGAAACTAATTTAAGAAAATTATTCGCATCGTGGCAACTGTTTCATTTCTGGATTTTTATATTATTTTCTTCATTTATTTTTTGTTGGACATCATATAATCAGGCACGGGATAGAAACCCGATTTGCTATTTGAAGCGGAAGTGACCCTTGAAGTTTGATTTTATTTGTGCGCCGTTGCCGTTGGCAAACAGATTCCGATTTAAGACTGGACCATAAGCATGTTGTACATATTTATTTATTTATTTATATATTTATTTGTTGCCTGTTCAATTTTTAATCAACGGCAACTTGGCAAACATCTTATACATTTTATGCAATTTCCTGTTTGGCTGTAGCTGAACTCAAATAGAAAAATAAGCGAAATACAAAAACACCAGAAACAAGAAGAAAAAAACATAACTCGACTCGTTGGCTATTTTTAGGTGCCATCCTACAGAATTCAATGTCAACGACAGCTGCAACATTAGAATGAGAGAATCGGGAAAAGGGAAAAGGAAAAGGGGAATAGTGGGGAACTCAACTCTCGAGACTCTGAGGGCTAAAAAGAATTTGCAGTACTCGTGACGGAAGTCCGTAAAGTTGACATCAAGTGCCAACTTGAACATAAATAGTTAAGACACGTTTTATAATGGACAAACAACTTGATATCATCTTCCCCTTCTCAAATAGAGTAATGCAAAAACTGTAGCATACTTATTTGCGCACACACAATTATTTAAATATTCCACTCAGGCGGTTTCGTTATCGTTATATTTATCATTTCTATTATTAACATTAGTCATTTATCGTTTTATTTTAATAATAATAAATATCATAGCTTATATTTAATTTGTTATAGATCTCAAAAATATAATCAAATCGGATCTCTTCATAAGTATTCTACAAATTGCATCATTTCAGCTTTGATATTTAATTTATTTATTTAGAATTTAAAATAATTTGATAATAAACAAATATATATATTTTGCATGATTTAAGAGAGAAAGAATTACTTAAGAAATTATAAAAACAGATGTCTTTTCCAAATCATTACAGATTTCGATGACATTTGCTTTTGGGAAAAATGAATTGAGATTTCAATTTTCAATGTCAGAGATTAAATTATTTTCACAAAAATCAACTGCCAGAAATTTGTATCATAATAATTATAAAAATAATTAATTATTTTTATATTTTAAATAATAAATAAATTAATTTTATATGCATTTTTTGAATATTTATTCAATCTCAATGAATTTGATAAAATTCCATATTTTTAATCAATTATTTAGATACTCAAAAATATGCAAATTCTTAATTTTCTGGAATAATAAAAAACAATATTTTTGATGTTTGCTGGGATAGTAAATGAAAACAATATTAAGTAAAAAGGATATCACAATTTGCATAACAGTTAATAACATAGGAAAAAGCGTTATTTAAAACGACATCAAAATTCTTAGGAAATCAATATATTAAAATATGCAAATTTAGAAAATATTTTATTTTATATTGCTGGAGTAATAAATAGAAATATTTTTGATGAGTTTTGATAATTTCTAGGATAGTAAATAAAAATAAAATTTAATTTAAAAATGTTAAATCTATTTCTGGCATAGGTGGAAAATAAAGGAAATTCATTGGAAATTAATATATTAAAATATGCTAATTTTAAAAAATAATTTATTTTATATAGCTGGAGTAATAAACATAAATATTTTTGATGTTTGCTGGTATCGAAAATATTTATTTTACAAGTGTTAAATCTATTTTTGGAATAGGAAATCATAAGTGTGAAATAAGGGGAAGAGCGTTATCTGAAACGACATTAAAATAAGTAAATAAATGGAAATAAATATATTAAAATAAATATGAAAATTTTAAAATATTTTTAATGTATTGCTGAAATAATAAATATAAATATTTTTCATGAGTTTTGATAATCTCCGGGATAGTAAATTTAAAATTTAAAATGAATTTCCGAAATAATTTCTGGGTTAGTTAATTAAAATGATATTTTAATTTAAAATTTAAAATCTATTTCTGGAGTAGGAAAATAAAGGGAAATGCGTTATCTGAAACGACATCGAAATTTATAGAAAATAAATATATTAAAATATGAAAATTCTTAAAATATTTTATTTTGCTGTAGTAATAAATATAAATATTTTTGAAAATTGTTGGAATAGTAAATTTTAAATTTAAAAATCTATTTCTGGGATAGTAAATTAAAGCAATATTTAAATTTAAAATTTAAAATCTATTTCTGGAATGGGATATAATATTTCAATGGAAAATAAAGGGGGCATCGTTATCTGAAACGACATCGAAATTCATTGGAAATCCGCAACTTTTGTGCTGTACATGCGACGAGCCCAAAAGTTGAAATGAGTGGACAGTCAAGGTGTCAAAGCCAAAGACAATGGAAGCATGCAGAAAACACACACACAAACACACACATACAGAGAAATTCTCATAGAGAACATCGTCGTGAGTGTTCATCGTGTTCGTGCTTACGTCACAAATATGCGTAGGCGTCATCATCGTGTGCGACTGCGGCGCACCCACTGCCTCTTCCTCTTCCTTTTCTTTTTCCTCAACCTCTTCCTCATTCTCTTCCTATGCTGAGTGCGAGAGCACAAGAGTCGCCGTCGTCGCCAGTCAGGCGGTAATGTCTCCATGCCGTACACTTGACGTTCTTTTTCCCCAACTATGGAGCACTGTTTGCTCAATGAAACTCGTAACTTCGATTTTTTTGTTGTTGACGTAGTCGTCGGTTGTCGTCTATTGCGCCGACGCCTCAGCCGAATCATCTGTTGTTGCCTCCTCCCTCTCCCCTTTCGCCATTCCTCCTCCTCCTCCTCCACTCGGACTGACTGCCTTGCATTTGGCTTGTGGTAGGACAGTTTATGAGCTAGAGAACTGGGAAATGGATAGAGGAATGGGAATTGGGAGACAAGCGCTCAGTTTCTCACTTGCTCAGTTGCTCAGTTCACTCAGCTGTTTGCTGCCTCAGCGTGCTATGTTTGTAGACTTCTTTCCTGCTGCGATGTGTAGAGTTTTGTGCAACAAATTGTGTACTGAAGCCGGCTTTTTGTTTGGAATCGGTTACAATCGGAAGCTATGGGATGAATATCGAAGCACCAGCATATCATTTTGTTTCTTTAAAAATACGTGTTTATTTTGCCAGAATTCAAAATTTTTGAGAACGTACAGCTAGAATTTTTTTTAAAATTTATTTATTTAATTAATACATTTCATATATATTTTTCAAGACTTCAACATTTTTGAGATTTTATACAGCTAGATATTCCATTTTTTAATTTAATTAATAAATTTAATGTCTATTTTTTCAGGCTTCACAAATTATGGAGAAGATTTCATACCGCAATATTTTTTACTTTTAAATTAAATTAATAAATTTAATATCTATTTTTAAAGCCTTTAACATTTTTGGGACGTTTTTATATATTATATATTTTATATTTTACATATTTTTATTTTTATAAATAAATGTAATGTCTATTTTTAAAGCCCTTAAAATTATTGACTTTTTTTTACTTATTTAGAAAGTTAGATTTGGTTTTTTGGAGACTTTAAAATTGTTTTATATAAAAATTTGAATTTTTAAAGAATCTTAGTTAAGATTTTAATATTTTAATATTTAAGTCAAAGTCACAAATAATTGAACATTATAAAAAAAGGGTGAATTTTTTGTAGCTTAATTATTTCTAAGTTAAATATTTCTTGAAAATAGCGAACCGATTCCGTCGACTCTTTAAAAGAGTGTTTCTATTTATATGAGCTGTTTGAAGTTTCCTCTTCTACTTGTGAGTTTTCTACCTACTTGAAAGATGACGGAAAGAAAAAGCCAAGGACAACTAAGTTCCCAGGCCCATTCTTAGCTGAACTTCATCTGGCATAAAACTATAATATAATTTGTTTGACCGACTCGTAAAACGTAAAAGCCGCAGACATCGTGACGACAACAGCGAACTGAGAACTGAGCACCGAGAACTGAGAACTGAAAACTATTCTCCATTTTACCCCAACCGCTAGTTGATGATTTTTAGATGAGATTCAGAATCAGAAGCAGACGATGACGATGACGATGATCTTTTGCATAGTATAAGTGTAAATACGAGGATAATCGTAGTTCTCCTTCATTCATGTTCTGCTCCATTCGGTTCCACTCGGTTCTCAAATATAGTGCCTGCAATTCATGTACAGGAAAATGATTTTCTTGTTGTTTTCGTTTTCGTTCTCGTTTTGTTTTGTTTTGGTTTTTACAACTATCGCAATTGTGTGGGCGTCATCATTATTCGAACTCGATAGTTCGAAAACTAGGGGTTCAACTAGGGGAATTTACTTGTATAACTAGATTGAGAAATGCCTCTTGGATGCACAAAACTATCCCTTGCACTTTAAGATGACTTTTATTGGTAGTTAAACAGCTAAGCTAAGCTTACAGATAAAATTTCTTGTTTATTTTTAGATATTTCTATTATTTGCAAACTATTAAAACTATCTCTTTTTTGATTGCTCAACCAAAAATTGATTTAAATTTATTATAAGAAAATTTAAAAACTTTGCCCCTTTATCCTGCGAATTTTATTTAATGCGCAAGATAATCCCTGACAATTTTAGATGCTTTTATTGGTAAATATGTAGCTATGGATCTTATATTATACAGCACGTTTAGCTCGCGGAAATGAAAATTAGTTTTGTTAATAAAGTTTAGTCAAAAAAAAAATATATACATTTAAGAAGTTATCCTCACTTCCACACCACCACAGAAGTCATGAATTTGGCGCATTTTTTATAACTTGGTATCCTCAGTAATTTGCATCCGATTGTTCCTATGGCATTTATAGTAATCCGATTTCAACCAAATTTGGTCAGGATGTAAGAGACAGTCCCAAATATATTATCTGTAAGTTTGGTTAAGATAACTTAAGAAACAAAAAAGTTTTTCATACAAAGCAATTTTATGACCTCTGACCTCAATTTGACTCACTTACTATGAAATTATATCAGTTTGTGTCAGTTTTATATATATAGATTAATATTAACTTAATTTATTTGCATTTATTTTAAATACTCTAAAAGCTTTATTCCTTTATTAAGGGTATGCTGACTCAAGTGTTGTGAAATTCCTGAACTTAGGCAAAATGCCAACTCAACTCATAATAGTTTCCACAAAAAAAGGGACTTTCCCTTGACACGCGCTCATCAAATTGTTTATTGAAAGAGTTTTATTGCGGGTTTAACCGCTGTCTAAAATTAAATGGAATCAATTAGTGCAACTAAAGCGCAATCAACTCGGACATGTGACAATAGCCAAAGAAGAAGAAGATGATGACGAAGAAGAAGAAGGTGAAGTCAAATAAGAAGAAGAAGTAATCAGCTCGCTGCTGCTAATAGCAAAATCCTATTAGAATTCGAGTGCGAATATTCGAACGAAATTTCGCTTGCCCCTCAAAGGATGCCGGCATAACTGCGAGAGACGGAGAGCAAAATTACGCTCTCTCTTAGTTGTGCTCTCGCTCACACGCTGCCAGTGTGTGTAACTCTCTCTCGCTCTTTGGCAAAAAACTCTACACATGACGCAGCGACGCAACTTCGGCTTCGGCTTTGGCAATCGGGCAAAACGGGCAGTCGGCAAACGGTTACAGCTTCAGCTTTGGCTTGAAAACAAGTGGTTGAGCATGCGGTGTGCTCAGTATTGAGCGAACAAACGTAAACGTCGCTTCGTGCTCGCTAAGAGATAAAACGCGCACAGGAAGCAGCAGCGACAGCGACAGCAGCAGAAGCAGAGACTGAAGCAGAGACAGAAGCAGCGCAGCAGCCAGCGGCCAGAACAAGTGAAATTCGAGGCACACAACAACAACGAAACGAATGCACAACGAAACTCGCACGACGACAACGACAACGACTAGAAACGAAACGAAACGAAACACGACTACACACACACACACACACATATATAGAGGCTGGCCATACATAAAGTTGAAATACGAAACGCCTTGAGGAGAGTCAGCATTAGCGTCGACGTCGGCAGCGACTGAGGCAGCGACTGAGGCAGCACGTCAAACGGCGTAAGCAAAAGGCAGACAAACAGGCGAAACCTGCTGAGACGATACGACGAGTCCTTGCTCGTCGGTTCATACGTGCGGAACAACACACTAGACAAAAAACAACAAAATACTTATATTCAAGAAAATACACTTTTCACACCAGGAAAATTCAAGACTCCACACAACTTCAAAAAAAATAATAATAACAAGTTTCAAAAAAATAAACAGCAAAACAACAACAAGCAATCAAGTGTAATTCGTGAATAAAGAAAAAAAACCTATATATAATTTCAAATCAAATACCAGTTTTTAAAGTGAATACTTGCTTCATTTTTCCCACTATTTCGAAAAATTTTCAAAATACAAAAAATAATGCAAAATTTGTGCAACAAATAACAAATCTAAAACTAAAACAAAAGTGCCGCAGCTGAGTGCTAAAAAGTTCCTTAAACAAAAATAAAAATAAAAATAAAGAAATAAAAAAACATATATACATATATATATATATATTAACAAGAAATATTGTTACAACTATAAAATATACAAAAATTATACACAAGTTTTCTTTGCATTTTTATTAAAAACACTGTGAACAGTTTGCAAAAGGAAATTAACGTAACGTAAGCAAACGTAACGTAACGTAACGTAACGTAAACCAAGTGCCGTGCTTTGAATTTATTCAGTTATTATTATATTTGGCAGCTGATTCGAACGGGAAGCTATAAACACAGCAAGCGGTCGGAAAAGCGAAAGATTGGAAAATTCTTCAACTTCCGGTGACAGCGTGAGAAGAGTACAGCATACACTGAAAGAGATAGAGAGATAGCAATAAAAGTGCCGACGGCAGAGATTTAAATAAAAAATAAATATATATGAGTGTGAAACTAACTAAAATAAAGTAACTCTGTCTATATATAGCATATATGTATATGTATATGTATATATGCAACTAGTGTGTGCGTGTGTCTAACGGTATTTCGAACGGTTCTCGACAAAAGGCCAACAAAGTTCAACAAACAATACAGACACTTTAGCCTCAACAGTAGACAATTGATTATTGATTTTGTCTCTATAACTTCACACAAACAAACACACACACTTAAAACCTGAGCTTACTTAGTGTGTGTTGTGTTGTGTTGTGTTGTGCAGTGTTGTGCAGTGTTGACCAGTGTTGTGCAATGACGCGCACAGCGCAGTGTTGAGCAGCGAGCATGAAGACTTAAAAGTGCGAGAAAAAAACAAAAACAAAACAGAAATATCAAAAATACAAAAAAAAGAAGAACAAATCAAAGAAATTAAGTAAAAATAAAAAGTATATATAGTGTACTCGCTCACACTTTTGATCGCCACTCGTATCTTTTTCACACACTCTCTCCCGCTCTCTCCCGCTCTCTGTCGCTCTCTCCTCTCTAAGAAACAGTCGCCATCATAAGCCGTTTAATTGAGAAAGTGCGTCAAAGCAACAAAAAGAAAATGTTCTTTTCTCTCGCTCAGACTTTGGTCTGTGTGCTGCTCATCAATGGCGGACTTTATGCTCTGCATTTGAGCGGCGACAAGCAGCAGCAGCAGCAGCAGCAGCAACAACAACAGCTGCAACAACAACAGCAACAGCTGCAACAACAACAGCAGCAACAGTTGCAACAACAACCGCAACAACATCAGCATGCTGGCGGCGGTTTAGCGCCACCTGGCGGCGGTCATAATAACCATGCGGCACATCGTTCGGCGGCAGCGGCGGCTTTTGAAGCGACCACCGGACGCTTGAATAAGGAAATTGCGGATATGGCGCAATTGGAACGGGAGCGTTTAATGCTCCTCGGTTTGGCCAAACAAACCGCCGAGAGCCCAGTGGCGCCATCTGGCCACCATGGTCGTCCCATTATCGCCGGACGCATTCAAATGCAACCGAGTGAGGATCTCGATGTGGGAGATTATCCGGCGTTGTTGCAACAAGCGGCACGTGGCTTTATGTTTGGTAGTGTCCAAAAACAACCGCCGCCTCCGATTGCCGCCGATGAGGATTACGAGCAACTGCGTCAATTTGGCCGACGTCCGGTTAAATACGATTACGGACGTGTCGTACAGCCGACGGAACGGGAACTCGAAGCCGAAGCATTGTACGATCATAATTTCGGTGATTTTGATGACTTTTCGGAGCTGGAAACGGAGGAATCTGGGCATTTGGGTGAGGATGAATTGCTGCGGGAATTGGATGCGTATCAGTATCATGGCTTGGAGGAGGATCTACCCGAGAATCCCTATCGGCAGCTGGAACAGTTGGAGCAATCGGATAACTTGCAACAATTGTTTGAGCCACAACAACAGCAACAACAACATCAGGATATTAAATCTACTTCCCAATCCAATCCGAAATCCCATGGCAACTACAACATACGCGTGCAACAGAAATGGGCCAGAAAACGGGCACAAAGTCCAAATCCAAATCAAAAGCCACAAGTCAATTTGCAACGCAACATTTTTGGCCAACACTTTAAGCAGCAACGTGGCAAACTCGCTTTGGCCAATTCCGAGGCAACGGCCAGCAAACATTTAAAAGCCTCAACACGTTCCGGCAGCTCCAATACAGTCAAAATGAATGAAAAGTCAAATGGAGAGGAACAAAAACAGTCACAAGATGCAGTTTCATCATCTTCAGCTGATGTTGCACAGCAGCAACAGCAACAAACAACTGCAACACAACAGCAACAATCTCAACAATCTCAACAATCACAACTGAATAAATTGGAAACGGATCAACAATTGATGCATCCAAATCATAAGCGTTCTGGCAGCAATGTTGGTATTGCATCTGCAACTGCTGCTGCTGGTGGTGGAGGAGGAGCAACTGTTGTTGGTGGTGGCTACGCGTCGCCTCAAGTCTCCCACAGCATTGCCAGCCAACTCATGTTGCGCACGCCGCGCGGACAGCGGCAATACGATGTGCCACAAATCGGTGAGTCACCCAGAAATATTATTATTATAATTATAATAATTAATAATTTATTTTTAAAAATTATACAAAATTAAGGGAATATTTATAAAGATAGTTCTTAAGCAATCATTGATATTGCTACTAATTTTAATGCAATCACAATTCATTGCAATTCTACAACGAAAAATAAGTCCGAGATTAAGTAATAAAATCAATCCAATGCGGTGACAGAAGTTATCCCGGATTTTTTTAAACCAAGTGCAAAATACTTGACTCAAGAACGATTTTTCTCAAAAATATTTTGATTTTCGGAGTTCTGTAAATTGTTTTTTAGTTGGATCAAATATTTTGGGCTTCTCTGACTTTTTAATGTTGATTTGTTGCCTTTGTATCCGCATATTGTCTAAATTTTACAATAATATCCTGAATATTAATGCTAATTAGAATTTATAATGATTTTTTTCTGTGTGCGTCTTACATATTTAATTTTAGTTAAATATACAAAATAATTGTAATCACTTTACTTTGTAATCAATGATCTGATTGCAATCACAATTCATCGAAATCATTATAATTGTAAAAGTTTCAATAATTTTAAAGCAATTTACCAAATGATAGCAAATCAGTTTGATTTAAATCAGGAATTAAAAAACCTTAGCCGTAACCGTAACCTTTAACCGGTGAAAACCGATTGAAATTTAAAACCGTAACTAAAACCGTAACCGAAATAAAAGTTTCCCGCTGTACCGAAACCCACAAACCGAAACTCTTGAAGCCGAAATAACCGTTTAGTAACCGATTCATTTATAAGGGTTAATTTCGGTTCTGGCCGTCGCGGCTACTGAGCAACTTTTATAACTTTGAACTGACATAACTTTGTCAAAAGTAAATCAATTTCCATGCGCAATATAAATTTGTGCAAGATTTTACCTCTAAATTCATTCTGCATTTAAATTTTGTTCATTTTCAAAATTCGAAATTTTCGAGATTTTTCGAAAAATGATAAGGGGTAACACTGTAAAATTTCTAAAAAATTCGAAATTTTCGAATGTTTGAAAATGAACAAAATTTAAATGCAGGACGAATTACGAGAAAAAATCATGATCAAATTTGCATTGCGCGTGGAAATTGATTTAGTTTTGAAAAAGTTCTGGCAGTTCGAAGTTATTAAAAATCAGTAATATGTATCAAAATAATCGAAATTTTCAAACCAAATGAACCCAATTTAAATGAGATCAAATTACAATAAAATCGACATTACACTGGACCATTCCAGTAACCAGATAACATTATTTTCCAGTATAATTAGAGCATTAAGTCTTTTTTCATGTAAAGCAATGAATAACGCTTCTTATTTTGGTCAACCGAAAACCTTAATTTTTATTTTTTTGTGAACCGAAACCATACCGGTATTTTTAAACCGAAACTTTAAAAAAACCGATAACCGTTACGATACCGATACTCTAAGATTTTACACAACTGATAACCGAAAACCTTAATTCGAGCATAAGAGAAACCGTAATTGAAACCGATATTCGTTTCGGTTTTAAACCCTGATTTCAATGCTTTACAGCATTCATACATTCATACAAAAATTAATGGCCATAAAATCAAGATGATATCCCTGATTTTAATAATTTGTACTTCTCAATAAATATTCTAAGACAAATATTCTTAAATTTCGAGTTTTTATCTTAACTAAGAATTTAAAAAAAAAAAAATAGCATTGATAATCAACTTTCTTATATCCTTGCTGAAAATATATAAATTATCATACGTTATTCCAATGTAATTTATGATTAATTTACACTTGTTCATTATGAGAACTGTAATCAAAACACATTAATTTATTGTGCGCATTACTCGTACTCATATCAAAGTTAATCTCTGATCCACAAATTGTTATATTTAGTCACTAATTTATGAATCGATTGATTTTATTTGCCCAAAATAAATAGTGGTTTATTTTCTGATAATAAAAATAAAAGCACGACTTTGAAATACCTTATACTTAGAAGAAAACAAAACTAATCTATAAAGTTCTCATAAGTTTTCTCTAATGACATTCATATGTTTATAGCACCCACAAAAAAGGAAAAACATATTTATCCTTAGTTTAGTTTGTTTGCTTCTTCATTTATGATGTCCGCACTTAACCCTGACGTGTTTACGTATTTATTTCTGTAACAATTCTCTTGATACAGTTATTAGTATTTTTGGACTTGTATTTTATTGGGTCGAGCCCTTTCTATTATATGTATGTACATACATAGGGGGGTTAACACTAATCGCTCCATTTGCGCTCTATTTTTATACCAACAACGTTTTGTTTTTCTCTACACTGATGAAAATAATGTTCTAAAATCAAGATTTTGGTCTCAGAACTCAAAATTTTGGTCTAAAAAATGCGTCGGGAACATAAAATTCTTAAATTTAGAAAACACATCTTGATTTTAAAAACATTTCAAATAATAATAAGTTCTTAATTTAAGATCAAACAGTCTTAAATTTTCAAACCAAAAATAAAAAAATAAAGCAGGTGTTTTAAACTTTAAACTTATTTTTTTTTTAATATTTATACTTTCTTGGATTTATTTTTTTTTATAAATATTCCGATTGTATGTTTTTTCCTTGGTTAGAGCGGGTTTTTGATCCCTCGACTTGTTAACCACGGTACCATTATTGTCTTCATATTAAATATGACATATTTATATTTTCTTATCAATTTAAGACTTTTAATTCTTATATTAAGAACTGCGAATTTTTAGATTAATATTCTTAGTTTTATTAATTTGGTCTTAAAATGGTCTTATTTTAAGAACAAAATATTTCAGATGAATGTTCTTGATTTTAGCAGTTGGTCTTTTTTTTCAGTGTACAAGTAAAAATAAAAGGGGATTATATATACTATATTTAGTTGGTCTAAAGAATTGTCTGCTGCTTGCATAATTCATAATTCAAATTGCAGTGGGTGGAAATTTAATCCTTTTAGCCAGGACTGTGGCCAGACATTGGGCCATCAATCAACAATTAGCCATCATTTAATAGATTGTCAGTAAATCATTTGTCAACACAAAACACGGGCAAAGTTTTTGAGAAATGTTGGCCAAAAATGTGAAAACTTTTTCGGCCATTGCATTTAACAAATTAGTCGCATTTTGGCCCAACAATTTTCATTGTGCAAGTCTGGTAACTTTTGTTCCATCTTCGGGTCTGTTAATCACTTGGTTCGCTGGCTTTTTGGCCATTTTATCCTTTGTTAAATTACTTTATAACAAGTTTTGATGGTCGCCATGAATACAGAATCCTTGAATCCTTGAATCCAGCATCCAGTTAGCCAAGTTAATTGTAACTCTAACTGCTTGTGGAACTTGGCCAACTTCAAAATCCCTCAACTTCCTATGCTGTCATGTTATCAATTTTAATTTTTAATTATCACTTTCAAGTTTCATGACATAATTTTTATGGCCATGAGCTAAATGCCAAGCCAAGGTGGCTAACAGAGGGAGGGAGAAGAGAGGGGTATCCAACAGAGAGGGTGTCTGTGTCATTGGACTAATTAAACTGAGCGAAATTTTCGAAAATTGTACACTTATTGGTGGGCGTTGTGATGTATTTATAATGAATTGCGAAAAGTGTTTCGCTTAAAAGTTTATGCATTTTTTAAGGGGTTATTACACTCGCTTTACATACTTCACAAATGACATTTAAAAGGTATTATTACGATGGTTTTAATATTTACTCGACTTGATTCAAGCACTTTGATGTCTGTGGTTAAAAGTTTTTGAGTCATTTTCCATGTTTTTAGTATTCACAAGTTCATAAACTCATTTTATATATTTAATTTACATATATTAATGCAATTGAACATTTGATTGAGACTTTAAATTAAACTAATATCATTTAATTTAAATATTTCGATTTTCAAACTTTTTTAATTCATTTATTTATTTATTTCACATCAGCTATTTAGACAGAAAAATATTAAGCTCATTAAAAATTAAACTAGAAAATTAGAATATAATTTTAAAATTTAATTATGAAAATACAGGGTATTATAATGATGGTTTTAATACTTATTTATACATTTGATTATTTGATTGAGACATTAATTTAAAAAAATTACATGAAATTTAAATATTTCGATTTTAAAACTTTTTTAAATAAGTAATTTATTTATTTAACAGACAAAAAAATATTATGCATTAAAAATTAAATTAGAGAATTTAAAAATATAATTTTAGAATTTAACTATGAAATCAAAATGTTTTATAATGATGGTTTGATTCGACTTGAGTGAAGAACTTTGATGTTTTTGAGTCATAATTAAAATAAATATTTCAATTTTAAAACATTTATAATTTATTTATTTAACATCAAATAATAGTCGACAAAAGGTAATTAAGCATAAAAAATTAAATTAAAATTACATAAATAAATAAGATTATTTATATTTGGAAAATTCAAACTGGAATAAGTTTTTTCTGTCATTTTTGACTGGCATTGTATCGTATTGATTTTTATTAAAAATTATGCAACGAAATTAAATTTTCAAAAATATATGAATTAATATTCAGTAGAACCTTTTAAAATGCATAAATTTTAGTTGATAGTTGTCATTATATTTATTTTATATAATAACTATTTTACTTTCTTCATTTTTATCTTAAAAAAATTATATAAATTGAAATATTTTTCATTTTATATCAAACTTAAAAAAATTGCTTATATTATTTTACTCCTAAGATTAAACTTCATAACACCTTGTCAATCAAATTTGATTGATTAGCAGCTTAATCTAATTATACGTGAAGTGTTATCAAACATTTAGTTGAATTAAAAACTGTTGCTATATTTAGCAACTAAAATTAGTCAATTACTTTTAATTGAAGTGTTATGACTCCTGTGGATAACAACAAACACCTTGTGTCTTCAATTAAATAATGCAAATTATTATTAAATTTCATTCGAATGGTTTTTCAACGGAAAATCAAGTGGAAATTCAGGAAAAGCAATTTTCAATAAGACAATCAATGAATTTTCATTTTATTTGCGCAATTTCTTGTTATTGTTATTTGTAGTTATTGTTGTTGTTATTGCAATTTTCACTGGCGGTTTTCATTGGAATTTTCTTGTTGTGTACGCACAATGTAGGTGGCAAGTTGGGTGTTAACTAAAGTAAAGTAAAGCCTTGATAAGAACAACACCCGGCCCATTTATTATTTGAATATACAGCGCTGGCCATAAATATATTGAAATTTTACTTATAATTTGAATTTACATCATGTACGTTTTACCATCAATGGAAAGGTCCTTAAAATACCATTTGAATGATACAAAACTGAACTTAACACATTAAGTACCCATTGAAAATTTTCGAATTTATGTGAAAGTCGACTTTTTTGACTAAAACAAAAAATGT
The DNA here is from genome assembly GCA_035042165.1 of Drosophila kuntzei. Classification (NCBI taxonomy): domain Eukaryota; kingdom Metazoa; phylum Arthropoda; class Insecta; order Diptera; family Drosophilidae; genus Drosophila; species Drosophila kuntzei. The sequence continues at coordinate 3,493,502 of JAWNLU010000634.1, read as the reverse complement.
TTTGATACAAAAAGTTGCTGCTAACATTTCTAATAGTGACTGCAAAAAATAATTATCAAAAATTTCTTCGCTTATATTTTTTGTATGGGATTATCTCAGAAAAATTTTGTATGAAATAGAGGAAAAATTGGCTAAAAAAGTCATTTTTAAACTTTTAAAAAAATCATAGAAAAATATAAGCGAAGAGATTTTTGAAAATTTATTTTTGCAGTCAGTATTAAAATTGTTTGCAAAAACTTTTTGCATCAAACATTTTTTTGTGTAAGCCCGAGGAAAAAAGCCAAAAAAAAAGTGGTTTTTTTATTTAACATAAATTTAAAATTTTCAATGGGTTACTTACTTAATGGGTTAAGCTAAGTTTTGTATCATTCAAACGAAATTTGAGTGACCTTTTCATTGATGCAAAAATTTTCCTTAAGTCATTTCAAATTAAGAGAAAATTTAACTTATAATTTTGTCAAAATATTTATGGCCACCGTTGTATAGATATTGTAAAATTGTATATCTATGTGTGTGTGTGTGTGTGTGTGTGTGTGTGTGTGTGTGTGTGTGTGTATGTATTGACGACACAATAACGTCATCAACTGTCAACGCGTCGTCGTTTCACACTTTGCACTAGTTGGGAAAATTACAATTGTTATTTCAAGTGTTTACATTGAAATTGATCACACACACACACACACACACAGAGACAACTCACACACACACACACACACACATATGCAGTAAGGACATGTGGCTACCGTAGCGCGTCATTTGCCTGGGCGGGAAGACGAGGACGACGAAGACGACGACGACGTCTGACGCCTGTCGTTGCGGTGTGAACTCAAGCTGCAGGAGTCCTTTAAGTGTCCTGTGTGTGCGTCCTGCGTGTGTCCTGCGTGTGTCCTCTGACCAATTTCAGTGGCTGATGTCCTGCGTGTGTTATTTTATCTGGGAAATTGCCTGCAACAAAGACAGCTTCCTCATTGACACATTATTATCCTTTTCCAAGGAAAACTCGGCGGCATTTATTTGATGATTTCGCGTTTTTTATATTATTACAACACTTACACACAAAAATACACACACTTACAATTTAAAATTCTTGTTGTGTGTTATATTAAAATTTAGAAAAGAGTATTTTAATTCTATCTGTCTAAAATTAATATAAATATGATATATTTTATTATATATAAATTTGATTTTAAAATTTAAATTGAAAATTTTTATATGAAAAACGATTTTGATTTTTAAGATAATCCACTTAAGAAGGGAGTATTTTAATTCTATACATATTGGATAGAATTTTTTTAGTTTGTGAAACTTACAAGGAACCGATAACCGTTACGAAACCGATACATCAAGTTTTCACATAACCGATATCCGAAAACCTTCATTCGAGCATAACGGAAACCGTAATTGAGACCGATATTCGTTGCGTCTTTAATCCCTGATCGAAATGAAACCCTTTTTTTTACGAAAAACTTGGTTATTTTTCGAGATATCTTAATAATTTTCACAGATTGTATATAATGAATGGTTTTATACATTCTCAACGAATTTTTATGAAATTGGACTACTATATCATATAGCTACGAGGGAAACAATATGTCGAAAATCAACTTTTTATATGAAAAACTTCATTATTTTTTGAGATAATTAAAAAAATTCCATAGATTACATAACAAATATAGTTTTACACATTCTCAACTAATTTTCTTGAAATTGGACTACCATAACATATAGCTATCATAGAAAAGATCAGTCGAAAATTGAATGCAGGACTCTGCAAGTGTATGAAATGCTCGGCATGCCGTAAATATAACAATACTTTCTTGTTTTCCCACTAATTTAGTAACAGCACCCCAGGGGTTGACTGCCTGACGACCATCAGCTACTGTCCCAGTCCTTATCCCTATTCCTGTTCCTGCCCCTATTCCTGCTCCTGTCCCTTCCCATTCCTGGCCGGACAGGCCACAGACACAACACTCATTTATATAGCCTTAGTTTGACATGTCCTTGCTCTCTCTCTCTCTCTCTCTCTCTGTCGATGCCTTTGGTTTTCACTTTTGTTGATTTAATTTGTAATTCGAGTAACAACTTCGAGTGGACATCGTACTCGTACTTTCCCTTTTCTGGGTCCTGGGACGCGCCTCTTTCCCATTGTCTGTTAAATATTACGCAAATTAGTTGGAACGTTATTGGAGCTCTCTAAATGACTGTGAGTGTTTGTGAGTGTGAATATGTGAGTGTTTGTGAATATGTTTGTGAGTGTGGCATTCGTCAGCGGTATCCTTTCATGTGCGTGGGCTGCTGCAGCCTCGCTGTCTGTGTCCTGCGGTAAATTTCAATCTCAAGACACGACAACAACAATCCAGGACAACGACGACAGGCTGTCTGCTCCTTAAGGATAACTCACTCTATATATATATATATATATATATATATATGTGTGTGTGTGGTCTAGTTGAATGTCTCAATAATGCAAAATCGAGAATTTAATACACTCGACTTGCTCTGGAAATCAGACAAATTAATTTGCTTAGATTTGTGCAAATATTTATTGATATTTATAAATATATACTATAAACTATAATCTATTTTTATTATTTATATATAATATATCATTATTAATTACAAATAAATTGTTTATTTACTCAAAGCGAATATAATAATAATAATAATAGATTATAGTTTATAGTATATATTTATAAATATCAATAAATATCAATATCAATCAATTGAAATTTATAAATATATAAAAACTATAATCTATTATTATTATTTGTTTATTGAGTTTCTCAGCACTACATTATTAGATTTACTAAAGTAAACTAAATTAATTACTTAACTCAAAGCGGATACAAAGCAAAGTAACTTTTTTATATCCACTAAATTTTATAAATAAATTATATTTATAATAATATACATAATAACTTTTTATTTCTGAGTTCTTTCTATAATTTTTGTCTTTTCTATTTAACTTAAAAACTAAATAAAATTTAATAAAAAAAGAGATAAAAATAATTATAATTAGATATTCAGTGGCAAAATATCTATTATAAAAGACAATAATTAGTTTGTAATTGGAAATGAATATAATTCCATTACAAAATATCTATTATAAAAGACAAGAATTATTTAGTTCATTAAAATAATCAAACATGATAAGAATTCTATGACAAAATTTCTATTTTTATATTGCTTAAAAATATTTTAAAGCATGTTAATAACAACCTCTGACCTTTCTTTATTTTTTGGCAAGTCATTTGCTGACCCATGACCCAAAAGAAAGACATTTACATTTTTAACCACCAATTTCAATAGTACATGCTCATTTTTATACACAAAGAGAAAAAGAGTGTCAACTCTCTAGTTTACTTAGGTCTAATTTATTATTTAAAAAATAAATGAAATAACAAATTATATTAAAATAGGAAGGAAAATAAAATAAAATTAAATAAAAATGGCATACAAATTAATTTAAAATAATTGTATATACAAGAAAATTGCTGGGTTTTCTTTATTTTTGGCCGAGTTCTTTGGTCCTGTCCCTTGACCTAAAAAATAAATAAGATATGTTTAAATTTATTTTATATTTCTAATTTCAATACAAGGAAAAAGCAATTTATATAAAAATAGGAAAATGAAAAAAATATTAAATAAAAAAAGCATTAAAATGCATAAAAATTAATTTCAAATAATATTATAATACAAGAAAATAGATAAATTTCCTTTAATTTTGGCCGAGTCCTTTTTTGTCGTGTCCCTTGACCTACAAAATTAATACATATATGTATATTTTATATTTCTAATTTCAATACAGGGCTCATTTTTTATTTTTAGTAGGGACTGTTGTTGTCCAAAGAAAAAGGACACACTTGACATTTGCTCAGTAGTTCAGGACATGAAACAGTTGCTTCCTTTTTTAGTGACAAGGTCGTCCCGAAAAAAAGCCCCAGAAAATGACAGAATGTTTATTTCTCTGTGTTATTGTTTAGTGCTTTTATTGTTAGTTGTTGTTGTTGTTGTTGTTGTTGTGCTGTCAGTGACGTGAATGTCCTGCGCCTAAGGACGCATTTTTTTTGTGTTGTTGCCTTGCGACAGTTCCAGCTAATTAGCCGCAACTCAATTTGCATAAGCAAATGCGGGGCGTTTGCATTTTGGGTGAAAGTAAATGAACTGTAAGCGACGGCATCGCCACACACACACACCCACAATGTGTGTGTGTGTGTGTGTGTGTGTGAACTCATGTGTGTGTGTGACAGGATGCTACGCGCCAGGCAAGCAAATTTGTTAATGAACATGTGAAATGAACAAAACTTTCGATTCGATTTACAGGACTCTGAAATACGCTACACATATTGGGGATAATTTCCATTAAATTAATTTAATAAGTTTATTTAAAGAAAGGTATATGACTAAATATACATTTTAAAAATAAATGAAAAAATTCCATTTAAATAAATAAAATTGAATTCGTATAATTTTTTAAAATCAAGACAAAAACAATAATGGAAATGTTTAACATTATCTTTCATATTTATCTGCATTAACATGAAAATTCTTTTCAAAAATTAAAAGAATTTGAATTTAATTAATGCTATATTTAAAATTTATTTTAAAAATGTATATTTACTTTTTTATTTTTTTCTGAACAGGCAACAAATTTACATATGTGAAAGATAATTTCTATTAAGTTAATTTTATACATTTATTTACGAAATAATAACAAACTATATATACATTTAAAAAAAAATAATTAACATTTAAAATAAAAAAATCGAATTCTTATAATTTTTTAAAGTCCAAACAAAAAGAATAATTGAAATGTTTAACATTATCTTTCATATTTATCTGCATTAACATGAATTTTTTTAAAAAAGAATAGAATTTGAATTTAATTAATGCTATATTATAAATTTTTTTAAAAATTATTAATATTAATTTTTTGATGATTCTTTGTTTATCTTATTTATGAAAATTGAACGCAGTTTTTTCAGTTTTTGTATTCTTTTTTGTTGTAAAAATTCTTTGTTTTACTGGGAATTCTCAATATTCAAAATAATTTTATTTTACTTTATTATTTTATTACTATGATTAGATTTCGCCTATTTATTTTAGAATTTTATGACAACTTTTATTACAGGGTATTTGCAAAATTAAAGCCGTTTTTTTTTCTTTTTTGTAACAATTCTTTGTTTTATTTTTGGTAGTCTGACAGCAAATTAGCCTTTTGACTCAGCACAGAGCCAAAAATAAACAGACAGCGTGCAGAAATTGGGCTGAAAAGCACAAAGAGAAAGATAGAGATAGAAAGAGAGAGAGAGAGAGAGAGAGAGAGAGAGAGTGAGATTTAGTGTTGCATGTATGCAAGTACAAATCAATAAACAATGACATCATCAACATCAACAGCAACATCAACTGAATGGCAGCATCCGCCGCCTGACAGATTTTAAAGCATACAGAGCACAGGCGCCCCGACCCGACGTGCATATATAATTATGGCGACGACTGTGAGGAGGGAAAATATTTACATTAGCGTAAGCACAAGGCAAACTAGAGGGGAGTGGAGAGCGTATAGAGAGGGGGGGGAGGGAGGCTCCATTGAGCAGGCCAATTGTGTGTGTGTTTGTGTGTGTGCGTGTTGGTGTGTGTGTGTGCGTGTTGGTGTGCCATTCAGCCAGTTTGACGACAGCAGCAGCCAAAGCCAAAGCCAAAACCAAAGCGAAAGCCAAATCCAAAGCTGGCTACCAATTTATATATTCTACTTTTTTTCCTCTGCTTTCTTTCTTTCTTTTTTTTCGGTCAGCGCTTGCGTCACAGAAGCAAAAGCGTCTAGGAAACTAGCAGTGATATATACCAAAAGTGGCAGATGAGCTCGTTATATATATACACATATAAATACACTGATAAAAAAATGTTCTAAAATCAAGATTTTTGTCTCAGAACCCAGAATTTTGGTATAAAAAATGCGTCGAAAACATAAAATTCTTAAATTTAGAAAACACATCTTGATTTTAAGAACATTTCAAATAAGAATAAGTTCTTAATTTAAGACAAACAGTCTTAAATTCTCAAACCAAAAATAAAAAAATAAGGCAGGTGTTTTAAACTTTGAACTTATATTTTTTTTTGATAATTATACTTTTTTTGGATTTATTTTTATTTATTTTTAAATATTCCGATTATTTGTTTTTTCCTTGGATAGTGCGGGTTTCGATCCCTCGACTTGTCTTCATCTTAATGTCATATTTAAGATGATTTTTATTTCTTTTATATTTCATGATTTATATTTTCTTATCATTTTAAGATTTTTAATTCTTATATTAAGAACTGCGAATTATTAGATTAATATACTTAGTTTTGTTAATTTGGTCTTATAATGGTCTTATTTTAAGAACAAAATATTTAAGATGAATGTTCTTGATTTTAGCAGTTGGTATTTTTTTCAGTGTATATATATATATGCTGCTTAGTTTTGCTTTTAATGTGCGAGACTGGGATTTTATTATATATGTACACACAACTCCTAGTTGCTGTTCTTGTTAAAGGATTGCGAAAAGTTGATAAACAAATGTCTAATGCATATAAATGAGAATTCAGCTCATGATGATGAACTCAATTAAGTTGGCTATAAATTAGTGTGTTAGCAAGAGAGAGACAGAAAGTGTGGGAGAGAGATGCGTATAATAAGACACAAGAGAGCTATAAACAATCGAATAAGTACGAACATAATTATTATAGTACATATATATGGGATGATTCATTTTGATGTTATTTTTAATTTCTTTGCATCTTTTTTATCACCCATAAAAACAAATGCTGGCAATTATTTTTTAAAATTAACTCTATATAACAGTCAGGGTCTAACTTAAAACAAACTTTATTTACTTAAATTTTATTCATAAATTTGTAAGTCTTGAAAATGTTCTAAAGTTTATTTTTAGAACTGAGCTTTATTTATTTTTTAGTCATTGCTCAAAAATGTTACAGCTGATTTTAAGAAACTTTTTAATTCCTAAAAGTTGATGAACATATCTATTTAAAATTAAAAACAGTTGTAAATTTTAAGTAAATAGTTTTAGAGATATATATTTTTGATTTAAAAAAAATATTTTTTATTGTGAGATATTTTTACGATATTTTAACATTTAAATTCTGCGTAATTTTGAAATAAAATTTGTTACTTCTTATTTCTTAAAAATTTTTACAACTAAATTAAAACGACATTCTTTAAAAATTTATTACCATAAAATATTGGTCTACTTTGGAGTGCAATTTAATTCAAATTAATTGTAATTTTTTATTTAAAATCTGCGAAAATTCGAAAATAAACTTGTTACTTTTTATCTCTGAATAATATTTACAAATAGATAAAAATATTTTTAAAGGAATATATTTAAAATCGATCAACTTTGGATTGAAATTGAATATAAAAGAATTTTAAATATTTTTATTTTTTAAAATAATAAAGAAAAATAGGTTGGATTGAAATGTAATTCAATTTAATTTGAAGTGTTTTTATTTTTTTTAAGTAAAGAAAACTAAGTTTTAAATCACGCATTAAAACTGGATAAAGGTTTTTAGATTAAAATATAGATTCAAATATATTTTTTTTTATAAGAGTCTTACCATAAAAAATCTGTCAAAATTAAATTGAAATTTACTTCAATTTAATTTGAAGTGTTTTTAATTTTTTTAAGTAAAGAAAACTAAGTTTTAAATGAATCACGCATTATAACTAGATATATGTGCGCTAAAAACTGTTAGTCATCCAAAAAACTCTGCGCAAATAAATGTGGCTGAGTAATTGTGTGTGTGTGTATGAGTAAGCACGGTCTATATGTGTGTGTGTGTGTGTGTGTGAGAGTTTTTAGTCAATGAAGCGTCAAGGACTTTTGCTTATGATATATTTACCAGAGATCCACACAAGTAACGAGACTGCCACCTCAAAAGATGATGCAATGCGAGGTAGACAAACACATACTTATATACATATATATAGCATACTTTTAGGCCACAGACGTGTGAGTGTATGTGTGTGTGTGTGTGTGTGTGTTTGTAGTTGCCACAACGTCGTGCCTAATGAGTTGTGAGCTGACGCGGAATTTATGAATGAACTGCCTGCAGAATGAGATAGCAACTGAAAGAGCAAGAGAAATAGAAACAGAGTGACTGAGAGAGAGAGAGAGAGAGAGAGAATGCTACTACTTGACTGAGTTCAAGTCACTTCATCATGGACCCTACACAACCCCCCTTTACACCCCTTCTAGCCATCATCGTCTTGGCCCTTTGAGTTGGTGGCATTGTTTTAGCTCAAAGTGCGCGTAAAATTAGCTAAGTAGCATGAATTTTGCATATATTTTGTGCTAAGCAAATATTACACAAGCAACAACAACAACAACACACATAAATAATGGGTTATTTATTGGCTGGTTGCTTTTAGCCACCTCCCATGGTAATTGGCATGCAAAGTAAGCTCTAAAATTCTCCGACTCTGACTTATGGCCTGATAAATGACTTGTCCCCAGCATACAACATTTTGGCCAATTCTCTAGTACATTTGGGACATGGCTTAAAATAACTTCCGTCCTCTTAACTGACACTTTAGCTCTGGGCCAAATTGAGATTGCAAATAGTTAAAGTCCGGCCCCAAAATAATTCGAGTTTTGAAATTAGCAACAATTTGTTATTGAAACACAATTTAATGTGCTGAAAGTGCTCTAAATAAATAATATTAAAAGCGTTTGCTTTTCTCCGAATTTAATTATAAATTTTCAACATTTTTTTTGCTGCATTTTTGATTGACATTATTGAATTGGAATTTCACAAATGTCACAAAAATTGAATGCAATATTCTTTTTATGCGACTGCATTTGAAATGCGATTGGTTACAGTTGAATAACTTTTGCAGCAGACTGTTGGGAATTTTCACTTTTGAATTATATTATAGTTTATTATATTTATTTAAGTGAGCAGCTAAAAAATACATATTTCGATTTTTTCGAATAAATTTGTTGAATTTTATTTTCTGTTTTTGATTGTTAAAAGTGTTAAATTTCATGTTATTTTATTTTCAACAAATCCAATTTTTTACAGTGTTTTCGCTTTCAAAATGCATAAATATTTATTAAGTTAACATCATTTAGGACTTTGTTAACAATGAGTTTAATCACAATCCATATTTATATTTTATTATATTTATTAAAATGAGCAGCTAAAAAATACATATTAAGATTTTTTTCTCATAAAATTGCTAAGCATTATTTTCTGTTATTGTTTGTTAAATTTAATTTATTTTTTTATTTTAAACAAATCAGGTTTTTAACAATGTTTTCAATTAAAATATTTTTACTTTGAGAATGCATAAATAAATATTTCTTAAGGTTATTCACAGATTATTTAAGAAAATGTTGGGATAGATAATATTATTCATTTAAATTATTATTTTTATTTGCATTAGCATGAAACTTATTTTAAATAAATTAAAAGAAATCGTATGACATATTTAAAGTGTTATTTTTTTTATTTATAATTATTTCTTACAATGTTTTCGCTTTGAAGATACATAAATATTAATATTAAGCCAACATCATTGCGAGCCTTGTTTACAATAAAGTTAATCACAATTAAGCTCGGCCAAATTTCCAGTGAAAGCAATTCCCAAATTACTTTCACGATCTTTGGTGGCCATTAATTGTAATTGGACAATGGCGTGACATACAATAGAGCTTACAGTTCAATTTAATTAAATACATTTATATTTGCATACATATTTGTGTGTTCGGTGATTTAATTGAGTCGCCCAGTGTGTTCACGTATTTAATATGCTTCATTTTGATCACGTCCACACACACACACATACACATACACACACACACACACGTGTGTCATGACACAAACACCAAATAAATAAACAACAACTAGGAAAAAAAAAGGAAAAGTTTTGCGTAGGCGACCACGCGCCATTTTGTATTGGATGGGAGAGAGAAAGAGAGAAAAAGGGAAACCACATCGTTGGTCAATATGAGCATAAAAAACAAATTTATTCTCGCTATTATTTTTATTATTTATGCGTTTAATAATCAAGTCTGTATTAGAATTATCCTCATATCCCTCATATATTTTTGTGCTCAGCGAATTTCAATAACATGACCATTACTTAAAATCTATTTGTTTTCTACCAACATTTAATTGGAAGTTTTATATTCATATTTATTAAATTAAATGACATTTGAATAAATATATATTAAAATATACATTTAATTAAATATTAATATAGCCATTAATTAGAGTCAGTTTTTAATAAGCACTTAATTATGTAATTTCAAAAAAAATTTAAATAAGCGGAAAATTATTTAATTACGAAGGAAAAAAGCGAATCTAGTTGTCATCATATTAAATGTGTAGGTAAATACAATAATATTTATTTTATATTCACATATATTAACTTTGAATTAATTTATTATATTTTTAAATTAATTAGGATCCATTTTTGATAACCACTTAAAATTCAAAAAAATTCAAATTATTAATATACGAAAGATAAAAACAAATATATTTTTCATCATATTAAATGTGTAGGCAAATACAATAATATTTTAGTAATAATCTAGTAAATATTGATGAATTATGTTAAATAATAAATACTAGTGTATTTATATAATATTTGTATATAACACAAATACTTAATTAAATATTGAGACATGTTAATATTATATTAAAAGTGTCTTTTAATCAACAAAATTAATTAAAAAGTAAAAATATTTGTTGGTCATTTAAAATTTAGAAATGTGTTGGAAAAAATCTTAATAACTCAAATTAAATTAAATTTAATGCGAAGTAAATAAAAGTTAATCTTTATCCATTTTATTATTGTAATTTTGACATTTAATCTAAATATTAAAAAAAAATATTAAGACATTTTAATATTATATTAAAAGAGTCTTTAATCAAGTGGCATTAAATTAAGATAAATTAAATATTAATTGGCCATTTTAAAATTAAGAAAATCTAGATAATTCAAATTAAATTCAATTCAATGCGATGAAAATAAAAGGGAATCTTTATCCATTTTTATTATAAGTGTCTGACGCGTCACTTGCGTTTTGTCCTTGAACCTGCCGCTAGCCATATAAAATAAAAAAAGAAAAATCCCAATGAAAGTATGAGTATCTACGAGAAATATTTATGGGTTAGCCCCCAAAACCAGTTTGGTGGATAAAAATCTAGGCGCTGACAAGACTCAAGTGCGCACACACAAATGGCATATGGTTTTGGTTTTGGTTTTGGTTTTGGTTTGGTTTTTTCGATTGGGGTTTTACTCTCTTTTATATTATTTGCTTTTTTTCTATTTCTTTACTATTTTTCTATCTTTTTTTTGGGTATGGCGTTGTGCGTCATGTGCTATGAAAATCAAACGCAATAAAAATCATAGATACACTTAAATACGATATATAAACAGACATCGGAGTTACTTTGCCTTCAATGGGCGGAAGTCAAAACTGGAACAGAGGCAAACAAAAAGTGTGTGTGTGTGTGAGTGTGTATTTTTAGCTGGCACTGTGGCTGAGTGCAGAGCCATGCTAATGCAAATTATAGCCTATAAAAGAAGGAGAGGAGTATAAAAAAACTAAAGCCTACTTTAAGGCTCGCTTGTCGCACTTCAACTTGTGTCGCATAGAAAACTAAAATGCAAAGTGCATTCAAGTGCCCGTCTCGCAGAGTTGCATAAGTAGTTGACTTGGGTTCGGGTTGGGATCCTACTTAAAGGCTTCCTGGCCTGCCTCGCTTTTCGCAGCAGCCGCGCATAATGAGGCTAACATGCGCCTAGGCTGCATGCATAATTTACCAGGCAACTGACAAAGCTCACAGCCGAGAAATGAGTACGGAAAACTGCAAAACTGAATACTGGAAAACTGTAGCGAATCCCAAACGTTCGTTGTGCTTTTCTTACACTCTGCTGACCTTTTCCTGTGACAGCTCTAAATATCTCACTTTTCTTTAGCATTATTCTCTAATAAGCTAAATAATTTTAGACAGCATAACTTTGGGTCTTGAAAGTGGAAGCTTTTATGATTTTATTATTTATTAATTTTATTTTTTTTGAAATGTTGTATAATTTATATTAAATTGTAAATTGTAATTCAACTAAATATGCAAGCTTAACATGAAAGTTTTCGAATTTAAATATATATTAAATATATTTATATATTTATTTTATTTATATTTAAAAATATATTTATTTAATATTATTTAAGTAGATTAACTATATATTATATTTTTGTTCACTTTTACTTTAGTTTCTTTCTAATCGCCTTTTAAATTAAAATTATTAATATTTTTTCATTTCAAATGTTGTTTAATTTATATAAAATGATAAAATTTAATTCAATTTAGTATGTTTTAATTTATTCAAGCGTAACATGATATTAGTCGAATTTATGTAACTTATTCGCCATTAAAATACATTATTATTTAAAAACTGTGCCCATTAAAAATAAAAACAAAATTAATTTAATATTGTTTATGTAGATTAAAATTATTTAACTTAATTTACAATATCTATTAATTTTATTTCATTTCATTTCCAAATATTGTACATTTTTATAAAATTGTAAAATGCATTTTACCTCATTTTATTTTGCTTGTGCTTCTTTTATTGCTATATTGAATTATATTTATAATATTTAATTTAAGTCTATTTAAATTTAATTGATTTAATATTATTTTAAATTAATTTAATATTGCTTAAATATATTAAGATATAATTAAATTTAAATCCATTTAATATTATATTTTCCATTCCAAAAATTGCCACACTTTTCTTTTGCATTATTCTCTAATAAGCTAAATAATTTCAGACAGCGCAACTTTTGTACTCACTCACTTGTATGGATATTAATTTAAAAGCAATTTACATATTTGCATAATACGCAAGAAACTTTCCCATCTTTTTCCCCGTGCTTTCCCTTGAATTTCCCTTGTTTGCCCATTTATCAAGCGGCAGAAAAATAATTTTCAACTTCAACTTTTCCATGCATTTCCATGCAAAATATTTATGTGTTGGCCTGTTGGCAATTGGACAGCTTTCAATCAATCATCGACATTTTGTAGCTATCAATTTATTTAAGCCGTATTTTGTTATTGCTTGTTGTGTTTGTTGTTGTTGCTGGTCAGTTGTGAATGTCGCTCTTGTAATTTGTTACAATTATTATTATTATGAAATATACATTTGTATGTCACAATTTGTGTTTTAAAAATTGTTTTCTACTTAAAACAATTTTTGGAAAAATACAAACAGAAATAAGAGTCAAAATTAAATTCTTTGCTAGAAATGCTTTGTTAATAAATGCTTAGAAAACATAAGAAGCTTTGCCTTAAGCTGTTTATTAAGAACTTGAATGTCTACACACTTTCAAAATAGGTTTCTAAAATCAAGATATTGGTATAAGAACTAAGAATTTTGGTCTAAAAAATGCGTAGGGAACATAAAAATCTTTCTGTTAGAAAACACAAATTTATGGAATTGTTCATAGTAATGTCCTTTTTATTACAATTCGATCTCATATAAATTTGGTTTGACCATTTCGATTCTTTTTTGATTTTACTGATTTTTAATAACTTCGAACTGTCATAACTTTGTTAAAACTCAATCAATTTTCATGCGCAATGTAAATTTGAGCATTATTTTACCTCTAAATTCGATCTGCATTTAAATTTTGTTCATTTTTGAAAATTTTTGAAAATCGAATTTTTTAGAAATTTTACAGTGTTACCCCTTATTATTTTTCGAAAAATCTCGAAAATTTCGAATTCTGAAAATGAACATAATTTAAATGCAGAATGAATTTAGAGGTAAAAACATGCACAAATTTACATTCCGCATGGAAATTGATTGAGTTTTAACAAAGTTATGGCAGTTCAAAGTTATCAAAGTTGCTCAGTAGCCGCGACGGCCAGAACCGAAATTAACCCTTATAAATGAATCGGTTACTAAACGGTTATTTCGGCTTAAAGAGTTTCGGTTTATGGGTTTCGGTACAGTGGAAAAACGGTTACAAATTTCCATCGGTTTTCACCGGTTAAAGGTTACGATTTCGTTTAACGTTTTAATATGTTATATTTTCCTAATAATTTAAGAATTTTATTTTTATATTAAATTAAGAATTTAAATTAATATTCGATATTTTATATTAATATTCTTATTATAATTAATTTGGTCTGAAAATAGTTTCATTTTAAGAACAAAATAAGTAAGATGAATGTGCTTGATTTTAGAAGTTGTTCGTTTTTTTTTCCAGTGTAGGAGCTCTCTAAATCTTGTAGTTATGCATGCTAGAGACAAGTACACTCAGCTGCATTTGGCTAATGCCGTGGTTAACCACTTCAAGTGGAGAGAGAGGGAGAGGAAGGAAATACGAAAATATCTAAAATGTTTTCTTGGTCCGACACTTGTTGCCTGAGGCAGAAACAGAAACGCAGTCGTTGTGCAAACAAAATGGGGGCCACACCTAACCAGTCATGCAAACCAAACCGAGCAGCAAAGCGTAGAGGTGCCTAAATCAACACAATACATATACACACACACAACAAACACACACACACACAACACACTCTCACAACACACACATAACCGCAAACAAGTGTTTAAGGGTTGGCAGCTGCTTTGGCGCTGTTATCGGACTAATGCCGAGTTACAAAAGCCAAAAAATAAAGTGAATAAAGACAAAATTACGCATACGCCAGAGTGGTTCCAATCAGACCAACCTATCAACAAAGCGTACAAATTAAATTGACCTTTTGAGCAATTGGCGCAACTACTGCTGCTGCAATCGCAATTGAGCCGTGCAACTACAAATACCCTGTATTTTTAGTAAATGCAATGGGCATATGCGTTTGTAAGTGAGGAAATTATTAAAAAAAATGGGAATTGTCTAAGCAAAACACAGGGTATCTTTAGTCGTGCAAATAAGCAAATGTATGCATTTGAAATACCCTGTAAAATTATTTTATACAAAATAATTGGGACTAAAAAAATTACAACAATTGATTAATAATTAAATTAATTATTATTATAATAACTGAATAAATTATTTAAAATAAAGCTTGAGATGCCTAAGCTATACAGGGTATCTAGGAGTCATGCAAATAAGCCAGGCTACAGCATAGCTATGCTTTCAAAATACCCTGTAAATAAAGGAAAGGAAAACATACACTATAAGTAAGGACTTGTTTAAAAAACATTTAAACAATTGAATAATAAGTGTACATAGGAAAAAATAGTCCGGGATTCCGGAATAAATTAAAATGCGCTAAATTATTTTAAATAAATCTGCAGCTGCCTTAGAAATACGGGGTGTCTACGAGTCGTGAAATTAAGTCAGTCTACAGCAAATTTATGCCTTAGAAATACTCTATTAATTAAAATAGGGGAGCATATAAAATGCTTCTTGATTTATTACAACAATCAAATATTACAACAACTAAATATAAATGCGCTAAATTATTTTAAATAAATCTACAGTTGTCTAATAAATACAGGGTATCTACGAGTAGTGAAATTAAGTCAGTCTTCAAATTATTATTATGTAATTTTAAATAGGGGAGCATATAAAATGCTACTTGATTTATGCATTACAACATAATTAAATATAAATATGTTAAAATATTTCAAATAAACCTGCAGTTGCCTATGGCTATACAGGGTATCTTCGATTCTATCATTATGAGAATCGTTCGATTTATTTTGCTGTTATTGTTGTTGTCTTCAACTAACGAGCCGAATGTATTACAACATGTATTTTACTGACCATCCCATTGAAACGATTTCAACCCAAATAAATTCAATTCAATTCGAATCGAATCGCATTGAAGTCGAAGTCGAAAACCGAAACCACATTGTCCGTGTCTCTCTTCTCAGTCTCAGTCTTCTTTAGACTTCGACTCCACTTTATTTGTGGCTTAATGCTGGCAAATAAATGTCAAGGTACGAGAATGTCAGCGGTTGATTTTGTTATCGTTGTCGTTGTCCTTTCTATCCTTGTGTTTTCTTTAGTTGAAATTGACAGCTGGTTTTGCAATTAAATAAGATTTATGTCGCAGCTGCAGCTGCCCAACGATCCCGACAGGAGCTTAAACTACCCATATATTATAGAATTACCTTACATGTCTGTCTTTGTTTTTGCATTAATATGCCCTCAATGACCTCACCTGTCAATTGGGCGTCAGCATATTTATTTTATTTTTTTTCTTGCTATTATTCCCTAAATACGTTATTATATAAGACCTGCCATATACAATTTATTATGTCCTAACTGATTTGCTTTGCTTCTTTCTCTTTACAGGTAAGCTCAATTAATACTCTTTGTGGGATTTTCGGGTATGTTGTGTCTGCAATTATAAATTCACATTATATTTCAGCCGAATGCCAAATAATTATTATGTGAAATTTGAGTTCTCAATCACAAAGGCATTATTTGAAATTTTATACATTTGTGGGCCATAATTATTTGAATTTAGATGCTCATTAAAATCGTTGAAAAGTAGGCAACATTTTTGATGGTTTAAAATAGGGATGACAAAATTTAAAAAAAATTAGACACGAAATGGAAATGAATTAGAAAATTCTGATCCCAAAAATAACCAAAACGGGGATCCCAGAAATTAAATAAAAATCAGACAGGAAATTGAAATGAACTAGAAAATTTGAGATACACTTACATTTTTATTTCAATATTTTCAACATTGTTTTTTATTATTTATATTTGTTGAAACCTATTAATAATAAAATCAAACCTACATTTAAATTTTAACAACATTTTAATCTGTCTTTATAAATAAAAATAAAAAAAAATTTTGAAAAAAATTAAAAACAAATTTAAATGTATCTTGAATTTTAGTTTTACTTAAAATAATTTTTTTGCTAATCATATAGTAATTCTTATAAGCTCAAGTGTTGATTTCTCGTAAAAATAAAAAAATTAGAATAATTTGGTGATTTTTTCAATAAAAATTGATTATTTTATACTAAAAGTAAAGTTGCAATTTCAATTAAAAATTTCATTTTAAAATTATAAAAATTTAATATTTATATTATTTTCTCTTCTACTAAAAGTAAAGTTTAAATTAAAAATTTCATTTTATAATTATAAAAATCGAATGTTTATATTTTTATCTTTTATACTTAAAGTAAAGTTGCAATTTTAACTAAAAATTTCATTTAAAAAATAATAAAGCAACTCTTTTTAAGTTAAAGGAAATTTTGTAATAAAAATATAACAATTTTAACAATTTTATTATGGTTTAATACGATTGGTAATTAATATTGAATTTTTATATTTTACTAAATATCCAATTCAAAAGTTATTATTAATTTTTATAATGAAAATCATGAAATAATTTGTATTTTAAATGTTCTAATCGTTTGCTGCTTTAAAAATATGTCTCCTTTGTTGGTCATTATAGTAGGGGGGTTGGGGACTAAGGGGGATTAGGAGGTTGGAGGAGTAGTATGTGAGTTGCCAACCAGAAGACAAACAAACAACTCAATCCGACATATTCTGGTTGTCAGGTGGTAACAGTCAGTTCGATATGTCTGCTTATTCATCGTGAATACTCGTATAGTATATTTTAAGCTATTGCGCCTAAAGATATGCACCATTATCTATACGACTTGTTCAAACAGACAGTTGACCAGAAAGGGGAAGAGAAGAGGGAGAGGGGAAAGAAAAACAGATATACGAATGATAAATAAGATACTCAAGAAACTGTTGTCATGGATATAGCTCAGACCTTAACCTGCACCAAGTAAAATACAAAAAAAATAAAATAATATCCGCTAACGGGCATCGCATTAGGTATGTGTACGCAGACTTACTAACACCACTGTACGCGTTTGACAGCCCACGTAATGAGGTCAGTGAAATGGGTGAAATGTGCTGCTGGGAAAGCTGCTTACATAATTCAATTTGGCCAAATAATTGATGGACATTCGCAATTCTCAATACTCAATTGTCAATTGTCAGTTTTATTGGAAGGGATCATGTTGAAAGAATTAAATAGGATGTTACGTTTTATTGTATAATAACTGAACCGATAAATATATTTTCTAAAACAATTTATTGTTTAAACAATATAAAAATATCAACAGACTTTAACTAAATAAAAGCAAATAAATCTTAAGAAAATGGAATAAAAAAATTGAACAATATATAACAGACTTCAACTAAATTAAATCAATTAAATCTTGAGAAAATGTAATTAAAAAATTAAACAAAAAAGTTTAAATAACAATCTGAGAAAACAATTTATTGTTTTAACAATATAAAATTATCAACAGACTTCAACTAAATTAAAACAAATAAATCTTAAGAAAATGGAATAAAAAAATTAAACAAAATATAACAATAATTGTTATTAAATAAAAAAATTAATAATTTTTTCTCAAGATTTATTTGCTTTAATTTAGTTGAAGTAAATTAAATCAATTAAGTCTTGAGTAAATGTAATTAAAAAAATATTTATTTGTTTATTTAATAACATTTGAACGAAACAACTTTTATGATCATTCACTGTATAACAGTTTTTATATACCTACAAAAATCAATTAATTGTTTTATCAATATACAATTATCAACAGACTTCAACTAAATTAAAGCAAATAAATCTTAAGAAAATGTTATAAACAATAATAATAAATAAATTAAACAATTTATTCTCAATACCAATTGGAAAAAACAATTTTTTTTTTAACAATATATAATTATAAACAGACTTCAACTAATTTAAAGCAAGTAAATATTAAAAATATATAATAAAATAAATTATTTTCAATTTTAATTAGAAGAAACAATAAATTGTTTTAACAATATAAAATTATCAAGAG
Organism: Drosophila kuntzei; assembly: GCA_035042165.1. Taxonomy (NCBI): domain Eukaryota; kingdom Metazoa; phylum Arthropoda; class Insecta; order Diptera; family Drosophilidae; genus Drosophila; species Drosophila kuntzei. Next base: position 3,474,631 of record JAWNLU010000634.1, on the reverse strand, counting down.
ACTTCAACTAGATTAAATCAATTAAATCTTGAATTTAATTACAAATTCAACAAACTATTTTCAGTAACAATTGGATAAATCAATAAATTGATTAAAAAATATAAAATTATCAAAAGACTTCAACTAAACTAAAGCAAATAAATCTTGAGAAAACGTAATTATAAAATTAAGCAATATAGTTAGAATAATATTGGGATGACACAACTTTTCTCACTGTATAACAGTTTTTGTATTTATTTTGATTTTACTGCCCTGAATTGGAATTGTTTTCTAATCAAAAAAATAAACAAAGCAAACACAAGGGCCAAACACTTGAGCCACTGCGTAAGCCATAAACAAACAGCTACAGCAAAGGCCACACAAATGGATATGGAAATGACAACAATGCAAAACTGGCCGCCAGTTTCATAATAACAAAAGGGCCCCGCACATTTGTCCATGAATGAATGCCGCCATCTTTGGCCCAAACCCTCCTTCCCCCTTCTTCTCACTTCCCCCTTTTCACATCTTCTTCCTGCAGATCTGTGAATGAAACAAAGCGTGACTATAAATCGCTGGTCGAGTCATTCAGTGATGAGCCAATGAGTCACGAGTTAATTTATCACTCACTGTGATTTCACAAGTTACTCAAGGATCTATTAAAGTTTATATCTTTATATTTTTTCTTATCTATCGGCTTTAAAATTATATTAATTAATTTTTATTTAATTCAAAAAAAGATGGGATTAAAACCTTAACCAAAACCGTAACCTTTAACCGGTAAAAACCGATTGAAATTTTTAACCGTAACTGAAACTGTAACCGAAAAAATGGTTTTCGCTGTACCGAAACCCATAAACCGAAACTCTTTAAACCGAAATAACCGTTTAGTAACCGATTCATTTATAAGGGTTAATTTCGGTTCTGACCGTCGCCGCTACTGAGCAACTTTGAAAACTTTGAACTGCCTTAACTTTGTCAAAAGTCAATCAATTTCCATGCGCAATGTAAATTTGAGCATAATTTTACCTCTAAAAACGTTCTGCATTTAAGTTATGTTCCTTTGGAAAGTTCGAAATTTTCGAGATTTTTCGAAAAATGATAAGGGGTAACACTGTAAAATTTCTAAAAAATTCGATTTTCAAAAATTTTTCAAAATCAAAAATATTTAAATGCAGAACGATTTAAGAGGTAAAATCATGCTCAAATTTACATTGCGCATGGAAATTGATTAAGTTTTGACAAAGTTATGGCATTTTAAAGTTGCTAAAAGTCAGTAAAAACAAAATAATCGAAGTTTTCAAACCAAATTTATATGAATAAATTAGAGCAAATTAAAGCATAAAGTCTTTTTTCATGTAAGGCAATGAAAGCCGCTTTTTATTTTGGTCAACCGAAAAATTTCAAAAATTACTCAAGAATCTGTGAAAATTTAAGTCTTTTGAATTTTCCTTTTTTATCGCCTTTTAAATTATATTCCTTTTATTTTATTTAAAAAAAAATCTAATTTCACTAAGTTTATTTTAATTTGCTTAGGCTAAAAGAGAAATGAAAAATAAAATACAATTATAGATTGATATTATTATTAAATATATTTATTAAACTTTTTCTCAATTCGATTATTGAATATATTATATATTATATTTAGTTAATTAATTTATATTTATTTAAATATAATGCTTTTCATATATTTCTTTCTTTTATGTCGCAACATTAATCACAATGTCACGACATTATTTCTTGCCTGGACTGTCTGACTGTCCAACTATTTGAATGGTCCAGTAACTTGTTTTCCCATTTGTTACGCTTGAATATCTTTCGTGGAATATGTCAAGGCAGTAGGAATCAGTCTAAGGTCAGAGTTCGAATTGTGGATTGCTGCAAATGAAATGGACCAAAGTTTAACAAAATGTTTCTTAATTTTGCGTTGCGTTTCGCCTTTGACTTTGAGAACGTTTAAGCGGTTTCCCCACTTGGGGGTTCTATATTTCCCCCCTTCAACGTTTAGTCGACTGCAAAAAAGGCCCCCTAAAAGGGGCTCGAATAGACTTTACTATGTTGTTGCCATCTGCCGCTTTTCGCAGTGAATGCACTCACATGGCTTTTTGTGAATAAGAGGGAATGGATAGGGAAAAAGAAGGGAAGAGAGGTAAGGAAAAGGGGCAGCTGCACATTTTGCCTGCTTCTTATACTCTTTATTCTTGGGGTAAGAGGGTTTATTGGCATACAGAATTCTCGGAACCCCAAGCTAATCAAGTTTGCTTCCATTTTTTGACACGTTCCGGGATGGCAATTCAATTATCAGGCTAGAGGCTGAAAATTCGCTGCGTTTTATTCCTGGGGACACCAAAGTGATGTTAAGTCTCTGAAAAACTGAAAAAACTTTACCTGTTCCACAATTTTTAAGGCAGAACAATGTTTTTATGACAAACATTTACTTATAAAAGTGTCAATCATTCTACTTAATCGTATTAAGATCGAATACATGTAACTGTAGTTATGACTGTTTTAAGTTTTTAAGTAAAAGTTTTTTTAACGTTAAACACTTCCTAAAATTATTAACAATGCTCCCACTTAATCTCATTAAGATTGGATACATATTAAGTTAGTTATGACTGTTTTAAGTTCTTAAGAAATCATTGCGCCTAAATGTATGCAGTAATTTTAATTTTTAAAATTCAAGGAAATTGTGTAAGAGGTATTTTACTTGTTTTGCTTTGCTATAAATACTGCCAATGGTGACAAACATTTCTTTATAAGATTGTTAATTATTCTACTTAATTGTACTAAGATCGGATAAATGTAACTTTAGTTATGCCTGTTTTAAGTTTTTAAGTTTGAATTCCCTTTTATTATTGTTAATCCATCCATTTAATCTCATTAAGTTTGAATAAATATTACGTTATTTATGACTGTTTTAAGTTCTTAACAAATGTTAACGCCTAAAAGTATGCAATAATTTTACCAGTTCTTTGATGTTAAACATTCCTATTATTATTCACAATCCTCCCACTTAATCTCCTTAAGTTTGGATAAATATAATGATAGTTATGACTGTTTTAAGTTCTTAAGAAATCATTGCGCCTAAATGTATGCAGTACTTTTACCAGTTCTTTGATGTTAAACATTCCTATTATTATTTACAATCCTCCCACTTAATCTCCTTAAGTTTGGATAATCTTAAAGATAGTTATGCCTGTTTTAAGTTCTTAAGAAATCATTTCGCCTAAATGTATGCAGTAATTTTTAATTTAAAAATTCAAAGACACATATTTAAAAGAAGTAAGGAGTATTTTGCAGTCTTGTATTCAATTCTACCATTCTTACTTGTTTTGCTTTGCTATTAATATTGCCAAAGGTGCGCACTCTCCGGTACTTAAGTGTCTGCCGTCTGCGAACTGTCAACTGGGGTCGCCTGACAGACAAAACCCCACCCTGTATTGTGTCATTTGACAGTCTCTGCCTACAGTCTGTGCCCCTGTCTCGTCTGCAGTTGCAGTTGCAGTTGCAGTTGCAACTTCCCTTTCCCAATTCACTTTACTGGGTCTTTGTCTGCCTCAGGTTCTTGTGTGCTTCATCATCTTTGGTTTCCTAAAAAGGGGGAGCAAAAAGAAAAAGGAAAAAGGAAAAGCAGCTGGAGCAGCCACTTGGCTTTGCATATCACGCGGAAATTAAGTAACTAAGTAGCCAAAACGGAAAAGCCGTAGTCCAATCAAAACTTTTCATTATGCAGAGCATAAAAGCCAAGGAATATTTCACAATAAAAAATATAATTGCGCCATAACATAAATACCATATAATCAGAATAAGTAAACCTGCATAGCTCTACGTAGATTCTCGTGGCATAAAAAACCAAAAGTTTTATTGTCATACCCATAAAGTTGCCTTAAAAAAGTTGAAGCCAAGTAACAGTTGGTCCTGTTCTCCTCTTTCTCCCTCTCTCTCTGACCCTCTCGCTCTGTCTATTTTTAGCCAGGTGAGTGGCATAAGGCCTGGGCAAAAGTTTTACGCTCGGCCCCAGGTAAATTACAGTGCAACATTTTTAATGAAACTTTCTCGTTGTCCATGTCCCAAATAAATATGTATGACTACGAGTAACTACACTCAGAAAAAATCATACTATAAAGTTGTTAAATTTCACTCAAAAAAATGTAGAAAATCAACTGAAAATGGGACCGATTTGTTTTAATTTTATAAATTTAATTCTAAAATCTTGGAAGCATTTTTCTAAAATAAAACACGAATTTTATTAAATTCGGAATAGATTTTATTTATTTAAGAGCAATACAAAAATTGTAAATTTGCTTTTAAAAATGTACAAAGTATTTTTCTTACTTTGGGGAAGTTAGCATTACAAATTTTAAAAGTTTTTTCTAATCTCTCAATAAAAAAATAAGTCTTTATTTATTTATGGGCAATACAAAAATTGGAAATTTGCTATTAAAAATGTAAAAAGTATTTTTCTTATATTAGGAAAGTATGCACAACAAATTTTATAAAAAATTTTAAAAGGATTTTCTAATCTCTGATTATACAAAAAAGAAATTGTTTTCTATTTTGGGAATAATTTCGTTTTATAAATTAATATTAATTTTTTTAAAAAGTAAAAAGGGTTTTCTGAACACTTGGGCTATGCGTGTTGAAAATAAGAAAATTGTTTCTAAAAATTAAGAAGGCTTTTTATTTTTTAATTTATGACAAATTTTTTCACATTTTAAAGGACTTTATTTTATTTTTCATAAGTTTGGGTGTTGAATATAAGGAAATAGTTTCAAAAAATTAAGGGTTTTTTTTTTTTAATTTATGACAATTTTTCTCACAATTTAAAGAATATTATTTTTTATACCCGTTACTTAAAAAATAAATTAAAGAGTATATTGTATTAGATTTTTCATAAATTTGGGTTTGGAAAATAAGTAAATTGTTGCTAAAAATTAAGAATGAATTTTTTTTTAATTTAGCACAAATTTTCTCACATTTTAAAGGATTTTATTTTATTTTTCATATATTTAGGTTGAGTTTTCAGAAAGAAAGTAGAGTTTTTTCGAATTCAAGGATACACTGTTTTGAATATTTACATTTTTAATTTTGAGAATTTCTAATGTGTAGAAATCCATGTTTTCTTTAAGTGTATATTGTATATTATAAGTTGAAGGCGTTAGACGTTTGTGTTAATGAAAAGTCAGCGAGCAGTGAGATCTACGTGACTGCCAAGCGACCAGCCAAAAATAATATTAATAATGTGCCAAGCCTAAGAAGGTTGGAGGTGGAGATGGAGGTGAAGATAAAGTAGGAGGTGGAGACAACTCACAACTGAAGACCTGAAAACCTGAAAACCTGAAGACCTGAAGACAGTTGAGGGTCTGTTGTAGCTGGAACGTGATGGTTATGAAGTGGTTGCCATGGCCTGAAGCAAAATTATCCCTAAAAACCTTAAGTGAACGATTGTTAGTTGTTCCCTTTTGTTTTTCTTCCTGTTCGCATTTCTCACCTTTATCTTTTGATGTTGTGCTTTTGGTTATTTCCCGTCTCATTTCCACTTCCTTTTGCTGCCTTTTTTCTTGCCAAATTAATCTATATTTTACTGCTTTTCTTTCTTTCTTCCATTCTCTTGTTTAATTTATTTGGCAAAAGTCATAAAATTAATTGTGAATTTATCTTATTTTTCGTAACTTTAAATTTGTATTTTTTTTTATGTGTTTTCAATTGTTTTTCCACATTTCTCTGACCACAATTTCTTGTGCAGTTCAGTGGAAATTTAGTTGTTGTTGTTGTTTTGCTGTTGCCTCGTGCGCGTTGAAAAACAACTCAAAACGTCAAAAGTTATAAATAATTTTCATATGTAAAAGTGATATGTTCAAAACATGTTGACAGCACACTACGCAGGACAACTCTGGACTCTGGACTCTGGACTCGTCCTGCGGCTGCATCCATGTCCATGTCCATGTCCCAGTTCCAAGTTCTCAGTGTCCCACGTAATGCGCACAAAAAAAAAGGAAAACTTCAAAGTAAACAAACAAACACATCACCGGGATTCTCATTCTCATTCCCATTTCCCGATTTTCCCTGGCAGCAAAATACACCGAAAATTTATGTTGATTTGCACATGTTTATGTCCAGTTAGCGGCACCTGTGAAAAGCAGGGGGAAAAGTCAGCTTGTTTTGCTGTATGTTTTTGCCAAGATAAGCACAAAAAAGAAAAAAAAAAGAAAAATGAAAATAAAGAAGCGCATTTTGTGCGTTGCCAGGAAAACAATTGCGAAAAGTAGTTTTCCAAGTGCTGCTCTGACACGTAACTGGCGAATGTTTACCACGGGAAATTCAACTAATGTGAGCTCAACTTACACACACTGTTACACTGAGAGAGAGCAGTAATTTCCAGGGACCATAACAGTTATGAGGAATAAGCAAAAAAATCATTATTAATGGTTACTTCAAGACTTTTATTTTATAAAATCAAATTTAACCAGGGATTAAAACCTTAACCGAAACCGTAACCTTTAACCGATGAAAACCGATTGAAATTTGTAACCCTAACTGAAACCGTAACCTTTAACCGATGAAAACCGATTCAAATTTGTAACCGTAACTGAAACCGTAACCGAAAATTTATTTTTCCACTGTACCGAATCCCATAAATCTAAACTCTTTAAGCCGAAATAACCGCTTAGTAACCGATTCATTTATAATGGTTAATTTCGGTAACTTTGATAACTTTGAACTGCCATAACTTTGTCAAAACTCAATCAATTTTCATGCGCTATGTAAATTTGATCAGTATTTTACCTCTAAATTCGTTCTGCATTTAAATTTTGTACATTTTGAAAATTCGAAATTTTCGAGATTTTTCGAAAAATGATAAGGGGTAACACTGTGAAATTTCTAAAAAATTAGATTTTCAAAAATTTTCATAAATGAAAAATTTTCAAATGCAGAACGAATTTGGAGGTAATATCATGATCAAATTTACATTGCGCATGGAAATTGATTGAGTTTTGACAAAGTTATGGCAGTTCGAAATTATTAAAAATCACTAAAATCAAAATTATCGAAATTTTCAAACCAAATTTATATGAGGTAAAATTATAATAAAATCGACATTACGCTGCACCATTCCAGTAACCAGATAACATTATTTTTCAGAAATAAAAGTCTTTAAAGTCTTTTAATTAAAAAAGTAATCAAAACTCTTATAAAAGACTGAAAAAATAAAAGTCAGTTGTAATGATTATTAATAATTTTAAAATAAAATTAATTAAAATCAGTTATAATGATTGTTATTAATTTTAATTTTTTTAATAACAAATAATTATTAAATTTGATTTATAAGATAAAAGTCTTTAAATCATCATTAAAACAAAGTTTTAATTTAAAAATTCTTTAATATAAGTTTACTAGCTGTTTGCAGAGAAATTTTGTATACAAAAAATTTTGTGTATTTTGTATCAATAATGATTATTTGCAGTCCCTGGTAATTTCTCAGTGAATGAAAAATGCAAAAGCTCAAGTCCAAAAATAAAACCAAAACGCATTACAATGCTTATAAATAGTTTTAGCTGTTAAACGTTATCGACTTATTTAAATTATTGAAAGCAATTGATTGAAGTGTGGTTGAATGTGGTTGAATGTGGTTTCTTGGTTGACTGGTGGGTTGGTGGGTCATCTTTGGTGTTCTTATATCCATTCACATACCATCATAACCGCAACTGACGCAAATGACCACAAAGTGGAGACGTTGGCGACGTTGGCGCCCCACGATAATCATCATTAAATCAACGACGCGACTTAAAATTATACCCATTAAAGTTATAAATAAAACGACAAGTTGCTACAGCTACTCTTACATCGAGTCGGGCCTCCATTTTTTCACATATATACTATACACATACAAATATATATTTTCTTTTTACTTTTTGTGGGCGTCGTCTCTCTCTGCTCCTTCTTCTGTAATTATTTTTTCTTTTCTTTTATTTTCTTTCTTTTTCATTTTGAAAATAGCACACGAAAAGTCGCATGCGCAAATTGAATTAGCAGCTGTTTTAGCTAAATCATATCGTTACCGACCACTTGAAATATTTATGCAACAATTGATAGTTGCCGGACCAGAATATACCCTGCACTTTAAATAAGGAATCTGCTTAATTTTTCTGTTAAATATCGAATATAACTAGTGAAGTTAAAGAATTATATAATAATTTACGAAAAATGAAACAGTTCCAATCTTATATCATAGGTCATCATAAAATATATATGAAATAATTATAAAACACATATAATTAGTATCAAATTAATATAAAATAATCAGTAGAGATTACACATTATTAAAAAATTATCAAAAATAAATAAACATTGAAAACAATATTGAGAAATAAATAAATAAACTCTTGTTAAAATTAAAAGATCTCGATTTCTCTTGCCATATACTTAATAAATTTAAAATTTCCAGTCACTAGTAAATAGTTTTATTAGTCAAAAAATTATCTTGGAAACATTTAACGATCCCATATTATTATTATAAAAAAAATGAAATAAATATAAAAGTTAGAGTCAGCAGCTAATAATTTTATTAGTCAAGAAAGTGTTTAGAAATTATCAAAAAATATATGAATATATATATGAAACAAATATAGTAAAATTTCCAGTCTCCAGTCAATTATTTCATTAGCCTTGAAATTGTTTTGGAAACATTCAAAACTCCGTTATTATTATCAAAAAATATATAAAATATATTATATATGAAACAAATATAAAATTGTCAGTCACTAGTAAATAATTTTATTAGTCAAGAAATTGATTTGGAAAAATTAAAAGACCACATATTATTTTTATCAAACAAAAAAAAAAACAAATTATATATAATGAAAAAAATGAAAAGATCGCGATTTCTATTGCCATATACTTAATAAATATAAAGTTTCAAAAAATAATTAAAAGATCACATATTATTATTATATAAAATAAAAATTAAAGAAAAGAATAAATCTCTTGTTAAAATCAAAAGATCTCGATTTCTTAATAAATATAAAATTTCCAGTCACCAGTAAATAATTTTTACTAAAAATGATCGCGAATTCTTCCTCCATAAATTTAACTTAATAGTGTAATGGTCTGCTGATTTCCTTTGAAACTAGCACACCTTGTTCAATAGATTAGATAATTTAGTAAGTACTTGATAATTTTTGTTAATTTTCATGAGCCTGTGACGCAGAGTCCTGTTCAATATTTGCCTAGGCGACGCGTCGCGTATTTTTGCGCTTGATTGCGTTTTGTCCGCTTGATGGAGCATAGAGAGAGAAAGAGAGAGAGAGAGAGAGAGAGAGAGAGAAAGAGAGAGAGAGTTTGCTGACGTCAGAGCGGGCACGGCAAAACAGCTCGACATTGTGAACGGCCTTGGGGCAGGAGTGAGAGTCAGTTTTAGATACACGAATCGAATCGAATCGAATTGAAATTGAAATTGAACTTGCCTTAGGCTAGGTCCAATTGCCAATTGCCTAAGTGTGAAATTAATAACAATTTGTGGTTTAGCCCAAAATAGCAGCTGTCACTCCATTTTAACACACGGCTGCACACAGCGAAAGCAGCTCGGCAATTAGTAAATTGGATGAACTCTCTAAGATTTATGCACTCAACCAAATAATTGCATTGCTCTTCAGTCATATTAAGAGATGGGCGTTGAAATTACAAGTTTAAATGTTTATATGTTATTTAAATTTTTATTATTATTATTAATTTTAAACTTCTTGTTTTATGGTTTAAAATGCACATAACTCTATTAAAACTCAGCCAATTTTCATGCGGAATATCATTTTGTTTATGTTGTGTCCCCCAAATTGATTTTGCATTTAAATTTTGTTCATTTTCTAAATTTCAAAATTTTTGAAAATCAGCCAGAATCTTATTTTTTTCCGAAAATTTTGAACTCTAATAATTTTCTCAATATTCAACCGATTTCCACGCGGAATGTCATTTTGATCATGATTTGGCCCTTAAATTGATTCTGCATTTAAATTTTGTATATTTAAAAAATTTTATTTTTTATTTTTTTTAATTTTTATTTTTAAGATACTATTTTTTCGAATATTTTGAACTCTAATAACTTTGTCAATGCGGAACATCATTTTTTTTATGATTTGGTCTCTTTATTGATTCTGCATTTAAATTTATTTAATTAAATTTTTACTATCATTTTAATTTATCACTTAATTTTTTATGACCATCCATCATTCATTATTTAAATAAATATTACAGAATCTCTTATAAATTCATCAAAACTCAACTGATTTTCATGCGCAATGTCTTTTTGTTCAGCGATCCTTTTTGTACAATATGTAGGGTATCTCGTAGTCGACTTTGCTCTGTATCTGATTACAATTATGCAATTAAGTTGTTCTCAGTATCCGCAAATCGCAGATCGCAAGTGTCAAGCTGTGGACTCCTTCGCATTGTCTATTTTATTTATATTTCTTTTTCGTTTTTCCCATTTCCATTTCTATTTCCCTGAACGTAATTCAGCTTTGTTGCGCTTTTCCAGTCTGCAACTAAAACGCTTAACTTATCAGCACTGATTAGACTTGCTTTTTTCTACAGCCAGCTTAGTAGAGAGAGAAATAGAGAGAGAGAGAGACAGAGATAGACTAAGCGGATTGCAGTGCATTTTGTGTAATTGATTCGGCCGTCTTTTTTCCTAATCTCATTTAACATGTGCATGTTTTTTCCTTTCCAAATGGATTAATGTAGGTCAATGACAAGTGCGGAAAATATAAATAAAACGACTCGTATTTTTGTATTTTTATTTTTATTTTTGTTTTATTGACTCGAAAGTACTTGCAAGAAAATACAAAGTAATCAGAAGAAGTTGAACTCATTAAGTCAGCATTTTTTTTTTGTTTTTTGTGGCAAACATCAATTAGCTGGGCTGAGTTTAATTAGAAACGGGCTAAATATAATTGAAAAAGCTCAGCCACAAATTTTAGCCTCAACAGGTGAAAAACATCAACCAAAAAATGTGAGAGAGAAAAGAAAATGTGGCAAGTAAGTGTTGCCACACAGTGCACTATGGGGCGTTTGAGAAGTTTTTCGAATATAATATTTGAAATTGTGAAAAAATTAAAAAATTAAATTTTGCAAAAAGTGCACATAGAGACAAAGTGTTCTGAATTCAGAATTAATCACTCTACAACATGGATATAGACATTAACTTGACAAGTGCTGTCAATTTTTTGTAGTTCTTTGCTAAGTTGAACTTTCCTTTCGAAAATTATTTATTGACACTACTTGCAAAATGTAAAAATTTTTAATAAGACACGCACAAAAACAACAAAATATCAATTGCAGCATTTAGTACAAACCCGAACTGTTAACATCCAATACAAATTTAATATTTTTCATGCAATTTTCATTAATAACTATTGATAATAACTTTACATTTTATGAAAGCACGCGGCCTTTGGTTGAAACAGTTGACTTTAACCGCTGCTATCTTAACAGTGGACTGTTATGTTAACATTTCTGTTATGGAACATAACAGTTTGATGTATTTACAATGTGTTGGCAATAAAAATTCATTAAACGAAAAATGAATTAATGCCAAAAAGATCTTTCAAACGCCCCATAGTACAGTGGCACACCAACACACACCTACACACACACACCTACACCTACTAAGCACACACATCAAGCGGAAATGACGACGTTGCCTTCATTTTCATTCTCATTCTCATTTTCATTTTCATTGTTTAACCGCAGCCAGACTTTATGTGCCGCCTCGCGAAAAACGCAAATGAAATGAATGCCACATGACGCAGACAGAAAAATTTGAGCTTGGCTAAGCTTGAAAAACAACTAGAAAAAAAAACACAACACACACACCAAAAAAATAAACCAAACAAAACAAAAGAAAATGAGAATGAGAATGAAAAAAATAACGTAGTATACCAAAAATGTGTTTGCGCTTTGTTTTTTTCTTCTTTTTTTATTTCTGCCACATTTCCGTCGCGCATTTTTGCCGTGACTTAATTGCTGCTGCCCTGGTATGTGTGTGTGTGTGTGTGTGTGTGTTATACAAATCCGCGCTTTTGACGCTTTTCGACTTTTGTGTGCTAGGCCTTTTTAACACCCTGCAATTAACTCTGCTAAATGGGCATGCCAAATAATGTGTCAAAGTACAACTTAAAAATATACAAAATATTTTAAATATGTGAAATAAATATAAAATAATAAATTGAAATAATAGACCTAAGTGTTTTTAATTTAAATAATCCCAAATACCAAATATTAAAAAAAACATAAAAATACTTAATGAAAAAAAAACTTATAGCTCAAAAAAATTTAATTTTAATTTATTTCTTATTCTATAAGTTTCTTGACTTTTAATTTTTGGCTACAAGTTTTTTCTATTCTCTAAGTTTCTTTAAGGTTTTTTTTTTGATTTGATTGGCAAGTTTAATTTTGCATTTCATTCTTTAAATAAAAATACTTCCGTCTATTATATCAATGTCTTTTAAATATTTTATGTCGAATATATAAAGTCATTTTTACCTTGTTATTCTTTGACACATTTTTGCTTAAAAAATGCAATTAAAATTCCTATCGCTGTAAAATAAATAATTAAATGATAATTAAATATTGAATATATTTTAAAAAATTAGAATTTGTCTTTAAATTATAATTAAATTGAGAAAAGGACTTTTGATCATTATTGCACACTAAATTAAATATATTTTTATTATAGTTAAGATTTTTTGCAAGCGAACAAAATAAATTAATAAATAATCATTAAATAAAAATATGCATATTGCAAAATATTAAAAACTCTCTTTAAATTATAAAAAATTGGAACTGATAAGAGGACTTTTTATCCTCTTTGATGTAAGTTAATTAATTTTATTATATTATTATTATAATAAAATTGGAATTGATTAAAGGACTTTTTTTCATCTTTTAATTTAAGTTAATTAAATTTGTGTTATATTTTAGCGTATTTAAAAGTTCGTCATTCGCTGTGTAATTTTTGCGTTGTGAGCTTTATTTAAAAATTTGTCGTGTTGCTTTGTCGCATTTTAATCTGCACATAGCACGCGATTACTGAACTCTCCACTCTCTCCCCCCTTTCTCCACTCCCTTCTCTTTCTCCTCACCCTCTCCTGTTTTACCACAAAGCTGGTTTTGGCCTAATGTATGTGAGAATTCCGGCAACAGTCGAGCAACAGCCTTTCCTAAATATATTTCCATGTGTGTGTGCATTCGTTGTGTGTGTGTGTTGTGTATGTGTATGTTATGTGTGTGTGTGTGTTGTGTGTGTGTGTGTGTGTGTGTGTGTGTGTGTGTGTGTGTGTGTTCGTATTGTCGCTGCTTAAACGCGATTTACATGCAAATGTGACGACGCCTTTGGCTGCCTTTTTTCGGTTTTTTCAGCCGCAGCTCACAAAAATAAGCTCAGTGCTTTATTTTTACACACCGCCAATTATAAACAATACAAATGTGTGTGTGTGTGTGTATTGTGTGTGCATGTTTGACACTATTTTTAGCTGTTGTTGAAATTAAAATAAATGCAACAATGGCAAGTTAATTTGATTGTACGACGGTGGCGACATTTTTTGTATTTTCTTATTTTTCTAACCATTTTTAATGGAACTTTTGTCGTTGTCGCCTTGTTTTTTGCCCCTTTCTCATATACATATATATATACTTTTTTTTATATATGTATATGTATAAAATGCAATTTAAATGCAAACTAGACTTTGACGAGTTTTTTTTTGCAGTATTTCCATTGTATTTTTAGTTGATGTGCGTTAAATGGAATGCAGAAAACTGGCTGCATAAAAAGTTGACAAGTTTATTTATTCAGCCGTCTGAAATGCAATTTAGTTATAATATTCAAATGTTAATTGAGATAAATGTAAAAGAGTAAGGAATTAATTAAGAAGAGGAGAGATAGTTGAGTTTATTTGAAAATAATTAAAATATAAACTTAAAGTGCAAGTTCTTTAATAATGAAACTGCAATTTATTTATATTTTAATTGAGATAAATGTAGAAAAGTAAGAAATTAATTAGGAAGATAAAATATAGTTGAGTTTATTTTAAAATAAATAAAATTTGACTTAAATACAAACTTAAAGTGCAAGTTTTATAACAATAGAGCAACAATTTACTTATAATAAAATTATTAATTGAGATAAATAAAGAAAAGTAAGGAATTAATTAAGGAAATGAGATAGAGTTGAGTTTATTTGAAAATAAATATAATCGGACTTAAATATAGACTCAAATATAATATAATAAAATTATTAATTGAGATAAATAAATAAAAGTAAGGAATTAATTAAGAAAAGTTAAGATTATTATTAAGTTTATTTTAAAGTAATTATTGACCTGCTTAAATTTAAGCTTAAAGTGCAAATTCTCTAATAATGAAGCTGCTATTAATTATATAGGTTATTCAGGTTACCAAGTAACTTGGCTTTAATCACTTTCCCCATTTATTGTCTGGCTAAATAGCCATCTTATTCCGAGAACAAGTTAAGGCTCACATTTCAATTATACGAGTAACAAAGAGAAATAATAATTAAGCGCATAAAATGTAGCGCAAGTTTTATTGCGGTTCGAATTTCCGACGATAAAAATGAAAATAATTAGAAATAGAAATGGCTGAGAAATGTCAGAGAAAAGTCAGAGAAAATACAGAAAAGAGACATTTGACATTTGTGGTCACTGGAGAATTTCTGTCAGCTACAATAGAAGAGAATACAGAGAAGATAACTGAGATGAGATTAGATGAGTTTAGATGAGATAAATACAGGTTGAGGTTCAGCTTTGGGTCAAATAAAAGTTCTGTTCAGAAACTCTCACTGCCAACTGTTGTACATGGGTCAAGCGCTTGATAAAAACATTAAGTACCCCCTCTATCTCCCTTCTCTTTCTCTCTCTCTCTATCATTCTCACCTTCTCTAATTCTCCCTCTCTTTCTCTCTAACTGCCGCTGCGTGCGCTGCCTGCGCAAAAAAGTAAACACATAAAAATTTGTTGCTGCGACCGCACATTGGTTAAAGATGTAGAGACCAAGAGTGCACAGTGGTTAAAGTATGCCAAATTTGAGTTCCATGTTTCATGCAGTTGCTAATTGCAGTGTGGGTGATTAAGCTTATTTAATGACAAATCTAGCTTAATTTCAAATGCATAAAATTTATCTAAACTAAAGATAAACAATTAAAGATTTGTCTTTTTTTTAGCCTATTGTTTGTTATTTTTAGGTCTTTTAAATCATTTTTGCATTTATTTCTTTAAATGTTTAGCTCATTTAGCTATCAAAAATACAAAAAAGTCAATACAGAAGAAAGGGATATAATTTTTTTTAATAACTTAAGTATTTGTTGTTTTTTTGTTTTTTTGTTTTTTCGTTTTTTTATATTTTTTTCCTTAAATGTCTAGCTCATTTTAACTATAAAAAAAACTCGAAAATCTAGACAGATTATAATAATATATGCTTTTAAAAATAACCAAGCGAAATGTCAGTTGGGACAAATTTTTTTTTTAATTTTAAATTCTGAATTTAGCAAATTTAAAAGTATTGTCATACTTTTTATAATAAATTAATTCCTAGAAAATGTATTTTATACTTTTTTATTTTATGTGCTAATTTAATTCTAAAAGTTTTAATTGTTTTCAGCTCTTTCTGAAAGCTAATGAATATATAATTACATAATAAATGTGAATTATGCTTTTTTTTATTAATTTCAAAGAAGTAAAATTTAATTTTTTAATATGTTAATTTGATAATTGCTTTCAATAAATATTTTGATATTGGAAAACAACCAAAATTGGTGGCAGTAATACCAAATATATATTGTAAATTATATTTGTGGTTTATTAATGCACTTTCATACCAATGTGCAGAAGTCTCAAAGGGTCAGGTGGACGAGGTCACAACAAACAGACACTAAAAGTCGCAACAAATGCAAAAGATGGAAGAGTGGAAGCAAGATGGCGAATTGCAGGGTGTTAAATAGTGCGAAAGAGAGAGAGAGAGAATGAGAGAGAGAGAGAGAGAGAGAGAGAGAGAGAGAGAGAGCGCGTTTTGTTGTCATTTGCAGTATGCGGCCTGAAAGTATGCTACATTAAAATTTTAGTGTGTCAATTGTGTGTGTGTGTGTGTGTGTACAGGTGTGTGTGTGTGTCAGTCACGTAGCAGGTAAAATGGCGTTCTATATACTATATATGCTTATATGTGTGTGTGTGTCTCGTAATTGGCGTTTAAGGCTTTGACGTCAAACCCAAATAATAATCGTTCGCACTTTTGTTTGCCATTGCTTCCCACCTTTCTCCTTTTTCTTCCTCTTCTTCCTTCTTCCTTCTTCTCTCTTCCTCTTTTTTGTTGTTGGCAGCCTTTGTTCTGCGTCTTAGATACTTTTTTTGCTTTTGGCGTACAAATTAGTATTATCTTTAAAAAAATAAAGCAACATAAATAAGATTTCTAAACTTAGAAAAGGTACAAAACTAGGAAAACACATAAATATGTTACTAAACCATCTTTAGTAAAATATTAAATATATTCTTTATTTTTGTCGTAATACGAAATTAAATATATAAGTGAAATGATAAATATTTTTTTAAATCACCTTAAATAAAATATACTTATAATATTTTCTTTATTTTTGCCTGACCTAATTAAACTAATATGTGCAAAAATAAAGAATATCATAAAATTTGTTCATTGCTTTACATGAAAAAGACTTAATGCTATAATTAGTCTGGAAAATAATGTTATCTGGTTACTGGAATGGTCCAGCGTAATGTCGATTTTATTATAATTTGACCTCATATAAATTTTTTTGAAAATTTCGATTATTTTGATTTTATTGATTTTTAATAACTTTGAACTGCCATAACTTTGTCATAACTCAATCGATTTCCATGCGCAATGTAAATTTGTGCATGATTTTTCGGTTTTTTTTCTTTTTCGTTTTTAATTCCGTGTTAAAATTCTTATTGAAATTCATTAATGCGAATTTAACTTATGATAATATTTTACATTGGTATAGATAATAAATTAAACTTTTTTAATAATGTAAAAACGCAGGTAAATTTATAGCGAAAAGAGGGAATTAGACGCTGCTGTTGCCTTTGACCTTAAAGCGAGCAATTAAATTAATTAGAATTACAATTTGCAATTGACACGAAAAGAGCGAAACAGACAAACAAAACACACAGAAGAATTTTCTTTTCCTTTGGCAAGATTATAAACGTTTTCCCCCAGCACATCATTAATTTATATATATACAAAAATAAAAAAGAGAAATTAAAATGAAGAACACAACAATAGCAACTAACTTGCAACTTGGCAGCAACATGTCGCCTCAAGGTTTGTGGTTAAAATATATAAAAGTGGAAACATTTTATATATTAATTACAGTGGAAAAAGCTGAGCTCAAAAGCTTTTTTAAAATGAATCTACCTAGAATAAAATTAAAATCTCTAAAATAAATTTTGCATAGTTTAGAAAAATTTGGAAACGCATTTTAGATATGAAAATTAAATGTGATTATTTATGCAGTCTTTAAAAATATTGAATTTACTCAGAATAAAATAAAAATCTCTAAAATAATTTTCGCATAATTTTCCGAAATTTAGAAACGCATTTTAGTTATTAAAATTAAATAGAATTATTTATGCATTCTTTTTTTTTTTGGGCTCAGTGAATTTTTGCTGATGATCGAAACTTTTAATGGGTTTAACTTAATTTTTTGCTTAAGGCTTTAAGCGCTTTTAACGCTTTTTAATTGCCAATTAAGAAGTTGAGTTTGCACTTAAAGATTTATGCATACTGAATGCGATGCTGCCACATCGATTGATTGTCCTTGGTAATGAGGTTAAGAAATGGCCAAAACAGCAAAAGTCAAAACCGAAACCGAAACCAAAACCAAAAACCAAAATCATTTAATTTGGCCAAAGCTAAAGAAAAGCAAAAGTAAGGTAAAGTAGAAAAATGTGCAGAAAATAAACGAAAGAAAATGAAACAGAAATATGAGTTTTTATTACAGCGAAGAAAAATAAAGAAAGAAAAGAAGGAAAGGAAAGAAAGGAAAGGAAAATGTAAGAAGCATTTTCGCTTGCTTTATACGAGTGCTAAAAATAGAATATGCCTGTCAAGGGGCACACCCAAAAAAGCAGCTGAAGTAGCTTCACAACTTGGAGAACTGAGAGACAGAGAGAGAGAGAGGGAGAGAGAGGGAGAGAGAGGGAAAGGGAGCTGTGAGTTGGGGCCTGGCACAAGACAAGATTACAAATGTGTAAGCAGCAATTTCCCAAAAGTTTCACACTGGCTTCATCATTTGTAAGCCTGTATCTGTGTGTGTGTGTGTGTGTCTCTGTGTGTGTTAGTGTGTGTGTGTGTTGTGTGTGAACAGACGAGGCATATCAAACTGTTGATGGTTTGTTGCTTCTTTATTTGCCTCGTTTTGTTTGTTGCTATATTTGGCCATTTTGTCCTTGCCGTTGTTGTTGTTGTTGTTGTTGCCATTGTTATGCTTTGTCTTATGGCTGTTGTTAGACGCCACTTACATACATATAAATATATGCTACATACACATTTATATAAATATATACACTGAAAAAATAAAGGCCAACATCTAAAATCAACAACATTTTTCTTACTTATTTTATTTTAAAAATAAAACCATTTTAAGACCAAATTACGAATTCCAAAATATTTATCTTAAAAATCTTGGCTTTTAATATAAGAATACAAATTTTAAATTGTTAGAAAAATATAAATATTTTATATGAAACCAATTGTGGACCCAAATAATTTTTTATAAATATATCAAAATAAAACAACAATGAAATATTCATAAATCTAAAATATATATTTATAAAAATATCAAAATAAAACGACAATAAAATAAATACAAATTTAAAATATATATTTATAAATATATCAAAATAAAACATCAATGAAATAATCATAAATATAAAGTATACATTTATAAATATAATAAAATAAAACACAAATAAAATAATCATAAATTTTAAATAAATATTATAAAATAAATCAAATAAATCAAAAAATAAAATAATAAAAAATTTAAAATATATATGAAATAAATATATTTAAATAAAACAAAAACAAAATAATCATAAATTTAAAATATATATTTATAAATATATCAAAATAAAACAGCAATAAAATAATCATAAGTTTAAAATATGCCTTATTTTATTTATTTATCTTGATTATTTAAAACTATTTGGTCTATAAATAAGAACATTTATTCTTATACTTATATTTGAGGTCTTGAAAATATTAGAATTTTATAATTTATTAATAATATCTTATTCTTTAAATCAAGATGTGTTTTCTAACTTTAACAATTTTCTCTTCACGACGCCTTTTTTAAACCAAAATTCTTAGTTCTGCGAACCAAATCTTCATCTTAGAAGCTTTTTTTATCAGTGTACATTTATATATTTTATACTTTATTTCTAGAAAGTGTGTATATGCCATTGTCGAGCCCTGGCCGCGCCTTAAAACCGTGCACATTTCACTACATCTGTTTGTGTGTCTATCTGTCTGTGTGTGTGTGCCTATCTGTGTGTAGGTGTGTGTGTGTGTGGGTGTGTATTTTAAGATGGGCTCCGAACTAATTAAAATATATAAGCATTGGCATTTCTTTGACTAAATTGTGAACTGTTGAAAGGCATTCTCACGCTTTTGGCCAGATTAGCCAAATTGGCCCTTTGAGTTACCTTTTTTGTTTATTGTTGTTGTTGGGTGTGTGTTTGTGTGTGTGTGTGTATTTCTTGCCAATCTTAATTTCATCTAACAGTTGTTATTTTTGATTTTGATTTCAACTCAAATGTCAGCGTCAGTCGAGCACAACGATAAACAACTTTATTGAAATCAAATATTTAATTAACAAGTCAATTAAGTTTTGTTTTAAAATAAGGGTAGCTTTATATTTATTTTATTTATTTTTTTAAATATCTTTAAAGTATCGGCAGTACATATTAAAAATTTCAGGCCGATATCTTAATTAGTTTTTAAGTTACAAATTATTACCAGCAACTTCAACTTCAACTTAAATTAAATTGATTAAATTTTGTATAAAAAATAAAATATTTTTATTTAAATTGCTTTATTATTTTTTTAGATTTTTATATCCGTTACTTCAAAAGATAGTTAAAAGTGTATATTGCATTTTTTAAGTTTACAAAATAATTTATTATAAATAAAATGAAACCAACTTTGGTTACTTAAATTATTATTATTTTTTCACTGTTTCAAAATTAATCTATAATAAAACTAATGAGAATAAAATATAAAAAAATATATCCGCTACTTAAAAAAATAAATAGATGGGTATATTGTATTTTTTAAGCTTATAAAATAATTTTAATATAAAGAAAATGAAACCAACTTTTTTCACTTTTTCAAAATTAAGCTATAATAAAACTAAAGAGAATAAAATATAAAAATATGTATAAAACTTATGAAATAATATTTTTTTCTTTTACTAATGCAAGATTACAAATTATTTTGCCACATCATTAATTCGCATTGGATGATTTCCACAAATATAGTTTTTTTAATATCCTGCTCATCATCATTAAAGTATGTTCAACTACAATATTCGCTGAGTCTTCTGGCTCGTAAAAACATAAGAACTTACTTGTCAGCCCATAAACGAAAAATGCCAAACGAGTTTCCCTATAAACTATGAATGTCTAAAGTCCTCAAACTGCTGCATAATTTGAGAGCCATGTTGCCACAAATGTTGCTTCATCTTGAATGTTCATGTATATGTATGTATTCTCTCTATAGAAATGTGTGTAGTATTACAAAATGCAAAATACTGATGGCATGTTCGTGCGTGAGCTTCACAGCAAGTGGACAGCCCCCAATTTGCATATTAAGTGATATTTTGTGGGTGGGAATACTCTACAAAAATAAAGGACAAGCATTGGGTGTATATATATATATGTGTGTGTGTGTGTGTGCTTATAAATTGGTCGATGAAATGCTCTATTAATGCTGCAGCTGTAAGTTTGACTTATATAAATGGAAACATGCCCAGGTAAAGGTTGCTTAATATATTTGAATTTATCACAAATAATGTGTCCAAATTTACTGCTAATAATAAAAGGATTCAACAGTTCCACTTATATTAGTTTAACCAATATTTATTGAAGCTGTGGAAAATATATAGTCACAAATTATTATTCAAATTTATTTAAACTTTTTTCAACTGTTTAAAAAAATGTGAAAATATTACTATAAATTTAAAGAAAACTTTTATATATTAACTGTCTTATTGCCTCAATTGAAATAAATATTTAGTTCTATAAAATATAAATATTAAGCTATAAAAAAATAAAATTTTTAATACTATTTTTTACATATTTATTAAAAAATTTGAAAATAATATTATGAATTTAAAGATAAATTCTTTATATAAACTGTCTTATTATCTCAACAAAAATTAAAATTTATTTCCGTAAAATATAAATATGAAGCAGTCTCAAATTATTAATAATAATTACTTAAATTTATTTCAAGTTTAACAAAAAAATTTAAGCATTAGGTATTAAATTAAAAAATGGTGAAATCACAAATTATTACAATTATTTAAACTTATTTCAACCTTATTAAAAAACTTAAAAATAGGGCATTAAATTGAAAATAAAAATATTTGATATAAACTGTTCTCTTTCTTCACTTGTTGTGATTAAATTTAATAAAAATTAATATTTAGTTATGTTTATTTCTGTAAAATATAAATGAAGTTTAACATGATTCAAGTGTTTCTGTAATCAAGACTAATTTAATGCGAATTCAGCCAAAGAAACGCTTTAATGTTAAGACAACAAATTAAGTCAGCTTATTAAAATTAAATTCATTTTCCAGTTTCATTTATAAATATGCTTTCTTTATTTTTTTGAGAATTAATGTCTTAAAAGAATGAATAATTCCATTTATAAATATTTTTCGCAATAAATTATTTTCTATATTATTAAATATTTGTATAATAAATACTTAACAGTGCTTAAAAACGCTTCGCAGAGTATCCAACATTTTAACTGCCAGCCTCCAACCCAAGTGGAAAACTCTCAATAAATTATAATTTTTCACTAGCTAATGGCCGCATGTTTTGTTGTTGTTTGTTAAAGCTTTTAGGGAAATGGCAACTAAAAGGTTTCCCATGTTGTGCAGCGGCCTTTGGTTATTTCTTTTTGGTAGGGATGTGACTTGAGATTTGGTCTACAATTAGCTTGCAGGCACTGTGTATGTGAATGGGAGAAAGTCAAGCATAAAAAATCAGTGCTTATTCAATTACAATAAATGCAAAGTGGGCGTAAAAAATATACACACACTCACATAGCTGAAAGAAAACAAAAATATTGCCTGGCAGCAAACGCCAACACACACACGCGCCACCTAGCGGCTAATTTGTATCCGTTTCTTTACGCTCAACAAAATATATTACGTATACGTAATGCATAGAAATATAAAACAAATAGAAATAGAATAATGTTGACTAAATACTCTTTTAAAAACATATATTTATTATTTTATTAAAATATTGAAATACTCTTGGAAAATACGATCTAAAAAACATATTACGTATACGTAACGCACAGAATTACAATAAATTAGAAAGGAATAATCGTGACTTAATACTCTTTAAAATACATACATTTATTATTTCATAAAAATATTAAAATACTCCGTAAAAACGCGCCATCTAGCGGCCAATTTGTATCCTTTTCTGTACTCTCATAATACATGTTACGTATACGTAACGCACAAACCAAATAGAAAGGAATACCATTGACTAAATACTCTTTTAAATACATAGATTTATTATTTTATAAAAATATTAAAATGCTCTTGGTCAATAAGCGCCACCTAGCAGCTAATTTGTATTCTCAAAAAACATATTACGTATACGTAACACCAAAATCATATAGAAAGGTAGTCCTAATTACTCTTTTAACTAAATAATAATAAAAATACATTTTTATTTTATAAAAATATTAGAATACTCTTGGAAAGGGTATAAGAAAAAGAAAATTCCATTAAAAAAATATGCATATTATAGACCAAGTTTATTTTTTTGTGTGGGAGCATTGAATGTGCAGACAAGAAATGAAAATATACCAAAATAATTGAAGCAAAAATCAAACGTGCAGCTAAAAATGTTTAAAATTCCAGGTAGTCCTAAAATAATACGCAGACAATATTCTTTATATATTTTTTCGTTGCTTCCTTTTTAATCAAAACCTCATTAGAGCTACAACAAAATTATGACAGCTAACCAAAAGCTGACAAAACCGAAATGTATTCTCAATTTGTCGACAAGGGACAAATTTATATATATAAAAAGAGAAAAAATAAATTGAATTCAATTTTTGACAGCGGACTAGACACAAAGCACACTGTAAAAATTGGTTTATTTTGGACCTATGTAAAAAAGTGAAATTTGTCAGAGGTTAGGAAAGGTAAATAGGTAAATGGGAAGGAGTAAGATAGGGGTAGATTTGTCAAGGAGTAATGGCCAAATGAGAGGCCATCAATTTAGCAGTTGTCATTTATAAATTTGCTCGTGCTTTTGTTTTATGCATTCGCCCATTTATGCTATTTACGACTGAAATATGCATGAGCAAAAGCCGTGTGGGAGTTAAGAGAAGGAGAAGGAAGCAGTAGGAAAAGGAGGCTGAGAGCGAGAGAGAGAGGCAAGTTTAATGTAGCAAGAATCTCGTTTAGCAGTTGCTTTCATTTCATTTCCATTCTTTTCTCTTGTTTTCTTTGCATTTCTTTTCTTTTTGTTGGTCCTGTTTATGTGCGCCACATAAAACTATCAATTTATTGCTGCAAAATCGTTGCGCGCTGTTTCCTTTTCCTTTAGTTCCTTTAGCTTTCCTGCAGATGACGCCCTCACACACACACACACACACACACACTTACACACACACGAATGCATTATGTGTATATGTATGTATTTGTGTGCATTTCGCGCTCTCGTTTCGTGGGTTTTGTTATTATTGTTGGCAGCATTTTAGGCGCCATTCCGTCGAGACAACAGGCGTTTTCAGCTTTGGCTTCAGCTTTGGCTTTGGATTTGGAGTTGGCTTTTGCCTTTTGCTTTTGCCCCTTTTTTTTGGGACTCAGTGTGCACTATGGGGAATTTGACTAGTATTTGCAGTCAAAATGAATAACTCGTAAGCTACACTAAAAAAAAGACCAACTTCTAAAATTTGATTAACTTATTGTAAGTCTCCACCCGGAGAAGATTCAATAAATAAAGCAAAGTAGTTAAAAAAAAAAAAAAAAAAAAAAAAACTTCTAAAATCAATAAATATTTTGCTCTTAAAATAAGACCATTTTAAGACCAAATTAACAAAACTAAGAATATCAATCTAAAAATTCGCTGTTCTTAATATAGGAATTACAAATCTTAAATTGATAAGAAAATATAAATATGTCATATTTAATATGAAGACAATAATGCCAAAGAAAAAACATATAATCGGAATATGTATAAAAAAAAATAAGTCCAAATAATATATAAATATCAAAAAAAAAATAAGTTTACAGTTTAAAACAGCTGCCTTGTTTTTTTATTTTTGGTTTGAGAATTTAAGACTGTTTGGTCTTAAATTAAGAACATTTTTCCTATTTGAAATGTTCTTAAAATCAAGATGTGTTTTCTAAATTTAAGAATTTTATGTTCTCGACGCTTTTTTTAGACCAAAATTCTTAGTTCTGAGACCAAAATCGTTTATGAGATATTAATTAATATCTAAAAAAACAGCGAACAAATAGTCATTGAAAATTGTGAGATTACGTTCTAAAAAAATTAAATTTTGGCAAATGTGGCATAAAGTGGCATTTTTAATAACTAACATTTGAACAAGAATTAAATTCTCTACAACACACAATTTATTTCATGGATGAACTCCACTGCAGTCACTTTGAATCCCTTTGGAAAAGTCAAACTTTATGAAATAATTTCATTTTTTAGGTTACTTACTCTTTTACATTATTAGGAGTACAGCATAAGTTATTTCTATATTTGACACTCACAAACACATAATAAAAACCACACTAATTTAAACTAATTTCAAAACTTTTAGAAATAATTTTGAATTTTTCACTTTTTCGATTTTTCAATTTTAAATTGCATACAAAATTGAACAATTTGTCAGCTGATATCTTCGCAGTGGCGCCATCTATCGATATTTCTGGTACGTTCAAAATTTTGTTCATTTTAGAAAATGGATTTTGGCCACAAATACTGGTCAAATTCCCCATAGTGCTATGGAGTGGGTGCAACAAAAAAAAAAAAAGGTTCAAACTTTGTTACAACATTTTCGACTTATTTTTGCGGCGAAGTCTCACTTGCTAGCATTACGTATACGCCATGTTGCTCGACAAAAATAGCAGCATTTTGGCTTTTTGGCTGCCCCACACACACACACACACACACACAACAACAACAACAACAACAACAACAACAACAACACCTTCTCCCTCAAAACTTTCGACTCGATTTTGTTGCTCAGCTGCGATTCTTGGCAACAGCCAAATCCTTTTTATGCTTTTGATTTTTTGACACTCCAACTGTTGTTGTTTGTTTGCTATTATTATTGTTGTTGTTGTTGTTATTGTTGTTGTTATTGTTGTTGTTATTGCTGCTGAGTGTCTTAGTGTCAACATGCGTTGACTCTTTCAAGCTTATGTCCTGGCTTCTGGCTTATGTCCTGGCCATAGTAACAGGATGTGGCAACTTTTGGTACAGTTGTGTCTCTCTTATCCTTAAATATACTACATATACTACATACATATATAAGTAAGTTACCCTCACACAACGCTCAAAACGTGATTTGCATAGAAATCTTCTACAAATGATTCATACAAATTGCATATGAAAATCTGTCAAAAACTTTGCAAAAATTCTGCAAATTTGCATAAGCTGCAACAACATTGCATTATTGATGCAACTTATACTGCTTTTAAATCAACTTGTTAGCTAAGAAAGTGATAATCTTTAGTCAACGAATTTGAGCAAGTTTTTTGTTAAGGACTTAAGTGTAAGTAGTTAACTTTTAGTGTATTTTTCATTAGTAATTAAGGCTATTAACTCTTTCTTTCAATTCAAAAAAACCATTTCATACTTAAGCGTAGGAAAAAAAATACACTTGTACAATTAATCACAGAATTAATTAATTTTATAGAATATAATTATTCGATTGTTTTAAATTTATAAAATTTCGAAAATTTATGTTTATATATTTTTATTACATCTATAAATTATTTTGAGAAAAACTGACTTCTAATAAATAAGTCTTAAGATCAGGGATTAAAACAAAAACGAATATCGGTTTCAGTTACGGTTTCAGTTATGCTCGAATTAAGGTTATCGGTTATGCAAATTCTTGGAGTATCGGTTGCGTAAATCTTATAGGTTGGTTCTTTGTAAGTTTCGGTTTAAAAATAAAGGTATGGTTTCGGTTCACAAAAGACATAATTAAGGTTTTCGTTTAAGGTATAAGTTTGGTTTGAAAATTTCGATTATTTTGATTTTACTGATTTTTAACAACTTCGAACTGCCATAACTTTGTCAAAACTGAATCAATTTTCATGCGCAATGTAAATTTGAGCATGATTTTACTTTTAAATTCGATCTGCATTTAAATTTTAACCATTTTCAAAAATTATAAAATTTCGAATTTTTTAGAAATTTTACAGTGTTACCCCTTATCATTTTTCGAAAAAATCGAAATTTTCGAATTTTTGAAAATGATCAAAATTTAAATGCAGAACGAATTTAAAAGTAAAATCATGCTCAAATTTACATTGCGCATGAAAATTGATTCAGTTTTGACAAAGTTATGGCAGTTCAAAGTTATCAAAGTTACCGAAATTAACCCTTATAAATGAATCGGTTACTAAACGGTTATTTCGGCTTAAAGAGTTTCGTTTTATGGGATGCGGTACAGCGGAAACATTTTTTTTTGGTTACGTTTTCAGTTACGGTTACAAATTTCAATCGGTTTTGAATTAAATAAATAATTGAAGTCAGCTTTAAAAACATAAATATTTTACAATATCAAAGCTATATTATTCATTTATTTATTTGATTAAAATGTGAATCCTTTTTAGAAAATAAACAGAAATCAAAAAGCATTTTCAATTAGTCATTGGTCAATAAACTATGTTTCAGATAATTGGCAATTATCAAATTCAACTTGCTTCAATTATTTCAAAGAAATTTTAAATGATTTTGTTGAAATGCTGGCAAATATTTATATAAAATGGGAAAAATGGGAAAATTAAATAGTTGCGTTTTAAGCATATTGTTGGCTACCTGTAGGCACTGCAAGTTGCCAAGAAAAAAAGGCAGCTGAATTGCAATTGCAATTGCACAAATAAGAAATAAAATAACTTTGTGCGCGCTTATTTCGATTTATTGCACTAACGATAACAAAGTGAGACGGAGAGAGAGAAGGAAAAAGAGAAAGAGAGAGGCAACAAAACAAGCGCAAAAATCAATTTAAAGTTCAATAGCCTCGCTTGGCCCAAAAGCAAAAAAGCCATGGCAAATAAATAGAAGAAGAAGTAGGAAAAGAAGAAGAAGCAACCAAAAATTCAGCTACGTTACAAGTTGCAACTTGTGCACCCACTAAACGCAGCTAACTCTCTCTCTCTCTCTCTTGCTGTCTCTCTTTATATTTCTGTTTCGCTCTTGGAACATTTAGTTGCCTGTCTTTGTGTATGTGCAAGTTATTTGTGTGTGAAATTAAGTTCAAAGTACAAAATGTGGGTTGACAACAACTCGGTTTGACTTTAGTTTATGTCGAGTTGAGTTGAGTTGAGTTGACTGCAATGTTAAAATGGCACAACAACAAATGCCAACTGTAAGTAATAATTGTAGTTTGCAGTGTTGTCAGTTTAGCAATTTTATTGCACTTTTTTAATTGTAAAAGCTAGAAAAAATGTTGCTAGAAATATAGCAATTTAAAAAATTATTTATCTGCGCTTTAATAGATTTTTAAATAAATTTAGAAATTTTATAATTGAAAATTTGATCAATTTTTATTAGCCAGAAATCTAGCAACTTTGAAAAATTTATATTTTTATTATTTTATCAAATGGTAGAACAGTCAATTACCAAAAAAATTATTAAAAATTTTAGTAATCCGAAAAAGTTTAACCCTTTTGACCCCGAAGTTGCCCATGGGCAACTTGACAAGTTTGACAGATAACTGTGAGCAAATTCGATATTTTTGTCAGATGATTCATTATAATATCGGAAGATATATATGTTTACTAAAAGTGTGAGCAAAAAAAATAACATTATGAGGTTATTTAACAAAGTTATTTTCTAAAGACTGCACCTGCCTCATAGAAAATATGTTTTTTTTATTCGGAGGACATTTTAAAATGATTAAGTTTTTTTTTGTTATCGTTAAAAAATTCCAAATGTAAAATTGAAATTGTATTGAGAATAGATTAGACTTATAAGTGTGAAAGTTGAAATTGATAATATTTGATTAGTTTTCATGTAAGGTATTTTAAAGTCAGCAAGTTGCCTGTGGGCAACCTTGGGTCATAGTTGTAATAAAATCATAATTATTGTGTTACAAAACTCAGACATGTCCAAATTTGTTACTTCAAAAATGGATTAGCCTAAAATGGTGTTTCCAGTTTATGGTTTTAGTAGTTGATTTGGTTTTACCCCAAAAAATAGTGCAACAGGTAGTATTTAAACCTAATTTTTACGAATACCCAAGTTTATTGCAAATTTCACAAAGAATGTTTACAGGTTTACGTCATCTACATCTTTGAAAATTCATTGTTGCTAAAATAATATAAGTTAAAAAACATATTGTGTTTTATTTGCGTATTTTATGCTTAATCTAAATCTGTTAAAAAATTATCAGTTTGTTCAACAGTTTTTAATTTTCTTTTAGCTATTTCTAGACATTTTTTGTTGTCAATTTCGCTATTTTTGCGAATAATATTCTGGCAACACTAGTATTATATTGTATACTCTATACACACACACCCACACACACACTTACACCATCAAAAATACCCATAAAACTAATGTCTGACACACACAAAAATTGTTTTGGGTCAACGTTGCGTATGCGCAATGCGTTTAAATCTCATGCATAATTTGCATGAAAGGCGACATGTTAAATCAGCATAAATATATATACACATATTCGAGTAAAAAATAAAGGAATGTGGGCGTTGTGGGCGTGGCTGTTGTTATAACCAAAAAACGTGCCCAAGTATCCATTGACGCAATTAAATGGCAATGGATGGCGGCGACCGCGAAGCGCATTGATAAATGGCAATCGGCGGCGACATTTCCATCATCATTATCATCATCATAATTATCATTATCATCATCATCATCACCATCATTATGATTATCATCGTTTGGGGCACTTCAAAATGCAAATGGCTCTTTGGCACGCCACGGGGCCTTCAGTCTGAGACTCTGCACACAATGTGCCTAACGAGGCATTCGAAGTCGCACTTTTCTTTCATTTTTCACTTTTCACCTGAACGGCATCAATTGATTTCAATACTGACAGCGGACAACGGACATCGGACTGACTGACAGACGGACGGACAGACGGACGGAAGGACAGACAGTTGGCAACATGATGCCGACTTCAATCGGCAGACAAGCTTAATAACAAACGAGTCGAGTGTGCGACTATAAGATACCCATTACTTTAAATATTAAAACTCCAAATTTACTGTTTCCCGGAAACTGAAAACAGACATAGCTAAAGTTATATTAATCCGATCCTGATGCAATTATGTGGTATAATAGATAATAAGACTGGGAAATTTTTACTATTAAAAAGAGTGATAATAAAAAACTTAAAACAGACATAACTAACGTTACATTTATCATATCTCGATGCAATTAACAGATATGATAGACAATAATAATAGGAAATTTTAACTAATAAAAGGAGTGGTAATTAAAAACTTAAAAGAAACATAACTAACTTTATAATTATCGGTTATCGGTCTTTTTTATAAGTTTCGGTTAAAAAATACAGGCATGGTTTCGGTTCACAAAAAAAATAATTAAGGTTTTCGTTTAAGGTTTAAGTTTGGTTTGAAAATTTCAATTTTTTTGATTTTACTAATTTTTAATAACTTTGAACTGCCATAACTTTGTCAAAAGTCAATCAATTTTCATGCGGAATGTAAATTTGAGCAATATTTTACTTTTAAATTCGATCTGCATTTAAATTTTGTTCGTTTTCAAAAATTCGAAAATTTCGAATTTTTACAGTGTTACCCCTTATCATTTTTCGAAAAATCTCGAAAATTTCGAATTTTTAAAATTAACAAAATTTAAATGCAGAACGAATTTAAAAGTAAAATCAAGCACAAATTTACATTGCTCATGGAAATTGATTGACTTTTGGCAAAGTTATGGCAGTTTAAAGTTATCAAAGGTTACGGTTCCGGTTAAGGTTTTAATCCGTGCTGTATAATTTTTACCAATCTGTAATGCGTATTTCTATCTAAAACATACACTGCAACAAGTTCAATATACCCTATTATTTTATGAGTGAAGGGTATAGAAAAATAACAGCAAACGACAACTCGGAAGTGTCAAAAAAGGGGTAAAGCATTGGGGTGTCTACTTGTATTGGGGTGTTCCATGCTAAACAATTGAGTGTCAAGTTGCGTGCATTGCTTATGCACTTTTTTTTGTTACTGTTGCTGTTGCTGTTGTGATGTTGCTGTTGTGATGTTGCTTGTAATGCGCATTAATGTACAGCAAGGTGATTCAGCAGATATGTTCAAGGAAAATGGAAGTTGTCGCCTTTTTTCCTTCAAAGCGCTGACAACTCGAGAATTTGCGGCTGACAAGTGTTGAAGGGCAGGCACTTAGTTTACTTTATTTTCTCTCCTTCTCTGTATGTGTGTGTGTGTGTGAGTGTAAGACATACACTTAATGAAACTACAGCTGTCATGTGCGGGGGGGTGTGTAATAAAAAGTGTTGCCTACTTTTCTCCTGATGAATGAATGAAATATGCAAACGCAGCAATTTTTACAACTTGCAACTTGCAACGTATCGTATTTCAGTCTGATTTACAACCAAGCACACAATTATGGCTAAAATAAAAATACAGAGTTGGCAGATGAAGATAAAGTGTCAACTCACAAAGTATAATATTAAGTATTTGTACTGCAAATGAGAAATTCATTATTAAAGTTCGACAGTTGAATTAATTAATTATATTAATAAAAATATTATAATAGATTATTAATAATATTAATATATTATTATTATTTTATATATATACATATATTATTATTAATTAATTATTTTTATTAATATTATTAATTAATTCAACTGTTCAACTTTTATAATAAGTATTAATATTATTATTAATTTTTTTATTAGATGCATTTATGATAGTTGTATTTTTAAATAAAATATTTTATTTAAATTCAATTAAATGGTATTTAATAAAGACATTTAATATCCAAAAAGCATAGAATTAAATTATTTCATGCAGTTAATAAATTCTAACATATCTCTTAAATCTGTTATGCTTACAAAAAATATAATACCAAAATTCACGTTAATTAAACATTGATATTTTGTTAAATAAAAATTATTTGCAATATTTATCTGGCAATTTAAAAGCATAAAAAATTACTAATCAAAATTTTGTATACTTATAAATTGCACAATATATCAAATTAAAGTTGAAATGAATTGTAATATATCATTATTAAAGTTCGACAGTTGAATTAATTAATAATATTTAAATATTAATATGTGCATTTCTGTGAGTTGTATTTTTAAATAAAAAATATTTAATTTAAATTCCATTAAATGGTATTTAATAAATACATTTTGAATCAAAAAAGAAAGCATAAAATTAAACTATTTCATGCAGTAAATAAATTTTAGCATATCTGTTAAATCTGGTATGCTCATAAAAAATATAATATTACAATTCACTTCAACTTTACTTTGATATATATATTAAAAATTATTTGCAATATTTATCTGGAAATTTATAAGCATAAACAATTCAAAAGCAAAAATTAGCAACACAAAACTGAAATGCATAATTATTTTTAGTAATAATTAGTAATAATTTTTTATTTGAACATAGATATCCGAAAACCAAAATTGAAATATAAAATGTAATAAGCTAATTAAAATAAGGAAAATAAATTGGAGTGCTAAAAATTTTTTAATAAGCCAAAATAATGATATTGTATTGTATTTTTTTAATATCAGAATGCAAAGGTATAGAAAAGGTTTCGAACAATAAAAATAAATTGCAATTTGAGTCCGAAAAATCAAGCCTATTTAAGTAAATTTTACGAACTAAATACTTACCAAATTTCTCGTTGTGGCTCCCTTTTTATATTCATCCTATTCTTGGTTGCTTTAAATCTCAATCATAATTTAATTGTCTTTATTTGTGTAACAAAAAAAAGCATAAAACTTAAATATTTCAAACAAAACACAATAAATTTGATAACACAAAATGCAATCGTAGTTGCGATAGCCAAAAAGCGATTTAAAACAAATAAATGCTTATCTAATAAATGTCCTGTTAACATCATATATTTGCCAAAAAAAACTAGATGAAAAAAAGCGTGTTGAGCGGAAATGAATGAATTTCATTTTGTAAAATGACAAAAAAAAAAATAGTAGTAAAAAATGTGAAACAAACAAAGGGATGAAAATTGCGTAGAACAAAAAAGTGCAGTAGATTTTCAGCGTTGCCTTTTTTCCAATCGAACAAGAATAACAACAACAGCAAAAACAGCAAAAAAAAGTGCAACAAAGTTGGAAAAAAATTGAGAAGGGAAGGGGAGGGAGAGGGAGAGAGAGAGGGAGAGAGGGGAAGAGGGAGATAGAGGATGAGGTGGGCAACTTCAACAAATCTCAATACGCAAACATGTAACTCGGAGCAACAATAAAAATGGCAGCAATTGCAATGCATGTGTGTAGTGTGTGTGTGTGTGTTGGTGTGAGTGTGTAAGTGTGTGTGTGTGTATCAGAAAATGGCTGAAACTAAACCGGAGGCGCCAACATGTCCTACAAGTGATTTATTTTTATGTATTTGTTTGTAGCAAGAAAAAAGCAACTGCAAAAATGCCACAAAAATAAAGTTGTTGTTGTTATTGGTGTTGTTGTTGTTGTTATTGTTGTTGTTGCCAGTCAGACAGCGAGTATCCTGTGAGCACTGAAAGTAGTAAAGTAGCAAACGTGCAACTATTTATAACATCGTAGGCAACATCGACAGGAGAAAGAATTATATAGGAGAAAGGGGAAGAAAGTGGTGAAAGGGGAGTAAGGGGAGTAAGAAATAAGTTAGCATACTTTTCTATGCGGGTGTCGTTGCAACTGGCAACTTGCAACTTGCAACATTTAGACGCAAATCATGGCGGACATTAGCGTGAGCGAAAAAAACTTTTGCCACACACAGAAAAGTTGAACGATTTATGTGGAAAGTTGTTACCTGAAACAGCAAATGGGCAAATGCAACATTATGGCCAAAACTATTTTGACTAACTGTTGTCTCTCTCTCTCTCTTTCTGTCTGTCTGTCTCTTTTTTAGAGTGTCCCACCGCAATGGATGGCATGGAACGATTTGCATGTCCCACTCCGGATCTGCAGGGACGATATCGTTGCATAGACGATCATGTTTTATGCGACGGATTCATCGATTGCCCCGAGGGCGAGGATGAGGACAGAAGATCCTGCATGTTCTACAAAACGGTAAGCAAATCAATCAACAATTCCCCCTAACACCCAAAACACAGCTGTAAAATGCGGCAATTATTATGATTGATACTGATTTGATTGTATTCAGAATTGAAATACATTTATTATGATTGTCTAACTGAATCATTTGATTCAAATCAATCAATGCAAACAATTTCATTTTATTTATAATTTACTTGACATTTGGATAAGCAAATGATTGCAACCCCTGTTTAAAATCAATAATTAATAAAATTTAAATTATTAATTGCAAATTCAAAAAAATAAAATCTTTTGTCATAATGTGATTTTCCTAATTTAAATTATTACTTTAAATCATTAATTAAATTAACAATAATAATATCAAATTCCGAAAAATTTAATCTTTTGTCAAAATGTAATTTTTGTATTCTTTTGAAACCTTTAATTTTTATTATTATTATCAATTTTATATAGAGAAATTGCAATTAAAATAATATTCATTATTGAAATAGTGCCAAAATCTATAATTTGTATCTATATATTATTTTTATCAATTTTATAAGGGGGTTCTTTGTAAATTTCGGTTTAAAAATACCGGTATGTTTTCGATTATTTTAATATTACTGATTTTTAATAACTTCGAACTGCCATAACTTTGTCAAAACTCAATCAATTTCCATGCGCAATGTAAATTTGAGTATGATTTTACTTTTATGTTCGATCTGCATTTAAAATTTGTTAATTTTCAAAAATTCGAAAATATCAATTTTTTTTAGAAATTTTACAGTGTTACCCCTTATCATTTTTCGAAAAATCTCGAAAATTTCGAATTCTGAAAATGAACATAATTTAAATGCAGATCGAATTTAGAGGTAAAATAATGCTCAAATTTACATTCCGCATGAAAATTGATTGAGTTTTGACAAAGTTATGGCAGTTCGAAGTTATAAAAGTTGCTCAGTAGCTGCGACGGCCAGAACCGAAATTAACCCTTATAAATGAATCGGTTACTAAACGGTTATTCCGGCTTAAAGAGTTTCGGTTTATGGGTTTCGGTACAGCGAAAACAATTTTTTCGGTTACGGTTTCAGTTACGGTTACAAATTTCAATCGGTTTTTACCGGTTAATGGTTACGGTTTCGGTTAAGGTCTTAATCCCTGTTGTAAATTATTATTATCAATTTTATAAAGAGAAATTGCAATTCAAACATTTTGAAATTGTGCCAAATCATTAATATTTATCTAAAAATTATTATTATAAATTAAATAATAATTTTTTATTCAAGCAACGATTGAAATCAAAAAGCGTTTGCAATCATTTATCGATTTTCATTTAAATAAATTAAAATGTTAAATATTTAAATGTATAATAAATGAATAATTTTTAATTTAAATCAAAAGTGTGTAAGATCTTTATATGAATTATTGATTGCAATTGCTTATAGCTCTGTCCCTTAATGTATTTGTTGTATTTTCCCTCTTCTTGTGAAAATTAAGTTTAATTTTGAAACATTTTCTTGTGTTTTCTTTAATTGCAGACGAAAGCTCATTTGGATGTGTTAGCGGATGCGTTATTACGATGGGCGCGGGGGCGTTAAGCCCACTAAATGGCCAACACAAATACAGAAACAGATACACACACACACACACACACACAACACACACACACTCGCACTCAATACATAAAAAAGACACAATGAAAAAACCCACGTTAAACATAAATTACAATTAGTTTTACGCAATATAATTAAACATTAAACGATCAAACCTATTAAGTTTAAACATGGCCAGGCATACACTAAATCTACACACAACACACACACACACACACACATACTGTTAAACAAAAAAAAACCCCCGCCTGTCCGAAAAACCTTAAAAAAAAGTATTGAATTGAAAACTGATAATCGCGGAATGTAAAAAAAAATGCAAGGATTGCCAATTGACAAAAATAGAAAAAAGAACAAAAGAAAATCAACAACTTGAAAAGACAGCAAATATGAATAAAAGGTATGATTTGGATTATTATTACACTATTATTAATTAATGATAATGACAAAAATACAAATAAAAAAAAAGTAAAAACAAAACAGATATTCCACAAATTAAGGAGAAATTACTCAAAAATGGCGTTAACATTTCGAAAATTAACAAAAATAAAAAAATGAAGAAAAACTAAAAAAATATTACAATAAAAAGAAAACCAAATGTCGCAAGTTTTCCCCAAGTGTTTTTCATTTATTGTTTTATGCGTATGAAATCGGGCCTAAACTATTTTTAGTATATATTTGAAAAACTAAAAAAAAGTATTCACAAAAATGAAATATAATAAAAATAAAAAATAAAAATATATATACAACAGAATACAAAATGTATGTTTATGCTTATACATATATACATATGTATAAATGTATATGTATGGGTATATATGTAGGTATATATATTTCGTGTACATTATTTAAATATACGTGTATTAAAGTTTAAATGTTAAAGCAGCAAACAAAATAACTAAAAATGAAAACGAAAACGAAAACGAAAACAGTAAAATAAATCAAAAATTCGTAAAAGAATGCAGAAAGAAAGGCCGAAAGAAAGGTCCGATGAATTATATATACATATACACAATGAAAATGAATTAAATGGATAAACAAAAATGAAGAAAATAAAACATAAGATACGATAAAAAAAAAGGCAGACATTAATTATATAGTAAATATATACATATAACAATTAAATATACAATTAAAAATTGGCATAGGTTTTATTGCAATGATAATGCTGATAATACGAAAAAAAAAACGAATGCGATTGTCACTGATAACTGATGATAATGGTAATGGTAATGGTAATGATAATGCTAATGATGATAACTAATGACGCCGTAGGTCTACGATTGTATGAATGATATTTAAAAAAACAATTATATATACACAAGTTACATAAACAGCAAGAAAACATTTACAAAAGAGAAGAAAAAATGAAAATTGAAAAATGAAAAATGAATATGGATATGAAAAAAACAAAACTAATACAATGAAGGTATAACATTTACATAACAAAAAGACTTGACTTGATTATACTTATTATGATTGATAGTTGAGGTTTATCATTTATTTTAAATATATATATATACTTAAGCATTTATGCATTTGATTTACAAAACAACTAACTCTAATTTACATATTTTGTATATAAATTTATCAATTCATTATTAATTTTAACAAATATCATTTGCTAATTGAGGCTAACTTTTCATCTGTGAAATCTGTAAAAAAAATCATTTTGTCTCATTTTTGTGTATTTTCAATTAATTTCTATACTTTTTCTCACCTTATTGTTTTTTCATATATGAAACAGTTCTCATGGAAATGGCAGCTATTTGTAGTTAAGAAAATTTATTTAAATCAAGTATATTTAACTAACAATGGACTTATAAATATATATATATATATATAACGAAACAAAACAAAAACAAATTAAAACTTAAACTTATACAAAAAAATTTAAATTACTTATATACTTTAGTTAAAAGCCTGTAAAAAAATGCTACAAATTTAATGACAACCTAAAAGTATAAAAGTAAAAAGTAAAATACTTATTAAAATAACAATTAATTTAATACTTTGATTTAAATTTTTATTTTTGAATTTATACTTAAATTTCAATTGCATTTTTTGTTTAACAATTAAAGATGAAAGCAAATACAACCGTTGACTGTGCTAAAAGCAAATTAAATAAAAATAATAAATATAAACTTTCGATAACTAATTAATGGCAAACAAAAATGACAAATTGAGCCTTTTAATATATTAACAATTATTGTTATTCAGCATACAGAGTTCCAACAAACAATCAATTAAGAAAACAATCAAGCAAATTTTTAAGCAGAATACAAAAAAATTAATATGAAAATGTTGAAACGGTTGTGTATGTGGAATAAACAATTTAATAATTATAACAATTAAACCATAACAGAATATGAAAAACTTATGCTTTAATTAAGAGATTATCCCTTTTATTTTATTACGTTTCATTCAACATTTAATGCCAACTCTTGTGTTAATAATTAAAATGAGAAAAATACAAAAAAAAGAAAAGAAAAATGAATTATTAATGAAATAACATATGAAATTGCGAGCAATAAAATTTCATATCTTATACACAGTACGTATAAAATGCAAGTAATT
The DNA here is from genome assembly GCA_035042165.1 of Drosophila kuntzei. Classification (NCBI taxonomy): domain Eukaryota; kingdom Metazoa; phylum Arthropoda; class Insecta; order Diptera; family Drosophilidae; genus Drosophila; species Drosophila kuntzei. Next base: position 3,436,701 of record JAWNLU010000634.1, on the reverse strand, counting down.
ATTAAAAAAAAAAATATGAAGAAATTTAACAAAGATTTATGAATAAGTTTTCGTTTTGCTGGCACACAGCTCAAATGCCTGAAATGCAATATACGACTAAAAATACCCTGAACGAGCTCTGTGCTTCGCTATTGAATATTCCAATAATTAAACATGTTTCAATTATCAATTTTCAAATTTACTTTTGTGATTTTTCATTTCGAAATTTAAAATGATTTGATTTTCTATAAATAACTGCAAAATAACCCACCTTTAAATATAAAATATATAATATTAAAAAAAATTAATAACCTAAACGATTTCTATGTTGCTGTACTATCAAAATGATATGTATAAAACTATAAGCAAATAAACTACAATACAATACAATACAATACAATATATGCATGTTATCCTTGCAAAAACATTATGCACAAAATTAACAAAATACAAGATTAAGAAAATACTGAAGAAATGAAAAGAAATGAAAAGAAAAGAAATCCTTAAAATTTATATGAAAACGCACCCGATAAAAAAACCGAAAACAAATCAAAGAAAACCAAATGCAAAGCGACAGTTGGAAATTTTAATGCAATTTTTGAATGAGAATTGAAAATGAACGAAACGAAATGAAATGAAATGAAATGAAAAAATATACATATACATCTATTTTTGGCCTATTTTTCTATAACCAAAAGATACCAAATAAATGAAACAAAAACAACTTTTTAAACTGCAACTGCAACACAAACCAAAAAATGGAAATCGAAAACTTTTATAACACGAAATAGAGAAAATGAGAAGAAAGTATAAAAAACAGAAAAGAAACTAAACTAAACAATTAAATACCGATAGTTTGGTGTGCGTTAATGTAAATACACATAAGTTAAATGATTTATATTTTAATTTAATATTTTAAATATGTTTTTTTAAGATCTTGATTTCAATTAAATTTTGCAGCGTGTAAAAATTTGTATATAAATATTATTAATATTAACTAAATATCAATAAAGTGACGTCGGATTTTTGTTCAATTGTTTGTATGCAATTTTTAAACTTACATTTAATTTATTTAAATATACACAATAAAATACTTACGAGATAAGCGTAGAAAAAAAAGAAAAGAAAAGAAAAGAAATACGAAAAACTAGCGAAACATATAAAAAGAAAAACAAATATGATAACAATTAATTGTTAAATGTTTAAACACACACACACACCTACACACACACATACACATACGCATATACATATATTATATATATATAAGTATATAGAACACTCATATATATACAAAACACAGTCAGTCAATATGCAATGAAGAAAATAAATGATAAAACAAAAATAAAAAAATGATAGATAACACTACTTGTATTTATTTGTATTTGTATATTGAGAAAATAAATGAAAACAACAACAACAAGAACAACAACAACAAGAACAACAACATTCACATTTAACTACAATGTTTAATGGCCTAAATGCAATTGCCATTAGCACAATTTTTTAACAATTTATTATTATTAAAAATGACACATAAAAATGTTCAATTTGAATTCTCATTTTCGAGTCTTTGTATTTGTATTTGCTGTACATAAGTTTTTGCCCTGCATCTATCTCTCTGTCTCTCTCTATATATTTCCCTCTCTCTCTGTAACTCTTAAAGTATTTCTATCACTCTCTGTTATTTCCCTCATTTGTATAAGAACATAATGATTATGATAATGATGTAATGTGCGCATTTTTTGTGGCCAGTTTTTTTAGTCTAATTATAATTGCATTATAATTTACTGTTTACTTATTAAATCTATTAATAAATTATATATATACGAATACTATTATAATACACAAAAACAACAAGAAAAACAAAACAAAAGAAAAACAAAAACAAAAACAAAACAAAAAAGCAAAACAAACAAAAAACAAACTATACATGAAGATGAAGAAAACAAATACACAACTTAATATACACTGAAAACAAAACCAAGTATGCATTTCTGATTTCATTTGACAACACTCTCTATCTCTCTCTATATCTCTCTCTCTCTATCTCTTTTCCCCTTTGCTACAGCTGCTCTCCTTCTACATATAAATATAAATATCTTTTTTATTTTTGTGAATTTAATTCTAAACACACAGAGCACATCACATGGTAAGACTGTACACCAAACACTACCAACTACAGTAAGTTCACATTATAACATACATAACTATATAATAAAAAACTCTACTCGTATTTTTATAAACCGATCAAAACTTTGCAGTTAAATTTCAGTCTGTTATTTTTTAGTTCTCAACAGTTGAAGTGCAATTTAAAATGAAAATAAATTTGAGAGGCAACTTTAGAAGTAGAAGAATTTTCAAGGAATTCTCAGAGGCCACCTTAATGCATTTTCCGAGTTAGTCTGATTGCCATTTTCCTTTCCTTTGTCTGCTTAACTTATAAACTTTTCAACAATTCTCGGGCTAAGAATTTATTCATCAAATATAAGCAACAAAAATAAAAAACAAAAATAATTAATGGAAATACGAATACGAATATGAATATGAATACGTTTATGAATATGAATAGTTTAGTGAAAAGTATTTAAACATACATGTATTTTTTAGCCAACCGATATGTGGTGGAATTTAATGGTAGTCGATTAATCGATTAATCGAGGTCAAAGGTAAATGTTAGAATTGACAGCAGTCGGATTTTTAGAGCGTAGTCAAATTTGATAGTTTGAATGGAGTTTAGCAAGTTTTTTGAAGCTGGCAATGGAAAGCAGAATATGCAGCAAATATTTTCCAACACAAATATAATACTTATAAAATATAATAATCGTATAAATGTTATTTATATTTACTAAATGAAATTAAATATTACAAATACAATTTTGCTGAGCACTTCGCCAAATTCAATGTATCTTATTAGTATTATTATCATTGTGTTAGATGTCATCGAAGTAACATTTTAGATTATAAGCGTCAAGCCCGATTGAATTGTTGAAAAGATACTTTCAGTGCGAACTGTAAGCACATTTAATTTTGGCATTGGAGGCTGCATGTAAATCAAGAATAAATCCCAATTAAAATTTAAACTGTAATCGTATATCGTATTTTTGGCGGCTCTTTGGAAAAGTGGCCTTTAATGGTTATCAGGTGTTGTGTGTCATTGATTCCAGGCTGCTTTTTTCAATCCCAAAAAGAATTTAAAAATATAATAATAAAAACAAGAGCTCTACAAAAAGCAACACTCAATGCACACAACCAGAGCCACTGATGCAATTCAATGCCACTTTTATTTTCGGAACACTCTGCACAATTGCCGCCATTGATATGAGACATTCGAGTGCTACCCAAAAATAATAATAAAAAAAGAAAATTGCTAACAATATTTCCAATTTTACTCCAAATGTTTTGCATGCAAATTGCTGAAATTAATTGTGGTTCTGTCTGTTCCATGACATTTTAAAATCCTAACAATTTGTCTATTTCAAGTATACAAAACTTGAGTTTATAATAGTGGCAAACTCTGAGATTTCAATTGATTTGCCTTGAATTAAAACAATGCGATTTGAGGCCTGAGATTTTATAGGACTTATGGTTGGGAAATTGCACTTTAACTTTACATTTAACTTTTATTTTTATGCAATATAAAAATATGCATACAATAAATCTTTAAAGTATGTGTTCCAGCGAATAATCTCTTTTTTAAATCGCCTAGGTTAAAGAATAACTAAAAGATATTTTTTTTTAACATTTAGTTTATTTAGTAATTTTGACTGAAAAAATAAATTAAATAAATAATTTGTAAACTATTTAAACTGCGGCAAAATCTTATTTTGAAACATCAAAAGTAGTTTATAAAATAATTAAGTATTTTTTTAATATGTTAAACTTTTAGTTGGTTTTATTATTTAAATTGCAAAAATTAAACAGCAATCTCATAGCGATTTCAGGGTGATATCATATTTGAGAGCACTGCTAAAAAAATAAACAATTTTTTAAACTCTCTTTTATAAATCAACTATATTAAAGAATTACTAAAAAATATGCTTTTATAACGTTTAGGTTTTAGTTTATTTAGTAATATTGACTGAAAAAAAAACGAATTAGATAAATAATTTTTTCAACTATTTAAGCTGAGTCGAAATCTTATTTTGGATCACCGAAAATAGTTGCTATAATAATTAATTACTATTAATTCGAAATCTTATTTGGGAACACTGGAAAAAAATTAATAATTTCTTAAACTATTAGCATTTAGTTGATATAAAAATTGCAAAGCGAATTTGAGCTGAAATCTTATTTTGGGAACACTGAAAATAGTTGCTTAAATAATAAAGTATGTTTTTAATACGCTTAAATTTTAATTGATTGAATTATTTAAATTTAAAAAATCAAATTAAAATCACATAGCGATTTCCAGGCGAATTCTTATTTGGGAACACTGTTAAAAAAAATATAAATAATTTTATAAACTGTTTAACATTTAGTTGTCATAGAAATTGCAAAGCGAATTTGAGGCGAAATCATTTTTGGGAACACTGAAAATAGTTGGACCTCCTTGACACGCACTTGACAACGCAAATTTGTTGCTTTTGCAGTTTAGTTCATCAGTGCGGTTGATGAGGATGATGATGATAATGAAGATGGTGATGAAGATGATGATGATGATGATGATGATGATGATGATGATGATGATGATGATGAGTGACCCAGATGAAGGAGGTCGGCACAGATTGCGAGTTAAGGTTCTGCAAATGAGCGACACGTTGTGTGCAACATGAGTGCACATGAACTCACACACACACACACTTACACACACACACACACACACACACTTACACACACTTACACACACTGAGACATACTGTGGCAGCCATGAAAGTTTCTTAGTTTTTTTGTTTTATTTAATTTGCATGCGAGTTTTAGTTGACGACATTTTAATTCGAATAATTCGCTCGACGAGTTCATTAGAAAATAATTATGTTGTTGAAAGTTGTTTGCACCAGACACACACACACTCACACACACACACACACACACATAGACACTTTAAATGTTAAATGTTACAAATGTTTACCAAACACATTCCTATAAATATTATAAATTGAATCAAAACTTTGTTGCAGGCATAAATACGTTTAAAATACCATAAATTAACTTTAACAAAATTTATAAATGGCAACTTTAATTGCACATATTCAATATTTATGTAATTCATTAATATTGCAATTGCACACATTATAAATAAATTATTTTCAATTCCAACAATTAGCGTAAACAATTTGCACTGCTACACATTTATGTGATAATTAAATGCGAAACGAAAATACAATTTTTACTAAATACATTATTATATATATATAAAAATGCACCACAATTGCACTTACCAAAAATCGAATATTATCGTATATTTGTATTAGCGCCTAATTAATTAAAAACAACAACTCTTTATTACATTTATTTATTTTGTGTATAGCATTGCACAATTTTGCACAATATTGCACAAAATTAGCACAAAAAAAAAACTAACTAAACTAAAACAACTGCTAATTAATAAACTTAATTAGGGCTCGTTTTACAGTGCGTGCAAAATTTGTTCATGCAGTAAAGTCTTCCACCAGCACCTCACAAATAGTTGATAGATTTGATGAAATAATTAATTAACAACAACTACAACTATGCAACAAAAAAAGTGAACACAGAGAGCAAATTTTGGACGCAACTGAAAGCCCCAAAGAATTCTTGAAATTCTTGAATCAAAATATTTTCGAGCTATAATATAAATAAGTAGTCACATGTACCTTAAAGCAAAAGAATCGTAGTACGAGTAAATATATATTGAAATAAATATATATATACAATATATATATATATGTATTTTGTGTAGCAAACTACACTCAAAAAAAAAAGAAAGCACACACTAACAGCAACAACAACAATGACAAGGAAATATATAGAAATTAAACAGGTGTCATTGCAGTTAATTTAGCTACATTAATCCTGTCAATCATACACATGCAGCTTGAAAGCAATCCGTCCTACAAACTGAAACTTTTGAGCCGATATTTATTTCGAAATGCTATGCGAACTACTTAGTAGAACTAACTAACTATTTAGAACCTACATAAATGCACAATTCAAAAATAGCTGTTAAATAATGATTACTAGTAATTATATTATGTGTTTTTTTCGAGTAAATTAATGATTCATATACAATTATTTAAGTATTATAATACTGATTGATTACAATTACTAGTAATCAAAAATTATCAAGATTACTAAAGATTACTAGAAAATAATTACAATTAGCTAAAAATAATCAAAAATAAAATAGTTTTATTATATTCTGATAACTTTTGATTTTTCTGATTATTAACAAAAACATTTTTTTAATTATTTGTAGCTTATTTTAATTAGGAAATAATGACAATTAATAAAAAATAATCAAAACAAATAATTTTATTATATTCTGATTGCTATTGATTTTTTCTGATTATCAAAAATATTTGAGCAAAAGTAATTATTTGATTATTTTTAGCTAATTTTAATTATTATTATTAATATTTACGAATATAATAATTACAATTATTTTGAAATATTCACAAATAAAATAATTGTATTATATTCTGATTACTTTTTGATTATTTATAGCTAATTAAAATTATTATTTATTAATTTAATAATTACAATTAGCTAAAAATAATCAACAATAAAATAATTTTATTATATTCTAATTACTTTTGATTTTTTCGGATTATTAACAAAGTATTTTTTAATTATTCTAAGCTAATTTTAATTATTATTATTACTATTTCCTAGAAAATAATTACAATTAACTAAGATAATTTTATTATATTCTGATAACTTTTGATTTTTACTGATTATTAACAATAATTAAGCAAAAGAATTTTTTAATTACTTTTAGCCTATTTTAATTATTTCCTAGTAATCTTCAGTAAAATTGATTATTTTTGATTACTAATAATCATAATCAATTAGTATATATTTACAATATTAACAAAATGATTATATAAACATTACAATTCTATTTAATTTATAATCTATTAGTAATCCTACTAATTGTAATCAAAATTTAACAGCTATAAATTCAACACACACTCACACACACACACACACACTTACACACTCAAAGAAATGCACTTATAAAGTAAATGTTGTGATTTAAATGCACCGCCTCAAAGTATGCACCAAATAAAATTTTTGACAAATGTATTTTTGCACAATTTTTAAAATTGCACGAACCAAAATCAAAATATAAATAATAAAAAAAAGCAAACGTAATCGAAATTGTATTGTATTTTAATTAATGGTAAATGTACTTGTATAGCAATTTAATTGAAGACCCCCTTAAAATTATATGACAAAATATATATGACAAAGTTATGAATATTTATATTTATTCCAATTAAAATGGAGAGATTTTCATTTACAGTTTTCATTTGCTGTCTTTTAACATTTGCAAAACTCAAGAAAAGTCTGCGAAAATAAATTAAAACGAGCAAATTATTAAATCCTTGATTAGATGCAGCTAATTGGCCCCGGGTCAATGCTCTGTAAATACAAAAACAAAATATAATACTTACTTGAAAGGAATGCTATGTAAATAAGCCAACGATAATGGAAAAACTGAATGAAATAAAATAAAATAAATAAAATAACAACTCAAGCAAAGAAAAACACAAACTGAAACTAAAACAAAAACAAAAACAAAATGAATGAGAAACGTTTTTAACTTTAATTATAATGTTTTATGTAATGTATGGTAATCCACAAAGGAAATCCTACTATTAATTTCTAAGTCATTTAACTTGTAAATTATTATGGTTATAAATGTATTATATATAAATGTAAACAGACGGACAAAACAATTGCGAGTTTTACTTATAAATAACGCAAATTATTATGTCTGCCTATGAATCTATATACACTTATATATATATAATAAATATATACTTACTGAACAACCAGGAACAGCTGCATTCAAGTTGAGCATACCCAATTATTGAAATTGAAATTGAAATTGAAATAGAAATTCTATGTTCGAATATGCGGCAAGTGCAAAAAATGTATTACAAACAACAAACAAACAAACAAACAAATATATATATATATATATACATATACATATATACACATTAAAACAAAACAAACCTAATTTATGAGATTATATATATATAACAAAATATATGTAAAATTAAATAAAACGAAGCCTCAGTCAGTATAAAAATTATCGGCTCATTTGATTTTCTTTCCTTCACATTATTCAAATGTATTAATGGAATTCGTCCACCTTTATTTTTAATATCTGGAAACTGGGGAAAGGGGGAAGGAGAGGGTGTGGGGTAATTTCCGTTCTTACAGCATTTACTTGGTCACATATGTATATTTACGAGTAAGTATTTATTTATAGCTGGCAATTTTCGCTTTTAAGTGCTGATTGACGGCAGCCGCAAAATGCAAATGAGATTTCATTCACTTTTGCAATTTGCATAAACGTAAGTATTTTTTCTTAATTGCCATCCGAAAATGCGAATTTTAAATACACATTTTTTAAAAGAAAATGTCAAAAAGCTTGTATTTCCATAAATAAATCAGAACTGGGCACATAATTATACAGGCCTTTGAAATTGTAATATCACAAAGCATTTTGAACCCCAGAAAATGTTCAGTTTGTAATTCAAAGAATTGTATTTTAAATTGCAAGTTTATAACAGGTATCATAATTATTATGAGGAATAAATAAAGGCAACACTCTTTTAAAAGTTATTTAAGAACTTTTGGGTTGATCATATTTAAGAATTATTTCAAGCTAATATGAACATAATCAAAATTAATTTTACTCATAAAAATACATAAGAAAAATTATTTATTATAATAACATAAGTCTATCTTGAAAAGTTCCTAAATTCATATTTTGGGAATTTACCCTTCTTGGAACCTTCATAACTTTTTCAAAACCAAACCGATTTTCATGCAAAAAGTATTTTTGTTCATAATTTTATGCCTAGTTTAATATAAAATTTAATTTAAATTTTTTCGAAGCAAAAAATATTTTTATGATTTTGAAAATTTAGCAAAGGGGTTAGCCTTCACATTTTTCGAAATTTTCGAAAAATTTAAAATTTTAATTTTACATTTTTAATCGATTAAGGGTGATAAAATAGGTATAAAAACACTCCTGCCTTGATTTCAAGCTTTTATCTTCAAAATTATAGCAGAAAATAATAAAAGTCTATCTTAAATAGACCATGTTTCTGGATTTTAGTCATCTTACAACCTTCATTACTTTGTAAAAGCTGAACCGATTTTCTTACAGAATGCCTTTTTGTTTATGTTACTATCCATACTTTAAACCACCCCAAAATGTAGATCTTAAGCTAAATTATATTCTATCGAAAATGTTGTAATTCTAACAAACCAACTTTGACCTTTTTTCTTTAATTTTAAATCTTAATTTTTCAATTTTAAACTAAATTAAATTGGAAGTTGTAAAAACAATGCAAGTTATATCTAAATATAGTTTATTTTCTTGTGTAGTTTTGTAGCCGTAGTTAATTTAAATTAAAGTAATGTTTTTCTTTTGTTTTGATTCCATATATAGTATTATGTATTTTAATTATTAGTAGTACTTATGATATTATTGGCTATAATTTGGAGATAAAACCTAGAAATCAAGACAGGGGTGTTTTTTTATACCTATTTTATCACCCTTAATCGATTAAAAATGTAAAATTAAAATTTTAAATTTTTCGAAAATTTCGAAAAATGTGAAGGCTAACCCCTTGCAAATTTTTCAAAATCATAAAAATATTTTTTGTTTCGAAAAAATTTAAATTAAATTTTATGTTAAACTAGTCATAAAATTATGAACAAAAATACATTCCGCATGAAAATCGGTTTGGTTTTGAATAAGTTATGAAGGTTCCAAGAATGGTAAAATCTTAAAACATGAATCTAGGTACTTTTCAAGATTGTCTTATGTTATAATTGAATCTTACAAAAAATATACAAATCCTTTTTTTTTATCTATTTTTAGGAGTAAAATTATTCTATGATTATATACTCGTATGCAATGGATTAATTTAATTAGTTTAACGTGTATATTATACAATAATAATAAAAGTAATTTCTTATTTATTTCGAATAATTTGGCATAGATGAATACTCTATGTTTCTCAGAAAACAGCAATTTAATGACGCTTGGATCTTTGGGAATTCGCGTAAATATTTTGTAAATAAACAGGTATCATAAATTTTAATTAACGCTGGCCAAAAACTAATTTCATGCAAAAAAAGAAAAGGCCAGCTTGTAAATGTGGGCTGTGGGTGTGTCTTAAGTCAACATAACTCATACGCCATGTGGAACTGTCGTCCCATTGCACCCCGGAGTATACACGAAAATTTATTTTTATTTTATCTCTCTCCTCTGTCTCTTCCTTTATTTGTGTTGCGTTTAATTGCCTGCCTTTTTGTTGTTTATTGGCATTTCTGTATTTATCTAATGTCGTTTTCCTGGAAATCATTTCCAGCTAAGGCGTCTGTTTTATGACTCCTTTTATGACATGCAGCTAAATAAAAAGTCACACATTGAACAAGCCTAAAGTTCATCCAGCTAGTTGTAGTTCCAAAAAAAAAAAATATACTCACCTGACCTTTTGCACTTAGAAAAAACTACGGACTCATAGATGAAAGTGGCTTCTAAAATTTGATCAAGGTGTCGTGTGTGGGAGGAGTTTAATTAATAGGCGACAAAAGCAATCTGCAGGCTCGTTTGACCCTAGGATCGAAAGGGCAATTTAAAAGCACTTCAAGCGTTACTCTTTGATATCGAGTTTTCTTGACTTTCACCCCGACACGATAAAACAAATGCCAAAGCCTAAAATGGCAGCTCCTGGCATTTGCACTCTTCCCGCCAACGCATCGCGAATCTTTCCTGATAAATTGCCCTTTAAACCCGCTGCAATCTGTTGCCCACATATCCATGTAAATAGGGAATGCATAGGGAATGTTGGCATCACACCTGTGATATCCTGCACTGACCTCGTCCATAACGTTTAACAACATAATTGAGTTGAGCTGTGATAAAGTCGAACACAGTGCGTATACGTTATGAATTGCAATTATAAACAAGTTGACTCCTTCCGCGAATACAGTCGAGTGTACTTGAGTATTTGGAAAAATAAATGTAATCTAATTTATGAAAGTCGATTCAGTTTTGACAAAGTTATGCAGGTTGTAATTAGCGTAAAATCCAGAAACATGAATCTGGGTACTATTCAAGATAGACTTGGCTATAATTTGAAGATAAAACCTAAAAATCAATACAGGATTGTTTTTTTATACTAATTTTATCACCCTAAATCGATAAAAAATATAAATTTTAAATTTTAAATTTTTCGAAAATTTCGAAAAATGTGAAGGCTAACCCCTTTGCTAAATTTTCAAAATCATAAAAATATTTTTTGTTTCGAAAAAATTAAAATTAAATTTTTTACCAAACTAGGCATAAAATTATGAACAAAAATACATTCCGCATGAAAATCGGTTTGGTTTTGACAAAGTTATGATAGTTTGAAGTCGAGAAAAGTTGAATTTTTATATCCTGATATACGAAGTCTATTATAAATGAAATTACTGATCGTATTACTGAAATATCTGTCTATCTATTTGGAGTAAAAATCTCGGCTATCATTGTCACATGAGCTTTGATTTATTTTAATAATTAATATAATACAAATTTTTACGTGATAATCATAATAAATCACGTATTTTAAAATAAACAAAAGTCAGAGTAAAATGTGTAGTTCTTATTCAAATTCAACATTGACTTTTTAAATTTAATTAAATAATTATTATTTAAATATAATAAAATAAAACAGATTACGTGTTACATTAACAAGGAAGAACAGTTTCACCCGGCATTATCCTAATATTTATATGTATTCAAGTTTGTTTTAAAATGAATCATACGACATTAATACCCAATCCAATCTTGATTTAAAATTATCCAAATATCCAATGTTATTTCAAAAATTATTTCAAAGCATCGATATTAATACACAATGTTTTTCCATAAGCATAGTATTTTCACTGGTTGGGTTTATTTTCAGTTGGATTAAAATAAATCTAAAGTAGCTCGTTAAAAATGCGAGCTAAACAAAATTAACAATGGGTCAAAATAGTACAAATTTAAATTTTAACGGTTGCAGAATTGGTTAACAGAGATTAAAATAGGTCGAAAAATTTAACGAAAACTTTAAGAATCTCTCGAACACTCGCTCGAGCAACAACTGCACTCAATGCAGAAACTCAAGGTCATATTTAAGGTAAGAAGGTAAGTATGTCGAAATAAAAATGGGTCACAATATACAATCAAGTAAATGCAATTGCATTCAATGCAGATACTCAAGGTAAGTATGTCGAAATAAGAATGTTAACCGTTAACTGTTACCTGTTAACCGTTAAATGTTAATTTAATGTGAGCCGTTGAATGTCAAACAAAATGTATAATGTCGAAATAAGAATGGGTCGAAGTATTTACTCCGTTAACCGTTAAATTATAAATTTTAATTGCTAATCGTTAACTTTTAACCGTCAAAATTTAAATTTTAAATGATAACCGTTAAATGGAAACCGTTAAGTGTTAACCGTTAAGTGTTAACCGTTAACTGTTAACCGTTAATTGTTAACCGTTAATTGTTAACCGTTAAAAGTTAACCGTTCAATGTTAACCGTTAAATGTTAACCGTTAACTGTTAACCGTCAAATGTTAACCGTCAAATGTTAACCGTTAACTGTTAACCGTTAACTGTTAAATGTTAACCGTTAACTGTTAACCGTTAACTGCTAACCGTTAACTGTTAACCGTTAACTGTTAACCGTTAACTGCTAACCGTTAACTAGCAACCGTTGACTGTTAAATTTTAAATGTTTACAGTAAGCTGTTAAATTTTAAATGGTAACTGTTAACTGTTATCCGTTAAATGTTAAATTTTAAATGTTAACTGTTAAATGTTCTTATTTTAAGGAAGATAAAATCTTATTTTAAGGGAGATAAATTCTTATTTTAAGGAAGATAAATTCTTATTTTAAGGAAGAAAAATCTTATTTTAAGGGAGATAAATTCTTATTTTAAGGAAGATAAATTCTTATTTTAAGGACCTAGATTCTTATTTATAGATTCTAGGTTCTAGAAAACAAAATACCAGCTGAAATACCAGGCGAACAGAAATGAGTAGAAAGCAACCAAATTTTAAATTGAGTGAAAATATGACCTTGAGTTTCTGCTGCCCACGTTAAAATTGAGTGAAAATATGACCTTGAGTTTCCGCAGCTCAAATGAAATTTCCGCTTGCTGCTGATTTCTGTTCGCCTGGTATTTTTACTGATTTTCCGGTTGCATCGAGCTGTTGCAAGCTCACACAAATGCATGAATACTTACTTTTTATACTTACTTATGGAGTGTAAAGTGCCAAAAAGTTCCGAAATACCAGCTGAAATACCAGGCGAACAGAAATGAGGAGAAAGCGAACAAATTTTATTCACATCATATTTAAATTGAGTGAAAATATGACCTTGAGTTTGTTCTGCTCCCGTTAAAATTGAGTGAAAATATGACCTTGAATTTCTGTTGCTCAAATTAAAAATTTACTTGCTGCTGATTTCTGTTCGCCTGGTATTTTTACTGATTTTCCTTTTGCATCGACCTGTTGCAAGCTCACACAAATGCATGAATACTTACTTCTTTATACTTACTTATAGTGCGTAAAGAGTCTAAAAGTTCCGAAATACCAGCTGAAATGCCAGGCGAACAGAAATGAGGAGAAAGCAACCAAATTTCATTCACATCATAAATTAAATTGAGTGAAAATATGACCTTGAGTTCCGACAGGTAAATATAAATTTTTTTCATCTAACGACCTTCTGTAAATTCTGTTCGCCTGGTATATTTTGGGTTTCCTTCATAAAGTTCCTGAAATTTTTTTAAAGTTTTCCCCCATCTGAAAATAAAGCCCTTTCAGTAACCAACAAAAGTTTTAGTTTTCAATTTTAAATTCACTTTATTCTTAAAATCCTATCCTTAAGGAGAAACATTGGTATATTATTTATATGCTTATTTTCTGATATATAAAGAAAGTAAATTCAATATTTTGAACGCCTAAATGCCTTATTAATATTATAAAAGTATTACATTTGATTGTTATTTTACGACGAATAACTTTAACATTTTTGCTGTTTTGTTTAATAATAATACATAAGTGCTAGTATTAATTAAAGGGATTGTAATTAAGTATACAACAAATGGATTTTTATTTTACAGCTGCACAGGCTCCTATTTTAATTAAGCAACTGTCAATTCATTTATAATAGACATCGTAAGTATATCAGGAGATAAAATTTCAACCTATCTCGCCTTAGAACTGTCATAACTTATTCAAAACCAAACCGATTTTCATGCGGAACGTATTTTTGTTCATAATTTTAGGCCTAGTTTGACATAAAATTTAATTTAAATATTTTCGAAACAAAAAATATTTTTATGATTTTGAAAATTTTGCAAAGGGGTTAGCCTTCACATTTTTCGAAATTTTCGAAAAATTTAAAATTTTAATTTTACATTTTTAATCGATTTAGGTGATAAAATAAGTATAAAAAACACCTCCTGCCATGATTTCGAGCTTTTATCTTCAAATTTATAGCAGAAAAAATAATAAAAGTCTATCTTAAATAGACCATGTTTCTGGATTTTAGTCATCTTACAACCTTCATTACTTTGTAAAAACTGAACCGATTTTCTTACAGAATGCCTTTTTGTTTATGTTACTATCCATACTTTAAACCACCTCAAAATTTAGATCTTAAGCTAAATTATATTCTATCGATAATGCTGAAATTCTAACATAACGACTTCTTGACCTTTTCTTTAATTTTAAATCTTAATTTTCAATTTTAAACTAAATTAAATTGGAAGTTGTAAAAATAATGCAAGTTATATCTAAATATAGTTTATTTTCTTGTGTAGTTTTGTAGCCGTAGTTAATTTATATTAAAGTAATGTTTTTCTTTTGTTTTGATTCCATGTATGGTATTATGTATTTTAATTATTAGTAGTACTTATGATATTATTGGCTATAATTTGGAGATAAAACCTAGAAATCAAGGCAGGACTGTTTTTTTATACTTATTTTATCACCCTAAATCGGTTACAAAAATAAATTTTAAATTTTAAATTTTTCAAAAATTTCGAAAAATGTAAAGGCTAACCCCTTTGCAAATTTTTCAAAATCATAAAAATTTTTTTTTGTTTCGAAAAAATTAAAATTAATTTTAATGTTAAACTAGTCATAATATTATGAACAAAAAGTATTTTCGCATGAAAATCGGTTTGGTTTTGACAGAGTTATGAATCAATCAAGATTTGAATTAATCAAGAATGTCCTATAAAATGAATTTTTCAATGTCTGCAGAGTATAATAATATTAGAAAGATTCTAGATTTTTTTATGTGAAACTGTCAAGAACTTGGCAGGGATAACCAAATAGACGCCCTCGTTTGTCGTTTCTAGCCCGAATCGCAAAATTCACTAATGCAAAATGTTGCGGTCTGTTTCCATAAGAGTTTTGCGAATAGCATTTTTAAGTTTGGCTACTACTTTTGGCAAGGGATACTGCCATGTTTAGTCCTTGGCGCAACACACAATTCAAAGTGCAAAATTTCTGCCTGCTCACAAGCAAATGATTTCGACTTGTCTCGTCGACATCCGAAAGGATTTAAGCCAGTTGTGTCCTTTTTAATTACAACAACATTGCTGATTTGGCCAGCTGAAAATTGTAGTGCATACTTTTAGGAGGCTGTTTATAAATTAAAATACTATTAACTTAGCATACTTTTAGGAGGCTCTTCTTAAATGAAAATACTATTTATTTAGCATACATTTATGCTGACAAAATTAATATATTATTTAAATTTGTGCAACATACTTTTAGGATTGCGCTTATTTATGGATTATACGATTTCTGTTGCACACTTTCAGGATGGAGATTTAAATACTACAATAAATGTTGTAGCATACTTTTTTGCTGTTTTGTAAAAAATATAAAGAATCAAATTTACAAATATTGGATTCTTTGGTAACAACATAGTCCTTAAATGCTATTAAATGCTAGAAAAGGATTCAAAGGATTTAAGTCAGTTGTGTACTTTGAATTATACCAAAATTGCTGAATTGGTCAGTCAAAAATTGTAGTGCATACTTTTAGGGGGCTGTTCTTAAATGAAAATAATATTTATTTAGCATACTTTTATGCTGACAAAATTAATATATTATTTTAATTTTTGCAACATACTTTTAGGATTGCGCTTATTTATTGTTTATACGATTTCTGTTGCATACTTCAGGATGGAGATTTAAATACTACAATAAATTTGTAGCATACTTTTTTGCTGCTTGGTAAAAAATATAAAGCATAAAATTTACAAGTGTTGGATTCTTAGGTAACAACATAGTCCTTAAATGCCATTAAATGCTAGAAGATGATTGCTGACTGATTCATCGGCATCTCAAAGGATTTAAGCCTTTTCAATTACTCCAAAATTGCTGATTTGGACATCTAAAAATTGTAGTGCATACTTTTAGGAAGCTATTTTTATATGTAAATTTAATTTATTTAGCATACTTTTATGCTGATAATTTTAATATGTTTTTCGAATTTGTGCAACATACTTTTAGGATTTCGCTGTTTTATTACTCATACGACTCGTGTTGAGTTCCCCAATAAATTTTTCTTGTTATGCTATTAGTTATATTAAATTGAATAAAAGTGTATTGTATTGTTAAATTTTCCATATTTAAAATTATTTAAAATAAACTAAAAAATAAAATAGACATTAAGTAAACTTAAAAAAGAAATTTCTGTCAACCTGAGCGTCGTCTCATTGCATTATTTTTGGATGGATCTTTACAATCAGTTATCGATTTAAAGAAAATACTTTCTAGACGAAATTTTAAATAAATCGTGCGATTTAATCTGCGGACTTTTAGTAACGTCTGAAAACATATATAAAAATAACATGCAATTTAATTTTATATATTCATTAATTATAACCATTTTTAATATATTGTGAAAAGGGTAAAATCCTAAAACATGAATCTGGGAACATTTCAAGACAGACTAATATAAATCTTGGCTATAACTTTGAAGATAAAAGCTTGAAATCAAGGCAGGAGTGTTTTTTTATACTAATTTTATCACCCTAAATGGATAAAAAATGTAAAATTAAAATTTTAAATTTTTCAAAAATTTGGAAAAATGTGAAGGCTAACCCCTTTGCTAAATTTTCAAAATCATAAAAATATTTTTTGTTTCGAAAATATTTAAATTATATTTTATATGAAACAAGGCATAAAATTATGAACAAAAATACATTTCGCATGAAAATCGGTTTGGTTTTGACAAAGTTATGACTGTTCTAAGGCGAGAAAATTTGAAATTTTATCTCCTGATATGCGATATCTATTATAAAAGAAATGACTGAGTTTTTTATTTTTTAAAAAGATCGTATCACTAAAATATCTGTCTATTTGGATTATGAATCTCGTCGATTAACTTAAACGTATATATATATTATACATGTAGAATAAATTGAGATATTTATTAAATAATTTGTACACTTAATTTTTCCACCAAAAAATAAGAGAAGGGAACAAAGAAAATATACTGGACATTATCAATATATGGGTGTAGCTTATGGGTCACAATCACAAGTTGTTTACGATTGCAAACGCATTGGCATCATTAAAGTATCTATAAGATACATATATAGTATGTATAAATTGTCAACAGTGGGCAGCAAAATGTTGACATCTCTTTGTGTGGCTGCCACATTAAATGTGTTGAAATCATTGGCCTCTTTTGCCTTTATGCGTCTTCCAAAAGTATCTCAATCGGAGGCAGCGACATCATCAGTTGTATTCGCTGGCTGAAAATGCTGAAAAAGTTGAAAAAGTTGAAAAAACTGAAAAAAATATGCGTGTTGTTGTTGGCCGTTGTTATTTTTGGCTGGCATCGTTGGCATTTTTATTTCGAGCCTTTATTAATATTAATGATGTGCGACGCTTTTGTCTGTTCATGCTTCATACTCACTGCAAAATATGTTTGCAGTTGTTTCTTTTGCTTTTGCTTTGATTTATCAGCTTATATGTCGGCTGATCATCAGCTTAAGTACTGACCAAATCATGCCCAAAAACTTTACAACTACAACTCGTAGGCTGACACTGTTTCGGCCAACTAGACAACTGGCCAACTGGCATGACAACCAATCAAAAAGCCATCTGCACTTTGCCACCCAGCCGCCAGCTAATTTGCATGTTGTTCCGGCAACTGACACAGACACCACAAACAACAGCAGCAACAATTGCAACAACAGCAGCAACAATTGCAACAACAGCAACAACAACAACACTTCGTTACTCATGTGGCAGTTGTTTAGTTAGTCGTTGTTGTTGCTGTTGTTGTTGTTTTGCAGTTATTGTTGCCGTTGGGCCACTCAATGAAATGTCAACTTGACGGTTTCATGCAACTTTTGCTGCACAAAATTTTGATTGTTAAAATGTTGCCGGCAAATGGCAACAAAACCCTTTGGGACAAAAACCCTCTCACTTCTCTCCCTCCCTCTCTCTCTCCCTCCCTCTCTCTCTCTCTCTCTCTCTCTCCTTCAATATGTTCTCAATCTGCGGCTATGTTGCAGTGTTGATAAAATTGTAAGCCACAAAAAATCGAATTCCATTAAAACAGCTTGAAAAAACTTAAAAAAAATTATTTAATAAAAAAAATATATATATATATATTTAAAATTTAAAAAAAAAAATTAAAACTGATTATGAGTATTATTTTAAGCCTTAAATGTGCAATCTTTATCTATTAAGTTTTCATATTCATATTATTATATAATCAATTTTTATAGTTTTAATTTTCATATTTTTTCATTTGACGACTTTTAGTAGTCGCATTAAATAATAAATAAATAAATATGTGTTAAATACCATATGTTTTATTTTCTTAACGTTATTTTTAACAAAAACTATGCTAATGGGAAGAATAGTTTTATAAATTAAAATTATTATTTAATCTATTTTAATAGTTTCAATTATCATATATTAATTTGAAATAGTTTTTTTTGTCTACTGTTCGTAGTGGACATAAAATTATAAAGAAATAACAGAGGCATTTAATATAATTTAAATAAATTATAATAATAAAGAAATAAAATAGGTATTTAATATAATTTAAATTTAATTTATATATTTTTTACTTAAATATAATTTATTTTGCTATTTACAATGTTTTAATTATGATTTTTAATTTAAATATTAATCTTTTTATCGGCTGCTTATAGCTTGAAAATAAATAAATAAATAAAAATTTAAATACCATATGTTTTCTTTTCTACTTTCAACTCTAATGGGAAGAATGGGCTTTCTATTTATTTCTAGCATATATGAATTTTTGCATCAAAAACATAATAAATTTGTAATTCCATTACTTTACTTTAATACCATGATTTAAAAAAAATCGAACTCTAGCTAGAAAATAGCTGAAATGTCAACACTGGCTACACGCTGTATGGCAGCAAACAGTGGCAGTGACTGTGACTGTGGCATCTGAGCTCAATTTCATGTTATTCTTGTTGCCACATTGTAATTTAGTTTGGATTTTTATGGCTTGCTGGCTGTCACATAACGCCCTCTAGCGACAAACAATGGCACAAAATGAAAACGATGTGGAGATCAGTCAGATTTGTCTGCAATTTAAGTGAACATGGAACAGGAATTTTGGTACTATATTAAAGACAAAATGAAAGAGTGTGAACTAGATTAAAGTGAACATGGAGAACAGGTTACATAAATATTCAAATTAAATAGACAAAGAAGGATCTTGAACTAATATTTTAATTATTAATTTTAAAATTTATTTTAATTTCAAATTAATGATTTATTTAAATATCTTAGTATTTATTTATTGTGACTTATTTTAAGAAAATTTAAATTTCAGAGTTGTTTAGTCTATCTTTTTAAGTTTAAAATATTTAAATAATGATATTATTTAGATGAGATTTAAATTTCTTTTATTTTTCAAGGATCAAAAAACTATTTTTTATCTTCAGTTCTAAATGGAAAATTTTAGATTATTTAATTGTTATTTATAATTATATCCTTAATGCAATACATTATTTTATTTAACGTTAGATAAGTAAAATAAAAATGAACAAAAATTAACTAACTTATTTGAAATAAATTTAATATTTTTAAAAATGTTGTTTATTATTAAAAACAAAATTGAAATTTTTATATTATTTAATTTAATTGCTATTGTAAAATCTACATTCATAATTTCATTTAATGCAATAAGTTATTTTAGTTAACACTAAATAAGTAAAATAAAAAAACATGAATTAAAAAATATTATTTGAAATTAATTTAACGTTTTTAAGAATTCATTTTATTATTGAATATGGTATATATACTCATATGTGTTTTAGGGTATCTATGAAAAGAGCATACCCTTTCTCTAATTCAAGTACTCTCGACTAAATCGTTCCATATTGTTTTAGTTAATTTTCATGGGAATTTCCCCCATTGTTCGCGAGTGTGCTGCAATTTTCTAATTTATTTCAAATAGATTTGGGTGAGTATTTATTTTTTTGTTCGTCATTTTGTTATCAAATCAAATAGTTTACAGTGATTGCTGTTGTTGTTGTGCCATGTTGTCTATTGAAATTGCATTTGGTTATTTGTTTTGTCCTCGGAGAATGAAATGAAAATGAATGAGGGAGTGAAAAGAGATAGAGGAAAAGGGGATCAGAAACTGAGGGAAAATTCAGTGCGATACCAGACAATGGGACGACAATACGGCACACTTATCCAAATTCTATTTATTTTTATTTTCATTTTTATTTTTAGTTGTATTGTGTGGATGGTGTTAATTATCTTTATTGAATTTAGCGTTTAGAGCTGTCAAAAGGCGACGTGAGGACGGCACCTGTCAGGTAACAACAATGGCTACAAATCCAATGAAAAAAGTGTTAGTTACGACTACGATATACCCTGTAGATTTCTTGAAGTAAAACTTTCAAACGGTCTTCCGCTCTCCTAAAAAATAAAATGTTCAAGAAGAGGTAGTATAAATATGAAAGTTTTTCATATTTTATAATTTTTTTTATATATTTAATTACAGAGAAAAAATATGTAAATACATTTTAAATGCAATTATAAAATTAAAATGTTCCATAAAAAAAATTCTTTAATATTATTTCAAACAGTCAAAAAATATCTATAAAATATATATCTTTATTTAGATTCTTTAAAAAGACTTTCCTTTATGAAATAATTGAGTAGACTTAAAAAATCCAGGAAAATAAGGAAAAATAAGTTAATGAAATTAAGTTGAATTAAAAAATATACTCTATAATATTATTTGAAACAGTGAAAAAATAATTATAAATTAGGTATCTTAATTTAGATTTTTTAAAAAGTTTATCTTTCTTTTATTAATTAATTGACTAAACTTAAAAAATTCAGGAAAAATAAGTTAATGAAATAAAATTGAATTGTTGAATTAAAAAATATACTCTATAGTAATATTTGAAACAATGAAAAAATAATTAGGAATTAGTTATCTTAATTTAGATTCTTTAAAAAGTGTTTTTCTTATTTTACATAATTAAATGGACTTTAAAAATTCAGGAAATTAAAGAAAAAATAAAGAAAAAATAAGATATGGAAATAAAATTGAAATGTAAAATTTAAGAAAACATTAATATTATTTAAAACATTAAAAAAAGAATTATAAAATTGTTATCTTAATTTAGATCCTTAAAAAAGTTTTTTTCTCCATAATTAAATAGACTTAAAATACGCAGGAAAATAAGCAAAATAAAAGATATTTAAATAAATATTTCTGTATAAAATTATCAGTCATTAAACCCGCACTGCACTTCATTTACAGGGTATATTAAAAAAGTGCGCGCTGCCAACACGTTGAAAATTGCGCCTGCTAATCAGTTAACTTGTTTGTGTGTTTGTGAGTGTGCGTTGAAAAGTTTTCCCAACAGGTGTGAGCTGAAATGTGAGTATGTGTGTGAGTATGTATATATATATATATATATATATGTGTATGTGTGTGTGTTAAGGACAATAAGACGCATTTGCTTTGCTTTTTCTTGCAACATTGTTATGGAAATATGATGACTATAAAAATACCAAAAACAAAATATGAAAAGCGATTTAATGTAGTTCCATTGTGAAACTGTCACTGTTAATTTGACTTGATGAGAGGAAACATAATGAGCAAGTATAAAAGTTAACACATATATAACTTTTATCATCAGCAACTTGAACCGTGTTTGAACTATAGTATAGTTACATTTCCATATCCTCATCCTCAACTCCCACAGTTTTATCCGGATAGAATTTCTTGAGCACACGATGCACATCGGAAACTAGCGACTCATATTCTGGAAACTTATCCCGTCTCGGAGGACCTTTATTTAATCCCGACCACAAGACATGCTCGGAGGTTCGGGCATTTTGGGAGACACACACCTCGAAAGCTCCATCTCGAGGCGATTGTTTTCCGTTCTTATTGCGAACCAATTGGAATTCCCGTTCCGGAATCCTTTGCTGGAAGAAGGTCAAACACTCGTCGGCCTTCACCTGGAAAATGGGACACTCGGTGCTGTGCTCAATAAAGAATATACTGCGATCCTTTGAGAAATGCTCCTCATCAGCCCAATCAACATTCTTGTATTTCTTTTTCGGTGCCATTTCACAAACTCACTTTAAATTTAACTTACAACAAAATTGAAAAATATTTAAAAAAAAATATAGACATGTGTGCCAGTTAGCAATAAAATGAACAATTAATATTCTCAGCTGTTGATTGATGATTCCACGCCTAGTTTGTTTTGTTTTATTTGTTGACAAAATTTAAAGACACAAAAAATATAATTACATAAAAAAAATTATCCAATAAAAAAATATATATAATATGTTATAAAAAATATTTTTTTAAAAAGTGCAAATGTTTAATAATATGTGCAATTTATATCTATTTAATTTTTAAATTCAAATTATTGTATAATAAATTTTAATAGTTTAAATTCTCTTATAAAATTAAATTAAAATAGATTTATTTGTCTACTGTTAGTAATTGACGTTAAATAATAAGATGAATATTTAAATATCATATGCATACTTTATTTTTCTCCTTTCTACATTTTTCAAATTTGAATATCAACAAAATTTTAATAATTAAAAAAATCTAATTCCATAAAAAAAAGTGTTGGAATAAGCTTAAAAAAATATCGAATAATAAAAAAAAATTTATGCATT
The DNA here is from genome assembly GCA_035042165.1 of Drosophila kuntzei. Taxonomy (NCBI): domain Eukaryota; kingdom Metazoa; phylum Arthropoda; class Insecta; order Diptera; family Drosophilidae; genus Drosophila; species Drosophila kuntzei. The sequence continues at coordinate 3,413,318 of JAWNLU010000634.1, read as the reverse complement.
AAAAACTATTTAAAAAAAAATACAAATGTTTAATTGTATTACTTGAATCCTATAATGTGCAATCTATATCTATTAAGTTTTCAAATTCCAATTATTGTATAATACATTTTAACGATTTCAATTCATATAAAATTAAATGAAAATAAAATAATAATAAATAAATAAGTTTGATATTTAAATACCATATGCACACTTTACTTTTCTCCTTTCTACATTTTAAAATTATTTTAATTCTTCAAATTTAACTCTTAACAGAATTTAAAAAATTTATAAATTCGACATGTGTGCTAGTTATAATTAGCAATAAAATGAACAATTAATATTCTCAGCTGTTGATTGATGGTTCCACGCCTAGTTGGTTACGTTTTATATGCTTTTGGCACTGAATACGGATCATAAATCATTTCGAGAATTTTTCAAGTGTCGCCACAGCAACGGAAACGATTTCCAAAAATGAAAACTACATTTTAACCATTAGCTGAGCTATTTTCAAATGCATCAGACGAACACAAAAGCAACAAACAAGAAATTCATAAAAGAAAAAACATTGTTGTTAATTTGGCAACGTTGACAGACAAAACAAGAACACAAACAACAATCAGAAATCTAAGCAACAACTGTTTCAATATACAAAAGTATACACAAAATTAGATATATATATATTCAAACATAAATACACATATTTATGAATATATGTACTCTTAATTATCTACTTCAAATATGTGGAAATTCTTTTATCCACAGCATTTAATTTATACGCGACTCTTAGTTCATAAAAGAATTGAAAAATGTAAAAAGAAATTAATAAAAGTACAATAAGCAAGCATATTAATTTTTTAATAACGAATATTTAATACTCTTTTGCAGTTTATCAAATTAAATAATTAATTAACTGTTCGTGTAACCAAGTATATCTGACTGGTATTTTATTTACTACATAAAAGTTAAATAAATTAATTTTGACTAAATAAATCTGAATTTTACAATTTGTCTGCCTACTTTAATATTATATTTAATGAATTAAATTATTAATTAATTTTTCTCGTAACCAAGTATTTCTGACATATATTTTATTTACTACATTAACGTTAAATTAAATAATTTTTTCAGATTTACCTAAATTTTACAACTATATTGTCTACTTTATAATTATATTTAATGATTTTATGAGGTAAAATTAATATACGCATAATATTAAAATTAGAATGAACTAACAAATATAATTAAACAAAACAAAGAGTTAATTTCAATATATTTAAAATTAACGATAAATTAAAAAATAAATTGTGAAAGTTTGCTGAATTGTTTTAACTTCAAATTAAATTATTTTTAAAATTTTAAATATCTTTTGTAAGATAGCAAGTAGCAACAAAGTCAAATGCACAGAGATTTTTTTCTAGATTAGTTTAACCCTCTTATTCAATTTAATGTTTTACTTTAAATATTTGAATTTAGACAGAAAAATTCAACATGAGTAGTAATTTCAATATTTGGAGATAAAAAAAATTAAAATAGTTAAATGGATTCTTGTTGCACAAAACACACAAACACAAATGCAATTTGCAAATGAACAATAACAAAATGTAGAAATGTAAAAATGTAAAAATGTAAACAACAAAACCGAAAAACCGAAAAACCTCAGAGAAATCGGTGGGGTCAATAGCAGCGCCCTCTTGCGGTTGTCTCATAAATATTAATGTCTGTATTTGTATTTAATGTACCCGAGTTTTTAAAGCAATATTCAAATTCGAGTCAAACAATGTGAAAGAGAGAAGAGAGAGAGGGTGAGAGAGAGGGAGAGAAAGAGAGAAAGAGAGAGGGAGAGGAGGGGAGTATCTAAGTATATTTAACTTAAAATGTATACACATGTATTTGCTCCTATTTACATACATACATATGTACATTTGTTCATGCACAGAAATTTTGGTGGAAAAACATCCCAGTGCAAAAATAATAATAATAATCATGTTTAAATGCGGCGCACACAAAATTAAATAAATAATTTTGCACACAGATACACTGCAAAAAAACGAACAACTTCTAAAATCAAGAACATTCATATTACTTATTTTATTTTTAATAAGAGCATGTTAAGAACAAATTATTAATGAATAGAATATTAATCTAAAAAATCAGAGATCTTTGTATAAAAATAAAACACTTAAATTGTAAGGAAAATATGACTATGTATATTAAAATAAAAATATCAAAAATAAGTTTAAAGTATAAAATACATGCCTTATTTTTCTGTCTAATATTTATTTTATTTAATTTATTTAATGTCAACTAAAAGCAGTCAAAAGATTGAAAAAATAATTAATTAAATTTAAAATAAAATTATAAAGCTAAAATGTGAAATTAAATTATATAATAATAAATTTTAATTTATAACTAAAAATATAGAACATATTTAAATTTAATTTTTATTGAGTATTTAAAACTTTTTGGTCTATAAATAAACACTTGGTTTAATTTGAAATGTTCCTTAAATCAAGATGTGTTTTTTAACTTGAAGAATTTTATATTCTTCACGCATTTTTTAGACCAAAATTCGGAGATCATAATCATGATTTTTAAACCATTTTTTTCGCAGTGTACAAACATTTGTCTATTTAAATAGGTATTTTTTCTGTATATGCAAATGTGTGTATTTATGTACGCATTTTCTCCACACACTCAGCTGTACATATTTCGGATATATTTTTAAAAAATCAAAACGACAAATCTCGAACGTTGCAGCATTTTGAAATACAACAGATGCTGACGCTGACAGCGACGTCAGCAGCGACGCCGACTGCGACTGCGACGCTTAGCTGCAGGCAGCGTTGATCGTGGCGTCTCCTTCGTTAGTGCCACGTCGTGTTTCAGTGCGCCCAGCCACGAAAAGAAAAGTCCCGAACGCGAAAATAAATTTTGAAATATTCTTAAAATATTCTTAAGAGTTGCCGGCAGCGCATTCGAATTTTTACTTATATAATAATCGAAGCAGCGAAGTGAAAGTGAGTGAAAAGGGGGACAGTAAAAGGACCCAGAGAAATTATCATATATTTTATAAAAATAAATAGATTTAAAAACAAATACTAAAAGGGTTTCTTGCCCTTGTTTTTTAACAGCCTCAGCAGTCGCAGTCATGCAGGTTTTCGATAACAATATGGTAAGTTATATATATATTATATATATAAAAGAATATCAAAATATTTGCAGAGTTTGTCGCGTTCTTAGCGGTTTGGTTTACTTTAGCCAAAAGCCAGAATTTATTGCGGTTAACATGCAAACAAGCCAACTCTGTGTGTGTGTGTGTTTTACCTCGCCACACTTAGCCCAGTTAGTTTAACCCAAAAATGCCAATAGACAAACAATTCTATTCCCTTTTTTGCTGTCTGTAAAAAAGGAATAGGGAAGTCGAGGAAATCGAGGAAATCGAGGTTCAACGTGCTTCAAAATTAATTACAAATATTCACTTAATGGCCACGATCCAAGTGGGTCAACAGCTATTAGCCAAAAGACAAGTGCAATGCAAGTGCAGATTTGTCATATATATTTAAGAATATATAAATATATATATCAGCTATACTTATAGAACTATTATTTCTTATATATTAATTTCTAAACATTTTAATTTGCTCTTTCGGCAAATTTTCCAATAATTTAATTCTAAATTCTAAATTTTATTTGTGAATATTTATCGATGAATTTCAAGTGTCATAAAACATTAACATTAGGAATTTTGAAAAAGAAACGTTTGGAAAAATGAATAGGGATAATAAAAGTAGACAAAATTTCAATAAGAAATTAAAATTGGGATTCCAATATGGAAAAAACTTATTAGGTAATTTAAATTAAGTAAAAATTATAAAAATATTATATTATAACTCCTTATAAGAATTTTGACGAATAATGCTAAGAATTTCAACGCTAGGAAAAGGAAATAGAAAAAATAAAACAAGACAACATTTAAATAGGAAATCAAAGTAAAAAAAGCAAAAGTAAATGGAAAGAATTTAAAGGAAAATATATAAAAATATTGTAAAGTCACAAATTATAAACAATATAATTAAAAAATTACAAACAGAGAGAAAAATATAGGGAAGGCAAAAAATTAATTAAGAAATTACAGTGTTTTCTCTTTGCAAATTTTCTAATATTTTAATAACATACTTTTGAATTTCTAAATATTTTATAGACACATTTGTAAAGTCGAAAAACATTTATTAATTTACAATTCCATATAAGAATTCAAAAAAAAAGTGCTAAGAATTTCAACAGTTGGAAAAATAAATAGGAAAATAAAACTGGTTAACATTTAAATAGTAAATCAAATTAAGGAATGCTAAAGTAAAGGCAAAGACTTTATAGGAAAATATAGAAAAATATTTTGAGATCACAAATTATGGACAATATAATTAAGAGAGAAAAATATATGGAAGGAAACAAATTAATTAAGAAATTAGAGTCTTTATTTTTTTTGCAAATTTTTTAATAACTTACATTCGAATTTCTATATATTTTATAGATACATTTGTAGAGTCGTAAAACGTTTTTGTTGACTACTTTTTGCCAGAAATTTCGATTCAATTCCATTCCCAGCAATTCTACTAGACAAATTATAAAAAGAACAACGCAAAAATGATTCTTCAGAGCATTGCTAAAAATATTTCCATGTCTTTGGCTTATTATTAATTATAATGCGGCCCGGCGACAAACTCAACTCATTTCCAACGACTTTTTTATAGAACCCCATTCCAAAATAAAATCTAAAACAATTTTTCTTGGCAGCTGAGCAGACAAATCAAGCAAATAAATCGTCAAACATTTTCTTAGTTCGAACAAAAAATGTTGAAATGTTTTTCAAAAGTTATTTTAAAATGTTCTGTGCGGAATTTACATGTTTCGAAAGTTTTTCAAAGAGTGGAGAATAGGATTATGTATAGATTGTTAGTTAGCTAGATTATTAGATCAGATCGTAATAGATCATAAAATATGGAAAATTGGTGACAAGGTCAAAGCAGAAAGACGCATTTGGCCCAAATTCAAGTGGCAACAAAAACAACAACAATTCGTCGATTTCTTTTCAATTTATTTTTGAGCTAGTGTAAAAATAGCTCAACCATTTTACAATTTACCAAAAGAGAGCAAAATAAAAGAAAAACCAGCAATGGAAATGTTTTATTTTCGTGCAAATAAATCAATTGGTTGTATTTATGCAGATGGCAACATTTGATTATTTCACACTGTCGTTGATTTATGTGGGGCAGGTTTGAGTTTTGCATTTCCCTTCTTTTCTTTTTGACTCTTTTTACACACATGTCATGGGTAATTGCAATATGTCAATGTCAAAGTGTGGGAAGTGTCATGACAGATGCCAATCGAAAATCGAAAATCGAAGGTGTAGTTTCCAATTTTTGTGGTTTTTTCAAATCAGCAACAATCGAATCAATTTAGTTGTATTATTCATTTATTGTTATTTATTAAGCGTATTATGCCCATTTGTATTTAGTAAATAGACAACATTAAATACTTCAAAAACTATTTAAATCAATTAGCTAAAAATTCAGCAGAAATAAATAAATATCACTAAATTAGCTTTCACTTCATTGCATCCAAAAAATATTAATTGAAAATTACATAAATTTCTTAAGACAACTAATCGAATAAATAAAAAATAGAACAATTTTATTTTGAAAACAGAAACTATTGAAATTGAAATTTTGTTACAATAACAATTTTATTTTGAAAGCTGAAAATATTGAAATTGTAATTTTGTTACTTGTAAAAACTTTTAAATTTCAAATTTTTAAATATCGTGAATCATATTGAACAAATAATTCGGAATCCTTTTTCCTTTACCATTTCAATTATTGAAACATATATTTTATGATTATATTATTCATTTATTGTTATTTATTAAGCGTATTATGTCAATTTATATTTAGCAGACAGACTACATTAGATATTTCTGAAAAAATATAAATAAAATAACTAAAAATTCACAATAAATAAATAAATCTCAATAAATTTGCTTTCACTTTATTGCATACAAAAATAAATATTAATTGAAATTTATATCAACTTTTTAAAACAAATAATCGAATAAATCCAATTTAAATTAGACCAATTATTTTATATTGAAATTGTAATTTTGTTATTTAAAATTTTTAAATATCGTGATTAATATTAAACAATTAATTCGGAATATTTTTTTCTTCCTTTTCAACTATTAAAACATATATTTTATGATTTTATTATTCATTTATTGTTATTTATTAAGCGTATTATGTTTATTTATATTTAGCAGACAGACTACATTGGATATTTCATAAAAAATATAAATAAAATAACAAAAAATTCACAAGAAATAAATAAATCTCTCTAAATTAGCTTTCATTTCATTCCAAAGAATTAGTTGAAATTTACATGAATTTCTTAAAGCAATAATCGTATCAAATAATCTAATAATTCCAATAAAAATATTAAAATTTTAATTTTTTTATTGAAAACAATTTAAGTACTTTGTGTTGATAAAGTAAAAATTATTAAAAGTTTAAATTTCAAAAAATCAGTATTTATTCTGAACAAATAATTCGAAATCCTTTTTCCCTTTTTTTTTCAACGACTGAAACATATATTTTATGATTACTATTGCTTAATTTAATAATTTAATTATTATCTAAATAAGAATTATATATTTTGTTAAAATTCCCATCACTTAAAATTCGCATAAATAATTAAATGTATATAAACTAAATTCGACTTTGAGATGCATTAAGTCAGAAGGGTCTGTTTAGATCGATAAATGATTTATTTAATGATAGATTAACAACCACAGATGGCTTTTCATGACGTTGAGAGCATCAGATAAAATTTACTATTTGCTGAAGCATTTCAAAATCTCATGGGGGAAAACATGTGGCCACAAGAATTTACGATAATAATTGAAAAAGTAAATAAATAAATAAATGCAACTACATACAGTGGTGTGTGTATGTATGTGACACTAATCCCAGTGTAAACAATATAAATCCCACAGAACATGCAAATCAACCGCAACACATTCAGCGATTAATCCCAGCGAAGAAAAGAAAAACAAATTCAATAATTTAAGCAGAAATAAACAATTGCGTTTATAATGTGAACTATCGCAATTTGCAATTGATTAAACAACACAATTAACCATAACAAAAGCCAAATACACGAAAATTCCGCGACTGCCTGTTTTCTGACATCATTCAAAAGAGATTCTTATTTATCTTGAAATATTTTGGCATCCCGTTGAAATCAATAATTAAATTATTTAGCACTTTCTACGATGTCTGTCATCGTACTTTACTGTGCTCTTAGAATACAACTAATTATAGCAAATTACACAATTCCATAATAGAATTTTGACAAATAATTCTAAGAAATCCAACAAATGAAGAAATAAATACGGAAAATAAAACTGTGCCACATTTAAAAAGGATATCAAAGTAAGGAAAGGAAAAGACTATATAGAAAAATTCAGAAAAATATTGTAAGGTCACAAATAATGGACAATATAATTAAGAAATTACAAACGGAGAGAAAAATATATGGAAGGCAACAAATTAATTAAGAAATTACAATTAGGTATAGGAATGACAAAAATTAGGAAAAGTAGAAATACAAATATATTTCAGTTTGACTTTTGAACTTTTTTGAACTACAGTTTAATATTTTAGTTGAATACCAAAAATATAAATCTCGAAAAAATATATTAAAATATTCTAGCAGATAAATTTTGTCATACACTTCTTTATTAATTAAATTTTTTTACATTTTCCGAAAGCGTATGTTAGTATCTTTATAATATGTTACTAGCTATTTAAAGAGAACATTTAATTAGAGTCAGAAAAATCCTAGATTCTTACCAAAGAATAATAAAATGGATTTTTCTAATTCTTGCACTCTGAATAACTTTATATATTATATATTATATAATTTACTAATTTTTCTTTCTTTTTTATCCATTATTATGTGCATTTGAATTTTATACCTAGCTTTTTATATATATTTTTTAAATATAACAAAAATATTTGGATGTCTGTTTAAAATTTAGTTGGAGTCACAAAATCCTAGATTCTTTTCAAATAACAATAAAATAGATTATTCTTATTTTTCACACTCTGAATGATTTTATTCATTGAATTAACGAATTTCTCCTACCTTTTAATCTATTATTTTGCAACTTTGAATTTTATTTCAACATTTGTTTAATATTCTTTTATTTCTTACAAAAATTTTTGTAATTAAAAAAATTCGAAAGCTATTTATATTGTTATTTTAATATTTGAATTTTAATTACAGCGACGTGCCTCACGACGTGCTTCATTGCGACGTGGTTCGATTTCGGCACTGCCCCAAAAATCAGCGGAGATTCCCTGGGACATTTTTGAGAGATTGTTTATGCCATTTTTATTCTGCCAGGCGGCGGCGGTTGTCAGTTCCCATCTGCTGCATGCCCTGAATATTTCCAATATTTCCACATTTGCCGTCTTCGTTTGGTTCGCACTGTCCACCGTTGGAGCTGTGCTCTTCTACCACTTTGTGAAGGTAAGTACCCAATACACTGAAAAAAATACCTCTAAAAATACAGAAAATTCCTCTTACATATTTTGTTCTTAAAATAAGTCAGATTTAAGAACAAATTACTAATGATAAGAATATTAATCTAAATAATCGCAGTTCTTAATATAAGAATAGAAAATCTAAAAATTGTAGGGAAAATCTGAATATGTCATATTTTGTGAAGGAGTATTTATAAAAAAATTAAACCAGAAAAAAATTTATGTATATTAAAATAAACCAAAAAAAATAAGTTTAAATTATAAATGCCCTATTTTTTTGTATCTGGAGTATTTAAAACCATTAAAGGTTTTATTTTAAAAATCATGTCATAATGATTATATAAGGATTTTTACGATTTTGATTAAGTTTCATTAATTTTATATTTAATCATTATTAATCATTATTTTTGATTAAAATAAATAAAACTCAAAAATAATGGAAAAAAATAAAAATCCATAAAAATCATTTATAATCATTATTTTTGATTTTTATTTTATTTGATCAAAAATAATGATTATAAATGATATTAATTTTTTTCGCTCAAAATAAAGCTTAAAGCTTAAACTTATAATGATAACGATATATATATTAAATACTCAAGACACAATAAAAATAAGACTTATACTTTATACTTTAAACTTAATTTGTTTTGTGTTTTTTAATTTTAATATAAATAAACTTTTTTCTAGTTTATTTTTTTATAAATACTCCGCCATAAAATATGGCATATTTATATTTTCCTAACAATTTAAAATTAATTTTTATAATAAAAATAAGTCTTAATTGCAATCCCTGACTTAAAGTTTTGAAACAACAGCCTTATATTCTGTTTCTTATTTGAAATGTTCTTAAAATAAAGATGTGTTTTCTAACTTTAAGAATTTTATATTCTCTCAAAATCTTAATTTAAGAACCTTTTTTATAACAGTGCACTGAGTATTGTGTGGTGTTAAGGAATGTAAAGTGAATGGAATGTGAATGTGAATGCGAATACTTGACTACGCACTGAAGGCGTCTCTCAAATATGCCACAAGTCCATTTCAGACATTCTAATCCTTTTAACGCCGTCTGTCGACAGACAGAGAGAGAGAGAGAGAGAAAGGGAGAGAGAGAGAGAGACGGACAAACCGCAACAGACCCCTAACAGGATAACTGCCAACTCACAGACAACGAGGTTTTGGGTTTTGGGTTTTGGTTTCAGTTTCGGATGGGGGGGGGGACATATGTACATAAGTTTAGGACATGTCTAGATGGAGCTGAAAGTAGAGCTCTGCAGTTTCCAGTTTGCCACGGCTGCTTAGAAAATTTGCATGTTACAAGTGCCAAACCGCAAAACTAACAAAGCGCACAGCAGGCAAAAAAAAAAAAGAACAGGACGAAGGATGGGGCACAAAATACTATACTAGGCAAAACAAATCACTCGAACTAAAAATAGCCAAAGCCAAGAACTCAGAATGGAAAGGACGAAAAGGACTCAAATAGAGCCTGCTGTGACGACAAATAACTGAAAGACATTCTCCACTCTTTTTATATTTTACTTTCTTGGCATTGCTTTTGCTTCGGGCTTTTCTCGTTTTCCCACAATTTTCCCAGCACTCTTTTGACATTGTAGAATAGTAAAAGGAAAATGAAAACAAATAATAAGCAGCAGATAAGCAAGACAACGTTGTTGAAAACCTTTTCATAATGAATACAAATATTTAAATCTAGAAAACCACAAGAAAAGCGCTGAAGGAGTGAAAACCAGAACAGAGCAAAGACTTGAATATGTTTAAAGAGTAAAAGAGAGAGAGAGCTTGAAATATAATAGTCATAAGTAACATTTAAAATGAAAATATGAATACTTATAACAATTGCAAAGTGAAATGAAAAGTAAGAGAAACATAAACAAAAGAAGAAAATTTAATAAACTGAAAGGAAGTTGAAGAAAGCAATGTTATATTTTAGAATTATGACTTAAATAATATTTAGATATATTTAAGAATGGACTGAAATTTAAAAGGGGATAAAATTAATGTAAAAAGTATTTAATACAACGAAAAAGGCATAATATGAATAGTAGTAGTATGAGAAATTTGAAAAGGAATGCTTAAAAAAATATATAAATTCGTTTAAAGAAATTATTATTATTTATATTTTAAAAGGAATAAAAATATTAAGAAGTATTGCAAAAATACAATAAACTTTATTAAGATTCATTTGTTATGTAGATCAAAAAAATATATAAATTCGTTTACAGAAGTTATTAATATTTATATTTTAAAAGGAATAAAGATATTAAAAAGTAATTCAAAAATACAATAAACTTTATTAATATTTATTTTTTTATTTAGATAAAAAAAAACGGTTTAATGTTATTATTAATATTTATATTTTAAAAGGAATAAAGATATTAAAAAGTAATTCAAAAATACAATAAACTTTATTAATATTTATTTTTTTATTTAGATAAAAAAAATCGGTTTAATGTTATTATTAATATTTATATTTTAAAAGGAATAAAGATATTAAAAAGTAATTCAAAAATACAATAAACTTTATTAATATTTATTTATTATATAGATTAAAAAAATATAAATCCGTTTAACGAAATTTTGAATATTTATATTTTGAAAGGAATAAAAATATTAAGAAGAAATTTAAAAATTAATATTTATTTATTATTTAAATTTATACAACTTAATTGCAATTTTATCATCAAGAGCTTTAAGATTATTTATTTAAAATTCAAGCGGAACTTTCTACTGCATTTGACAGATAGATATAAGTCTATCTGAAACCGTATTATATATAATATATTAATAGGAATAAAACTATTAGGAAGCAATGCAAAAATAAAAAAAGCTACAATTAAAACTTATCAATATTTAGATAGAATTTATCTACTAAATTATATAACTTAATTTGCCATTATATCATCAAATGCTTCAAGATTAATTATTTTAAATTCAAGTGGAACTTTCTACTGTAGTTGACAGTTTCTGTCTATTTAGAGTCGTAATTGACACTGAGATTAGTTAAATCTGTGACAACTACTTGAATACATGATTCTTAATTAATACTTATTCAGCATTGATAATATTTTCCATTTATTTTCATCGTATTTGTGGATATTTGCATTTGTATTTGTGGCACAGTTCATTAGATGCGACATGCAATTGATTTCATTTGTTTCTCTCTCATTTAACTTGATTAGTTTATTTTCTTACAGCTGCGGTTTTATTTTTTCTACAAGTTTTTGTGTTTTTTTTTTCGCCAAGTTTTCTCTTTTATCTTCACATGCAATTTGCGTTGGTAAAGTTGAATTAACGTTCAAGTCAACCGCATAAATTGCCACATTGCGTATACGCAATTTATTTTACTTCAACTCAGTTTTAGACGTCTCACAGTGCGTCTAATAAATATATGTACACACATACGAGTGAATGAGTGAGTGAGAAGTGAAATTCATTTCTTTATAAATCGGTGTAGATAATGCTTAATATATATGTATATATATCTTCATTTTGCTGGCCATTTGGCTTGAAATATCGATGGCGCCTAAAGTGGCCACAAAAGGCGTCAGATAATTCAAATTTGCGTGCACTTTAATTAGCTTAACTGCTAACAGGGCTAACAGGGCCGACGCTGGATAAGCTGGATAGCATAAAGCCAGCACACAACGTTCAACGTTGGCCATTTTCTCTCATTGCTTGGCACACTGTCTGCCAATTACGAGTCCTGCTTTTCCTACTCCTTTCACACTGAGAAAAACAAGACAAACTTATAAAATCAAACACATTTAACTTACATATTTTGTTCTTAAAAAATTACCTTTTTAAGACTCAATTACTAATAATAGGAATATTAATCTAAAAATTCGCAGTTCTTAATATAACAATAAAAATCTTAAATAATTAGGAAAATGTAAATATGTTAAATGTTATGACAAAGTATTTATAAAAAGCTTAAACAAGAAAAAAATGTATGTATATTAAAATAAAAATGAAAGAAAATAAGTTTAAAGCAGTGATTAAAACCTTAACCGAAACCGTAACCTTTAACCGATAAAAACCGATTGAAATTTGTAACCGTAACTGAAACCGTAACCGAAAAAATGTTTATCCACAGTACAGAAAACCCATAAACCGAAACTCATGAAGCCGTTTAACCGTTTGTAAACGAATCATTTATAAGGGTTAATTTCGGTTCTGGGCGTCGCAGCTACTGAGCAACTTTTATAATTTTGAACTGCCATAACTTTGTCAAAAATCAATGAATTTTCATGAGCAATGTAAATTTGAGCATGATTTTTCCCCTTAATTCGTTCTGCATTTAAATTTTGTTCATTTTGAAAATTCTAAAATTTCGAGATTTTTCGAAAAATGATAAGGGGTAACACTGTAAAATTTCTAAAAAATTCGAATTTTAAAAAATTTTCAAAATGGATAAAATTTAAATGCAGAACGAATTTAGAGGTAAAATTACGCACAAATTTACATTGCGCATGAAAATTGATTGAGTTTTGATAAAATTATGGCAGTTCAAAGTTATTAAAAATCAGAAAAATCGAAATAATCGAAATTTTCAAACTAAATGAATGTATATGAGGTTAAATTATAATAAAATCTACATTACACTGGACCATTCCAGTAACCAGATTATATTATTTTCCAGGCTAATGAAAGGATTATTTTTTAAAAATTCCCTGACCTTTGATCTGAATTTGACGCACTTACAGGTGGAATTTCGCAAAACTTCGACTTATTGCACTATTAAAAACTTGGTCTTAACTGAAATGTGCTTTAAATCAAGATGTGTTTTCTAACTGGAAGAATTTGATGTTCTCGCCGCATTTTTTAGACCTAAATTCTAAGATTTGACAGCAAAATGTTGATTTTCGAGCCTATTTTTTCTCTCTGTGTACTGCTCAAACTGCCGCTTTCCCGACTGTGTCACATTTTATAGTCGTAGTGCAAAGGGCCCCGTGCACGTAGGCAACATTTTGCATTGATAAGACAGCTGGACGTGTCCTGGCATTGTCCTGGCATTGTCCTGGCAATTGCCGGCTGCTTTGCTCGCTTGCATGCGCGATATGCAACCAGACATTAACGTAATAAGCAGTCCGGCCAACAGGATAATTAACAGCTAGCAGCAACCATCAACTGTTGAACCAGCTTCCATTTCCAGCTGTAGTTCACAGTATGGAAACTTCCGTTCATTCTGGCATTGCGTATACGCAGCGTATGACCTCAGCAATGAGAACAACAACTCAACGTTTGTCTTTGACGTTGCTTTAAATTCAATAAAAATAATAAATACGGGTAGTAGATGCTTTAACAAATACCATACCAAATTCAGTGAGTTGGCATTGGCAGCATTTTGATGTCGTAAATCTCCAGTTAAAGGCTAATCAAATGCGTCAAGGCTCGCCACGCATGCGACCTTTGCCATTTTCTATAATTTCAAAATGAAAATCTACATGCTGCTCAGAAGGCTGTCATGGAGACAGACAACGAGACAGACATCGGGACAGACATCGGGACAGACAACGAGACTTCGAGACAGAGAAGCAGAAAGTTATTGGCTTAACCGCAGCCTTGCGATTTCATAACACTCACTTCAAAAAGTCAGTGCACAGTGGCATTAGCACTTTAAATATTTAATCATATGGAAATTTATATACAGCACTTGTTTCTAACTTCGTTAGAAACCAAAGTCGAGACAACTAAGTGCGATTCAATATTTTTAAATATTTAAATTGGTTGAATTAACTAACAGCAAAAAATATTTATTTATTTCTTAATTATAAAAATATCCAATCAAGATATTTACTTAAATTTATAGCAATTGAACAAAAAATTAATTTAATTACTTTTCTTATAATTAATTTTCATAATTAAATTTCATATTTATTTGCATATTTAATTGTTAATTATAAAAATGTTAACTAAAAATAATTACTTCTATTTAAATATTTTTCTTATAATTGCATATTTATTTTTTAATTATAAAAATATTAATTCAAGATAATTACTTACATTTTAGCGCACTTGAATTAAAAATGAATTTTATTATTTTTCTTAGAATTGCATATTTATTTGCATGTTTATTTGTTAAATTTAAAAATGTTAATTAAAAATAATTACTTTTAGTTAAATATTTTTCTTATAATTGCATATTAATTTTTTAATTATAAAAATATTAATTCAAGATAATTACTTAAATTTTAGCGCACTTTAAGTAAAACTGAATTTAATTATTTTTCTTAGAATTGCATATTGAATGCATATTTTTTGTTAATTACTAAAATATACATTTAAATTTAGCAGCATTGAAGAAAAAATTAATTTGAATATTTTTCTAATAATTGTATATTTATTGCATATTTATTTGTTAATTATATAAATATGCATTCAAGATAATAAATAATAATAATAAATTACTTAAGCGCAATTGAAGAAAAAATTAGTTTGAATATTTATTTAATAATTGTAGATTTAACAAACACTTACTGTAAAATTAAATTTGAGCTTATAAATTCATTTTAAATAATGAATTAAAAATTATTGTTGATTAGCAGTAATAATATGTTCTAGAAAAATTATCGGCTATTTTGAATTAATTAAAATAAAATGTGAGTGATGAATAACGACTTTAAATTTAATAATTTGTAAAGTAATAAATAATAAATACATATTAGCTATATTTACAGAATCTTATGTGTCATATTTATAGTAGCATTTTAGTTTTCTTTATATTTTTTCATTTTACAATTTTTTAATTACCTTCAAATAAAATCAGTGGTCAAAGTATTGTACAAAATGTAAATTAAATTATTAAATTATTAAATTATATTTTATAATCACGATTAACAGTTGTTAACGCTAGTGACGAAAGCATCACGAAGTTAACAATTCAAATAGATTGCATATCATTTTAAATTTTAAGCTGAAAGGAAAAAAATAGTTGAAAAGTCTCTTAAAGTAAAAATATTATTTTTGCTTTAATTATTTTATTTCCTTTTTTTAATGTTTGCCAAAAAGAAGAACTTTGCTACCAGAGTACCACGTAGAATTCTCAGTTTCTTAGAAGCACAGTGTCTATTTTTGGCAGATGGCAACAACTACATAATCAGTTTACACTTCAGGGATGGGCGTCAGACACGCCCTGTCATTGCCATTCCGAGGATCTGAAAGTGAAAATCAGCTACACAGCCATTTCAAGCACATAACACAAATGTCCTTGTCTTTGATTAGTTGAAGCAACAACAAGAAGGACATTGACAACAACCAGAACAACCAGGACAACGACAACTGTTAACCCTTAACGGGTTTCTGTTTCGGGCATTTTGTTAAACGCGTTTTTGCCATGTCTTGCTATTTGTTTTTAGGCGCTACGTTTTTTGATTCCCCAATGCAAAGTTGCCAATTGTCTCTTGCCCACGTCTCGTCCTCGTCTCGTCCTCGTTTTCGTCCTCGTCTCGTCCTCGTTTTCGTCCTCCTTCTCGTCCTTTGTCTTTGACAACGTTGAACTGTTGCCTGTCAATCAGTCGATTCAGTCATTTGATTGTTTTGCGCATCACGTTGTGCATTTCATTTTTATGTCAGGCTTGTCAAATTAAATTATATAAATACACTCGCAAAAAAACTTAACTAAGTAGTTAAATGAAAAAATCGTACACATGTTTACTATATTTTAATGTATTCTAGAAACAGAAATATTATTAATTTTTAATTTTTATCATATTAAATTGAGTTCCAATATTTGATAAGAAATAAACAATAATAATTCAATTGAATATTTCATATAAAAATCACAGAATAACTCTAAATTTTAATTTTTATTATAATAAAAATATTGTAAATTATTAATCAAGATAAATTGACTTTATGATTATAACAAATTTAGCATTATAAATTATTTTACATATAAAAATATGTGTAAATAAATCCAAATAAAGAGTTATTATTTAATGTTTTTACAGGAATCAATTTAAATCAAATAATTTCATTTATTTTATAATTTATATTTTAACTAATAGATAATAGAAAATAGACTAATAGATAATATGAATATGGTTTCGGTTCACAACAAAAATTAAGGTTTTCATAGCTTTACATGAAAAAAGACTTAATGCTCTAATTAGTCTGGAAAATAATGTTATCTGGTTACTTTAATGGTCCAGCGTAATGTCGATTTTATTATAATTTGACCTCATATAAATTTGGTTAATTTGGATTGAAAATATCGATTATTTCGATTTTACTGATTTTTAATAACTTCGAACTGCCATAATTTTGTCAAAACTCCATCAATTTCCTTGCGCCATGTAAATTTGATCATGATTTTACTTGTCATTTGTTCTGCATTTAAATTTTGTTCATTTTGAAAATTTTTGAAAATTCGAGTTTTTTAGAAATTTTACAGTGTTACCCCTTATCATTTTTCGAAAAATCTCGAAATTTTCAATTTTTCAAAATGAACAAAATTTAAATGCAGAACGAATTAAGAGGTAAAATAATGATCAAATTTACATTGCGCATGAAAATTGATTGAGTTTTGACAAAGTTATAACAGTTCGAAGTTATCAAAGTTGCTCAGTAGCTGCGACGTCCAGATCCGAAATTAACCCATATAAATGAATTGGTTACTAACGGTTATTTCGGTTTAAAGAGTTTCGGCTTATGGGTTTTGGTAGAGCGGAAAACATTTTTTCGGTTACGGTTTCAGTTACAGTTACAAATTTCAATCGGTTTTCACTGGTTAAAGGTTACGGTTTCGGTTAGGGTTTTAGTCCCTGATTAAAATGCAATAATTTAATGCCTTACTTCAAATTCATAGAATCGTAATAAAAAGTTGAAGAATATTAATTAATTTACACACAACACTATGTCGAAAAAATATCAAATTAAGAGCTATTGCTTTAAGATTTTATTTAAATCAATTCAAGTCAAAAATTTTAAATATTTTCTAATATATATTTTGACTATATTTTATTTATCGAATAAAATGTTTTAAATGGTTAAGATATATTATGAAAATCGATTAAACATATTTACGAATTTCTTTTAAGTTAACATAGTATTTTTTTTAAGTGTACACACACACACACAACCGCACACACACACACCTATGTTTTCACGTTGCGAATTTTCGGCAACTGTATGCAACACAAATTGTGTGCAATGAAATGTAAATGCGCAGCTAATGAAATGCTCATAAATGCCGCCTCCAGCAGCTAAAGTGGGCGTGGTCCACTGACAGTGTCAATGAATAGAGCTGAATAAATCAGCAAATTCGCTAAAAGAGAATGTGAATACCGGAAAATTAACCAGTTGCAGTTGCAGTTGAAGTTGCAAATTACAGCGAACGTAATACGCATAATTAAGAGTTGCCCATCAGGGAATGTGGCAAGAGTTGCCAGTTGCCAGTTGGCAACTGTCAGAGTAGCCAGTGTTGTCGCCAGTGGAATTCCAGGAATTAAACATTACTTATACGCCGTGTGTGTCGCTGTCAGCTGTGTAAATAATTGAATTAATAGCTTCATGTAAGCGCCACTAATGAGCTGTTGCTCAACACGCTCATACACCCCCCGTTGACCCCGTTGCCCCCCTTACACTCCCTTTTAGACCCTCCCTCTCTCTCTTCACTTTGTTTGCATATTTTAAAGCACACTTTGTTGACGTATTAAAATGTAATTGGCTGCGGCATCTTGAATTCTCTTTTGCCGTAAGGGTGTGCCCTTTGAACTTTCGTGTCACCCCTCGCTAGTTTGCACAACTGTCATAGACAAAGTTACCTGCCTGACTTCCAACTTGTGTGGAGTTTTGTTATCACGCTCCCTCTAAAGGGACAACAACTCGAGTCTCGAGTTTCAAGTCTCGAGTCTCGACATTTCCCGCTCTCTGATCTCTGTTTAATTTGTGTGCACAAAACTGAAACTTTTCAATTGATGCATTGCATCTCTGCAATTGAAGGATGACAAAACTCAAGTAAAACTAAAGTTCAACATGTTATTTCAATTACAGGTGTTTTTCCACCTATCACATGCATACAGTGAAAATTCCTTGAAGAGCGCATACCGGGAAATTAATTTCCGAAATCATTGTCGATTGTTTTCTTGCTTAAATCTTTTAATAAGCTAATCGGAATGAACACCAAATAAAATAAAGTGAATTCAACAATTGTTCTCTGTTATTGTGGATCTATTTTTAATTCCCTCTTAAGTCTTACTAAAGTCATAAATGGAAACTACCATTAAAAAATTGTAATTCCTGACTATTACTGTTGGAGGTTATCGATGATTGTTAATGAATCAGAGCAATGAATTTATGTTCAATTAGTGGCAATACGTCAGTCAATCAGTCAGAGAAACAGTCACTCAAATAAATGAGTCAGTCGAATAAACGAGTCAATCAGTCAATCGGTCAATCAATCAGTCAATCAATCAGTCTGTCATTTAGTCAGTCAATCTGTCAATCAATCATTCAACCAGTTAATCAATGAGTCAATCATTCAGTCAGCCAATCAATCTGTCAGTCAATCAATCTGTCAGTCAAGCAGTTAGTCAATCAATCAGACAAACAATACATCAGTCAATCAGTCAGTCAATCGATCAGTCAATCAATCAGTCAAACAACCAATCAAGCAATATGCCAGTCAATCAATCAGTCAATCAATCAGTTATCAATCAATTAGTCCGCCAATCCATTAGTCAGTCAGTCAATCAATCAGTCATTCAATCAGACAGTCAATCAATAATTCAATTGGTCAGTGAGTCATCTAATCAGTCAGACAATCTACCATTCATTAATTAGTCAGTCATCAACTTGTCAATCAATCATTGAGACAGTTAATCGGTCGGCCATCAGTCCGTCTCAATCATTCTGTCCATCATACAGTCAATCAATCTTTGAGCCTATCAGGCCTTACAATGGTTTGTCAATCAGTCCGTCCATCGTTCATACAGTCAATCAATCAGTTAGTCAGTCAATCAGCACAAAGATATATATATTTGTAAATAATATGAAATTTTTTAAGTGTGATCCTTAAATACTAGTAAAATTTTCAAATTGAGATTGAGATTCACTTTCGGAATGTCTCTCAATTAAATATCCTTTAAAAGCTGTCAAGAAAGACAATCAAATAATTAATATAAATATAAAATTTCATAGTAAAAAAGAGTACCTCAAAAAGCAGCTAATGTAAAAGATTTTAGAATCCTTCGGAATATTTTCTATGCTCAAAAAATGAAATTTGCTTGGTAAATATTTAAAGAGTACACTGCAGAGTGCACTTTAAAAGAGATGGTTACTTACATTGTGAGTACAGCGAGATTCCTTCCAGGCACTTGCGCTTACTTATCAGATAAGTAGTTTACCTTTTTGAATGTTTTTGTTACTCGTAGTTCCCCATTTTTCCCCTAGAAGTGTTTTGCTTCCTTTCGCACTTTGTCGCATTTACAGCTTCATAAAAAACTAAACCGTTGACAAATTTTACGCTGATTTGTGTGAAGTAAAAGAGCAAAAAAAAATAAAGTTGCAGGCTGCAAATTGCTGACTCTGGCTCCATTGTCAATTATGTAGAGAGTCCAGAGTCCTTTTCCTATAGACTCCTTTTCTTCTGCTTCATTCTTCTTCTTTTGCTGTTGTTCTTCTCCTGGGGCACATGCAACAATGGCGCAGAGCGACAGCTGTTGAAGGCTACATAAAACGCGGCCAGTTCATGTTCACATTCCATGGAACTTTACACAAACACACGTACAACACACACACACGTACAGTACACACACACATGTGCACATCATAAAATGTCATTATGTGCAAAGTTGCGTTGCGTTTTTGCCTGTGTTTTTGCCCAGTTGCCCCCTTGTTGTTGTTGTTGTCTCCAGAGTTGTTTTCAGCTACGTTTTTATTATGTCGCGCGTGGCCTGTTGCTCCATTTTAGAGATGACAACGGATACGATTTTCTCTTTCCAACTCACGCACGACAAATATTTAAATTTAAAAAAATCTTCATCTATTTGTTGTAAATTTTTAAAAATAGATATTTCCTATGAAATACGTAATATTTTGAGAACTGAAAATCAAAAAAGGTTATTATTTGTTTCTTAAATAAAATGTGTTCATTTAGTGTTTTTATCAAAACAATTACTTGTCTAACTATATGCATATATATTCTCGATTCACTATTAATAGCAATAAAATAAAAAATCCTGATACAATTCATAAATGTATTCCTTTTTTTTTGTACATACATATATTTCAAGAAATAGTTTTTATTTATTTTTACTTGTTTCCTTAATAATATACATATGTAAGTTACTTGTTTGTCAAAACAATTACTTGTCTAACTGTATACATATATAATACGAAATTTACATCACTCTTCTCAATTCGAAATTAATTGCAATAAAATAAAAGAGCCTGATAATTTTCATAAATGGATGCATTTTTTCGAATACATATTTTTAGAAATAAATTTTAAATATATATGAATAAATTAAAAAATAAATGTTTACTCATATCAAAAAATTACCTAAATAGAATTTGTCTAAACAAAAAACTGAGAATTTATAAATTTTAAATATATATGAAGAAATTAAAAAATAAATATTAATTCATATCAGACAGATAAACTAATAAAATTAGTATGAAGAAAATACTGAGACATTATAAATTTTGAATTTACTCATATCAAATAATGAAATAAATAAAATTTGATCTGAAGAAATAACTGACATATTATAAAATTAAAATATAAATAAATATATTTTAAAAAATAAATAGTATATTTTTGTTCTTGAATTTAAGTATTTTTTGAATTTATTGATATTGAGGTATGTGCGTTCAATTTGTATTAACTTTAAATAATATAACAACTTTCAATTTAAATTTCTATAATAAAAAAAAATTTTCAAAATTAGAATTTTTTGTGTGTATTTTAGTATTATTTTTCCTGTACTTAAATATTTTTTAAATTCATTGATAGTTAGGTATGAGCGTTCAATTTGTATTAGCTTTTAAATAATATAATAAATTTTATATTCAATTTTTATGCTACAAAAAATTTCAAAAATGATTAAAATAACGAAATATTGTAATTAAGTATTTTTTTCATGTATTTTAGTATTTTTTTCATGTATTTAAGTATTTCTTTTAATTCTTTAATGGTTCGGTATGGGCTTTAAATTTGTATTTTTCAAGGCTGATGACATCTCTTTTTCCTACACGCACACACACACAGACACACACACACACATATATATACTCATACACATACGCATATTATCATTCTCAGGAGAATGAGATATAAGGAAATGGCATTGGCGTGGCGTGCCCGGCCTGACAATGGCTCAAAGCGAAGGACTTGGCTCATGTGGGCAGAACGCGTTTGCGTTTCTCAGAATTGC
Organism: Drosophila kuntzei; assembly: GCA_035042165.1. Taxonomy (NCBI): domain Eukaryota; kingdom Metazoa; phylum Arthropoda; class Insecta; order Diptera; family Drosophilidae; genus Drosophila; species Drosophila kuntzei. The sequence continues at coordinate 3,391,342 of JAWNLU010000634.1, read as the reverse complement.
ACGCCATTCAATTGCCTTGACAACTTGGCCAACTTGACTAACTTGGCCATTTTTCCCCATTTTTGCCCAGTTCGGCGCAGCTGTTTGTTTGCCTCACTGATTTCGCCTGACTCTTTTATATATTTGCACTGTTTCCTATATTTTCCATTGGTTTCTCCAGTTGCAACGCATTTTAGTTAAATTAAAAATCAATTGCACATGACAAAACCGCAGCCACATCTATCGTATGGTCAAAGGTCATGGGTCACAAATAGAGAAAAACAAGAACATGATTGGCAGCAGAAACAGAAACAGCAAATGAACAAAATGAAAACCAATCTAACCATGCATAGATATAGCTAAAGTGCCACCCAAAAAGCAGCTACCACAGCAACATTTGCAATTTGCATTGCCTTTGACATTTGCATTCTCCTTTTAAATTCTCTCTCTTTCTCTCAATCTCTTCGAGAGTCAAATTCATTGATTATAAATTGAGAGAAAATCTTAGCTACAACATTTATAATTAAAGTCTTGAATTTCTGCACTTTCAGCTACTTCTAATTAAATTAATTATATGCCTAAATTTCAGGTCTGCAATTTACTAGTGAAATTATTCATTTAATAATGAATAGGAATATGAATATGATTTCAATAAAATAAGATGTTAACTCTTCGTATTACTCGAAGATTTTAATGATTTATTTTTTTTTAGATGGAGAATTGAAAATATTAAAAAATATGATACTTTTCAATTTATAATTCCAATTAAATATTTGGAAAAAATATATAATGTTTAATATATATTTTTAAAATATATTGACCAAATATTAAACTTTGATTATACAAAGTAATTAATTTTTTTGAATAAAATAATATTAAATACATAGAAAAGTTAAACTATTTCATATTCAATTTTTATGTTTGCATTCAAAAATTTTTAGCATACTTTTTGGGGCTCATTATATTTTAAAACTCTTTTTCTTTTTTTTAAATATGTCTGAAAATCATTTTAAAAAAATATAATCTATATTACAAAATATATTTATTTTAATTATCGAATGAATTTCATTAAAAGTTTACTTTAAAGTTAATTGAAAATTTGTACATAGTGAATTGAAAATAATAAAAAATAAATTATGTTTTAATGTATAATTCTAATCAATTATTTTCAAAAAGGATACATTGTTTAATATATATTTAAAAACATATTGTCTTAATATTAAACTTTAATAATACAAAGTAATTAATTTTGTTAATCAAAAAAATTAAATACATAGAAAATTCCAACTATTTCATATTCCATTTTAGAGTTTGCTGATAACATTTTGTAGGTTGTTTCTTTTAATTTTTTAAGTTATTGTTTCTTAACATTATTATTTGGGAAAAGGTTATATGGTTAAAAATGTATTTTTAAACACATTAAATAGCCATTACACTTTAATAATACAAATTAATTAATTTTGTTAAATATTCCATGTTCCATGTACTTTTTTTTCCATGTACTCTAAATATATTATATTATATTATATTTTAAATCTCTCTATCCGTTTTTTAGATTTGTCTTGCAATAATTTAAAATTATATATACAAAATATATTTTTTTTAATTATCAAATTAATTTCATAAAAAGTTTACTTAAAATTGTGTTGACAATTAATTTTCTTCACTTGAATAAATTATTTGGAGAGCATTTAAATCTCATTAACTTAAACACTTGGTTAACCATTAAGGAAACTGAAAGAAACCAGCTTTGTAATTATCATGTTCAATAGTCAATTTTTGTTATTCTTTTTACAGAGCTTAACAAGACTAAAACCGCAGTTGGCCTATTAAGTTTCCAGATATCGCTCTAAATATTAATTAACGCAATTACCAGGGGCACCATTTGTAGCCAAGCAACCGTGAAAACTAAACAAAAGCTAAGCTCAACGAAAATATAATCACAATTTAAATATAGATAAGTTTTCATATGCCAGCACGCAGAAGAGAAAAGAGAGGTAGAAAATATAAGAAAATAAAAGTGAAAACAGAGCATAAATTTATATTAATCCTTTGTTGAAATATGGAAGCTTGTGGCATGTAATAACTGACTGACTGACTAACTGACTGACTGTTTGACTGCTTGGCATAAAGTCAAAGCTTTGCGTGTTGTCTGCCACAAGTCGAATCGAAAAACAAGCTGCAAATTGCTTAGGCTTTCCTTTTGCCGTACAACGCGTCGTATGCGCAATGTGAAAAGCCTTTAATGCGCTGTGTTTGGCGTGAAGTTGCCAAAGGATCCACAACACGCTCTCTCTTCCTCTCTTCCCCTCTCTTCCTCCCTCTGTTGTTGTTTGCAAAAGCAAAACACAGAAATGGTTTTTCACTTTTCAGTTAATTAATTTATAACAGCTTCATACGTTCAATGACTTTTCCACTTTGCTGCTGTCTTCTTTTATTTTTTAAATACTTTAAGAGAATTTCATTTGAATTGTTGTTGTCATTTTTTTTTTTGCGGATTTTCCATTTCGGTTTTTCTTTTCTATTTTTAGCAACTGATTTAATATGCGTGCATGCGTGCGCGTGTTTCCCTTAAATTTTCTTTTTTATTTCATTTCATTGTTGTTGTTTTAAGCGCTTTGTTTCTCAGCCACAATTTTCTTAGCCACATTTCGTCGCCTTGGACAATTTGTATGCGGTTTGTAAGCCATTTTTCACTTAAACTTTTGCCCACAATGTCTCCCCACGCATTTCACTTATGTAGATTTATGGTATAGGGACATTTCAGGCGGTCAACTGTGTCTTTTTTTTTGTAGATGTGTGTTGCAAGCATAAAAGGGAATAGATAAAATAAAGAGCAGCACAAGATAGCGAATGACTCATTTTACCTCTCAGCGCAGTTTGCACTATTTACATTTGTTTTCTTACCAATAACAACTTAATTCTTGTGAAAGTGCAAAAAGTATAAAAGCTACGCATTTTAAATAAACTTTAATTTTTAATCTATTATTTTTATTATAGTCAACAGTTTTTTAATGTTAAATAACAATTAAGAAATTATTTTCCAATTTTTGATAAACTCTTAATTTTAAATTTACTTTTACATTTTAAATAAACTTTAATTTTAAAACTATTATTTTTATTACAGTCAACATTTTGTTAATGTAATAAAAGTTGCTCTAGCAATAATTAAACTTGTTGGAATGAGTTAAATAATTATTAAAAAATTATTTTCCCATTTTTATTGCCTTTATTTTAGAATAGTACTTACTTATTTTTATTTATTAATGACAAAATGATAATTAAATTTATTGAGACATTTCAGACAATATTAATATATGTTTGGCTATACAGTTAAATAATTTAAAATAATTGCTCTTTCATACGAATTTTTATAAGTCTTAAAAGTTAAATTACAATACAAGTAAATGATCCCAATATTTTGCATACAATGTAAATTTAATGTAAACAATTTTTAGCAATAATTAAAATTATATTTACATGTTTAATTACAATTTGTCTTTAACTATTCTATTTATATTTAGCAATACATTTTATGTGTATTAGAATTTCTCTTTTAGTAAAAGTAATAACATTTAATTATACTTTTGATACTGCCAACTGCAATTTTGTACTACAAACTTCCTAACATATTTCATAATAGTTTTCACTTAATTTCAGTTTTGGCCAAATTGTCGAGAACTTTGACGAAACTTTGCTTACAAATTGAGCCACATGTTAAAAGTCATAACATTTAACCATTTTAGTGATAGGAAGTCTAAGTCAGTTTAAAAACCTTATTTTACCCCTTCAATCTGAGCTAACTTATCGGATCTACCACATAATGAAGGAGAAATCCTTTTAGTTGCAATTTGATTTCATTAAAATGCTGCTAACTTGTTGCAGTTTGCACATTAAAACAACATAATGCATTACACACCAAATATTACGTATACGCCACGTGTGAGCCAAAATTAATGAGACTTACGCCCACGCAAAGGAAGCGAGTAAAAGAGAATCGCGTGCTATTGAGGCATTTATTAAATTTGGCTAAAACTGGGCGTAAAATGCGCCGTTTAACGTTGCCGAGTTGCAGATAACACCTGCTGCACTCGGACTGCTCGTAAATCGCATTCTATTTGCAATTAAAATGCAATAGCGGATGCATTTAAATGCAACTCACTGTGTACTCGCAATCGCCCTTCGTCGACTTCCGCTTCACAGTGGGAGAAAAACAACTAGATAAGCTTAGACTAATTAATATCTTGGTAAAAAGCAAAGATATCCTATGTCTATTTTTCCTATGTGTTTAATTTAATTCATGGAATATTTGTAGTATGCAATTTTATTTAAGTTATGCCTATGTTTTTCATTTGTTTATCATATTTAAAAATATAAAAAAAAATTACACTAAACAAATTACATCAAAAAAGTATTTAAATATTATTAATTTTCTATGTGAAAATAATAAATGTTATATTATGTTCTACAAATTAAACATTAAGAAAAATATATTTATTTTTAAATACTTTGCTAATAGGCAAAATTTATTTGAATTCAATTCGTGGAAAATTAAATATACACTTGAATTAATATTATTATATTTTTTAACTGCGCGGCTTTAACTTTAACAAAACGAATTTATTTGAATTAAATTTGTAAAAATATAAAATATATATTTTAAGACTGAAGCCCTTCGAAAATTAATTGAAAATTAAACTATATATTTTGAAGCTTAAACATTTCATTGAAATAAATATATTTATCTTACAAAAATTAATTGAAAAAAAAATAATTAAGGTTTTGATAATCAAATAAATTAGAAAATTCAACTGAATTCGAGATTCGAACACTTGAATTAATAGTTGAATTTAATGCGTTTCTTTAACTTTAACAAATCGAATTTATTTAAATTATATAAGTTCATGAAAATATAAAAAGTTTGCTTTAAAGCTGAAACATTTTGAAAGCTCACAGCTGTATAAATAAAAATATTTTAATTACAAAAATGCATTTAAAAAAAAGTCTTGAAATATTGATAATCAAATTAATTAGAAAATTAAACTGTATTCGATATTCGATTACTTGAATTAATAGATGCAAATCTAGTGATTTTTACCACTGTGCCTTCTGCAACTCGAGGCGACTCGATGCGACTAAAAAACAACTCTGTTAAATGCGCCGAGTTGATTGACATGACACCCAAAAGTAACTGCCACACCTGCCACACCTGCAACTGCCGCAACTGCAACTGCAACTCTTGGTGTGGTATTAAGCTCTAAGCTATTTTTGGTGCATGCAACTTGCTTTTATTCCTATTTTCCATTTTCTATTTTCTATTTTGGGAACATCGTTTATAAAAAGCGCGATGCGACGTGCAACCGCATCCTGCCATGTTTACAGACACGACATGACTTTGCCCCCCTTACCCCCTCCCCCCACCCCTTTCTAAGATTCGATTGCGTTGCGGTTCCATGGTTCAGTGGTTCAGGGGTTCGCTCTCTCCCTGGTTCCCTGTGCACTGCAAAAAAATAAAGACTAACTTCTAAAATCAAGCACATTTATCTTACATACTTTGTTTTTAAAATAACACCATTTTAATATCAAATTAGTAATATTAAGAATATTTATCTAAAAAAACGCAGTTCTTAATTTAAGAAAAAAAATCTTAAATTGTTAGAAAAATTTAAAAATGTCATATTTTATGACGAAGTTCTAATAAAAAAAACTAAATCAGAAATAAAATGTATATATATTAAAATAAAAATAAAATAATATCAATTTAAGGCGTAAAACACATGCCTTAGTATTTTTTGTCCTACTTTTATTTTAACGTCTACTAAAAGCAGTCGACAGGTAGAAAAAAAATATAAATAAAATTCTAAATAAAATGCTATAACAAAAATATAAAATTCAAAATTAAATTATATTATAATAAATTTTAATTTATAACTAAAAATATAGAAAAAAAAATTAAGTTTAAGCTAGGGGTATTCAATAATGTATTTATTTATTAAAAATTAAATTATATTATTATAAATTTTAAGTTAGAACTGAAAATATAGAAACAAAGGGTTATTAAGGGTTATTTAAAAATGTATTAATTGATCCAACAGTTGTTACAAGGATTGAGGAAAACCCAGAAAAACGCCATTATATCAACAAGTATTAGTATTTTATTGAGTATTTAAAATAAATAAAAACTTGGTGTTATTTGAAATGTGCTTAAAATCAAGATGTGTCTTTAAACATTAAGAATTTTATATTATCGTCGCATTTTTAAAATCAAAATTCATAGTTCTGAGACCGTAATCTTGATTTTATAACCTTTTTTATCAGTGTGGTTCGGTGGTTCGGCCTCTTTATGCCTCGCACGTAGTCAACTGCACTTTGAATCCACTTTTATATTTTTTTGCAGCAATTGCTTTGCATGCGCCGCTTTTTGTGTCCTCCACTTTCACTTGGGCCACACGAAAAGCTGTTAAAGTGGCACAAGTGACGCTAGCAGACACCTTTTTGATGATAGCCGACAGAGAGAAAACCGAGTGTTGATCCAGTGACAATTGCCGACAGGTTAAGATATCTTAAAGTCACTTGATGAAGGACAGAAAACAAGTTGAATTTTCAAACTCCAGAAAGGGTATATGAATATCATTTGTGTGATTATTAAATTAATTTATGATAAAGTTCACTTGCTGAAAATGTAATTATATTATTTATTTTAAATTACATTTTTACATTTTATTAGAACGACTTGAAAAAGAAATAATAAAATTTATTGGCCTTTACTATTTTTGTCAATTATAAATATGACTAATTATATAATTTTTGTTATTATAAATAATTTGTTATAAAATTCTCTTGCTGAAATTTTATTTATACTATTATTTTATTATTTATTTTATCACATGAATAAATCAAATAAATTTTATAATTCTTTGTTTTTATTTTATTAGAACGACTTGAAAAAGATATAATAAAATTCATTGGACTTTTTATATTTTTAGTCAATTATGAATATCACTAATTATATTGGATTTATATGTATTTATTTATTTATAAATTCAATTTTATTTGTTTATTTTTTATATTTATGTAATATAAAATGTTGTGAAATACTAAATAATATTTTTATTTTGATTCTGTATTCTCTAATAACATTTAAATTTAAATTGAAAGACTATTTTAAATATTTCTGCGATAAATATAAATTCCATTCATTTAAAGTTAAAAAAAAAATATTTAACAAATATTTAAATTTGTTATATTGTCAAAATAATTACTTGACTAACTAAATATTAAAATTTTATTGATAAGAGTGAGTTTATTTTTTATTTTTTTCTAACTATTATTCTGTAAACATGTAATTAAATTCAAGCTTGCAATTCTTTAGTTAAACTATAAGAGCTTTAAAATAAATTTCAACAGGATATTAAATACGACTTTATCAAAGATTTCCCAAGAAACTTGTAACTAAATGAAAATGCAATTTGAAGCGAAACATGATAGATTTTCCATTGCATTTACTGGTCTCTCGTATTTTCCTTGACTGTGAAATTCAATTCAACTAAATATTGTATTTATAAATGCTGAGTGGAAACTATTGCAATGGTTTTTGTGCCTTCGCCTTGGAGTTGTTTTAATTGACTCTAAATATTTTGTTGCAAGGGTTTTTGTTCAATTTTAATTGCATAGCGATGCTTTTTGTTTTCTTGCAGAAACTTTAAAGTAATTTCACAAAACCGCAATAAATTCCGATGCGGTTAAGCGAACTGAAAAAAAAAGAGACAGTGCGAATAAAAAGAGACAGAGAAGAGTAAAAGTTGACCAGAAGTTTATGGCAAAAAACATAAAGTCGCATAAAAAGCAACAAACACAAAACAAAAATAAAACAAAACAGGAGCTGAGAAACTTGATGTTGATTGCGACTAAAACTTACAAAACAGCTGACACTTTCAAGGGAGTGAGACAGGGGAAGGGGATGGAATATTGGACTAGGGATACTCTATACTTTGAACCAGGGATTAAAACCGAAGCGATTATCGGTTTCAGTTACGGTTTCGGTTATGCTCGAATTAAGGTTTTCGGTTATCGGTTATGCAAAATCTTGATGTACCGGTTTCGTAACGGTTATCGGTTTTTTATAAGTTTCGGTTTAAAAATACCGGTATAGTTTCGGTTCACAAAAAAATATAAATTAAGGTTTTCGGTTGTCCAAAATAAGAAGCTAAATTCATTGTTTTACGTGAAAAAGACTTAATGCTCTAATTAGCCTGGAAAATAATGTTATCCGGTTCCTGGAATGGTCGACCGTAATGTCGACATTATTATAATTTGATCTCATATAAATTTGGTTAAATTGATTTTATTGAATTTTAATAACTTTGAACTGCCATAACTTTGTCAAAAATCAATCAAGATCCATGCGGAATGTAAATTTGAGAATGATTTTACCTCTAAATTCGTTCTGCATTTAAATTATGTCAATTTTGAGAATTTTTCAAAATTCGAATTTTTAGAAATTTTACAGTGTTACCCCTTATCATTTTTCGAAAAATCTCGAAATTTTCGAATTTTCAAATCGAACTAAATTTAAATGCAGAACGAATTAAGAGGTAAAATCATTCTTAAATTTACATTCCGCGTGGATCTTGATTGATTTTTGACAAAGTTATGGCAGTTCAAAATTATCAAATTTGCTCAGTAGCTGCGACGGCCAGAACCGAAATTAACTCTTATAAATGAATCGGTTACTAAACGGTTATTTCGGCTTATGGGTTTTCGGTACAGCGGAAAACATTTTTTCGGTTACGGTTTCAGTTACGGGTACAAATTTCAATCGGTTTTTATCGGTTAAATGTTACGGTTTCGGTTAAGGTTTTAATCCCTGCTTTGAACTGACTTATTTCTATTTGACTTATTATTATTTTGTTCTATTTATTTGTTGTATTAATGCCCAGATTTGATAAGCCCAAAAAAACACTTATTGCCACCAATAAAATGTCGGTCAGTCTTAATGGGTGTCAACAAGACAGCCAATAATAATAATGATAATAATAATAATAATACAACACAGACAATGCTACACTCTTCTACGTTCTCTTTGGTATTTTTTAAGAATTTGACGAGCACTTTATAACCGTTTAATAGCTCGGAACAATGAGCTGACTTCTCAGTCTCCCTCTTCAGTCACAATTGACGCACTTGAGTATTTTTTGTTACCAATACTATGATAAACTATTACTATATATATGTTTGTATGTATGTATGTATGTTGGCTAATGGCATGATGAATTATGGCAGTGCCACTATAGACAAGCTGCCTCCTAGTCTGCCACACTGCCTGACACACACAGTGTCTACCAGTCTGTATGTGTCCAATCGTCCGTCTGTTCAACTGTCTTTGTATCTGACTTGACTTGGACAAACTGCGGTTGTCTTTTGTGCCAAGCATCCGATAGACACCTACACACACACACACACACACACACACACACACACACACACACACACACACACCAATACACCAATACACCAATACACCAATACACAGACATCGTGTCAGGCACAATGCGCGTGTGTCTAAAGCGGAAGTGTCAGTGTGCACAAGTTCTTCTCTCTTCTCTCTCCTCTCTTCTCTCTCCTCTCCCATTATTACAATAAGTGTATATATATTTGTGTGTGTGTTTGTGTGTGTGTTTGTTACATTGTCAGTCGGTCAGAGCCACAACTGAAAATACAACAAAGAAAATATTGTAGCTAGAAAGCGAAACTACTTTCCATGCAACTTCAACTCAAATCTAAAATTAGAAACACTCGTATTCTCAAAGTCTCCACTTAGATAAAATTAAAAAAAAAAACAGCACAAAAAAGTAAGCAATTATTTTAAACAGCTTCACAAATTTATATTCACATGTTTTCTTTATTTTATAATCAATTATAGAGCTTAAAAAATAGGTTCAGAAACACTTAATATTAAATAAAATAAATATATTTATTCAAATACGTTTTATTAAAAAATGTATTTAATAATGGAATTTTATTAATTAAATAAATATATATATATTTGAATATGATTTATTCACCATAATTTTTAATATGGGAAGATAATTAAATTTTGTTAATTAAATAAATATATTTATTTAGTTTTGATTTATTTACCCACTTAATATACGTGGAGATTTAAACTCTTTTAATTAATTAAATATATTTATTTAAATATGGTTTACTTTCTATACGAAGAAATTTAAATTCTGTTAATTAAATACATGTAGTTAATTAAATATGTTTTATTTACAATATTACTAAATATAGGAAGAAATTTTAATTTAGTTAATTAAATAAATATATTTATTTAAATATGGTTTACTTATAATATTATATAATAAAGGAAGAAACTTTAATTGTGTTATTTAAATAAATATATTTTATTTAAATATGATTTAATTACAATATAATTTAATATAAGAAGAAATTTAAATGTTGTTAATAAAACATTGACAATTCATAATTCAATTGATTCTCTATAAGAATTTTGACCAATGATGAATACTATAATTAAAAGGAATAAACTAGGAAATAAAAATTGGAAAATCAAAATTGAGAAAAATATTTCAATTGAAAAAATTAAATTAATTAAAGAAAAAAAGTGCGAAGACAAATATTCGAAAAACAATACATTTTATTAAAAATCTGGGGATTTTTTTATAGTATGATATATAAGAAAAATAAATATAAATTATAAAATTAATATAAATAAATCTCGGGATTTATAATAAAAACTTTTTGTTTTTCAAATACAAAATATTCGAATACAATAATAGTTATTTAAAATTTTCCAAACTTACGGAAGCATATATTAAATATATTTGTACATGTTTTATTTGTTAATATATCAATCGTGATGAAAAATATCAACAACATTATTATTATTTTAAAATGATAAGTTATGTTATTCATATTAATTTTACTTAAATCAAGATATTTATTTAAGATCAATAATCGTTAAAATCTCAGGCTCCAACTGATTTAAAGATTTCTTCAGCAGTGTCAAGAATGACTAAATTAGAAGACTACAGAAAATTTGGGCGTGTTAAAAGGTCAAATATCTCAAATGACTTTAACAAATCACAAAAATAAAATCACCCACTAATTGCAGAAAATTCACGCACAGATGGACAATTAATATATGATATAATTATTGAAATTTAATTAAGTGGCGGCTGGAAATCTCCAAAGGGGTCAAAGAATTATAACAGAGAGTTGAATAAACCATTAAATTTATTTGTTTATTGACCTTTTCAGGTATCTGCACCTGGCAAGGGAGTTTTAATCACCGGATGCGATTCGCCATTGGCCTGGTATCTGGCTAAGAAATTGGATGATCTGGGCTTTACGGTTTATGCGGGCTTTAACACACCCATCGATGATTCCGACGAGGCAAAGATACTCAAGGAGGAAACCTCGGGACGCATGAAATTGTTGCACGTTGATGTTACGTCCGAGACAAGCGTAAGTTTAACAAAAGCTCCATTTAAACTTTTATCCGTAAGCTTTTTATCCTGGCCTAAAACCACAATTGAAAATCCGTCAACAGCTTTTGGAAGCGGCGCGTTACGTTTCCCAACATTTGCCTCATGGTGCCGAAGGCCTTTGGGCTTTGGTGCATTGCGCCCATTGGATTGCCCTCGGTGAACTGGAGTGGATACCATTCGCAGTACTCCGCAAAAGCTTGGATCTCAATCTACTCGGTGAGTGATGGCGCCACTGTGCCACAAATGGGAACTCTGAGAAAGTCTCTGAGAGTTTTTAATAGAAAATTACTATTTGTAATTAACTCATTAATATAATTCTTCTTTTATAAATAAGTTAGTTAAATTTTATATTTTTCTGTCTCAAGATGAATCAAACTTATAGTAATATTAACACTCAAAGAAAATCTCTGAGAGTTTTTAATAGAAAATTACTATTTTTAATTAACTCATTAATGTATTTCTTCTTTTATAAATAAGTTTTAATAGATTTAATTAACTCATTAATATAATTCTACTTCTATGTAATAGTTTTTTCTGTTCCAATTTAAATCGAATTTTCAGTAATATTAATACGCAAAGAAAGTTCCTAAGGGCTTTATATGCAAAATAGTTGTTTTTAATTAACTCATTAATATAATTCTACTTCTTTGTATCAGTTTTTTCCGTCTCTAGTTGAATCGAACTTTCAGTAATATTTATCCTGCATTAGGAATCAAATTAACGCTACTTTAAACAACATTTATTTAATTGCTAATTGTATTTACTTAGTTTAATTTATAAATAACCATAAGAAAATTAAATCTGTCTTTATATTATTTTGATTTCTTATCCGTTGTGTTTATTGTGTTAAGCAAAACTAGAAAAGTCTGAGCAGTAACAAATTATAATAACACAATATTTAAAGCTTGCACAAATATAAATACGAATACAAAAGACTAGTTACTAAAATCCATAATATTCATCTTAAATATTTGATTTTACAAATGAGTCCATTTTAAAGAGAAAAATACAATAAATACAAAAATAAATAAATTTAGTAGTCTTACAATCTAGATGTTTAATCTTTTTTGAAGATGTTTTGTTTCTTGATGTACTTTATGGACAAAATAATCATTTTAAAATTTATATTTTTGTCAAATCTGAGAATGATTATCGGAAAAATACTATAATTATTTTTATCAGTGTATGTAATACACTTTGGCCTGCTTTCGTCACTAGTGCGGATTACCTTCCACAGTGATATATCTTTATTAACAACATTAAAGTTAATTGTTTAAATTTTAGTTGTTTAAAATTAATATTTTCTGTACTTTGAGCGTTTAATTTTTTGATATTTTAAAATTAATTAATTGCGTGCTCTGTTTTAAAATAATTAATTATTTTTAGAAACTGCCTTATTAGATCTTAGAATTCTTTATAAATATATGCACTATTCATAAACAAAAATTTATTTTTGACTTGAAATTATCAAAAAGTAATTCCTGATTCCAAATTTCAAATATTTGAAGACACAACTGTAATGAAAATTTGTTTTTATTTAAGGCGCCGCTCGCTTGACTCAGATCTTCCTGCCGCTGGTACGTCGTGCCCATGGACGTGTTGTGTTCCTCACCTCCGGCCTGAATCGCGTGCCATCCCCGGTCCGTGGTATTCAGTGTGCCACACAGGCAGCCGTGGATTGTTTTGCCGCCTGTCTGCGCCAGGAGATGCGCACCCGGGGAGTGGATGTCTCCGTCGTGGCAGCCGGAGAGTTTGCTCCTGGCAACGGTTGGTTAAACGAGACGGAACTGCGTGAACAGGTGAGAACTACACTACACTACACTACACTACCCTACACTACACTACACTACATTCATTGACCAGAGCAGGCAGAACATTCCGTGCTTAATGACAAGGCCATACACTGAAAAAAAAACAGAACAACTTCTAAAATCAAGAATATTCATCTTACATATTTTTTGTTAATAAAATAAGACCATTATAGGACCTAATTAATAATAATAAGAAGAAGAATAAAAAATCACAGGTCTTAATATATATTTTTTATAAAGTATTTATAAAAATATATATACAAGAATAAAAAATCTTAGATTGTTGGGAAAATTAAAGTATGTTAAGAATTAGAAAAAGAATAGAAAATATTAATATATTTATTTTTTTGATAAAGTATTAACAAAAATATATAAACAAGAATAAAAAGTCCTAAATTGTTAGAAAAATTTAAGTCTGTTATACTTTCATTTGTAAAGTGGCCGCTTCGGTTTGAAAACAAGGAAAAACATATGAAGGGAGTATTTTATAGAAAAAGAAAAAAGGTATTTCCACATTTTAAAAAAGTTCAACTTTAAAATATTATAAATTTAATGAAGCCTGCAATATTTTTTTTATCTTGAGTATTTCAAACTATATGGTCTTTAAATAAAAACTTGGTCTTATTTGAAATGTTCTTAAAATCAAGATGTGTTTTCTAACTTTTTTTATGTTCTCGACGCATTTTTTAGACCAAATTTGAAAGCTCTAAGACCAAATTCTTGATTTTAGAACCGTTTTTTTATCAGTGTAGCGTTGCATGTGGCATGTGGCATTTGGTCTCGTCTTGTTCCAGTTTTTACGATAATGTGCCAGTTAAAAGAAGGCGGAGAATAAGGGAATAAGGGGCAGGCACTAAAATAGTTGCAGATTGCAGATGAGTGAGAGGCTCATTAAAACTCTTCTTGTCTTATCTTCTTCTCTGTCTTTCTGTCGTTGCAGGCCAAGCAAATGTGGAATCAACTATCCTCAGAGCAGAAGAAAACCTATGGCGAGGACTACTATGAGGCGGCCATGACATCCGTGGAGAAATACTCACGACAGGTAAGATGCTCCCAATCCCAAAAAGAAATACACTTGAAATAAAGTTTATCTTATCTCTTATCACGTTGAATATTGAATACCCTTAGACAGTTCTATATTTAATTATAGACAGATCATTCCCATGACATCTAAATAATAATGTATAAAGTAAAAGGGGGTCCGCTCCCTGCTCGCTTTGCTCGCCGAAATGAAAATTAGTAATGTTAAGCTTTAGTCAGAGTTTGGAGTTGATATCTTAAGAAACAAAAAAAATATGCATTCTAAACGATAATTTGCATCCGATTGGCAACTATGGCAGCTATATGATATAGTAATCCGATTTCGACTAAATTTGGTCAGGATGTTAAAGACAGTAACAAACAAATAATCTGTAAGTTTGATTAAGATATCTTAAGAAATAAAAATGTTTTTCATACTGAGCAATTTCCTGACCTCTGACCTGAATTTGATCCACTTACAGGTGGAATTTCGCAAAACGAAAAATTTCAGAAACTTTATTTCGCAACTGAAAATAGCTTAATTTGTTTTTTAATATAATTTCTTAATTTATTATTATTTTTATAACATATTAAAACAAGAAAAATATTGAGATAATTAAAAAAAGTTATTAAAATTAAATATACAAATAAATAGCTGACTAATTGTAGGTAGAGGTAGATGTTTTCCGATACACAGTTCATGGTAAAATTAATTTCATTAGGGTTTAAAAAAAAGAGTATGATTCGAAATAACGAGCACACTTTCTTTTCCATTTCTTTTTCCTTTCTCAGGCTGCTGATATTCAGCCCACGTTGCGTGTTCTCATCGATGCTGTTACCAGGACTTTCCCCATGGCCCGTTACACCCCCGTGACAGCCACCGAGAAGGTGCAAATCTTCCTGGCCGAACACTTGGCGCCCTCACTGTACGAGTCCATCTATGGCGAGCAAAAGAAATTTGTCTATTAAGTAATTTTCACAGTCCGCTTCCGTTTCCCTTGACGACTTCGTTTTTCCTTCCCCCTCCCGATTTGTTTTCTTTCCCTCGAGTTGTTATTGTTTATTTTTTCCTATTGCTCCGCTGTTCTCCAAAGCGCATTTAAAAAAAGAATAAGAAAAATAAAGCGAAACATTGTCCGTCATTTTTGAGCATTTAGCGTTTGTCTTGTATTTATCACTTATTTATTCTTTGATTTCCTTTATGTTTTCTTTTTTTTTATACGGAAATATTGTGCGTCAGTATAATTATGTTTTTGTTATTCTTTTTTGTTGTGCATATTTTTAGTTTCTAGCACCAATTGTAATATTTATACTCAAAAAAACGATAAATAAAACCAATGATAACATGAAAACGGAAATTTATTTAATTTATTTTCTATCTACAGCAAAGAAAATACAAATGTTTTCATTACAATTTTAATGATGTATGAAAATGCAGAGAATATTTATGTAATGATTACATTTATTTTTGGAAATTTAATTTCAACAACTTTTAGTTGGCAACTTTACAGATGAGAATATTTCGGAAATCAGAATGTATTTTAATAATTTTTAAGTAATATTCATGTATTCGTCAGATATAATAAATAAATAGGAAATACACACATTTATACCACTTGATATTATTTAGAAAACTTTGAACCCTTAACTCAAAACTCAACCGATTTCCACGCGGAATGTCATTTTAATCATGATTTGGCTTCCAAATTGATTCTGCATTTAAATTTTGTTCAATTAGAAAAATCATCTATAATTTTAATAAGGGATTAAAACCTAAACCGAAACCGTAACCTTTAACAGGTAAAAACCGATTGAAATTTGTAACCGTAACGGAAACCATATCCGAAAAAAATTTTTTCCGCTAAACCGAAACCCACAAACCGAAACTCTTTAAGCCGAAATAACCGTTAAGTAACCGATTCATTTATAAGGGTTAATTTCGGTTCAGACCGACGCAGCTACTGAGCAACTTTGATAACTTTGAACTGCCATAACTTTGTCATAATTCAATCAATTTTCATGCGCAATGTAAATTTGATCTATGATTTTACCTCTAAATTCGTTCTGCATTTAAATTTTGTTCATTTTGAAAATTCGTAAATTTCGAATTTTTTCGAAAAATGATAAGGGGTAACACTGTAAAATTTCTAAAAATTTCGAATTTTCAAAAATTTTTAAAATTAACAAAATTTAAATGCAAAACGAATTTATAGGTAAAATCATGCACAAATTTACATTCCGCATGGATCTTGATTGACTTTTGACAAAGTTATGGCAGCTCAAAGTTATTAAGGATCAGTTAAATCGAAATAATCGAAATTTTCAAACCAAATGATAAAAATTTATATGAGGTCAAATTATAATAAAATCGACATTACCCTGGATCCGTCCAATAACCAGATATTACCAATTTTTAATAATTTGGAAAAATATTTATGAAAAATTAATGTACCAATATTAATTTTGTCGAGGTATTATTTTCCAGGCTAATTAGAGCATTAAGTCTTTTTTCATGTAAAACAATGAATAACGCTTCTTATTTTATACAACCGAAAACCTTAATTTTAAATTATTTTTGTAAACCTAAACCATACAACCAACCAGACTCCAATATTTTGCGTAACCGAAAACCTTAATTCGAGCATAACCGAAACCGTAGCTGAAACCGATATTCGTTTCGGTTTAGATCGCAGTTTTTTATACATTTTTTAAATACTTTAAACTCTCAAAACTTTGTCAAAACTCTCGGTTTCTATTCCAATGTCATATTTATAATGATTTGGCCTTCAAATTGATTCTGCATTTAAATTCTTAGAAAGAATAAAAAAAATACTCGAAACGTAATCCTTAAAAAGAAACTAAAGTAGAAAGTAATTAACTGCAGTCTTAAATACATTGAAAAACTCAAAAAGGAATTTAATCCAAACAGGCATTCACCAATACATATACACATACACCTATACACACACAGACAATTGTGAATGTAACATTACGATCTTTGATTCACATTCAACGCTGTGGTGATTGACTTTTCTTGATTATTGTGTGGTAAAAACCGTTGTTGGTTTCTGTTGTCACTCGGTAGACGCATTAGCCACGCCCACGCCCACGTTTACGCCTACATATCCGCATTCGCATCCGCAGCTGTGGCTACTTTGAAAGCGTAAGCTTAAGTGCAACACAACACTGATAAAAATAAAATTCTAAGATCTCAGAACTAAGAATTTTGGTCTAAAAAATGAGTCGAGAATATAAAATTCTTAAATTTAGAAAACACATCTTGATTTTAAGAACATTTCAAATAAGAATAATTCTTAATTTAAGACCAAACAGTCTTAAATTCTAAAACTAAAATTAAAAAAATAAGGCAGGTGTTTTAAACTTTATACTTATTTTTTTTTTTATATTTATATATTTTTTGGATTTATTTTTTTTTATAAATTTTCCGATTATAACCACGGTGCCATTATTGTCTTTATATTAAATATGACATATTTATATTTTCTTATCAATTTAAGATTTTTAATTCTTATATTAAGAACTGCGAATTTTTAGATTAATATTCTTAGTTTTATTAATTTGGATGAATGTTCTTGATTATAGAAGTTGGTATTTTTTTCAGTGAATGCGTATTTCGCACAACAACGACAACGACAACTTAGACGAAATCCACATAGACTGGCAACACACAGATACACACACACACACGCACACACACACATAAAAATAAATTCAATAAATTTTTAATACCCTTGATTCCGTTGGTGGCAACAATAGCAACTGCAACAACAACTGCAACAACAACTGCAACAACAACAACAGCAGCAACAACATCAACAGCTGCAACTGCAACTGCAACGTTTTAACAACATCTGTCAAGGACAAAAAGGAAGCAGCTCAGGTGAGAAACAAAATCCCCTAACAGGATAAGGCGTAAAAAGAAGGCGTGGTCGTATTAAACTAAAGGTAAAAGATACTAATACACTGATAAAAAAATAAATGATTCTAAAATCAAAATTTTGGTCTACGAATTTTGATCTAAAAATACTTAAAATTATAAGACACATCTTTATTTTAAGAACATTTTAAATAAGACCAAGTTCTTATTTATATGGGAAACCATTTTAAATACTCAAGACAGCAAAGAATAAAAAGCTGGTTTTAAAAACACAATTTAAAAAAAAATTCGAAATTAAACAATTGAATTTAAACTTATAATATTTTATTGTTATTTTATTTTAATATATATACCAGAAAACGTAACGATTACAATTAAAAAAACAATACTTTACAATCATTGCAATTAAGGTAATAAATAAAATTGAAACGTTTTAGAATTAATATATTCAATAATTGAATAATTTGCAAATAATTGGGCTGATTTAAATATGAAGTTTAATAAATTTTTTTAAACTAAAAATTAAAAATAAATATAATTTTTCAATTTTTATAATAAAAGTTGAAAATAAAAATTAAAAGTATAAATTGAATGTGAATATCTTTTCAACCAAGTAGTGTATTTCCAAAATCTAAAAACATGCATAATGCGTGACTCAATACCTTTAATGTGATGCATCACACGTCCTTTAAGGACGTATTTTAAGGATATTTTAGGTTGAAAAGATATGATTATTAAATAAAAATTTAAATTTAATTATTATTTTTGATATTTATTCTAAATATTTTCAAATAAAAATTTAAATTTAATTATTATTTTTGATTTTATTTTAAAAATTGAAAAATAAGAGTTAAAAGTAATTTTTATAATAAAAATAAGTTTTATTTATTTTATCTGGTTATTTTTTCCGGTTTGGTATATAAATACAAAACATTTATATTTTCCTAACAATCTAAGATTCTTCTACTTATATTAAGAACTGCAGTTATTTAGATTAATATTCTTAGTATTATTAATTTGATCTTAAAGTGGTCTTATTTAAAGAACAATATATGTAAATTGAATTTTCTTGATTTTAGAAGTTGCTCTTTTTTTTAAGTGTAAGAAAAGGATATAAAACTAAAGGTAAAAGATGCTGCTAAGAAGTGCATAACTTTTGCATAAATCTCTCTCATAGTTGTTAATGCAAACCGCGCCTGGCAGACCGACAGTTGCCACATTGCCACATGACTCCTGCCACATTCCCTGTGCCTCCTGCCACATTGCCACTTAGCAGTTGGCAGTTGGCAGCCGTTGCACGTTCGAACTTTTCCTTTTTCGACAACAACAGGAATAAAGAGAAAATAGAAAGGGTATAAAAAAAGAGAGCTGCATAGGAAATGAGCTGGTTAGCTAAAAATATAACGCAAAAACAAAAAACAAAGAGAAAAATAAGAATAACCCTCAGAATTCGACCCCAGGCAAGGTCGATAACTGACGATAACTGACCATTGCTTTATAGTACATATGTACGTATACAGTGCCTCCCAGCTGATTTCAAAAAGTAGCTAAAAAAAATGTGTGTAAATAAATATTTATATTTATGCAATCCACATAAATTTTGGATATTGTTCGGTTCGTTGTTTCGAACCATAGAATGAGACTAAGGTTCGGTTCGTGAACCGGTTTATACAACACCTGTTTAATTTAATACATTAAAATATTTTTATAATTTACATTGTTACATAATTTTTCAAACCAATTAAATTTTTTTTAAGAGAAATAAATAATTAGTATTTAATTTTGTAAGTAATCTAAATTAATTTGAAAATTTATTTATGACTTATTATATTACGAGTTTTTATTTATTCAGTGCATTAAAATATTTGTATAAATAAAGTTTTCCCATAATTTTCAAACCATTTACAGTTTTTATTAAAAAAAATTATAATTTTGAAATAATTGGAAATTAATATACAAATTTAAAAATTACTTAATATTTGATTTTTTTTCGAAGTCTCAAATACTTGGACAATTCTAGAAAAGCATAAAATTGCTCAAAATCCCGAACCGAACCGGTTCTGCGAGGTTCAGTGAAGAACCAATTTGAAGACTTGTTTATAACAACCAAAAATAATGTCAGCATATTTTAGCTAACAAATTTAAAATAAGTTGTAACATTATTTTTGGTCAATTTCTTCAATTTATAAATTGATTGAAAATATTTATTAAAAATAAATACATAAAAGATAAATAAAAGTGTATTTTTAAGTTAAAGAATTAGGCTAACAGCCTGCTTTTATATAATTTTAATATCTCTTTTATCTTAGCTTCTATAAATGATTAAACATTTATCTAGGTAGGTGGTTGAATTAAGCTGTGAGTCACTGTATACAGATATAAATATATATGTGTGTTTGTGTTGTATATATGTATATATGTATCTGCATAAGTTTGTCACTCACGAACTAAAGTTTTACCTTTTTCCGATCCCATTTCAACACATGGACAAATATTTCAATGTTTTCAATATGCATATAAATCTGAATTCATTGTCCCTTTTCACTTCAACACATACTCAAATGTGTGTGTGTGTGTGTGTATGGGTGTGATTGTGTGTGTGTTAGTGTGTGTGTGTATAAGTTGAGAATTTGTCACATTTTTTAGTTGCATACTCATAGGGGCTCGGGTCAAGCGTTAAGATAAATGTGTCCGACATTTTGATGGTTCCTCTTCACAAATTTATTTAAATATTATCTAAATAGTTTCGCTTGGTTTGCTTTCAGGAAATGATGGAAAAGAATTAAAATAAATTTAAAATGACATGCACAATAAATCGTTCAATTTTTTAAATTTAATAATTTTTTTATTGCAGCAACTAAAAATATTGATTTAAATTTATGTAGAGAATTAGTTACAAAATTTATGGAGGAAGTATAACTTAAATAAAATTTTTAATTTCTTAATAATATTAAGGAATTAAAGAATAAATATTTATTAATTGCAGCAATTAAAAATAAAAATTTAAATGTGAAAATAAAAGGGGACTCAATCAAATTTACTTTCAGGAAATTATTAAAGGATTATAACTTAAATTAAAAATGCAATTACCGAATTCTGTTTACTTATATATATTCCATTAAATAAATTGAATAATTAATTTATTGCAGCAATTGAAATCATTTAAATAATGTCACATGGGAATAATACTAAAAATATTTATAATAATAATATTATATAATATTTTAAATTTAATAATTTATTAACTGCACCAAGCAAAAATATTGCTTGGTATTATATTATATTAAATATAATACACTTCCCCATATTTTTTATTTTTCAAATGTTAATGAAATTATGAATAAATATTTATTAATTGCAGAAATTAAAATTATAAACTTAAAGTGATTCAACCAAATTTACTTTCAGGAATTATAACATAAATTAAAACTGCAATTTCCGATATATTTTTGTTTCATTATATTTATTCCATTATTTAAATTTATTAATTTATTTATTGCAGCAATTGAAAATATAACTTTAAATTAAGTTACAGTAATTGAACCAAACTGAATTGATTTAAATTATGTAAATAGATAATATTTATCATTGTTTTTCTAAACTCCGTTTAAGAAACCATTTAACAGATTTAATTGTATCATTTATTTTTGGAGTGCAATAAAATTATTGATTGACTGTAAAATGCTAATAAATAAAATTGAAACGTTTAAGAATTGAATATATTCAATAATTGAATACTTTGCCAATAATTGGGCAAATTTAAATATACATGTAAAGTTTAAAATATTTTTACTTAAAATAAATATAGATTTATTTGATTATTTTCGCAGTTGTTGTAAATTTATCAAACTCTGCATTTGCCCCGGGAAATCTGTTCACAGTTTTCACATAGCAAATAAATTGTATGTATTTTTATTTTTACTTTACTTTACTTTATTTTATGTTGCACACACAAAAGCCTTAAGGCCTTTTTGTAAAATATACTACAGACTTTTCCAAGGAACAATTTTGCTTTTTAAGGATGCATTTTTCAGGCATTTCGCAGGTCAAATTATATTCAATAAAAGGATATACGTATTGTGAGAGGTCCATTAAATGAAAGTGAGTTTGGCAAGTGTCTAATAAGCCCAATGTTAATCTGGTCAAGATCAAAAAGCATTCAATTTGCACTCAGCTGACAGTGTGCAATGCTGTGCAAGTTCGTGCATGTGCATTCATGCTGTATCAGGCACTTTGCATAATTAAAACAGCACCTAAAGCTGGACAACTGAACAGGAAGATACTGAACTTAAATAGTGCATCTAAAATGTTAGTCAGCAAATAAATTGAACAAAAGAGCGTAGTATAATTATCATTATCCAATGATCCTTGACATTTGTAAATGCATTAGCAAAAACAAAACCTAATCCAAAATCCATTAAATGCATTTGATGCAATTAATTTGACCTATGGCCAATACCACAAAGTGTTGGCCAACGAACCAGAAACAGGTTAAATCCAAAATGCAACTATCATCATCTTTATACAGAACTTTAGTTTATTCAAAAGTTTAGCGAATTTCTGAACAAATATGCAAATATCCAACCAGCAGCTGCTTTAACTTCCCTTTTGCCTCCCCAGTTGGAAAATCCTTGAACATTTTCCAGAAGAAAGTTACAAGTTTGAGAAACAACCAACAAACTGTGCATAATACCATCATAATAGTCTTATTATGATTTATACTTCGCGGAATTGCTAATTAAATACTTAAGACGATAAAAAGAATTTAAAAAGATTATTTTTCATTAAAATAATTAAATATTAAATAACTTAATTTTAAGAATAACTAAGTACAATATTTCATAATAGTCTTATTTTGATTTATACTGCGCGGAGTTGCTAATTAACTACTTAAACTTTAATATAAAGATTATTTCGCATCATTATAATTAAATATTAAATAACTACTTTTTAATAATAATTAATGTATATTAATGTATAATAAATAATACGTTGATTTCTTCTGCGCTGAATTGCTAATTAAATACTTCAACTTTAAGATGCGAAAAATAATTAAAAAAGATTACTTTAAATAAAAATAATTAAATATTAAATAACATAATTTTAAAATTAATTAATTTCAATATTACAAATTAGTCTTACTTTGATTTATAGTGCGCTGAATTACTAATTAAATACTTAATACGCTAAAAAGAATTTTAAAAGATTATTTTTCATTAAAATAGATTTTAATAATAAATAATTTCAATACTATATGTATAATAAATAATACGTTGATTTCTTCTGCGCTGAATTGCTAATTAAATACTCAAAGTTTAAGATGCGAAAAATAAATTTAAAAGATTATTTTGGATCAAAATAATTAAATAATAAATGACTTTAGAATTTTTGTTAATAATTTAATAATTTAATTTAATTTAATAATTTAAGATTATAAACTATTTTTTTATTAATATTTATAATATTAATATATTTTATTTAATTTACCAATTAACAAACATTTGTTACTTATATATTTTATATTTATCAAAAATAAATTTAGAAACGTTAAAATTTTTTGTCAAAATTGTTTTCATTCGTATATTTTATTTCATTTACAAATTGACAAACCAATAAATTTAGAAACGTTAATAAATTACTCACCTCATCAAATATTCTAAAACTTGACTCTTTATTTGTAGCTGTATTTTGTTTACCTGTCATCAAAAAGAGAAAACAACAAGAACAAAAGTAGAAACACAGCTAGCAGACATTTAATCTCAATTTATTGTTGAACTCACAGACAATGCAAAAAGTTTTCGTACATTTATCTCCTCCGATTCAATCGATTTGTGTGGTAATTTCAATTTGTTATTTGTGCACACAATAAATAGAACAAAAGAAATTGCAATGTAATCGTAAATTGTATTCAGATTTGCAGCGAATGAGTTTTCAAAACTTTTCTTTTGTTTTGTATTTTATTTTTAAACTTAATTGCTAAACAAAGTGCAATAGATTTTATAAACATACATACATAAGTTTGTTAAACATTGATGTGGCACATTTATTAAATAATTATGTTTAATTTAATTATTTATTTTTTTTAAATTTACACATTTTGCAATTAACATCATATTTGATTTATTTAAATTTAATTGATTTACATATTTGCTCCCTATTAACCAAAACTAGCTGTGATCAATTTACATATATTTATAGATAATTTAAAAGAAAATTTAAAATTTTTAATCAATTAAAAATTTATACATTAATACAATTTATATTTTTACAGCTTTATCAAAGATACCCTTTGAATTTTGGACTGTTTAAGTTATAATTGGTTTATAGTCTATTGTTTTAACCAGGGATTAAAACCGAAACGAATATCGGTTTCAATCTTGGAGTATCGGTTTCGTAACGGTTATCGGTTTTTTGTAAGTTTTGGTTTAAAAATGTGTTTTACATAAAAAATACGTAATGCTCTAATTAGCCTGGAAAATAATGTTATCTGGTTACTGGAATGATCCAGGTTAATGTCGATTTTATTATAATTTTATATCATTTAAATTTGGTTTGAAAATTTCGATTATTTTGATTTTGTGTATTTTTAATTACTTCGAAATGCCATAACTTTGTCAAAACTCGATCAATTTCCATGCGCAATGTAAATTTGTGCATCATTTTACCTGTAAATTCGATCTGCATTTAAATTTTTTTCATTTTGAAAATTTTTGAAAATTCGAATTTTTTAGAAATTTTACAGTGTTACCCCTTATCATTTTTCGAAAAATTCGAAATTTTCCAAATTTTGAAAATGTACAAAATTTAAATGGGGATCGAATTAAAAAGTAAAATCATGATCCAATTTACATTCCGCATGAAAATTAATTGACTTTTGACAAAGTTATGGCAGTTCAAAGTTTTCAAAGTTACCGAAATTAGCCCTTATAAATGAATCGGTTACTAAACGGTTATTTTGGTTTAAAGAGTTTCGGTTTATGGGTTTTGGTACAGCGGAAAAAATTTTTTTCCGTTACGGTCTCAGTTACGGTTACAAATTTCAATCGGTTTTCACCGGTTAAAGGTTACGGTTACGGTTTCGGTTAAGGTTTTAATCCCTGGCTTTAAGGTAGACTTTGGAATACTAGGTTGGACTATGGTCCTTTTATGGCATATTATTGGTCTAGGAACAGTTAGTGGCACTATGAACAGACATCGGTTTATTCTACTTACTAATCGAGGTGTGTTCTATTTATTTTCTGTTTTACAAATTCATGTTGCAAGGTAAGTTTCAAAAAATACACGAGTTTCTATAATTTCTTAAGGTGCTCTACAACTAGAATACAGAGATATACATACATAATAAATATATATATATATATATAATAAATATATATATATATAAATTGTCGCGTTCAAAACATGCTCCAAAAATACCCGAAACTGCATTCTCATTTTCTCAGTTTCAGCTTGTCATACAAAACTCTTACAAATGCCTTACAAATCTATCATAAGCGACGTTTCACTGTGCTATATATATCCCATATATATGTATAATTAGGAGTATTATTTTAGGTAGGTATTTTTCTTTTCTAAAAGGGACACAAATACGATTATTCCAAGTGCAAAAAATTGATCTTTAACAGGATAATTCCGTTGATCTTCGTGCTGTTTCGCTCTGCACACAGTAATCACTGTCCTTCAATTCACGTCCTGTGATATCTGCCAATGAATTAGGATCCATATTCGATAATTTATCCAAATCTGCATCGTTTAATAAATTTTGTTGTAGTTTTCCAACCAATTTACGCAAACGTTGAGCATCCAACGAAGTGCGTCTCAAATTGGCATTATAATCACTGGGCTGTAAATAGAGAAATTTAGTTTACAGTGAAGCCTCGTTAGTTGAGAACTTAGGTACAACTTACATCCCGCCATTGTTCGCCGGGAAACACGGCAATCAGCTCGGCATTTGCCTCCAGTGTTGAAAAATATTCCTCATCATCAATTTCAGTGCCATCGCAGTCCAAATGAATCGACGGCTGAATGCGTTGAAACTTCGTCGACACCTTGAGCCGCAACTCGGCCAATGTTGTGGCCACAACGGCCTTGCGGATGTTCCGCGTCACGTCCTTGACCTGTGGTGGCGGGGGGGGGGGCATATTGGATTAATTGCTTTTCATCTCCCAAAAGAGTTACACAACAAAACAAATCAAACGTCAATTCTATCACATATATATTTGAGTGGTAAGGTTTATCCTGCACTCCATTTAATAATTTTTAAGGCTAAAAAATTCAGAAAAAATTAAAAATCAATTTAAAAACTAGGAAAAGAATTTTTTTATAAGGAAAACAAAAAATCTTATACTTTATTTAATATAATTTTATTTCAACAGTGCAAAAAGTAAATGAATCAAATCATTATCTTAAGTTAAGTTAGTTTCTTAGTTGTTAAGGCTTAAAAAAAATTTTAAAAAAATTTCGTTTGACCAATTTTGGAATAAGGAAAACAAAAAATCGTGCAAAACTTAATAGTCAAATTATTTGTTTTTAGTGTGTGTCTCTTGAAAATAAGAAACTTTTATACTAAAACCGACATAAAATAAAAAAATTCCATTACAACCAAAAAAAAAAAATACAGAAAAATTGGAAATCAATTTAACAAACAAAAAAATCAATTTTTGTATAAAGGAAACAAATGTATTTAATATAATTTTTTTCCAAAATTAAATAATTAAATAATCTGATAGAAAAATAAAAAAATAAAATTTGTAAAATAATTAAGAAATTAAATTAATAATTGTTTTAAAAATAAAAATTGTAAAACAATTAAGAAATAAGATAAAAAATTAACTCAAACATTAGGAAAAATTTAAAATCAATTTAAAAATTAGGAAAGAAACCAAAAATCTTGTTCTTTTTTAATACATTTTTATTTCAAAAGTGCAATAATAATAGTCAAATGCATTTTTACTTTCTCTTGAAAATAAGAAACGTTTGTTTTACAACAGTTGTTAAAGCTTAAAACACCAAAAGAAATATTAATCAAAGAATTTAAAAAATATAATTAAAACTTATTCAGTTAATACAAAGCTTAAGCCATTTTTAGATAATGATAAAATCTTGAAGATTTGCAGATTTGTTCATGTCCCAAACTTTTTTATACTTAATTGAGAGTCTCACATCAGATATCTATTCTAAATTCCCACCTCTAAGTTCACTGAACTCTTCCCAGGATTATTCTGTACCTGTATACAAAAGTTAACAACTCCCGCTTAAGTTGTCACTCCCTTTAACCTATTATGAAAATGTCGCTGTTTTCATTGGAGGCATTTGCGAGATAACAAAGGCAACAATGAAAACAAAGGACGAAAACGATGTTTGTCTTAATTTCAAATAGTCCTGAGGCTGTCTGAGAATTGCCACCCCCAATTAAGCTGCCAATAATAGCAATAAAAATCCAGCGAACCACATGACAACAATATTAATGGAATAGGGGCAAGTGGCAAGTGGCAAGTGGTAAATGGTAAATGGAGTCTGCAACATGGGGCAAACAACTAACATAATCAATTTATTATTTGCCATAACAATAAGGCCTCAAATAATAACAAAAGCAAAGGTAAAAGCAATTTCAGCATGTCATGCGTTCAGGTATCAGACGTATTACATTTCAGTATCCCCCCCCCCCTCAATTAAATGTTGTTCGTACTACTTCAAAGACCAAAGGTCTGCCTAAATATTTAAAGCATAAGCTTTCAACTGGGTCTGGGTCAAGTAAGCAAATGATGAAAAAGGACACGGCAAAAGGAGCACTCAGCAAAAGGTAAAGAAAACCTAAATAAACTCAACGAATTGTTCGCCTTTTTACTTATTGACGTGCCTTATTAATATTACGCATACGTCATGTTGTACACAAGTGATAAATCGAATTTGATATTATTGATGTGAATATATCAATTTGAATAAATTGAATAAAATAAAAAATATATTAAATTTAAATTTCAAAATAATAAATAAATAATAAAAAGATATAAACATACATTTTTTAATATATAAAATTAATAATATAAAATAAAACTTAGGATAAGGATACAAGTAAATTGCATAAAAATATGCAATAGTTAAATTATATTTATACTTTGTTACTATCTCTTTAATTTATATGGAAAAGTTTGTGGAGGCCAATATATATATATTAATTTTTATTTAATAAATAATGATGACAAGGTACATAATAAGGGTAAATAAAATGACATGGCAAAAGGAGTACTCAGGAAAAGGTAAAGAAAAGCCAACTAAACCTAAGAAAACTCTTCGATTTGTTTGCCTTTTTATTTATCGACGTGCCTTATTAATATTAAGCATATGTCATGATGAATCGAATTTGATATTATTGAAATAACTAAATTAGTTGAAATAAATTGAATAATATAGAAAGATTTGGATTATAAATTTTAAAACAATAAATTAAATTTAAAATAAATGGTTCATTATATTGAAATTAATTAATAATACAAAATAAAACTTAAGCGATGTATACTTATAAAATTAAAGCACAAAAATAAGAAGTAGTTAATTTACATTTATACTTTATGACTAATTTATATGGAAAACCTTGTAGAGCTAGCACATAACTTAATAAAATTAAAATAAATATAAAAGGCTAATATTTAAATAGTATATATTAATATTTATTTATTAAATAATATAAACAAGGTTCAAAATTAATGTGTAACAGAGCATTCAGTAAAAGGTAAAGAAAAGTCAGCTTAATTCAAGTAAACTCAACGAATTGTTCGCTTTTTTACTTATTGAGGTGCATTATTAATATTACGCATACGTCATGTTGTACACAAATGATAAATCGATTTAATATTACTTATCATCAGCATTAAGAGCAACCTTTTATCATCATTATCATTATTATTATTATGATAGCCAGACTGTCTTGTCTGTCTGTCTGTCTCTCTGTCTGTCTGTCTGTCTGTCTGGGGCGTGACAATGAAGATGTCGTAGAATTGAGGCAAAAAGCCGTGTCTGCTTAATAAGTGTGATACAGAACATATCAATCATTGATCCAAAGCAATTATATCGCCTGGAATATCCATCAACTGGTCAACGACAACAATGAAAATTTATCAAGCATTTTATGCGAATTTCTATAGACGCTTTATTCTCTCTTTTCCCTCTTTTTCCTCTTTAACTCGGCCATTAAACTTGTATTTACATTTGGCATGGCCTGAACTCGCACTGACTTCCAACTGCGAGGGTTGTCTAAGAAGTTTGCATTGATGAAACTCGCAATTTAAGGCACAATTCCACAAATTCATTGAACAAACTTCGTGTCGACTTTGCTGATTGCCAAGTTGGCTAACTGAGAAGCTGGGAAATTGGTCGAATGAGAGACTGGGAAATTGGGAAACTGGGGGAAACTGAGGGAAACTGAGGAAAACTGGCTGGCATATGCCAATGGCCTGTGGCTTTGTTTGCGTTTTATGCGTTTCTTGACTTTTGTTTCGGCTGCGTGTTTTCAACCTTTTGTCCATTTCCCAATCCCCAAAAAATCTCAACACAATTTGCAGCTGTTTTCCTTTGGTTAAACTATGTTTTTCATTTACCAATTTCAGTGTCCTTGGCCTTGACTTGAATCTTTAAACTCAACTACATTTTGTTTGCGTTTTAATTGAAAATCTTTCAAGTCTACTTTTCATATTCTTTTGTATGAGTGTCAATTTGAGTTTGTGTTGTTGTTGTTTGATTTTCAGGTAATTCAGATATTTGTTTGTTCTTCTCTTTAGTGTCAATTGACAGCACTTTGTGCCTCTCAGGCTGATGGACAAATTCACTGGCAAATACTTAAACCATGTTTGTCAGATTGAACTAAAGCTGACGTTCATTGTCGTCCATTGTCGTAGCAAGGGGGGACCAAGGCGGGCAGCTGCCCCCTCTTCACAAACGGACTAAAATATTTTAAATACCTAATTAACAAAACTACATTTAATGTATTTGTTAATAATATTGCGAAAAATCTTAAAAATCTTTATCTTTAAATAATATTACAAAAAAAGATGATTATATGGGATATTTGGGGAAATTTCAATTAAAAGAAAAGTTTTAGGAACACAGGGAAAGGATTCATGAGATTTTCTTGGCCACTGTAGAACCGTCCCAATGAATCCTAAAATAATGGAAATGAAGAAATTTATATTAATTTTAATCCTTTTTTAAATCTCGCGATTTTTTTAAAGAAATACATTTCAGAAAACACAAATAACAAAATTAATGTGGTGTGCAAATTTTTGAATTCAATTAAAAATATAACTTGTTGAGACTCCCCTAACAATTTTTATCTCCTAAATTCATGCCTCTTTTGAATTCATTATAAATCGTCCTCTAAAACCCAAAGTTTTATTTAATTTAATTTAAATTAAAACAGAAAATTACATGTGTTTTTTCTTTATACTCATTTTTTCTTAATCAACAGTTTTTTTTTAATCTGTGTAAATCGCATAAAGGTTGCAAATTTTAAAATTAACTTAGAAATATAACTTGTTGAGACATCCAACTTATTTTCATCTCCTAAATTCATGATAAATCGACCTGAATTTGTGTTTTTTTTTTTGTTTACTGTTAAACTTTCTGTATAAAACAGAATTTTATCTTCATATTTTCTTTATATTAATTTTTTCTTATTATTTTATAATTAATTTTTAATTTTAAATTAATTTTTTCTTAATCAAATGGATTATTTTTACTCAGTGTAAACCGCAAAATGTTTATTCAGATGCAGGAATAATTTGAAGAAAAAGAATGCATTATTAAAACTTATTAAGTAGCTTAAAACTTGGATGAACTTATGCTGTTTTTTATTAAGAAAGTTTTTATTAGACTAAAATAATTTTTTGCGACCCCCTTGAACTAAGTCTGACTACGCCCATGTTGTCGTCCATTTTACCTGTTCAATATTGTTCTGGCAAATTTACAGGACACTGGGAAAACAGGCAGGACAGGACAGGACAGGATCTGGACCAGCATAGTAAATAGCAAACACAACAGAGTAAAGAGTAAAGAGCAGAGAGTAAAGAGTAAAGAGGAGAGAACAAAGAGCATTGACAAGGACAATGACAATGGGCAGATGCCAATGCATCCATGCATAGATAATGAAACGCGTGCGTTCTATCTCCCTCTCTCTCTCTCTCTCTCTCTCTCTCTTCTCTCTCTCTCTCTTTATGCGTATCTGTATCTGTATCTGAATACGTGTATCTCATTTGTTGTCCATACAACTGAAGTTAAACAATGGAGACACCAACAGGCAAAATTCGGACCACAATTAATTTCCGTAAATTTCTGTTTAAGCCATGGCCAAATTAATACTCGGAATTCTGATGGAATTACATGCAATTGTCCCGTTATTAACATATACAGCAATGGTTATATATTTAGTGCAACTGAAATGTAATTAGTGTAAATTTGGCACACAAAAAAATTAACTACTTAAAACTACTTCAAATAAATAAATATAAAAAAAAAATTGATAGTAAAATAGTTAAAATATAATTTTAAATAAATTCAAATTTTTTATATGCATTTAGATTTTAAATGTCAGATGTAGATGTATTATATTAATATTTTATAACAAATTTAATTGACAATTCTTGTAGTTTTTAAATTATTAAATTTGGCTATAAAGTTTATATTTTATTAATTTTTTATTTAATAAATAAAAGAATTTTATATACATGTAGAATTTAAATGTAAGATGTAGATGCATTATATTAAACCTTGTAATAAATATACATATTTAATTGAAAGTTCTTGTAATTTTAAGATAATTAAATTTGGATATAATAAATTATGTAGATGATCTACGGCCACAAAATATAACTATTTCAGTTCGATAACTGGGTTCGATTCCCATCCTGACATACCAAATGAGAACAGTCATAAATATCAATAAATAAAAATATACACACCGTGAATGTATCATGAATTTGTTTATAAATTCATAAACAAATGTAACGCACATAAAAAAATAAATAAATAAGGTTTAAATCATTTGTTTTAAAGTCTATTCTATTTAAATAATATTATTAATAAAATAAAGATAACAATAAGCAAAAGAAGTCTATTTAGTTAATTAATTTATACAAAGACAATTTACTACAATGCAGTTAACAAATACCCCAAAGAAGTAATAATTTTTTATATAATCTTTAGTTATTTATAAACTAAAAAAAACCATTTCAATATAGTATTTTATTATAATTATAATATAGTAAACGAATGTAGTCAAAAAGTAATAATATTTTAATAATTTTTAAGTAATTATAAAAAATAAATCAACAGCCATTTCAAAGTAGTTTCCTATCATAATATTCCTATAAAGTGTCTCCTATTTGAACAAATATTTATTTCCATTAAAAACTGAATATTTTACGAGTTTGTTCTATTTTATTCCACAGTTTCATTCAGAATCAGCTTATTCATAGATTTATTTCCATGTAAAACTAATTTATTTACACTACTCCATAGTTTTTCCTTAGCAAATCGGTTTACTCGCATTTATAGAATTTTTTCCATTGAAAACTGAAACGTTTCCCCATTGTGAATGTTGATGACGCTAATTCGCCACGATTTTTCATGAAAATGCCATGACAACTTGTGTCCCTCTCCAATTGTTAAATCATTTAAATAGTTTTCCGAAAGAGAGTATTAAATATTTTACAACCATAACAAACATGGCAATTTACATGTCTGTCTTTAAATTGACACGCATTTGCAATTACTTATTAGTAAAAATATGTTGAACAGATACAGATACAGATACTCTTTCTACTTAATGCTGCCCCAAGTTGCACGCTTACTTGGACATAAATAATGCTCGTTTATTTGTTTTAATGCGCAACGTTGCGTATACGCAATGTGTGTTTTTGCCTCTGAAATGTTTTCACATTTCTGTAGGTAACTTAATTTCTGTCTCTCCCTCCTCCAGAAGCTTTTTATTTTGCATGACATTCATTTGCCGAGGGATTTTGGAGCTTCTTTTACTTTTTATTTTCAAGGTGGAAAACCAACAGTACACTGAGGGAAAAAAATCAAGTTTATCGCACTTAAAACGACACATTTCGAACTTGATTTCTCACTAAGATTGAAAATGAGTCTCGAGCTTATATAAAGAATTTGAGTACTTATTTCTAGTAATTTCAGAGTATTACTTGATTTAAGTTTTTTTTTCTTATATCAAGATATTAATTATATTCCTTATTTTAAGAAAATCGAACTTATATCAAGTCAAGTACTCATTTCTTGTAATTTTATAGTTTTACTTGCTTTAAGATTTTTTCTTCTTATTTCAAGATTTTAATTTTAATGCTTATTTTAAGAAATTCGAACTTATATCAAGTCAAGCTGAGTACTTCTTAATTTTAGAGTTTTACTTGATTGAAGATTTTTTTCTTATATCAAGATTGTTAGTACTTGGTCATGGAATTTTAATGCTCATTTTAAGTAATTCGTACTTATATCAAGTATTATTTTTAAGTATCGAAAATACTTATTTCGAGTTCACTCGAACTTAATTTTAGTATGGTTTTTTCTCTCTGTGTAGAGGTTTGAAAAAGCAAATGCGTTTTCCATGTCGCAATTGTAGAAATACCAAAAAGAAGTCGGTTTAGTACATTGAGGCCTTGTGGTGCTTTTCATTCTGATTTTCTTTTGCTTTTCTTTTACGATCACCTAACGAGCTATTAAAACTGTAAGCAAATGCTTTGAGATTAACTTGTTCAACTAGTTGCAGTTGAGGTTGTTATTAGCCTTGGCTTTTCCCTAATAGATATTCTATGATAGCAAGTAAAAGATGCAAGAACAAATATGTAAATATTCCATATATGGAAAAAATGTTAACCCCATTAAATATAGTTCTTAAAATGATCATGTGATGACTTTATAAAACAACTTGTCTATTATGAATAAAAATAAAATGTGCATTTAAGAAATCTTCTTTTTTTATCAACCCAATAAAAGTTTCAAAGTTAAGTGAAAGTTAAAAAGTTGTTTTTTTAAATTCTGTCGCTGTCGTTTTCATCACTTTCGAACTTTCTTTTAGTTGACACTTTTCAAAGCAACCTCAACGTAGAGTAAATATCAAAGAAAAATACACAAGAAAAACCCTCAACTTGTAAACTCGTATACAAAAAGTGTTTTTTATTTTTAATTCTATATTTATCTTTACAATTTAATATTTATCTTTATAAATAATCTTTATAAATTTTGTAATCAATTTAAAATTTTATTAAAAATTTTAAATTATTTTTTGTCTGCTGCTTTTAGTTAATGTTAAATACATAAATAAATAAAAGCATAATTTATGAATTTTGTTAAAAATGATAAATCATTTTTTGTCTACTGCTTTTAGTTAAAGTTAAATAAATACATAAAGTTAGTCAAGTAATTTTTTTGCCAATATATAAAATTCATCAATTCATTGTTTATTATTATATAAAATTAAACTCTATGGATTCAATAATTTCTTTTTAAAAATTAATAAAATAAGAAGAAAATAAAAATCCAACAAATAGTTTTATAGGTCAAAACAATTACTTGATTAACTGTGTTTTTTAGCGAACAACCACACAGATCAATTTTCTTTATAATTCTTAACTATATTTTATTTTTCGTCTTATTCTTTCTAAATTAAATATGTGCGTATTTTATTTGGTTAAAATAATTATTTCTTAGAACCATAAAAGAAGCAAGTCACTTTTATTATTTATTATTATATAAAATTAAAATTTATAAATGTAATTATTTTTTTTTAAATATAATTAAAACAATAAGCAAGTCATTAATTATATTTATTTTTATAAAAAGTTAAACTATATGGATGTAAATATTTTCTTTTTAAATATTAATAAAATAAAAAGAAAATTAAAATTAAAATCCAACAAATGGTTTTACTGGTCAAAACAATTACTCGACTAACTGTGTATTTAAGCGGGCAATAACTCAAATCATTTTTCTATATAATTCTTAACTAGTTCTTTATTTGTCGTTTTAATCTTAGAACTATAAATAAGTTTAATACAATAAGAACAGAATAAAAAGTGACGAAAATAAAGTTATTTTCGAAGTTAAATATGTGCCTATTTTATTTTGTTAACATAATTACTTGACTAGCTGTAGATAAAGGAATAAAAGTTCCTTATCCTATCTCATCTATTATCATTTATCAATATGCCAGTGTCTGTTTATCTAGCATATTTTGTGATGCATCACGTACACACACAACACACACAAGACACACAACAAACCCACACATAGACATACATTATGCGGTTGATTTAATTAATTACAATTGTTGAAAAAGTGGTACATGCCAGTTATGAAGACAGACAACCTGTCAGATAGACATCAAGGAAAAACAATGGAAGCATGTCGGAATAATTTACATGCTTATTAATTAGATGGATGCCACATAAATTACGCATACGACACGGGGGCCAAACCAACTGACAAAACAAACTCAACACATTGCCGAGTTTCCAGTTGAGTTTTCAGTTGAATTTCCCTTGTTTTCCTGCTGTCAATTAATATTCGTGTCTTGACAAATTTACAGAACACATTTCAAATGTTGCCCAGTTATAAAGTTTTGGCCGCTAAACGATTTGTCTTAGACAGTTGATTACGTTAAGGCGCTTTTTAGCGCTTTTCTCAGCACACAATAAATCGATTAGGACTGCAGATAAAGACAGCAAAGAGGAAAAGAGAAGAATAGGAAAAGAGGAAAAGAGGAGAGTCAAAGAGTCGAGGAGTGGCTGCTTTCGTGTCTGGTGACGCATGACCAAGTGGCAGACACATCGTTATCAGCTCCAACGCGCCACAGACAGTGCCAACTTACACTGAAAAAAATTAACAACTTCTAAAAATCAAGAGCATTCATCTTGCACATTTTGTTCTTTAAAAAGACCATTTTAAGTTCAAATTACTAATATTAACAATATTAAATGGTTAGGAAAATTTATATATGTCATATTTTGAGTGTAGGAAAACAAGCACGGGTTCGAATTCCACATTTGTCCACAATGCATTAAAGAAATAAAAAAATGTATATCAAAATAAAGCAACAATAAAGATATTATTAAAATCAGGAATAAAACCTTAACCAAAACCGTAACCTTTAACCGATGAAAACCGATTGAAATTTGTAACCGTAACTGAAACCGTAAACGAAAAAATTCTTTCCCACAGCACCGAAGCCCATAAACTGAAACTCTTTAAACCGAAATAACCGTTTAGTAACCGATTCATTTATAACGGATAATTTCGGTTCTGGCCGTCGCAAGTACTGAGCAACTTTGATAACTTTGAACTGACATAACTTTGTCAAAAGTCAATCAATTTTCATGCGGAATGTAAATTTGATCATGATTTTACCTTTAAATTCGTTCTGCATTTCAATTTTGTACATTTTCAAAATTTTTAAAATTTCGAATTTTTTCGAAAAATGATAAGGGGTAACACTGTAAAATTTCTAAAAAATTTTAATGCAGATCGAATTAAGAGGTAAAATCATGATCAAATTTACGTTGCACATTGAAATTGATTGAGTTTTGACAAAGTTATGGCAGTTCGAAGTAATTAAAAATACACAAAATCAAAATAATCGAAATTTTCAAACCAAATTTCTATGATATAAAATTATAATAAAATCGACATTAACCTGGATCATTCCAGTAACCAGATAACATTATTTTCCAGGCTAATTAGAGCATTAAGTATTTTTTATGTAAAACATTGATTAACGCTTCTTATTTTGGTCAACCGAAAACCTTAATTTTTATTTTTTTTTCCGAACCGAAACCATACCGGTATTTTTAAACCGAAACTTACAAAAAACCGATAACCGTTACGAAACCGATACTCCAAGATTTTGCATAACCGATAACCGAAAGCCTTAATTCGAGCATAACCGTAACCGTAACTGAAACCGATATTCGTTTCGGGTTTAAACCCGAAAAAATATAAAATATATGAAAAATAAAAAATATATAGAATAATACAAATATTATAAAATTAAAAACCTTTAATTAGAACCTTTATTTTTATCAGTGTAGTTGTGCCTCAATGACGGTGGCAGCCACTAATGATAAATATACTATATACTATATTATAGACTGTAAAAGCCGTTACGCTATCTACCACAGAGTTTCTCACAAGTATTCTCCACATGTCCAGACTCTAAATTCAGTCAACAGTTTTAATTAATTTCAATTGTTGACTAACCGCAACGAATTATTTCTACTCTTCTTTATTTATTCATTTAAGAAATAAAATTATTTAAGACTTTAAATACATTTGCAATTAAATACAAAAAAATTGAAAAAATAAAATAATAAATTTAAATAATATTTAATTTCAATTGCTGGCTAATATATATATTTTTTTATATGATTAAAGTTTAAAATATATTTATAACTTAAGTTAATAAAACTAACAATTAATTTAATACTTAATTTTAATAGTTAGCTATTTTATTTATTTATTATTGTTATTTAATTTAGAATTTGAATTATATTTTTAGATAAGGTTAATAAAATTAATGAATGAATTAATATTTCAAATAAATAGTTGACTAATTGATTTTTGTTACATAAACAACATTATAAAATAAAACATATAAACGACAGAATAAAATTAACAAAATAACCAATTAAATGATATATTTTATGAAATTTAAAAAAGTTAAATTAAGTTAAGTCTTAGCTCGTTATTAAAATATAATTAAAGAATCCATACGAACTCAAATTTAAAATGCATGAGTAAATTTAATTTCTAGCATTTTAAATGAAACCCCATCAGTTATTTCAATCAACTTTAATTTTTAATGGCACAGAGTTGAAACCCTTGAAAAAGTATGCAAATAATGAACAATTATTACACTCTAAATAAGTGCTTTGAAATACAAGTGTTCTATTAATTCAATTACTCAATTATTTATTGAGAAAAACTAAAGTGTGAGAAATCTGATGTATTATTAATCTAGAAAAGTGTGCTCAATATTTAGTTAGACTCTAATCAAGTTGGATTAAATATACTGAGAAATATACTAAGTATGCTATAATATTTAAACACTTAGAATTTACAATTCATAAACACAAGAAAAATTAATTAAATTTATGTAAATTAATATTAAATTTAGCAAAGGGCATCTTCTAGTCTTGAGCTCGTTCTTACTCGTTTTAAACGGTATTAAACTGGGCTAAAAGCACAATAGCAAGGACAAGAGTCCTGCAAATTGAGGATATACATTTTAAACCCAATTTACTGGGCCCCTTGAAACTCAAACAAGCCTAAAGGCTGAACAAAAAAAAGAAAAAAGAAAAAAGAAAAACCAGACCCAAGTCCAGCTTCAAGTGAGAGACTCTCGAAGCCAAATGCTTTTGAGTGTCCTGTCGCTTGCTCCTTAGCTCCTTGGCTGACCATCAAAAAAATTTCATCGCCAACAACAATGGAGGCCATAATCACTTAACCAATTGCGGCCCAGTTAACAATTGGTAAGCGGCATCATGAATATCCAAAGCAGAAGCTGACAGATGTTGTGAGTAAACAATTATAATTTTTATAATTATTATAAAATATAAATTAGTGATAGATTTTTATCTTAAAAATAAAAAATACCTTTTAGTTCTGTTAAAGATTAAAATTAAATAAATAGTAATTAAATATCTTTATTAAATTAAATATAATAGTTCGTAAAACACATATTTTCTATTTATATTAAAAAAAATGAAAAAGTGAAAATTAAATTTATTTGTCATACTAAAAAAAAGAAAAATAGATTCCTAAAAGTACCAAAACTATCGCAAAATGTAAATATCTTTTTGGTAAATAATTTCTTGATTTTAAAATATTTTTGGTATCTTATAAAAACATGGAAAATTTATGGAAATAATAATAAAATTTATTTTTTAATTTAAACATGATACGTACTTAAAACACATATTTTAAATTTTTGTTATAAAAAGATAAAATAAAAATTAATTGTCAATTAACAATATAAGCTTGGAAAATTAAGAAAATAATGATAAGGAAATAATAATCAAATTTCTTTAAAAATTTAAGAGTTATAGTAAGTATAACACATATTTTTGATTTCTATTATAGGAAGTAAACATTTTAATTATTTGTCAGTTAACAAAATAATCATGGAAAATTCAATTTATTGCACATACTAAATATAAAATGAAATACCTAAAAATATCACAAAAAGTAAATATATTTTTCGATTTTGAAATATTTTTGGTATTTCTGCAATTTTAAAAATTGTTGGTAATTGAATTCAAATTTTACCTTTATAATAACAAAAGATAAAATTAATTTTATTTTTCAAATATATAATAAAAAATTAAAACTAAAGTTTGTAATAATTATTTCAAATCTACTTTAGTTAATTTTTTACTTGACTTAAAAATAAGATTTAAAATAATTTTTTTTAATAAAAAATTGAAAAGACAGATATTAAAAATAATAGTAGAATATCAGAGATTTTTCCCATAATATTTTTGTTTTTAATATATATAATAAAAAAAGGAAAATAAAGTTTCTCTATGATAATTGAATAAATATTTGAATT
Source organism: Drosophila kuntzei (assembly GCA_035042165.1). Classification (NCBI taxonomy): domain Eukaryota; kingdom Metazoa; phylum Arthropoda; class Insecta; order Diptera; family Drosophilidae; genus Drosophila; species Drosophila kuntzei. The sequence continues at coordinate 3,351,511 of JAWNLU010000634.1, read as the reverse complement.
TTATTTAACTAATAATTTTATAGTTGGCTTAAATAAAAATTTTAAATTATTGTTTAAAATAAAAATTAATAAGAAATAAATGGAAATTAATAATAAAATAGCTGAGATGTTTCCCTTATAATTTTTTCCTATCATATCTTTGATTGTTTTAATTTTTTTGTAACCCATTTGTCCCATCCCTGGTAAAGTGAACCCACCTTAAATGGCTTGCTGTTGTCGAGTTCCGCGAGATCCTCATCCGCTGTGGTGGGCGGTGGCGTGGGCGTATTCGGAGACAATGCCAGCTCCAATGTTATGCTGTCTGCCGCATCATCCGCATCCGCATCAACATCAGCAACATCATCAGCAACAGCAACAGCAACAACATCATCATCAACATTAGCAACAGCAGCAACAACTTCATCATCAGCATCATCCACATCATCAGCATCGGTATCAGCGTCCATTTCCGCAGCACGCATCAAAGTTCTTTGTCGTGGTGTTCTTGTTCCTGTTGTTGTTGTTGTCTTGGAGACGGCAACCTGAATCCGTCCGGACATCGAAGATGTCATCTCTGATATTTCAGCTGTCGTTGTTTTTACTGCAGTCATTTTCTTGTTTATATATTTTTGTAGATTTCCAAGTCTGTTTTAATAGTTTTTATTTTCACAATTTATATATTATTTTAGTTTCCTGATTAAATATTTTTATTTTCCCAAATAATATATATTTTTAGACTTCTGTTTAAATACTTTTATTTTCACAATTAATATGTATTTTTAGTTTTCTGCCTAAATATTTTTATTTGCACAACTAAAACTTATTTTAAAATTAATTGAAATGTTTCCACAGTTTATATATTTTCTAGTTTTCTGTCTAAATATTTTTCTTCTCACAATTTATATATTTTTTTAGACCTCTGTTTAAATACTTTTATTTTCCCAATTAATATGTATTTTTAGTTTTCTGTCTAAATATTTTTATATGCACAATTAAAAATGCTTTTTAAATTTATTGAAATGTTTTCACAATTAATATATTTTTTTTGTTTAATGTCTAATTATTTTTAGTTTTCTGTTTAAATATTTTTATTTTCACAATTAAAACTTCTTTTAAAATTAATTGAAATGTTTCCACAATTGATATATTTTTGTAGTTTTCCGTCTAAATATTTGTCTTCTCACAAATAATATTTTTTTTAAGTTTTCTGTGTAAATAAATTTATTTTCACAATTAAAACTTATTATAAAGTTAATAGAAATGTTTTACAATTAATATTTTTGTTAATTTTCGGTCTAAATATTTTTGACTTATTTGAGAATTAATTGAAATGTTTATTACTTGTTGCTAGTTTTTTGTCTCTGCTTTGTTGTCTGTGTCTTTTATTTTGATGAAGACAAAGCAGCTATTGTTAAAAAATGTTAGGAGCAGTCGTTAAATGATATACTTCCGTTTTTATTTAAATTTTTATCTAACTTAATTAAATTTAATAAAATAATTATAACTCGCATTTAAAAGACACTAGCAACTTTTTTAAAATTTAACTCGAGTTGATTAAAAAGTTTTTGTAATTAAAATGCACATTCTTGGAAAATGTTTTTTTAATTGTATACGCGTTTCTTTGTTGTCTGGAGTCTTTTTGTCGAGTCTTTTTACCGTGGCAGCCGCACTTGCCAATTGCAACTCAAGCCGGCCGAACTTGGAATAAATTGTGAGACAACTGTGCGTCCTGTATTTAAACAGGCAGCTCACTGACTTTGCCAATTGTTTGCTGTCTTTGCAAACGCAAAAAAGCAAAAGCAAAAGCAAAATGTAAAATGTAAAAATGTAAAAGCACAGCTAACAGTGAGCTTCGAAAGAGCGTGCGCTGTTAAGTTGCTGTTAAGTTGCTGTTAACTGATTTGCCAGACAAAGTTGTGTATTTTAAATGACACTCTAGGCCTACATCTGTTTCCACCTGTGTCTGGTCAATAAAGTTTTCCATTTTCTACACTTTTTTTAAAAAGAAAAATTCATGGCAACGCCTAGTAAATTGTTGCACTCAACAAAGTAAATAAATATATACATATATATATATATATATATATTTACATGCACATACATTTAAGTTGAACTTTTGCTCTGCACTTTGTGTAAGGGCAAAGTTTATAAATGCAATAAAATAAAGTTGGCACAATTCTGGCCAATCTCTCTCTTCCCTCCCTCGATGTCTACTAACTCAATAGGCAGCTGAAAAATGTCATTTAAGTATAATAAGGTCCTTGGTCTCTGCTCTTAACGCATAATTAAAATTGTTGGGCACTTTGCAGAAGTTTCAACAAAGGTGCAACGTCAGACAATAGGGCTGATTTATAGCCCCCGAACTGGGCGTGACATTTACATATCACCTCCATTTTACTGTCAATGCAAAAAAAAGTTTATTTACGCTCGGATATTGAATTTAAATTCATGGAATTTACAATGAAATGCCACATAAAACTGCACTAAATTTAACTTTGCAATCGGAGCAAATAACAAATTTACATGCACATTTATAACCAAGTTAAGCCTACTATAAAATCGAAAAAAAATGAAAACATTGCGTATACGCAGCGTGCAACGCGACTGCAGTAATTGTCAGTCTGTCAATGCAGCGCACGCAGCACGGAAGTTGCCCCGAAATTCACAACAATTTACAATCCGTTGCACAGTGGAGATGTCTACGTGACTGGTGGCAAAATCACGCAAAGTGCTGCAATTTTATTGCATCAAATATCAATTCAATTTTCTTGAGATTCGATAATAAAACGAAAAGTTTTCCGATCAATTTTTTGGCAAGCGGTTGGAATGAAGAACTTGAAATGTAAACATTTGTAAACTGATATTGGAATTTTAAGAAAAGATGGCATTTCGACATTATATTAAAATATTTTCATTAACAAATGTAATTTTAGAATTAAAAATAATATTAATATTAAAGATAATATTAAAATACTTTCCCAAACATATGTATTTTTAATTAAAAATGTTTATGCCTAATAATATTTATGGAAATAAAGAATAGTAAAAAATAATAGTTAAATAAAATAATTTATAGCAAAAAATTGCGTGTTTTTCTTGAGGAAGTATATCGAAATAATATTAAAATATTTTCCTAAGCAAATGTATTTTTCATAAAAAATTTTTATATTTATATCTTAAAAATGTTTATATTTAAAAATAATAAATTTATAGCAAAATTTTGGGTGTTTTTCTTCAGGGAGTATATCACAATAACATTTAAATATTTTCCTAATTAGATGTATTTTTAATTAAAAATGTTTATATTTAAAAATAATTTATTTATTTGTATTGTAAAATAAACAAATTTTCCCCTAAAGAGATTAAAAAAAATAGAATTCTTAAGGTGCCTAATTTTTGGGATTAAGAAAACCCTATCAAAATTAGAAAAATTCACTATAAATTTTTGAAACATTTTTTTTATTTAGTTTTTATTGTCTTAGGATTCTAAAAAAAATTTCCTAATTTAAAATGGTTTTCTCAAATTTATTAGAACAAAAATGCTTAAATTCAAAGTACATCGGCTTAGAAAACAATTAAAAAATTTCGCTTTTATTCATGGGTATTTCAGAAACAGAAACCAACCAAATTGCCGTACATTTTTGGTTGGTTTACAATACTGGAACAGCACTGAATTTTTGAAAAATACTTTTTGAACTTATAAAAACAAATTTCTTAAGTTGTTCCCTTTTATATGATGATTTTCTAGATTTTCTAGAATTTCTATATTTTTATATTTATATTTTATATTTCTATATTTTCTAAAGAGTTTGATTTTTATTGGGAGTGTATGAAAATCACTTGAGCATCTCTAATTAGCTATCAGCGAATGTCCTTGACAAACAATGTGCGCCTAAAAGCACGCAATGCATTTTGCATACTTCAGCATTACAATCTGACCCGACGTCAGCACATTTTGCATATCACACAATATATTTCATATGTATCGCAATATTACAAACACACACACACACACACACAGTCTGAAATACTGTCAGAGTAATAATTTCCGTGTTCATTTCCTTGTGGCAATCAAACAGTGCAATAATTTATGTGGCAAGCTCGCTAATTGTGCATTGAAACGAGGCGCGAATACTTTTTGCATATGCCACGTTTGCATTTCAATGGGGAAAAGGGAAAAGGGAAAAGGAAAATGGGAAATGGCAGGCAAAGGGTCAACATGAAAAATTGAAATTTATGCGTTACAGCAGCCGTTGACTCAAGGTGAGGAAACAACAACAACAACAACAAGAACAGCAACAGTCGTGTTTAATTATGGTGCATGACCTTCGTCGTCTGCAGTTTGACAAGCACTACACTGATAAAAACGGTTCTAAAATAAAGATTTTGGTCTAAAAAATGCGTCGAGAACATAAAATTCTGAAATTTAGAAAACACATCTTGATTTTAAGAACATTTCAAAGAAGATCAAGTTTTTATATATATTTTATTTTAAGTACTCAAGACAAAAAAAGTACAAATAAATTAAAATAAATAAATAAAGCTCTTTTTCCTGACTGACACATCAAAGTGAAGGCCAAACGGCTAAAGGTAAAAAGCAGAAATTTTATCGTGCAATTAGACGACGTTATGCTAAATTCCACCTGTAAGTGGCTCAAATTTGGGGTCAAGGTTCAGGAAATTTCTTAATAAGAAAAACTTTTTTGTTTCTTAAGATATCTTAACCAAACTTACAGATTATATATTTAGGACTGCCTCTTACATTCTGACCAAATTTGGTCAAAGTCGGATAACTATATAATATAGCTACCATAGGAACAATCGGATGCAAAATAACCTTTAGTATGAAAAACTTTTATGTTTCTTAAGATATCTCAATCAAACTAATACTAAAGGTTACTTTGACTAAACTTTATTAACATAACAAATTTTCTCTTAGAATGATATATTTTAGTTTAATAATATTTTTATTTTGTTTTTTTAATATAAATTTTATTATTTCTTTAATAAGTTAGTTTCTGGGAAAGAAAGGGATTTAAAACCGCGCTTGTTGGTTACACATGAAAATATAATATATTAAAAATTTCATAACAATTTAAGATTTTTATTTTTATATTAAGAACTGCAATTATTTATAATTATATTTTTAGTATTATTAATTTGGGATTAAAATGGGCTTATTTTAATAACCAAATATGTAAGATAAATGCTATTGATTTTAGAAGTTGGTCTGTTTTTTTTTTAAGTGTGTCAGGCAGCTAGATTAATTAACTCACATGTCGTCATTGCTAACTGAGACGACCAACAAAAAGGTCACACACAAAACACAACGCATGTGGCTATGATTAATTGTTTTGACTATGGATTTTTGGACATTGGACATTTGCCAACACACACTGGACATTTGGGCCGATCCTCAACTTTGACATTCAACATCCGCATGTAGATTTTACTTCTCAAAAAAAGAAGGAAAAAAAATAAAATCAAACTAAAACAAATCGTGAATTGTGTATCCATGAAATGGCAAAAATATTTGTAATATTGCGACTGTTGGCATTTGAATTGGAATTGAATGAATTTAAATAAAATAAATAAAACGAATGCCAAGCGCACATAAAATTGGAAGCATTTTAATTAAATTGGAATATATGTTTGCTCTCCATACACATTCAAATAATGCAAAGAATTTGTTTGGGCTTTGTCTCAATTGTTGTTTGAAAATTTCCCCTCTGACTTTAATGCCTTGTGTATGAAGTAAGCAATTAAATTTGCTCGTAATACCATAATTAATTATCCGCATGTAAATGCACAACAAATGCCCATTTAATTGTTAAATGTTAAATGATGATTTAAATTTTACTAATTGAATGCTTAAGAGTTTAACATTTTCACTTAATCAAATAGATATTCCAAATTTAGTACTTATAATTATTATCTTAAAGATATAAATTGAATAGATCTGTATTTCAACTGGCCAAATTAATCATAATTAGTCTTAAAGTAAGTTGCACTCGAATCTGACACCTTGTTCTTAAGTTGAACTAATGATTTGGTTACTAATCATTAATTACTTAGAAGTGTCTTTCATTTAATTTACATTTATTACAGCCCACAAATGTATGCTACGAATCTGGAGCTTAGTTAAAATATAAATGTATTAATTATTATTATTATTTAATAGCTCATAACGATTTTAATTTTTAATTAAATATAAATTGTTAAGTAAACATTTTTTATTACCATAAAACAAATTCAAAAATAAGTCTTTTTTATGTTACAAAAAATTATGAAGCAGTAAAGTTTTTATTTGAAAATTATATTTTATTAAAATGATATATTTTTAATTCAGGATAAAAATTTACAAATAAACGGTTTGTTTTTTACAAAATAATAAAATTATTAACATTAAAAATTGTGATTTTCTGCTCAAATTCTAAAAGTTGTCATCAAATAATTTTTGTCATAATTTTAAGAAATATCAATAATATACTTAAGGTATGCTTAAGTATTATTTGTCATTAAATTGAATATTAAATTAGATGATATTTAATTAAAAAAACATAAATAATGTATTTATGGTATGTTTTCGCATTATTTGCTATTAAATTGGATAAAAAAAGAGAACATATTTAATTTATGAAGTTTAAAAAATTTCTGTAAATCAATAATTTATTTAAGGTATGATTTGTTATTAAATTGAATCTAAAAGTGTATATTAATAATTTAAAAAAAAATATCATAGTTTATTTAAGGTATGTTTTATTATTATTTGTTATTAAATTTAATATAAAAGTGCACATATCTAACTCGAAAAATTAGAACATTTTCACTACAAATATATTCAATTAAATTACAGTTTAATTGAATCAATCAAAAAATTAATTAAACACATTTTTTTAATATATATATTTTTATATCTGTAAATATGTTTAAATTTCTCAATTTGACCTGAAATAAATTGAATTTCTGCATATATGCTCTAACTACAAGTCCTTCAGTTATTGTGTAAATTGTGGCTGGTCATTGACCACATTCTTTTGACGCTCAATCAGGCAACGCGGCATGTGGCATGTGGCGTGTTATTTTTGTTGAAGGACTTTCCCTCCCACTGTGATAAAAAGGTCAACTTGGCGGGACTTTCATTTGCTCAACTTTGACGGCATTATAATTTATTTTTCTTATATATATATTTGTGTTTGCCTAATACTACAAATTTGCATTATCCACAGCTGTGTCTGTGCCACAGACAGAGGCAGAAACAGGCGAAGAGATAGAGACAGAGACAGAGAAAGAGACAGAGACAGAGACTGAGGCATATGCTCCTTTATGGACCCTGTGGCAGCAGCTAATGACTTTGGCTGCCCAAAAACAAATCAGCGCGACAGACAAACAGACAGACACAGACACAAACACAAGCAAAACACAGACACACACACACACATACATCTGCAGCGCCCACTACACATAAATACACTGAAAAAAATAACCAACTTCTAAAACCAAGAACTTACATATGTTGATCTTAAAATAAGAAATTACCAGGGAAATTAACGATTATAATTTTTAAAATAAAAATTACAAAATATAAATTATATTTCAATTTTTAAAAAATTTTTAAAAAAAATTATTTTTCCATTTTAAGAATAAAAATTAAAAATAATAAGTATAAAAATAAAAAATTCAAAATTGAATATTGAAAATAACGTCTTTTATGGACGTATTTTAAGTGGAAAAGATATAATAAAAATTTAAATTTAATTATTATTTTTTATTTTTTTTTTTTTTATTTGAAAAATAAAAGTTTATAGTAATTTTTATAAAAAAAATGAGACTTATTTGCGATTCCTGCTAATTAATAATGCTAAAAATATTAATCTAAAAAATCGCAGTTTTTTATATAAGAATACAAAAATCTTAAATTGTTGGGAAATTATAAATATGTTATGTATTCATGTTTAACCAATAGTGAATAAAAAAATTATATCAAAATAAAACAAGAATACAAATATTATAAAAAAACTAAAACAATTTCGAGAGATACTTAAAATAAATTTAAATTAAATTAGATCACATCATACAAATAAGATTCAAATAAATAGATATAATACTTTAGAATTTAATTCAATAAAAATTTTAATCTTAGATAAGTAAGAAATTATAGCATAGTAATCAATTGTGCATAAGATTAGAAAGTTTGTACTAAATTATTAATTTAATAATAAAAAATAAATAATTTTAAGTATTATATATATTAAAAAATTGACTTATTTTATTTTTTGTTGTCTTGAGTATTTAAAACTGTTTGAAGAACTTTGTTTAATTTGAAATGTTCTTAAAATCAAGATGTGTTTTCTAACTTTAAGAATTTTATGTATTTAATAAAATAAGGAGAACAAAATATTGATTTTAGTGGGTTTTTTTTATCAGTGTAGATACGGTGGCAAATGAGGCAATCTAAGTGGTTGTTGTTCTTGCCGCCTGCGGCACAAACTGCACAATTATGGTGACGCCCACTGTCTGCCGCCCACCTACCCCGCCCACTTTTCACCGCCCATCGCAGTGTCGCCTTTGCTGCCTTTGCATATGTGCCACGGGGCGTATTAGCAATGCCCATTGCGGCATCTATTACAATAACTTGTTGTTTATGTGCAATGCGAAACTCACACACACACAGCACACACACACACACACACACAACACACACACACACAACACTCCCTGCAGCTCTTTAACATGAAAGTATTTGTATATAAAGGAGGAAAAAAGAAAAAAGTTAACAATGAAATTGTAGAAAATTATGAGCTCGATATGTTGTTTACTTGGCCACGCCCACCCGCTGCTGCTGCCGCCTCCGCAGACATTTGACATTTGTGCTCAGTGCTCTCTCATTATTATCTCACTTATTTCCTCACTTGTCTGGCCATGAACCTCGATTTTTCTTACTTTCTGTGCGACGACATTTGCTTATCTACCAAAGAAATTGTTGCAGTGCCAAGAAGAGGTATCCGCACAGTGGAATAAATAGAAAGAAATGTGGTATGAAATTATGAAAAAATGAAATGTTTATAAAATTTGATTGTTATTAAATTAATTAGGTTTTTAATGCAAATATTTGTTATAGTTGTCGCAAAGGGAAAGACTATAAATATCTTACAATTATTTAAAATAGTATAAATAAAGCTTAAATATAATTCAGAATAAATAAAATAAAAATTGTATAGGTAAGAAAAAATTGTATATTTAAAAATTAATCAAGCAACATTTATTTAAAATGTAAAACTTGTAGCTTTAGGATATATATAGAAAAATACAATTAATCCCGTAATATCCAGTTAAATATGCACATTTCAAAGATCAAATGTATTTTGAAACTCGGAAATGGAAAACATATTTTATATAGCCTAATTTTATAAACTTCTTCTTCTTTTTATTATACCCTAAACCCATTAAAAATAATCAAAAAAGAGTATAATGGTTTCCTTGGAATGCATGTAAAAGGCAGAAGGAGGCGTGGCAGACCCCATTTTATCATTTTCATTTGTATTGAACAAAGAAAAGAACAAAAAATTTCGATAATTTTAAAAAATGATAAGGGGTAACACTGTAAATTTTCGAAAAAAATAATTTTTTTCAAATGTATAAAATTTAAATGTGGAACCAATTTTTAGATTAAATAATGAATAAAATGACATTCCGCTTTAAAATTCGGTCCAGATTTGATCAAGTTATGAAAGTTGAAAGTTTGAAAGAAACAAAAAATATAAAAGTATCCATATCATAGATATTAATACCTAATGTAATTTCAATTATATATACAAATTATTTAAAAGCAGAAAAATTAATGGAATTATCGTATCTAAAAAAAGTAAAGTAATATTGAAAATCTAAAGGGAAATATCGAAATTTGTTTTTAAAATTTCAACTTTATCAAATCATAATTTCATGTCTAAATTTAATCAGCATGTAAATTTAAAAAAAAATAATTTCAGCCTTTTCCCAACTTCTGACTTGATTAAAACTTAAAAGTTTTAAATTTTGATTATATTTCTAAATATGATTTAAACTTTTAATTTATTCTGTATGTAAATTTAATTTTGTTTATATATATTTATATTTATTATATAGTAAAAAAAACATCTTTTTTTTCCGGACAAACGAAAAGTTTTCAGTTATTGAAATTAATTGCAAATATTATACTTTGCTCCACTGTACAATTTTTAAAAAATGTTTCCAACTCTGCTAAATTGTCGCAGTTTCGTTTTATCGCACTTCAAAGCACTTTTGGCCCCGAAAAAAAGAAGAAAGTCGAGCGAAATTATATTTCTGATGGACGTCAATTTCTTAGAGTGAAAATAAAAAAGGAAACCCGTCACTGGCAAACGCCCCTTTAATAAAGGAAATGTGACTTTTTTTTAATGAAAATGTAGCCGCACATCAAAGCAACTCAAATACAGTGAGCTCGAGTTCATATTTTACATTTTAAATAAATATGCTTTGAGTGCGTTAAGGCAACAAATGCGTCAAGGACACGAAACCGCCAACAAACAGCAACAAAAATAATAACAAAAAATAATAACACGCAGTCCGACGGGAAATTAAAAGCAAAACCGGAGGCTAAAAGGGTCACAGCTCAAAGGAAAAATACTTTTAGTTAATTTGAGCGTATTAAAAATGCAAAAGTAAAGCAAAGTATTAAATCGAATTTGAGAAGCGGTTGATGCCACGCCCAGTCTGACGTTGTTGTCGTCATGAATTTAGGTCACTTACGGGCTGCAAATCGAGACCAGCTGACTCTGACTCTGATTTTGACTCTGAGTATTCAAGTGTGTTAGTAGGGCAGAGTTTTGAAATCATGGCCTGCCTGAGTCCGACCTGGAACCTGGCCCCTATTTTTGCGCACGTCACAGCTCATCGTCGTCGTCGTCGTCGTCGTCTCGTGTGACGTCACTTCTCACTGTGTATTTAATGCAATTAACTGCGGCAATTGCAACACAAAGTTCATCTCAAAGTTCTCTTCAAAGCTCACTTACTCTCTTTCTCTCTCTCTCTCTCTCTGTCGCTCTCTTTCCCTCTCTTTAGCCAGCGCACAAAGACAAATCGAGTTTGGCTTTCATACGCCCTGTTGCACACTTGCGTATATTGCGCATACGCCTCGTTGGACATGCTAAAATTTATTTATTTTATCTTTTCAATTTTCAGTTTATCTAGAATTAATTTATAATTTTAATTATTTAATTATTAAGTTTGTAGATATTATAATTTAATTGCTATTTTTAATAATTTTATTTTCCAATTTTATTTTAATTGTATAATTTATTTTTTACTATTTTTGAATTATATTTCACTTATTTAATATCTTTGATTTAAAATTGTATAAATTATAGTTTAACGATTTTTTTTATTATTTATATTTTTCAATTATATTTTAATTGTTTTATGAATTTAATTGTAATTGTATAATTTAATTGTTAGTATTTTCCAATTATATTTTGTTTATTTAATGTTATTTATTTAAAGTTGAATATATTAAAATATAATTGTCATTTTTATTTTCCAATTATATGTATTAATATTACATATTATTTTTATTTTCAGTTTTCAGTTTATCTAGAATTAAATTATAATTCAATTGTTAATTTAATCATTATTTTATAATTATATTTTAATTATTTAAGGTTGTAGATATTATAATTTAATTGTTATTATTTTTCAATTATATTTTATTCATTTAAAGTTGTGTATAATATAATTAAATTGTAATTTTAATTTCCAATTATATGTATTTCATTGTATATATCTTTATTTGTATTTGTTTTTGTTTTTGTTTATATCTTCATTATTATTTTGAGTTTTCAGTTTATCAAGAATTGAATTATAATTAAATTGTTAATTTTATCATTGTTTTTTTCGAATTATATTTTTATTTATTTAAGGTTGTATATATAATAATTTAATTTTTATTGTTTTCCAATTATATTTAGTTGACATTTATTAAATTTTGGACGTATTCCAATTTAATTATCTTATTTTCATTTCCTGATTATATTTTAATTGTATACATAAAATTCATTTATTTAGTGTTATTTATTTAAATTTGTATGTATTATAATTTAATTGTCATTTTTATTATTTTTATTTGCTCAATATATTTTAATTGTATGTATAAAATTAAATTATTTAGTGTTATTTATTTTTAATTGTATATATTATAATTTAATTGTTTTTATATTATTTGTATTTTCTCATTATTATATATTTTTATTTAAAATTCTAAATAATTACTTTCCGTTGTAAAACAAATAAATAAACATTTCAAATTTTCCATTGTTAATATGCATTTATTTAGTTATGTATGTATGTATATTGTTGCTTGGTGTATGCTGTTACTCCTATAATTAATAACTTTTTGTCATTTAGATTTATTGCTTATTTCATACTGCATTTCATTGATTTGCCTGGTTGTTCTGTATAATTAATTAATGAGTATAAGAGTGTAATTGCCATTTTTGCTCTTGATTTGCATTTTATTGTTTAAATGTACTAATATTAAGTGTTTCATTTTGTATGTTTCATTTTCATTTTAAATTCTTTTCACGTTTTCTTTATTTATTTATTTGACTACATTATAAGTACATTATATATTTGTGGGGGGTTCACTTGAAGCAATTTTCAAACCAGGTCGAGTACAATCTAAGTACAATCATTTAGTTATCGTATCGTACTCTCAAAATAATTATTACACATAATTACAGTCAGTCTCAATTGGCTTTAACAAATGACATTTGTAATGGCATTAGTCTAAAAACAATTTCATGTGCGTCTCATCATATCAAACATCATCTATTAACCTAATTACCCATAGCATATTATTAACTTAAATTCAACACAAAGCAAACTTAAGGAATTCATTAAAATATCTATTTAAATATTTTAAAATACAATAAATGTTTCTAGACAATTTTAAAACATCTCTTAAAATGCGTCGATTTTTATTTTCTTGTAAAACAATTAAGGATCCTTTAATTTTCAATTCTAACTATTCAAAATAATTATTTATCAATTTGAACAATAAAACCTTTTTTATATATATATATATATTTTAACTAATTTTAAATTAACATGATATTTTCGTCTCATTACTCATACATGATATACACTATATAATTAATTATTTTCATTTATTGTTGCCGATTTATTTTGATTTTCCTTTTTTTTAATTCATTTTTCAGGTGCTTTGACAAAACTGTCTGCAAATTTTAACTACGAAATTTATTTATTGACATTTAATAGCATTTTCTATGCGACAATTGGGAACATTCTCAATTTCACTTCTTTTCTTCATAATTCTACAAGAAATGTGTGTGTTTATTTTTGATTTGAAAATGGAACTCGATACTTTTGAAATTTTTATAGAATTAAAAAGAATTCTTTTGCACTGATTGATTTATTTGTTGTTTGTTTTTTTCAACCTTTTGACAATTTAATGCTAATACGTGTAATATTTCGTTAACTTTCATTTGCTCTTAAATTCTACGAAGCATTCTCTGAAGATTTCTTTCTTAATTCGTTTCGTTCGATTTTATTTGCTACAAATACGTGTATGTTAACCCAATGTTGCAGGACTGATTTATTTGCTTATTTTTGTTTTGTTTGTTTGGTTGTTTGTGGTATTTCTGAAACTTCATTTTGATAATATTGCCATCGCCTTTGGATCCTTAGTTCTATTAGGCTATTAGTTCTTGTCGGCCAGGCTTCATCTAAGGCTGCCCAAAATGGGCAGTCAAATGTCGCCATTGTTGCCATTCCCATTTCCGTTCCCATTTCCGTTTCCGTTCGCATTCGCATTCGCTTCATTTGCTGTTTCAGTGTTGCCACAATTAATTGCCTCGGCCACTGTTATGGTTATTGTGGTATTTTGATTGTCGCACTGCACCACTTCAATGGTGCGTGTATTACTTGTGGCAGTTGCATTCACCTGTCCACTCTCCGCCTCATTCAACTGCCGTCCAATCTCACGATCAATCGCCTCCGCATCTTCCGGATAACGTTCCGAGCAGAAGATTGCTCCTGCCTTCAACAACTTCAACAGATTCAAACGATCCTCCGCATTTCGCTTGGCACAAAGTGGTCTAAAGCCAAAGAAATAATTTATGGAACATTCATTTTAAATCACTTTTAAATCCCTTTACCAATTAAGACTTAATCTTAAGAGATTTTCTCTGATTTAATATGATAAAAAATTATAAATAATTAAAATGAAATAAAAACATAATACTTTGGTATTTAAGGCAATTATTTTAAATTAGAAATGAAAAACAAAAAATTCAATTCATATTTAATATTTAAAAGTGTCTGAGCTGTAACAGCTTAGAATAACACTTCGAAAGACTTTTTCTCTCATTTCAATGCGATTATTTAAGCTTAGAAAAAGTAAAAAATAAATAAAAATTAAAAACAATAAAAAGTAAATAAATACACAATATTTTTATTTTTTAAAGTGTCTGAGCTGTAACAGCTTAGAATAACACTTTGAAAGAATTTTTCTCCTATTTCCAATGCGAGTTATTTTAGATTACAAATAGTAAAAACAAAAAATACAATTCTAAAAAGAATTATAAACAATTAAAATAAAGTAAGTACATAATATTTTGATGTTTAAAAGTGCCTGAGCTATTACAGCTTAGAATAACACATCGAAAGACATTTTCTCTTATTTTAAAGCAATTATTTTGAATAAGTAATGAAAAACATAACATACAATTCAAAATTATAAACAATTAAAGTTAAATTTTGATATTTAAAAGTGTCTGAACTGTAACAGCTGTAGAATAACACTTCTGAAAGTCCTCTTCTTCGGTTTCAATGCGATTATTTTAGATTATAAATGTAAAAATCAAAAAATACTATTCTATATAAAAAATTATAAATAATTAAAATGAGGCAAAAACATAATACTTTTGATATATGAAAGTGTCTGAGCTGTAACAGATTAGAATAACACTATGAAAGACTTTTCCTCTCGATTTCAATGCGATTATTTTAGATTACAAATAGAAAAACAAAAAATACAATTCTAAATAAAAAATCATAATCAAATAAAATTAAGCAAATACATAATATTTTAATATTTTTAAAAGTGTCTGAGCTGTAACAGCATAGAATAACATATTTGTAGTCATACAGAAAAAGTGTGACTGTACAGAGAAAAAATCAAATTAAGTAGCATATTGAAAAGTTTTAACTTTGTCATTTAAATATTAAGTAATTATTATTTATTTCTTTTTAATCTTAAATCAGAATTTAATATGTTATATTATTTTTTTCAGTAGTAGACATAATTGTTGCATTATAATATTTCGTTATAAAACTTAGAATATTTTCAAAAATTGCATGAAAATAATTGTTAAAAATAACAGTAAGTATTTTTATTGGGAAATGCGCATGAATAAACTGGTTGGAAAAAAAAATGAAAATAAAGAGTCTTTTGCCTGAGTAATGACAGGAGAAACGGAGGAGAATTTCGGATATTTTATATTTATGTGTCTCGAAACTAATAGTTATTTTACAGACAACCTTAAGGAGAGGATCAAAATTTGCGAACTTTCGTATATCAGTGATAAATAAAATAATAATATTCATCATATTCATACAAAGAATTAAGTTGAAATGTTTTTTAAAAAGAAGAATAAAAATAGACTGACCTGCCGGCATCCTTGAGCTGCTCCATGAACTCCTTGCCTGTTATGTCCACTAGGGAATTGGGATCCATGTTCGACAACGAGTCCAAGTCCGCATCATTCATGACGGACACATTGCACAGATTATTTTGCAGTTGTCCCACCAATTGACGGATCCGTGCCGATTCCGAGCTGTTGGCATCCGTAGTATCGTAGTTCTCCGGATTGCCAGAGATGCTGCCATTCGCAGTGCCATTCGGTGTGGTTATTGTCACGTAATGCGTTGGCTATAAAACCAAATGATTGAATTGAATTATATTATATTTCAAATTCGACTACGTGATGTTTTTGTAGCGACAATAATTGAATTATTGTCACAACAGGCGCGTTTCGCTCATAAAAGTAATTAAATTCATTAAAAAAAGAAATAAAAGCCCTACAGTTGAGTATGCTCGATTTTGAGATTACTCGTATATTTAAATATTACATTAGATTAGATTTTACATTAGAAAATAATACTTTCTAAAACATTATTAAAAAATGTAAATGAATAATTTTCTAAATTAATTTGCCATTGATAGAAAGTGTTTATGTTAAATAAATTTAATTAAATTCATTTTAAAAAAATATATAAACACCCTACAATCGAGTGTGCTCGACTGTGAGATATCCGCTGATCGTATATTTAAATATTACATTAGAATAGAATTTACATTAGAATATAATATTTTTTATCACATTGTAAATCTTTTTTATTTAATAATTTATTAATTTAATTTGCCATTGATAGAAAGTGATTATGTGATGTAAATGTAATTAATTCATTAAAAAAAGATATAAAAACACACTCGAGCACACTCGACTGTGAGATACCCGCTACTCGTATATTTAAATATTAGATTAGATTAGATTTTTCCTAAAAAAAAATATTTATTATCACATTTAATTCAAAATTCAAAGATATGAAAATAAAATTTATTTGATATAAATATTCAGCTTTTATGCTAGTAAATTTAGTAGAAATCAAGGAGAAGGTTTTTGTCAAATACTTTTGTACATTTTATAAAACACAAATTATTTTATTTTGTCAACTGTTTTCTAATTTTTCCATATGTTGTTATATATTATTATATATATATATTGTTATTTTTTCAATTGTTTTTCTAGTTGTTGCTGATTTTTTAAGTCTCAAAAAATATTTTACAAATAGTTTCCTAATTTTTTTAAAAGATAGTCATTTTAATATTGATTTTTTAATGAATAAAACTCGATTAAAAATAAAATTATAGATAGTCAGGATAAAAAATATAAATTTATTATTATTGTAGTAATTATTTACTGATGTTTATGCATTCATACTACCCCACTGCATATGGAAAACAGGGTATGCAAGTAATTATGATATAAAATACATAAAGAGATAATTGAATTGGATATTAAAATTGTATTTTATACTCACATCAATCCAATGTTCGCCGGGAAAAACAGCTACGAGTTCGGTGTTCTCGTCCAGGGTGCGGAAATATTCCTCATCATCGATCTCGGTGCCATCCGAGTCCAAATGGATTGTCGGCTGCTGTTCACATTTCTCAAATTTCTCGGCCACTTTGGACCGAATCTCCTCCAAGCTCGAGGCGCAGACGGCTTTTTTAATGTTGCGCGTGACGTCCTTGACCTGCAACAGACAGTTTTCCAAAAAAAAAAAAGGATAAAAAATGAGTTAAAAAAAGGGAATATTTAACCGTCACACGTTTACAGTTACAGCCAAAGCTACAGCAACATATGGACGGGGCAATACACATTGAATGAATAATAAATTAATACCAACAGCAGCCCCCATATGAAATATTTAAGCCGGACACTCGACAACACCCAAAAAACTTTTCACTAAGCTTTCGTTTTGTTTTGTTTTCCTCACCCATTTTAAATACCCTAACATAGAGTATTCGAATTGATGATTAATACGTGTAATTTTTTATAATGAAAAGTTCATAGCATACAATTTGGAGTCATTAAAATTTATTTAAATTATGTACTTATTATTTTTTGACCAATTGAATGGAAATCATAAAAATAATTATTATTTTTCTACTTTATACAAATCACAATTAATTGTAATTTCTTAAGTTAAGCATATAATTTGGAGCCATTTTTATTTGATTAAAGAAGGTAATAATAATAATTATTTTGTTTTTAAATATCTTATTTATGAATATAATATGTATCGGTTGAAAATCATTAACAAATATTTTGTAAGCTTTTTATAATAAAAAATCAAAAATAGTTTTATAATTTATCATAATATAATTCCAATAAATAAAGTTTGTTGTTAAATTAAGTTTGTGGTGAAAAAGTAATGAATCTGGCAAAGTTCATTAAATTGTATAATATTTGATTCATTGTATTTTTATTTTTAATTTAAGACCAGTTTGCAAGATTATTTTATGGCAAAACAAAGATCAAAACTACTTTAAATTAAATAATTTATTTAGAAAAATACAGATAAAAATAAAATTTTAGATATCTTAATAAATTTTGTAATATTATATATAATATATTGCAATTATTAAATAAAATTAATCTGCCTAAATTTAAGCCCAGTAACAACAAACATATTAACTCATAGAATAATTATCTTTATCTTTATTAATTTTATTATATTCATATTTATTTATATACATAAGTACAACTGCTAGAGTAATTAATATGTAAATAAAATAATCGTCATTATTAAATAAAATTAATCTGACCTAATTAAACCAGTAACTCAAATAGGTAAATGACCAAAAAAAAGCACAAATATATTAATTTCATAAAATAACTATATTTGTCTTTAATTTTTTTTATTATATTCATATTTATTTATATAATTTCAGCTGATAGCGTATTTAATATTAAATGAATTATTTGTAATTATTAAATAAAATTAATCTGGCCTAAATATTCAGGTAACACAAATAGATAAATAGCCAAAAACATGCACAAACATATTAAATTCATAAAATAATTATCTGTATCTTTATTATTTTTATTATATTCATATTTATTTATATAATTATATTTAGCTATAGAGTATTTAATTTGTGGTATGCCCAAAATTTCAGTTGTTTTTCTTGTTTTTGGGTTTGTTTCTGGCTTAATCAACTTGGCATTAGGCAGCGCGTGCAGATGAACATATTTTTCTATAAGTATAGGAGTATATGAGGTGTAGGTGTGTGTGAGAGTGTGTGTATCTGTGTGTGTGTGAGTGTGTGAGTGTTATTCGCTCTTAGGCGCAGTTGCTACGCAGCTAAGAACGATACGTGAAATCATTACCAGCCTCAAAGTTGGCCAATGCCAAATTTTGCTATCATGTGGGAGTACAACACACACACATACAAACACACACACACACCTACACACCTATACAAACACACACATACATATATACACAATAACAGCTTAGCAACTCTTGAAATTATCTGTAGCATTGACATTGGCCATGTTTTGTTTTTTTTTTTGGTATACCAACAGTGGGTATAATAAATGTTCGCACAGGATAAAGCAGCTATGATTAAAGGACATACTCAGGAATTCAAGAGCTGAAGGATTTACCATCGTGATAAGCCACTTGCCTACAATCATATCCGGTTATATATCTATGCAAATTTGTTGACAAATTGAGACCCTCGAATTAGGACAGAAAATCCTTTTAATACCTTACTTTATCTAAATTTATGTGGCAGGTAAAATTCAAATATTTGATAACTTCATTCGAAATAAGTCAAGTCTATATTTTTAGATATATGTTTGCTGCTAATAATTGAAACTTAAACCACTAGAGCTGATTAAATTAAATTCAATTTATTAATTTATTAAATTTATTATTCATTTAATTCAATTTAATTTATTTTAATTTAATTTAATTGTTAGCTTTTAATGAATTAGTTTATTATTAATTTAATTTAATTTTTAACTTTTAATACAATTTTTATTTTTTAAATATTTGAAATTTACTCAAAGAAGTCAGCTAAATAATTCTAAAATAATTCATGACTGTATTTAAAAGTGACCTATGAACTTTATAAAAATCTATATTTATTAAAATTATATTTATTAAAATTTCTGAAAATATTTTTTTTTAATTCTATATTTTATAAAAATTTGTATTAATGAAAATCAATCAATGAAAATCAATTTAAAAATTATTTAAATTTCACGATCATTTTATGAGCATTCTACTTTTGATTAAACTAAATTCATGTACCGCATTTCGTTCTATCTAAAGGGGAGATTATTCCCATTCTAGAATGTTAGTTTCCTGCGGATTTATTATAGAAAAGCTCAACTATATATAAATCTTCTAATTCAACAGGATAATTGGATTTTATCTTTGATTAACTCCCACTAAAATAAGTATCTCTACTGTCAGAAAACTTCATAAATCATAAAATAAATGAAAAATAGAATTATTAGAGCTGTCAAAAAATAGATATGCAAATAAATGTGAGAAGTGATTTATTTTTTATGTGGCAGTCAAACTATTTTAACTTTCTAATCTATATTTAACATTTGCTATGATTAATCTATTCGCATATTACATAGTTTAGTTGTTCTGTACTTTTTGAGACTCGTTTCAATATTCCTACATTTTTCCAAATTTAGATAAATGTTTTTGAAGCAGCGACTTAAACAATTAACGCAAATTGCCGGCAGCTGCATCGTTCAATTTTCGAAGCTTATTAGAGTCAAATATTCGGATAATTTATAAGCCAAACATCAAGTAATTAATGCCCTCGAGACACACACACAAATAACAACAACAAATCACAAAGCTCACAATAACAACGGAAATAGAAATAAAAAAAGGTAATACAGGTAAGAGAAATATTGCGCATACGTCACGTTGCCTGTCAACTGTCGATTGTTTTGGGCTACACTAATTGAGATAAATGGCAAGTGCTTAACTAATAAATAAATAAATAGCATAACTTTGTGCGGTCGATAGTGTTCTCTAAATCAGTTAAGTTAAATTTAGTTCAAGCAATTTACAGATTATAATTAAATTTTGGTAATTATTTCGAATTTAAAGCAGTCAATAAAAGCAATATAAGATCTATAAAAAAAATAAGCAACTACGATTTAAATATTAACAATCTAACAGTAATATTTATATATAAATTTGTTTTTAAGTTTTATTTGAATTTGTCTTTAATTGTTTAATTTAAATTGTGTTAACTGTTTATAATTTAATAAAAAATTAATATAAATTCGCTACTTTAGTTTTACTATAAATGTTTATAATTTATATTCAATTTTTATTGCTGTGTTGACTGCTTATAGTTTGACAGTAAATAAAAATTTAAAATGTAAATATAATTTTCAATTAAATTTATATTGCTGTTAGCTGTTTATAGTAAAAAAAAACATAAAAAAAATTGAATTTAATATAATTTAAAATATTAGTGAAATGTTAAAATTTAATTAATTCATTCAACATTTGAAGCAATGTAGCTGATATTTTATAGAACAATGTACATAAGCTTAAATATAAAAAATAAAATAAATATAATTTGTAATTTTACTGAAATGTAAAAAAATAATTTAATTATATTTATATTGCACTTGGCTGTTTATAGTTTGACAGTAAATAAAAATACACTTAAATAAAATGTAAAATTAAAATTTTAAATTTATGTAAAAAATTAATTAATTCAGTGAACATTTATGGCAATGAAACTGATATTTTTATATAACATTATAAATGCTTAAATAATGAATAATGATTGAAATGTAAAATATTAATTTATATCAAATTAAAATTGCTGTTTGGCAGTAAATAAATATATAAAAATTAAAATTAAATATTCTATAATTTAATTCATTCATTTAACATTTATGGCAATGAAGCTGATATTTTTTTATAATCTAAATTTATATATATAAGCGAAATTTCAACTCAAGTGTTTGCTGGAATGTCCTGCAGTTTGTTAGCTTGTTTATATTTAAATATTGTGTACATTTGTGTAGATGGAAACTCCTCCTCTTCCCATTTTAGTTTAGATGCGCGGAAAACTCGAGCAGAAAGCCGTGTTGAGTTGAGTTTGACATGCACTCGTCTGCCTGCCGCACAAATAAATATTTGTCGTAGTTCCTTAAGAGTTATGCCTGTCAGCAATTTAATGTTGCATACTTTTGAGTGCATGCCAGAAATGCTCAAACTGCAAGGACATCTATGGTCTGTTCTCTGTTCTCTGTTCTCTGTCCTTTCCTGATGCTCTCCTGTCTCTATTAAACTTGCATTTTATGTTAAATGGCAACTGAGCGTTAAGGTTAAACAGAACATAAATTAGACTTGGCCCACAGTTGCAGCTACAGCAAAGTCAGGAGCAAATTCAGCAGCAAAGCCGCACGAATGCACTTACAACAAAAATTTATCACTCGGCAGAGTTCATAAATAATAGAATAAGACAAGATGTGCAAAATGAAATTCAAGTCGACTTTGCATTACAACATTTTTATTACAATTACCCAAAAGGCTCAAGAAACGAACCAAAAAAAATAAAAGATTAAAAAGTATGAGAGCAAAGTTAAACTCAAAGGACTTCGAAGGACCATCTCATGGATACATCCACTAATAAATTGCCTGCACAAAAAAAATAAAGAAACTTTCTTTTTTTGCTGTACACTGATAAAAAAAAGAGGTTATAAAAACAAAATCAGAATTAAGTAAAAAAATAAATAAAATTAAATAAATAAATTTTGATAAATAAAATTCTGCACCTTTTTCTAAAACAGGCAAAAGAAAAATATTTTATAAATTAATTCGAAATTAGTCATGTCTATCTTAGAGTATATTTAATATATATTTTATTGAAAGCTTTAAAAATTTATTGCTGATTTAATAATTGAAATATTATATAAAAAACAAGTGTAGTTCACATTAATAAAGTTAGAAAACACATCTTGATTTTAAGAAAATTATGCATTATAAAATTCTACAAAAAATCTACAAGCAACTCAGACATCAATTTCAAAGAAATAAATTAAACTAAAACGTTTATTGTGAATTTTAGTACAAGTCTTGGGTATTTTCTAGTTGAACACTCCCCATTTAAATAACTTTATTTATTTCTCTTTTATTTTATTTCTTTTTTATTTTATTGCAGTATATATTATATTATAAATAACGTTTTCATAGATTTTCAATTTAATTAAAATCACTTCGTTAATAGATAAAAAAAGCGCATGTAATTAAATATAAAAAATATAAAGTAATTTATTAATTTCATAGATTTTCAATTAATTTAAATTCAATTCGTTAACTGATACAAAAAAATCCCACGTAATTAAATATAAAACAAATATTGTAATTTATTAAAATATATTTCGTAGATTTTCAATTTAATTAAATTCACTTCATTAACAGATAAAAAAATGCTCACGTAATTAAATATAAAACAAATAATGTTATTTATTTAAATATATTTTCAATTAATTTAAATTCACTTCATTAACAGATAAAAAAAATGCCCACGTAATTAAACATAAAACAAATAATGTAATTTATTTAAATATATTTCGTATATTTTCAATTTAATTAAATTCATTTCGTTAACAGATAAAAACGCTCACGTAATTAAATACTTATAAAACAAATAATGTAATTTACTTAAAATGAAAACGACTTTAACGCAGGCTACCTGCAATTTAATTTAATTAAATTACCTGCTGCAAAATCAGTTTGAAAATGTGGCTTTAGTGGTTGGATACACAACATACATACAAATTTCTGGCTTAAAACCCCAAAATCTGCACTCAATAACCAAAAAAAAAAATCAAATGAAACACATTTTCAATTAGTTTTCATGGATGATGAGACTGTTTATGTCGCTGGCAAAAGTTTTAATGAATCTCTATCAATAAGAACCTGAGGCTTTTTGTAAAAATAGATAAAGTAGAATTTACTTAAAGACAAGAACTTAATTAATCGTAGCTTAATAAAGCATTACATATATGTAACTGATTTATACACTTAATGAAGCTACAGAGAAAAGATAATTTAATCAATTTTGTTATGAAAAAACCCCTATCAAGAAGAAACAGATAATTAAACCAAATTACTTCATTAAATTTTCCTGAATAACCTTTTTTATACAGCAAAAAAAAGACATTTAATATTCATAATGGTTCTTATTCAAATTATTTCGTGTATTAATATTAAAAATTTTCTAATTAAAAGTTTTCTAGTTTTGTGTTTCATATTTTATTCCCAAATTTTGGATATTCTTAAATTTTGTAATAAAATATATTTGAACTCTAATTGTTCAAATTTTTGGCATTTACAATTTTTTTCCTAATAAAAAAATATCTAGTCTTGATATCCCAAATTTCTCTCCCAATTCTTAGTATTCTAATACAATTTAATCTGGTAATTCTCAGGATACATAGAAAAGTAGAAAAAATCAGTAACAACTACTAGAAAAATTCACACTTCCATCATTTTTTTTTAAATTTGCAATTTAAATTTTTGTTAAATGTAATTAAATTGTCTATTTTCTATTTTCATGTTATAAAAATCTTTTTAAAATTTAAAATTTAATATTTTTGAATATGAGTAATATTTTATATAGTGTATTTTAATAGTTTTTATCGTCGACGTTGAATATGTATATAAATAAAAAGAAAATAAATTAATTATGAATTAATTATTAATGAATCTAATAAATAGGTCTTGAAATATAAGTTCTACCTATGTAACCATATAAAGAGAATCTCAGTTAAACCAGCTGTCAACTTAGCAAACTAGACAATCTTCAAAGAGTGACCAGGGAGGAGCTAAAGGAGTTAAACTAGCCAAAAGGAGTTAAAGAATCCAGAGGACACTCGGCACTCGTAACACGTATCCTGCATCCTTTATCCCGTATCCTGTTTGGTTTAGCTGTCATAATGTTCCCTCTGTTCTACGTGTCTGCGTCTCCAATTGTGGCACCTACAGAAAGAAGACTGCAACTTGATGCTGGAAACTGGAAAGGGGAAGCGGAAGATGTTGCAACCACAAGCGGAATACTAAATATTTGATAGGCCTAGAACGCAGATTTAAGAAAAGCCGCTGGGGAAATTAGGCGTCAAGTTGAAATTGCTGTTTGAACTATGACAACAAATTATGTAAATTGTTTAATTTATTATTAATGCTGTCTGTGGGCGTGGCACTTACTAATTACAAAAACATGTCAACTTTTTTTGGACTTTTTTTTTTAATGGAATTTTATGGTAAGCCGATTTGCGCTTCAAAAGATTTTGGAATTAATTATTTTAATAGGCAGCGACATTTTAATGGAGCTGTTAGATGTGACAGAAATTGTGACAGTGACAGTTAAAGGAACACTGTCAAAATATAAATAGTTGACACTGTAAAGCAGCCACAATAAAGTTGAAGTTTTTTTGTGGCAAGTTCTTTTCTAGTTCTCTTCTTAAAGTTAAACAATTAAAACTATATCCATGTTATATTTAGACAGCGGATAAACAAATTAGTTGACAACAAAGACAATGCAGGCAAACAAACAAATGCCAAAGACAAACAATTGTAAAGCGCTCAAAAGAGAGCAAAACAAAAACAAAAGCAAAAGAATTCATGTCAAGTACGCGCATTTTTGTGTTTGCAAACTCAAAAATACATAACAGCGCTCTCTCGCTCGCAAATAAACAAAACAATTAACAGCGCGTCGCTCACTTAACAAGAGCTTTTGCACTCTCTCTCTCTCTCTCTCTCTCTCTCTCTTGCTTACGCTCTTTGGCCTCGCTCTGTGCAACTTAAAGTTCACCCAGTTTTAATATGAGCATTTTTTTTATTAAATAGCGCACAGCACGCGGTTATCAGCAACAACAACAACAACAACAACTGCGACACAACGCCCAAAAAAGGGCATGGCATTGATTTACAATTGAATGTAAAACAACAATTAACAATTAAATAAAACAAAACAAAACTTACTTTAAATGGCTTTTTGGAGTCACTTGACATTTCCGTCACATTTGGCATTTTGATAAAACTTCACAAATTGCAATTTGTTGAATATTTTTAAAATATATATATACACAGTTTTTTAAACAGTTATTTGCAGTACATTTGCAGCATTTGTTTATCTTATTTATTTAGTTTAGTTTAGCATTTAGTTTTTGCACAGTTTCTCACACACAACAACATTTATTTTATACAAATTGCACTTAAAATGTTTTCTGCCCAGCTTTCCATTTAGAATTCAAGCACAGCCGAGCTTTAACTGCAGTTGCGAGAACGCGAGCGAGCGCCGGTTTCAACTGAACTCTCTTTAACTTCGACGCTGGCTTTTATAGCCCCAGACCCATAAAGAGAGAGAGAGAGAGCACAGAAAACAAATATGTAGGATTAACAGTGAGACTAAAGAGCTTTTAAGGCGCGAAATTAACAACATAACATGCAAGTTGAATAATTTGAATTATTAATAGAATTATTAATATTTTTACAGTATTATTATTATTATTCGAATTTTTATAGCTATTTTTAAAGTATTATTTTTCAATTCTTATTTTCTTTTATAATATTAATAATAATATGAAAAATTCCATTTAAAAACTTTAAATATTATTTATTTTGCAGTATTATTATTATTATTGTTAGTGGTATTATTTTATTTATAGTTATTTATATAGAACAATTTTTGCTAACTATCAAATATGATCTTAAAAATATTAAAATATTGAAATATTCCATCTAGCACTTTAACTGTTTATAATTTTACAGTATTATTATTATTAGGATTATTTAATTTTTAGTTATGTTTATAGTATTATTTTTGCTAATTATCCAGTTTTTATTTTCTTTCATTATATTGAAAAACAATATGAAATATTTCACATAGAAACTTTGACTATATAATAATGTTATTAACGATATTAAAAAAAATTTTAAATAAAGCTACATGCAGTTTCATTTAATTATTTTATGGTTTTTTTGCTTAATGCAGTTTAATACAAAAACAAAGTAAATAATTATTTAGAGCTCTTTGGTTAACAGCAAATGTTGTTGCTCTCAGGCGCTGTTAACAGCACTCGAAGCTTACAAAAGAGCGCAGTCAATGTTAACTTGGACTCTTTTGCGCTTTTTTGCACTTCCTTTAACAGAGCGCTGTTAAGTGCACTTCCTTTAACAGAGCGCTGTTAACTTGCACAGGTGCCGTAGAAAGTTGCAGAAAGAAATTTGTGGCAAGCGTTTATTAGCATTAATATGAGATTAAAGTAAATCCTAACAAGGAGTTACTTAAGTATATATATTTAAGAATATTTTACGTCTATTTATTATGCCAGAGAAATGTTAAACATCACTTAACTTAGCATTTACTTAAAAGTATCTTAAAGATACATTTCTATCTATATACATTTTTAAACTTTTTAATAACTAACCAAAACGGCATGAATAGCAGACCAGGCCGGAAGCTGTCCAGTTGGTTGAGCAGTCTTATCTTCTAGTTATTGTGGACAAGTTGCTTTTGGCCCTTATAGCTGTCATTGCACTTGCAACAAAAGGGGGTAAGGGGGGAGGTACTAACTTGAAATGACAAACAAGGACATTTGGCTGGTAGGTGTTGCCAACTTGTGAGTTGCCAGTTGCCAGTTGCCGCGTCACGTGCGTTGCCAGTGCATTGACCCACTAAGCTAACAAACTTGGCCAAAATGGGCGCACATATGAATAGCCTCAAAGTCGCAACCAAAGCACTCAAAGTTAAGGTGCAAAGACCGTCTTTTTTTATCCTTTCCCATAAGTCAACAGAACTCGACCTCTTTTGTGTGGAGAAAACCAAAGAAAACTTTGAAAGAATCCTTGATTCATATTCAAATATTCATAAGTCCAGTAAAATAATTGTTATTCAACAAATATAACTGTCAAACCGAAATAAATGATACTTTATTTAACTATTCTGAGAAATTCACAATTTTCGAAAATTTTGATCACTTAGAAACAGGGATTAAAACCTTAACCGAAACCGTAACCTTTAACCGGTGAAAACCGATTGAAATTTGTGACCTGTACCGAAACCATAACCGAAAATAATTTTTTCCGCTGTACCAAAGCCCACAAACTGAAACTCTTTAAGCCAAAATAACCGTTTAGTAACCGATTCATTAATATGGGTTAATTTCGGTTCTGGCCGTCGCAGCTTCTGAGCAAATTTGATAACTTTGAACTGTCATAACTTTGTCAAAACTCAATCAATTTTCATGCGGAATGTAAATTTGAGCATAATTTTACCTCTAAATTCGTTCTGCATTTAAATTTTGTTCATTTTCAAAATTCAAAATTTTCGAAATTTTTCGAAAAATGATAAGGGGTAACACTGTAAAATTTCTAAAAAATTCGATTTTTCAAAACTTTTCAAAATGAACAAAATTTAAATGCAGCACGAATTAAGATCTAAAATCTTAATCAAATTTACATTGCGCATGGAAATTGATTAAGTTTTGACAAAGTTATGGCAGTTCAAAGTTATTAAAAATCAGTAAAATCAAAATAATCGAAATTTTTAAACCTGGAATGGTTTAAACATACATTGTAACCAAATAACATTATTTTCCAGGCAAAAAGAGCATTAAGTATTTTTTCATGTAAAACAATAAAAAATGCCTGATTTTGATACACTTCAAATAATTTTTTAAAATTAAAATTGATGCTTAAAAGATTGCTAGTTAAACTGATTAATTGAATAATGAAAGAAAACTACAAAATTACAAACATAAACACACGTTTTATTCAATCCTTCTCTCTAGTATTATTAATATATTTTAATATATTTTATATATCAATATATTTAATAGTTTTCCAGTATTTAAAATATATTTATATATTTTATATTTCAATATACATATTTAATAGTTCTCCAGTATAAGTTTTGGCACCACATTCATCACATTTTGATCATAATTTGGACCCCAAATATGTTCTGTAATTTAATTTTTTCGATCTCCATCATTCATTATTTTAATGCACTAGAAATCATTTTTTAATAATTAAATTAATTTATAAAAGATGCAATTTAAACTGATTAATTGAATAATGAAAGAAACTACAAAATTACAAACATAAACACACGCTTTATTAAATCCGTCTCTCTAGTATTATTAATATATATTAATATATATTAATATATATTTATATATTTTATATTTTAATATATTTAATAGTTCTCTAGTATTTAATATACATTTATATATTTTATATTTCAATATACACGTATTTAATAGTTCTCCAGTATGAGTTTTGGCACCACATTCATGCTGGTTAATTCCTGGAAGAGTAGTTTACAGGCATAGGGCATCGATATCTTGGAGACATGTGCTGAGGACTGACAGAAGTGACACCAGGAGCAATAGGCCAATCTGCCGCAGGTGCGACAGACGTCCACCTCAAAGGCATCGGAGGAGATCATGAGGCGTTCCATGATCAACATGCTCGCTCCGTAGGATATGAGACAATCGCGTTCCATTTCCCCCAGACGGAGTCCTCCCTCCCGACTCCTGCCCTGGGTGGGTTGACGGGTTAACACGGCCTTTGGGCCACGTGCTCGGGCATGCATCTTGTCCTGCACCATGTGCTTTAGTTTCTGATAATACACCGGTCCAGAGTAGATGTACGCCTCCAAGGGTCCGCCCGTAATTCCCGAGTAGAAAAAGTCCTTGCCCATGTAATTGAAACCATGACGCACTAGCTCCGCTTGCACATCGACCGCCGGAGCCGCACGAAAGCGGTGCCATAATGAAATTTACCCTCCAAGACGCCAGCTTTGCCGCCCAGCAGCTCCAACACTTTGCCCACTGTCATACGGGATGGGAATCCATGGGGATTCATAATCATATCCGGACAGATGCCATAGTCATTGAAGGGCATATCCTCCTGCTCCACAATGAGACCCGTGACGCCCTTCTGTCCATGCCGCGAACTGAACTTGTCCCCAATCTCCGGAATTCGCGTCTGTCGCAACAAGATCTTGATGAGAAAGTCCTCCTCGGAATTGGCCGATACCATGACGCGTTCTATGTAACTCGGCTCCGGTCCCTTATAACTTATGGGCACTGCGGTGTACGGCACTTGGGCCTGACCTATAAAATGAGAATAAATCGGAATTTAATAAAATTAAAGAAAGTTTATTTAAGTTCATATCAATTTTTAACTAATTCATAAAAACAATCAGAAAATTATCTATAAAAACTATATAATAATAAGATAATGGCCTATATGATATAATAGTCCGATTAAAATAAAATTTTGTTAAGACTTATTATAAAAAAAAACTACCAAATACATAATTAACAATTTTGGATAACATATTTCAAAAAACAAAAAGGTTTTCATAATAAAGTTTAATTTTTTAACGACCGTTCCTTTGGCAGCTATATTATATAGTAATCCGATTTAAAAAAAATAGTGAACCGATTCATTTCCAACATATTTAGAGTATGCAGCAAAAATTCAAACATATTTATTTTCAATTTTTCATAATAAAAATTAAAATGAACTCAATTTTTATTGCAATTTCAATATAAAAAAATAAGAAAAATTATTTATATTTTTATTAAGTATATACACTTAATAAATAAGTTTTGTCAGTAAAACTAATTTTGATTAAATCGGATTTAGCTGCCCTATTAAACATATTTGATACTTTAAATAATTAATTTCTAATATTTAATATTTAACCTGTCAATTTTAAATTAATTTGATACATAATTTATATTAATTTTTGTATCAAATCAATTTTAGCTGCCCTTTAAACATCATATACACTTTAAATATTTAATTTATTTTTTATACTTTCAGTTTAAACATTTAAATTGATGTATAATTTATATTAGTTTTGATGTCAAATCCAGTTTCATAAATTTATTTTAAATTTTTAGACTACTTTTGGTCGCTGCATTAAATAAATAAATTAATGAATAACAATTAATGATTTGATTTAATTTATTTTAAGTTTTACGTTAAATAAATATATTTATTATATATTTCTTTTATTTTATATTTTTCAACTACTTCTGGTCGTTACGTTAAATAAATAAATTAAAAAATAATAAAGAAATGATTAATTTTTTAAATTTTAAGTTTTGAAACTACTTTTGGTCGTTACGTTAAATAAATAAATTAATAAATAATAAACAAATTATATATTCAATTTATTTTAAATTTTGAAACTACTTTTGGTCGTTACGTTAAATAAATAAATTATATATTTATAGTATTTTAAATTTTGAAACTTCGTTTAAATAATAGTCAATGATATATTTCATTTATTTTAAATTTATAAATTACTTTTGGTCAACTGCTTTAGATAAATAAACAAATAAATAAATAAATAAATAAATAAATAATAAAAAATTAAATAATTATTTTATTTTAAATTTGGAAGCTACTTTTGGTCGTTACGTTAAATAAATAATAAATAAATTATATATTTAATTTATTTTGCGCGTTACGTTAAATAAATGAATAAAGAAGAAATAAACTATATGTTTAATTTATTTTAAATTTAGAAACTTTTTTATAAATTAATTATTATTTATTAATTATTATTATTTTATTATATATTTATTTTATTTTAAAAATTGAAACTATTTTTTTGTCGTTCCGTTTAATAAATTAATAATGTATTCAATTTATTTTAAATTTGAAAACTACTTTTGGTCGTTAAGTTATATAAATAAATTATATATTTATTGTATTTTAAATTTTGAAACTTCGTTTAAATAATAGTTAATGATATATTTCATTTTATTTTAAATTTATAAATTACTTTTGGTCAACTGGTTTAAATAAATAAATAAATAAATAATAATTAAATATTAAATGATATAATTTAGTAATAGAGACTAACCTTCGAGTGGATTAATGGATGTAACCGCGGGCATTTCCTTGTTGATCATGATCTGTTTGTTTTGCACCTGTTCGCCAGGTGCCACAATGCCATCGGTGTCCAGGACATCATGCTTGAAGATCACCTTGTTGGTTAAAGCATCCTTAACTGGTCCCATGATCCTGTCGAATGTTTGATTCGCATAACGTTTGACGGTGCACTTGGAATTCTTGTAGACCAAACAACGTCCATAACCACGATCAATTGAGGCTTTATTTAAGATGAGGGCATCCTCGATATCATAGCCGGAATAACTCATGACAGCCACTGTGGCATTTTGACCCGCTGGCAGCTTATCAAAGTTGGTCAACTCAATGGTCCTGGACTTGACCATCGGTGCTTGGGGATAAACCAGATTGTACATTAAGGAATCGATGCGATTCTTTTGATTATAACCAATCATGCCCATTGCCTGTTTGCCCATGGCACATTGATAGGTATTACGTGGACTCTGATTGTGATGCGGATAGGGAACGAGGCCGGCACAGACACCCAGCAATGTGAAGGGTTCGATTTCCAGATGTGTTGTGTGCGGTTCAATGTGCTCCTCATTCCATGCAATAAACGAATCATTCTCCTCATTCACATCCAGATATTCAATCAAACCGTCATGCAGAAAATCATCAAATTTCCGTATGCCACGCTGCAGTTCATCCAAATGTCGCTGCTGCACCAACGGACGAGATTTATCCACAATAATATATGGACGACACAATCTCCCGCCATCGGTGTGGATAAATATACAACGTTGTGTGTACGAGGTGTGTATGGAAACAAAACTGCCCATGCGTCCCTTTCTCCTCATGTATCGCAAGTTGCGCACCAGATGCCGTTGATTGATGGTCAATCCGAGTACGTTGCCATTGATGAAGACAAGAAATACATGGGGATTATTAATGGGATTGCCGCTGACCTCACGTATATCCTCAACACCAGCATTGTAGGCCAATGTCATCACCGGACGCTCATCCACCTCCGTTGTAATGTGCGTCATCAATGCCAGATTCTTGACCAGACCACACGCCTCACCCTCGGGCGTATCCGAGGGACACAACATGCCCCATTGACTCGGCTGCAATGAGCGTGGTCCCGACACTTTGCGTGTCTTCTCAAACTGCGAATTCACTCTCGTCATCATGCCCAGCGCCGAGATATAACTGAGACGGGACAGCACTTGGGTAACCCCAGCACGTTCCATTTTAAAACGTTTAATTGTCCAGTTCCCTGAACTTATTGCCGACTCCAATCCAACCGTAATCTGTGCAGCTCTCATATGTTTAACCACATCAAATTGTGCCGCCTTCACCTTGGGTATATTCTTATCCGCAATCATCTTGAGCTCCCAGTTCATGCGCTTGAACAGATCCTCAAACATCAAGGAGATTAACGATCCAGCCAACTCCAATCTCTTATTGCCATAATAATCGCGATCATCAAACAATGTTTTATCCAATTCTGCGGCCATAACACGACGCACCATCAACGACACATAAATCGCCTTCATTTGAAAGTTGAAGTTGTCCACGGGCACGTGGGCCAAGATTGTGGTCAGGAGCAGCTCACGTGCCTCCTCCGAGGGCGTCTTATTGGTGGCACTCTGAAAGCGCTTCACCACCAACTTGGAGCCTGTCAAAAGTTGAAGCAATTTAAAATATTATTTCAATTAAATTAAAAGTATTATTTCAATTATTAACTTCTTAAATTTAAAAACAATTCCTAAATTTAATTCGTAATTTTCAAAATTATAATTAACTTTTATTTCTTAATATTTTCTAAGCCTGCAGATAATTAAAAAAAAGCCTGTCAAAAGTTGAAGCAATTTAAAATATTATTTCAATTAAATTAAAAGTATTATTTCAATTATTAACTTCTTAAATTTAAAATCAATTCGTAACGTAAATTTAATTCGTAATTTTTAAAATAATAATTAACTTTTATTTCGTAATATTTTGTAAAGCTGCAAATAATTAAAAAAAAACCTGTAAAACGTAGATTCAATTAAAATAATATTGCAATTATTAACTTCTTAATTTTAAAATCAATTCGAAACGTAAATTTAATTCGTAATTTTTAAAATTACAATTAACTTTTATTTCGTAATATTTTCTAAAGCAAGTAATTTAAAAACACTGTAAATTTATTAACTTCTTAATTTTAAAATCAAAATTATGTGTTTCTTTAAAAATTTATAATTAACTTTCATTTCGTAACATTTTCTAAAGCTGGATATAATTAAAAAAACTTTTTCTAAAATTAAGAGTATTCTTTTTAAATATTTTACTTTTATAATTAGAAAAAAATTTATAAACACAAAATTTCAAAAATAAATTCTTACAATTAAGAATTTGAAAATAAAATTTTAATTACACATCTTTTATCCATATGTTTTCTATCGGTTTCGTAACGGTTATCGGTTTATTTTTAAGTTTCGGTTTTAAATATACCGGTATGGTTTTCGTTCAAAAAAATAATAAAAATTAAGGTTTTCGGTTGACCAAAATAAGAAGCGTTATTCATTGTTTTACATAAAAAAAGACTTAATGCTCTAATTAGCCTGGAAAATAATGTTATCTGGTTACTGGAATGGTTTGAAAATTTCGATTATTTTGATTTTACTGATTTTTAATAACTTAGAACTGCCATAACTTTGTCAAAACTCAATCAATTATCATGCGCAATGTAAATTTGAGCATTATTTTATCTCTAAATTCGTTCTGCATTTAAATTTTGTTGATTTTGAAAATTTTTCGAAATTTTCGAAATTTTTCGAAAAAATCAAAAAAGACAAAGGGGTAACACTGTAAATTTTCAAAAAAATTCGATTTTCAAAAATGAACAAAATTTAAATGCAGAACGAATTTAGAGATAAAATAATGCTCAAATTTACACTGCGCATGGAAATTGATTGAGTTTTAACAAAGTTATGACAGTTCGAAGTTATCAAAGTTGCTCAGTAGCTGCGACGGTCAGAACCGAAATTGACCCTTATAAATGAATCGGTTACTAAACGGTTATTTCGGTTTAAAGAGTTTCGGTTTATGGGTTTCGGTGCAGCGAAAAACATTTTTTTCGGTTACGGTTTCAGTTACGGTTACAAATTTCAATCGGTTTTTAGCGGTTAAAGGTTACGGTTTCGGTTAAGGTTTTAATCCGTGTTTAAGAGTGATTTTTTAAATACATATTTACTGTCTATATTTACTTAATTCATTTAAAACTCACCCATATAATCAAGAGCGCGCTGTTGGGTGAATACCTTGAGATTGAAGGCCTCCAGGAGCGAGGCACCAAAGCGATTCTGTGAGCGCGCATCCAGGCCAATGTGAGCCATTATCTCCTGATCGGATACCACGCCCAAGGCCTTGAAGATCACCACAATCGGAATGTCATCCGTCATGGAGTTGTGCTTCATATAATATTTGCCATGTTTGCTCAATACCAAAGTACGTGATTTCTTCTCATGTGTGGACGAAGTGACCTGACACTGGACGACACCGTTAAAGTCCTCGGTGAGCATCTTGTTCCACGACAGCTGCTCCTGGATGAGAATGACCTTCTCCTGGCCGCGCACCACAAAATAACCACCCGGATCCAAGGGACATTCATTGAGTTTGGACAACTCAAATTCCGATTTGCCAGTTAAAACACAATTGGAACATCTCAACATTAAAGGCATCCGTCCAATTAATAAATTGTTGCGTTTAATGCGCTGCGTTCCCCGCGTATATTCAATGTCCACGCTGATGGGAGCGGAGTACGTGGTATCTCTTAGTCGGCACTCGTGTGGCGTTGTCGCTTTGGTTATGTTAAAGCCATCGTCAATGTCCGGCTTGCCCACGCGCACATCCAGATACTTGAGATAGAACAGCGGATCAGCGCCGCTCGTCACAATCTCATTTGCACGCACAATCTTCTTGATGTCCACATTGATGAAGTGATTGAAGGAATCGATGTGTTGTTTGACTAAACCTTTGACTTGCAGAAATGCCGGCACCAGTTTCCACTTCTCCTCCAACGGCTTGATCGGTTTGGCCCACTCTTTGCTATCGCCGGGCTCCCAGCCATTGTCCTCCACATTGGCGTCCGCTTTCTTTTGCTCTACCATTTAATAAAACTGAATTGAAAATATCTAAAATAATAACAACGTGCGGTTAGTGGCGGAATTTTATCGATACAAACAGCGAATTGTGGTATCGATAACTTATAGTAAACACGGCGAACATATCGATTTCTGGCAGCACGAACGTATCGATGTATTACTTGGGGCGCGCTTATTTTGAATACGCAACTGCAACAGGTGACAAGTCTGGTATACAGAGCAATTATATGCATATGACTTTGTATATTTCGAAAATTTTAACTAAAATTAATTTGGTGTTAAATTAGTGAGTTTAGGAGTGGATTTTCATCAATGCAAATATCAAATGTTGATATCGATAGCTTACTTAAATAAACACGGGGAAGTATCGATTATTATTCATGCTGCGCGCTGAATTTAAAAACGCAAAACTTCCAGGTGGCAACGCTGGTAAACAGTCAGGGCAATTATAGTTTTTATTTCAAAAAAATGCTTTTAAACACAATTCAAATCCAAAGAATATAGTAGTATTAATGGGTCTTAGACCTTTTTCACAATTTGCACAACATCTTCGTCATTGAGTACATGCTCAATACCCACTTTCTGAGGTTGATGCTTCACCGAGGAGCCCCAAACCAACGCACTATTAAAAGAAAAGAAAACAATATTTAAAAACATAATTAAATAATAGTTAGTACTACTTACTATTTAAACTCCTTGGCGATGGAGCGATGCAGTTTATTACAAAAGTCCCCAATGCTCGTATGTTCATTGTGCAGCACAACCGGAGAGCTGTAATCCGGAAGTTGTCCCTTGGGCTTGGTATAAATTCGCACTAGTCTCAAGTATTCCCACATCAGTTCAAGCAGATCATCGAAATTCCAGTGGTGATGCGCTGAGATGGGTACACAATGCGGTATCTTGTAGATAACGTCCAGTTCCTCAATGGAAATCTGATCAATCTTGTTCAGCAGATAGATGCAAGGTATATAAATACGATTGCCTTCAATAATATCAATTAAATCGTCACTGGTGGCATCGTAACGCAGTGTTATATCCGCATTATGGATCTTGTATTCCGATAAAATAGTCTTCACCAGATCCGAGTCCAATTCCGATTGTGGCACCATGGCATTGAGATTGATGCCACCCTTATCCTTTCGTTTGTAGTAAATATTTGGTGGTTTCTTATTCAACCGGATGCCAAAACCTTCCAACTCATGCTCCAACAGCTTTTTATGGCCCAACGGTTTGAGGCAATCCAGAACCATGAAGATTAAGTTGCAGGTACGCGCCACAGCAATCACCTGACGACCACGACCCTTGCCATCCTTGGCACCCTCGATGATACCCGGCAAATCGAGCAATTGTATCTTGGCGCCCTTATACTTGATGCATCCCGGCACAGTTGTCAGCGTTGTGAACTCATACGCAGCCACCTCCGAGTAAACGCCGGCCAAATTCGAAAGTAACGTCGATTTACCGACCGATGGAAAACCGACAAATCCCACCCGGGCATCTCCCGTCTTGGCCACCTCAAATCCAGCTGAAATTTCAGTATATTAAAATCGACTTGAATGAAATTTAAATTAATATTTTGCACTTACCCTCGCCGGTGCCGCCGCCGCCGCCCTTTGGCGAGATGAGCTCGCGTCGCAGCTTCGCTAACTTGGCCTTTAACAGGCCCAAATGAGCCGACGTCGCTTTATTCTTTTGCGTGCGTGCCATCTACATACATATTCACACACACACACACACACACGCATATTGAGTGGAATAAAAAGTTGAAACGGGAGACAGGTTAGTTTTCTATTTGGCATCCAATTACTCTTCAACGTCCTACCTCCGACTCAATGGCCGCAATTTTCTCCAGAATTGTACTCATTGTTGCGAACTTAGTTGTTTCTACGTAATTTTAAATGCTCTGCTATTTACAAAATTTTTTTATGCATTAAAATGAAAATAAACTCGCGTGGAGTGTCGCTTATCGGACATGTCGATAATTCCAAATCGATAATTGTTCAATCGAGCTGGACAGTGTGACCGCAATCGCAGTGTATCGAAGAATACCTACTTATGCGTTTACTTTTTTTTTGGGACAAGGTGGCAACGCCTTCAAAAAACAGTTGTAAATTAAATATTTCATTGCAAAATGTTCGCGAACAAAGGTAAAAAAATAAAATAGTCTTACTATAATTTCTTAATAAAACATTGCACATATAGTTAAGAAAAACAACAGCTTGGCCCATAATACGCAGCAGAAATTCAAAGCAGAGCTTATGGCAAACGATAAAGCGTTTTGTAATCGCAGCTTTGAAACTGCTTCAGGACTTTTGCGAAAAACTGGAAGTCAACTAAAGCAAACGAAATTAAGTCTGTGCCAAAAAGAGAATAAACTTATATTTTCTGGATTTGTGGAAGAGCCTTTAAACAATAAGATTAAGCAAGAGTTTTTCCATATGCCACCTAAAAAAGTGATCAAGAAATCAACGCCAATTGTGGCACCAAAAACTGAGCCGCTGCCCGCGTTGCCAACTTCAGCAATGTCCAAAGCTGGACGCAACTTACGGAGCTTAATTGGACGTGTCGACTTTTGTATTAAAATGCATAAATCACAGCCAGATTTGAACGTGATTTGGAATGTCTACGGTACGTATACGATATACATGAATATGGGAATATGGAAATAACGAAACTAAAATTAGGGAAAACAAATTGAAAAAAATTAGAAAAAGATGAAATTTGAAAATATTTTAAAAAATCGATTGATTAGGAAATTAGAATTAGGAATAATGAATTATATTATAATATTCAAGCTAAAAAAAATTCAAATTTAAAAGACAAAAATTAGAAGTAGCTGAAATCAGAAATATTTGTTATTAAAATTAGGAAAAGGAAACCAAAATTAGGAATAATGTTATAAGGAGATAAAAATTATAAAATGAAATTGGAAAGTCAAAAATTAGGAAAAGTCGAAATCAAAAAATATGTGTAAGGAAATACAAATTAGAAAATTAAAATTGAGAAGGTAAAAATTA
Source organism: Drosophila kuntzei (assembly GCA_035042165.1). NCBI lineage: Eukaryota > Metazoa > Arthropoda > Insecta > Diptera > Drosophilidae > Drosophila > Drosophila kuntzei. The sequence goes on along the minus strand of JAWNLU010000634.1, from coordinate 3,312,822 downwards.
GAAAAAGTTGAAATTACATAAATATTGTAAATCAATTAATTTAATAAATTTGAGTTAATCTTCATCTGGCTTCTTTATGATAAATTCTAAAATTTTGAATATTACTGAAGACACTCGAATAATGAGAAAATCATGTACATTATTTGTATTCAAGAATATATTTAACCTAAGGCAGAACACGCAAAGCTTATTAAATTTACTAATATTAAAGAAATGAGAATTTTTGTAATTTTTGAACTCTCAATATTTTGTTTAGTTAAACTTTCAATTTTATGTTACTTTGTTTTCTTATTTTGTTGTCTTTAAATTTAGCTGGTATTTTTCTTCTGTTATTCTTTCAAAAGTATTCGAAATTCGTTTAGGATACCAAATTTATATAATTTATATAATTTCAATAGGTAAACTTTTGCGTATAATTGTGGGCAAGAGAGGGGAGAATACGCTGCTGCTCCGGAACGATGATAAGGGTCCAATCCTGCAGAGCATTTTCTACGATTTCGATGGAGAACTGAATTCCGTGAATAATGGCAAGCAAAACAAATATTTCTTTAATTTAAATACAATTATAATTTGTACTTTATGTACTTACAGGTTGTTACGTTCATGTTGTGGGCCGTTTTACAGGTGAGAATCGTTTAAATACGTTCAGTGTGGAACAGGTAAGCTTTTCCGATTGGCAACAGAATTTCACACGTCTTGAGAATCTCACATCATATATATTAATGCAAAATAATTAGTTATTTGAACAATATTTGTAGCTATTTAATTTGTTTCACTTTTGTACTTTACACATTTTCATAAATAAGTTAATATAATACGTATTTTATATAATTTGTTTACTTAAAACTAACAGTTAGTAACTTCATATGTGCCTTTAAAGTTTAAACAATTTCAGTTTAGCTTCTTTAGCTTCATTAAATTCATTTAAGAATATTAATTAAATGTTTGGTTTTCATTGCACAATTACAAATAAATTAAATTAAGTTAAATAAGGAAATGGTTGACAATTAACAATTAATTGGACTGGTTTAAATTCTAATACTGTTGCCATAATTAATGAAATGGAAATGTTCACAAATCTAGATACATCATGAGAGTTACCATAACTCCAGTTCCGATAGCTCCCAAATAACTTAATTGCAATGTGCTCCGATTGCTGCAACAAAAAGATAAATAAATTAATTAATAAATAAAGATAAATAAATTAATTGAAACTTACCGCTGCTTGGAGCGTGTGGAAAAAGGTGCTGGAGGATTCACGCCCGGCTCCAGGCTGTCCATGTAAATCATTCCATAGATAAAGGACGCCACAAGGAAGCCACACAACAATGGACTCAACTTGGAGCGCAGTTGGTGCTCCTCTGTCCAATCCATGGCCGTATTTAGCTGTGCCTGCACAAAGTTGCTCAAATCTTGCACCATATTGCTATTGATCAAGGACACTGTAAATAAATAACAACAATTGTATTAGATACGTTCATCAAGGTCATTGATATTGAATGTTTTTACTGATAAAAGATAAACAAAACAACAATTTGACGATGTTCACGTAGCAAAAGCTGCCAAGAATTTTGTTAGTTGAGGAAAACTCTTAACACGACCAGTTTTGACGCCCACTTTAGTACTGCACAGTGGTAGAACATGTGCTGGAAAAGCTTTACAAAGTTTATGTTGTTTTATTAAATAAATCAGATCATTAAATCTAATTTTTATTCTAATAATAAAAATGAGCCTTAAAATTGTGAAGCAATTTAAATTGACTTGAATTAGGAAAAAATTCGCATGGAAATCGGTTGAGTTTTGATAAAAGTTATAAATTTAAAAAATATATTAAAATTTTGGATAATAATCGAATAATTTCTGGATAATTTTCTAAATGAAGAAAATTTTAATGCAAAATCAATTTTGAAGCCAAATCATGATCAAAATGATATTCCGCGAAAAATCGGATAATTTTTGATGAAGATCATAAATAATTTTTACATGCTTTAAATTATTTATGTTAAGTTATGTTATTTTATGTTATGCAAATCATTTCTGAACCACTGTAACCTACAGGTCGCGTGACTCTTGAGAGTGCAAAATACCGTTAAGTCACTCACAACAAAAACAACAACTAAAAGAAGAACTCTTGACATGTTTGTATACAAACACAGACACACACATATGTATATATAGCACAGTTCTATGTGTGTTTGTATGTAAACAAAGGTTGAAACTAACTTAAGAAATTAGTAAAAAAAAAAAACTGCTGCGGGCTTTTGGTTTTAGCTTGTGCAAATGAGAAGCTTTTGTTTGGCTAAAACAAAATGCGCAACTGCCAATTGGTGAGTCTTTATTTAGATGCTTAACGCAACATTGCTATGAGATCATACTTGGTATATACATATGTACATTTGCTATTGCTTAAATAAGTCAATATGCATATACATATGTACACAGAGACGGGCTATTAATAAAACACTAACAATAACAATAATAATAACAGACGTCACAAGTGCAGCCTTGACTGCTGCGCTTACTTTAAATATATGTACACTTAGTCAAGTAATTCTTTTGACAAATTAAATGATTATTATAAATAACTACTGCAAATTAAAATTTCTAATTTAATTAATAAATAAATTTGCAAAATAAAATATAGTTTGTCCATTAATTGTTTTGAAATTAAATTAAAAAATTAAATATTTTTGGAACTTATTAATTTAAATTTAAATATATTTAAATAATAAAATAAAGTTTTTTTTCCAAAATAAATACTAGGCTAGTCAAGTAATTCTTGTGACCAAATAAAAAAATAAAAGTGTTTTGACAAAATCAAAAATTTACACAATTTATTAAAAATATATATTTTTTTATGGATTTTTATTTTGGTTCTTATTTTATTTTTCTGGTCTATGGTTCTTAACACAATTTAATGAAAGAAAAATAATTTTTTAATGACTTTAACTATTTTTTAAAATAAAGAAACAAATGTGTAAATTTTTACCTTGAACATTTTCTTGACTAAATGCAAATTTGTTTTTTATTTATTTAGTTTTAAAAATGATTAATCCAAATGGAACTTATTGTTTCTTATTTAAATAATAAACAAATGTTTCTTACAGCTAGTGAAGTAATTGTTTTGAAAAACTTAAAAAATTCACAAATTTGTTTTTTCTTTTCATATTCATAAATGATTAAGGGCAATATAAATAATTATGTTATTTAAATAAAAGATAAAAAATAAATTTATTGAAGTAACTGTTTTGACAAAGTACATCAACTATTTATTATTTAATGGATTTCTATATTATTTCTTATTTTCTTAATCTTGTCTATATTTGCTTGAGCAAGTTTAAAGTTGAATTCTTTTTCTATTGTCAAAACACTTTCCTGACTAACTGTATATGCATATTTAACATTGTCCAAACACTTATTTGACGAACTTTACATATATATATATATGCACATATATAGTCTTAGTACTCACTTGTTAAACTGACGATTCGGTAGCCAATAATTAGAATGCCAAATAATATTAAAAGCACTTTGAGACGCACATCAAAAAAAAGGTTGTCCCTTGCCCTTGTCCCCCCCTTGACCGCAGCAGCGACACCTTCACCCACGTAAATGTAATGCTTTTTTGTTGCTTTAGCTAAATTACAAAAACCAATGGCGTCGTTGCGCAGTTGTTGTTGCTTTTGTTTCACTTGTTGTTGTTGCTTTTCGAATTTGTCTTTGGGGGTTGAGGTGTATATGCGCTGCTGCTGCTGCTTCTGCCCGTTCGGCTGCGCGTTTGTTTTCCAACTGATAGCACCGACTCGTCTGCAGCCGACGTCAACGTCGACGTCAACTTGCGCGCATGTGACGTCACAATCCGTTATTTGCGTTGCAGTTAGCGGCTGCATTTTGCATGTATAAACTACGAGTTCTTTTGTGCTTTTCCAATTGTATGCTATATTCGTGTACACTTAATCACTTTTCATTCAATAGAATGTTTTATTACTTCAAACAAATGCAACAGAACACAATAAATAAAAACTTGCACACACGTACGCACACATATGAGACGACACACCCCCACACTAACAATACGAATGCAGTTTTGCTTGTGGCGTTGCCAAGCTGCGTGCGCATAGTGGCAACTCTCTCTCGCGCAGTGTTACCGTACTCTCTCAATTGTGAGAGAGCGCGCGCAGCCCATCGATTTCAAATTTAAGTATATATGAATTTTCTCTTATCGACAAGTTTATTTCCATAACTTATTTTTAAATAATTATTTGTATTTGAAAAACAGTAATAATAATTAAATGTACAATATTGTTTTCAATTTGAATGTTATTTCAACATTTTCATCAATCGTCTTAATACATTTTCAATGCATTGTCTTGTATTTTATGAATATGTATGTGTATATATGTATATGTTAAGTGTATTACGATTAATCATACATTTTGTTTTTTTTTATTATATTAACTAAATTTTAACTGCGTTCATAGAAAAGTTAATATTAATTTCTTAATAAGGCTCTGTTACATTACGTCGCGACATACTTCAACTAATTTGCATTCTAATTCTTTCATTTATTCGACACATTTCTCTGTTACATATCTAAAAAATATTATTATTGGTTTTTTGTTTTGTTTTTAAAATAGTGCAAAGGCGGACAATGAAACGAGCCAAAATGGGGTAGATAATACGAAAACACGACACAATTTAAAATATATAGGATAAAAACTACACTTTATAATTACAACTAAAAGTAACAAAATTAAACGACACTAACAGCAATTGTTAAATTGGTTGGTTGGTCAGTTTCTTCCATTCACACACAAGGAAAGGATTACAAGAATTTTATGCATGTCTGTTGAGGGATTTGTTTGTAGCTGTTTTTGTTGTGTGTGTATGTGTGTGTGTATGTTCTCTAATCGTAGTACTCTTAAATATTTAGTTAACTTAGGACCTAAACTAATACTAAACTAACAAGTAAGCGCTCCTTCTCTACGATTTGGGTGCCGTTGCAGCTCCTCCGCGCGTCCTCTTGGCCATCGGCTCCGTTGTATCTGCGGCACGTATGTTATCAAATAGATTGTTCTCCTATAAGCAAAATAGATAATTAATATAATCATTTTAATAGTAATTAAAGTACATTTACCTGTGAATTTTCATCATCCATAATCGCCAAGTTGGCAGCTCTTTTGGAACCGGCAGCAGTTGCATGTGACATTGCCGATGTCGTCGATGCAGACGCTTTGCTTGATTTACCGCCCAGTGTATAGACGTCCAGTGGTATATAGATTTCATTATTCTGGAAATTTGCAACGGCAGGCAGTTTATAGTACATTTCAGGCAGCGCCAGTGGCATTGAGAATGCGCTCGAATTGCCATCACATTGCCCACATTTGGCATCGATTATGTGCATGGCGAGATCACAGAGCGCCCACATTTTCTATGGGGGAAAACATACAAAATAAATATTAAATTCTGACAGTAGTTAATTGTATCCTCAACTCATCACATACATTGTTATTTTGCTTTCTATCCTTTTCTGAGCTTTGGCTATACTCGCGATGTTTAATCAGCTGCAGCAGCTGCTTATAGAAGCTATAAACAAATGATTCGCGTTTCGCCATAAGCGGTTCGAGTATAAAACGTAAGCACTTCTCCATCCGGCGAAGCTGCACATAATCCTCGTGATTCGTATAGCTGGGATCATGGACCAGCACTGGTATGGCAAAGGCCAGCATGTAATCAGGTAATATATGCAACGACTGTGATTCCGTCGAACTGTCCGGAGCTATAATACACAATTACATAATTATTTAAAATATTTCTCCAAGTTGTTTATATCTTGAGCAAGTCTTACATGTCATTGCCACAGTTTTAAGATATTCCCGTCTTTTATTTACATCCGCTTCCACATAGTGGCGTATCTGATCCTGCAATCTATTAACAAACAATTTAATTACTTTAATTGCATTTAGAACTGAATATTTTACTCACTTTCTGTTGGTCTCCATGCCGCTGAGTACATAGAATCCCATAAAGTCGAGGGGTAGACAATTACGAGGCAGACTTCTGCCTAATCCCTTGTGCAACTTTCGCGCAAAGATCTCGCGCACCTCCAGCACAGGATCCTCCTGCAAATGAGTAATATTATTTAATAAATAATATAAATAAACAAATATAAATAATAATTTTTAAATATATGTTAATAAAACTAATTTTTCTGATGAATAAAAAGACACTCTTAAAAGATTTCTATAACTTTAAATTAAAATGTTTAAATTAATAGGTAGATGTAAATGTTATTTGTCAATTTGTATAATTTAAAATACAAAAAAATTTAATTTACATACAAAAATCACCAATAAATGCATTTTAGTATTTATAAAATTTAAAATATCCAAGTTATTCAGATAATTTATATTTAAATAACACGAGTTGGCTAAATTAAATAATCTTTTTTGAATATATGTTACCAAAACTAATTGTTCTGATGTGATAAAAATGAAAAACTAAACACTTTTAAATGCTTTCTATGGTACGACTTTAAATTAAAAAGTTTAAATTAATAAGTGCATTAATTAGGTGTAGTTTAATAAATGTTACTTTATAATATTTAAAATTTAAAATTAAATATTGAATTCACATACAAAAAAAATACCAATAAATGCATTTTACGTATTTAATATATCTAAGATATTCAGAAATTTTAAATTTAATTTAAAAAACTTGAGGTAACAAAATTAAAACAACTTTTTTAAATAACAAAACTAATTTTTAAATTTAGAAAACGGAATTCGCTTACAAATAATACCAATAAAAGTATTTAAGTATTTTTGGTATTAAAAATAGCTAATATTTTCAAAAAATTTAAATCAGATTTGATTCTTTTAAACTAAATAAATGAAATTACGATAATAATTTGAATTTAGTTTGGTTACATAGACAATTTGTTTGTTGTCTAGTGAAATTAATCAAAGATAGATAAAGACAGATACTGACCATCAGCTGGGAGAGCTGTAAATACTGCTCGGCGCTGTATTGATCGCCGACGCCTTTTTGTTCGCACACCTTGAGCATGGCGCAGGCGGCGCCGAGACGCAGCCAGGACTTTTCGGCGCCACAGAGTCGATTTTGGGCCAAAAGATCGCCGCGTTGATTGACAAAGGCCGCCAGCATACGGAACGTTTTCTGTGCCGCATGCTCATCGGAGCGCAGGCCAAGAAGCCAACGTGCCATTGTCTTGAGAGCATCCAGCTTGCAGAGCGTATCTGGCGGCAGTTCGTCCTGTTCGCACCAATCGGATTCGGGCAGATCGTGATCCCGTTGAGCCGGCACCTCCTGTATGAGCAATTCCTTGACAATGCGACGGGCAATCATATTCTTAACGGGCGTTAGGAATGCCTGCGGCATATTGTATGCAATGTGACCCAATGCCACAATCTTCGTGCGTTGATGTTCACAATTGGGTGCCAGTTTAAGACGCAGCTCCTCAATGATCTCATTGAATATGGGATGCACGGTTTGTGTCGTTGTTGATGCACTGCCTCCACCATCCGTTGTTGCCGTCGACGATGATTGACTGTTGACAAAGATGCAGCGAACCGCGTGCTTCGCCTGCTTTGGCGTTCCCAACAGCGCAAAGTCCTTGCAGATGGGCGCCAACTCGTTCAATATGACCGGATTGGCCTCATCAATCAGCGGCTGATAGCGACCCAAGTGCGTCAATGTTTTCAGCACGAGAGGAGCAACATATTCATGGTCATAGCTCAGCAATGCAATCAGACGACGCAGCGAGGTATCCGTAAAGAAGTGAGCCGAAAACACATACGACAGCATCTATAAAAGAGATAAATTTGCATTATTTGAATTAATAGTATATATTTTAATGCACTCACGCTTAACAACTTTAGGCCACGTTCGCCCGCTTCGTGTGGCGATATTCCAATCTCATTGCAGATATCTCCGCCCTGAATGCACTGCTCGATCAGGCTGAAAAAAAAGATATAACAATTAATTACTTCATGTTATTTTACAATAGATTTTATTATATAATGTAGTGTGTCAATACAATTTATTAAAAGTCGAATCTTTTATCTTGTAATTCTTAAGTAATATTTAAAAAATTTAATTGAAAGTAATAATTATTTAAAATTTCTTTTTAATTGCTCAACAAATACAATTTTTAGATTTAATTTTAAATTTATTTTGTGATTTTTATGTAATATTTAAAAAATAACAACGATAATTATTTATGATTTTTATTCAAATGCGCAAGAAATAAAATTTGTACATTTAATTTCAAATAAATAAATCAGTTAAATAAAAACCAGTCATTGAGTTTGCTCGAAAAATAAAATTTGTGAATTTCATTTAAAATTTATGTCATATTTAAAAAGTAACTATTATCTTCGATTTTTATTTTATAAATTATTTTACTTTAATTTCTCAACAAAGAAACTTTATACATTTTATTTTATTTGTCCTTTGATAGCAATTAAAAAAGATTTTCATTTTTAGATTCATAAGTAAAAATCAGGCATTGACTTTTAGTTCTAAGTTTATTTTATTTTTAATTTCTAAATCCGAAAATTATAATAATTAATAATTGTTAAATCAATTGCTCAACAAATAATATTTCTATATTTTATTTCATTTGTTTATAAAAGTAGTAAATAATTTTCATTTTTAAATTCATAAATAAAAATCCGGCATTGACTTTTATTAATTATTTTATCTTTATAATTATTTTATTCAATTTAAGAAATAAGATAACTATTAATTTTATTATTTCTGTTAAACTAAAATATTTAATTTGTTTTATTTACTTCTATCTGTTATTGTAAATGTTTTGTAGACTTACCCGATGAGGACACCAATGGACTCCTTATCCACCATGACGGAGGCGACACGTTCCACGAGCATCTTGACCGTGTTGTAGTAAAGATTCGTCATAACATGGGCGCCCAGTTTCTTGAGCAGCACACTCATTGTATCCGCACACTCGCGACAACTGACATCCCGTTTCAGGACAATGTTGATGCAGCGTAATAATTGCGCATCCTTGCGCAGATGCTGACTGAACTGAGTGATAAACTCACTTGCTTTCAACGGTTCCGGCAGCAATCTACAGATTAAACATCAAATATACATTAAGAAACGTTTATAAATAACGTTTATAAACTATGTTTACTTGGCAATGTTGCTTTGTTTGGCGGCCAGTTGACTGAGCACGCGTGGTGTAAACTCCTTGGAGTGATGTAGCTTGATCCAATCGCTGACCGTGTGACGTGATTTCATTTGATTCTTTTGCAGTTCCACAAAGGCTTTCGTGGCATTCGTATCGAGATCACCGAGCAGATGATACAGCTTCTTCATGCGCTCCTCGGGCGCCAGTTTATATGGAACCAAGCAGGTAATCAACAGTCGCTCCACCATCAGTTTATCCTCGAGGCAAACTTTATAATAGCCATGCATGATTTTATTTTTAATCCAATCCACTTGTTGTTTCACCTCCGGGCTCAAATCATTTGGCTCGCAAATGGCGCGTCTATAGATGTAACCCAATCCATTCATTGCATCACGACGGATTTTATATTTCTTGTCCATTGTGCGTTCCCGCACAATTTCCAGCAATTCCGGTGACTTGACAACGATCTCAAAGTTTCTCTTTGCCGTTTCCACAATGGCCATGACAACCTCATAGCGCACCAGCTCATCCAGATCGTGATGACGCAAGCGGAGCTTCTCAGTGATTTCCGGTTGCAGATGCGGATGATTTAGCAGAAAGTGCATTGAGGATTGAACGCATTTCACACGCACTGGCTCGGTAATGTCGCAAAAGCGACCAAAGAATGTGCGCAATAGCGATGGATACTTCTTGGACAACTGCGAATCCTTCTCGGAGAACATGCGCGCCAGCAGCGTTGTGGCTTCTGTGAATGGGAAGAAGAGCAATAAATATTTATTTCATATTTTGTAATGATTGTATAAAATAAGCAATAAAGAAAGAAATGTAATAAGAGAAATGTAATTAAAAGAATAAATTATACATAATAAAAACTGATTTAAAATATAATTAATTATGAAATAAATGTAAAATGTAATGAAATATAATTAAGAAAATCAATTATACATAATAAAAACTGATTTAAAATATAATAAATTATTAAATAAAACCTTTTTATTTTTATTATAAAAATAGAAAAATATATAATAATACTATTTAACACATTGTTTGATAATTCTGAAATAATGAATATGGGAAATACATATTAAATGCACATACAAATTGATAAAAAAAATATAAAAAATTATGAAATAAACCTTTTTTTAATTATACAATTTGAAAAATAAATAAGAATACTATTTAACAAATTGTTTGGTATGTTTAAAATAATAAAAATGGAATATAAATATTATATGCACATACGAAATATAAAAGATCTTTTATTTTTGATCATTTTTAAATATTGTGCATTCAGTTTTTATTATTTTATAAATATAATAAAATAAATATTAATATACTAAAAATACTGATTAGCTATATTTATGAATTCATAAAAATTACACATACCTATTATAAATATAAATTTAATAATAATATAATTAATTTTTTTAATTTAAATCAAAAATTAAAGCTAAAATGTAATTTAGTGATACAAATAAAATATATAAAATTATCCAAAAATAACATATCTACGAGTTTTCCATTTAGGCAGATGATTCCATTATATTTGATCGGCTTAAACTAATATTTCTTATTACCCATATTATATAATTATTAAATTACTTACTCAGTCGCTCCGCATCGTCTGTGGAGAGCAGTTTATTCTCCAACTGCGGCAGCACTGAAACCAATAGATCACTGTTGATTTGATTAAGCTCATAGATGATATCATAGATCTTGCTAGTTATCGAGAGTTTCGAGTTCGGTCTGTCCATGACCAAAGAACGATTGAAGAACTGCAAATTAAACAAACAATTGAAATACAATTGGTTAAATAAAAGTATGCATTTATATATTCTACCAATTTAATGGTTGTCTCAAAGGCATCGCCGGTTTTGACCAGCAGTTGTTCCGTCAGCTCATGTGCATGCTTATTAGATGACTTATTGGGCTCCACAATGTTGATCAGTATAAGATCCAAAAGTTCCACTGATAAATTATCTGCCTCGGTGATAAGTGGACTTAATACATCCAGAAAAAAGTTCTTTACTTTATGACTATGCTGATCGCTGCAAATATAAATTACGATAATTATTATAATTAATTTAAAAACCGGTTTTAAGGTAACCCGACTCACTTGATGAGCTTGAAAACGGTGGTAAACAGTTCGTAGAATATTTCCTGGCAATCTTCGAGCTCGAAACACATATTAAAAGACTTGACAAAGGCCAAGTTTTCCAGCAAGTAAAAGTAGCGCTTGAACGATGGATCCCGTGGATCCTTTAGGCCATGCAATTGTTTGATAAAAAACTTGAATATCGCCTTAATTTGATCCTGCTCCTTGTACGGTGCTTCAGGGGCATAAACACGCAATACATCCGCTATGCAGCATGCAATCAACAATTGAACATCTCGCGATTGATGCTGCATAAAGAAATCATCGAGTAGATGCAAGGCCAGAGGTATATACTGCTGATGAAGATTATCATCCTGATCCATGGTCTGCAGCACATTAGCCAGTGTCTGTAAGGGTATTAAATAGTTAAACAAACGGGTAATATTACTAAATATAATAATACTCACCTTGAGACGGCGTATAAGCTCATCCGTGCCGAGATCCTCGACCAACGGTCTGCAGCCGTTGGGATAAACAATATCGGCCATTGTTAGCAGCTGTGCCTGTTTCCCACTATCTTTTATCTATCCAATCTGCAACTGTAAAGGTAAACAATTAACTTAATATATTAAAAATAAAACAATGCACATAATAACAGCGTCAAGGCAGCGCGGCAGCATTGCCAAATCAACGATTACAGCGGGCGGCAGCATTGCCAAGCCACACACACACACATACACACTTACAGACACCCACAACACACACACACACAAACACACAACTTGAGACACAAAATAATGCATATTAAAAATTGTACAACTTTAATACAATACACTACATTTTAACTTATTTGCAAGCCGCTTTATTGTACAGCATTTTCACTGATTTTTTGCATGCAAATTAGAATTGTTTTGCAGCTGCTCATTTTTATGCAGAGCTGGTCTTACTTTTCACAATCCGAGTGCAGTGTAGTCAGCGGTAAAAAAAAAATTGCCAATTTCTATTGACGGCGGCCGCACTTGTAAAGTAATAACGCACGTTTTCAACAACAATTACAGCACATAAATAATTTTAATACACAACTACGTTGTCATTTTTAATAAATTTATTGTTTGCGATGGTTAATATAGCGCGTTTGTTGTCAGCAAGAAAATTTTTAACAGCGCATTTTTTTTGCAAAGTGGCACGCCATTACTCTGCTACATAACGTGGCCAGATGTTGAGAGTCGTAACAGTTGGGCAACGCCAGCCCTGTTGAGTTGCATTGAGCGGCTCTCCATTTTGCGTTAACATAATTGCGTTAACATAATGAGCGCACTGTTGACTAACAGTCGTTAGTATTATGTTAGTCTTCTATTGGCGCGCAATTCAAATTTTAGCTTATTTTAGCTCTAATTTTAAAATAAAATGAATTTTTGATAAACATTTTTAATTCAAAATTAGCTAAAATAAGGGGGATCATTTTTATAAATGTTTCAACCCGTCACTTCTCGGGGGAAGAAGTTAAAAATTTAATTCTTAACAAAATATCATAAAATTGACATAATACAATAAAAATTCTGCAAAAATTAATAAAACTCTAGCTTCAAAATTAGAAATATTTATAAAACGAACGTTTTCGGAAAAATTACTAATTACGAATATTGTACTTTTGGTCTGGCGTTGCCAGATAGTTGTTCTTTGCTGGGTGGCAGCTCGGTTGGAAATATGCATGTGTGCGTGCAAACAGCTGTTTTTTGCAATAACGTTATTTGTAAGAAAATTAGCTTTTGCCTTATCTTAAAATGTGATTGATAATGCCGCCTTTAAATTTGTATTTGTAACGGCCGTTTCGACACTTGAATTCAAAAACTTCGCCCATGACAACCGACGAGCGACAGGCGCGCATGGCAAACAAACAATATTGTTAACATTGGCAATAAACAAATTTTAGTGGTAAGTGCTATTGTTGTTGTTGCTGTCCTACTAATTATCAGTCACAGTTCTTGTAATGCTCTCTAATTTAATTAAGGCCCAGTAGTGACAACGCTGCAAGAAGAAACGAAAGTCAGTTGCATTGCACATGTGAATCCAACAACACGAAACCTGTGTAAATATATCTAGCAATACTTGTGTGTGTGTGTGTGAGTGGAAAGTGCAATGATGCATAAGAAAAAGTAGTTGAAAAAGTATGCAAAATCTACTACTTAATCGAGCAATGTAAGGAAGCCAAAAGCGCAGCATAATTATGGCTTCTTTGCGCGTAGTAAATAGGTAAGAACTTTTATTGGTAACAAGAAATACAATTTACTGCATATGTATGTGTCAAATAAGTATTACACCTAGAGAAATTTGAATTTATCATATTACATTAAAAAACGCATTAAAATTCAATATAAAAAACTTTAAATTAACTAAAGTCAAACTTAAATATCGTAACTTAAAGTTAAAAATGTAATATTTACTCAACTTTAATCTATTTTAACTTTTTAATAAAATTAATTTTAAATTTATGATATTTTTCAAATATTTTTCATATTTAAATTAGAATTCTCGTTCGTCTCTAGCTTTTTTAAAATTTAATATTAAATTACTTTATTTTAACTATGTAATATTTTCAAACGGAAATATTTATTATTTAATTTAAATATTTTGGATTTTTATATTTAATATGAAGTCTATTTAGTTGAACTATGTATATTCCTACTTAATTTAAAAGTAAATTGAAAGATTGACTGTATTTATTTTTAATGCCAAAATCATAGTTAAATAAAAATGTAAATATTAAATTTGCAGGCAATATTTTTTCTGAGTGTACACAATTTTATCTATTTATTAAAAAATTTACAAATTAATTTACAATTATTAATTAATAAAAGTAAAAAAATATGAAAAAATATGTACATACATATTTTTTTTAAATTCAGAAATTGAATGATATTTTAATCATCCAATACGTTTTATTAAAAAATGTACAAATTAATTTACAATAGTTAATTTATGAAAGTATAAAAAATATGAAAAAGAAGTACATATTTTTTTTAAATTCAGAAATAAATTATGTACAAATTAATTTACAATTGTTAATTAATGAAAGTAACAAAAATATGTAAATAATTATTCATATTTTTAATTCAGAAAATTAATGACTTTTTAATGATCCAATGACATGCAATGATTTTCAGATTAGTCTGTCGTGGTTTTATTGTGCTCACGCTTTTGCTCATGTTCTTCAATGAAGTACTTATATATTATATAGCACAATCCAACTGGCATTCCATCGATTGTCAGCAGGGTAAGTTTATTTAAATATCTTATATATATATTTATATATCTTATATACTATATTTATGACTCGATTTTAGAGAACTGCACACGCCTTTTATTAATTGCGGATCCACAAATTTTGGGCAACTCCTATGATAGATCAACGCATAGTCCCATTGCACGCTATGATTCGGATCGTTATTTGCAGAAATCCTTTGAGCGTGCCATATCATTTACACAGCCCCATATTATAGTTTTCCTGGGGGATTTACTGGATGAGGGTAACATAGCTACCGCTCAGGAATACAAGCAATATGTGAAGCGCTTCAAGCGCATCTTTCAAAATAAAAGGCTATCAAATGTAAGTAAATAATACTTAATATAAATTTTTATTTAATACTTTGTAACAGTCTGATTGTAACCCTTACTAAATCCATTATTTCTGATACATATTTATTCACATATGTATTGGGGGAAAAAACACTTTAAAAATATATTGGTTAATATTTTAAATAACACCCTATTATTGCAATTATAAAAAAAAGAGGAATTAAAAGTAACCATTTATTTCTTTTTCCGAATTTTAAAGAAAATAAATTGTTAAAACAAACATTATTTTTTTCAATTCAAAAAAAAAAAATATATCTGAATATATTAAATTAAATTTAATGTAGTATAAATTATAAATAGATATACATTTATTAGCTATCAGTAACTGCAAAGGTTTTTATGATCGGCTAAGACTTTTTTAAGTAGAGATTAAAATTGCAACTTCAACTGTTAAAAATAGATTAAAAAAGATTTATTTTGAAATTTAAAAAAAATTAAAGTTCTAACACAAAAACATGTTTAGAGTATTGTTTTGTATAATGATACCAGGGATTAAAACCGAAACTAATATCGGTTTAAGTTACGGTTTCGATTATGCTCGAATTAAGTTTTTCGTAAGATCTTAGAGTATCTGTTTCGGTTCACAAAAAAAAATTAAAGTTTTCGGTTGACCAAAATAAGAAGCGTTATTCATTGCTTTAAGTTAAAAAATACTTAATGCTCTAATTAACCTGGAAAATAATGTTATCTGGTTACTGGAATGGTTTGAAAATTTCGATTATTTTAATTCTACTGATTTTTAATAACTTCGAACTGCCATAACTTTGCTAAAACTCAATCAATTATCATGCCGAATGTAAATTTTGTCATTATTTTACCTCTAAATTCGTTCTGCATTTAAATTTTGTTGATTTTGAAAATTTGAAATTTTTCGAAAAAATCAAAAAAGACAAAGGGGTAACACTGTAAATTTTCAAAAAAATTCGATTTTTAACAATTTTCAAAATTAACCATATTTAAATGCAGAACGAATTTAGAGGTAAAATAATGATCAAATTTACATTGCGCATGGAAATTGATTGAGTTTTGACAAAGTTATGGCAGTTCAAAGTTATCAGTTGCCAGAACCGAAATTAACCCTTATAAATGAATCGGTTACTAATCGGTTATTTCGGTTTAAGGAGTTTCGGTTTCTGGGTTTCGGTACGGCGGAAAAAATTTGTTTCGGTTACGGTTTCCGTTGCGGTTACAAATTTCAATCGGTTTTTATCGGTTAAAGGTTACGGTTTCGGTTAAGGTTTTAATCCCTGTTTAAAACAATGCTGGATATTAAAATTAAAAATAAATTATAAAGTTTTGTCATAAAAACAATTTTGAAGTGTATTTTTCTCAACTAGGTTCCATATTTAAAGAAATGGGATTTTCTAAAGGTCTCAAAAACGTCTATTATGTTGAATAGTGTACATAATTGATGAATATATAGTTTCGCATGATCTCTGCTTTTTTTCAGCGCATCCATGTGCCAGGTGATAACGATATTGGGGGCGATAATGGCGATTATATATCCAATTCAAATCAGCGACGTTTCGAAAACGAATTTATGAGCGAGGATCTTTTTGATTATGACAATCGCTTGCGTTTCTTCAAGATCAATCGCATGTTATTGGACTTTACCAATCCGGATAAGGAACATAATGGAGATCGCCTGAGAATTGGAGTTTCCCATGCTCCACTTTTAATTGGAGGCGGTCCATTGTTGAGGGCCATCATCAGTGATTTGGATCCACATATAATATTTTCGGGACATTGGCATGAATCCCGCATATTTATATATCCCTCCACAAAGGTTATCAATTTTTATGAGAATGCCGTGAGACATTTCGATCTGAAGTCATTAAAGGAACAGGATCACAGCTATTTGGAGATTATGGTGCCAACATGTTCATATCGCATGGGAAAATCCAAAATTGGCATGGGCTACGCAGTGTTGGGTGAGTCTTTAATATAATTATAAATTTAATTATGTAAATTAATCGAATTTCTCTTTAGAGGATTACAATTTAAGCTACACGGTGCTGTGGCAGCCAAATCGATTTATTCTCCTCTTCACATATGTTTTCTGGGGACTCTTTGTGCTCTGTGGCGGCATTGTCTACAAAATGATGACACGTTGTCCCTTCCGAGTGGCCAAGCGTCAATCTCTTTATAATCGCGTATCAAATATACCTCAATTTTAGACTGTACTCTCAATCCTAGCACATAAGCATAGTAATTCCTTTTCAATTGTAGTAAATAGTACAAGAACTGAATTAGAGAAAAAGGCCAAACAATATCAAATTTAAATTTGTAATTAGTTATAGCAATTACTTTAATTGGTTGTAAATGAAATTTGCTCTGAAGTATAAAGTCATCCACGAATCAAGAAGAAAATCAAAAAATAAAACTTATTTTTTAATTCAAACACAAAAATACAAAAAATCGTTTTCTTTTAAAATAATAATAACAAAAAATATAAAAGTGATATAATACAAATTATAAATGATAAAATTAATTTTTCAATTCACAAATATACATCAATAAAATCATTTTATTTCATAATAATAATAAGAAAATATAAAAATGAAATAATAAAAATATTACAAAAAAAAATAGTTTTTTTCATAATAATAACAAAAAAATTTAAAAAATAATATAAAAAAAAGAAAAATAGTTTATATTTTATTTTCAAAATTTTTGAATTTTCTGAAGTAGTAATCTCTTATGATCTTATGTTAAAAATATTCCGTAGTTATATTTTTGAGAAAAATTTTAATATTTATTTATTTTATTTAACTTACATTTTTGAAAAATTAAAATAATATTACTTATTAGAATTTTAAATAAACAGCTAAATTAAATATTAAAAACAGAAAGAAAATTAACAAAAATTTAGAATGTTATATGGTCTGGAGGTATTGAAAACATTGATACAATCTTATCGTGCAATAAGACGGCGTTTTGCGAAATTCCACCTGTAAGTGGGTCAAATTTGGGGTCAAGGTTCATTAAATTGCTTAGTATGAAAAACTTTTTTGTTTCTTAAGATATCTTAACCAAACTTATAGATTATATGTTTGGGACTGTCTCTTACATTCTGACCAAATAAGGTCAAAGTCGGATTACTATATCAGATAGCAAATTATCGTTTAGTATGAAAAACTTTTTTGTATCTTAAGATATCGCAACCAAACTCGTACTAAAGGGTATTTTTACTAAATTTAACATAACTAATTTAAATTTCCGCGAGCGAAGCGAGAAGGGGCTGAGCCCCCTATTTTATATTATATATTATTCAATTTAAATTGATTTGTCCGCTAAACGGATTAAAGGGAGTAAGTGCTGAAAAGTGCAGTATTTTACAGAGTTGCATGCGCTGTGTAGTAAAAATGTGAATACTGGCAAAAATACTGGGAAGAGCTGAGTGCGCAATGCGCATGCGCCAACCGGCTTCCGTTCTCTCTCTCTCTCTCTCGTTTCGCTATCTCTCAGTCGGCACTCGGCAGTCGCCTGGCAGCCTTAAATTAGCTGTTTGCGGCATCAGTTGAATTTGGAATGCGAACGCGTGAGGTTGTCCAGCTACGAAACGTGCTCTAGTCCTTTGTACGTACGGACTGCGGATTGCGGACTATGCAGCAGGATAATTAAGCGTGACGCGTGTGCGTAACATAAAAAATAAACATTAAGTGAAGCTGCGTTGCGGAAAATTAAATGAAATAAGAAACCCAAAGAAAAGGAAATCAAAAATTCCTGCCACAAAAAAAAAAAATAAATAAAAGCAGAAATTACACACCGGTTTTTGTGCGAAACGAAAATAAAGAAAAGTAAAACACAGATAAATAAATAAAGCAAAGGGAAGAACGAGAAGGCGATCAAACAAATTCTTCAAGTTGCGCCAAGATGAAGTCACAGATAATAAACATGAAGCGTCTTTTGATCTGTGCTCTGATTCTGATCCTCAGTTCTGTTTCCGTTCCCGGTAAGGCCAACAAATCATCATGAGTCACAATTCAAAACCAAGACTGTGAATCTTCAATAAATCCTATCAAATCGGAATAGTTTTTATCAATTAAAGTTTCCGTTTTAAATAGACAATTTTTATATAAACTACAATTTTCTTTAAAATTACTATATATTATCTTCATTTTAACCGTGGAAAAATAACAATAAATTAATCAACTTAGGTTAGATTCCTTAAAAGTGTAAAGTATTTTTTATTAAGTAATTGTCAATGTTAAAAAGAATCAGGAAACAATGAAAATCCTGGGATATTCAATAAATTTCATATTTTATATGTTTCACAATTTTTTACATGCATAATTTTAGATTAATTTGAAAACAGAGTAAAAATAAATATCAAAATCAGTACTTTATTTAATAAAATAATTATAAAGGCTTAAGAAATCAAGGAAATATGGATAACAACTCAGATTCAATAAATTCCCTAATTTAGTTATAATTTAGGTATATCATTTAATTTATAATATTTAGACCTTTTCTGATTTTCACTTTTTATTTTAAAGCATTTGATAAAATATATTTTTTAAGGAATTTAGGCTAATTATTTAAAAATTATCGTTTTTCGCTTTATCGGACTTAAGTTCGCCAACTAAGATTAAAATCTTTTCGAGAAACTTTGCCGAAATTAAATAAGAAAAGGTTAAAGATATTGACTTACGGAATTATTTATATTTATTTAATTTTTATTTTAAATTGATTTTAAAACAGTGAAAAAATAACTTAATTCAAATAAAATCATAGCTTTAATTAAATGCTTTAAAATGTAGTTAATTTTTTATTTATTAATTAATTGTAAAGGATTTAAAACTATGAAAAAATTTAAAACAAAAATATTATTAAAATAATTTTTTTTATATTAAATAATTTACAATAATATGTTGTGTTTTATTTTTATTTATTAATTTTATTTTGAAACAGTGGAAAACAAATAAAAAATTATTATTATTATCACTAAAGAAAATATCTTTTCCATTATTAGAAATTTGTATTAATTAATTTTAGAGGTTCAAGAAAAGTTTCTCTAAATTAATCTAATCTAAAAATAATTGTTTATTTATTTTTTACAGCTTCGCCAATGCCACAAACTGAAGTCCGCATTCTGGAAGGTCCCAAATCTCAGGTGAATGTTAAGGAACAGAGTTCACTGGAATTTCCCTGCGTCTACCAAGTGGATGAAGTGCATCTTGAGAGCAAGAGTGTGACACTACGATGGCGCAAAGATAACAAGACACTGCGTCAAGTGGAGTTGGGATTGTTGAGTGGCACCACCAGTGAACCACAACTGGAGACGATGCTCCGAGAGGATGGAAGATTGACTCTCAATAAGGAAACTGGTTCACTGAGATTCGCCAGCATTTTGGCCAGCGATGCGGGTCAATATCAATGCGAATTGTTGATCGAGGGCAAGTCCGTAATTAGCTCCAATGTCGCCACTTTGGAGGTGATTGAGCAGCTGAAGTTCGTGCCACAACCGACATCAAAGAATCTGGAACTCGGCAGTGTCAGCAAAGTGCATTGCAAGGCACAAGGAACGCCGATGCCTCAAGTTAAATGGATGCGGGTAAGGAATAAAAATCAAGAGAACTATAGCAGGAGAAAATGCGGGTGTCGAGTGAACCCGACTGTAAGAGACCCTGTACTTAAGTAGAGGATTATCACAATTAATATAGTTATGGAACTTGATATCATATCATATTTGAACTATCAGAAAAGGCGACAGTCGCGTGAGCCCGACTGTGATAGACCCTGTACTTAAGTAGAGGACTATCATAATTATTATAGTTATGGAACTTGATATCATATTTATATTTCAGCTATCAGAAATGGCTACAGTCGAGTGAACCCGACTGTAAGAGACCCTATACTTAAGTAGAAGACTATTAAAATTATTATAGTTATGGAACTTGATATCACATTTAAATTTGAACTATCAGAAAAGGCTACAGACGAGTGAACCCGACTGTAAGAGACCCTATACTTAAGTAGAAGACTTATCAATTATTATAGTTATGGCACTTGATATCATATTTATATTTGAACTATCAGAAATAGCTACAGTCGAGTGAACCCGACTGTAAGAGACCCTGTACTTAAGAAGTCCCCTATTTAATTATCATAGTTATAGAACTTAATATAGCATTTATATTTAAACTTAGAAATGGTCAAGTCAACCCGACTGTAAGAGACCCTGTACTTAAGTAAAGGACTATTCCATTATCATAGTTATGGAACTTAATATAGCATTTATATTTAAAGCCGAAACGAATATCGGTTTCAGTTACGGTTTCGGTTATGATCGAATTAAGGTTTTCGGTTATCGGCTATGCAAATTCTTGGAGTATCGGTTGCGTAAATCTTATACAATCTTTGTAAGTTTCGGTTCACAAAAAAAAAATTTAAGGTTTTCCTTTAAGGTTTAAGTTTGGTTTGAAAATTTCGATTATTTTGATTTTACTGATTTTTAATAACTTTGAACTGCCATAACTTTGTCAAAACTTAATCAATTTAAATGTGCAATGTAAATTTGTGCATGATTTTACTTCAAAATTTGATCTGCATTTAAATTTTGTTCATTTTCAAAAATTCGATAATTTCGAATTTTTTAGAAATTTTACAGTGTTACCCCTTATCATTTTTCAAAAAATTCGAAATTTTCAAAGTTTTTAAAATTAACAAAATTTAAATGCAGATCGAATTTTGAAGTAAAATCATGCACAAATTTACATTGCGAGTGAAAATTGATTGAGTTTTGACAAAGTTATGGCAGTTCAAAGTTATTAAAAATCAGTAAATTGACCCTTATAAATGAATTGGTTACTAAACGGTTATTTCGGTTTGAGGAGTTTTGGTTTATGGGTTTCGGAAAAATTTGTTTTCGGTTACGGTTTCAGTTACGGTTACAAATTTCAATCGGTTTTTCTCGGTTAAAGGTTACGGTTTCGGTTAAGGTCTTAATCCCTGATTATAATAATAATAAACTATTTCTCTCTCTCTGATTCTTTGTAGGAAACTCAACTGGCATTGCCGGAGAATGTGACGGATCAGAATGGGACTCTGGTGTTTCGGGGCGTGTCCAACGATCAACGTGGTCAATACACGTGCTTCGCCAGCAATTCCCAGGGTCAAATTAGTGCTACAGTGTCCATCAATGTTGTGGTGTCTCCCAGGTTCACAGTGCCACCTGTGGCACCTGGAGAGGTGGTTGAGGGGGAATCGCTGTGATGCATTGCCAGGCGACGGGGGAACCGAAGCCGACGATACGTTGGGACAAGGATTTGGAATATTTGAATGAGAATAATACGGATACGGCACGATTTCATATGCTGGAGAATGGGACACTGGAGATTCTCGATGTGCAGCCGGAGGATGAGGGACGTTATGGTTGCACCATTGGGAGCAGTGCGGGATTGAAGCGGGATGAGGTGCTCCTGGTGGTCAAGAGCAATAAATCCGCATCGAATTCAATTATCACACGCATTATAATTGTCATCATTTGTTTGGCATTTCTCTACTTTATTCTCGTGCTGGGATTAAAACTCTGGTATCGCTATCGTCGCCACATGGGCAAAGTTCAGTTGGAAGATGCCACACATCCTCCAGATGGAGACGGGGATGGAGATGGACATGCGGAGCATGAACCTTGTCTCACTGAGGCCAATTCCAGCAAGAATCTCAAGAGTAAATTAAGAGAGAGCACAATATTGGAGCAGGAATCCCAAGTAGCCGATGATATTGTCTAGGAATCCACTCGACTCTCGGCTCTCTCTCCAGTTGCCATTTTCAATGATCTCCATCCACTGATCCACTGATCCAATGTACTATATGTTAATCCAAATTTGTTGTTAGCCATTAAGAAAAATCTACTTATATTTATATTTATATTTAAATTAAATTAAATTATTAAGTATTATATTTATATTTATTTTTAACATTTACACTGTTAAAAAAATCATTGAATTTGACTATTTTTTTTGATAAACAAATCTTAGTTTTCTTCTAAAAATGAGTCATAAAATACATAGGAGAAAAAATTCTTGTTTCTAAAATTATGTTTTTTTTTTTAAATTTTTCTTTAAAAAAAATAGATTTTTCTAATCGGTTTTTTTTTTATCAGTGTAAACGGTATATATATATGCATTTATACTTGCATTTATTATTAAGTAGTATATTTTCATTTATATTTATATTTAAAATTTACACTGTTAAAAAAAACTCTTAGTTTTTGTCTAAAAAATGTGTCAAGAATAGTTGCTTAAAATAAGAGAAAGAATCTTGTTTCTAAAATTATATTTTATGTATATTTTTTCTCTCAAAAAAGAATGTTTGATTTTTGTAATCGATTTTTTTTATCAGTGTAAACTGTATGTAAAAATATGTATTTATACTTGCATTTATTATTAAGTAGTATATTTATATTTATATTTGACATTTACACTGATAAAAATTCTTAAAAAAACGACGAGAATATATTTTTAAGTTATGATTTATTCATTTTGATTGGAGAGTTATATTTAATGTATTTTATTTCTCTAAAAAAATATTCTTGATTTTTGTAAACTGTTTTTTTATCAGTGTAAACTGTATTTATACTTACATTTATTATTAAGTAGTATATTTATATTTGACATTTACACTGATAAAAAAACTTAGTTTTCGTTAAAAAAATATGTCGAGAATAGTTTCTTAAATTAAGAGAACACATTTAAATGTAAAGTTATAATTTATGTATTTTTTCTCTCTCAAAAAAAGAATATTTGATTTTTGTAACCTGTTTTTTTTTATCAGTGTAAACTGTATATAAATATATATATTTATACTTGCATTTATTATTAAGTCGTATATATTATTATATATATTAATATTTATATTTGACATTTACACTGATAAAAAACTCTTCATTTTCGTCTCAAAAATGTGTCGAAAATAGTTTCTTAAAATAAGAGAAAACAAATTAAAATTATATTTTATGTATTTTTCTCTCTCTTAAATTTATCATATTTAAAAAAATAATTTCAACACAATATTTTTGATTTTTGTAACTCATATGTAATTTTTATCAGTGTAAACTGTATATATATATCTGTATTTTTATGTGTGTCTATGTATATATATATATATTTATATGTATATTTATCCATGTACAGTTATTTGATAGTAGAATAAATATTTTATAGCTCTCATAGAGCCCCCATTTTATAGTGCAATTGAAAATTCCTCTTCTTTAATGTTGAATGTTGAATGTTTTAATGGTGCGGAGTTGGGGCAATTTCGATAATAAAATTTCTTGGATTTTACTACCGTACGGTACGCACATAAAGCTCATGCAGCTCTTGTAGCTCCTCAAATGCTCAACAGTTTTTTATGTGCTTTTTTTATGATTGCTGCAGCCGGCAAATGCCATGAAAAGTGCCGAGTGACGAGTGACTCGATAAAGTCGCAGACCCAAGACAAATTTTTACCCTCTACCTCTCTGACAGAATTCCATAGAGGTACGGATTCAGGCAGATGTATCTTTAAGATACTAAATAAACTGGAATGTGGAGATTGCGGCAATTTGTTAACAGAATTTCTAACAGAACTCGCAGAAAGGGTCGAAAATTCATTCCTACATAATATTATTAAATTAAACAATTATATTATATTTCAAAAACTAATAAAGACAATCTATACAACAAATTAAAATTAAAAAACTATTGAAAAAATAATGATGGAAAAAACATAATAGATAATAATAATAATAACAATCACATTTTTATAAATTTTTTTGCCGAGAATAATAATATATACTTAAGCAAAATTTATATTATATTTCAAAAACTAATAAATAAAAAACATAAAACAAATTAAATTTAAGAAAAAATACTATAATATAAAAAAATTATTGAAAAAATAATGATGAAAAAAAAATTGATAATAATAATGTCAATAATATTTTTTTGGATTTTTGAAATTTTCTGTCGAAAAAAAATAATATACATATTATTTAAGTATAAATAAATTGCAAAACTTGTATATTGCCGATGATTTTGAAAGACTCTTTGAATAATTTAGCTCAAAATTAATTTTAATAAATCAGAAAAATATGAAATCATTCATATTGCAGCCTTAACAATTTTTTTACCATTTCCTGTTATTACTTTTTTAAGGAATTATACCATGTTTGTCAGCTCTCGATGATTTTCAAAGGTTCATAAAAGTTTCTTTGATATTCTGCATTATATTTTTTTCTAAATTATATTTTTTATCTTCAAATTTTGTTAAAAAATATTTTAAAATTTTAATCTTTTTAATGTTCCTCTCTAACTTTTACCTATTAATGAAGTATAGATCAGAAATGCATTGCAACTTAACTTACAATATACAATTTCCTTTTCTAAATTTGATTTGCAAAGTTGCAACTGTGAGTAAACTTAATTTTTCTCTTTCTAAAAGATTGTCTTTAATCTTAAGTTACATAATGTTTTCCATCATTTTTATTTGTTTTTAAGATTTTTTTAATTCGATTTCTTTTTTATTTCCAAACTAGTTTATCTACAAACTGTCAGTAAATTTAAATTTATTTTCTTAAAGAATATATAAAATCTTAAGTTACATAATGTTTTTTTTTTAAATTTAGTTTTAAAGACATTTTTATTTAGATTTCTATTTTATGTCCCTCCGTATCATTTAATTTTTTTATTGGCCACCTAGTTTTTCGTCCTATTAATGGATCTTGCTAGTTTTTTATTAGATCAAATGAGTTGCGTTGCAATGTCTAATCCATTTCCATCTCTAATTTTTTTTTTTTTTCTTAATAAAATTCTTTTATCTTGTTTCATGTCCAATTTATAAATCGTGTTGCCTTTCAATAGATCAGAGATGTTTTATATTTTCATGCCCAACTTCCTTTTCAAATTTTTATCTTCATGTCAATTTAGTGGTAAAAAGAAACTCTTTAATCTAAAGCTGACTGCCCACGGTATGGAATTTGTGGATCTGTTCAATGATGACATTTTTTGCTATGTTACAATTATCAATGTCTCTGCTGCACTTAATCGCTTCATTTTCATTTGCATTTGCATTTCCATTTCCAGTTTCATTTCCATTTGCATTTCCATTGCCGATGCCGATTTCCATTTCATTTCATTTCATTTGCCTGCTGTTCAACTTCAATCGCAATTGCCTTTTTGCCTATGCGTTTTATGCATATTTTATGGTTTTTTATAGCGCACATAAACAAATAGCGCTCATAGCCCACAGCCCAAAGGCAACTACTAATAGTACATCAAAGGCAAAGGCAAAGGCAACTACACATGCGCATTCTGGCGGAGATGGGAACGGAATTGGGAAGGGAGTTGGGAACGTGTTGGGAACGGAGTTGGAGTTGGGAGTTGGAGATGGAGGCAACGAAGACACCAACACATCGACACTGATAAAAAAGCGGCAAGTGCAATTAAACGACCCAAAACATCCGAACACCAAGCGACGCACAGTGGGACAACAACGCTCAAATAGCTGCATTTAATTTATTTATTTATTGTAAACAATATATATATTTAAATTAAATAATATAAATAGCTGCGTTTATTTATTTATTTATAGTCAGCCCACACAACAATATATATTTAAATTAAAAATTTGAAGTTGCATTTATTTTTTTATTTTAATATAATATATATTTAAAATAAAAATAACTGCGTTTATTTATTGTCAAGCTCTAAGAAGCCGACTCAATAATATATATTTAAATTAAAATTAGCTGCATTTAATTTATTTAATTATTGTCAAGCAGCCGACACAACAATATGTATTTAAATTAACAATTAAAATTACAAATTAAATAAATAAATATATAAATATATAAATAAATAAATAACAAAGTAAATTATATTTTAATGTAAATGTTAATCAATAACTTTACTACTTTTTTATACAAAAATAAAAATTTTTTTAAAATTTTAATTACATTTTTAAATATTTCTTTGATTTGCACAAAATACACAGGGAAAGCAGACAATCAATCTAAGAGCAGCTATTCTTGCGATTTTATTCCCACTGTGCGATCGTCTACCTTTTTCTCAATTCAATTCAATTCACTTCATATTATTTTCTTGACATTTATTTCATATAAAAAATACATTTCTTAAAATTTTAATTACATATTAAAACATTTCGTTGATTTACAAAAAGTACGTAAAGATATTAATTAATAACTGCAATTCTAGCGACTTTTCCCACTGTGCGATCGTCTACCCTTTTCTCAATTCAATTCACTTCATATTATTTTCTTAACATTTATATTTCATATAATAAATACATTCCTTAAAATTTTAAAACATTTCTTTGATTTACAAAAAGTACGTAAAGATATTAATTAATAGCAGCTATTCTAGCGACTTTTCCCACTGTGCGATCGTCTCCCCTTTTCCAATTCACTTCATATTATTTTCTTAATTTTTATTTTTTATAAATAAAAAATAAATAAATTTTAATTACATTTTAAATCATTTCTTTGATTTACAATAAATACGTAATGATATAAAAATTACGTTTAAAAATATTAATTAAGAACAGTCATTTTATCCAATTTTTTCCACTGTGCGATCGTCTCTCCTTTACCCCGCTATCCCTATGCCTATTTACTGAGAGCTTCAGCCGCAGGTTTTCTCCTCTCTTGCTCCACAGTTGTGAGTTGGATTCCTTTGATCTACAGCGACGATGGCGACGACATCGACATCCACATCCACATCCACATCCACATCGACATCCACATTGATGTCGGCATTAAAAACTCGTTGTTGAGGTCTCTGCCCTTCCGTGTTTCTTCTGGTTTTTCCCTTTTCCTTTTTCTTTATTCTCCTTTTTTTTCCCGGGCACTTTTTTTGTTCGCCTCATTTGTTTATAGCAAGTGCACAGAGATCTATGTAAATGCATCTGAAACACCTTCA
Organism: Drosophila kuntzei; assembly: GCA_035042165.1. Lineage (NCBI taxonomy): Eukaryota > Metazoa > Arthropoda > Insecta > Diptera > Drosophilidae > Drosophila > Drosophila kuntzei. The sequence goes on along the minus strand of JAWNLU010000634.1, from coordinate 3,284,990 downwards.
AAGTTGTGTTTGTGTTGTTTAAATTGTTTATTTTGTTTAGTCTACCCCCAAAAGGCCGCATTACTAAAATTTATTTTAATGCCTTTCGAAATGTTTGATGTTCTATGTAGTACTACGAGATACTAGAAGAAGATCTGCCATATAACTATAACATAAAGTTCCTTCGGTTCGGGATTGCGTGGAATTTCCTACATAAAATTATACGAGGCGTTGAGTTAAGGTAAGCATGCAATATGTTTACTCAACTTTGACTAAATTAATGATGTTCAAATATTTCAGCAATATTTATTACAATCTAAATAAATACATATATTCTTTCTATATAGTTAGGCAATTAAATATTTTATTTAAATTAAATTCCTGTAATTTAAAACACAAGATTTTTGTTAAGAAATATTATATTGAATATTTTAAAACAAATGTATTTCCTACATAATTAAAAAGTCTGAAATATTATATATAAATTTATGTTCTTAATTAACAGTCACAATTTTTACTTTTAAAATTAATTTAAGTAGTATACAATATTAAATATATTATTTGAATCTCCCAAAAAAACCAAAATAGTTTTTTATAAAACAAGAACTTATATTTGCAAATTTTTAAAATTATCTTAGCTCGTATAAAATATTTATGGTATTTTTTGAATCTTAATAATTTCCTTATTTCCTTATTTTTTAAACACTTTTAAACTTTTTAATGCAGTTAAAAAACAAGAATTTAAATTATTTGCAACATTGTTTTTGAAAATATATAAAATAGTATAAAATAGTTATATAATTTTTTAAATATTCCAAAAAACACAAATAATTTTAATTTAAAAACGGTATAATACATTTATTTTTTTAAGTAATCAAATAGTAAATCAAGAATTTAAAATATTTGCAACATTTATATGAAAGTTTGGAAAATTTTAAAATAATAAGTTCCCACATTAAAATTTCAGTTTTCAAAGGTTTTTTTTATGAAATTACCTTTTTTTAAATAATATTAGATATTTCTTTTATTTCTTGAATATTCCAAAAATTCCCCCTAAAAATTGTATATTATTCTTTTATTTTAAAATACTTAAAAATTCTTCAATGTAGCAAAAAAAACAATAATTTAGATTATTTGCATCATTTATTTTGAAAATTATTTTTAATAGCATAAAAGATTTATATTAGTTTTTGAATATTCCAAAAAAACCAAAGTAACTTTCATTTAAAAATGATATATAATATTACTCAAAATTTGTAAGACTTTTAACGAATTTTTTATATGCAACATTTATTAAAAAAATTTTAAAATTAAAATATTATCAGTTCCCACATTAAAATTGCAGTTTACATATCATATTATTAACGCAACATTTGCCTTGTTCCGCCCTATAAAATGCTTAATACAAACAATAGAATCGGTTTATGCTATATACATATATATATATGTATATAAGTCCAATAGGCAGGGCAAACATAAATCTCCAAGTTTATGACATCAATAACTGTCGCCTGGTCATAGAGAATGGAAAAGCGCATGAATGAATGGATAACATTTTTGGATGGTCTTTGATAACCACAGACGGGGACTCAGAACCAGGGCTGTGCCCGTTGTTAATCAGTAAGAACACCCTCAAAATATACATACATATATATATACACCTATATAAGTGTAGATATGTATAATATACATACATATGTACAAATGGCAACGGCATTTTTATGACTTTTGGGTGTCAGTCGAAAGGATCTGTTGCAATTGTTTTGGGTTCTCTCTCTCTCTCTCTCTCTTTGGGGGTTGAAAGGCATCGTAAAAAAGCCGGAAAACTATAAAATGAAAAACACACACATATATAAATACACTGATAAAAAATTTCGTTGATAAAATAAATATTTGTATATTTACTGCCGAAATTAAATAATTCATATTCAAAAAATGTTAACATTTTATAGTTAATATGAAAAATATTTAGTTCAATGATAAAAACTAATTAATTTAATTTAAATATGTTTTGAAATGTAAAATAACGATTTTATATATTTGTTTTAAATATTTGTTGTTCATATTTAAATTAATTATATTTTTTTAAATTAATTTTAGAACGATAATAATAAAATGTAATATAAAACGTATTTTAATTTAATGTTGTCTTAATTAAATATGATTTGTAATAAATTTAAATACGTTTCGAAATGTATAATAACAAATTAAATTAATTATATTTTTGAATTAATATTAGAATGATAATAATAAAATGTAATATAAAACGTATTTGTATTTAATGTTGTATTAAATAAATATGATTGGTTACAAATTTAAAAACGTTTCGAAATGTAAAATATCGATTTTATATATTTGTTTTAAATATTTGTTGTTCATATTTAAATTAAATATATTTTATAATTAATTTTAGAACGATAATAATAAAATGTAATATAAAACGTATTTTGTATTTAATGTTGAATTAATTAAATATGATTTGTAATAAATTTAAATACGTTTTGAAATGTAAAATAACGATTTTATATATTTGTTTTAAATATTTGTTGTTCATATTTAAATTAATTATATTTTTTAATTAATTTTAGAACGATAATAATAAAATGTAATATAAAACGTATTTGTATTTAATATGGTTTAATATTTAAATTAAACATGATTTCACTTAAAAATTAATATGTTCATAAAAAACACTTTAATTCATGTGGTGAAAAATTATTGATAAAAATATTTAAATCAAAATGTAAATAGTGAGTTTTACGTTGTTTTTTTTCTCTGTGTATTTATTTAATCGGACAAACCACGCACAGTAGTCAAAAGTCGTTTAGTGTCTTAGACGGGAAGCTTCTTGCAGTGTTTGCCGCTCATAAAAACAGCAAGCTACCAATCTTCCCAATCCTCTCAATCCTCCTCTCCTCCTTCCTCTCCTCCTGTAATCCCTGCTACTCTTCACTCTTCTCTCTTCACTTATTCCCAGTAATCATCGTCAACTTGTGCCTCGGTCATTAAGGCGCATTATTGTTTGAGTTTGAGTTTCATTCTATTGAGTGGGTTGTGAAAAGTGGAAAAGTGGAAAGCCTTGATTATTGACAGCTGATAACTTCATTTGGCATCTAAAGCGATTTGACTGGACATTTATTTGTCATTAATTTTAACTCTTTACTTAATAAGAATTGCAATTTTTTAATTACAATATATACGCTGCATAATGTATTTAATTAATTTAATTAAAATTCCTGCAGGAAGTCAGAAATAATTTATTTTATTTTTTTTAACGTCAACTAAAAGCAGTACGCAGAGAGAAAAAATAATTAATTAAATTTTAAATGCAATTTTAAAATTAAAATGTTATGTTGAAAATTAAATAATATTAAATTTTAATTCGGATCTGAAAATATGAAAAAAATAAATTTAAGTTTAATAATTATATATGGGTTGAAAAACCCACAAATTAGCTAAAATTTCTACAAATTTAATTTAAAACAGCCATAGCATTTAAATTTTAATCTGTAGATGAGAATTTAAACTATGTTAAGTAATTTAATAAATTTAATTAAATCTACATTTTTTTGAAATATAAATTAGGTCTGCATGAATTCCGTATCTTCTGTAATTAAATGAAGAAAATAATGTTTGTAGAATTTTTTAAAATGACTTTCACTATCAAAATATGTTTTAAGGCCATTTTTCTTTAATTTATTGTTTGCCGTATTTATAATTTTAAATGTAAGAAAAAGTGTTTTCAAAAGGTTTTTATATTAATTAAAATTTTAATGTTACCATGAAAATAATATTTGTCATATTTATTTCCCACTTTTTACATTGCAGCTTTAAATTTAAAATATATTTACTTGATTTAAACTAAAAATTTAATTAATTATTAATTGAACCGTTTTAAAATTATGCATAAATTATTTGAAATATTTAAATAAATATTTTAAAAGGCTTTTACATTATTTAAAATTTAAATGTTATGAAAATAATATCTGCCGATTTATATTTTTTATTTCCAACTCTTTTATCATTCAGCTTAAAAATTTAAGATACATATACTTTATTTAAGCTAATAATTGAATTTATTATTAATTGAATTGCTTTTAAAATGATATATAATTTATTTGAACTTTTAATGTAATTAATAATGAATTTAACTGATTTTTGTAGACGTCAAATAAATGTTCGAATATGAATTATTAAATTAACTGCCTTTTGTAGACGTTAAATAAATTTTTGAAAATAATTTGCAGTTCAAAAATTTCATATTAACGCGCGCAATAAAGTCAAACCAGTATTTGACTGCAGTCGCACGGCAATACTGTCTAGAAACCGACTAATAATACCGGGGATAGAAAGACAGCAAGAGTATGAGAGAGCAGAGGAGTGAGAGAGAACGAGAGAGAGAGTGAGAGAACCATTCCCAGTATAATTGCAGACATAAAAAGCCGGTTCCACAAACAACTCCAACTGCCGATTGTCTTCAGTAATAAACAGACATCGAACGTTGGCGGTTCTCCAAAAGCATTTGTACAATTTTCTCTGTATTTTGTATCTGCGAGTGCGTGTATCTGTATCTGTATCTGACGCCAGATACGGCGAGGGGTCGCCAACAACAACAACAACAACAAAACAATAAGAAACACAAAAAAACACCCACCAATAATACAAAACAAAAATAAAGCCGGTTCGGTTCGGTATTCTTTTTTTGGCAAAAAGCAACCTTAAGGATGCAACATTGTATCTTTGTATCTTTGGGATACAAATTAAGTTGATTTGTAGCGCTTCGCTTGCGTTTAAAGTTAAAGATACACGAGGGTAATTGAACTGCAGTACATTAAAACAAACACACACACACAAATATATATATCAATAGTATCTTCTGCATTGCATTTTGTGTATCTAGATACCTTTGTCGGTCACACAATTTGACGACAGTCGACAGACTTGAAACTTGTCAATCTAAGCGCTGATAAAAAAAAAATAAAAAAAAATAAAACCAACAGCAAGTGCCGTAAAAAGTGAACGTATCTTTGTATCTTTGTATCTTTGTATCTTTGTATCTTCGTATCTTTTGGTCGTTGTGTTCAGTGATAAATGCATTTCATGCGTTCCAACTATGTAAATATCAATTTAATTTGAGTGTCTATAGTAAATATATAAAGTCCTACCCCGTTAAAAAAGACAGTCAGCAGTTGAAATCGTTGTCTGTCTGACTGTCCAACCAAATATTGAATATTTACACATGCATTGAGTTTGAGTGCATTTGAGTGCATTTTCGAGTGCCTCAAAAAATAAAATAAAAACGAAAATAAAATAAAAGGGATATACGAATTTGAGTACCTATATCATCAGTTTGTCAGCACATACATAAGTGAGTGTTCAACTGTGTATCTGTATCTGTGTGTGTGTATCTGTATCTGTATCTGTGTGTGTGTTAACATAGTTCACTAATTGGCCTATAAGCCAGATATCTGAGATACTTCGAGACACTCGAACAGGAATTGACTGAGAACTCATCTATTTCTATGGATATGAATACGAGTATGCAGTTAATATTCAGTCTAACGATTGCTCTATTGGGTAAGTGAATACATTATGAATGCCATTCAAAACATCACTTTGAATAGTTGTAAATAAATTGGAACAACTTCAAATAACTTGAATAAGTGAGAGTAGACTTCAAAATATAGTTATGAATGAATATATTCCAATAATTTTATATAAATACATTAATGAATATATTCGAATAATTTATATAAATATATTATTCATTGTAGAATGAAACAATTCTGTTTTTAAATTTCCTAAAAATGTTATTTAGTTTTGATCTATTAGGTAAGTGAATACATTATGAATACCATTCAAAGAAAATCTCTGAATAGTTGTAAATAAATTGGAATAAGTTAAAATAACTTGTTACATTTAAAATATATGAATGAATATATTCAAATTATTTAATATAAATTTATTATTCATTGAAGATTGAAATATTTCCCATTTTAATTTTCTAAGAACTCTACTTAATTGTAATATTTTGGATAAGTGAATATACTATGAATACCATTCAAAACAATACTCTGAATAATTGTAAATAAATTGAAATAAGTTCAAATAACTTGTAAAAAATTTATAAATGAATAATTTATATAAATATTTATTTCATTTGATTTGGGTATGAATGAATATATTCAAATAATTAATATGAACATATTATCCATTGATGAATGAAATAATTGATTCATTTGTTTTCGGTAACTTGTAAGTAATCTATGAATAAGTGTGCGAATATACATAGATGAATGCATATATTCGAATAATTTATTATTCATATAATATTATTCATTGAAATATTAAATATTTCTCTTTTTAATTTTCAACTAACTTTATTTAATTTTAATTAAGTGGTTTATCGTAATTTTTACGATTTGATTATAAATAATAGATTAAATCCGCATATAAAGTTTATAAAAAAAATTACCTAAAAATGTTCCTTATTTTACGCTTTAGTAATTATAATAAGTACTTTTTTTAATTTTCAGAGCCCTTAACTTTATTGCAACAGAACCTATATTTATGATTTAATATCTAGATTAGTTTTTATGTAAATTAAAGAAAATATATATTTATATTTAGAAAAAAAAATATATATTTTCTTTAATTTTCAGTACTGAATTCCCTAACTGAGTTATTGAATGAAAATACGTTTAAACTGATTTTTTTCCCTTAAAAAGTAGCCGATTTTTGAACAAATTATTTTCCTAATCATTATTTATTTATATTGTCATAATTAATTAATTCGGCAATTTTTAAGCAAATTATATTTCGAATCATGATTTATTTATTATTTGTATATATTTTCATAATTTATTAGTTTAAAAATTTTTAAGCAAATTATATTTTCGAATCATGATTTATTTATATTTTAAATTAAAATTCATTATTTATGGGCTAAAACTATTTTTAAAATTTTAAACTCCTTATAAGGAATGTAGTCTATATTAAATTGGAAATGTTTGCTACAGAAAATGCAACTTAAGATATTTATAATTTCTTATAATTTCTAGAAATTGTAATTTTATGTGGAGTATTGTGGGTTCAACATTTAGTAATTCAACTACAGAATAAACAGTAAGGAAATATGCATAGTTCTCTATAAGAAATTCTTGAATACGATGTGGTGAACTTCTTTTTAAAATCCCTTTCCTGTCGGTCCGGTCTTTGTATGTTTTTCATTTGTAAGTAAATCATAATTAGTTGACTCCTTTTTTTTTTTTTGCTTAAACTTCTTAAGCTGGACACTCTTTGAAGATTTCTGGCTTCTCAAAAAATAAATAAAGAAACACAAGTACAGTGAAACCACAGAGAAAGAGCTCAGGTTGCAAATCCGAGAGTTGAGTTGTCTGCAATTGAATTTCAAAGCAAACGGCGCGCAAAATGACTCAATTAAGAGGCAAGGAGTATACAATAGGAGGCACTGTAGACCACAGAGTAAGCAAAACTAATGCCTGAAAGCAGCGGGAAGCAGCTAAAAAATTATGAGCACTGTAAGGATACGAAATATTCTATAAGGACATGCCGGTCAAGTTCAAAATAAAGTCGTTAGGCAAAAAGAAAAGCAAACAATGCCAAAGAACAAATACACACACACACATACAGTAGAGGCCATAAATGTAGGTACTAAATAGGGATCGTCATTGGCACTTGAAGTGAGAAGTGAGAGAAGAGACGCCGAAAATTTCAGCTAATCAAATGTAGTTTACGCTGTGAGGAATCCGACGAGCAATCGGAAATGCCACACAACAACACAAAGGACACACACAATTATATGTTTAACTACACACACACACACACACACTTAGATATACACACACATTCCTCAGTGTTGTCAGCTTTTGAAATACCAAAAATATCTTTTTTTAGCGGGCTAAAAGTCGAAAAAATATAAATTTAAAAACAATAAAATCTGTTAAAAATCTAAATGCTTTCTTATTTTTATTTAAGCACTTTAGATAAAATTTTAAACTGTCTATTCAAATTTTGTAATATATATTTTAATTAATAAATAACCTTTTTTTGAAGATTGTCAAAATTGACACCTATTTTTAGCGGGTAAAATGTCGAAAAAGCTGGAATTTGAAAAATTGACTCCGAGTCTAATGTTTTTTAAGTTTATGTAAAATGTTAAAGAAAGTTTTTCATTTTTATTAAAATTCTTAGATACATTTTCAATATTCTCTCGAAATTCATCAAAAATAAAATTAGCATTTAAAAAAACAAAAATACGAATACCAATTGTTTTTAAAATATTTACAAATTCAACAATAACTCTGGTTATTGTTATTCCCAAACTCTTAAATACAATTTGGAATATAAGTGTTATGTCGTTATATTTATTTCGTAATTAAGTTTTTATAAATCAAAAAATGATATATAGGTGTTTTCTTCAATTTTTATATAATAATTGTAAAATAATTGTTATGTCGTTTTTTTTTTTAAGTTACGGTTTCTGTTTTGAAAAAAGTGCAGAATTCCTGTTTTTAATTTGGTTGTATTTTTATTTTTTTCATTAATAGTAACTCATATTTCAAATCTTTTATTTTAACACCAAACAATAAGTGTTGTTTCGTAACTTTTAAATACAAATTGAAAAATATTTGGTATGTTGTTCCTTAGTTCCTTAAAAAAAAAACCCAATTCACAATGGGACATTATTAAAACTTGGTTTATATTTTTCTCTACACTTGAGTGTAATTTTTTAAACGCCAGAATTGACATGAAATTTTTTCTTTAAAATTGGTAATAGTTATGGGTAGGATTTTAGAAATAGGGCCACAATTCTAGGCTTTTAAATTTTAAATTTATTTCATTTTTTCAATCAATAAATACTAATTTTTCGTAACTTTTATTTTAACATTAAAAAATAAAGTTTAATTCTGCAAGTTTTAAATAGTTATGGAAAAATATTTGCTCTGTTTGTATTTTGAAACTTTTAGTATTTATGATACCGGAAAACGCAAAAAACCATAAAAAGAACTTTATTTTGAAAAATAACTGGGTTCGATTCCCATCATATTAATTTAAAAATTAGTTTTAAAGTTAATCGGAAAAAAAAACGCAATTCACAATGAGACAAATTAAAAAAACATTGTTTAGATTATTTTCTACACTTGAGAGTAATATTTTAATAGCCAGATTTGAAGGGAAAAAATGTCTGTACTGTCAACACTGATATTCATGGCATTGCCTTTGTGTGTGTGTGTGTGTGTTGTGTGTGTGTGTGTGTGAATGACAGGACATGGTGAAAAGTGCTGACTGTTAAGTAGCACAAAGGCAAACAGCCGCAGACAAAAGGCAACCGGAGACAGAAACAGAATCGGAGTCGGGAATGGAGATGGAGATGCAGATGGAGTTGGAGTTGGAATCGGAGTTGTTGCCTGTAGCTGTGGCATGAAGCATATTTCAAATCTGTGCTACGTTCAACGTCCATTATTTGTATGGCAAATAATAAGGCAGTCTGTCTCTGTCTTTCTCTGTCTCTCTCTCTTTCTGTCTGTCTCTGTCTCTCTGTGAGAGTCTTTGTGTGGCAGTCATAATTTGTTATTCAAGCATGCAAAATGCGGCATGCAACATGCCATGCCACACACACACACACACACACACATACACAGAGAGAAACTCACACTCAGTTCAGGCAGCTGACATGAGGCAACAACAACTACAACAACAACACGAACAACAACAACATCTCTGAAGTATGAATATGCAACTCTCATAAAAACTTGCCCCTTTTTTGAAGAGCAGGGAACAAACTTAAAGTTCATGTAGAGCACTTCATAATTGTATGAATTAGACGTGTATTGCAAATCTCTAGAGTACTACATCCCTCCCTCTCTACATCCCTCTCCCCCTTGGGTTCCGTTTAGTTGGAGTAACGTAAAACTCATTAAAAGTGCTCAAAAAATACATATAAATAAAAGGAAATCGGAATTTTTAAAGTTGCATTGAAGTTTGCGGAAATAAAGAATTTATTTACTAAAATTATTCAACTATTAGATTTATATAGATGTAAAGGAACTCTATAAAAACAAATCTTTATAAATCAGGGATTAAAACCTTTCACGAAACCGTAACCTTTAACCGGTGAAAACCGATTGAAATTTGTAACCTTAACTGAAACCTTAAACGAAAAAATGTTTTTCCGCTGTTCCGAAACCCATAAACCGAAACTTTTTAAGCCGAAACAACCGTTTAGTAACCGATTCATTTGTAAGGGTTAATTTTGGATCTGGCCGTCGCAGCTACTGAGCAACTTTGATAACTTTGAACTGCCATAACTTTGTCAAAACTCAATCAATTTTCATGCGCAATGTAAATTTGAGCATGATTTTACCTCTAAATTCGTTCTGCATTTAAATTTTGTTCGATTTTAGAATTCGAAATTTTTCGAAAAAATCAAAAAAGACAAAGGGGTAACACTGTAAATTTTCAAAAAAATTCGATTTTCAAAAACTTTCAAAAATGAACAAAATTTAAATGCAGAACGAATTTATAGGTAAAATCATGCTCAAATTTACATTCCGCATGGAAATTGATTGACTTTTGACAAAGTTATGGCAGTTGAAATTATTTAAAATCAGTAAAATCAAAATAATCGAAATTTTCAATGTTCTTATACATATTAAAATACAAAAACCACATGTCTTGCAATAATTGTTTATTATTTGGCTTCATACTAAAATAATAACCAGCACCTGTACAGAAGACTGGTAAAGACAGAACCAAAATTACCCCTTATAAATGAATAATTTACTAAACGGTTGTTTCGGTTTAAAGAGTTTTGGTTTCTGGGTTTCGGTACAGCGGAGAAACATTTTTTCGGTTACGGTTTCAGTGACGGTTACAAATTTCAATCGGTTTTTATCGGTTATAGGTTACATTTTCGGTTAAGGTTTTAATCCCTGCCTAGCATAAATAATATTCAGATCTTAAAATACGTATACCCACAGCTATGAATAAGATGAAGAGTATCATTGCAGTCTAGTTAAATTCTACATGAAATATACACAAAAACACATCCTTTTATTTGTTTTGTTCCTTTTTTAAATTTTTCTTCTTTTTCCTTTTAAACTATCGTTATTTGTTGCCCTGTTGTAAGCCCTAGATCAAACTTTTGACGGGTAATTGTCATGCACATTCTGACATTGTTTCCCTCCCTCTCTCTCTCTTGCTGTTTCTCTCTCTCTCTTTCACTCTAGTTATTTTGATGTTTGAAAATGCCTTTCCCATGTTGACTTGCAGTTTTTCCACAGATTTCACAATGTTGACGCTGAAAATACCAGAAATTCTTGAGTGACAGTTCAGATTTTTCTCTCCTTGACTATTTTCATGCTGCTTTTGGCCTGGAAAAGCAAATCAAATGGACAGATTCGAATAACAAACAAATAAGACACTATCAATGGGGCAAGTTCAAGTGCTGACTGTGCCACATGAATTCCTTCCTGATTATTACAGCGATATATTCGCATTCATTGCGCTTAATCGACAAATGTTGTCGTACACTGTAAAAAAGGACTAACTTCTAAAATCAAGAACCTATTTTGTTCTTAAAAAAATAAATGTTCAAGACTAAATTATTAATACTAAGAATTTTAATCGAAGAAATCGCAGTTTTTAATATAGGAATAAATATCTTAAATTGTTAGGAAAATATAAATATGCCATTAAAGGAAATTTTTTTAAAAATAAAACACCAACTCCTAAATTAATAAATATATGACAAAATAAATCCAAAATATAAATATTATTAATTTAAAATTTACCTTTTTTTGTCTTGAGTGTCTAAAACTATATGTAAAAAAAACACCAAGTCAGAAAGAAATATATATATATAATAAAATAAACACAAAATAAAAAATAAAAAAATAATATTTATTTGAAAATTACCTTATTTTTTATAGGAATCTTTATCTTTAAATAGGAATATTTCTTATACTAATATTTGTGGTCTTGAAAATCTAAGAATTTTTGATTTTATTAATAGGAACTTGGTCCTATTTGAAATGTTTTTAAAATCAAGATGTGTTTTCTATAACTTTAAGAATTTAATTTTCTCGACACATTTTTTACAACAAAATTCTGAGACCAAAATCTGGATTTTAGATCCTTTTTTTTAACAGTGCACACAATTTGTGGCAGCCTCAGCAGTTGGTCAACGATTCCAACTCTCGATTTACTTGATGACTCGCTGACTCGCAACTTTTTTTGGTAACTCGAACACTCGAACGTATCTCAAACAAACGAACTAATTATCACAGAGACAGACAGACAGATCCGATTGAACCTGGATGGACTTCCCGCTGTTCCCGCTGTTCCTGCTGTTCCTACTTGCCACAATCAACACTGTTACTGCCCCAGCACTGTAACACTTTGTGGCACACACAGAACTTCACTTTTTGACCACGTCAGCGCAATCAAGACGAAACAAACCGTATCGAGCCCTACCGAATTCGCATTTTAATACCCTAGCAGAGAGTATTTTAATTCAATCAACAAATATGTAACTCACAAAAGAAGACTTGGAAAATCTTATTAAGTATTTCAAAGTGCGATATTTCCAAAATTATTACTCCTTTTTTAATTATGTAGGAATACTTTTAAACCTATTTTCTTTGAAAACTTAGGAAAATCTATTTTGAGGTTCATTATGTATCATATGTTTAGTATTTACTAATAAACTTTAGAGGATTTTAACATCTACATTTATTTATAACATATTTTAAATAAACACCAATATTAAATGGTATTTTAATTTTATTTATTATTTAATAAAAATTAAAAATAACCGATTAGTCCTCGATATATTTTAAATATTCTTAATAATCTGCTTAATTGATATTCTCATATCTGATTATAATTATAATCTGTCTATACAAAAAACTTTGATGTTCCCTAAGATAAAAATTCATATATTTACATACTGATTCTGTTTCAAATCGGACTACAATATTAAACGGCTGCCTTAGGAGCAATCGAACATAATTTTTAGCTTAAGATCGTTTCATATTTACTTTAAGAAAAATAGAACACGGTAATTTAAAAATATTAAGAACAAAAGTTTAAATTCAAAGACGAACATAGATTCAATTTTTTCAGAGCTTTCTAATTTTTTTTATCCATTTCAAGATATATTAAATTAGGTTTAAAAAATATATATTTTTTTTAAACTTTTTTAATTGTAATGTTATATGAAAAACAAACATTTCTAATTTTGGGTTCGCATATTGAAAATCATTATTATGTACTTCAAGATGTTTTAAATAAAATTAAATAAAATCTTCATTTTTTTAAACTTTTTTGTTAGAATGGATTATTTGAATACACTGATATTTTAACAAAATTTCTCTTTTTTTAATAAAAATGTTTCCTAATGTAAATTTTTAATAAAAAAAAGTGTATAAAATCTTCGTCATATGAAGGATAAGTTTACTTTCTTGTTCATTAATCGGGGCGTAGTAAACTGACTGACTTTCCGAACTGGCGACTGGAAACTGGCGACTGCAGCAAATTAAATCGATTCTGCTTGGTTGAAGTCGACACAAATAGAGGGAGACTGAAGCTTTTGGACTGCCCTATAGACTGAACCACACAACCTGCCCCACAACCTGCCCCACAGACTTTGTGGCTGACTTTGTGGCTCCCATGTTGTGTGTGTTGTGTATCATAACACTTTGCTCACTATGTGACTGGCATATGATTGAACAACAACAACAATAAATACAACAACAACAATAACAATAACAAAAAATGATTTTAATGATCTTGCTGCTTGTTGTTGTTGTTGTTTCTATTGTACACTGATAAAAAAATGGGTTCTAAAATATAGACTTAGGTCTTAAAACTACGAATTATGGTCTACAAAATGCGTTAAGAATATAAAATTCTTATAGTTAGAAAACACATCTTGATTTTAGGAACTATTCAAATAAACCTAAGTTTTTATTTATAGGTCAAACAGTTTTAAATACTCAAGATAAAAAAGATATAAGCAGATTTTAAATTTATAATATTTTTATTGTTCTTTCATTTTTATATATGCATCAAACGTACATATCTAAATTTTTAAAATTTTTATAAAAATCTTTATGAATTTCAATATATATTAAATAAGATTAAATAAAATATTTTCTATTTTTTTTTAAGTTTCTTAAAGGTATTCAAAAACGAACATGTATAAAATGTGTCATGAAATACCATAAATTTGATTGGAAATACCATATTGGAAAATCTTTTATATCTTTATGTCATTCAATATGTTTCATATGACATTAAAAAAAACATATATTTATTTTTTAAAATTTATATTAGAATAAAATCTTTTTGTGTTTGAAGATATTTTTTCAAATTAAAATAAATAATTTTCTTGCTGTAACTTTTCTTTTCTTAATGTAACTTTTTAATAAAACAAGTGTATAAATTCTCGTCGTGCCAAGAATTAATTTTCCTTCTTGTTCTTTAATCAATTAATATTTTTATTGTTCTTTTATTTTGTTATATGCATCCTTACAATTGAAGATTTTTATTCTTATATTAAGAACTGCGATTTTTTAGATTAAGATTCTTGGTATTAATAATTTGATTTTGAAAAGATATTTTTTAAAAACAAATTATGTAAGATAAATCTTCTTGATTTTAGTTGTTGTTCATTTTTTTCAGTGTACCTTCAGTTTTGGCCTGGTTATTGATTCCGTGTTGTGCCACGCCTTTAACTGAAGTTTGCCTTTATTTCGAGGTGTTTACTTAAATTGCTTCAATTAGTGCCAAAATGTAATGTTGCCCATTTTGTAGTTGTTACTCCCAAGTCTCCTTTTCTTTTCTCTTCTTTTCCTACCTCTCTTTTCTCCTCTATCTCTCTACTGGAGATGCACACCTCGTACAATCAAAAATAATCGTTTCTGAATTGCTTGCCAAGTTGGCTTTTAACTTGGCCTTAGTCTTCTTTTTTCCCCTTTTTGTGGTTAAACCACTAAATTTGTTTGTTTGTGTGCACATTTTATTTAGGTGGCGCCTAATAACAATTGGCTTAATGGAAATCTTTATCTCCTTTAGCCACAAAAAAGCCAATGCATTGAAATAAAATTGTAGATAATATTAAAAAGTTTAAGTAAATCATTATTATTATTTTCGTTTTGATTTCTCCGATTACTTTTAAAAAATGTAACTTAAAAATATGTATATTACAATTGACAGATAATATTAAAAATTTTAAGCAAACGATTTTTATTCATTACTCATTATTTTCTTATTTATTTCACTGATTAATTTGCTTAAATCATTTTTATTATTTTCCTTTTGATATCTCCGATTTCCTTTTTAAAATGTAACTTAAAAATATGTATATAGCAGATGACAGATAATATTAAAAATCTTAAGTAAACGATTTTTATTTATTACTCATTATTTTTATTAATTTTCTTAATTCAATTAAATGCCTTTAAGTTATATACACTGTAAACTTTAAATTTTCTCATTTTTGACACTCCAAAAACGAAAAAATAAAATTATTTTTACATCATTTATTTATTAAAATAAATAATAATATTATTTTTGCATCATTTAAATTTTAATAAATTTTAATTGTAATGCAAAACTATAATAGGTTTAATTATAAGGTATAGTGATTGTTAAATTAAAAATAAATAATAACAATATTTTTGCATCATTTATATATTAAAATAAATTATAATAATAATATTTTTGCTTCATTTAAATTATAAATAAATTATGATTTTAATTAAAAATTATAATTGGTTTCTCAATAATTACTTCTTATGTTTATCATTCTATTTAAAACTGCAATTATAGCTACTATTTAATGCATTGACTATTTTAAATCATGCATTATCATTTACCATTTGATCAGGATTTCCTTATTTGTTTTCGCACTAATCCAAAAATAAATTTTATTTGCCATAAATTGCATTTGCGGTTCGTTGATTGCATTAAAATTTTCCGATTTTCTTTCTCACCTTTTTTTTAATTTTTTTTGTTAACAGTTGCATTTTTATGGCCCGGCTTTTAATTATATTGACTGAATACAGCGTATAGACCTTTTGTTATATTTTTATGTGTTTTTCAGCTTATACTCTAGCTGAGGGTATTGTAATTTTTACCATCAAGATGCAACATTTATAAAAGGGCATGACAATAAAATTATTACTCGAAAGTTCAAATTATATATCAGTTTAGCTCATATGCATAATATAATATTAAAATATTAATATTTAAATTATATAATGTACTCTTTGAATTCCCCTTTTAATTTTGTTCAGTTAAATTTTAGCTGAGAAATATAATATTTATATTAATCTTTTATATTTTTTAATTTAGAATTTCTATAAATTTAGCTCAAAGTATTTTTCATTAACTAGACATTGAATAAATATGGTTTATTCTATTAAACTTTTAAGTAAACGACACAATTTTAATAGATTTTAATTAATATAAACTAAATTACAACTTCAGAGATTTAATATTTTTAAATTTAACCAACATATTCATCACAAATTTACCCCAAAACCAATTTAATATGTAAGAGTATTTAATCTTCGCTATGTGAATTACGTACACAATTTTTGCAGCTCATGTTGTGTGTAATATTTAAATTAATTTTTGTTTTTATTTTAACGTTTTGTCGACACGCAAAATAGCCTGTCTGTATGCTATGTAATTTTGTTTTTTGCTGCTTATGTTATTTATATTTTTTGCCCTTTGCCCCTTAACAAAATTGCATTTAGCTTAAACACTGTAATTTGAGCCGCTTAAGCGCATTTAAATTGCTTAAACCACTTTAATTAAGCGCAATTATGGTAAATGCAATTTTTGTTAATTATATTAAATTGCTGTTGACTTCAAGGCTCAAGGGAACCTATTAAAAACTTATCCCTCTGGACAAAAAAGTTCATTATATATATTTAAATATGGTGTCAGTTTGACTTCTGTATGTTAGCTAATAAAAAGTGAAATTATTATAAAGAATAAAGAATTAATTAATTGACGGTAATGTTAAATAAAACCTAGTGAACAGGGAAATGTGCAGTTTGATTTAAAACAATAGGTAAATGGTATTTTAAGTAGACTATAAAAGTTAGTTGAAAAATGGAAAATATATATTAATAATAATAAATAAAATGAGCGTGTAAAAAGAAATTATATAAAATTTATATTAGTATCAAAATGTATCTTAAATAAATTAGAATATATATATTAAATATAACTTTGGCATTTAAATTATTCATGGTTATATCATAAATAATTATCAATATTTAAAACAATTGGCAGACTATAAAAAAATAGCTAAAAATTTAAAATATATATTAATAATAATAAGAAATAAAATGAGTGTGGAAAAATAAATTATAAAAAAATTATATTAGTCTAAAAATGTGTCTTAAAAAAATATGTTGACATACATTAGAATAGATATTGATCATATAAATTTTTCATGATTATATCATAAATAATTATCAATATTTAAAACAATTAATAAATGGTATTTTAGTAGAATATAAAGGATAGTTCAAAAATTGAAAATTTATATTAATAATAATAATAATAATAATAATAAATAAAATGAGTGTGGAAATATAAATTATATAAAATACATTGACTTAAAAATATGTATTAAATAAATATGTAGATATAAATTAAAATATATATTATATTAAAAATAACTTGAGCATATAAATTATTCATGATTATATCATAAATAATGAGTATTAAAAAGAAAAAACGCTGTTAAGTAGTCGATAAATAATAATTATAAATGTTGATGTATATGTCCGGCATTATTCCATCATTAATCCTCTGGCATTTATCATTAAATTACAGCTCCCAGTTTGTCGAGCTCATCACGTTGCATTCAACCGGGACAAAGTCAGGCATTTATTGAGAACGATGCCGTTGACTTTAGCTGTGAGGCAGGAGGACCCTCCATCGATTTGCATTACGAGTGGTTGCATAATGGTGAGTACACTGAAAAAAAAGAAAACACACATTTTAAAGTGGATTTCTTACTAAAATTTAAATTATTATAGTCAAGAACCTCGATTTTATTTCAACAACGATTTCTTTAATACGAAAACTTTAATATTTAGGAAATGTGAAACTTCAAAATTAGCTTACTATTTACTTTAAAGAATCCCTTTATTCTTGAATTAAACTCTTTAAATTTCTAAAATATATTTAAATAAGATTTAAATATCTTTTATAAAGGTTAGACTTTTCAAACATAAACTTGGAATTTTTGTACTCATTTTAAGTAGGTTTACACTGACGAAATAAATACTAAAAAATCAAGAAGATATTTTTCTCAATAAGACAATTTTAAGACATACCAAAAAATAATAAAAAAATTAATAAATCACAAAATAAATATTTTTCTCAAAAAACTAAATATAATATTTAAAAAAAAAAATATTTTTTTTTTATCAAGATAATTTTGTCTTAAATTAAAATTATTTGTACATGACCAAAAAATGCTTATGTTTGATTTCATACTATTATGAATAACGAATTTTTAAAAAATGACAAATATTTAATTTGAGGTAAGACAGTTTGAAAACATTAAAAAAAAAATACCAAATACACAATTTATCAAAAAAATAAGTGTTCCTTAATTTTGAGATGTAAGTTTCTGTCGCATTTCTTTGGCGAATGATCTTAAAATAAATATTTTTCTCAAAAAACCTAAAATATATCTTTTTAAAAAAAGAGTTTAAAAAAATATTTTTTTTTATCTGTGTGAAATTTAACTTGAATTAAGATTATTTTGTCTAAAATAAAAATTATTTGTACATGGCTAAATAATTTTTATGTTCGTTTTTATGTTATTATCAAGTGTGAATTTTAAAAATGTCTAAATTTTAATTTGAGATAAGTTTAAATTCATTAGAGTACGCTATTAAATTTAAGGCAGCTTTAAATTAATAAAGCTAATTTTCTCTCTGTGTAGAGTCTAGAAAGAGAGAGATTGAGAACTGGAGTCAACTTGAGTTTCTCTTTTTAACTTGAGTTTATTCAATGCCATTGCAGGTCAACAAATTGTGTATGACGAGCGCGTGCAACAAATCGGTGGCAATTTGCATATCGAGTCGGTGCAACGCGACGATGCCGGTGACTTTGTGTGTATTGCAACCAGTGTTGGAAGCGGCGCCAGGCAGGAGTCGCCACCAGCTAAATTGAGCGTCATATGTAAGTACTCAGCAACTTCTATACAATAAAAAACTTATACCCAGATGAAATCGAGTGAAAACTAAAGTGTAGTATTTAATGCCTATGATTATGGCCAAGTCGTAAGTGTTGGCTATGCTTATGGGAAACTATTCCGAGTATTCGTACACTGAAAAAAAGATCGACTGCTAAAATAAACAGCATTCATTATACATATTTTGCTCTAAAAAAATACTATTTTTATTAAAATATTAATATTAAAAATCGCAGTTTCTAATACAAGAAAAAAAAACTTTTTAAACTCTTTATTAAATTATAAATATATCAAAAAATTGTTATCCGTGGCGCTCTGCTTAAAGTCGCCGCTTTATTTAGAAGACAAGCAAATGTCGAGGGTTCGAATTCCACTCTTGCCAAAGAAAAAAAGATAAGTTCAAAGTTTAACTAAATATTTTTTTTTGTCTTGAGTATTTAAAATTATTTGGTCTTTGAATAAGAATATTTTTTCTTAAATTTGTGGTCCTGAAAATATAAGAATTTTTGGATTTTATTCACAAGAACTTGGTCTTATTTGATATGTTCTTAAAATCTAAATGTGTTTTTCAACTTTAAGAATTCTTATTTCTGCGATTTTAAAACCTTTTTTTTATCAGTGTATTCAGAGAGTTCAACTTCCTGAACTCTGTAGACAACAAACAATAATAATATACAACACCGTTGAAAGATATAAAGCAAAACTTTTGATGTACATGCGTCACGCACAGAATTTTCTGACTTTACCACCTTCCTTTTTCTGTTCTTGGACAGGAAGTGCACTGCAATGCACAACACTGAGCTAACGTAGCGTAAAAGAAAGAGAGGGAGAGTGAAGGGAAGTGAGAGAGAGAGGAGAGAGAGAGGGAGAGACTGAAGAAGATCCATGGCAAGTGTAGTTCCAGTTGTAGTTCCAATTGCACTTGTTATACTCTTGTTGAGAGCATTTAAATCAAGTCACGTAATGTGTAACGCTTTATAGCAGGCACTGTAGTGATCACTAAGTATATATAGTTAGTCAAGTTATTATTTTGACAAAAGAAAATATTTATATGTATTATATTTACTTTTAAAATTCAAATTATTTCATATTTAAGATTGATCTAAAAATAAATAAGCAATAATAATAAAATAAGAAGTAATTTAAAAATTTAATTAAATCTGATTACAGATTAAATATTTTTTATTTTGTCAAAAAAATTACTTAAAATCATGTCTGGTTAAAAATTAATAAATAAATGGAATTTCTGTTTGAAAAATAACTGGGTTCAAATCTCACACTGCCAACTCCTTGAAATCTAGTCACATTATGTGTAAAACTTAAAAACTGTAGGCACTGTAGTGATAATAAGTTATATATACAGTTAGTAAAGCAATTATTTTGACAAAAAAAAATGACCACATATTATTTTTATTTTTAAAAATAAATGGAACCCAGAGTTTCAAATTATTTCAATTTAAAACTTGATCCAAAAAAATAACATAATATTTTTTATTTTGTCAAAACAATTATTTAACTCTTTATATATTTAAAATCATGTCTGGTTAAAAATGAATAAATAAATAAAATTTCAGTTTCAAAAATAACTGGGTTCAAATCCCACACTGCCACTTAAAAATCTGTAATATACCTGTCTTGAAATTAATACTGATATGAAACTAAAAATGATGAAAATAATAAATAATGTAACACAAAAAAAATAAAAAAAAATTGTTAATTGAATTAACATTTATTGTTCATTTAAATTTATAGGGTATTGCATATTCGGCTTGGCGTTAATTATTTTTCTTGCTGGGTTTTTCTTCGCCGTCATGTGATTGATGTTCATTTAGTTGCATTGCCTTTAAGCAGAAAAATGCATAAATTTAACAAACAGTCGATGCCCCTAAAACCCCTACCCCTTACCCATACCCCTTGCCCCCCTCTCCACCCCCTCCTTGGTCTCAGTACTCCCTTGGCCACACATGTAAACAAAACGAGTGGAAGTTTTATGCACAATCTGTGTTGCATGTGTTTTATTTGTATCTGCATTTGTACACTGAAAAAAATACTAACTTCTGAAATAAACAGCATTTTTCTTACCTATTTTGTTCTTTAAAAAAATACAATTTTAAGACCAAATTATTAATATTAAGAATATTAAGAATATTTAAGAATTTAATATGTAAATTTAAGAAGACAATAAATAAATTTTTAGGAATATATAAATTTTTAATATAAGAATAAAGTCAATTGATAGGAAAATATGAATATAATATATAAATGTTTTTTAAGGAAAAACATCTTAAAGGAATATTTGTAAAAAAACAACAATTGAGATAGAAATATATATGTGTAACAAAATAAAACCAAAATAAAAATATTATTCAAATAAAATATAAATATATTATTAAAAATTATATTATTAATTAAAAATCTATCTTATTTTTGTGTTGTTTTCTTGAGGATTTAAAACTGTTTGATCTATGAAAAATAATATTATTTATATAAAATATAAATATATTATTAAAAATTATATTATTAATTAAAAACGTATCTTATTTTTTTGTTGTTTTCTTGAGGATTTCAAACTGTTTGATCTATGAAAAGAATATTTATTTTTTTTATACTTAAATTTGTGGTCTTGTAAATCTAAGAATTTTTGGATTTATTAATAATAACTTCTTAAAATCAGGATGTGTTTTCTAAATTTGAAAACTTTATGTTCTCTAGGTTTTTTAAAAAATAATATCTTAATTCTGAGACCTCAAGCTTGACTGTAGCACCTTTTTTTATCAGTGTATCTGCATCTGTAAATGTATCTGTATCTGTAAATTTAAATGTATTTGTATCTGTGGTTGGATTCGAAGTTCCCTTGTTGTTGGATGCCTCGTGCTTCAACTGCTGTCAGCATCGTCTTGGCAGCTGATCAAAGTCGCTGCACATCATCAAAGAAGCGTCGCCCCCTTCACACTCCTCCTCCCCCCCTTCAGACTCCTCCTCCCCTCCCCCAATCTCATCTTTATTTTTAGAGATTTAACTTGCTGCACTCTCAAGTGTTTTACCTAATTAATTAACTAATTAATTTGTAGTTTTTGGGAGTTGATTTTAATTGCTGCTGGCAAGTTGTGCGTCTTGTTGAAAGGTCGCTAAGTGCCTCAAAGGGGGGCAGAAGGGGGAGTAGGGAAAGGGGAAAGGGGAGAGGGTAAAGGGGTGTGGCGCCTTGCATTGCTGACAACTTAAATTGGGTTATCTTTCCCCCTTCTTATCAATCCCCTTTTCTCTATTCAAATTACAGTCAAGTCCAGACAAAAACCATTGAAATATGCATGAATATATATTATAGATAGTTCTTCCCACCAAGGGAGTTAGTTATTGGAGTCAAGGGGAAAATAAAGCTCCGATTGTCATTCGGAATCTTTCCGCTAGAAATAAATGTTCAATTAAGCGCAAACAAAAGTGACATTTTCTTTGCAACATTAAGCAAATTAAACAAAGAATAAAGAGCTTAAAAAATAGATCTAAGCCGCATGCTGAATGCCCTTTAAAATTTATTAAATTAAATAAATATTTTTCATAAAACATTCCATGTTTACATAAATAAAAAAAATACTTTACACCAAACATTGCATAGTTAAATTATAAATTTAAACGCAATGATTTATTCTTATTTCACTGGGCAACAAAATTATTAAATTATTAAATGAAAATACGAGTTTTAAAAATAAAAGGCTTAACTTAATTTCTTAAAAATTGGATAGGTATTATAAATTTTATATATTTAATTATGTAATGATTTTATGTTTATTTATTTTGGTATTTTCAATAAAATAGTAGATTTATTTTCAAGCAACGATTTTATCTTATTTCACTAGACAACAAAATTAAGAGAGTTAAATGAAAATAAAAGTTTTAAAAATAAATGGCTTAAATTAATTGCTTTAAAATTTGATAGGAAATATAAATTAAATATATTCAACATTGATTTAATGTTGAAAATTAAATAATAATTTTTCAAGGTTTTTAGAAATTTCACAAATAAATTTGGCTTTTATTAATATATTATTATCAATATCAAATTTATTTAATATCTCCATTGATTTTATATTAAAAATTAAATAATAATTTTTCTAGATTTTTTATAAATTCTACCAATCAAGTTGGTTTTTATTATAATTAATAATTAACATATTTAATATCTCCATTAATTTTCTGTTAAAAAGGTTAGTAATTTCTCTAGATATTTTATAAATTCCAATAATGAAATGTCTTTTATAAATCCATTATTATCAATAAAATAGTAGAAAACCTTTTAAAGGTGTAAATATAAAATAACTTGTTTATACATACTATATTTCAAATGATTTCTATTACTTATACAACTTAACATAAATTAAGAAAAATATGCTGAAAAAAATTGTATTAAATTATTATAAGATTGGTTTTAGAATTTTAATGAATTAAATTGCAGATCTATTATTACTTATTGAGAAATTGGAATTTAAATGAATCAATTTATGGAAGCGATCTTAAATTACAGAACTATTTAGTTTGGAAAATTGATTCGCATGATATTATTATAAATATTAGAAGTCGATAGAACTTGAAACCAAATATTTGCAATTGTTTATATTGTAATGAAAACAATGAAATTGTAGGAAAGTTACTTAAATTGTTGTTTTGGAAAACTTGAGGGCAATGTAAGGATATTTTTTTGTTGTCAGATTCAGATGCGGACTTGTTACCCTTAAATGATGTCTATACAGACACAGAACCGGGAAAACAAAACCAAAATTGGCAAGAGAAAGGGCAGAAAATACGAGTTGAAGAAGAATTGGGAATAGAAACAGAAACAGAGACCAGACGAGAACCAGACAGAGAGACAAGGAGACAAACAGACAGAGAGACAGACAAAAAGATAGACAGTCCTTATAAAAGGGGTTGTTGGACTCCTGGACTGGCGAGGATAACCCAAGGATATAAACAGGGAACAACAGCTGAGCATGGCAACGATGTTGGATACCAAATAAAAAAAAGGGAAAATAAAAAATATAAAGACTACGGTGCTGAAATGTACATGGAAATGAAATGCAACATTAACACGAAACATAAACATAAAATGAGAAATGGCAACAGCAACAAAAGCCAGGCAAAGTCATAAAAACCAAACAAAATGCAAAGACACGAAGGAAAAACGAAGGGGAACGAGACGTTGTTTGAGGACAAATCAACCCTCAGCGACCCTCAAACACCCCCAACAAAAATATATGTACACTTACATACATCTGACTAACTCTTGTTGTTGTTGTTGTTTTTGTTGTTGTTGTTGTTGCTGTTACACAAGTTCAAGTTGACTGCAGTTGGCAACTTGGGTTCTTTGGACCCTGTACTTACAAAGCGCTAAGGGTATATTCAGTATAAAAAAATTGCCTGCATTTAAATTTAGAACATTCCAAAAATGTTGTTTTTTTTATCAACAGACATTTTTTAATACAAAAAAAATCACTTGACATTTTTCGAAAACTTTGATCTTTCATAACTTCATCAAAAATTAACCAATTTCCCTTCGGTATATAATTTTGATCCTGATTTGATCCCCAAATTAAATTTAGGTCATTTAGAAAATTTAATTTTTTCGAATATCAGCCATGGATTATCCATTATTTTAATACAAACCCATTTCTTTTTTTAAAAATTTTTTAATATCATAACTTCATCAAAACTCAACCGAATTTTATCCGGAATATCATTTTGATCATAATTCGGCCCCAAATTGAATCTGTATTTAAATTTTGTTCATTTAGACAATTTAATAAATTTCAAAAAACCATCCAGAATTTAAATACATTTTTTAAATACTTTGATCTCGCATAACTTCATTCAAAATTAAACGATTTTCATGCGGAATGCCATTTTAATCATAATTTGGTCCCCAAATTGATTCTGCATTTAAATTTTGTTTATTTAGAAAATTTAATTTTTTTCAAAAATCATCCAGAATTTTATTATTAACCCCTTGACATTTTTACGTCATTTCTATCATGATTTGGTCCCCAAATTAGTTCTGCGTTTAAATTTTTATCAAATAGAAAATATTTTATTTTCCTGAACATTTTTCAAAAACTTTGATCTTTAATAACTTTGTCAAAACTCAACCGATTTTCATGCGGAATATCATTTTGATCATTATATGGCCTTCAAATTGAATTTGCATTTAAATTTTAATTTAAAAATTTAATTTAATTTAAAAAATTTATTTTTTTCGATCATAATCCAATTTAAAACATTGAACTCTCATAACTTTGGCAGAACTAAACCACTATAAAATCGAGTCGCAAATCTTTCGAAAATCAAGAAATTATTTTGTTTGTAACAACTTATTTTAGTATATATTTTATATATATTTCTATTATAGTTGCCTTATATTAAAAATAAAATATTTAAATCCAATATGTTAAATTTAAGAAAATAGTGTTTTTTCTAAAAGTGTACAGAGTCTCTCACAGTCGAGCTAGCTCGATGCAAGCCTTTTATACTAGTTCTATACAAAAATATATATATATAAATATATTTATATAAATACATATATGTATGTATGTAAGTATTTTGGGGGCAAGCGAATAATTTTCATTATGTGAATGCCGGAAAAACGCATAAAATTTTACGAGCTGCAGAACGGGAAAAACATTAAAGCGACTCAGACAGAAATTGTAGTCAGCTTTTTGGCGCTTTTCTTTCCCTCTCTGTCACTCAATCATTTTCCCTCTCTTTCTCTTAACTTTTGGCTTCAACTTGTAGTTACATGAGTTGATCATTAGCAGAAAAGTTTCAGCAATTGAGTGTATAAATATATATATCTAGTAGAAACATTGCCCGGACCAGACAAAGTGCGATAATCGAATGTTGAACGTTTTAATTTGAAAACTGTATGAGAAGAGGGGGTAAATGACAGACCAGGGGGGTAGGAGTTAGATGTTAGATGGTGGCTAACTTTAATTAAAGATCTGTTGACAAAGATAGCAAACTGAGCAGAGGGATTTTGGCCAATTGTTGCCATAAATTTACCGTCTAAATTGCAGGCCAAAACAACGGCTAAAATAAAGGACATAAATATAAACAAACTAAGATATTAAAGCTTAAATTTTTACTTATTTTTATTAATTTTATACAAAAAATATATATAAAAGATTCAACTGAATTATTTAATTTAATGGTATTATTTTTTATTTCATAATATTATTTTTTTAAATATACACTAAATGATTCAACTGCAACTATTTTAATTCAATTTTTTAATAAATAATGATTATAATCATTGTAATGATTATAATTATAATCAGCGCTTAAATTGGGCATTAAGAATTCACGATCGAATTGTTTTAAAAATTATCCAGGATCTCGTAAAATTGTATATTTTTTGGCATACTTAATTATTATAAAATAATAAAAGACACAAACTGCATTTATTCTTTTTTTTTTATTTGGAAATAAAGTTAAGAAAATTACATATATTAAAGTATTCAACTTGACAGAATTTTTAAGAAAAACAACAATTCTGTGCATTATTTAGAATATTTACTGTATTCCTGAGCTGCATATTTATTTAAGATTTTTTTTCGCAACAAAGATTTTAATTCGATTTCGTCAGCTGTTGATATTTCGTGATATATATTTATATATATATTGATTTTGTTTTTCTCTTAATACACTTCTAAATAAAGTTAAAAAAGATTCTTTCAAAATATTTAAGTTAAACAAATTTATTTAGAAAAGAATTCATTTTTTGTGATATTCACTGTATTGATGCTTAATTTTTATTTAAGTACGATTTTAATTGGATTTAATGAGCTCTTATATTTAATTTAACGAATGCTCGACCCAATGAACCGAAACTGTTCCTAGGAATAGGTTTATTTTTCTCTGCCTCCATTTTCTGCTTCCACTCGGTGCATTTTCTCTCAGAGTTCCTTTTGATGTCATCCTCCACCTGTTTTTGAGTCAAGAAATTGCCTTTCTCCTTGCACTGATCGATGATGAACTTAAAGTCCTTGTTTTCGCTCAGTGTAATGGGATTACCGATCAATATCATCAAAGATTTGGCACGAGATAACATTACATTAACCCGACGAGGATTGGAGAGGAAATGTGTGCTCTTAAACGAACTGACCATGGATGCAATAATTATGGTCTTCTCACGTCCCTGGTAACTCTCCACACTGCCCACCTCAACATTCTTTTGATTTCTTTCGCGAAGCCTGCGATCAATCAGTTTGCACTGAGCCAAATATGGAGTGACAACTCCGATGTCCTCCTGCTTCACTTTAACGCCATTTCCGAGTCCATCACAGAGCAGTTTCAACACCATCCAGCAGACAATATCGACCTCTAGTTCATTGAAACTGCTGGTCGAATAATCTTTGCGTCTTGTGCTTCCCTGTGCAGCCTGGAATAGGATTGGGAATTTTCCATTGGGCAGCACACTCCAATTTTCAGCTTGGTTGACCTGGGATAGGGGAGCCAAGGGAATAAGTTCCCCATTGTAGTACAGCTCGTTGTAGATGCCGACGATCTCTGGATGGGATCTGTAGTTGCGTCGCAGTCGCGTCTGCAATGTCTGATCGTAGTTTCCCCTTTCATCCACTTCATACAATTTGTGGAGCAGCAGACGCTCCATTAAAGATTGTCCTAATCCCAGGGATGCAGCACGATCATTCTTGATCACCGCTCCCAGCTGTTTGTGATCTCCAGAGAGTATGACATGACAGGAAGTCGACAAAGTCTTGAACACCACGCCCATCAAAGCTTCAGCTTCCGTTGAAGCGGCTGCTTCGTCAATGAAAACGTGAGTGAATCGATCACGAGTGGAGCAAGTGTAAATACGTCCCACTGTGCACAGTGTGGCCACAATGATTTTAAACGAACTTAATGCGCCTTCTTCAAGACGTTTGTTCGATAGGCACATGGAGTTCTTCTTTAGCAAGATAGGCTTCTTTTTGTTACTATAGGATGTCGAATAGAAGCGTGTTAAGTGATTTGTGGGCATCTTATGCGACTCAAGGCACTCATATAACCTTAAGGCGATCGTGTCACATGCGGAATTGGAACCGGCAGTCACAAGGATGCGGTTGTTTCCCTGTTTACAGATTTGCATAATGGCCTCCACAATTGTGGTGGTTTTTCCAGTGCCTGAATGGAAATAACTGATCAGTAAATGATATAAATGATCAACTAGGAATGGATATCGATATTTAATTTATATTTATATTTAACTTTATTTATCTTTATCAGAAATCAAGATTTTAAATTAACTATTTATTGAATTTATACTTCAATTGCTTAAACTATATAGTTTTATTTATTTTCAAATATCGAATTATTAATTTGACCCTTAGATTATACAGTTAGTCAAGAAACTCTTTGGACAATTAAAAAATATGCATATTTTTATTGTTAGAAAAAAATGATTACTTTTCTGAGTTTTTAATTATTATTTTTTTTAAGTTGCTTATTTTTTCAATATTTAAATATCGATATATCCATTTGACTTCTAGACTATACATTAAGTCTAGAAATTCTTTTGACATATTATAAAAAATTGCATATTTTTATTGTAAGAAAAAAATGATTACTTTTCTGGGCTTTTAATTATATATTTTTTTTTAAGTTGCTTATGATAAAATAAATAATCATGACAAACTAATTTTTAAAATTCAAAACAAATTCGTTAATTTTTAATTTAATGTTTTTAATTGTTAATTCATAATCCCATCCTCCAACTCTAAAATAAATACTAAATATTTAATAATATAAAATATATATCGATACCCATTTCTTTGATTAATTTTCCTGCACTCACCTGGTGGCCCAAACACAATATATGGTGCCTGGGGATTTGGTCCAGCAACGATCTGATTTACAGCCTGCAATTGCTCGACATTTGTGCGAATGGAAGTGTTGTAAAGATTCAAATGGTTCTCTATGTTGGACTTGGGTGTTTTCTTCTGATTGGGATCTACGATCGGGAACAGATAGCGACGAAGATCAGAGCTGCTCTCGAGCACTTTAAGTGCATTAAATATTAGACGAACCGGAATACGTGGAGGACGAAAAATGACATCGTATTTAATGTCAGTTTTGAGGAAAACAGGGTTACAATGTTCATACTGTTTTCCAATTTCTTCACTCTTTTTAAATTGAAAGGTGACTTTATTGTGAGTCACATTTGTAATTTCAGCCACATGGCGGTGGAGTTCTGAGGATCCGCAACGATCTCTTTCACATTCACGTGGCATCAGTGCTAGAATTCCCGAAATAGCACGAAATCCTCTGGGAATCAATACAATTTCATCCATGTTGGGTGTTAATACATCTTTAACATTAATTTTCGTTTTGTTTGGTATTATAGAAAACTCGTATTCAGGTTCTAGGTTTATGTGTACATTCGACTGTATAATCTGAGAATAAGGCTGCATTGAAGATATATCCTCAATACTGATCAGCATCCTCAGTACTGTGCACACATTGTCATAGTCCACTTTTCGTGTTGCCAGATATCGTCCAAAAGTCGCATCGACCATTGTCAGGCTTTCATCACAAAAACCTGACTCCATCGCATCCAACATTTTCTTACTGGGCTCGTAATTTGATAGCTCGTCCATTTTACAAAAAATAAACAATTCACAAAAGTGAACTTAAGAGATATAGTATTTAAAAAAAAATACAAAATGCGCAAATTTAAAAGCTTCTTGACAGCTCCCGATCAATTCACGACTGATCGTTTGAGGGAAATCACAAGTTCCAAGAAGACAAGTGCTTTAAATCAGTGTTGTCAATTCAGTGTTGCGAACTCAGGCGTGTACGATAGGCAAAGTCAACCTAAGAAGTATAAAAACTTTTTATCTGGCTTTCTTCTAGATTTCCCAGCTTTTTCTAGCTATTTTTAAATGTTGTTATAGCTTTTTCCGGTCCCGAAGAGTTGGCAACACTGAAGACAAGTGCTCTAAATATGTATAATAATTATCGATTGCAGCGATAGAAATGCCAATCAATTTAAAAAGTTATAACAACGAGCTTTTTGACACGCAACTTTGAACTGCTAGTGTTGCACAAATTCATTTACTGAGAAATTCATTTAATGCCATCGAACGAGTGAGCGAGAGCGAGAGAGGGAGAGAGAGTGAGCTTTACTGCGACGCAATAATCAAACAACAATAAATATATATGGTGGTAACCTGTCAGTGTTGCCAGCACAGCTTTTTTTAAACTTAAATTGCGGGAAAAAAGGGGCTGGCGGAAATTCTGGCTTTTTTGAGTAGTAATTTGTTTTGTTTTGCTTTTGTTACTCCAAGAAAATATATATGTGCAATTTTTAAATAGAACGTTAATGTGCATATTTAGGAAAAATGTTAGTAAACATAAAGAAATCGTCAGATTTTTTCTACATTTATTTTTTTGTGTAAATTTTAGCCATTTTTTAACTTCAACCCACCAAAAAACAGCTCCCCAAAAGTTGCAAACGCTGTAAATATATTTAAAAATTTATAAAATAATAAATAAAAATTTATTTAACAAGTTGAAAACTTTGGCTAAAAGCCTGAGCTTAAATCATTATGATATCTCTTTAAGTTTATTTTTTGTAACTGATTAAAAGATGTTCTAAGTGCTGGTTGAATGAACTGTGAGTCTGTATTTTTTAAATTGTTTTAAGATGCAAAAGCAACTATAATAAAATGAGGAACAAAACAAATACGCAATTTATTTATTATATGTAAATAAATATTCTTGAAATATTTAATAATAAAATAAGGAACAAAAATATCTTATGAAATATAATGCAATTTATTGTACATATGTACATGTTTTAAAAATATTTTAAAACAAATATAAACACTGTTATCACATAAAATAGACGCTGTTTAAAGTTTGTTTTGATTGTATTATTTCAACTACATACACAAACAAATAGTTTATATTTTTCGCAAATTCGTTAAGCTCTAAAAAGCTACTTTTAAAAAAGTCTAGATGTGGTCTCAAAATAATCAGCGGCAACAAATTCATTCGATTCATTTTCGCAGCGCTGATTCATTTTATTGCCAGCTGAATTTTGCCGACAACGATATGTGTACTTATACCCTGCACAAAAAACGTGTAGGCTGTATTGATTCATGTGAGGAAAAACATTTTATATTCCCAAACTTTTTATTGTGTAGCGTAAAAATAAAGAGATACAAAATTTATTTCAAGGAGAAATTTTATAAAAATATTTATTGAGTAATTATTAGTTGGTCATGCCGCTTGCAATTTATTTTGTTATAGAGTATTTTTCAGTGCATTATATCATTAAGTTGCTTTGACTGTGCGCTCTTTTGAGTTTTGTGAATCCCATTTAATTTTTAGTTGGCATTTGATCGTCGTCGGAGAACATTTGTTTAATTGACTGCAATTCAATTATTGCCATTTTATATATATTTATATAATACAAATGAAGTAAAGTATATTGGAAAATGGATTCGCTAGCACAATATAAACCTAGTGATAAATGGCTGCAGGCCTTAAATACAAATTTTATTGATAAAAGTCTTGTCGATGTCGAGCCAAAAATGAGATCTTATTTGCATGATCACAAATTGAACTATGAGAATTACAGTGCTGTTCTAAAGACAC
Source organism: Drosophila kuntzei (assembly GCA_035042165.1). Lineage (NCBI taxonomy): Eukaryota > Metazoa > Arthropoda > Insecta > Diptera > Drosophilidae > Drosophila > Drosophila kuntzei. The sequence continues at coordinate 3,253,111 of JAWNLU010000634.1, read as the reverse complement.
TACTAACAATCGATGATATATCAACAATGCAGCTTTATGCTGATCTCACTCAGTTGAACATTAATGTGGCCAGAAACAAGAAGAAACAATTCTTCATAGAGTTTACTAAGAGTACAGTGCATAATGAAAGTCTGCTCACATCCCATGTTGATCAAATCGTTTTTGTGCCCCGAGATCCGACCAAGGATTCGTCACTGCCAAAGTCACTGATCGTGGCAAATATAATAACTCAAGGTCATGTGGAAACCATTTTGAAGGTGACGCCCACTTGTGTTATCTTCAATTTTCGGGAAGATTTGATGACCAAGCAGTATGACGTCATCATTCGTGCTCCACGTATTCCGGCTCGTCTAATGTATCGTGCATTGAATGTGCTCGAGGGAAGCTCTGATCTTCGTCGCTATCTGTTCCCGATCGTAGATCCCAATCAGAAGAAAACACCCAAGTCCAACATAGAGAACCATTTGAATCTTTACAACACTTCCATTCGCACAAATGTCGAGCAATTGCAGGCTGTAAATCAGATCGTTGCTGGACCAAATCCCCAGGCACCATATATTGTGTTTGGGCCACCAGGTGAGTACAGGAAAATTAATCAAAGAAATGGGTATCGATATATATTTTATATTATTAAATATTTAGTATTTATTGTAGAGTTGGAGCATGGGAATTAAGTACCCATTAAAAACATTTAATTAAAAATAAACGAATTTGTTTTAAATTTTAAAAATTAGTTTATATTGTTTATTTATTTTTAAACTTGTTCTAAAAGTCATAAGCAACTTAAAAAAAAATATAATTAAAAGCCCAGAAAAGTAATCATTTTTTTCTTACAATAAAAATATGCAATTTTTTATAATATGTCAAAAGAATTTCTAGACTTAATGTATAGTCTAGAAGTCAAATGGATATGTCGATATTTAAATATACAAAAATAAGCAACTTAAAACAAATAATAATTAAAAACTCAGAAAAGTAATTATTTTATTCTAACAATAAAAATATGCATATTTTTTAATTGTCAAAAGAGTTTCTTGACTAACTGTATATTCTAAATGCCAAATTAATAATTCGATATTTGAAAATAAATAATACTATATAGTTTAAACAATTTAAGTATAGATTCAATAAATAGTTAATTTAAAATCTGGATTTCTGATAAAGATAAATAAAGTTAAATATAAATATAAATTAAATATCGATATCCATTCCTAGTTGATCATTTATATCATTTACTGATCAGTTATTTCCATTCAGGCACTGGAAAAACCACCACAATTGTGGAGGCCATTATGCAACTCTGGAAAAAGGGGAACAACCGCATCCTTGTGACTGCCGGTTCCAATTCCGCATGTGACACGATCGCCTTAAGGATCATCAAGTGTATAGAGACTAATTATCAGGGAAATTCGAATATCATGTTACGCCTGTTGCCATACACAAGATTTAGGAAGGCAAAGAAGACAATTCCTTCAAAGATACTCGACTATTCCAATTTTGCAACAAAAAAAAGAATTCTCGTTATGTTTACGAAAGTTTGACCAAAGTGAATTTATCGCAGTATAAGATTATTGTGGCCACACTGTGCACAGTGGGCATCATGAATCTGGTGAATAAACCGATGGTTAATTACATTTTCATTGATGAAGCTGCCGCATCCATTGAACCGGAATCCCTGCTGGGCCTGGAAGGAACTTTTTACGATGATTGCCATGTCATACTCTCTGGAGATCACAAACAGCTCGGAGCGGTGATCAAGAATGATCGTGCTGCTTCCCTGGGATTAGGACAATCTTTAATGGAGCGTCTGCTGCTCCACAAATTGTATGAAGTGGATGAAAGGGGAAACTACGATCAGACATTACAGACGCGACTGCGACGCAACTACAGATCCCATCCAGAGATCGTCGGCATCTACAACAAGCTGTACTACAATGGGGAACTTATTCCCTTGGCTCCCCTATCCCAGGTCAACCAAGCTGAAAATTGGAGTGTGCTGCCCAATGGAAAATTCCCAATCCTATTCCAGGCTGCACACGGATCAACTGAACGTGAAAATCACTCGACGAGCAGCTTCAATGAACGGGAAGCCGTTGTGCTCTGTTGGTATCTATCGAATCTACTCAAGGAGCACAATGTGAAGCAGGAGGATATTGGCATCATTTCTCCCTATTTGGCCCAATGCAAGTTACTTAAGAAAATGCTACGGAAGAGGAATCTCACCCAAGTGAAGGTGGGCAGCGTGGAGAGTTACCAGGGAGGGGAGAAGACCATAATTATTGCATCCATGGTCAGTTCGTTTAAGAGCACACATTTCCTCTCCAATCCTCGTCGGGTTAATGTATTGTTATCTCGTGCCAAATCTTTGATGATACTGATCGGAAATCCCATTACACTGAGCGAAAACAAGGACTTTAAGTTCATCATCGATCAGTGCAGGAAGAATGGGAATCTGCTCTATAATGAGAGTAATTTGCGGGATGAGTTCAGCAAGAGACAGGAGAATGAAGCTAATAAAAATAAAAATAATAATGAGGATAGCGACAGCGACTCCTCTTTGGAATCTTTATGTCTGGAGAATAAATTGAGACGCGTTTTGAACATTTAAAAATAATAATTGAATTACAAAGATAACATTTAAAAATGTTTATTAATTTATTTTCATATTAAATATTGGATTATAGTTTTTGATTTACGCAGATATTTAAAGTAAATAATTATTTTTTTATACTAACTATTGGAATACAAATGAGATATTTTAGTTACACTCATATTAACATTTAAATATTTGCATATTTAGATATTCGAATAACAATTTGATTATTAATCTACACAAATATTCAGAATATTTAGAAATATGAACTCTTTGTTATACTTACATATAGAAAGTACAACATTAATTTCTGATCACACATACTTATATTCAGATAACTTTTAAAAATGTTAATTAATTCATTTTCATATTAAATATTGGATTACAAATTAGATTTCAAATTCATAAATTCTTATTCATACTTTGTTATTGAAATACAAATTTTGATTTTCGATTTACACAGATATTCTGAATATTTCAAAATATTAATTCTTTTTTATACTTTGAATTACAATTTTAATTATTATTGACACATACTTTTATTCAGATAACATTTAAAAAAATAAATAATTCCTTTTCATACTAAATATTGGATTAAAAATTATATTTTTGATATACGCAGATATTTAAATAAAAAATTGTTTTTCATACTAAATATTGGAATACAAATTGTATTTTTTAGTTACACACATATTCAGATAACATTTAAATATATTTTCATATTTAGATATTGAAATACAAATTTGATTTTTGATTTACACATATTTTTCGATAACATTTAAATTATTAATTAATTCATTGGAATCCTTAAATATTGAAATACATAGTAATTTGTTTGATTTACACATATATTCAAAAAACATGAAATATTTTTTAAGTACATATTTTTAGCATTAAAAATAAATGATTAATTTTTTTTGAATGCAAAAGAAATAAATAAAAATTCTTATGATATTTTCGCAAAATTAAATACTCTATATTTTTTTTAATTGATTTATCGACTCAATAAAATAAAAATTTATATAATTTGTGGGCTTAGGAAAAGTCACCATTTTTCTTTGTTTGTTTACATGACTCTAATTTGCGAGTGTCCACTGTACTTTAACTCATCAGATTATTTAATGCACTATCTGCAATGCATTATCTTTATTTGTTTACAGTTTCTCGGTAATATCGATGACAATGTTTAATCAAAAAATGTGTCTCAGTTTGCAAAAAAAAACTGATACCATACATAAGGAAATATGTTTGAAATGAGGCAGCTTTGATTGTCAATTGCTGATCAGCATTAAATCAAATAAATATGCATAATATTTACGTTTCTAATTTCGAGATAAAATGCATTAATTTTTATGTGAAATTGTTTACAATAAAAGACACTGAAGATCGACAGAAATATAAGTCTCTTTCGACACTACAATACGGTTGATATTACATCAAAACAATATCGAATTATTACACATATTAAAATATAACTTATATCAAAAAATAAAATTAATTACTAGTTATTTATATTTATTAAGTATTTCGTACATAGTAATTTTTATATATTTAATTTTTACTTTTTTATCTATTTACGTCAATTTAAACAGTCAGGAAATGATTTATAATTTATTATTCAATTAATATCTACTAAAAAATAAGAGTTGAGTAATTGTTTTGCTGAAATTTTCGAATTTCCAACTTTCAAATTGAAAATTGTTTTTTAATACATGCTAATGCTTCTTAAATCCAGTTTAAAAAAATAACAGGTTAATAAAAAATAATAAATTACTTTAGTTACAAAAGAAAAAGTCAAAAAAAAAAAATTGTTGATCTTCTGGGATTGAAATTATTGAAATGTAGTTATTATAAAATCTAGAGAAACATATCAATAATTTCTTTGTGGAGTTCTATTTCTTGCTAATTGAATTAAATGGAATAAATAACACTAATATATGTCATTCTTACGTATATTCTGATGCATGCAAATGGGTCAAGAAAAGCTGCAAAAGTGCAGTGGAAACTTAGGGAATAATTTCTATGGATTCCTTCATTGGAAACTTTTACTCCGTCTGCTGATAGCGGCAAATAATCAATTTTTGATTATCAATTAATTATATTTTCACAAAAGTCAATAAAAAAAGAAAAGAAAAGGAAAATAAAGGGAAAAAGCGAAATAATATTAAAGTGCAGTTGTTATCTTATCGGTAACTTGCATTTGATGATATTTAGAAGACGTACACTGATAAAAAAAAGTTCTAAAATCAAGATTTTAGTCTAAGAATTTTGGTCTAAAAAAATGCGTCGAGAACATAAAGTTCTTAAAGTTAGAAAACCCAGCTTGATTTTAAGAACATTTTAAATAGGAATAAGTTCTTGTTTTTAGACCCAAAAGTCTTGAATTCTCAGACCAAATAAAAAAATTAAGCAGCTGTTTTAAACCTTAAACTTAAATTTTTTTTTTTTTTTTTTTTGATATTTATATTTTCTTAACCATTTAAGATTTTTTATGCTTATATTAAGAACAGCGCATTTTTAGATTAATATTCTTAGAATTAGTAATTTGGTTTTAAAATGTTCTTATTTTAAGAACAAAATATTTAGGATGAATGCTCTTGATTTTAGAAGTTGGTCTTTTTTCTCTGTGTAGACGGCACAATTTCGACCAAGAACAATTCGTAAGACCAAAAGAAAAGACAAAAAACAGCTTAGAACGTCATTGATAACGACAGAAGACGACTGTCAATTTCGATATCTAGAATTTAGCTGCCTGCCTTCGAGTTTGTTTATTTAAGGCGAGTTTACTTCACGTCTCATGTTTTTCCTTTTTCTCTTCTCTTATTTTTATGGGTTCCAATTCCAGGCAATTGTTTACTGCACTGTGGTTTATGCTCTGTCAGCTCCCAACTTCCAAGTTTAACAAATTTATTTTGTTTTTATGTTTACCTCGCCTGAACATTTCTCCAATGTTGCATGCAACGTGTGAATAATGTTCCACAGTTCTTTTGGGTGTACACTGAAAACAAAAGACCAACTTCTAAAATCAAGAACATTCATCTTAAATATTTTGTTCTTAAAATAAGAACATTTTAAAACCAAATTACTAATTCTAAGAATATTAATCTAAAAATTCGCAGTTCTTAATATAATAATTAAAAATCTTAAATTGTTAAGAAAATATAAATATGTCATTTTATTTGGTTAGAGTCGTCGCTTCAGTTTGGTAACAAGTCGAGGGATCGAAACCCGGTCAAGCCAAGGAAAAAACATAAAATCGAAATATAAATAAAAAAAAAAAAAAAATCAAAAAAAAGTTTAAAGTTTAAAACACCTGCCTTATTGTTTTATTTTTATTTTTAGAATTTAAGACTGGTCTTAAATTAAGAACTTATTCTTATTTGAAATGTTCTTAAAATCATAAATAAAAAAAAAAAAAGTTTAAAGTTTAAAACACCTGCTTTATTTTTTTATTTTTAGTTTGAGAATTTAAGACTGTTGGGTCTTAAATTAAGAACTTATTCTAATTTGAAATGTTCTTAAAGTCAAGATGTTTTTTCCAAATTTAAGAATTTTATGTTCTCGACGCATTTTTTAGACCAAAATTCGTAGTTCTGAGACCAAAATCTTGATTTTAGAACATTTTTTTATCAGTGTAGGAGTAGGTGTAGTTCCAGGTGTTAAAAGATGTGCCCATGTCTGTTTGTCTGTCTGTCTGTCTGTTCTTCGTGTTGTGCCTCTGACGTTGCATGCATCAAACTAATGAGACGCTTCTTAATTAGCGACTAGGCAACATTCTTCTAATTTGAGCTACAGTTAAACAACGGCATTGAGGTCATACTTATGTTACCTCCAAGAAAACAGATAACAGAATTTCAAAGACATAATTTTTTAAACTTCCACAAAGTCTATTCAAATAAAGAATAAATAAATAAATGAATTTACTTAACCAATTTATTTAAATTTAAAACTTATTTTAATAAATTTATTTATTATTTTATTTAATTGTGTTTTTACCAACTGATATATTTAAATTCAATAATTTAATAACTTTATCTATTTATATGTGTCTGGTAATATGAAGAATTATTACACAGAATAAATAAAAGAATTTACTTAACCAATATAATAAAACTTTAAACAAATTTCAATAATTTCATAACTGCATCTATTTATTTGTCTGGAGAATAATTAAAAGAATTTAAATAATTACACAGAATAAATAAAATAATTTACTTAATCAATACTTTTAAATTTAAAGCTAAAATAAATTTATTTATTTATTCTTTTAGTTATTTATGTTTGGTAATATGAACAATAATTACATAGAATAAATAAAACAATTACAAAGAATAAATAAAATAATTTACTTAATCAATACTTTTAAATTTAAAGCTAATATAAATTAATTTATTTTTTAATTTAGTTATTTGTGTTTGGTAATATGAACAATAATAACATAGAATAAATAAAACAATTTTACTAACAAATATCTTAAAAATTTATAGCTAATACCAATAAATTAATTTCTTCATTTCTTCATCTGTTAATATGAAGAATACAAAGAGTAAATAAAACAATTTACTTAAAATATTTCAATTAAAATATTGTTATGCCAAAATGTTTAATATATCCAAAAAAATGAATTTTTTTATTGAATGAATAAATAAATAAATTTATTTGCAATTCGATAATTTTTATTAATGTTCATAAATATTAAAAAAGTATATTTTTGGCTTTAAATATTTGTTTGCTTTGAACTAGTAAATGATTAATATTTAATATATGCAAATAACTTTAAATGCAAATTACTTTTTTTGATATTTGCATTTATTCTCCATCCACTTTCAATGATTGTGTCATAATTTTTATAAAGAGAGAGTACATAGATATTTTTTTTATCTATAGAAAAACAAATATTTTTTTACGACTGCTTTTCCCGGCTGAATGTTTAGATGTAACCGAGTATGTTTTATGGATATTTTACTTGGCCTATCTGAATGTTTGTCAGTTTCAGCTGTAGTTCCATGGTCTGGGTTCCATTCTGGGTTCCAGTCTGGGTCTCGGTCTCGGTCTGTGTCTGGTTCTGGGTCTTTGGCCGGGTCTTTCCGTGTTTTGTTGCCTGTGGTTTGTTTGGGCGCGTTAGAAAATTTACATATGCACATAAATCTTGTTTGGGCTTTGACTTTGTTTGGTCTCAGCCAACCAGCAGCGCACAGTGGGACAATCCCTATTTTTTTTTGTCGAAAATTCATATCTTTTGAACCAATTAAGATATATCAAAAATTTAAAAAGCATATGATAGAGAACTACTTAAGCTTTAAAATGAATGATTCAGAAGTGTCGGTCAAAGTCGAAAAATATTTTCAGAGCATATTTTACATATAAAATTTTGAAAAAATGCATTTTTTCAAGTCTGATATATACATTTTTACTTTATTTCATTTTTATTTCTCCAACATTTCATTAGAAATTAACATACTTTTCAGATGAAACCAAAAACATAAAGATCGGTCGCATACCTTGCCTATAATTCAATTCTAAAGTTCGTATTTTTTGTAAAATTGCACGCACTGAAAAATGGGTCGACTTTGAGAGGCTGACACGCCCACAATTTTTACCTGATTCAAAAAATCTTCCGGCTACCTTATTTTTAAAGATTTCTCTATCAAATGAATTTATTTTTTTAAAATCGCTTTCCTAAAAAAAGGAGGTTTACGACACTTTACGCACTAATTGTCCCACAGTGCAGCGTTAGAAATGCCTCTAAATATTTGAAGATACTTATACAACAACAACAACAACTTGAAGCGACAGCAACAACTCAATAAACATCACACAGTGTCGTCTTCGTCTATGTCGAGGAAGTGTCAAAAGTTTGAAATGTATTTGTATTTTGTATTTGCTTTATGTATCCGTGTTTGCCCATGTGTGTGTGTGTATATATATACACATATATCTGACAGATACTTTGAGTTGCCTGTGGCATCAGCTTTGTGTATTTGTTACGGCCAAAATGACAGTAGAGTGAACTAATTGGCACTTAGACACACAACATCGAGCCAAATACAAAATGTATCTAATGGATAACCAAACAAAAACTAAGCAGATAAAGTGCACAGCTGTGTGGAGTTACTTATTACAACAATAACATAATAATAACAACAACAATATCAACAACAACAACTCTCATCCCCCATCTTCATCTTTATTCTTTATAACATGGCATAAATAGATGAGATTTCTAGAAATACAAATTATATAAAAATACTTCTATGTATACTTGTATCCTTAAATGACAGTTTCGTAAAAGATACAAAAGTATCTCACAAATACTTAGCTAGAATTACGCTACTTTCACATCAGATACAACAATTTGTATCTTATCTTTAAATTGACATGATTTTATTTACATTTTGTAACAGATACAAAAGTATCTCAAAGATATACATAGCTAGAATTATGCTACTTTCACATCAGATACAACAATTTGTATTGACATGATTTTATTTACATTTTGTAATAGATACAAAAGTATCTCACAATTTTGCTTTCACTTAAACATCTAATTATTATATTTAATCCTTTATCTTATAAGATTTTATTTTAATTTTATAACAAATATAAAAAAGTATCTCACAGATACATAAATGTATCTCACAGATACTTAGGTAGAATTGAGTATTTTTTATATGAGGTACAAATACGTCAATATCCTTAATCTGATATTATTTAACATCAATTTCATAACAGAAATAAATGTATCTCACAGATACTTAACTAAATTTCTTGGGCTTTCACATGAGATACAGAAATGTGTATTTTTTTCCTGAATCTGACATGATTATACCCGTTACTTAAAAATTATTTAATTTTTATTTTGTGAAATATAAAAAGTATCTTAAAGATACTTGGCTAAATTTTTTGCCTTAAGCTGAAGTGATTTTGTTTGAATTTTGTAATAGATAAAAAAGTATCTTACAGATGAATAGCTATAATAGCTAGATTTACACTTATATTTGGCATTTCGAAAATAATATTTGCATATTTTAAGAATTATTTAAGTTTTTAATTTAATTTTCCATTCTTTTTTATTATTTTTATAGTTTTTTTTTATTATAGAAAGATAAATATTAAAATCCATTTTTAAAATTATATTTTCCAGTTTCGTTTATTACTAAAAATTATTGCAAGAGATAAAAGAAATATACAAAAAGTTTGTGCATTTCGATTTAAGTATTTATTTTAATTTCCATATTTTTAAATTTCCATATTTTTCAATTTCCATATTTTTCAATTTCCATTTCATTACTACAAAATAATAGCAAGATATAAATTAATGGTACAAAAAGTGTTTTGCATTTCAAAAATAATATTTGCATATTTTAAGAATTATTTGCAGAGTGTTTTGGAATTATTAGATGAAGTTCGTAACTGGATCGAGTAGCCTTCCATAAATATATAATATATGCATTATAAGTATCCGCAAGATACATTTCGCTTTAATGCATTTCTTAGTTCTCTCTCGATTTGTTTATTGTGTGCTGTGTGTGTGTGTTGTGTGTGTTTGTTGTGCGAATTTCCTTTTTGTTTTTTGCGCCGCTGCATTAAGTGCATTTTATAGTCAGCTCGATGAGGGCAAAAACACGACGCTGCAATCTTTGTCTTTATCTTTATCGCTGCCTGGCAGCCCATTTAAGGCACAAGGCACACTGATAAAAAAATTGTTCTAAAATCAAGATTTTGGTCTCAGAACTAAGAATTTTGGTCTGAAAAATGCGTCGAGAACATAAAATTCTAAAATTTACAAAACACATCTTGATTTTAAGAACATTTCAAATAAGAATAAGTACTTAATTTAAGACCAAACAGTCTTAAATTCTAAAACTAAAAATAAAACAGTAAGGCAGGTGTTTTAAACTTTAAACTTATTTTTTTTTTATACTTATACTTTTTTTGGATTTTTATTTTTTTATATTCCGATTATATGTTTTTCCTTGGCTAAAGCGGATTTCGATCCTTCGACTTATTACCAAACTGAAGCGGCTTCATATTTAATATGACATATTTATATTTTCTTAACAATTTAAGATTTTTAATTCTTATTTTAAGAACTGCGAATTTTTAGATTAATAATCTTAGTTTTATTAATTTGGTCTTAAAATGTTCTTATTTCAAGAACAAAATATTTCAAATGAATGTTCTTGATTTTAGAAGTTGGTCTGTTTTACAGTGTAGAGAACAGAGAGAAGAGTGAAGAGAGAAGAGAACAGAGAGCAGAGAGAGGAAGCATAAATTGAACTGTCAGTCAGTCAGTCAGTTTAGGTGCTAGGGTCGCTCCGACTGGTTCCCTCACTTTGGATTTATGTAAATGCTTCTTGCATATGTGAAAAAAAAAGAGGCAACTTCAACTTGTTCTTTATTTTCACCATGTCTGGAACAGACATCGAAGGGGGGTAAAAGATCGATGGGGGAGAAAGGAAGGGAAGGAATGGGGAGAAAGGGGAGAAAGGGGAGTTAGCTGCAACGGTACTTGGCAACAATTGCAGCATGAGAAATCAGTTTGTGGCAAAAGCATAAACATAAAAACAAGAATGTGAACTCACAATGCTTCAGGTTGAAATAATTTCTTAAAGGGGCCAACAAAGAATGCTCTAAAATCTATACTCTTCACTCTGATAAGCAAAAAGGAACGATGATTATAACCAGGGATCCTTTAACCGGTAAAAACCGATTGAAATTTGTAACCGTAACTGAAACCGTAACCGAAAAAATGTTTTTCCGCTGTACCGAAACCCACAAACCGAAACTCTTTAAACCGATATAACCGTTTAGTAACCGATTCATTTATAAGGGCAACTTACTGAGCAACTTTGATAACTTTGAACTGCCATAACTTTGTCAAAATTCAATCAATTTTCATGCGGAATGTAAATTTGATCATTATTTTTCCTCTTAATTCGTTCTGCATTTAAATTTTGTTAATTTTTATTTGATTTTTTGAAAATCGAATTTTTTGAAATTTTACAGTGTTACCCCTTTGTCTTTTTTAATTTTTTCGAAAAATTTCAAATTTTGAAAATGAACAAAATTTAAATGCAGAACGAATTTAAAAGTAAAATCATGTTCAAATTTACATTGCGCATGGAAATTAATTGAGTTTTCACAAAGTTATGGCAGTTCAAAGTTATTAAAAATCAGTAATATTAAAATAATCGAAATTTTCTAACCAAATTTATATGAGATCAAATTATTATAAAATCGACATTACGCTGAACCATTCCAGTAATCAGATAACATTATTTTCCAGGCTAATAAGAGCATTAAGTCTTTTTTCATGTAGAACAATGAATAACGCTTTTTATTTCGGTCAACCGAAAACCTTAATTTTTATTTTTTTTGTGAACCGAAACCATACCGATATTTTTAAACCGAAACTTACAAAAAACCGATAGCCGTTACGAAACCGATACTCCAAGATTTTGCATAACCGATAACCGAAAACCTTAATTCGAGCATAATCGAAACCGTAACTGAAACCGATATTCGTTTCGGTTTTAATCCCTGATTATAACAGATAGATAGTTAGAAAAGTTAAATAGATGTAAGGATAAGATTAGTAGCTATTTATCATATTAAAATATGTATCTTAAAAAAGACTGAAAATATAATAAAAATCAATAGTAGTAATTATTTTATAATTTTTAAATCACAAATAAAAATCAAATTTTTAAATTTTATTTATAAAACTAGAGTCTTTAAATAAATATTAAAAATGATTGTTTTGCTTATATCTCTTAACAATTTATATCTTGATGTTTTCTCCACTTAAATATTTTTAAAGTTCGACGCTTTATTTAGATGAAAGTTCGTCGTATTGAGAATTTTTTATTTACTTTTAAAATTAATTTTAATATAGTAAAATACTACGTATATTTTACCGATGTGATACTAGAATTTTTGACAATTGCATTGTAATTTAAATTTAATATGAATTTAATTGTTAATTTTAAATATATTTTTAATTTAAATATATAAATATAAATATAAAAATATATAAATAAATAAGTAATAATATTAATGAATTTATATATTGTTTATTTTGTTGCAGATCTGGACTCGGCAAGTGTACAATTATTAGGAAGTAATCGGAACGAGCTGCTGCTCAAATGTCACGTGGAAGGCGCCTCCGGAGATGAACCGTTGAGGATTGAATGGTACAGGGACAGTGCCAAGTTGAGCACATGGCAGAATGTGGAGTTGCAGCAGCATCGATTGATAGTTCGACAACCGAGTAGTGCAGATGATGGATTCTATCGATGCACTGCATCGAATGCAGCGGCACGAGTGATGAGTAAACAGGGATTTATGTATCAGCATCAGGTTAATATGAATACCAAATGTCTGCCCCGATTGAGGAAGAATCAAAAGTTGCCCGATTCATGGGGGAAACAAGTGTTTTTGTGCCGTGGGAAACGTGGAGGAGCCGGTGGCATGGATCAATCAATGTCATTACCAGCAGCTCCCATTGGACTTCAGATTGTGCAAGGACCCAATTCCAATTTATCCATCAAAGAAGGAGAATCCGCTGCTCTCAGTTGTCTCTATGAATTGCCCGCTGAACTGCAGAATCAACGTGTTCAACTCCGTTGGCGCAAAGATGGCAAAGTAATGAGACATGTGGAATTGGGAGGAGCTCTTATTCCTGGCCAATCTCTCGACAACTTCAACAAGGATGCCCTGCTCCGGGAGGATGCTCGTCTGGTGCTCCATAAGCAGAATGGCACCCTCAGTTTCAACAGCATCATTGCCAGCGATGCGGGTCAATATATGTGCCAATTACAACTGGAGGGACATTCACCAGTGAATTCAGCACCTGGCACTTTGGAGGTCATTGAACAGCTCAAGTTTATGCCGCAGCCAACTTCCAAGAATCTCGAACTTGGCATCCTCGGCAAGCTGCACTGCAAGGCACAGGGAACTCCAACGCCCCAGGTCCAATGGCTGAGGGTAAGTTAAGAATTCCTTTATCAATATTATACGGCAGGAAAAAGTTGAGGTTTTTTGGTCATTATACAATTTATTTATTACTTTACTTATTTGTTAATTTATTAATTTTTTTAATTTTTTATTTATTTACTTTAATATTTATTTATCTACTTATTTATTTTATTTAACTAATAATTTGTTTATTAACTTATATATTTATTTTTGTTTTTATTTATTTACTTATTTATTTTATTTAGTTACCCATTTGTTTATTAACTTATATATTTATTTATTTTTTATTTATTTATTTATTTATTTATTTATTTATTTATTTATTTATTTATTTATTTATTTATTTATTTATTTATTTATTTATTTATTTATTTATTTATTTATTTATTTATTTATTTATTTATTTATTTATTTATTTATTTATTTATTTACTTATTTATTAATTTATTTACGTTTTTATTTATCACATTTATTTTTTTTATTTATCTATTTCATTTATTTTTTTATATATTTATTTATTTATTTATTTATATATTTATTTTTTTATTTATCTATTTCATTTATTTTTTATACATTTATTTATTTATTTACTTGTTTAATTATTTATTTTATTTGTTTTCTCATTTATTTACTTATTTATTTATTTCTATATTTATTCATTTATTTATTTATTTTTTGATTTAATTATTTATTTATACACGATTAAAAGCAGGTGGTAAAATACAAATTTAGTGTTTTAAAAATTAAAATAAAATTTCAACTAAAAATTGAATTAATATTTAATTGAAATTAAAAACTGAAACGGAAAAAAACTTAAGTTAAGGTTATTTAATTGTTTAGAATTTTCTCAAGTTAAAAAAATTCTTCCCTTGGAATTTGAGCAGATTTTATAAAGGGATAAAATGGAATACTTATAATAAAAGAATAATTTTACTATAAAATAATATTTAAAAAAATAGTCAGATAATAAATTATTTATTCCAAATATGTATTAAAAATTAATGATATTAAATGACTCTCTTCCAAAACAGTTGATACAAAAAATTCGACTAAATTTGGAAAAAAAAAATTCTATAAAATCATATTTCATATTAATAAAAAATTTATGAAAATTAGATATACCTAATCTTTTTAATATCAAACCAAATCGAATATCGGTTTAAATTAGGGTTTCGATTATGTTTGTATTTTAGTTTTCGGTTATCGGTTACGAAAAATATATAGATATACAGTTCGTTATGGTTACCGGTTTTTTTGTGTGTTTCGGTTAGATGTAAAATGTTAAAAATAAATTCTTGGATATCAAAAAAGATTTATGTATTTAATAAGATCTATATTTAAATTACAAATCTTTTTAATTAGAACAATATGTAAATTTATAATCTATTTAATAAGATCAATATTTAAATTTGAAATCAACATTTTATTTTTAAAACGAGCTTAACACTTTAAAAAATGTCATTAAATTAAATAACCGCTATTTTTTAATCGGTTATTAATCGGTTATTTCGATTTGAAGAATTTCGGTATAATAAAAAGTGTTGTTTCGGTTAGGGTTTCAGTTACGGTAACCAATATCAATCGGTTAATATCGGTTACGGGTTACGGTTTCGATTATGGTTTTAATACCTGGTTAAAATTTATTATTTGCTTCTCAAAAATTCCACAAATTAATAAAAACCAAATCGAAATTTGAATAAAATATTTTTTTTAAATATTGAATTAAACTTTTTAAAATATTAAAAAACTGATATGAATGAATGAATGCATTACATTCACTCTGCACTCATTTAAGATTCATTCGTATAGTCAATTCTCAACTCTCTCCCCGTTCTACACTCACTGATGAACCACATGTCCAAACTGGAAAATTGAAAAAAATGCTACACGGCGCTAAGTAAACTTTTCTTTTCAAAAAAAGCATTTCATATGCAAAACTCCATTGAGTCTATGTAGTATCTAGCTAACATGTCGCCTTTGTTCCCCCCCGGGAAGCATCCTTCTAATATCCAGTTGAAGTCCTTTTGTTTGCAGCTGTTTGCGAGCTCCAACCAATTTTGACAACTGTTTGTCCATTTTCCCGAACAACTGTCCAGCACAGTCAAATAAAAACTGGCTACAGTCGAAAGAACTCGACTGTTAGAGACCCTGTATAAAGTTGTTTTTTTATGTAACTTTTCCGTTTATCATTTGATTGTAATACAATTTTAAGGACAGTTTTGGACGCTAGTAAATATTAAATGTGCCAAGTTTCTGTAATTTTCCTTACGATATTTCGCTTATAATTTATAAAGAAAGTAAGTGGAAATCTTAAAACAAAATTTATTGGTTTTACAGACATAGAGGAATCTACATACCAAGTTTGATGTCTGTAGCTATTATAGTTCCAAAGATCCAGGTTTTTATTAAAAAAAAAAACTATTTACCAGCACAATTTTAAAGCTAGAGTCTTAAGTCTTGGCACATATGTGGTTTATTATTTTCCGGTTTTATTCTGAAAATTTCATCAAGATTGCATTAGAAAATTGTTAGTTATTTAAAAAAACAGTTTTGCGAAATAAAGTTAATATTTTAAATATTTGTTTTACATATGGAAGAAGAAAAAAGAATGTTATAATTTTAAAATAATATTTATTTATTCTACATGCATAGAAAATACTGCTTACCAAGTTTGGTAACTGTAGTTATTATAGATCCAGAGATCTAGTTGTTTACTTAAAAAAAAAACAATTTACTAGAACACTTTAAAAGCTAAAGTCTTGAATCTTTACACATATAAGGTTTCGTATATTTTGGATCAGTGCTGAAAATTTCATGACGATCGTTTAAGAAACTCTTTAGTTATTTAAAAAACAATTTTTCGCTGCGTTTTTGACAAACTTAATAGACCCTTTGCACTATTTTAAGTACAGGGCTTAACCCCCCGATGTTTTTCATTTGGTTTTTGGTGCAAAAACAAACTCAACTGCCCCCAGACAAGTTCCCTGCCCAAATTCATCTATGACTTGTCAAGGTTTTTGCATTTCAGATGAACAGGATTTTGAAATTGGTTTGTAATAGTCTCCCTCTCTCTCTCTTTTCTCTCTTTCTCTGTCTCGCAGGATGCGTTGAATGCTACACTGCCCGAAAATGTGGATGACATCAATGGAACTTTAACGTTTAAGATTGTGAGTGCGGAACATCGTGGGAATTACACGTGCCTGGCCAGCAATAGTCAGGGACAGATTAATGCCACCGTCTCCATAAATGTGGTGGTCACCCCGAAGTTCAGTGTGGCACCCGTTGGACCCATTGAGACCCTGGAACAGGGCGTGGCCTTCATACACTGTCAGGCAATTGGAGATCCGAAGCCAACGATACAATGGGACAAGGATTCGCAATATTTACGGGAAAATAATACGGATCGACAGCGTTTTAGTTTCCTAGAAAATGGAACACTCGTAATCCGTAATGTGCAGGCGGAGGATGAAGGAAAATACGGTTGTACCATAGGCAATAGTGCGGGATTAAAACGGGAGGAAGTGCGTCTTCTGGTGCGTCCCAATGGCGATGGTTTCATTACGGAGGAAACCGCAGGCGACGGTTTTCTGGTGACTCGTGCCGTGCTCATCACTATGACTGTAGCTTTGGCTTATATCGTGCTCGTGGTGGGTTTAATGCTCTGGTGTCGCTATCGTCGTCAGGCTCGCAAAGCGCGTCTCAATGAGCTGAGCAACAAGGAAGCTGGCGGAGATCAGACCGATGGATCGGGCAAAAACAACGAACAGGAACCGTGTCTATCCAAGCAACGTAACGGGCACAGCAAATCCCAATCCCGTGGCGGAGATGCACAGAAATCGGATGATACCGCGTGCAGTCAACAATCGAGGGCATCCAAGAAATCATCGCATATCTATGAGCAACTTGCTTTGCCACGTTCCGGTCTCACTGAACTCATACAAATTGGACGCGGTGAGTTTGGCGATGTCTTTGTTGGGAAATTGAAGGCATCTCTCGTGGCTTCCGTCTCCACGAATGACAAGGATGCGGATACGGAGAAGCAGCATAGCAATAGTGAAAATGGCAGCGGTGGAAGTGGAAGTGGCAGCACCACATTGAGCACCTTGAATGAGAAGCGACGCTCCAAGACCTCCATGGATGACATCGAAGAGATCAAGGAGGAGGAACCGCAGCCACAGGAACAATCCGAATCCCAACCCGATCAACTGGTTCTCGTTAAAGCCCTCAATAAGGTCAAGGATGAGCAGGCTTGCCAGGAATTCCGACGTCAATTGGATTTATTGCGTGCCATTTCCCACAAGGGTGTCGTCCGTCTCTTTGGCCTCTGCCGTGAGAAGGATCCACACTACATGGTGCTCGAATACACGGATTGGGGCGATCTCAAACAGTTTCTACTGGCCACCGCCGGCAAGGTGAACACGGCCACAGCCACATCCTCGCCGCCTCCATTGACCACCAGTCAAATCCTCGCTGTCGCCTATCAAATCGCACGCGGCATGGATGCCATCTATCGTGCCCGATTTACCCACAGGTAAGAGTTATATATATTCCCCAAATTTAGACAATTATAATGAAATTTAAGGTAAATTTAAAGTTGCGTTTGGTGTTCTATTTCTGCTGTCATTGCTTAAGCAAGAAACTTTTCATGCATGAAAAAAGCACAGAAAGAGCAGTTCTTTTAGAACCTATTTTGATTTAGATTCTGTTATTGACATGTTAACTTTCTTTTCCATACCTATTATTATTTTCAAAAATATAATTTCACGAAGACATTCTAGTGGATGTCATGAAGCGATCGCTACGAAAAGAATACCTCCAGAAGACATTCCTTTTTGAACGTATTCTAAAAGAACGTAATCTGAAAAGCTAAATTTTAAATGAAATTTTGAAGTAAAATGGAAATTAACATAGTAGTAAATTATAAAAAACTATAATTTTAAAACTGCAAATAATATTTATGCTGATGCTTTTGCCTCCAAAGCATATTTTTCGAATATTAAAGAAAAAAATAAAAAATATTACTCCTATTTTTTGTACACTGAAGAGACCTAATATATATTTTGTATAAATTGCCTTACTAATTTAAGTATTTTAAATTTTATTTTAAGATATTGTCAAATTATGGAAAATATACCTAGGAACTAGAATTAATATTTATGTTTTTGTGCTACCAATTTATTATTTATCACAAGTTTTAAGCTTGGCTGAAAATTTAAAAAAATACCTTAAAATCTTTGATAAATTCAGAAATAATTAATGAATTATGAAATTAATCTCAGTCTGTTGCTTAATGACAGTAATTAAAATTTTCAAACTTTCCCACTTTGTGAATATTTAAAACAGAGACCTTGCCACTCGCAACTGCGTCATCTCGAGTGAATTTATTGTGAAAGTCTCGTATCCGGCACTGTGCAAGGATAAATACAGTCGCGAATATCACAAGCATCGGAACACGTTGCTCCCAATTAGATGGTTGGCCCCCGAATGCATCCAGGAGGATGAGTATACCACCAAGAGCGATATCTTTGCCTTTGGCGTCGTGGTGTGGGAACTATTCAATCAGGCTACAAAGCTGCCCCATGAGGAATTAAGCAACGAGCAGTTGGTGCAACGTGCAATGGAAAATACCCTGGAATGGAGCATTGCCGAGGCACGCCTGCCTCTCTAAAGGAAATTTTGGTGAGTAACAATAAAGAGAGAGAAGTATTTCTTGTTATTAATTTGTTATGCTGTCTATTTTTTATTAATAGCTCTCCTGCTGGTTGGTTAATCCCAAAGAACGTCCATCTTTCAGTCAGTTGGGCGCCGCACTCAGCAAGGCCATGCAAAGTGCTGATAAATGAGTGCAACAGCGTTGCCAGATCGATGACTGAATAAATTAGTGTTGGCTAACAGTTGCCAACAACGCCAAATATAATTTGTAGTATTTCTTCTTAGTATTCAAACATGGCGAAATTATAAAAAGGTAACGTCTTATTTGAATTTCATCATGACTGAGTTATTTTTAAATGTCAGCCGTATGTTCAACATGCGTACTTAATTCTAGACTTTAATTAAAATATATACATACATATTTGAATTGTAAAAAAAAAGTATTTGTGTGGTAAAAATGTATATAAAAACTGCCACAAACAATTTGCATTTAAACCAGTTGAAGCATTTATAGTCGTAGTTCTTTTTGGTATTTTTGAGGTATTTTTCGCGAAATACTTTTCGAATAAACCAAATTTATGCGAATATATGAATATAAATAAAAATAGTGTTAAGAGAAATTTTATAAAATCTAAACATACATATACTTACATATTTATAATTAAATTGAATAAAATACACAAACATTAATCACAACGAGTATTTTAAATTGAAATAAAAGTTTAGCTACTTAGGCTAATATTTTAAGCAACATTACATTACATTTAACATTATAGATTATTTATAATATAACATGTGTTTTTCTGAAATTTAATTTTTTATTTAAAGATGAGTAAATAAATTTAAATATATAAATAAAAACACATATCAAGTATATCAATGTGCATAGGAATCCCAAATCGTAAGAAATTTATAACTAGCCGTTTAAGCTTTGATGCATGTTTACAAAACATTTAAATAAATAATAAACACGAAATAAAGTTAAATAAAATTAAAAAAACTTGAAATAATTTTTTAAGGAAAAAGCCAAAAGCCGAAATGCAAATAAAAAACGCTTGGGAAAGGAAAAACCGACCTTGTTATGCTGTGTAACTACTTTTTATAGACATTTCATTTGGCGTGGCAAATTTGTTGACGAGCAGGAGCAGGAGAAGGAGATGGAGCTATTTGCCATCTCGCTCATTCACACTTCACTTGATTTGAAAAATGAGCGCCTATTGAATTTCGGATTGAGCATTTGGTTTTTTTTCTCCTTTTCTGGGTTGCCTGGCAAAAAACAACAACATGGCAATAAACCGTCGTAAAGTTGCCTAAGCTTATTGGGGCTTTAAGTTGACCCGGAAGTTGACTATCCCTACCAACGATGATGAGGAGTCTACGTTGCCAAAAAGTTTCTCGTGCGAAAACTTTTCCGAGCTATGTATATTTGCATTTGAATCAACAACAACAACAACAACACCCTAAACAATGAGCCAGCATTTTTCTCCATTTCTCCTCTTTTTCTTTTTTTTGCCCATTCTAAGCAGCTGTGGCAGGTTTTTTTTTGGGACAGGGTATAGACTGTTTAGCATTTCCTGGCACGTACCAATTTTCTGTCATGAATTTCAAATGCCTAAGCAAAGGCTGATTGAACAGTTCCTACGAAATGTGCCAAAAGAATTACAGCTTTGTGCATATTGAGATTTTTAATACCCTTCCAAATATGGCAAGTATATCTAAAAAATTAAGACAATGAAAATTAAATTCTATATCATAATTAAACGCATTTAAATCAAATTAATTTTAAATTCTTTCTCATTATTAAACACATTTAAATTCAAATGAAATTAATTTAAAGTTATTTTTCAAATTTTAACACATTTAAATTCAAATGAAATTAATTTAAAGTTATTTTTCATTATTAAACAAATTTAAATTAAAATGAAAATTATTTAAAAAACTTTTTCATTATTAAACGCATTTAGATTCAAATGAAATTAATTTATAGTTATTTTTTATTATTAAACACATTCAAATTTAAATAAAATTAATTTTCATTTTCATTCTGAACAGATTTGTTTAGCTTCTCTCCCGAAAGTATGCTACAAAAAATTTGCAACCTATATATATATTTTTCTAAACTATATAATTTTCTAGTAACATTAAAAATAAACTCTACAGTTCCCATATGATTTTTTTTAATTTACGAGACTTTAATAAATATACTTACTTATTTAACGTTTACTGAAAATAGTTGACAAAAATTTCATAAAATGTTAATTAAAATAAATTTTTAATTATATAAAACTGAAGGTAAATAATTTTGAAAATATGGGTAGTCTTTCAAAAATTTTCCATTATTGATCTAACAATTATAGCAAGGATGGAAAATGATTAAAATGTATTTGAAATTTACCATAAAGTGGAATAACTTTATATTTTTATATTCATTTATTTTTTCAAAAAATATAAAATATTTTTAATATTTTAGTAACATTAAAAAAAAGTTATACAGCTCTTATATAATTTTTTTTTATTTAAGAGTATTTATTATGTTTACATATTTAACATTCAATGAAAATAGTTGAAGTAAACTTCTTAAAATGTTAAATAAAATAAAATTGTAATTATAAACTGAAGGTAAGCAATTTTTAAAAGTCTGGAGGTATTATAAATACATTTTATTTATTGGTCTAAAAATTGTCGCTAGGATTGGAAATTATAAAAATTTATTTTAAAGTAGAAAAACTTTTTTAAGCTAAAAATTGTAGCAAGAAATGGAAATTTTTGAAATGTATTTTAAAGTAAAATAACTTCAAATTTTTCTATACATTTAATTTATTAAAAAATAATCTTTTAAGTTCTTGCAAACCTTTTGTAATTAAGTGTATAGCCTACTTAATTGTAGTGTATCTAGGACCAGATTCATATGCTTGGCTTAGCCAGGATTTTAATTTGAGCATAGCCCACATTCAGGTGTCCAGTCGACATTTATGAGCAATTAGTGTGGAGAAGGAGCTAAATAACCGAATAGTAAATCAAAAATTCTTCTGACCAGCTGCACACTATAGAGAAGCGAAGAATCCAGCATTTAGTTGATGGTATACAAAACTAAAAGCAAAAAATAACACTATGCATATCCTGTGAATGGACATGAATAAATCAATGCCGAATGTTGCTGCTGAATTTCAACGTCATTCGTGATGTTTGTCAAATGTTTTGCATGGCTGATGCCCGAAAATGGAAATGCTGAAAAATACATTAAGCCTGCCTGATGCCTGTCACACATGGCGTATGCGCAATATTTGTTTGCATTCATACATAAATTGTTGGTAAGAGCAGCTGCAACAACAAAAGCCTAAGCCTTAACATTTATTTTTTGCACAACATTTACATAACGCATTTACAAAAAAATGCCATTCAATTTATTAATAACATATGAGAGAGGAAAATGAGAAAATGTGAAAATGGTAAAATGTGAAAATGGTAAAATGTTAAAATGGCTTTGCCAATTGAAGCGTAAAATGTGCATTACTCATACGCCGCATTTGCCCCCCAGCATTGACCTATGCCACTTTATTATGCCTTTTACCTGCACACATATTATATTACAAATATTGCGCATACGCCGCGTAAATTTATGCACACAACAAAAGTAAATGTTTGGCAAATAAATTACGCGCTAAATTAAGGCACTTTTGTATGCCAGAGAGACTGCAAAACTCAACTCCTTGCCCAAAAAAAAAAAGAAAGGAAATAAAACAAAGCTCTCAAATTGATGCCAAACAAAAGGGCAACTTTAACTTGCAATGCGAGGAAAGTGGAAAGTGGAAAGCGGGAAAACAACAGCCTCATTATGTAGTCGCCGAAAACATATTTTCGCATTCATCAGCAGGCAAAAGTTGCTGCCAGTGTTGCCAACTGTTCACGGCCTAAAATAGCTAGAAAAATAGCTAGAAAAAACTAGGAAATCTACAAGAAAGCCAAAGAAAAAAGTTTTTAGTTTTTAGGTTGATTTTACACCCTAGAAAATAATCATATATTCTAAATCAGTATTTAACATTAAAATAGTAATCAAATAATAATTATTTGGAATATTTCCGTTATTTCCAATCGAGAAGTAATCAAAAAATAATAATTTGGAATATTTGCCGTAGTTTTTTTAAAAATACCTATATCAACATTTAAAAATAGATTTTAAAAAAAACTAGGAAATCTACAAGAAAGCCAAGGAAAAAGCTAGAACAGATTTTAGGATGATATAAATTCTTAATCAGTATTAAAAAACGAAAAGTCAAAAAATCTGTTAACAACTATATAACATAGTAATCAAAAAACTAATAATGTGGAATATATGCAGCAGTTTTTTTAAATTAAAAAATAGCTACAATTCTCGCTAAACGCTATGTCAAAATTTTTTCCGCATTTGCCAATTGCAAAACGCTAAATTTAGCGGGAAAATAGCTAAATTGACAACACTGGTGCTGACTTCCTGGCACATAATTGAAGCACATCGCAGACTCATTTGTTACCAACTTCTACACATAATCATATTGCTGTCAGTAGCGAATAATTCTCTCTCTCAGCTTGGCCCCATTTTTATTATGGCATATTCTCATTTGAGAACTTGCAGTCACAATTAGTGTGCCACAGTTTGACAAAGTTTTGGAATTGTGTTTTTAGGCCAAACCGAAATGAGCAGCTGCTTTCATTAAAGGGTTGCAATTGCAACATTTATTTAACCAAAAGTCAACCCCTCAACAAAATACTTAAAACTCAACTTGTATTGCCTTAAAAAAATATAAAAAACTTGAAAATCCCACACTAATTCAATTATTTCATTCAGTTGATAAAATATTCAGCTAAGGAATCAGTGCAACAAGGCAGGGGGCTCACTGTACCACACTACAGTGATGTCTCGACTGCCACGCGTCCCGACTGTAAAGCCTTTTGAGCGTATAAATTTAATTAAATTAGTTTCAACTTGCCTGAGTCGAGTCTAAAGTGTATAAGGGAAATATTTCCATATTTCTACGTCTTCTTTATGGCCTAAAAGGGGGTTGAAAAGCGGTATGAAGACTCACGTTTTGGCCAGTTTCATGATAATGCCACTTTACGATTATTTCCAGATTATCCATGCTTAATTTTCAGCAATGTTGACACTTTTTTCACTGATGAGAAATTTGGAAAAATCTATAAACATTAAACAAATACTATAACTTTTAAAAAACCAAATTAAAAAATGTATACATTTTAAAATTCATTAAATCTGAGTAGACATAACAAAATGTAAAAAATCTATAAATATAAAACACATACGATTTATTTTTTATTTATTTATGTCAACTGAAACAATTAACAAAATAATTTTAAAAATAAATACATTTTAAAAATAATTAAATGCTTTTCAGAAATAGAAATAAATATAATACACATACTATTTATTTTATTTATTTATTTAGGTCAACTAATACAGTATTAAAATACAAATCAATTTTAAAATTTATTAAATTCTGTGCAGAAAAATGTATAAATATAAAACACACACATACTATGTATTTTACTTATTTATTTATTTATGTCAACTAAAACAGACGAAAAAATAAAAACATAAAAAAATAAATACATTTTAAAATTAATCAAATTCTGTGTAGATATTAATAAAAGTCTATAAATATATTTTATTTATTTAAGTCAACTTAAACAGCAAGCAAAATAATTTAAGATAATACCTGCCTTTTTAAAAATAATTAAATTCTGTGTAGAAATATAAAAACCTTTGAAAATAAAACAGATACTATTTATTTAATTTATTTATTGAGGTCAACTAACAAAGTAGACAAAATAATAAAATATAAAAAATTTATATTTAAACTGAAATTATGAATAGATTTAATTACTCATTGCATTATGGACATTCTTCTATTTAATTATTAATTCAATCAAAATATTTTATTTTATTAAAAAAGTTTTTTAAGTGATTTAATAAATTTTGAATTTGAGAAACAATATCATCCGATATTAATTAATATTTTATTTTAATTTATTTAAAAGTAACTAATTTTTTAAATAATCAATTAATTATATAATTATATAAAATTTAAAACTGCAATTACAGAGTCTGCAGATATTTGAATGTTTTTTTATATTAATTCAACAATTAATCAATATTTTTGTTACATTTAAAACTATCTGTAAGTATTCAAAAAGAATTAACTGATCAATTGCCCTCTGAGTGTTGATAAAAATAGGTAAAAGGTCAATGATATGCAAAATAAACATACAAAAAAGTAATGTTAAAAAACTAATTAGCGTTAAATGAGGGTAAACTTTGAAATACGCTTGACATTTTCAGTTGGAAAATGGAAAATGGTTGACTGAGGAAATTATGGCATGTCAGGATGAGTTGGAAAAGAGACAGCGACACAGACAGAGAGAGAGAGAGAGAGAGAGAGACAGGTGTGTGGTTAAAGCAATGGCTTAAAGCTGGCAAAGATTTAACCGCCGGTTATTTAGACAAACAGCCAAGACTTGAGTTGAGTGCAGACAAAGGCGACATTGAACCAACCCCCAACTGTCAACTTCTGTTTTCAGTTAAAGGGATACGGGATGGTACAGGACGTGCATTAACCAAACAGCTGAGCCTTTGTGTTGACTCATTAACGCACAGCCAACCAAGCGAGACAGCAAAACAAGTTAAAGAGACAGACTGAGAGATAGAGAGAGAGAGTAAAAAGCAGAAATGAAACATCAGCCAGAAAAAGAAGTCAGCGAGCGTCGCGTCGTTCATTCTACGTAACGTTTCAAGTGAAATAAATACCCCCAAAGTCATAAAAACCAAACACAAAACAAGTACAAATTATTTATAAGAGTTCGCGACTATAAAATACCCGGCACTCCATTTAAATATATGTATATTCAGGCAATGCAAAAGCAAGCTTAAATATTTAAAAACATTTTTAGATTATTTGTTCTTCGCAAATAATTAAAATATGTATTAAAATTTTTAATAAATTTCAAATTTTATAAAAAAATTCAATTTATTTTTAAATTAAATTAAAATATATTAATCTTTGTCAAAATATGTGTAGAAATATTTAATAAGCATTAGAAAAATTAAAAAGCTTGATTATATTCTTAATATATAATATAAGAATATATAAATAAATAAAATATGTATTTAAATATTTGATAAAATTACAAATTTGTATAAGAAAATTCCAATTATTTTTAAATTAAATTAAAATATTTTTTTAATGTTAATGGTTGTCAAAATATGTGTAGAAATATTTAATACAAATTTAACATTTACTAAATTAAATGAAATTTATTTTTTTAAATACATTTTAAATGCATTTTTTTTTTAATTTTAATGGTTAGATTTCAGATGTTAAAATATGTGTTGAATATATATATAGGATATATTGAATTTAATTATATTTGAAATTAAAATTTAATAGAAAGGTATAAAATACATTTTTAATAAATTTGTTTAATGTCTAAAATATGCCAACAATTATTAAATATGTGGAAATTTTAAATACGAGTTTTGTGACTCTAATAATATGTACCAAAAATTTAATTCTCATACTTTTTTGAAGTTATTACTTAGTTCGATTCTTTTTAAAAGCAATTGTTGAAAAAATCATAGGAATGGAATTGATTAATTGTATCTAAAATATGTAATTTCTAACTTCCAAAAATTACTGCATACATTTAGGCGCTCTCATTATTTAACACAACTTAAAACAGTCATAATTTTCGATATATTATATATTCAATCTGAATTTAATTAAATTAGATATTTAATTAGATATTTAATTAGATAATAAATTAATTAATTAATTTATAATAAAAGAAAAAATTCAGAACCGAAAACAACGTTTTATCTAAAAAACTGTTAGTATGGTGGAGTTTTTTGTGATTTGCTGGCGCGCAAAGGCGAGTAGTATAATTTTGAAAAATTTGAAATATTTCGGAAGTTTCAAGAAAACTGTGCACCAAATTTGGTTGATCTAGCTCTTACAGTCTCTGAGATACAGCTGCACGGACTTTTGTGCTCGACAATTGCCGGGTATAACGAAAAGAAAACCGAGAACTGAAACACACAGTGCTACCCTCAATGGGTGCCACGTCTGGCAGGCGACATCATCGTCATCGTCGTCGTCTGTCGTCGTCGTCTGTCGTCCTCGTCGCCACTCGAGTTGACTTGAATGGTTTTTGGTCGTGGTCCTGAGTTCTGTTCCTGAGTTCTGTGTATTCCATTCGTGGGAGTAACAATTTTCATTTTGAAAGGGACGCATAAAATTTTACGAGCCTCGGAGACTTTTAGGAACGACTCCCACGGCAAAAGTTTAGCTTTCGTGTTGCCCATAAAAACGACTGACGAGAAAAGTGAGGAGAAAAGTGGGGAGAAAAGTGAGGAGAAAAGTGGGGAGAAAAGCGGCGAAAGGCAGTTGATTTTGGAGTTTGGCAAAACTGAACGCTTCAATGGAGTTAACACCGAGGTTCATTGGGGGATTTGCCACTGATGCTCTGACCAAAAAAATGTAAAATCAAAAAGGGTTTGGGTTAAGTTTTGGGAATTGTGGGCGCTTAGGAATTGTGTTCAGGTGAAGTTTTTGCCGTTTATTGACTCACTTACGTATTTACGCATGTATTTCTTAGCCAGTTATTTTGCTGGCTATAATGTTAAGTGTGGCTTGTTATGCTAAGAGATTGCAGCATTCTCAAAATTAGCGCTAAATGAGGCTGCTTTGTGGTGCGAGACGTTGAAAATGTTCAAGCCTTAGGTTCAATTGCCAGAAAACTCTATAGAAAAACTGAATTCAGTAGAAGGAAGATTAGGAGAAGGAAAATTAGTAGGAGGAAAACTGTAAACTGTGAAATGAGCAGCTCATTTGGAGTGAGATTTTTGTTACCAAAATTAAAGTATTCTAAATGAAAATGAATAAGGAAAGTTTTTCTTCCAATCTGGCAATAAAATCTGACTTAAGACAATTTAGACAAGAATTTCATCAGTTCATTTATTGAGAATCGCATAGAATTTTAGTTTAAAATAATATGCACCAATATTATTAAAACTGCTTTAGATAATTCGTACTATTAAAAGTTTTCAATTCATTAACATTTACTGATCTCTACACTTTATTCTTTTGGTTATTCCTTTCAATTTTAATTTGATGTGATATATTTAAAAATTATTTATTTTGTTGATTGCAGTGAATTTTCTATTTGAATAACTTTAGCAATAATAATATTATTTTTTTTAAGTCAAATTTTCAGATAATCAAAATAATGACAGTTCCAGTTAATAAAATTCCCGTTTTTAATTATATATATTTTATTTTAGTCAAAATTGCAAAACGTAAAAATAATGACAATACATAATAAAGTTTAAATTCTAATTCTTTATTTTGTAATTTTTTATAATAAAATTTATTTATTTAAAATATGAATTTAAGCAATGACTAAGTGTTAACTTAACATAGTGACTAGCTTCTAAATTTATAAGCTTTGGTCTTTAGGTCTTTTTTAACGTTTTTTGAAAAAATATATTTCTGCAAATGAATTATTTTTTTTAATAAGGAATTAATTTAAAGATGATACTATTTATTTCTCAAATGATATTAGACATAAAAATCGCTTAAGTTTTTACCAAGTTATGAATGCTTTAAGTTTGGTAATTTATAGTATCCTATTTTGGAAACTTTTCATAGGCATAATAAAATTCTTAAGATTCGAAATGGAACTGAAATATATTTGAGAGTCAAAAAATATTTCAATGCTTGTAAATTAAAATTTAAAAATTTCATCAAAATATTATAATTATTATATCTCTGTAAATTTGTTTATTGTTGGTAAATTTTAAATTACTCTTTGTGGTCTCTGTATTAAATCAACATATTTGGCAATGTGTCTTAAATTATATATTATATTTGTCTGTCTGTCTGGATTTAAATTAGAGTCACACTTACGACAGTTACGTTATTTATAATGTTGATTGTGCACAAAATTCGTTTGCTTCCAGTTTGACACCCATTGACACAATAGCGTGTCCTTTTAACGGTAACCAGTTACCGGTTACCGACTCCTTTTGGCCCAAAGCCCGTAAAACTTTAAGCAAACAAAAAGTAACTGAAAAATTTAGCGCTATGTCAACACATTCACATTCCTACATAAAAGACCAGGACCTTCTACCAGGAGAGGACTGTAGAAAATGCCAACGAGTTGGAAGAGTTGAATCAACATCTTTGTGCTGACATTTTCCATGGCAATTGCCCAAAAAGAGGAAAAACCGTCAAGGGAAAAATGATTGTTAAAAGAAAATGTGCAACGTTTGCTGTGACCAGAATAGCATAGAAACTACTTACTTACATATATCTACATATACATATAGTAT
This sequence comes from Drosophila kuntzei, assembly GCA_035042165.1. Lineage (NCBI taxonomy): Eukaryota > Metazoa > Arthropoda > Insecta > Diptera > Drosophilidae > Drosophila > Drosophila kuntzei. Next base: position 3,223,505 of record JAWNLU010000634.1, on the reverse strand, counting down.
TATACTCCTAGTGGACAATCCATCACATAGAAAAGTCACCGAATTAAGCTGTGTGAATTGCAGAGGACAAAAGTAGGGTCAGAGGTCACGTGTGCTGACTTCAAAAAGAACACGCTTTACACTCTGAAAAAAAAAGAAAATAAGATGGTATTAGAATTAGTAAAAACCAAAGGCAATTAAATACATATATAAACAAAAATGTTCAGTTGTTATTATAAATATAAGACAATGTTTAAGTATAATATAATATAAAATAATATAATAATAAAATAATAAATAATAATAAAATAATAATTAAAATATGTACAAAGAATATAATAAAAGAAAAAACGATTCGATTATTTTTAAAAATATATTAAAAATACAACTCTAAGGAATTTATTTGTACATATTTATTTTATTTGTAATTTATTTAAAAAAAAAACTATTTAAAGAAAAGAAGGTAAATAGAATTTATTAATTTAAATCAGTGGGGTAAAAAAGCACACAATAAAATATTTTTTCCTATCACATGTGATAAGGAAATACACATTTTGAACACCACTGACTTAAATACAAATTAAAGATGGAGAACAAATAAACAAAAATATTAAAATTAGATTGTAGAAAGCAAATATGCAAATATTTATAAATAAGAATATGGCTCAAAAAAAAATAATTAAAAATTTTATTAAAATGAAGTGACGCTATTTTTAAGAGTTTTTCAAGTTATAAATTTTGAATAAATTGAAAAATAATTCATATTTTTTTCACAATTAAAAATTTAATTAAAATGAAGTGAAATGAAAATTTCTTCTTGAAATTAATATTTTATTACGATGTTTATTTAAATATTTTAATTCAGCGATGAAAATAAATGCATGTACAATTTATGTGATTTAATAAATTATTTTGTAGAGATTAAAAATGAAGGAAATATTTTGTTCACAAAAGAAAATTTAATTCAAATTCATTGAAGATATATTTAAGAGATATATTTACAATTATTTGTATATACTTCTATCATCAAGGAATTATTTTTCGTAAATAATATTTTATTTAGTTTAAAGAAACGATGTCAAATGTAAGAAAAATTACTTAAAAAGAATTGCGCATAAATTGAAAATAAAGGAAACAATTTATTCACAATTGTAAATTTTATATTAATTAACCGAAGTAATATTTTTACTATTTTATGCGGAATTCAATACACAACTTTTTTAATTTTCTTCAACTTACTGAAGATATTTCTAAATTTTCCTTGTGCTTTTTTTAAACTGTATGAAAACAGCGTTGATTGCCAACTGACCAAGGAAGAATTCAAAGTCCGTGAGACGTCAGTTTCTGCCAAAATGTAATTTGTGCTCTAACAAGTTAACACCCGCAGCAACCAGACTAAGTAAAAAGACAACAACAAACTAACTGTTTTATATATAAAATAAAAAGAAAGGGAAATATCGAAAATTGTAGAAACTTTTCATGTTAGTTTGCTGCAGCATACAAATTATTTTGGCCAAAAAACTTTTGCTCAACTCGAAACTATTTTAAAACCTTTGAGGCAGCTTTTGCCTCAGCCTTCGGATCCTTTTAGGAGCATTAATAGCAGAGATTGTCTTGCTCAGTGAGCTCGGCAAAATGTTGATAAATTAAGACGCAGCCCACAAAGGCCACAAATCATTGAATTGAACCGCAATGCGACGAGTTTATAGCTCCAGGACAAGAGGAACCTCCTCCTTCAGTTCCTTTAGCTCCTACAATCTTCATTTGCCTGCTTCAATTCAATCTCAAATCGATTTTTGCCACATGTGTTTTCGTCTCAAACCCTTAAACATGTTTATCTCACAGTCTCCTACCAAATATTTTTTTAGTAATATAATTTCTTGGCATTTTTCTTTTTTTCTTTTATTTTTTGTCGCAGTTGTCGTTCTGAATTTTAATAAAGTTGCGTCCACAACTTGTAGGGGACAAAAAAGGGTTGAGGTTGAGGTGCCACGCCCACTCCAGTATACGTATTGCCTAAAAGTTGTCGCTAACAATTTTATCAATAAAATTTATGACAACTGTCTAACTCGGAAAAGAGACGGCGCCCTAAAGTTTCCTACAATTCCTACACAAAGCAAAACTTTCTAAATACTCTTTATACTATAGAGAAATATATTAAATATTTATATTATAATTATTTGTTTAAAAATAGTATTATTCATTTAGAAAAATATTCAAATTAATATAAAACTTAGCAAAAGTTTCATCCAATAAATTGACAGCTGATTAAATAAAACTGATTAAATTAAAATATATTCATAATGTTAAACATTTATTCATAAACATAATAAATATTTACAGATATAATAAATAAAATAAATCCACAACAAATAAAATTATTATTTATAACGTAAAACTTTTGATCTTTATGTGACTTTAATTTTACAAATAAATATAACAATATAAATATTTTATATGTAAATATCTAAGCTATCGATTAAAACGCAGACTCTTTAAATTATAGAGAAAAATATTACAAAATTATAATTATTTGTATGCTTAAAATTATTATTATTCATTTAGAAAAATATTCAAAATTAATATAAAACTTGGCAAAATTTGTTTCTATTAAATTGACAACTGATTAAATGCAACTGATTTAATTATATTTATAACTTTTATTTATAAACATAATAAATATTTAAAGATATAATAAATAAAATAAGTCCACAACTAATAAAAATATTTTTCTATTATTTTTTTGAAGCGTATTACTTTAAATTATATTTATTTTAATAATATTATGTAATTTCATGATGTCTTCAAATATTTATAATATAAAACTTTCAATCTTTAAATGACTTAAATTTTAAAAATAAATATAACAATATAAATATTTTAAAAGTCAATATCTAAACTATTTGTTAAATTGCGAACTCATTTAATTGTAATTCATAATTTTTTATGATCTTTATTAATATCATATTTTATGATCATTTTATTTTTGAAGAATAGTTTTATTTCAAAAATTATTGTCATTAAATATTCTTTTATGTTTATTTTATTATGTGACTTAAATTTATGAAATAAATGTAACATAATTAATATTATAAGTATTTATATGTAATTATTAAAACTAATGATTATTTTACTCAAAAATTAAATTAAAAATTAAATACTCTACTTTTTCCTAGTACTTGATTATTTTGACGTGTTTTTAAAAAAAATTAAATATTTTTTATTGAGTATTAAGTATTTTAAAACTTTTTAACTAATACCCAATTCAAATAATAAAACTAACAATTCATTTTAAATCGCATTTGAATCTTTAAGTTTTTTAAGTTCCTCCAATAAATATATTTATATTTAATTTATTCTTCAAAGTGGCAGTTCTTAAAATTCACATGCTTACTTAATTAGTTCGAAAAGTCAAAGTTTAAGGGCGAAATGTTGTTTTTCTAAATGTTTTGTATTTGCATAGCAATTACTTCAAAACTGCGAAATTTTTGGTTTAATTGAAAGCCAAAATGCAGCTGCCAAAAACATTTAAGTTATATTTGCAAGGAGTATCTAGACAAGACCAAGGGAATGGAATAGGGAACAGGGAATAGGGAATCCTCTTGTGAGCAAGTGGCGCGTCTAACCGCGACGAGGGGAGGTTGAGGAGTTTGCCATTTGCATGGCCAACATGGAAAACTGCAACTGAGATGGCAACTGAGTAGGGAAAAACTCTCTTCTCATTTCTCAGTCTCAACTTACCAAGTTGCATAATACATAATTTTGTTTTCTTTTCAGCGTGTGTGCTCGTTTATTATTTCTGTTTCTGTTTCTTTGCTTTTCTTTGCTCCTCTTTCTTTTTTTCTCTTTTTCGCTATGTGGCACAACAGCTTCGCGTCTTCAGCATTCTCTGAAAATTCCCTCATCTCCGTGAAAATTCTCTTTCTCTTGGCTGCATTCATATTTTCACACCCTTTAGGATTATTTCGTGCATGCCATGGCCGTGTGTAAGTTGACTCAAGAGGAGCTGCAGGAGCTGCAGGAGCAGTAGGAGCTGCAGGAGCTGCTCCTGTTACCATTTCTACTGTACAAGTTGTTTCAATACCCTGTAAAAGATAACAAAGGTTATACCAAATTTTACAGAACACTTATAATACAAATTATAACAAAAATAATACATCATTTATTTATTTATTTATTGTATCACTTTTTACCAGGGATTAAAACCTTAACCGAAACCGTAACCTTTAACCGATAAAAACCGATTGAAATTTGTAACCGTAACTGAAGCCGTAACCGATAAATTTTTTAATTTATAGAAATTTTACAGTGCTTTACAACTTACCCCTTATCATTTTTCAAAAAATTTCGAAAATTTCAAATTTTTGAAATGAAACAAATCTAAATGCAGAACGAATTTAGAGGTAAAATCATAAATTTTGATCAAATTATGCGCGTTTGAAATTATGGAAATACAGAAAATATTCGAAGATTTACAAAATTTTCAAATTTTGCAAATTTTTTATATTATTAAATTTCTTGCAGAAACAATTAGATGCCATAAAATTCAGAGATTAAAAAATAATTTAATTTATAAAAATTCCGCATAGAAATCTTTTAAATTTTGATAAAGTTATAATATTGAAAGTTATAAAAAATTGGTCGAACTTATAAACAGATAAAACAAATATTTGATTTCAACTCAATAAGTTTAGAAAAACACATAATGTATGATATAAATATGTATATATAGAGAAATTTGAATTATGAATACTCGATATCTTTTAATCTGACAATTTATGTAAAAGAGATATATATATAGGAATTGGATTTATTTCTAAGATCTGTTAAAGAAACATGATATCTTTAAATCTGACAATTTAATTGTAAAGTAGTAGTTGTAAAATAAAATTGCAAAGTTATAAAAAATATAAAAACTGATGTAAACTTTTAAACAGATAAAGCAAATCATTTGATCTCAACTCCGTAAAAAGAACATATCATGTAAGATATATATAAAGAGTAATTTTAATTACATATGATTAGTTAAAGAAACTTGATATCTTTAAATCTGGCAATTTAGTTGTAAAGTACTAGTTTTAAAATAAAATTGTAAAGTTATAAAAATATAAAAATATATAAAAAACCGATGTTAACTTATAAACAGATAAAACAAATCATTTAATATCAACTGAATAAGTTTAGAAGAACACATCGTAAAAGAGAAATACATAGAGGAATTTAAGTTATGTCTAAGATCTGTTAAAGAAAGAGGATATCTTTTAAGTCGGGCAACTTATTTATAAAGTTAACACTGCTCTCCGCATCTTTTTTTAAAGCAATTTAAATTAACAGCAATGGTGGTTATATAAGTGTGTCTGTGAGTGTGTCTGTGTGTGTGTGTGTATCTGTGTCTGTCTGTGTGTGTGAGAGTGTGAGTGTGTTTGATTATGCCTCGTGGATTCATGGCTGCTCTGACTGAGCTGCAGACTGAGGAGAAGGATGTCAGGACTCAGGACTCAGGACTCAGGACTACGACGTGCAATTGGAATGCAATTTGTTATGGAAGTTAAGTCTCCACTTGTCAGTTAAGTTTACGCTTCACTGTTTGACTGTTGTCGCATGTTGCCCCATGTTGCCATGTGGTCCATGTTGCCCCATGTTGCCCATGTTGCCCATCCATATGCATGTCCTTCCATCCAGACTCTTTTTTCCCAGTCGCTATGTAGTTAAAAATAATTAAAGTCTTTAAATATTTAAATTAATTTGCAGTGCAGCACCAAATGAATATTGCGCTGTTAATTGGTCCCCAGTAGTCAACCCCTCGTATACGTAATATTTTTATTTTCATATACATATATATTTAGAGTCATCAGTCTAACTAACAAACAAATTGACCAAAAACGCAAAAGAAAACTAAATAAATAGTTTCTTATATAAAATTTGAATAATTAAATAGTTTTAAATAAGTGAATTATTTATACTTGTATATATTTATAAATTAAATAAATATAGAAATATAAATTTAAAAAATATAAATATTAATATTATAATATTATATATTATAAATATTTAACTTAATTACTAGTTTTGCTTATTTAAATTTTATGCAACTTCATTAACCCAAAAAATTAGCATACTTATGGGAGTAATTTATTTATATTTTTTATTTATTTATTATTATTACGTTAGCTAAATGAAGTAGACCAAAAAAATGTTTTAGCATTTAAAAAAATATTTATGAATAATAATTGTAAAATTTTGCATATCTAAGCTAACCATTTAATTAAAATAATAATAAATAATATACTAAATCCTTTCTCTAAGTGTATTCATTTTATATAAAATTCAATCTTAAAGATCTTTATTATTTGTCTTATTCATTTTATTTAATATCTTTACTTTAATTTTGTATTTATTTATTGTAATTTTAAATTTATTTAATTCTATAAATAAATGACTTATTTATTTCAGAATTTGACTTTAAGGTTTCCAATTAAATAATATTATAATACATTTTTTTTAATGTAATGAATATTTTTTATATATTTTATTTTAAACATACATATACCATATTTTTGATTTGCGCCATATACTCATTATATTTTAATTGTATAAATTCGCTAAGCTAAAATCTTACTTGTTTTATTTTAATTGTATCAAATATCCAAGTTACAATCCTACAATTGAAATATAACGAGTATATGACGCAAATTAAAAGAGGTTTAAATATATATTAATTTTTAAAAATTTCTGCTTTCATTTCATTAACATTATTATTTGTAATTATTATATATCAGGGACAGAAATTAATCGTTATTAATAAAAAAAACTACAACTAAAAAACTAAACTTTAAGAACAAGTGCCATTTTTATTTCAAATATACGACATTTTTTATTTCTCAATGTTTTATTTAAAATAATCTTCAGAAACTCTTAAAAAAAAGAAGAAAGAAGAAAAAATAAAAATCAATAATAATAATTATTTATTTGTTTTTAAATCACAAATAACCATTAAAATTTATTTATTTTGCTTATTCCTCATAACAGTCATGATCACTGTTATTTATTGTAATTATAAATATAATATAATTTTATGGGCATGGAGAATTAACACAATTTTTAACTTAAAAAAACATAAAAATATTTATCTTAATTTTAAAATAATATTTTTATTTGCCTCAATTTTCTCACTGATCGATTGTTTTTCCTACGTAGTTTTTAGATAAACTTCTCTACAATCTGACTGAGAAAAATTTCAGAAAATCCTGAGCATAAGAAAACTTCTTATAGGCCAGTTTAGGCCCTGGAAATCGATGGCGCCAATGGCAGATGTAGAATTGTTAGTGCTTCTTGGGTATATAGGAAAATTGTTAGTACTATGTGTTTATTTAGGGGTTGATAAAACTTACGCATTACGAGTATTATAGCCATCATTTAGACATATATAGCGACGGCTTAGGCAACTGCCAACTAATGGAGCTGAAGACCAAAAACATAGTTAACAACAACAGCAACAACAACAACAGCAACAACTACACTGAGCGCCTAAAATTATGCTACACACATACAAAGAAAATAATACTCATAAGCAGCCGATTTACATGCAGCAAAAATGTTGATTAGAAAATTAATTAAGGTTTTTACGATGCCGCCAGTTTTATGATCCCAAGTTGAGTTTTTCCCTTCAAGTCCATATCCTTGGTCGTCAGGATTTTCATGCTTGGAAAAACTTTCGCTCGGCGAATTTACGACATTTTTATGGCGTACTGCCATGCGAGGGCTGCTCGTAAAAAGTGCGTAAAAAAGTTTGTTGCTGTTGTTGTTGTTGTTGATAAGACCGACAGTTCATTCCACAAAACAATGATTCCAGTTTTCTACGAGTATTGGCCGCATATGCAGATGAGTTTGCCATAAAATTTCCAACTGAAGTTTTGCTCAATAAATAAATTTCAGCGCTCACTGTGACGAAGCCTTTCTTGTATCTACACTTTTAAATAGATTTGTGGCTGATGTTGAATACATTTTCAAACTTTTGCACTACAAAACATCTTAAAAACAATCATCATAAAATGCAAACATAAACAAATTTCAAATTTATTACACTATGTAACCAAATAGACTCTTATTTTTTGTATCACTTAGCAAATTCAATTTTTCTGATGAGTTAAAAACACATTTTAAATATTTTTATAACCAAACTTTTCTAAATTTTTAAAAACCAGCATTTTTTTAATGCTTGCGCTAATGAATTTCAATGAAACATATCTTTAAAAATATCTTCAATGACGACTAATATATGCAGTTATTTAAATATAAATTAATATAAATTTTTTTAAATATAAGTTAAAACTTTTTTCGAATTTTTCAAGAGTTTTAAAGTCGACAAATATTTTCCAAAATTTGTGAGCGGTCAAAAAAATCTATATTAAAAAACTTAAAAAAAAAAAAATAATAATAAAAAAAAACATTTTCTTAAAAAGAAAATTTTTAAAGCACTTATTTCATCTTTCTTCTCTTTCCGAAAATGTGAATTGGGTATAAAATAAAAATGAGACTGTTAATTAGAACTATTAGAGAAAGACACTACACTTAAAAAAAACTTTAAAAATGTAATAGATTTTTAAAATTAAAAGTAATTTCTTAAATAGAAACATTTTTTAGAGCGCTTTTTTATCTGTTTTTCTATTTCAGAAAAAGTGAATTGGATAAAGATTACAATTAGACAGTTAATTATAATTATTGAAGATATATATAAAAGCTTAAAAAATTAAAAATAATGTATAGATTTATTCTTAAGTCACTTTATTTAATCTTTCTTCCATCTCAAAAACAGAGAATTGTTTAAAGATGAAAATCAGACTGTTAACTAGACTTATTGAAGAAATAGAGTGTAAAAGCTTAAAAAATTTAAAATAAAATATAGATTTTAAGCATAAAAAAAGTTTTTATTAATATTAAAATTTTTAAGTCACTTTATTTAATGTTATTATTTGTTAAAGAATGAAATCAGATTGATAATTAAAAATTTTCGAGAAATAGGGTATAAAAGCTTCGCTTAACTTTCAAATCATAGAATATACCCTACAGTGCTTGTACATATATTTTAACGAGCAGCTGAGAAATAAAGTCACCCCTCCCCACCCCACCCCTCCCCTACTCCCCTGCTCCGCTTTAAGCTGCATGCAACACACACACAACAAAGTACGCGTCGGAAAGGAAAAAAAGGGGGCAGAAAGAAGGCAGCGAGGGTTGCTCTACTCGTTGATGCCACAATGCCACAATGCACAATGGCAACTTGACGAAATCATTATTTCGCTCCGACATTTATTGATGCCATAAACTTGAAGATTTATGCGCCGCACAGTGACACCGCCACCCCCCGTTGTTGCACATTGCCGTCGTACCACTGTGGCAAATACTGAAAACCCCTCGTAACCAAGAACCAAGAACCAAGAAAACCCACCCGGTCATTGATACGTATACCCAACAATTGTGGTGCGATGCCAACTCCAACTCCAATTCTCATTCTCATTTTCATTGCTATTTGGCCATGTCAAATTTCTCTCTTTTTGGCATATTGCAGCACAGTGGGACACATTTATGTGTGTACACTGTACAGTAGTCAATTTGATTATTTTGACAAAGCAATCACTTAGCTTCCAATTTAATTACAAATTAAAATTAAATAAATAATGGCAAGTCGTTTAATAATTAAATTGAACACAATAAAATTTTAATATATTATATGTTTTGTGTATTTTTATTTGATTGAATTCATATATATTAATAAATAATAATATATGATAATAAATCAATAAAAATAAATAACACATAGTATTACGAATAAATTAAATATTAATCTCATTGATGACATTAATATTTTCTCTAGTTAATAGTTTCTGAAATTAAATTTTGAAGTAAAAAATAAATAAAAAGAAACACAAGTAAACTTGATAATTTTCACAAAGCAATCACTTAACTTTCAATTTATTTATAAATTAAAACAATGGAAATAATTTAAAATAAATACATAATAGCAGGTTGCTTATCAATTTAATTAAACACTATATAATTTAAATATTTTAAATGTTTTGTATCTTTTTATTTTAATTAAATTTTGAAGTAAAAAATAAATAAACACAAGTCAACTTGATTTTTTGACTAAGAAGTCACTTAGTTTTTAATTTATTTATTAATTAAAGCAATGAAAAAATTATAAATAAATCAATAATAGCACGTCGTTTAATAATTGATATTGAAAACTATAAAATTATTAATATTTTAAATGTCTTGTATCTATTTATTTGAATTAAATTTTGAAGTAATAACTAAATATAACTGAAATTAACATATAGCATTATGTGTTAATTAAATATGTCTCACATTGATGATATTAATATATTAGTTTCTCAAGTTTTGATCTTGAGATTTAGAAAATTATACAAACTTTCAATAAGTATTCTAACTGAATTTATATATATGACATTTACATTTTTAAATAGTTTGATAAAAACATATTAGTTTATATTTGATTTGAAAAAATTCATAATTTTAACTTAACCAAATTTGTCTTTAACTTACTATAAATAAAAAAAAATATTACATTTTATTATAAAATATATTCATTTATTTCTGATTTAGAAAAATTCAAAAATGTTAACTTAACTAAATATATCTTTAAGTTAATATAAATATAACATTTTTAAATATTTTGATAAAACATATTAGTTTATTTCTGATTTGAATCAATTAAAAAAATTTAACTAATTAAAAAAAATTACAAATATGACAATTACTTAAAAATTAAAATAGGATTTATACAATTATAATTTAATTTTTAACGTAATTGTCAATGTTTTAAAGCTTTAAATAAATTAAAAACAAAAAGAATTAACACAACTTTTAAATTAAAAAATATATACAATAATGTTTTTTAAATTTTAAAAAATCAGATATAAATATAAAGTTCAACAGGTCACTGTTTTGGCAAAATAATTATGCCGACTAGTGTACATAGTGTTCCATAGTGTGTCATTCATGCTCGATAAGTCGCATTACACAATCTCCAGCTATATATAAAAATACAAGTATATATATTCATACACACACACACACACACACACACACAACAGCGTGTTAATTTATTTAAATTGACTACGTGCAAAGTTTACTCGGTTGCGTCTTGTGCCACGCCTCCCATTCCCAGCCGCCCATCAATGCGTTAGAGGGTCTGAGGTTTTGGGAGGCACTGTCTCAATGTTTACACAAATTTCACATTTTACTGCGCATCGTCAACTCCGTTGTCGTTTTTGTCTTCAAATGCAAACCAATTTGAAAACGTCGCGTTGCGTTGCCGGAATCTGTAGCTCAGATTTACGGAAAACATAGACGAATCAGAAGACGCTACAATGCATAAATTCCAAAAAGCATAGCTATTCTAATAGAATCATTGAAAAATTTCCTCATTTGAAAAAGTTATGAAAATGCAAAGCTTTTCAAAAAATCAAAGTTTAAAAATATTTAAAAATTTTTAAATTTTCTAAATGAACAAAATTTAAATGCAGAATGAATTTGGAGGCCGAATCATTAGAATCAAAATGATATTCCGCATGATAATCAGGTGATTTTTAATGAAGTTATGTGAGATCAAAATATTAGAAAAAATGGAAAAGGATTGGTATTAAAAAAAATATTCTGTAAATATTATAGCTGTTGATCCAAAAAAAATTAAATTTTTTAAATGAACAAAATTTAAACGGAGAATTAATTTTAGAACCAAATTTAAACCTAACATAAACAAAATATATACATATTCTTATTTAATTTTAAAATAATCAGATATAAATATAAAGTCCAACAAGTCACTGTCTTGGCAAAATAATTATAATAATTATTTATGATATTATCAAAGTTATTGAAAAAATGGATTGGGATTGGATTAAAAAAATTATTAAAAAATAGCTGTTGATCCAAAAAATAATTAAATTTTTTAAATGAATTAATTTTAGAACCAAATTTAAACCTAACATAAACAAAATATATACATATTTATTTTAAAATAATCAGATATAAATATAAAGTCCAAAAAGTCAGTGTTTTGGCAAAATAATTATAATAATTATTAATTATTTTATCAAAGTTATTGAAAAAATGGATTGGGATTGGATTACAAAAATTATTAAAAAATAGCTGTTGATCCAAAAAAAAATTAAATTTATTTGGATGCCAAATTAAAATGACATTCCGGATGATAATCAGGTAATGTCATTAATGAAGTTATGTGAGATCAAAATATTAGAAAAAATGGAAAGGGATTCGTATTAAAAATTTTTTTAAAAAATAGCTGTTGATCCAGAAAAATTTAATTTTTTAAATGAACAAAACTTAAATGCAGAATAAATTTGTAGACCAAATCAAAATGACATTCCAGATGATAATCGGTTGAGTTTTGATGAAGCTAGGAGCGATCAAAGTTTTTAAAAAATTAAAATAATGTATAATGAAGAAAATTAAATTTTCTAAATTAATTAATTTTAAATGCATTAAAATTATAACTGGAGTATTTGTTACATATATCAATGCATTATAGATGTACCCTAGAATTTCCACTGTAGCGCAGCTGGCAAACGCGCGCGCATAAAACCTCATTTGAAAGAGTGCCTCGACTCCGACTCCCGACTCAGACTCAGACTCTGTGACTCCGACTCCAACTCCCGACTCCAACTCTCGACTCCAACTCCGACTCCAACTGGACGATGACGTGCAGCAAAGACAACAGCTTGGAGTGCGTGGATGGAGGAATGTGACGTTACTGTCTCCGATTTGTGGAGGAGCACATTGCCTGTGGGTTGTGGGATGTGGATTGTGGGTGGGTTGTGGGTTATAATATGCATGAGCACAGCTGCTGCTTGTGCTGCTCCAGCTACAGTTTCCCCAGGCTGTCTTGGCAGCACACAATTCGCGTGTCAACAATAAGCGCAATAACTTAAGTTGCATTCAATGTGAAAGAAGCCAATGACAGGCAGTTGAATAAATTCAGCTGCAGGTGCAGACTCCCGACTCCAGAACTCCAGAACTCCAGAACTCCCGACTCCTGACTCCGGCCAGCTAATTAACTGGCAAATGCATTGCAGAGTGTAAACAAACAGTGTCCACTTGTGCAGCAGCTACTTGAGCTCCTTCTCCTACGGTTTACGACTCCCCTCCAATGAAGTGGCGTGCGCCTCGTCACGCAATCCTCCAGTTACTCCAGTTCATCCAGTTGCTCCTGCCTATTGAAGTTATTCACAGGAATTAAAACCGAAACAAAGATCGCTTTCAGTTACGGTTCCGGTTTAAGGTTTTCGGTTATCGGTTATGCAAAATCTTGGAGTATCGGTTTCGTAACGGTTATCGGTATTTCTAAATTTCTGCTTAAAAATACCAATATGGTTTCGGTTCACAAAAAAAAAATAAAAATTAAGGTTTTCGGTTGACCAAAATAACAATAGTTATTTATTGCTTTAAATTAAAAAAGACTTAATGCTCTTTTTTTAGCCTGGAAAATAGTGTTAACTGGTTACTGGTATGGTTCAGCGTAATGTCGATTTTATTATAATTTGATCTCATATAAATTTGGTTTCAAAATTTCGATTTTTTTTTTATTTTACTGATTTTTAATAACTTCGAACTGCCATAACTTTGTCAAAAACTCAATCAATTTCTATGTGCAAATGTAAATTTTAGCATAATTTTACCTCTAATTTCGTGCTGCATTTAAATTTTTTCATTTTTAAAATTTTAAATTTTTCGAAAATTAGGAAAATTTACATACTCCTTTGTATTTTTCGAAAAAATTCGAAAATTTTCAAAGTTTCAAAATTAACAAAATTTAAATGCAGAACAAATTTAAAGTTGCAAAATCATGCTCAAATTTATTTTCCGAGATGAAATTAATTGAGTTTTGACAAAGTTATGAAAGTTGCTCAGTAGCTGCGACGGCCAGAACCGAAATTAACCCTTATAAATAAATCGGTTACTAAACGGTTATTTTGGTTTAAAGAGTTTCGGCTTGTGGGTTTCGGTACAGCGGAGAAAAATTTTTTTCGGTTACGGTTTCCGTTACGGTTACAAATTTCAATCGGTTTTTACCGGTTAAAGGTTACGGTTTCGGTTAAGGTTTTAATCCCTGGTTAATTATGAAGAATACAACTTGTCAGTTTCTCATTTACAATAATTTTTGTTTAATGCTTTGGTTCTTGCAAATTCATTTTAACAATTTGTTTGTTTTTTTTTGAAAGCTGTTCCTAAATTTTGCTTATTTTAATTATAATATATCCACAGCTTTAACAATTGTCTTTTTGGGTTAAAAGAAATCAGTTGCAATAAATAGGAAACTAAATTAACAACTAAAATTGAGCAAAAATTATAAATTTGCAAACAATATTTTTTAATTATATATATCCGTTTAACGCTCTGAGTATATATGATATTTATCTATATATCTGTTTACATATTTATATATATATAAATATAGATAGTTGTGTATATAACTTGTATATAGCAATCACAAAACTTTTTTTAAAGAAGAAATAATCAGTAAAGAAAGTTAATAAACAATTTACATGCTAAACTAAACCATAAATTTTGAATGCTCAATTAAATCTACATACATATTTTGTTGTGACTAGATTTCATAATTGTTGGGCGCCTAAAAAAGTCAAGTCTAAGTCAAGCGATTGTTTTTCAAAAAACTGGCCAACAACAGCAATGCAAAGGATGTGGTGAGGAACACACTGCCCGGTATGGAACGACGTATGGGTAAATTGGGATCACGTTCCCGTTGGGCAAACAGTTCCACATCCGCCTCATAAGTCTCAAAGTTGTTCCAGTGCAGACACTTCTTAACCGCATAATCCCAACGACGATAAAGCAGCTCACGACCTGTGAATTGAAATTAAATTAATTAATATAGATTGATAAAAATTATATTTTTACATTTGCTTAAATCCATTAAACATTATCATGATAAAAAATAATGATAATGAAATCTATAACATTGAAACAATTACTTCTAAACTATTAAAAATATATTTAGGTAATTCTTAAAAATACAGGATTTAAAAAAAAAAATAATGACAATCCACAGCATTGAAAAAATTACTACTAATGTAATGACATTTTAATAGAATTTAAAAAAATTGTGTTGTAATATTGCATTTCATTTAAATTGAAAATGAAAAAATTAAAATAAAAATGCAATTCTAATGAAATTAATTTGAATTATAATTACTCAATAAAAGGTAATGAAATTTTATTTTGGCAATAATTGCAATGGAAACTTAATTTCAATAGCATCAATAATTTTATCTTATTTTCGGAAAATTTAAACTATTAAAATACGTAAGGTAATTTTTAAAAATATTGGAATTTATAAAAATGTTGAAAATACAATTTTAAATAGCCCAAAAGTTTTTTATTTAAAAACTGAAGGTAAAAAATATAAAAAATATTGAAAATCCAAATATGAAATATCATTTCATTAAATTTACTATTTTCTTTGCTAACGAAATTTGAATTGTCATTAGCTATATTTTTTTAATGATTATAAAATGTCATTTCATTAGCAGAGCATTATTTAATGATAGTGAAATTATTTTTTCATTATCAACGTATTTTTCAATAGCATTTAAATAACAATTCCAATAAAAATTAAATTTGGCATTGATTAAATCATAAATGAATTTAAATGTATAAGTTTAATTGGTTGAAATAAAAATGAGTTAATTAATTTCTAATTTAATCTATTGCTTTTTAAGCAATTTTTAAGTATAGGCGATTTTTTAAACATACTATTTTGCGTGTAGATAAATTTATATAAATACTAAATTTAATTTGTTGAAAAAAAAAATGCATTAATTAATTTCTAATTTAATCTATTGTATTAAAAGCAAATATAAAATAAAGGTGATTTTTTAAGCATACGATTTCGCGCGTAGATGAATTTAAATGAATAATAAGTTTAATTGGTTGAAATAAAAATTAATTAATTAGTTTCAAATTGTATTTTAAGCAAATTTTAAGCATAGGAGATTTTTAAGATACGATACGATTTCGCGTGTAAGTTTAATTCGTTGAAAAAAAAATTAATTAATTGATTTCTAATTTCATTAATTGTAATTTAAGCAAATATTAAATATAGATGATTTTAAATATACAATTTTGCGGGTAGATGAATTTAAATGAATACTAAGCTTAATTTGTTGAAATAAAAATGAATTAATTAATTTATAATGTCATCTATTGCATTTTAAGCAAATGTCAAGTATAGGAGATATTTTGATACATACGATTTTGCGTTGTTGTGGGTGAGAAGACATCCGTGGGTGGTGCGTACATGCGCGTCGCATAAGGTAACGACACAACTCGCATGGTCACGCCGGCAGCTATCATTGCTCCCAGGCCAGCTGGTGATGTAGTCTGCGGACGTTCCAGCATCCAACCGATAATGTCGGCAATAAACTGCACCAGGTGACTGTTCTCTGAATATTCGCCGCCAAATGTCAAGACGGGTTGCATGCACGATGGATCCCAGTTGGGTGTGTCCCGTTTGAAGGCTTGCAGCACCTCGTAGATCTGAAAACCAGTTGCCTCATAGGCGGCCTGTGTAATATTCTCTGCTGTCGTCTGACTGGACAGTCCAAGGATTATTCCTCGCGCATCGTAGCGCCAATAAGGCGCATACAGACCATGAAAGGCGGGCACAAGGTAATCTCCGATCGCTTGGCCGCAAGTCCACACTCCACATTGAGCATGCTCGAGGAGCAGGACGAGGAGATCATTGAGTTCTCGCCAATAAATGTATTAAGTGATTCAACCACATTATCATTGGAATTGATTTCCGTATTAATGCGCAATCCCTGACGCAACCAGTTGACGGTGGATCCCGCATTGGAGATGGCACCCTCCAGGGTAAAATGCGTATCGGCAGTGGCTCCCAATTTGTGCGCTATGCCCGTAATCAAACCATTATCCGACTCAATCCTCTGTTGTGCGGTATTCAAAAGAACAAAGCAACTGTCGTCCAGGGTACAAACATTCTGACCCGCCTTGACGCACAGTTGACCCAACAATGCCGCTGGCTGCTCTCCAATCATGCCCGCAATTGGCACACCCATCAATGGACCCTCCACAATATAGCCAAAGATCTCGGAATTTGAACGTATACGTGGCAGCATTCCCAATGGCAGTTTAAAGAATTTACACAGCTTCACATCCCACTGCTCGGTGGCGACATTCATCAGCGATGTGTAGTGGGCATTGGTCACATCCGTGGAGTGCACGCCCACATCGACGCCTCCAGTTAGATTCTACAAAAATATACAATATATTAATCATTTATAGCCATATAAATTGTATAACAGAAATTGTAAAACTATAATTTTTGGATTTTTATTATCAAAAAACTAAGATAAGAATTAATAAAAATTATTTTTATAAAAAAAAAAATAGCTTATTGTTATTATTTTACAATTTGAATGTAATGTTTTCCGTAATAAATCAAAAATAACTAGCAAATGAAAATAAAAAGGTTTCTTTGAATTTAGTAATGAAAATTTAAAGTATGAGTTATTTTCTACAAAATTTTAAATTAGCTGTTTTTTATTTTAATTATCATAATAAAAATTTAAAAAGTGTTGTTTTTATAATAAAGATTTAAAAAGTGTGGTTTTTATAATAAAGATTTAAAGTGTTATTTTTATAATACAAATTTAAAGTGTTATTTTTATAATACAAATTTAAAGTGTTATTTTTATAAAACAAATTTTAAATATAAAAATGTGTACCTAACAGTTTTTGTTATACTAAAAATTAAAAAAAAAGGTTTCTTTGATTTTAATAATGTATATTGAAAATAAGAGTCACTTTGGATAAAAATCAGAGTTCTTTTTTTGATTTAAATATTTAAAATAAAATAAATAAATAAAATTAGATATTTTATGATTTTTCAATAAAAATTAAAAATCAATTATTTTTCCCAATTTCACTTTTGATGTTAATTTAAAACAGACTAATTTTTGATTTAAATATTTAAAATAAAATAAATTAATAAACAAAATTAAAGTTATTTTATGATTTTTAAATAAAAATTAAAAATCAATTATTTTTCTCAATATTTATTATAAAAATTGAAAATAAGAGCTTAAATAAATTTGCATATTGAAATTATTTATATAAAAATCAAAATTGACTTTTTAAATCAAAAATTCTAATAAAAATTTTAAATAAAAATGGACAGACCGCGAAATAGACTATATATGTATAGAGGATTTTCGCATACATCCAGATAATTATTTAATTAACTCGTAACTCTTGCTTGTCCCCTATCATCCCGATCCCTGCTCCCATGTTCCCATGCTTACCCATAACAGCCACGAGTCCAGTGTGCCAAATAAACACTGCTCATCCTCCACAGCCTTCGCCACCGAGGGTACATTCTCCAACAGCCATTTAATCTTCAAGGCACTGAAACAGCTGCTCAATGGCAGCCCGCTGCGATATCGCACATAATTCACATTGTGCTTGACATTATGGAGCAGGGACTTGAGAAGCGGAGTGCAGCGGCAATCGGACCAACCAATTGCATTGTGTAGGGCCTGACCCGTCTGTTTGTTCCAGAGCACAGTGGTACCACGTTGATTGGCAATGCCAACAGCAATGATGTCATGCGGACTGATTTCCAGTATCACTAGATTTTTATAGGCAGTCTACAAATACATTTTGGAGTTGTGTTGATTACATAAAAATGATATAATCACAAAATGAAACGCACCTCAATGCACTCCTGCATGTGTTTCCAGATCTCGGCGGGATCGTATTCCAGCCAGCCGGCATTATGCACAATCTGACGCAGTTTGAGTTCGTGATAGGCCAACACTTCGGCATTTTTCGTTGAATAAATCTATGGAAATAGATATTGAGTCAGCGTGCGTTTGTTTGTTTGTGTGTGTGTTAGTTATGCAGTGTGTTCTTTTTGGACTCTTACTAAAAAACGACAGTGCGTGCTGCTCACGTATGCAACGCCAATGAGTGCTCCAAATCTTCCATAGCGTTCGTCGTTCATTATTCTCCGCAAATTTATCTAGGAAATCGAGCACGTGCCGTGATTTTTTTTCTGTTTTTGTTTTTGTTCTAAGCGCGACGCGCGCCAAATGCGTCGCTTGTAATCCGTTGATTTGATGTGTTTAATGTGTTGCCGTCACCACGACCTCGTCTGCGCCTTGCTGACTCCGACGATCAGCCGCCCAAAATAGATTCCTTTGTGTGCACAATTAAATATGATGCATAATTTGACGAAATTAAGCAAGATTTTTAAAAAACTCATTGATTGTTATTTAAGCAGCGGTACAACAGTGTGACCGCATTCTGCAAACACAAAAATACTGCTGCCCAAATACACATGAGCGTCAAAAAAATACTGCATGAAACTTATAACGGAAATATGCAGTATTCAAAAATTTGAATTTATTTTTCCTTCACAATATCAATATATATTTAAGTAACGGACAATAGCATTAATTAATAAATGACAATAGCAATAAAATAAATCGAATAAATACATAGACATTACATTACGTTTAATTGTATTTTATTACGTCTGAATTTATGTCTCATAAGAACTTATTACGCATAAATTTTACTGGTTTTCATAATATAATTAAATCATATAATCTGTTTTAAATATAATTTAAATTGTAAAAAAAACTGCGCTTCAGTGAATTTTCTTATTATTCTCATTATTAAGCTTTGTTCTTAGGAATTAGAATTAAAAAAGCCAAATTATATATTTTTAATATAACTAGTATAATACATAACAGTATAGAAAATTGAATAATAAAATAACCGAAACCAAAAACAGAATTGTTTACATTGATATAAATTTAGACATGGAATAATGGAAGACATGGAAGAAGATACCCACAATAAACCAATAAACAGGTTTTTATGATTATAGGGTCTCAGATAATACAGCTCTTATATTGTCCAAGTTCAACACAAAAGTTGTCCGACCTTTGTACTTTGATTTTAACAGCTGATCAAAATTAAAACATTTCTCGGGATCGCAATTATCGCTTTCATTCATCATTGCACAATATTGTAAGGAACTTACTAACCATATTAATGGTATAGGGTATAAAAATGCCTCGTAATGCACAACTTGCAGATTTTTTCAATATAAGACTTGATAAAAGAGAAAATATAAGAGTAGAAGACTTTGTCTCTCTGAGCAATCAATATTACAAACAAATTACTAGTATAATCAGTGTTGGCATGCTTTAAGAAATTAGCTTTACCGAAAACCATTAAATCGGTAGGTGAATTGAAAGATTATTTTAATATTAGAGTAGTAATTATTAAGTATGTATTTGTTCCTATAATTATATTATAATTTATTCTTTTTAGGCCACAATTTTTATAGCCTGAAGATCTTTAAAGTTGGCTATAAAATAGCTAAATTTGCAGGCTACGATCGGCATCACTAGCGTGTTTTGTGTGATAAGCTCAATAGCATAATTTTCCAGTATAAACAAACATATGTAAGAATTGTTGGACTAGTCTCTCTCTGGGAACAGACGAGTTCAGTTCTTTTCTGCTTCGAAATGTTTGTTAGCTGTGCTCTTTTCATAATATTGTGCATTCTGGTGCACTGGCTATATAGAGTGAATAAAGATTATTATATCCTAGCTTTCTTTTCGAGACGCGTACGCACCAAGGATGGAAGACCCGTTGAGAGCATTGTCCCTATACCCAAGGGTACCACAATCTTTGCCAATTGCTTTGATTTATACGGCAAAGACGATGGTAGGTTAACAATATGGCGAATACTCGTAAGATCACTTAAATTCTTCTCTCTTTCTCTCTATCTGTAAAACAGCTGGAGTTTTTAAACATGCTCGAAAGATAGCAAAGGAATGTGGACGCAATTATTTAATATATAGCTTAGGCAGACCCATTTACAGTGTCATCGATCCGGAAAATATTGAATTTATATTAAACAATACAAAACTGATAACTAAAGGTCTTGTTTATACATTTATGCAGCCGGCACTGCGAACTGGTTTATTAACCGCCACAGGTAATTTATTCAGTAATCCACTCTGAAAATTGCTTTATGAGATTTATTAATTTATTGTACAGGTCAAAAGTGGCATATGCGACGCAAAATGATAACGCCCACCTTTCATTTTAATATATTGGGTCAATTTCAGGAAGTTTTCAGGTGAGCTTTACAAAAAAACAAGTGAAAATATAGGAATTTAATGTTCTCCTTGAAATCAGAGCGGAAAGTCTCAAGTTTGTGGAACAATTCCAGAATCAAACGGAAAGTGAAATTTCCCTCAGCGAACTTATTCCAAAGTTTACACTCAACAGCATTTGCGGTGAGCTAAAATTAATTTAATTACTTTTAATTAATATAAATAAAAATTAAATGATTTATAGAGACTGCGATGGGCATTAAACTTGATGATATGACCGAGAAGGGCGATCGTTATCGTGAGAGCATTAAAATGGTTGAAAAACTATTTATAAAACGCTTAAGCAATCCATTGCATTATAGTAAAAAGATGTACAATATGTTTGCCGCCAGCACGGATGCTCCATTTTTGAAGGTAATGCATGATTTCTCTAGTGAAATTATTGCCAAGCGTCGAATTCTCTTGGAAGAGGAACTGCAGCAAAGACGCGTCGATCAATTGCCCGACGATGACATGTGAGTCCATTAATAAAAGAGTTACGCAATAAATATAATTAATATATTTCTATAAATGCAGTTATATTAATAAAAAGCGTCGTTTTGCCATGTTGGATACTCTAATATGTGCGGAAAAGGACGGTCTAATTGATCATAATGGAATTTGCGAGGAGGTCGACACTTTAATGTTTGGAGGCTACGATACTACATCAATGTGCCTCATTTTTGGTCTTATGAGCTTATCGTTAAACGAGGATATACAGGAGCGTTGCTATCAGGAGATAATAAATAATATAGATGGTAAGAAGTCATACATATAGGAGAACACACTGAAAGTTTTGAAATTAGTCCTTTCTTGCAGTAAAATTTAGAAATCTTTTGACTTTTACATGAAGAGTATATAGGATTTTAATGGGAAATTCTCGCATAATGTAGAACAGGCTAAATTCGAATTTTTCCTTTTTTCCTTGAAGTAAAATTTAGAAATCTTTCGTCTTTTACCTGAAGAGAATATTATATTTTAATAAGAAATTCTTACACAATGTAGAACAGGCTAAATTCTAAACTTTCTGCGTCTTAAACCCAAGAAAAGTGATTATTTGAATTACAAAAACGGAGATTATGATATTTTTTTAATTTAATCATATTTTAACAAATTCCTATGTCTATTTATAGATGATCTTAGCACTTTGGACATTAACCAGTTGGCGAAATTTAAGTATTTGGAATGCGTTATTAAGGAAACGATTCGCATGTATCCTTCAGTGCCCGTCATGGCTCGTCAGGCGCTAGAAGAGACCGAACTGCCCAATGGCCTCATTTTACCCGTCGGAACACAGATTGTAATGCACCTTTTTGATCTACACCGTAATCCCAAATATTGGGATGCCCCTGAAGAATTTGATCCAGATCGTTTTCTGCCAGAGAATCACAATAATCGTCATACATTTGCCTATATTCCATTTAGTGCCGGTCAGCGGAATTGTATCGGTAAGATATACTTTATTCTGGACTTGAATTTTGTTTCTAATGCTTTTATTTCAATAGGTCAAAAGTACGCCATGCTAGAGATTAAAACGCTGCTTATACATATTATTAAGGAATTCAAAATTTTGCCACTTATCGATCCTAAAGATCTGATTTTACACAGTGGCATTACTTTGGGTGTTAAAAATAATATTAAAGTGAAACTTGTAAGAAGAAATTGATTAATAAAAACTACTTAAAGCCAACAAATATTTAGTTTGTATAGCTTGTATTACAGCTGAAAAATAAAAATACTTTTGATGCCACGCAAAATAAATATAACAAAAATAATAACGTACCGTTAGCTAATTTAAATTTAAATAAACCGCGCAAAAAATTAGCGCAATGTTCTGTGTCGCAAATATACTGAAAAGTATTTAAATACTGTCAATTGTTATTTAGGTTGGCAGTCTGGGCAACAATGAAACAAGTTGGCAGCACTATGTAAAATGAGCGTGCGCAGAGCGCGTAAAACAAAAATGGAAAAACAGAGAGACAGAAGACGTCGCGCACGCAACGGTGTTTTAACAATTGCTAAATAAAAATAAAACCATTCAGTTGATATTGATGCGCAATTGAGAGTTTAATCAATGAAAAGAACGGCAACTCATTTCGGTAGCTTAATTCAACACACACAAATCAAAGCAGAATAGAACAACAACAAATTTCTTGAGGATACTTCGATAAGAGGAGGCGCAAAACAAAATAATAATAATAAGAGGAATCAAAGAAAATGCAACGATATTATGCGGAACGTGAGACAACGGGTCCAGAGTTTGGTAAGTACGCGTAGTACGTACTTCTGGGCAAGCACAATACACAATTGAAAAGTGCAGAATCAACCCCCAGCACAACAACAACAGTAACAATAACAACAACACAGTCTTCCCCTAATAGAGAGAAGACGGCCTAAGGGTTGCTCCTGCTGTTGTTGTTGTTGTTGTTGCTGCTACGAAGAACGTAGAATGTGAAATATGCTGTTATTGTTCTTGTTGTTGTTGTGACGCAGATTTTAACGATTTTTCCCAAAAACAAATCCCACACAGACGATCGCCTCATAAAATTGGTACGCGCTAATCCTGCCATTTATGATGTCAGCCATCCGCACTATCGACGTAATCCCGTTAGAGTGGACATATGGGATCGCATTGCAAATGAACTCGGCGCCTCATGTAAGTAGAGAACGAGCGAGACGAGAGAGAACGCGAGAGAACACGACTAAAAGAGACCCTGTAATTAGTCTTAGGTAGAGAACTAGACAAATCTCTGTTAAGGAACTTTCATTTAATTATTTTTACATTTATACATGTAGAAATGTCTACAGTGAGGAGAACCTAACTGCAAGAGACCCTGTACTTAATATCAGGTTGAGAACTATACAATTCTCTCAGTTAAGCAGCTTTCTTAAAATGATGTTATTTATATTTACACAAGTAGAAAAGGCTACAATGTAGAGAACACGACTGAAAGAGACCCTGTACTCAGTCTTAGGTAGGAAACTACATAATACTCTCAGTTAAAGAACTTTGTTAAAATTCTATTTTATTTATATTCAAGTAGAAAAGGCTACAATGTCGAAAACACAACTGCTAGAGACCCTGTACTTAATATCAGGTAGAGAACTATAGAATTCTCTCAGTTAAGGAACTTTCTTCTAAATATTTTAACATTTATACAAGTAGAAATGTCTACAGTGAGGAGAACCCAACTGTAGGAGACCCTGTACTTAATCTCAGGTAGAGAGCTATACAATTCTCTCAGTTAAGGAACTTTATTTTAATTACGTTTACATTTATACAAGCTGAAATGTCTACAGTGAGGAGAACCCAACTGCAAGAGACCCTGTACTTAATCTCAGGTAGAGAACTATACAATTCTCTCAGTTAAGGAACTTACTTACAATTATATTTATTTTATATTCAACTAGAACAGGCTACAGTGTAGACAACCCGACTGCAAGAGACCCTGTACTAAATCACAGATAAAGAATAAAATCCAACGAGTTTTATATTTATTTAGATCAAATTTATAGAACCTTATTTCGTATCTACATATATTAAAAGTAACAGGAAAGGCTGAAGGAGACCCTGTATTTAATCTCAGGTAGAGAACTACACAATTCTCTGAGCTAAAGCACTTTCTTATAATTATTTGTAAATATATATATAAGAGAAACAAAGTCTATGATGTGGAGAACCCAACTGCAAGAGACCCTGTACATAGTCTTAGGTAGAAATTAGCAGAAAAGCATGTAAGATACCTTGTATTTAATTTTATATAGAGAACTAGACATTCTTTTAGTTAAGTAACTTTCTTATAATTATTTAAATTTATATTTACACAAGTAGAAAAGTAGAGAATCTTACTACAAGAGACCCTGTACTTAAACTAAAGTAGAGAACTACTCAATTATTATAGTACGAAATATCGTATTTATGATTAAATGAGTCAAACATGCTCTCATAGACCCTGTAGCTAATAAGTCTAAGTCTACTATACTCTCCAGTATTCCCATTTTCCTTTAATCCGACAATTTAGAAACATATTTAAAATAAAATATCATTTAAATATAAGTAATCAACATTTATTAAACATTTTTCAGCTCGATTTCTGCAAACGAAATGGAAGAACATCCGGTACAATTATCTGCAGGAGATCAAGGCGCTGGAGACGGGCCAGGTGAATCCGAATGTGCGCAAGCGACGCTTCACCGAGGATCTATCGTTTCTACAGAACACCGCACAAACGTACAATGTGAAAAAGGCGCAAGCCTATATTGCCCAGACCAATACACCGAATAATAATAAAAAGAATAAGAATAATAATGATGATAATGGCAGCAGCGACAATGATAGCAACAGTTTTCTCTACCCAGATCCGGAACACTTGCGCATTGATCCCTCGGATAGCTATGATATTATCGAGCTGGATGATAATGATAGTGAGGATGGTTCAGCGCCCATCGATGGACATAGCGATGATAATGAGATTGTGCCCGAGTTAATGGTGATGGAATCGAAACCCGATGTCACCATACAGCAATCATCCTCGTTGTCGAGTGTCAATGGCAACGGTAGCCATAACAATACGCAAGTTAGTTCACCGGCCTCATCACCACTGTTGACGCCCATGGTGGTCATGGGCAATGGCTATGAGCAATCGGATGATAAACCGCAATACCATCAACAGGATCTCAAGTCACAACAGCAACAACATCACAGCAGCAATACATCGCTGTCCAATGGTGAAGTGACCATTGAACCCATATTTAAATCGTCGCTCACACGACGCTCGGCGCCCGTTGGCGATATTATGGCGAATGCGGCGAAACGAAAGGCGATGACAGTTCCACTTCCAACATTAACGCCAATTAATGATCCCATTGAACTCTATTGTCTATCCTTGGTGGACACACTGCGCAGCATGCCCAGATCGGAGCGGGAACGGGTCAAATTTGAGTTTGCCAGCATTCTAAAGGATGCCAAGTACAAGGACGAGGCTTAATCTCTCACTTTCTGGATCATCTTTTAATGCATTACGTACAATTATTAAGTAATATTATTTTGAAATTAATTATTATAGAATTTTTCTAAGACGCTATTTAGGCTAAGCTTAATGTTTATAATTATGAACGTATTTAATTAATTTTTATTACAATGATGTAGTATGTGTCCATATCTATTCAGTTGTATCAACAAACAAACAAACAAATAAAATCAATTAAACAAAAATAAAAGTTGACTCCTTTTATTCACCATCCCATATTTCACCAAATTGAAACACTTTCACTTTATTGTTTGCAGCTCAAACGCTTTTTATTTCGCATAAAGTATTAGGTTGTATTTAAGGTATTTCGTAGTTGAAACGTTTATAGTTTATAGCAGATTAACATCTTATTATTTCTATGCTCTATTTACCCTCGACAACGTTTAGTTGCATATTTATATATGATTGTGAATATAAATTCAATAAATCTACAATTACGCTTAGTATTTTTCAATATAAAATCTACAAAAACTGACTGTTAATATTCAAAAAATGAAGAGTTTTACATTACATATAATTATTATAATGTTTCTATATATTTTTATATATATAGTGCCGTAAGGTTTACGTACAACATTAGGATTAATAAATAGTCATGTGTTTGATTTTAAAAACTTAACATTCATAATTAATATGTGTTAAATGAAAAACAAAAATATTTGAACTATCAACTAAATTCATATCAAATATATATATTATATGTATATATTATTTAGTAGGTATAATTCAAAACAGAAAACATATTTGTTTTGCCCGTTTTATGTCTGAGCTGCAGCTATAAAACTACTCTAGAATTATCTACACATCACGTCGCGGTGTATTTAGCACAGAACTTTGGGTCTGCAATTGACGGCCATTGTTGGATGCATCCTGGCCAGTCTTGTTGCTATCATCCGCGTCCAAAATGTCCGAGAGATCATACATGTTGGGCTGATAAGCCATTAGCTCCGAACCGCTGCTAACTGCAAGTTGTAAAATAATTTCAATTAGCAGATAATTCAAGTTTAAAAGAGATTCAGACAAACCTTTCTTATCGCCGCCCATGTTATCAGTCAAAAAGGACAGACCGTAGTTATCCAAGACATCTGAATCATTAAAGAGCTGCAATTAAAAATAAGCAAATATATTAGTTGAATTGTGTTTCAATTAGTTTTGTTAATTATTGAATGCAGTGTCTGCTTTTAGCTAATTGTTGGACGCACCGCGCTGACCTTCAGTAGCAGCTCCTCATCGGTTAGCTGCAAAGCAGGCATCCTGCCGACAACTGTCTTCGGCACAGCCTGGATGCGCACATAGAATAAAATATATACACATCAATTCACGAACCGTAGCGGTAATCATTTTAATTATTAATAAAACAAAATTGACTAGCTGATTTTTATCACAATATTTAAATATAACTCTTTTTGATTTGAATTTAAATAATAATTAAATGTTTTCAACTTCAGATCTTTTAATATAATTTAGTATATTTTGTAAAACAAAAGTTGAGCTGCTGATTTTTATCAAAATATTTAAAAATAACTAATTTTTTGGATATATGAAATGTTTTCATGTTCAGATCTTTTTATATAATTAAATATAAATTATAAAACAAATTTAGTTGCTGATTTTGATTTAAATTTAAATAATAATTAAAAAATTTTTAAGTTCACATCTTGAAATAAAAATCATAGAATAACTCTTATTTTCAATATCAAAATTTAAAAAAATGTTTTATTAAATTTAAATATGAATATATGTTATTTTCAATTTTTATTAAAATTTTTCAATAAATGATATAATACAAATTAAAAATAATGAGATTCTCAATATTTATAATACAAACAATTATGTTTAATTTTAAATACTTATGTTAAAAATTTAAAGTGTAAATTTAATGCACATACAAGAAATATCTATATTACTTAGTATATTTATTTCCTTTTTTTGTGTGTGCATTCAATTTTTATTTTCAATTTATGATGAATTATGATGAAATAAGAGTTGTTTAATGATTTTTTAAATAAATAAAAATGTAATCTATACCATTTCATAATTTATCAAATTCAAATCAACAAAAAAAAAGATTGAAATTAATATCGATGATAAAAGTTTAAACTTTTATAGAGATCCAGAATAATTTGTTTAAAAAATAGTATATTTAAGATTTTCCCATTCTTCCATAAATTCTTTGGTAAGTTTTAAGTTTATAACTCTTATTTGTGATCCCTGATATAAATATATTATAAAGTGATTTCTCTAACTCACTTTAAATTCATTGGGTTGGATACTTACGCCCATTAGCATATTCTGATCAATGGACACTCCCTCGCCGCGTAGCAGATCCTTGAGCGTGTCCAGCTCATCTTGCATATTATCAATGTGCCCGGTAACCTCGTCACTGCAACAATTAATTGGTAAATCACTTTTATTCACTTGCAATTCGCTTCTAGACGGTATTGGCTCAACCAACCGTGCACCGTGTATATTATCGCCAGTATATTTGGCTACGGTCATTGGTTGTTGTTGTTGTTGCTGCTGTTGTTGTTGCTGTTGTTGTTGTGGATCAGTTGCCATTTCCTTAACTGCAGCAGCTGCCTTCGATGTGGATGCCAAATTTGCATCGGTTACCAGAGCATTTTCATTGTTTCCAGCCAAAGTTTCAAAATTAATCGGCATATTGGCAAATTTGCCATTGTTTACAGTGGAGCGCCCAAATTGTTGCTGCTGATCCAGCTTATTAGCTTGCTCATCCATCCCAGTGCCAGTGGACATTAGAGAATCATCCTGTAAACATAAAAAATAACAATTATTAGATTTGTAAGGTACATCTTTAAAAATTACATAAATTAAATATAAAAAATATTTAAAGTAAACAAAATAAAAATAAATAAGCACAAATTAACAAATGTTTAGTACAAAATCAGTTA
This sequence comes from Drosophila kuntzei, assembly GCA_035042165.1. NCBI lineage: Eukaryota > Metazoa > Arthropoda > Insecta > Diptera > Drosophilidae > Drosophila > Drosophila kuntzei. The sequence continues at coordinate 3,194,327 of JAWNLU010000634.1, read as the reverse complement.
AAACCATTTTAGATACGGACAAATAATTAAAAATTCGAAATTAATAAAACTCTTACAAATTCTATATAAAAAAAATTAATATAATGTAACCAAAGTTATAATAAACTAGATAATCAAGCAAAAACTAACAAATTTTAAGCACAAAAACCATTCAAAATCATGTTGTGGATCCGTAATATTATTCAAGTATTCTTAATTAATCAAATTGATCAAAATTCGGAGCTTAGTTCAAATATATAAATAGTTAATCGGTTTTAAGTTAATTTTTTACTGTTAATGAAATGAATTTGACTGTTTTATGTAAAAATTACATTAAATAAATTAATAAAAAAACTTTAAGCAACATTTAAGCTAACCAAAATATAAATGAATAAAATAAACAGGCAAAAACTAGCAAATTTTAACATTTTGGCATCCGTAGTATTATTTAAATATTCTTTAACAATAAACTTTATCTAAATTCGCAGCTTACTTCAAATATATTTGTGGGCATATCGTTGCTAATAAAGTTGACATTGTATAACTCTGTATTATTGTTGCCGGTTTCCGGTTGATCCAATAAACTGGGCATATCAGTTGCCGGCTCCGTCTTGACCAGCAAAGGTTGTGGCATAATCTGTGGCTGTGGTTCCTTGGTCTGGGAACGTGTGCGCTGCGTCTTGGGCGACATATCCAGATCGACTGGAATCTGTGCGGACAAATCTGTGATGCGACGACGCTGCTTGTTCCGCTCCTTGAGCAGCTGACGATTACGTGCCTCCTGTTCACGTACCATGGGTGTGGTGAGCACATTTAGTTGCTCATCACCGCTGTACGGGCTGTTGGGACTGGGCAGCACATGCTGCTCTTGTACATGGGAATCGGGTGCCTCGGTGACCATATAAACAACTGGCGAACGAGCTGCATTTGTTGCATTAGCTGCATCTCCGTTGCCACCATTTAAAAGTTGTCCAGTTATGAAATCCTCAGCACTCTGATTCGAATAATCATAGTTTTGTGAACTGGTGATGCTTATGTTGGATCGTGGTCGTTCCATAGCCAATGGTGAGACACTTTCCGCATCATAATGACCATTTGGATTCATGACCTCATCGAGCAACTCCTCGCTTAGCTCATGGATAACTGGACCGCTCTCGCTCTCCGATTCGCTGGCATTCCTTGGACGTTGGCAAGCATTTTCCGGTGTATCGTTGATCATCAACTGCATGTGACGCTTTACGCCGGACATATTGCGAGATGGTTGCACAATCGAGATCAGAAATTGTATTAGTTTATTAACAATTTGTTGCTGCTTCGCATGCTTCTGTCGCAACGATGCAATCTCACGCCAAAGTGCCTCATTCTCCTGCTTCATCACGGAAAAACGTGAGTCCAAATTATCTTGACGTCCACGCATTGCTTTCACATCGCTCAACACCTTCGACACGGTCTCCTGCTTCAGCACACTCTTCTCATCCACACTCTTGGTGTTCGATATCTTGCGCTTGATGTGATCCAACAAATACGGATAATTGCGCTTAAAACACGGGTGCGAAAATTCAATCTCATCACGATCAAAACGTAATCCACCATTCTCAATCGATGTGATCTTATGAAAGCCATCTAAAATATAAATTTAAATCAGTTAATTAATCATTTCTGAATTAAATAATTATATTTAATCAACTTACACATATTTAGCTGGCGTATAAAGCTGGCCATGTTGTTGTGCTTGTAATTTAGGGGCAACAACTCGCGTGCAAACTGCGCCTGATTCTGTATAATAAAACTGCGACCATCCTGCAAAAAAGCAACAATATATATAGTTAAAAATTACTATTAAAATCATATTATTTTAATGTAATAATCAAAATTTAAATATTAGTTAAATTGTATATTTTATTTTATATTAATTCTAATTTTCCATTAAATCAAAAACTACATTTTTGATATTGATGTTAAATATTATTTTTGTCAACTTTTCTTTTACATAATTTTATATTAAAAATCAAAAATCATATTTTTTACATTAATTTTAAATGTTACACATTATTTTTGTCAACTTCTTTAAGTTGACTTTAATTTTTTTCAATTTTTTTTAAATTTATATTTTATTTTTATTAAATTGTATTTTTAATTGTTTTTTTAATTCATATTTAATTTTATTTTTCAAATTAATATTAGTTTTTTTAAAATTTTTTTTATTTATATTTTTTTCTAAATTTATGTTTAGTGTTAAATATTATTTTGTATTTTTTTGCAGACGTTATTTTTAATATTTAATATATTTTTATCATATTTCTAATAAATATAATTTTTGTTAACTGAATTTTTTTTGTTGATGTTAATTTCATTTAAATTATTTTTTTAATGTAAATTAATGTTCTTATTTTTTTTAACATTTTAATGGACTTTTTTAATTGGGTTTAATATTTTTATTTATTAAAAGTAATTTTTAATTAATTGTATGTTAAGTGTTAAATTTTTAAATATATGTTAAATATTATTTTTTTCAATGGCTTTTAGTTGACATTAAATAAATAAAGCTATAATCTATGTCTAGTCATCGATGATAAGCATTTAATATATGGTATAGGAGATTAATATTTACATTTATTAAATACTCCTATTATCTCATGCCTTAATTTAAGATAAAAACAAAATATATTTGTATTGCCCTCGACAAAAACCACAAAAATGGGCTTTAATAGCATTCTGATAAGAAATTGTGAGATTGAAAGGCATAATAATAATAATTATCAAATTAAGTGTGTTGAAAGCCACAGAAGAAGGCAGCGTGTGAAGTGGAAGTTGTAATCATCATCAAAATAAAAAGCTCTAAACATGCTTAGCGAAAGCCAAACCAAAACAGAATGAACAAATAGAGAGGGCCGGAAAATAGAAATTGAATGGGTGGAGTGATAAACAAGCGGACAGACAAATGGAAAATTTTTACAGAGATGCATTCGATGGAGGGCACGCACGTACGCACATATGTACATACGCACGGTCGGTGGCCTATGTAAATAAGAGAGAGAGAGAGAGAGAGAGCAACCCCATCAAGTTGCATACGTGCCACTCAGCGCGCAGCAAGCAACAACAACAAGAAATATGCAGACAACGATGACGTTGTGAAAGTCTTGTCCATGTGTAAGTGTAAGTGTAACACACACACACACACACACCTGCGTGTTGTTATTGTTACCATGCCAAATGAAAATCAAATGAGATGTAAATAAACAATATGGCGACCTACCTTGCTCCAGCAAATTAAATTATTTGTATCCGGATCATCAACTAGACGCCAGAGTTTAGCCAAAAATGCTGGCACTCCGCTGCCGCTGCCTGTTTCACCCACTGTATGCATGTTGCGACGTGATCGCTGCTGCTGCTGCTGATCTTCGTCGTCCTCCTCTTCTTCGGTTGATTCGTGCTTTAGTTGCACGGCTTTTAGGCTTCCTCGCGTTTTGGACATGTATTGTAACCTTTACTGCAACGGCATATGAATTCCAAGAAAATATGAAACTTAAATCAATTAAAATGAATTTTCATGATGGTCACAGTCCACATAAAATCGTCATACTATTTATGCGTATGCGTGTGCATGTGTCTGTGTGCATGTGAATGGTGCCTACCGCAACACTTTACAGATGTTTTTTCTTGCTTTTACAACGTAGTAAGTTGACAAATGTAATATTTTTAATTTGTTATTCACTTTGTTTTGTTCAACTATTATAAACACTTTGCACAATTCTTTAGTTTTTATGTATTTTTTTACAATTTTAGTCACAGCGTAATTGTTGAAATTCACACATAAAATATTTTCTCTTCTTCCTCTGCAATTGTTGCAGTGTTGCCAGATTCGCTTTTTTCCCGTCAAATCTGGCGTTTTTCGAAGAACAATTGCGGGAAGCGGGAATTCTGGCTTTTTTGAAAATGCATTTGGCTTTTTTCCGCTTTTTTAATGTTGCCACCAATTTCATCAGAACATGTAGCAGCACGGTTGCCACTTGCAAGAAAAAAAATTGTATATGAAAATAAACCATTTTCGATAAATCTGTGGAAAAAACTACACCAGTTTAGGTACATGACGTACGACTGGGAAACCGATGCTAGTCGCGAAGAGCTAGACGACGTCCTGAAAATCTTATAAATAAAACAGAAAAATAGTAAACCGTAACCGCTTTTTTTACGCTTTTTTCAGATATTTTTAAAGCTTTTTTGCCGTTGCTTCCATCCAAAAACAGCTTTTTTGAAAAAAAAAAAAATTGGCTGCACTGCTGTACTAACTTGAACTTATCGCATTTCAGCCAGGTGTCCCGACATTTTTGTTTATAGTCTTTTGGCATTATTATTTTATGATCACTTGAATTGTCGAATTTCTAACAGATGGTCTTTTAAAAAAGCCAGATTTGACGGGAAAAAAGCGAATCTGGCACCACTGCCCGCTAGTACATTCTCTCGCGAGACAACGATACCTAAATAAAAATTGTTTACAAATTTGCCAAATAACCCAGATTTTAACTGGGTTATTATTTATAATTTGTGTTATGCAGGCCAAATACTTTTATTCTTTTTATTAAATAATGGGAGCTATAAAAGGGCCTTTATTGAAGAGCGCTATGCAACACTATTTAGTTAACATTGGCCATTCGCTAACACTGTGCATATGCTGAAAAATGGCTGACACTTATAATTGCCGAATCAAGTGATTGTTTAGTGCATTTTTATTGCGATATAATGCTAAAATATGCCGAAAACTACTTACAATTAATAAACGAATGTAATTTAATGCTATGCTAATTTAATACATGTGTTGAAACACACTAAAAGGTATGTAAAAGCACGTTTCAAATTGCGGGTCGTTTGTGAGAAAAGAAAATGTTGGTAAGAAGTAGAATACAAAAGGGCTCTCGGTGCTCTCTTTTCTTTTTGCTTTTTTTTTTGCTTTACTTTGCTGCTGTACGTGTATAAGGTGTGCATGTGTGTGTGTGTGTGTGTGTGTGTGTGTGTGAACAGCAACAAATTGCTTGGGAAAAAGGCGGGAGGGAAACAGAAATGAAAATTTGTGTTTTTAATTAGTTCTTTTGATGTATTTGTAGAAAAGACTGCGCACAAGAAGCAACAACTGCACAATAAATTAATTCGAAATGATGAACAACCATTTTCACTTGCAACCACATGAACAAAACAATATGCCACAAAATGTGGCGCCACAATTTGCTGCTGGCACACCAACAACATATAGTTATTTAACGCCAGCAGCGGCGGCAACAGCAGCAAATCCACAACAATGGTTAACCTATCAAATACTGCCGCCTGTAGCTGGAAATCCCGTCGCCGGTTTACCGTCCGTAAAGCGTTATTATGCAGCAAACACAACAACAGCAGCAGCAGCAAACACAACGACAGCAGCAGCAACAGCAGCGGCGACGGCAGCAACACATCATCCCAGCAGCATACAAATCACCAACAACTATGCACAACAACAAACTGCAAATGCATACAAGGCGAATAATATAAGGATTATAAGCACAGCGCCAAATGTTTATAGTTTAAATAAAACAACAACTGAGCAATTAAATCAGTTGTATGCCGCACCAACATCCACGACAACAACAACAACAGCTGCTGCTGCTGCAGCAACTGCTGAATTATATGCACCCGTTGGCGCATATTTTACAGCAACTAATTTACAATCGAAATTGCAACCGCCTCCATTGGTGCCCGTGAGCAACAACAGCAGTAACAATAACAACAACAATAGTGCTGCTTCTACAGTGGTATTGGATCGCATCAACATCTGCATTAATAATCATTATGCGGAACCAAATCTCTGCCAGCCATCGCCCATAATACCCGCTATACAGCATAAGGCATTGTTGCCACTAATTGACAGCAGCACCGCCGACAGCAGCAGCTGTAGCAGCAGCAGCAACAGCTCCATGCGCTCAACAACTGTTGTTGCTCCCGCTGCTGCTGCTGCTGTTATTGTTATTGATGAGCCGGACTCGACAACAACAACGCCACAGACGCCGCCAACAACGCCGGAAACATTGAGCTCACCATTAAAATCACCGCAAAGCAATTGTGTGGCATTGAAGCAGAGCTTCACAAGTGTTACACAAAGCATTGCCGAAGTAGCAACAACAGTTGCAGTTGCAGCAGCACCACCAACACCTCCAACACCACCACCAGCTAAAAGTCTCACTCCTATTCCTACGCCACCTTCCATTAGCTATGCTTTACAGGAAGATGTCTTCATTAAATGCAATGATGGACGCTTCTATTTGGGCACAATAATCGCACACTCCGAGGAGCAGTATCTGGTACGATTTGATGACAAATCGGAGCAATGGTGCGATCCCGAGGAGCTACAAAAATGGGGCAATGAACCGAACAAAGCAGCGATTAATTTAAATGCACCCATGTGCGTTGCCTGCAAGCGCACACAACAACACGATATCGTGGAGATTTGTGAACGTTGTGGTCGTGGTTATCATCGTGGTTGCACCACTGAAATTGCCACTGGCATTTGGTGTTGCAAGCGCTGTGCAAAACCCATGAAAAAGCAACCAGCGATTGCCACAATTGAGGCCAACAAACCAAGAGGAATTTGTCTTCAGTTGCCCTATCATGTAAGTTGGCCAAAAGCGAATGAGAAAACAATATGATTAATTAATATATGTTGTTTTTAACAGGTGGACAAGCTCAGCTGGGATGAAAAGCATCGCGTGAATGAGGAGCAAATTTATTGTTATTGTGGCAAGCCGGGAAAATTTGATCACAACATGTTGCAATGTTGCAAGTGTCGAAACTGGTTTCACACACAATGCATGCAACAATTTAAGGGCAAACTATTACGTGGCGATATGTAAGTGTATTATTATTATGATTATTAATTATTATATTATATAGTAACTTATAAAGTAACTTAGAATAAGCATAGATTCCAAATACTTTAGTTAAGCAAGAATATATTGTATTGTATTGTATTTACATATCAATAATGTTAGAAACAAAACAAGTCGATCAGGAAAAAGGCAGCAATGAAAAATAATTCAATTTAGAATATAGTACAATAGTTTTAACTTAAAAGTGTTGATTTGTATATGTATTATTAATCAGAAACTATTCATATTTATCTACGTCAATGATAGCAACAACTTGGGCATTATATGTATTATATTATTATAATATTATTTATATTATTCTTAAATATAAAACCTTTCTCTCATGTGCTTAATTTTTAAACATCTTTTGAGCAATATTCAAAATCCATAATAATTGTTTAGCATATTAAAATATAGATTTAAATATGAAAATAATATACTATATTATGTATAAAGTATTATAAGCTTTATGTATTTATAATTTACTAACCAAATTCTCTATTTTAAATTCTCTATTTTAGTTTCTTTGAATAATATACAATATTATTTAATTTATTCTCTATTTTAGTTTCTTTGTATAATATACAATATTATATAATGTTTTTTTTATATTTTTCTAACATAATTCTCTATATTAATTTTATTTTTTTATTTTATTTTAATATATAGATTTCATTTATAAAATAATATATTATTTTATAATATTTATAAATTTATATTTTATTAAGCAAATTCTCTATTTTAGTTAGTATTTTAATATATTGATTTAAATTACAAATTAATATACTATATTATAAACTTTATATATTTATATTTTATTAAAAATATTCTCTATTTTAGTTAGCATATTCATATATAGATTTAAATAAAAAAATAATATACTTTATTTTAATATTTATTTATTAATATGTTACTAATCAAATTCTCTATTTTAGTTAGCATATTAATAAATAGATTTAAATTATAAAATAATATGATATATAATATTATAAAATTTATTTATTTATATTTTACAAACCAAATTCTCTATTTTAGTTAGCATTTTAATATATAGATTTAAATTATAAGAATAATATAATATTTTTTTATATTTTACTAATCAAATTCTCTATTTTAGTATGTAAAATTTAAATTATAATATATTATAATATTTATTTAATTATATTCTCCTGTTAAGTTATCATTAATATATACATTTAAGTTATAAAATAATATACTCTATTATAATATTTATTTATTTAACTATTTTACTAATCAATTTCTCTATTTTATTTCTATTAGTTTCTTTGTATTCTGTTGCACAGTGTGCAACAATGGAGTTGAGTTTGTGCGTCGTCTACAAATTGATTGGGTGGATATGCTGCACATAACGTTGTACAATCTGCGCAAGCATCAGCATCAAAAGTATCATCATCTGCTGAAGGACATTTGGCCGTTTATCCTGGAGCAGCGACATCATCTGCCCATCTGCGAGGAGTGGCGTCAACTGCCAGAGACGACGCTGATGGAACGCATTAAGCAAACATTAAAAGAATACTCGGATCGTTTTGTTTGTGGACGGGAGTTTAAACGTGCGCCTGCTTATTATGCTCTAAGGCACAGTGGTCCACCTTTAACTCCACGTGTATTCCTGCAATCGGATGAGGTGCTCAGTGATGAGCTGCTTGTGGACAAGTTTCGATTGCTCTTGATGCCAGAGGAGCAGGTAAAATTACCAGAGATTGTATCCAAAAACGTAGCTGCCAAGGATGTGTACGAGTTTCACACGGATGAGGATGAGGAGGCGGTTGAGGCAGAGGCAGAGGTGGAAACCAGCGAGGATGAGATACCCATTAAACAAATCATGGATATGGCCAAAAAACAAAGCAATCCAACGTCAAACGAAGAGGAACAGGTAAAGATAAAGCAGAAATAACATAAAAATATTAATTATATTTCAATATTTATTTAAAATCATAGAAAAACTCTGCTTTTCAATTTTTATAATAAAAATAAATGACCATAATTTAATTCACATTCCGAAAATATTTTTTTTTTTGTATGTAAATTCAAAAATATTTATTTTGTTATGAAAATTTAAAATCAGAGTAATTCTAGAATTAAAATTGAATGAATGAATTATGAAAATTTTAAATAAGAGTTATTCTATAGTTAAAATTTAAATTAAAATAGAGCAAAATCAAAATAATTCAGAAAATAATAATATTAAGAATAAATTAATATGTAATATATTGATAAAAATTTAATTCAAGAGTTATTCTATAAATGCAATTAAAAAAAATAGAGTAAAATCAAAATAATTCAGAAAATTAAATTATGTTCATAATTAATAATTTAATATATTAATAATTTAATTCACATACCAAAAATACTTTTTTTTTGTATATAAATTCAGTTTTTAATATTGATGTAAAACATTTATTTTATTTTATTATGAAAATTTAAAAGTAGACCAAAATCAAAATAATTCAGAAAATTAAATTATATTAATAATTAATAATTTAATATATTAATAATAATTTATTATTTATTGATATATTGATAATTTAATTCACATATAAAAATTATTTGTTTTGTATGCAAATTAATTTTTTATTATTGATGTAAAGCTTTTATTTTATTTTATTATAATACAAATTTAAATTTCTATAATTAAAATTGAATGAAAAACTTATTTCATTTTACTATGAATATTTTAAATATGAGTTATTCTATAGTAAAAATTGAAGTAAAACTTTAGTAAAATTAAAATAATTTTCAAAATTACGTTATATTAATAATTTAATTTATTAATAATAATTTAATATTTAAAATATTGTTAATTTAATTCACGTAGCAAAAATACTGTTTTTTTTTTAATGTAAATTCAGTTTTTATTATGTTATATTATTATGAAAATTGAATATAAGAGTTAAAAAAAAAACTAGTAAAATATAAATAATACAGAAAATATATAATTATATTTTTTGTATTAAAGGAATCAAAGCATTCTTGAAGACTCTTAAGTTATATCTTTAAAAAAATATATATTTTTTAATAAGCAAATTTATCAGGCTTAAAAAATCTACAACTATTTTTTAGAATATTTGCAACCTTGACACAAATGAATAAATAAATATTAATTATATTTGCATTGTTTATCAGCAGGTGAGCAGCGTTCAGGAGCGTAGACCGGATCTAGCCGATGATAATGCCAACGACGGTGAACCGGGCAAACAGTTGACGCCGGCGCCACCTCAGCTGGATACAGTCAATGATAATGATAATGGCAATGGGATTGGAATTGGAATTGGGATTGGGAGTGGCAAAGGCAATGGCAATAGCCGTAAACGCAAAGCATTCCGTTTGTCGAAACGTTACGACAACAGCAGCCGCAACTGTGATCTCTCCTCCGATGAGAATTCGAGCAGCAGTCGTGGCACCAGCTCGCTGGATCTCATTATACCACCGCCAGCCAATTTCCTTGGACGTAATAATCCCTTTCTCATGGCCACACCGAAGAAATCAACACAACAGCGCAATGGAGGAGTTGGAATTGGAGTTGCTGGCATTATAAATAGCATATTCAAGCTGAAGAATGTGAAGCAGCTGAGCAATTTGGAGCTGGCAAAGGCAGCTGCTGGAGCGCAACAGCCGCGCATGGTGCGCACCATTAAGCGAAGACTGAGTGCCAAAGATATTACCATTGGACCCAATCAGGAGGTGCGAAGACGTCGCACCCGACGCCTGACAACGGCCATCGAGGTGGGAGTTGCAAATAACTCTTTAATTTATATTATTTAAATATATATTATTGTTATTCTTGCAGGTGATCAATACCACAACAATTAATCCCATACCCAGCCACTATTTTCCCTTGTATGCCAAAGAATTGCAGCCGCCGCCGCCGGTGGCGTTGCTGCCACCAGAGAAACCGACGCACGGACGTTTGTTGCGCCAGCGGCCGCAGAAATCACGCGGCGGTTCACCCGGAAATAGTCGACGCAATTCCACAAGTTCCACGGCCACAAATGTGAGCAGCAGCGCCAGTTCCGGCGGAAATACGCCCGCCAATGGACACACGATGTTGGATTTGAAGCAGTCGGTGAATAAATACTTTGGCGGTGCCATGAATCGCATCGATGCGGGTGAATCCTTTGCCATTCGTGCCAAGCGTCGCATGGGAAACGGACATGTTCAGTATCTGGTGGAATGGGGTGGCGATTCAACAGCTGCCGGTGCCGGAAACGGAATTGGCAACGGAAATGGAAATTGAGCACACATTCTTATTATTTTCTTGACATTTTTTTATTATTCATTTATTATTGTTTAAGCCGAAACTTTGCTGCCAGTTTGTTAGGCCCAATTATTGTTTTGTTAATCGTTTGTGGTAAAAAAAAAGAGAAAAAGTCACTGCCAAAATAGCAAAATGTTCAACAAATTAAAAAAATAATAATGCAACTGAATACAGGTTTTAATTGTGCAATGGCAGTTAATTGTTGAATTAAGTAAAAATAACTAAAAAACAAAAAATTACATATACATGAATTTGGCACTTGAAAGTATTACAACATTTAACTGAAGCTATTGTTTTAAATTTATTGCTGAAGAATGCAACGTATTAAACGTATATAAATATACACAGATTGTCGATTTAAGTTTCAGTTCAGTTCCAATTATATTTTAACTATTATCATATAAATATATTACAACTATATGTATATTTTCGAAAAATATATGTAATGTTCTTGAAAGAAAACAAATCATGTTATGCATACAAAAAATATTCGAGGTATACTAAAAGAAAAACAAAACAAAAATATGTAATGAAAATCAAGCAAAAATCAATTAGGGATAATTCAATTTACCCATAGATTAGAAATAATTCAATAATTGAATAAATACAATTAAATTCTAGTATTTTACATCTATACATACGAAATCAAAATCGAGTTGAACGCAAAGAAAATCTCATGCATCTATCTGCATTACAAAATTAATAAAAAACAAACATATTAAGCATTAATCTAAATGTGTAAAAAAAAACAAACAAAACTTTTAAATAAATGTTTAAACATAAGTACACAGCATATACATATATTGTACATATTTAATTTATTTGATAACCCTACGCACGAATTGAATTTAAAAAACATTTATTGGATCCAAGTAGGCAACGCAATCATTGAAAAATGTTGACATTGCAGCTCAGCTCTTTGTCAGTCTGCCTGCCACCTCATTAGGAGACACACTAAAAAATTATAAAATCGGTTTATTAGCCAAAAAAATTAAAAAAAAAAAAAAAATTATAATTATCATAATTTGCAATTGCTTTCAATGCAGTCATTTATTTGGTTTGCTTAAGTGTTGTTTATTTCATATAAAAAATAGAAAACACGCAAAAAAATTTAATTTTTATACGAGTGCATTTTAACAAATAAAGTTATTCATTATTCGTTTATAAGAAAATCAAATAAATAAATAAAAAGCAATCCCGTTACGGTAAGTTGAATACGGGGAATACCATAAATACAAAGATACCAAAATACAATACCAAAAATACAAAGATGCCAAAATACAATACCAATAAATTTGCATGTCATTTTGGGTTAGAGAGCATAATTATCAATCCACGATTTACCAATCCCCCCAATATTGTTATAAAACATTCCATTTTTGTTAAAGATATCTATTTTTATTATAGTTGTAGTATTTGAAAAAAGAGCTGTCACATCACGTAAGGCAATATTGACAGCTCTGTCAAGTTATGTGTCCACAGCACCATCAACTCTTAAAACTCTGGCAAATAAGTGAAAGAACTTCGTAAAAAACTATCTCATTTATTATTGAAAACAAGAAAAACATAATTTTAAACTTCAAATAGTTAACGACTTTGCAGTGCTGGGCAACACTTTATCTAGTATTATATATCGTACAGTGTTGGCTAATGCATAACAATGTCAAACGAGAAACATACGACTCGCTGTATTTTCTCTTCACAATACAGCGAGTGCTTTTCTCGCCTCGTCAAATAGGCGAGAGTAGAATTCGGCGAGTCGAGTAGAGTCCGTTTAAGTGAGCGGTCGTGGTTTCGCTTAGCACACGACTTATCACATATTTTTTGTGAAGAAAAAAAAATCTTAAAAAAATAAAAAAAAAATTAAAAATATAAAAAGTAACCAAAAAAAAAATTGTAAAAAGTAGCAAAAAATTCGAGCAAGTGTTGAAAACGTAAGTACGACGATCGTTAAAGAGAAGAAGTGAAATAAAGCAAAAATCGGAATTTTCTTGTGAAATGTGTTTCGTGTGCCACGCAAGATGGCGACGTAAGCTGACGTCCAAAAAGAGCGCAGTGTGAATTGCCAAAGAAATCGAACAAAGACCCAGCCCATTGTATGATTATCAAATTGAAATTATGTGGATTGCATTACTTAAGATATCGTATATAAATTTGACTAAATTAATGATTTGGGTGCGGGTCAAAAATGCATGTAATTATGGTGTGTGCGCATGTGGAAATTTTCCAACATGAGTTCTGCCTATATTGGTGTATGTGTGTGTGTGAAAGAAGGAAAGACAGCAACAACAAAGCACATGCCTATGCCGCGGCAGTGTTGCCATGTCGACCAATCGACCGCCCGTCCAACTGTCACATGCGTCAGTATTGCCACACAGCAGACATGCACGCACACACACACACAGACACATGCAAATACAACAAAAGAGCTGAAAGCAAAAACCACGCCGCTTTTAAAAAAATAACTCTTGATTTATTGCAAGATATGGGATGATTTACAATTTGTTTTAAATCGCAACTAATTGTACATTTGTTTTCATTAATCTTAGGAGGACCTAATCACCAAAAATGGCTTCTTTATACGTGGGTGATTTACACCAGGACATCAATGAAGCGGGACTTTTTGAAAAGTTCTCCACTGCTGGCCCAGTTCTATCAATTCGTGTCTGTCGCGACGTTGTTACCCGTCGCTCGTTGGGCTATGCCTACGTCAATTTCCAGCAGCCAGCCGATGGTGAGTAATGTGATGATCGCTAATAAAAACATTGTTAAATTTCAAATTACAAACACACTTACAACACACACACACACATACATATGCATTGGGGTTTTTTCTCCCAAAGAGGCTCCCCATAGTGACACAAGCAAAACGAAAACACGTGTACAATTTTTTGCACTCACACAGACACACTCAGAGAAACAGAGCGCGCTCGCTTGCATTTGTGTGCGTTAATATTCCAGTTTTTGTGACTAAAAGTGAAAGAGAGCACAAAAGGGAGAGAGGATGAAAAAGAAGAAAAATAAAATAAACAGCTGGCGGCCAGTCATCAAAAAGAACTGGAAGTTTCTACAGAAATTGCAATTCAGATGCTATAATATTTCACTTCACAACAGCTTATCGCACACGCCACGCCCCATGCTGCCAATGGCGTCAGTCTAGTTTCCTCTGCATCCATTGTATCCAAGTGGCTCTCTCTCTCACACACACACACAAACACCGTTTGTATAGATGTGTGTGTGCCGTAAACATGTGTTTATTGTTTATGCTCGTGCGCGCCTTTTAAACATTTGATTAACTCGCTTTATTATCTATTTATAGGTTATATTTGATTTAAGAATATCTAAAATGTGCTTTAACATTTAATTTACGCGTGTCGTCGTGGCATAATCCAAAAACTGGAATTTTCTCTTTTTGTTTTGCTTTCACTTTTTAATGCTAAAATGCAAGGCCATCGTCGTGTTCATTCATGTGTTCATTCATTAACACGTGTAAATTCTTGGCATGCCAAAGTCCATAAAAATTATGTTTTTCTCTTTGCAAGCGAAAACAAACTTTAACTTTCACCGCCACTAAAAAAAAACTACGCGTCTCTCAACTTTTGTTGTTGTTGATTACGAAAAGGTCGTTTACATTTTGATTTTTTTTATTGAATTAACTCACGGACCCGGCTGTGTGAAAGCGTAGTCGTCGCATTCCCCAAAGTTTAGTGAACCTGCGTCTGTTGATGGATTTGTTTTTATTATTATTTGTGTAGGCTAGAAATAAATATGCAACTTCTACCCATTGGTTGGTCAAAAATTAATATAACCATTTTGAGCCGACTAAGATTCATAGTTGCTAAATTAATGAACGTGACTTACCATGTAGATGAGTGATCAACTCTTATTTACAGAAGTAGAAGCGTTACATATTTTAAATATATTTAATTCAAATTTAAGCTTAATTTTAGGCAACTTCTACCCATTGGTTGGTCAAAAAAATTCTCATTTTGAGCCGACTAAGATTCATTGTTGCTAGATTAAAGCACGCAACTTACCATGTAAATGATCCTATTTGTCATTTACAGAAGAAGAAGCGTTACAGTTTATAAACAATAATATTTGATTAGTTATAGGCAACTTCTACCCATTGGTTGGTCAAAAAAATTCTCATTTTGAGCCGACTAAGATTCATTGTTGCCAGAAAAAAGCACGCAACTTACCATGTAAATGATCCTATCTGTTATTTACAGAAGTAGAAGCGTTACAGTTTATAAACAATAATATTTGATTAGTTATAGGCAACTTCTACCCATTGGTTGGTCAAATAATTCTCTTTTTGAGCCGACTAAGATTCATTGTTGCCAGAGTAATGTTTAATGCAGACTTGACTTACCATGCGCTAGGGTTGCCGCCTCTGTGCGGTAAATACCCAGCGCAGAAGTAGAAGAGTCACAAACTTTCGCTTTCGAACATTCAGTTGTTTACCAACACTGGTGTGCACATAAGAAGAGTCGCAAAAAATGCATGATCCGATCTAATCTGCATTTTTCTCTTTACTTTCATTTTTAGACAAACAATTGTTTTGCAACACTAGTTAGACCCCACTCTAAATTTCATTCTTTTTATGCACTTTCGTGATCTCACAAACAATTGTTTTTCAACACTGGACTAATTTCTGCACCGATGTGCGAATCATATCAAAACAAAGAGTGTGAGAGCGGCTGCTGCACTTGTATGTGTGTGTGTGTATTTTGTTTGTTTCTTTGTTCTGTTTCCGTTAACTAATTTTGAATGTTAATTAACCAATGTTTGAATTGCATTTCTTTCTCTTTTGACAGCTGAGCGTGCGTTGGATACAATGAATTTTGATTTAATTCGTAACAAGCCCATACGCATCATGTGGTCGCAACGCGATCCCTCACTGCGCCGTTCCGGCGTTGGCAATGTGTTCATCAAGAACCTGGACAAGGCCATTGATAATAAGGCCATTTACGACACTTTCTCTGCGTTTGGTAACATTTTGAGCTGCAAAGTGGCCACCGATGAGAAGGGCAACTCCAAAGGCTATGGATTTGTGCATTTCGAAACAGAGGAGGCCGCCAATACCTCCATCGACAAAGTCAATGGCATGTTGCTCAATGGCAAGAAGGTCTACGTTGGCAAATTCATTCCACGCAAGGAGCGCGAGAAGGAGCTGGGCGAGAAGGCCAAACTCTTCACAAATGTCTACGTTAAGAACTTTACCGAAGAATTTGATGATGAGAAGCTTAAGGAATTCTTTGAGCCATACGGCACGATTACCAGCTACAAAGTGAGTACAAGTCAAACATATCGATACTCTCTAGTACAAGGTGTATTTATATGAGGTGACGTCTTCGTAGTAGGCTGAGGTAGTTAAAAATTTTGACGTGCTCTCTCGACTATCAGAGAGAGAGATGCTAGAACGAGAAAGCAAACTTGTTATGTTCTGCACTTTTCGTTTGTTTTTGTTAATCAATTAATACAAATAATTTTACCGTTTATTTTGAAACGCATATTAAAAATCGGACTCCCTAAAATGCTTATCACAAATCCCTCTTCCATAGCTGCCTTTTGTCCTTATCCGTTCTGGAGCGGCACACATTGCCGTATTGTCATTTTGAAATACACCTTGGTTTAAACTCAAATGAAAAAAATTAAAACAGTGCTAAACAAACTTTCTCGACTAAATTTGATTTCGAACTTTCAAACTAACTACCTCAAAGAGAGCGAACAACTGTGTCGAACACGTCACCTTATATAAATACACCTTGCTCTAGTATTTTTGAAGATATCAAGTATCGATCCACAGAATAGTATCGATATTGATTAATCATAGAAAAATACCACTCAAAAATATTAATCGATATAAAAATATGTTATCGACAAGCGACAAGAAAATATAATTAATAATTTGTCATATTAAACCAGGTCATGTCCAAGGAAGATGGCAAGAGCAAGGGATTCGGTTTCGTGGCCTTTGAAACCACTGAGGCAGCCGAGGCCGCCGTCCAGGCTCTCAATGGCAAAGAGATGGGTGAGGGCAAAAACTTGTATGTGGCACGTGCCCAGAAGAAGGCCGAGCGTCAACAGGAGCTGAAGCGCAAATTCGAGGAGCTGAAGAAGAAGCGTCACGAATCTGTATTCGGTGTTAATCTGTATGTCAAGAATCTGGATGATTCCATTGATGATGATCGCCTGCGCAAGGAGTTCTCCATGTATGGCACCATCACATCGGCCAAGGTCATGACCGATGAGGAGGGACGCTCCAAGGGCTTCGGTTTCGTTTGCTTCATTTCACCAAATGAAGCCACTTGTGCCGTCACTGAACTGAACGGACGTGTTGTCGGCAGCAAGCCACTTTATGTCGCTCTCGCTCAGCGCAAGGAGGAGCGCAAGGCTCATCTGGCATCGCAGTATATGCGTCACATGACTGGCATGCGTATGCAACAGTTGGGACAACTATTCCAGCCAAATACAGCTGGTGGTTTCTTTGTACCCACCATGCCACCCAGTCAGCGGTTCTTCGGACCACAGATGACCACACAGATGCGCAATACACCACGTTGGGCCCAACAGGTGCGTGCTCCGGCCGCTGTGCCAAGTGTGCAGCCCGGTGCTGCTTCAGCCGCTGCCGGTGGCTTCCAGGGTGCAGCCGGTGCGGTGCCCACACAATTCCGCCAATCGGCAGCCGGTGCTCGTGGTGCACAGCCACCGCAGGTGCAGGGAACACATGCCGCTGCTGCTGCTGCCGCGGCAGCCAACAATATGCGCAGCTCTGGAGCTCGTGCTATTACAGGCCAACAGTCGGTGGCTGCACCCAATATGCAAATCGCTGGCGCTCAAATCCCTGGCGGTGCACAACAACGTACAGCCAGCTACAAATACACCGCCAACATGCGTAATCCGCCCGTGCAACAGATGCAAACGGCACAGCCAATGCCACAGCCGCTCCAGGGCAACAGTAAGTATAGAAAATTAAATAATTCAAAGACCTTTGCTAATCACACTTCTAATTTACAGACCAGGAGAAGCTCATTGCCTCGCTGTTGGCCAATGCAAAGCCACAGGAGCAGAAACAGATTCTGGGCGAGCGTTTGTATCCAATGATTGAGCGCATGCACGCCGCATTGGCTGGCAAAATCACTGGCATGTTGCTGGAGATTGAGAACTCGGAGTTGCTGCACATGATCGAGGATAAGGAGGCGCTCAAGGCCAAGGTGGAGGAGGCAGTCGCTGTCCTCCAGGTGCATCGCGTCACCGAGCCCGCTAACTAAGCTCCGAAAACAAACAAAACAAACACAAAGCGGATTAAAAAATTTTTATAAATCACTCGACACCCAAAAATGTAAGTCAATATTATAATACAAATTATTTATAATTTAATTAATTTACATATTTTTTACAGTTTTTTCCCTCAATTCACTTTCAATTTTTACAAAAAAAACACTGAAAATAATTCGCATATTTTGATGCTCAAGCAAAGAAAAAACGCAGCGAATGTTAAAAAAGCAACAAGAACAGAGATGAACAACAAATCTTAAGAAGAAGAATCAAATTGGAAACTCCAGAAGAGCCGAGCCGACTTTATATATATATATAAATTTCAATTTCCCCCAAGAGTTAATTATAGTGGGGAAAAAAGAAGAACGCGCGACACAAACAATTTCAATCATTTAATTTCGAACGCATTTTACGCAAGAACTCGAGCAGAATTACAACAAATACAACAGAATGCAGAAGTTTTCTTTTTTATATATATATACATATATACAAGAAAAATATGTAGATTTCATTATTTCGAGTCATAAATGAGAAAAAACCACAACAAGAGACACAAAACGAAAAATTATGTAAATCCCCCAGATACATTTTATATACATATTTATATATAGATACATATATATATATATCTTCTTTTTTTTGCTTAAACTGGAATATATTTTGTTTATTTTGTATGCAGAATAAATAATAACATTTAATGCAAAAATAGGAACGTAAAATCGAACAAAATAATTAATTATTGAAATTGTTGTGCAAGTCGGCGAGTTTTAAGTTTCTTGTTACACCCAAAATAACAACAAAACACACTTTAAATGAATTTTCATACATTATTATTATGTTTTAAAAAAAATCTTTCAAAAAGAGAACAACAACAACACAAAAAATATGAAAGTCAAAAAATGTAATACTTTTTTCTGTGTAATTTCAAACAAGAAAAATGTCACTTTTAAAAAAGATGAAAAAATGAAAATAATACAAAAAAATTGCAAAAATGTTAAAATAAATAAAAACGAAAAATATGTAAAAGAAAAGAAAAACCGAGAGTTATAGAGCAGAGAAAAACCAACAACAATTAACAACAACAACCGCAAGAATATGAGAGTCAAGTTTTTGCTACTTTGAGAAAAAAAACCAACAACAAAAAATCAATATGTTGAGAAAAAATACAATTTTAAAAAACAAATATATAAATACAAGAAGAAAAAGAAAAATATATATTGAAAAAAAGCAAACAAAAAAATTGAAAAATCTATGTAAAAACTTAAAAAAATACATATACATACATATATATATTAAAAAAACATATATGAGAAAAAAATACAAGAAAACATGAAGAAACAACAACAAATCGTGTGTGAAAAGAATTTCGAGAGGGGAAAAATTGCGTGAAAGCAAGAAAAGATTTTTATGTTTATTATCAACAAAACAAGAGAAATAACTGATAACTGAAAAAAACGTAAAGTAATTACAATTTGCATATATATATATATATATATATTGGATAATGAAAGCAAAAATATGTAAAGCGAGCGAACGCCAAGTTATTTTTTATTATTTGCGTTCAGCCTTTTGTTAGATAAGATGTTTTTACACCATACATACGATTATATAAAATCAAATAAATGCAAATAAATTGCAAAAGGATATAAAAGAATAGGTCATGCAGTGAAAATAAAAAATTCATATTTTTTTATTAAACTAAATGAAAAAGCAAGTAAAAAAAAAAGCATATTTGAAAAATAAAAACACATTTATATACGCAAAAAACAGCTGCAAGAAAATATTTCAAATATATAAACAAAATAAAACACACATAACCAAAACCCGATTTGGAAAATGGTAGATTTTCTTTTTTGAGTATTTTCGAGCGATAAACTTTTTACTTTCTTTATTCAAATCAAAGACACACAGCTAAACATACATATAATATTATTAAAGCGATATATAAACAAACAATAATTTGTATACTTGTTCAAAATCGTGACAAATATATAATATATAAAGCGCCGCTTTTGAGCCAAAAAAACTAATACAAAATATTCGAATGATTTTTTTTTTTGATAGTAGGCGCGCACAGCAAGCAGTCAAAATAAAGAGCAGTAAAAGAAAAAACTTTGTACACCCCCCAGAAAATTTCATTAAATAAAATTCCACTTCGGCAAAAAAAAACACAATATCAAAAATTGTTTTTCTCTTTTTTCAGGAATTAAAATGATATCAACGAACCCGCAGAAAGTGTCGCAAAATATATGCGTACATATATTTATAGCTATTTTTATATTATTTACATATATTGTTTAGTTTTCAGATAAACATTATATAAGAAATCGTACATGTGTTTCATTTTAATAAACTTTATTTAAACTTAGCAGACAATACATATTTAAATAAATATTTGTGTAGAATAAACAATTTTCTAGCAGCTTAAATTTAAAGTAAATTAACAATGCAAAGAGAATTATTGAATTAGATGAATAAACTTTTGGCTTTGATTGGGCTAGCGGGAGAGAGGGAGAAGGAGCAACCCCAAAAGAAGCTATCGTCTCATTCATTTCGTGACTAGAGTTGGCTCC
This sequence comes from Drosophila kuntzei, assembly GCA_035042165.1. Classification (NCBI taxonomy): domain Eukaryota; kingdom Metazoa; phylum Arthropoda; class Insecta; order Diptera; family Drosophilidae; genus Drosophila; species Drosophila kuntzei. Next base: position 3,173,322 of record JAWNLU010000634.1, on the reverse strand, counting down.
GTTTATTGATCCCATTCCGTACTTGATTAATCCTCATCGTCATCATCGTCGGCGGGCACAAACAAATCGTTCTCTTCCAGAAAATTGGCCACATTCTTGCTGATGGTGGCGCCCACAAATAGGCCAGGAATCACAGCGCAGAGAATGGCGAACAAACCAAAGGGCATCTCTCCTGGTTTCGGTTTCAAGGCTCCACTGCGGAAATGAACACCTGACATTTGTCGAATCGCATTGATCTCGCTACGGGCACTGTGGCGAGCAAGTTGATGCAGCGCTGCGTTAAGTGGACTTGCCAAACGCGAAACAATCATTATGATATCCTTTTTACGTGCTTTTAAATGTTAATTTTAATAAATAACATATATTTTTAGTATGATGCGCACTAGTCTGACTTGCCAAGAGTTGCCACCTGGCAGAAAAAAGTTGCCGTTTACTTGAACATTGCCAGACCGTTGGAATTCTTATTAGATACTTGAAAAACTTGATACTTTTCCAAAAAATAATGTAAGCAATCGATATATCGTTAGTCGAATTAGGTGACTAGTAAAAATAAATTAGTGTTCTACAACGTAATAAGCCCGCAAAATTTAAATTAATTCTGTTAACATCGTTATTTTAATCGAAAAGGCGCGCGATTCAAATTGTAGCTTATTTTAGCTCTAACTTTGAAACTAAATTAATTTTTGATGAAAACTTGTAATTCAAAATTAGAGAAAATTGGGGGAATCATTAAAGTATTAAAGAAAAACTGTCGCACCTTTATAGATGAAATTGAAGCCGGAATAAATAATCTTAATTTTCAGATTATAGAGTTACATTAAATATTGGTTTACATTTATTATGATTTGCTCTGTTTACATAGAAATGATTTTCTTTAACTAATAATAATACATATTGATATTGGTTACATAGCAAAATTGTGCATATTTGCTTATTAAACAATACTCACAATGAAATAAAAATGTTAAACATAGAAATTATGAGCTGACAATGCGAAAAATGCCACTTAAAATAATAGTATTAACAAAAATATGTATGTACAAAAGAACAAAAATACATCAAAGAAAATGGAACATTAAGTTTTTTAATTTGTGACCTCGTAATTACTTTTGCTTATTATGCAAATTGTTTAGGAAATGGTTTACGGATGTTTGTTAATTGTAATGCATAAATAACTTAAATAATAGGCATTGTGTATACTATTACTAAGTACAGTTTATGTTATACTCTTTCTTTATTCTCACAAATAATATATAGATTAATAAAACTACAATACGGAAAGAGCATACAAGTGGCATGTTGAAATAGAATTCATTTTGCTTATTTCTTAAATACATATATTTCAAGTATTTTTTTTTAGCTTAAAATCAATTTAAAATTGCACTAAAATAAACAAAAAATTATAATTTACAATTGCGTACAACTTTGTTGAATGTCGCTCTAAAAAAGGTTTAAAAAATCAACAATTGATAATTATTAATTATAATTAAATAAGCTACATTTTGATTTTGCATTTATTAAGTATGTTTAGTAAGTTTGTGTTTAAACCAGGAAACGATAGTGATTTTTTAAATTAACAAATATTTCTTGTGTTTTATTAAGTGAATTATCGATCTAAATGTTAAAAAAATATTAAGTAACTTTAAATTGTATGTAAAAATCAATTTGTATGATTAAAATATATTTAAAATATTTTTTTAATTGAAAATTGAAATTTAATTAATAATTTATAATTTTTTAAATTTAAAACGCGACATAAAAACTGAAGAAAAACTCTTAAATTGAAAATAAGAGTTAAAAATATAGAAATTTAAATTTAATTAATTTTTATTAATGTACATGATAGAGAAATAAGTGAATTAAGAATCAACTTTTAAATTTTAAACAAATAATTAACTATAAATTGTATATAAAAATCATTGGTAAACACTTATTTTCAATTTGTATAATCAAAAATATATATAAAATATTTTTAAATTAAAAATAAGAGTTAAGGCATGAATTTTATATAACAAATTTAATTTAATTAATATTTTACAATTTTTTAAATTTAAAACGCGACATAAAAACTGAGAAAAACTCTTAAATTGAAAATAAGAATTAAATATATAGAAATTTAAGTTTAATTATAATTTTTTAATGTACATGATAGAGAAATAAAACTTATTTTTAATAGATTATAGATCTTTCTTGCGATCCCTGGTAAAAACTGATGATTTGCTTTAAAATTTGATAAGCAATTTCTCTTTTTTTTTTTTATTGTATTTGCTAATGAAAATGTGTTTCGACAGTTTAATTTAATCTATTGCCAAACTGAATCATTGGACCAGATAATGAATCATGATTAGATTATTAAAAAAAAAAAACAATGACAAATCTATGTAGAATGTTTCAAGTTAAGTCAAGCAACAATAAATACAACAATTGATTAACGTATATAAAATATATGCATATTTAAAAATAAATAAATTGCTAGAGATTTGTGTCCATAACAAATGAAATTATTTCGTTTGTGGAAATTGCAATTTTCAGAGCGTTACATTTTAATGGAAACAAAACATGAAATGTGGAACACATTGATAATTTAAATGATTGATAATTTTATGGTGAAAATTGCAATTTGTTTGCTGACTTAAATACATTTTTGAGAGGGAGGATTTGGGGTAGGAATTGGGATAGGGATTGGGTCTGATCCTTAAGCCAAGTCGCCAACGGATGAGGATCGTTTGGTTTTGCTGCTGTTGCGATTCAAATCGATCTGCTTGGAAACGCTCGGCGTATTGGCAGCGGATGAGGCAGCGGATGTTGTTGTTGTTGTTGTTGACGATGATGATTCATCGCTAGGTCATAAGTCCTGAAAGCGACGCACATCCTCCCAATAGTGCGTTGGTATCTCAAACAATTTCGCTGGTATATTATCCCGAAATTCAAATTTTTGAAATGTCACCTTCGCTGTGACCGTGTGGAGCACAGGAATCTCAATTTTAACCGGAAAACCCGTTGGTAATTTGAGTGTTACAAATTCCCGCAACTTGTTGATATGCTTAAGTGGTGCAATCACCTCCAGCACATCCAGCAACATGTCCACGCTGAGTGGAAAATCGGCGCTCATGGCAACGGTGGCACGTAGCGTTTTATTGGATTGCTTGTGGACGGGAGTGCGTCCAAGTTGCGGACATTTACCCACGGGTGCATCAATATATTCCGACCAGGTGACACTTGTGGCAGGCGGCGGTTGCAACGAACTCCGACGTGGCAGCTCCGGCAAGGTGAGATTGCTGCCCGTGGGCGTTGTGGCTGCATTTGTATCCAGTCCACTTCCAGTTGTTGCTGCTCCTCCCTTGGTGATTGTCTCGACAATAGCGCGATTCTTTTGCAAATCCTCATTGGACAGATGCTCCCGTCGCTTGCGCTGCTTCAATACCAATCCCTGTATGGTATAGATCTCACATTGATATTGTCCACCAATTAATTCCTTGCGATTCGCCCGGAATAACCAACCACGTTGGGCGCGTGCAAATTGTATGGTCTTGGTGGACATTTGTGTGGCCAATATATCCGTGGACATCAATACATCCACCTCATCCTCCATGTCGGACTCCTCATAGCGCAAACGTTGATAGCATTGCTGTTCATTATCCAACAGCACAAGGGATTCATTTGGTGGCGCCTCTCCTCTAAATAGAAACGAAATATCACCACGATCCCAGCGCATATCATTGAAATCCACCAGTGTGGTGTCCAGGCGCAAGGAGGCGCCACATTTGTACAGTCGACAAATGTCGGAGGGTAAAATCCTGGAGACCAACGGCAACCACGACTGAAAATCCCATTTGAATTCCATATAAAAGTCCTGCATTTGTCGCAGCGCCTGAACGAGACGCTCCCGACGACTCTCCATGTGCTCCCTGGACTGAAGCTTCAGCATGCGCAGCAATTGTGTTATTGTCTGGCGGTGACCATAACTGATGGCCTCGGAGAGCGGTGACCAACCTTCATTGTTCTTCACCTTGACGGGCGCATTCTGTGCCAACAACAAACGCACACAGCAATTGCGACCCAGCATCACGGCCAGGTGGAGGGGTGTATTGCCGTGCCTGTCGCGGGCTGACACCTCCGTTGAGGCGCTGCTCAAAAGTAGACGACGTTGCAGCGTTCGTATATCATTCTCAAAAACACTACGATGCATTGGAAACTCCACACAATCATCTGGTAGCGCATCAGTTGTTGTTGTTGTTGTTGTTTTTGTTGTTATTCTTTCCCTTTCTCTCTCTGCTTCTCTTGCATCGCCGCCATCATCAACGTCGCCGTCGCCGTCACCTTCGTCACCCTCTCCCGCCGATTGATACTCATCTGATTCGGAATCCGATTCCTCGCTTTTGCTTTGCTCTTTTTTCGTTTGTTCCACCTTCTGTTTCTTCTCACACTCGTCCACTTTATCGTTGGACATTGTTTCCACTCACCGACGCTTTATTAAACACACACTTTGCATACAATTTATGCACTTTTTATTGTATCAAACGAATTTGCTGTCCAAAATTGCTCTGTTTATTGATTATTATTAGCGATGGACTAACGTCAGCAGCGCTGTGTCCAACATATCGATATGATATCGATTGTGCTGTAAGCGCGAACCGTTTATTCTATTTCGAAAGACATTACATTACCAGAGGATTTAAATCGGTTATTTCCTGTTGAAAATTGAAACTAAAATCAATAAATATTTAATTGAAACTACTTTTTGACATTTTTTCGACAGATTCGTATCGATATTTGACGTAAATATGTGCCAACCAGTGATGTGAGTCCAAATCAGATTAAAGAACCGCCAATGAAATATAATTTTCTTTATGTAAGCTTTTTTTAATATTACTGTTTTCGCATCTATCCTGTTTTAACGGTCAAATTCACAAATCGACATACATAAAAATAAAATCGAGCAATTTCACCTTTGTATATGTAGCGATGTATCGTGTCATATATAAAAACAAAACAGATTGTCCATCACTAATGCGGCTCCTACACGGCGTATTTCGAATCAGTAGGCAAATTGTTGTTTTTGTATTGTATTTTCGAAACGAATATTTCGTTTGCACTTAAAAAATGTTGAACGTGTCTAAATATACAAACAGAGTTCATACAATTGCACTGTGGATTGCACAACTGATAATTGCAACGTGTATGGGCCACGCAAAACAAAACAAAAAAAATTAAAGCGAAGAGGAAAATAGAAAAACAGAAAAAGAATATATACATATATGTGCATATAACACACACAAAAACACACACACACAGCAGGCGAGATCGAAAACTAACGGGGCAATTGCGAACGGGAAGGCGAAGGCAAAAGGCAAAGGGAAACATGTAAATAATATAAATTGATCACGTTTCATAATCCTCCTGCTCGGCTTAACAACACAGTTGGTTTTGTAGATAATGTCGAGCGATGAACTGCTGCAATGGCGCACCAAGTATTCGAGTTCGCGTTATCAACGCCACGAGAGCCGCGAGCAGCGTACGCCGTTAAATGCCAGCTCGTTGCATTGGCAGCGTCAACAATTCGGCGGCGACGTCGACGAGCAGCTGCGACGCCGACTGCAGGCATCGCCAGCTTATATCGATCGTCTGGAGCAGGAGACACTCCTCACTGGCCACGAGGGATGTGTGAATTGTTTGGAATGGTCAAGTGATGGTTTGTTGTTGGCCTCCGGCTCCGATGATTACAAAGTCATGATCTGGGATCCATTTCGTAAGCGACGCTTGCAAACGATTCACACCAAACATTTGGGCAACATATTCTCGGTGAAATTTCTACCGCGGCATAACAATAACATTGTGGCCACCTGTGGAGCGGATAAATTCATCTATGTCTACGATATTAATCATGGCAATGAAACGTTATTCACCTGCAATTGTCATACGATGCGTGCCAAGCGTTTGGCCACCGCACCGGACTCACCGCACATCTTTTGGTCCGCCGGCGAGGATGGCAGCGTGCTCCAATTGGATATGCGAGAGCCGCATCGTTGCCGGAACAGCGCCGATGATCCGCAGACGCACAGCGTCGGAGCTGGTGGTGTACGCATTCTCAGTCTCTGCAGCCAAGTGGAGCCGACAACGGAGTGCAAGTGTCTAGCAATAAATCCAAGACGCACCGAGTATCTGGCCGTGGGTGCCAATGATCCCTATGCGCGTGTCTTTGATCGCCGCATGCTGCCCGACGAAGGTGAGTAGGAGAGAGCCAAGGTGTATTTATATATGAGGTGACGTCTTCGTAGTAGGCTGAGGCTCTCTCGACTCTCAGAGAGAGAGATGCTAGAATAAGAAAGCAAACATCAAGGTGTATTTATATATGAGGTGACGTCTTCGTAGTAGTAGGCTGAGGCAAGGTGTATTTATATGAGGTGACGTCTTCGTAGTAGTAGGCTGAGGTAGTTCAAAATTTTGACGTTCTCTCTCGACTCTCAGAGAGAGAGATGCTAGAACGAGAAAGCAAACATTTTATGTTTGTTTTTGTTGTCAGTCAATCAAAACATAAACAATTTTACAGGGATTAAAAACAAAACGAATATCGGTTTCGATTATGTTCGAATTAAGGTTTTCGGTTATCGGTTATGCAAAATCTTGGAGTATCGGTTTCGTAACGGTTATCGGTTATTTTTCTTTGTTAGTTTCGGTTTAAAAATAGCGGCATAGTTTCGGTTCACAAAAAAATAAAAATTAAGGTTTTCGGTTGACCAAAATTAGAAGCTTTATTCATTGTTTTATATGAAAAAATACTTAATGATCTTTTTAGCCTGAAAAATAATGTTATCTGGTTACTGGAATGATCCAGTGTAATATAGATTTTATTATAATTTGATCTCATATTAATTTGTTTTGAAAATTTTGATTATTTGGATTTTATTGATTTTTAATAACTTTGAACTGCCATAACTTTGTCAAAAGTCAATCAATTTTCATGCGGAATATAAATTTAAGCATTATTTTACCTCTAAATTAGTTATGCATTTAAATTTTTGAAAATTCGAATTTTTTAGAAATTTTACAGTGTTACCCCTTATCATTTTTCGAAAAATTCGAAAATTTTCAAAGTTTCAAAATGAACAAATTTTAAATGCAGAACAAATTTAGAGGTAAAATCATGCTCAAATTTACTTTTCCCAATGAAATTGATTCAATTTTGACAAAGTTATGGCACTTCAAAGTTATCAAAGTTGCTCAGTAGCTGCGACGGCCAAAACCGAAATTAACCCTTACAAATGAATCGGTTACTAAACGGTTATTTCGGTTTATGGGTTTCGGTAATGTGGAAAAACTTGTTTTCGGTTACGGTTTCAGTTAGGGTAACAAATTTCAATCGGTTTTCATTGATTAAAGGTTACGGTTTCGGTTAAGGTTTTAATGCCTGGCTTAAACTCACATGAAAATAATGAAATAAATTAAAACAGTGCTAAACAAACTTTCTCGACTAAATTTGATTTCGAACTCTGAAAGAGAACAACTGTGTTGAACACGTTACCTTACATAAAAACACCTTGGACCATGGTGTATTTAGATAAGATGACGTCTTCGTATTAGGCAGAGGTAGTTAAAAATTGTGAAGTGCTCTCTCTACTCTCAGAGAGAGATGCTAGAATGAGAATGCAAACTGTCAAACTAACTACCTCAAAGAGAACAACTATGTCGAATACGTCGCCTTATAAAAAAACACCTTGGGAAAGAGTATTCTATAGAATCCCTTACTAATCCTTAATTTATCTGTTAGCCAGTGCCTGTGTCTCCTACTTTGCGCCGGGACAACTTGTGAAGAACATCAGTCGGAGCATTGTGCACGAATCTCGCACTGTCACCTATCTCGCCTTTAATAACTACAATGAAACGGAGCTGCTGGTCAACATGGGATGTGAGCACATCTATCGCTATGATCTGCACAATGCGACGCCTCCGATATTCTATGAGCTACCCGAATATACGGCTGCTACGGAGCCAGAGGAGCTGCCAGTTAATCCGGCTGTCAAGCCAACAATCACAGCAACCAACAAGGAACAGAAGCGTCGTTCATTGCCCTCGAGCATTGAGCAGCACAAGAAACTGGGCAATGAGCATCTGGAGAATGGGAAATTACTCGCAGCTGTTGATGAATATTCAGCTGCCTTGGCGAGTTATCCAAAGGGGGAAGTGCTTTATTTGAATCGTGCCACGGCGTTGATGCGTCGCGGTTGGTTTGGTGATATCTATGCGGCTTTGAGGGATTGCCATGAGGCACTGCGTCTCGATCCCACCTATGTGAAGGCGCACTTTCGTTTGGCGCGGGCGCTGCTCGAGCTGCATCGACCCCAGGAGGCGGACAAGTGTCTGCAGGAGTTGATCGAACGCTTTCCGAGCTTTGCCAACAATCATGGTGTGCTCATGCTGCACAAGGACATAAGAGAGAATAAACGACAGCAGCAACAGCAGCAGCAGCAGGAACAGACACCTGAGTCGGGTTCAAGTCAACTGGCAACGGATCAGGAACGTGTCATGGTCACATTTGAGAACGGTTACCCAACGTATTTGCGTTTGACGGATGAGGAGTTTGCATTGCGTCGTGCTGCCAAGGATTACAAGCAACGTTATGTGGGACATTGCAACATCACCACGGACATCAAGGAGGCCAACTATTTGGGTCTCAATGGGGAATTCATTGTCGCCGGCTCCGATGATGGCAACTTTTACATCTGGGAAGGTGAAACGGCCAAAATTCGTGCTGTTTATCGGGCAGATAGCGCCATTGTCAACTGTGTCCAGCCGCATCCAAGTATTTGTATGCTGGCCACCAGTGGCATCGATCATGATATCAAAATCTGGTCACCATGCGCTCCAAGCGCCACGGAGCGACCCAATCTCGTTGCGGATGTGGCGCGGTATGTGGAGGTCAATCAGGAGAAGATGCGCACCGATCCCTTCGAGCTGAATACGCGCAATGCCTATTGTTTTAATAACTAAGTCTAAATAAACAAAAAAAACACACACTCATTTAGTATAATATACATAAACATATACATATACATATATATATATCAAATATATAGATTAGTTTTTAATTTGAAATCGAAATCGGGACAATTCTTCAATCATTTCCAGCTAATCATTATAAATTAGCGTAAATTTGTAATCATTTGTTAAACAATCGGCAGCTAACAATCATTATTTAATAAAAATAAAGAAAATGTTATACGATATCAATTTAAATAAAATTTTGATTTTATCGTTAAATAAAAAGAAAATTAATAATACAATCCATCCATTGAAATAAAAGTTATATAATACTGATTTTAAATTTTAATCAAAGTTACCCAATAAGAATTGTTTTGATTTTTAAAATAAAAGTTACAGAAACTGAGTTTTATTATTTTTTTAAATAAAAGTTACAGAAACTGAGTTTTATTATTTTTTTAAATAAAAGTTACGAATTAAGAGGTTTTTTTCGATTTTTAAATAAAAGTTACGAAATTCTAAATATTTTTAAATTCATAAAAAATATATAGGGAATCAGAGGTATTTTTTTTAATCTAAAATAAAACGTTAGAAATAAGTTATTTTATAATCCTTTTGATTTTTAAAAAGATTTTTCTGTCGCAGCTTTTATTTTAAAATCAATTGACGTAATTTTAATATAAAATTCAAAAAATAGCTGTTATTTCGAAATTTTTAAATCAAAATTAAGTAACAGGTATTTCAAAATTAATTTTCTTATAAAAGTTATGAATAAAAATCTGTTTATTACGGATTTTGCTAATATAAATAGATATATTAAATTTGTTACTGAATTTTGTTTAATTTTATATCCATAGTTATTTTGTTTCCCTGAAATAATTGCAAGTCATTGTTGTAATCTTTTTTGGAATTATTCTGTTTATTTATCGTAGTTATTTAAATCTATGCTCACATGTATACATATACATACATATAAATATTTTACTTTATGTAATAATATTCAAGTATCGTTTTTCTTGCTTTTGTTTTTGTTTTTATATAATTTTCATCAATTATTTATGCTTACTATCATTAAAAAACTAAGTAGAATTGATAGCTTCACATGAAAAGTTTCCTCATATCGAACGTTATTTATTATATATATGCTACCATATAGTATATGAAAGTTGAAAGACATATATATGTATTTGTTTTAAAACATTTAAAGTACTTAAAATTTTGAATTAAGATATTTAGATGTAATTCATTAAATCTTTTTATCTGGTTTATCTGTCTCTAAATGTGTGAGTGTGTTTATGTGTGTGTGTTTGAATTTTAGTTAGTGGCTTAAAAACTAACTGAATGTGTTTTTCTTGCTTTGTTGTTGTAAATATTCGCGGTTTTTTTTTTAACGTTCAACTTGCACATTGTTTTTTTCACACTATATATTATTATAAGTATGTATAATTATGTTTCTATGTATTTTATTTTGTTTGTTTTTTGTTTTATGAATTCTCTTTTAATTACTTTACAAAAGTGCGTTTTTCTTTTATTATATTTGTTTGTTTTGTTGGGTTGTCCATATTTTGCCTTTTATACAGTGTTTTTTTTTGTGTGTGTGTGTGTTTTTAATAATATGTTACAAACTATTTTATGATGAAATTAAAAATACGATACAAATCAAGTTCAATGGGTCGACAGTGTTGATAAATATTGCAATTGTTTTGGTCTAGAGGGGGGCGGGGGGCGCAGGATAACTGTAAAATCGTAATCATTACTTTTCTGTTTTGAACTATCGTAGCTGTCAACTTTCGTCTGTCTGTCTGTTTTGTATTGATTTTTATCGATTTATCGAAATTAACTTTTGTGTGTGTATGAGTGAGTTTATCTCAAATGTCGAATTTTCGCATATATTTCATTCTTTTTGTTGGAATTTTGTTTTGTTTTCTTGCTTGCATATATAAGTTTCTTATAGTTGTTGTTGTTTTTTGTTTGTTTTTGTTTTATATGGTGTGTGTGTGTTTTTATTTGTTTAAATACCATCAACCCTCCCGCTTTATAGAACTAGGTGTCTCTGCCAGACCTTTCACTTTGAGTCGATCAGCGGTTTTGAGAAATGCCGGCAACTGTTCCTGCGATACATTCACTTCGCCGGCGTACATAAACTCCAATATTGCCTGCAGGTGAATGTAGGACACATCTTTCAGTATAATAATTGGATGCTTTGATGGATTTTCCTAAACGATAAATGATATATTATTATCAATATGTATTTATTAATAATTATTTAAAACTTACCTCCAATAGCGCCTTAAAGTAGGGACTGCAAGCTGACAGCACCATTTTGTGTGCTTTGCAGGTTTGGCCTTCGCAGGCGAGTGTTACCTGTATAAAAAAAGAAATCATAGAAAATTATTAAAATACAAATTATGGTTAGACTTGAATTAACCAACTACCACAAAGCAAAGTCTACAGTCGAGGTGCTCGACTGTTAGATGCCCAGTAACAGCCCTTCCATTTCATTACAATATAATACAAATTATTATCAAATAAAAATGATACGTTTTCCTATTGAAATATTATCGATATTGATATCGATCGATATCAATATTCAACTCCTAGACACTGTCACAAACCCATAAGTCTGTGTACCCTATTGAACACTGGGCTAAAAACACAACAAACGTCAAAGTAAAGAAAATATAAAAAAAAGATATGTAGATGATGTGCAGGTCGAAAATGACCATGGAATAAATGGTTTGCTGAGTTGGCTTATTGGTGTTTACAAATGCAGTACATGATTAAATCAATAAACTAAATAATGCCAAATAATACTTACGTCTGTGAAGCTTTTCTCATCGCGCAAGTGACGGAACGAGGTTACCATATTCGTCTGAAAATCGTTCCATTTTAGAAAGAACTGTTGATCCGACGACATCATGAAGAAGCTTTTGTTTTTGTGTCCGGGAGTGCGTTTAAGAAAACGCGCGCTCACTGTTCTGATTTAGATTTAGGCAGGAAAAAATTTAGATGCGCGGCCAAAAAAATTTTTCAGTCGAATCGCTCTTAATTCAGTAATTATTTTTACTTGATTTTGGATTTCTGTAAAATTAAAAAAAAAACTATAGTTAGTCCCAAAAAATAAAGATAAACTTATGTTCTTTGTCTTAAAAAATATTTAAATTCTTTGCTTTGTCAAAACAATTACTTGAAAAACTGTATATATTGCAAATATTGCAATAATCACAAAACGTGACAATAAATGGCACAGCAAAACAAAATAAGCACAAACTTGGCGAAATTTGTGTGTGCGAAAGAGCACAAAGCCGCGCTTTGAGTGTTGAGTGTGACCGTCGTGAGAGAGCAGAGACCCAAAACTTGCGAATTGCGAAAGAGCCGTTGCTGCTGCGCTGACGCTGTCGCGCTATCGCTGGCAGAGTTTTAACCGTTGCACAACCGACGACGACGACGTCGAACTCACAGTCAAAAACATTCTAGACAATTGCATAAAAAAAAGTATTTTGCGCAGCCGCAATGTGCAACGGCTGTGTGTGTGTTGGAAAATGTCAAATGTGCAAAGCTGCCAGCCGTAACAACAACAAAAGCAACAGCAACACAAAAAAAAGAGCGACAAAGGTTAAACAAAATATCAAAGACTCGCGCTTGTTGTGCGCTCACTTTGAATGCCTTTCACTTTTTTCAAGGCAATTTCTGCATTTTAGTCATTTGCGTTGCTGCTTATTTGAATTTTAAGTTGTCGCACAGTGTGTTAAAATAGACTTTATGTGATTCCTTTAACTTTCATACACATACATATATAAATAAAGATGGTGCCACGATATTTTGATTATACCATAACCTAGTTTTATATTAACACTTTGATGAAGACTACATTCAATGAAATCGCTCCACTGTGCAGACAACATGTGTTGCGGTTGCGACAGCCGTTGGGACCAGCTTGATGACAATGCCATATGCGCTACACTTGCGCCGGCTGAGTGTGTGTGGGCGGCCTAAGGAGACTCTGACAGAGTAGCGAGTACAAACTTCGTCTAAGTTCGTTAAGTTTACAGCAACGGATCACTCACACATTCATATCATGTACACGAGCACAGACACACACACACACACACTTGGTTGAGCGCTCTCAACTTTCAACTGCCGTTATGATTTCGCAATTACATTACAACAACAACAATGAGGAGCAGACATTTGCTGGAAATTTCAATTGCATTGGTGTGCGTGTTTTTTTTTTACAAAATGCAACTATCTCACTTGCACTAGTTAAACAACAGTTGGGCCGCGCAGCAATAAGAAAAGTTGTGTTGAGTGATGTTGAAATTGTCTAATTTTGTGTTACTATTGGTCGATTATTGATTTTATTTTTTTGTTCCCCCCCTTATTCTGATGGCACACCAATAAGCAAAAAAACACCCACAATTGCATTCATGTGTACATATTATGTAGGTATGTTTATTTCTTCATAAAGAAAATACCAGTTTTTGAAGTTGAGAAAAGACAACAACAGAGAAGTAAAAAAAGAGTGCCGAAGCTCTAGGAGCGAGAGCGAGCGTATGAGGAACCACAAGAGCAACAACAATTTGAAACGAGTTCGAATGAAAGTTGCAACACTCACAAAATTGATGAGCCGCTCTCGTAAATGGTGTTGTTGCTGTTGTCGTGTATTACTCAACATGGCGCTCACAACAACAAATATATAGGATGAGGCGGCGAAGAAGAAGGAACGAACTACTCAAAATTTACAGAAGAAATGTGCGAGAGTCGTTGTCGTTGGTTGTTGTTTTTGCTGCCTAGACAATGGCGGCGACGGCAACGGCAACAGCGGCAACTCTTCGTGGCATGCCACAACAACAAATGTTCGGTTTTTCATTGTATTGATAGATTTGTTCGCCTGCACGTTTATTGTACTTTTTGTATTGCATATTTTGCATTTATTATGCAAATTTTATTGTAATATATAGTTTAAAATTAGGTCGCGCTTCATTTTACTTTGATTCATATACACTGACACATACACGCACACACGAACGCAATAATGCACACACACACTCGCACATACACATACACTTGTGTCTTTTTTCTACACTTTCCTAATCACTATTTGGCTTGCACTCTGTACTTTTACCAATGCGTACTTTGTGCAATTGAATAATGATCATTGCAAATACGTTTTGTATATGCTTTGTCCACGTTTTTCGTGCCTTTTTTGTTTCAATTTAATACATACACGCTTTTTTAGCACGCACTCACTCACCTTCTGTACACGCTCTGCTTTCGCTAATGCTTGCTCTGCTGCTTTCTTTTTTCTCTTTTCCGACGAGTGTTTTTTGCTTTTATCGTCACGTTTCCCAACACTTACCGTCTATTACAGTGTTTAACAGCACTGTTTTGCAGCAGTGTCATAGCTATGAGACTTTGTTCGTATGCCTAGTTCCCAAAAATGTTGAAAACATCGTGTTTATTAAAAAGATTGAATGGAAATTTATTTTGCGCATGCAGAAGACTACAAAATACGACGGCAAATGAGAACCAGAGTTTCCGCCAACGGGCTTGGGAGGCGGCACGACAACGCTATGCCAACTACGAGCATGTGCACTACAGCTCCTACCTCGAGTACAAATTCATGTCGCTGGGGAAGATTAACCCAAAGAATCCCACGATTTATCCACCATTAGATGTATTGCTTGAGATTGAGCGCCAGATGACGCCCACGACAGCTGTTCCATATCCCCACAACTGGATGGATGACTATGAGTTTTATGCAGGCGGCGGCGATGAAGCGGGAATTATTGATTCCAAACATGGAACGCCGGATGCGTTGGTGGCGCCATCTACAGTGCCTTGCAATGGATGCGGAGCACACTTACACTGCGCCAACATCTCCATGCCCGGCTACATACCCAGCGAAATCTTCAAGGTAGCCATTACAAGACGGGATTAACTTTTAAATACCCATTTAATATATAGTAAATTGTATATATTTCAAGGGACGCACAAAGCGGGAACTGCAAAGCATCACGTGCCAACGTTGTCACTTCCTCAAGCACTACAACATTGCCCTGGACGTGGAGGTGCCGCCATCGGCATATGTGGACACAATATCCCGCATACAGGACAAATTTGCGCTGGCTGTAATCATTGTGGATCTGCTGGATTTGCCCAGTTCCATTTGGCCGGGGATGCAGCAAGTGCTTGGCCCCAAGCGACCCGTATTCCTCGTGGGCAACAAGGTGGATTTGCTGCCACGTGACTCGAATGGTTATCTCAGTCATGTCAAGCATTGCCTCAAGGAACAGTTTATAAAACACGGCGGCTTCGATGCTCTAAATATCAAAAATGTCAGTTTAATATCCGCCAAGACGGGTTACGGCATTGAGGAGTTGATAACGCAGCTGCACAAGATTTGGCAATACAAAGGCGATGTCTATTTGCTCGGCTGCACCAATGTGGGCAAGAGCACGCTCTTCAACATACTCCTCAACTCGGATTATTGCCGGCCGGAGGCGAGTGAATTGGTGCACAAGGCAACGACTTGTGCCTGGCCAGGCACAACGCTACAAATGCTCAAATTTCCCATCTTTCGACCATCGGATGTGCGTGTCTATCAACGTTTTAAGCGTCTCTTCTCGGAGCGCTCAAAACGCGCCGCCTTGGAGCAGCTGCGCAAGGATCAGGCCAAGGAGACGGGAACGGCGGCAGCAGCTCAACTAATTGGCCAAGTGGGACGCACATTTAATCAACGCATGGATGTGGATGATGCATTCGCTATGGCAGCGGGCACAGAACCCATAACGACGCTCAACGAACGGAAGTTGGAGTATCGGGATGCACGTTGGGTCTATGATACACCTGGAGTTATGCAGCCGGATCAGATCACTCCGATGCTAACCACAGAGGAGTTGCTGCAATTGCAACCCCCAAAAATGTTGAAACCCCGTGCACTGCGACTAGCTCCCAATATGTCGCTATTTCTGGGTGGATTGGCCAGGATTGATCTCCTGCAATTCACTGGTGATTGGGTTAAGTTGTTTATCTTTGCAGTGGAATCGTTGCCAGTGCTAATAACAGACACAGAACAAGCTGAGCACGTTTATAAACGTTACCTAGGAACACCTATACTGGGTGTACCCATTGCTGGCGCGGATGAGACGCGTCTGCAACGCTGGCCAGGATTGCAGTGCCTGAAGCAGGATATTGTGGTGCAGAGCAGTACAGCAGCACCTGTTCAAACACGGCCTGAAAAACAATTAAATTGTGATATAACTCTAAGTTCCGCTGGTTGGATTGGTCTCCTCCTACCGGAGAATTCCGAGAGCGTTTGGCGCGTTTGGACTCCTCAGGCGGCGGGTATTTATGTCCGTGAGCCTTCACTAATACCACTGGCCGATCGACTGGTCGGCAAGCGCATACGCAATTCTTTGGCCTATAACACAGCCAAGCCATTTGTTTTCAAGAAATAGTTAAACCTTTGTTATTACATGCATAATAAATTTTCTGTATTCAAATTTAAAATGACATTCAAAGTTTCGTTAAGTGCATCAGTTGCCGCGAAGTTGTGGTCTTTTCGTCAAGTGAAGAATAACTATTGATTTATTACCAATCGACCGACCGCCACAATTCGTCGACCGTGCTGGAGCTGTGTCGTTTCGTTCCAAAAAGGTTCAAATGAGCGGATCATTGGAATGATCGAGTGATCTAAAGATCATTGAAACGCCCGCGATTTTAAAATTTACAATTTAAACAACAAGCTATTGTTAAAAAAAGAAATTATGACAAAGCTATTTTAATTCGAAATTAGATTTTAAAAAAAGTGAATGATTTCCATCGGGGGGAGGAGTCTAAAATTAATCGTTAATTCGATGAAATTCTAACAAAAATAGAAAAATGCCCAAAAAGATAATTGTTGTAAAAAGGAACTGAAATGCAAAATGAGCTGGTAACTTTTTTAAGGCTGCCAGATGCTTAAATGAACGATAACATTTTTTCTGCCAGATGGCAACGCCTCAACTCTAGTATCTAATTTTTCACGGCAACAAGAAAGAATTTAATGGATGGCATATAAGAATAAAGCGAATTTCAGCAATTTACGGCCATTAAAATGTCATTTAAGTAGCGCAATACAGCGGCGAACAGTGCAATAAATAGTGCAAACATTAAATAACAAATAAGTTGAAGCGACACAGGAGCGAAAACAGCCACCAAATACATAATTTTTATGCTGTAAAGAAATTCAGGACAATGGAGCAAATCTCCAGCAATAACGCAATTGCCGAACAAGAGATGGAAATGAATTGTGGAACAGGAACAGGCGCTTGCAGTAGCGGTGGTGGTGATACCATCAGTGCCACACATGAATTCCAAACAATGAAACCCGGTGCAGGTCAGAAGCTTCAGCTCCAGCAGCAACAACAGCAACAACAACAACAACAGCAACAACAACAACAGCAATTGGGAAATGGACGCACTGAGCTTCCACATAGCGAGCTGGTGAAGATGCTGTATTATTTGGAGGGTGAACTGCAGGCGCGTGATGTGTGCATTGCCGCGTTGCGGAATGAGCGTGTAAAACAATTAATTACACAATTGCGGACGAAGCGTGTGCAACCAAATGATCCGTATGCTTCGCTATTTCGCGATAAGATTGCCTTGAATGGCAATCTAATATCCCGAGAGTCATCCACGCAGGCAGCCCAAGCCGAGATGGAGGTGCGCCAGATAATTGAACAGCAAATGGAGCAACAATATCAGATGGTTAGCAAACAACGTGGAACACATGTCCGTATGGTTAATATTCTAACCGAATCCTTGGAGAACAATCAGCGCATGCTGCAGCAATTGGAGGAGGAGAGGCGCAAGCATGAGCATGATACCGCTCAGGGTGATGATATAACCTATGGCCTCGAAATGGAGCGCACCAAATTGCGACAGCAACTGGAGGCGGAACATGCGCAGGTCGCCAACATGGAGAAGGATCTCAAGAAGCTGCAAGAGACGCTGGAATACGAGCGCAACAGGCAAAAGCAAATTGTGCTCCTGCTCATTGCCGAACGTAAAAAGATCTTGATGAAATACATCGAGGAGGGTAAGAAATCAAATCAAATACAAATCATTTATTATATTTATATATTGTTACTTGCTGGCAGGCAAACGTTCCGAGGATTTGGCTCAAATTCTGGCCGAGGAGAAGCAACGCTCGGATACCATAGCCGAGGGCCTCGAGGAGGAGAGCAAAAAGTCGCTACGCATGGAGGAGGAATTGGAGAAACAAACGCAGTCCATGGATCTCGAGCGCAAGACACTAATGGCCAAATTGGCCAAGGAAGAGCTGCGGTGTGTTAACTAGTTCAAGAATTGCATTTTTAACAATATTAACTATTCATTTATATGATATGTGCAACGGATTTGCATTTATTAATTCATGTTCATTTAATTTACATACAATTCTGTATAAGTTTAGTTTAATTTAGTCTATTTATATGTGTAATTTAATTAAGATATTTCTTTTATCTCCTATTTTGTCTCGTTTCATTAGACTGCTAAGTTATTTCTTATATTTATTGCTTTATATAACTTGGCTATTATTTTTAACATTGTTAACTATTCATTTATATGATATGAATGGATTTGCATTTATAAATTCATGTTTATTTAATTTACATTTAATTCTGTACTAGTTTAATTTAATTTAGTCTATTTATATGTACATTTAGTCTAGATTTAATTAGCCCCCGTATTTTGTAATAGTTTATTTTATTTTATCCAATCACATTTTTTATTTAAATTTCTTTTGTTTTAGCTTGAGTGCTATTTATATTTATGACTTATATTATTTAATGTTTTTTAATTTCATTTATAACTTGTATGTATTAGTTAATCTATTATTTTTATTTGTATTTAGTTCTTTGTTATTTTAGTTACAATTACATTTAGTTTCGATTTCATTCTGTATTAGATATATTTAATTGATTCTAATTTAATCCAAATAAGTTTTTTTGAAATTTCCTTTTGTTGAAAGTTAATATTATTGCTATATTAATTGTACTATATGTAATATAACATAACTTAATTTAATTGGGCTATTTCTTCTATCTCCTATTTATTTATTATATTTATTGCATCATATAACTTTGTTATTATATTTTTAACAACATTATTTAATTTACATTTAATTCTGTATTAGTTTAATTTAATTTAGTCTATTTATATGTACAATTTAATTTGGATATTTCTTCTATATCCTATTTTGTCTCCTTTCAATAGATACCTAAATTATTTATTTCATTTATTGTTTTATATAACTTTGTTATTATATTTTTAATAACATTTATGATCTTTTAATTGTACACAGTGTCAAGGAGCTGGAGCTGGAGCTGAATACGTTGCGTGGGGATCACGAGGCATTGAAGAAGCAACATCAACATCAGCAGCAACAATCGGTGGCAATTGGAGTCTCCTCAACGGTGGCAGCTGCCACAAAATCGCGTCAGTTTAGTGGTAAGTTATTAAATTGGTTTCGACTTGATTTAATTGCCTGTTGTAATTATTATTTAACCTTTTTGATTTCTATATTTATTTTAAATAATTCTATACGTGAATTTCTCTCAAAGATGAAATATTTTGTTAGAAAATATCTTACGCAATTTGCAAGGTGATTTTTGTTACTCTTTCCTTGTTTCGTACCTTGTGACGAATGCACCTTCAATTTGACACCTCTCCAATCCACACACGCACACCTCTCTCACACACACAACACACACACACACACACACACTGTAATCACGCTAGTTAAAGTTTAATTTAATAGACATCAAGAATTTAATAGACAGCTTAGAGATTCAATTGATAATCAGCTAGTTATACCCGTTACTTGTAGAGTAGTAGGGTATATTGTGGTCGATAATAGAATAGATAATTCCTGTATTCTTGATCTTGGTCTGTCTGTGTAAATATATAAATCTTAGATATTATAAGAGCTAGATCCACCAAATTTAGTAAAACTCCCCACAAACCGTTAAAAATTCCACCTCATCCATAGTTTGGTATTTAAAAAATACAAAAAATACTTAAATACATTTACTGGTATTTTCTGATCTTTTTGTTAGTTAAATAAAAATAATTTCTATTTTCAATTTTGTATAATACAAGTTGAAAATAAGAGTTATATTTAATTTATTAATTATAAAGTTGAATTTATTTATATCAGCATTTTTTTATCGAGGTTAAACAATGCGTTTTATTTTTAATTTACTTTCTTAAAAATATACCAATATTTAAATCTCTAAATAAAACTATAGTATATCAAAAATTATAGTAGTTACGTTTTCTGATTTAAATTGAGTATCGGGTATTTTATATTCGGTGACACGATTAATTTTTTTTGTTCTTGTCATATATGTATATAAAAAATAATATATTTATTTTTTATTAAAATTCATAGTTACCTTAAAATTGAGTTACGGGTATTTTACAGTCGGGAAATCGACTTTTTTTATAATATACATAGGTAGTATTTTAAAAATTTAGTCGCTACATTCTCTGATTTAAATTGAGTAACGGGTATTTTATAGTCGGGTACTGAAATTCTTAATATTATAGTTAGTATTTTGAATAGTATAATCGTTACGTTTTCCGATTTAAATTGAGTAACGGGTATTTTATAGTCGGAAACAGGATTAATTGTTCTCGTCAGATGTAGAAAAAATAACATATTTTTTTTAGAATTCATAGCTACCTTAAATATATGTTTAAATTAAATGACGCGTATTTAATAGTCGGGAATACGATTAATATATAATATATATATTTATTTGTTCTTGTCAGATGTAGAAAAAATAATATATTTATTTAATTAAAACTTATAGATTCATTGAATATATATTTAAATTAAATGAAGGGTATTTTAGAGTCGGATACTCGACTATAACACTCTTTATTGTTTTTGTTACACAAGTAGAATATATAATATGAATAATTGCAGTCATTAAATGCTAAATTCTTATGCTTGCATCATCATCATATATTTTAATTTGTTGTAAATGAAATTTGAGATGTACACTTTGTTTAATACTCTACCTTTTGATGCGTTGTTACAGAGGATGCATGTGCTCCGCCCATGGTGAACATTGCGAAGATCGTGCAGCCAACGGCGACAGTGAGCAGCATGCCGGTTTCCGGTCCCCAGACGGGCATTGCCCGCTCCATAGTGCCAGGTCAGAATATACGCAGTGCCGTCGTTGGAATAGCCACAATACCAACGGGAACAGCCACTGCACCCACAACCAATCACAATAATACGGATGGAACTGTTGCTCCTGCTGCTCCCGCTGCTGTTATAGTGGCTACAGTTGCAGGATCAGCTCCATCGCCGGCCAAAATGCAGCCCACGGCGACCATTCAACGTGCTCCGGGTGGCAAATATGCCGCATTGGCAGCAGCTGCTGCTGCTTTGGATCAGACGGCCACTCAAGCGCATCCACATCCACATCCAGTGCCGATTGCAGTGCCACCAGTAACAGTGCCACCGGCTGGAGCACGTGGTGCACCGCCACCGATACCGACCAAGCCAATTGTACCACCTAAACGGGAGCCATCATTATCCCGCCTGGGATCGATAACAACCAGCGGCAGTGCAGCTGCAACGGCCACAGCAATTGCTGCTGCTGCGGCGGCAGCAACAGCTGCTGTGGCAGCAACAGCAACAGCAGCAACAACAACAACAATGACAACAACAGCAACGGCAGCCTCAGCAACAGCAACAGCAACATCAGCAACAACAACAGCGGCGAAACATAATTAGGCAACTTCCTAGACATCCAATCGACTTATAATACATTATATAATTATATATATAAACAGATATATATATATATTATACCATATAGCATATAGCGAAAGCGATAATACTCAAGATTCACCATTGAATATAGCTCCATATTCTAATTGGCCGTGAATTCATTTAGACACGTTTTTTCATAGTCCTCTTAAATTTAAACTATGCGATGTTTTTGCATCTGACATTAATTTATAAATATTTTAACTCAAATTAGCTTTAAGTTAGACCTTAATTAAACTTGAAAAAATGTGCCTTACTTTTATTTTTTATTTAATTTAAAGTAATTTAGTTAAAATAGAGTTGAATGTCGGAATCTAAGTTAAAAACAGATTTAGCATTTTTTTTAAATGGTTTCAAATATTTTTAATTTAAAGCAAAATGCTAATAACACAATTATTATTAAATTTGATAAATCAAAATCAAATTTAAATAATTAGAAAGGTCGCCAAACAATCCAATTTAATTATTATTAAATTTTTTGACTTTACTTATTTTTTCTTTAAACTATTGTTCTTTTTTTTAAATACTTGTTTTTAAATCTAACTTAGTTTGCTTCTAATATTTTTAATTTGAAGAATAGTGCTAATTACACAAAATTGTATTTAATTTTCGGACTTTTCTTATTTTTTTAATAATATTGTTCCTTTTTTTTAATACTTATATAAATTTAACTTATTTGAATTAAATATTTGTAATTTAAAGAAAAATGCTTATAATACAATTTTCTTTAAATTTTTTGACTTTGATGTTTTTTTTAAATAATATTGTAAATTTTTTTAAAAACTTGTTTTTAAATTTAGCTTATTTAATTCAAATATTTTTAATTGAAAGAAAAATGCTAATAACACAAAATTGTATTTAATTTTTTGATTTTACTTATATTTTTTAAAAACTATTGCTCTTTTTTTAAATACTTGTTTTTATATTTAGCTTATTTTGCTTCAAAACATTTTTAATTTGAAGAAAAATGCTAATACATAAACTTTTTTTAATGTTTTGACTTTACATAATTTTTATTTTTTTTTGATTCTATTATTCTTTTTTTTTAATAGTTGTTTTTAAATCTGGCTTATTTAAATTTAAATCAATTATTTTTTTCTCAAGAAAAATCGTTGACATTTACTTTTTAATGATAATTTAACTAAAATGTTCAAATTCGGCAGCTTCAATTTTCGAACATACGAAAAAATTCTCAAACTACCATTAAATTTGATGAAAAATAATTATTTTTAAAAAGTAAATGTAGAGAATTCTTTTTTTTGGGTCTCCGACAATCAATTTAATTTAAAGCATATTTTTTCAATATCAACTTAAGGTGTCAAATAACTAACTAAAAGCTAATTTAAAGTAAAATGTATTAAAATTAATGTCAAATTCAAAAATATTTCAAAACTTTAACAGGACTATGAAAAAACGCGCGCAAGTATTTTATTTAGAATTTAAAAAAAAGAAAGAAAAGTCTAATTGAATGATGCGTTACTAATTGAGAAGATTCCTTCCTTATTATGCCAAAAGTCAGACATTTTTACACTCCCTGAGTTTAAGGCCTAGAACTTTTAAAGTTCTGCCTCATATTTGGATAGTTTATTGTTTTAGAATTGAATAAAATGTGTGCTTTTTGTTTTAAAATATGTTGCAATTGCTTCGTTCCTCCTTTTTTCCAAGTAGTTTCGTGTGTAGATTTTAGAAAATATTATACTAAAAAAGAAAACATTTGTACAAGGCCGTGCGATTCTCATAATGATAAAAAAGATCAAATTTGTAATAATATATGATCATATCTACATATATATATCTCTCATATACTAATCCATTGTGCTCTGTGCGTTGTTTGTTAGTTTTTAGGTGCATATAATCATACTTATAAACTCTGTGCAGCTATTTACAATCTATATAAATGTATGTATTTTTACCTATAGTACATTTCTTAGGTTTTTTAATTATGTTTTTAAGTATACTTTTGTTTATTTGCCTTCAAAATATAATCCGAATTGCTTCAATTTTAAGTCAGAGTTTCTTTTAGAATTGTTGGTACTTACAATAAATAATAAATGATAGCAGACAAAGAGGCACAAAATAAACAAATTATAATATGAAATTACGATCGTTGTATTGAAAATGCGAAAATACACAATAAATTACACTATAAACAAATTGTAAATGATTTTAAATTTAAAATCATGATGTGGGCGCTGTATTCTCAATAATCAAAGCTCTGGCCAAATTCCGAGCACATGCCAAGCGCATTAAATCTAGAATCTCCTCGACATTCTCCACACGATAATCCTTGAAAACGGTTTTCGATGTTTGCTAAAAGTTCAACAAAATTAACATGTATTTTAATTATATTATTAATTGTATTTACATTGTTAAATTTGGCTGTGTTGAGCTTGTTGCGCTCTATCAACGGCACCAGCTCCATTTCCAGATGCTGCAGTATGGCAATCGTTTCCTTGGAGAAGATCTTGGGATCTTCCGACTCCAGCAACGGCAATGCATCAATCAACAACGATGGCCAGAAGCTACAATTGCAATTTATATTATTTATTATTAAAATTTTTGATTTATTTTCAATTTCAGCTTACTAATCGGGCGTTATTTTGGAAGCCAAGAGATTGATGAGCAACTCCGCGCCGGAGAGAAAGTCGCGCTGTCGATAAAACTCATAGAACTCGTAATACTTGGAGAGGAAAACCAAACGAGGTGAGAGAAACATGCGTGCTCCAATGCTCGTGATGACATCCTGGCAGAGCATAATGCCCGTTTTCGAATAGTGCTGCGGAAATATATAAAATATAAATCATTAATCACTGGGATTAAAATCTTAACCGAAACTGTAATCTTTAACCGATTAAAACCGATTGAAATTTGTAACCGTAACTGAAACCGTAACCGATAAAATTTGTTTCCGCTGCAACGAAACCCACAAACCGAAACTCTTTAAACCGAAATAACCGTTTAGTAACCGATTCATTTATAAGGGTTAATTTTCCCGTTTTCGAATAGGGCCGCGGAAATTTAAAAAATATAAATTATTAGCAGGGATTAAAACCTTAACCGAAACCGTCACCTTTAACCGATAAAAACCGATTGAAATTTGTAGCCGTAACTGAAACCGTAACCGATAAAATTTGTTTCCGCTGTACCGAAACTCATAAACCGAAATAACCGTTTAGTAACCGATTCATTTATAAGGGTTAATTTCGGTTCTGGCCGTCGCAGCTACTGAGCAACTTTGATAATTTCGAACTGCCATAACTTTGTCAAAATTCAATCAATTTCATTGGGGAAAGTAAATTTGAGCATGATTTTGCCTTTAAATTTGTTCTGCATTTAAATTTTGTTCATTTTGAAACTTTGAAAAATTTCGAATTTTTTCGAAAAATACAAAGGGGTAAGTATGTAAATTTTCTAAATTTTCGAAAAATTTTTAATTTTTAAAAATGAACAAAATTTAAATGCAGACCTAATTTAGAGTTAAAATAATGCTCAAATTTACTTTCCCCAATGAAATTGATTAAGTTTTGACAAAGTTATGACAGTTCGAAGTTATTAAAAATCAGTAAAAATCAAAATAATAGAAATTTTCTAACTAAATTTATATGAGATCAAATTATAATAAAATCTATATTACGCTGAACTATTCCAGTAACCAGATAACATTATTTATCAGGCTGAAAAGAGCATTAAGTCTTTTTTTGATGTAAAACAATAAATAACACTTCTTATTTTGATCAACCGAAAACCTTAATTTTTGTATTTTTTGTGAACTGAAACTATGCCGCTATTTTTAAACCGAAACTTACATAATAACCGATAAACGTTACGAAACCGATAATTCAAGATTTTGCATAACCGATAACCGAAAACCTTAATTCGAGCATTAACGAAACCGTAACTGAAACCGATATTCGTTTCAAAAAATAAAATGTATAACAAAAGATAAATATCTAATCTAACCTTCAGTATAAAATCAGCTATGGCCGTGACCAGGAGCACATCCTTGGAGCGTATGGCCCACTCGAGGGCGCTGCCATAGCGCTGATCATTGTAAGCGCGCTTCGATAGCACCTTGCAGATATCCTGCTCCACGTTGAGTAATCCTCGTCTCTTGGCCAGTGCCAAGATCTTGAATGCTTGACGTTCATTTCGTAATGGAATCCGTGGCAGCAGGAGCTCAATGGCTGCAGTTCCTTCATGCTCGCAACAGTCCAGATAATCGATGCCCAGTTGCCAGAGATTATGGGAGGTCATCAAGTAGCTGCCATACTCGAAAATCATGGAATGCCGCAAAGCCGACAGATCCCTGAAATAATCCGTAAGTAATAAATCATTAATTAATTGTGTATTTTTATCAAAATATTAAAATATAACTTATCTTTTAATATGAATTTAAATTTCAATTTTTATTTAAATATCATAGTAAGCCTCTTAAAATGTATTTTAAATTTGTTATAATACAAATGTAAAATAAAAGGCTTTTTATGTTGTTTTAAATATAAATCGCATGAATAAAGTATAATTAGTTTTGAATACATTTAATTTTAAATTTTTATAAATCAAATTCTATGATTTTTATGTGGAAGTTTAAAATAAAATAAGTTTTCAAATTTTTACAATAATTCAATTCAATGCAAAAGCAAAACATTTCCAAAATTACAAAATTTGTTGGTTATCTAATTTTTAGATATTTTGTGTGCATTCATTTTTTGTTTTAAATTTTTAATTTCCAAAATTACCAAATTTTGTGGTATTATAATTTTTAGATTTTTTCTGTGTATTCAATTTTGGTTTTTAATTTTTATTATACAAATTTTAAAATAACTTTTGTATTAAATTTGTATAATTAAAATGGTAATAAGAATTATTCTATATAAAATATGAAATTCAATACTTATTTCGATATTTTTTTGAATTAAATCAGTTGAAGTTAAAAAAATAAAACATTTAAATGGAAATAAGAATTATTCTATATAAAATATGAAATTCAATTATTTCACAAATTTTTTAACTTAAATCAGTTGACGTTAAATAACCAATTTAAAAAAAATAATTATTAATTATACAAATTTCAATTAAAAGAATATCCCATTTAAAAATAATATATCTGAGATATTACTAATGTTTTTCCTGCTGTGATTTTCTTAAACCCTTAACTCTTATTTGCAATTCCTGATTCCAACTTACACATTCTGCTGCTCAAAGTAGGATTTGAGGTGACCCGTGTGATGGATGAGATCGATGAGATGTGTGGCAAACCAATGACTATCATTTAACTTCTGTGCATCGTAGATGAAGAGCTTGACATCGTGCTCCATCAGCTGCATGACCATGCGACTCAATTGTGTCATCTGCCAGTTGGGACGCAGCTGTGACCAGCGATTCAGCCAATTGGTGACGGCAATTCGCAGTTCAAAGGGCTTGCAGGTTGGTCTGGTGTAGAGTAGATAGCCGGGTAGATACTCATACCAGTCCTGGGAGCTCAATAGCTCTGCATCCCAAGGCTCGTTATTGCCCTTGATCAGTTGCATTAGCAGCTCAAGTTCTGGCTCAGCGGCAAACAGATGTGATGCCAGTTTACGCTCCAAATCCACATGCCAATATTCCCACTGTGAGCAGAACTTTTGCAATGCATATCCATCCTGATAGATGGGCATCGACTTGAGGATTGCTTCAGCGGCTTGAAAGGTAGCCTGATTCGCCTTGCGATGCTGTGAGAGTATCGCACGCGTCACATCCAACTGGCCGAGCATAATCAGCTTCTTCAATGTGTCCCAGTAGCTGTCGCATTCACTGGCCTCCTCGGCCATCAATAATAGATCGGTTGCCCGATCCTCCGTGTGTGGATAATGAAAGCGCGTCCAGTCGAGTAGTTGGGGTACAATCATCTGATTGTGCTGCTGCTGCATGTAGAGGATCTCAAAGAGATGCCACAGACATTCGATGGCATAGAAAGTCATAATTGCCTCTGTATAGCGCTGTTCCTTCAACTCATCCTCTTGCACCTCTGGCAACTTCTTGGCATGCTCCAGTTTCTCCAGACAGCAACGAATTATGCTGCGATATGTACGCGATATTTTCATATATTCCGCCGTTTTCTTCACTCCGCTCGGCCCTTGACCCAAAGTTTGCAGTGTCTCAAATGTTGCATTTGTCTCCGCCAGCAAACTACGCAGTAGTGGCTCTGTATAGAGCGTTGTTTCCTCTGCCATGTATATCAGCACTGGATCGACGCCAGCCGTTTCGCTGGGCGTGTCGCGGGTGCTCCATTTTACCGGGCGGTAAGCGGACATTGCGATTTTTGAGCTGCCAGGCACAAAGCTTGCGGTAAGTGTGTTGCCGCAACGCATTGCAAGTGCGTCGCCCAGTTCCTGCAAATGAAAACTGTCAGTTGCAATTGCTGTCATATGTAAACAATATTCTTACAAATTGTGGCACAGTATCATCATTCATTTTCAACGATTTATTCTAAATCCTTAACAAAACAAAACAACAAGCGCGTTTTTATGCGGCAAACGATTCAGTGTTGAGCAATGCGCAGCAGGTCACAGTGTTGAGCAGCATTGCCAGTGATGCCATTTGTAAACTATCGACCGACCGCCACACCATGAATGTTGCCAGACGTTGATATTTTTTTAGTGTGGCAGCTCGGCTTAAAAAAAGTTGGCAACACGACTGTCAGCTAGAAAAGTTTTCTCTTGTTTTTCCCGCTTTTTGGTCAAAAGTTCTTTTGAATGATCGCGTCTAGACAATTTACAATATCGTAAAGAAAAATAAAACTAAAATGGATTTAGATTATATTACGGCGGCTTTATCATTGTTTGATCGCACGGTAGAACAAGTGCAACAAAACTTAATCGACTATAAACATGATGTGGACAATGTGCGACAATCGCTTACGGAAAGTTGGTCCCATCACGTTGCTCGTGCCGACGATGTTCGCATTAATTTCGTTTACGATGGTTTATTGAACGGCGTTATGGATGTCAATGAACATCTGAGCAAATTGGATTGGCGCATCAGTCTCAACCGAGCAGTCACCGATTTAAAGTATACGCGCGCTAAGGAAATTGTTGGCAAATATGAAAGAGAACAGCTGGAAAATAACAATAACAAAGAGAATCATACAAATCTGGATGGCATTAATGTGGGCGAACTGGACGAGGCGCCTGCAAGGCGTAACATTGATGCACATCAATTGATGGAGCGAGTGATTGCCATAAACAAGTTGCAGCATGACGCCAATTTGGTTGAACAGACGCCAGTGCCAGTGCTACCCATGCCAGCGGAGAAAATTCCCAGTTTGACAAATATCTCCCACTCAGCTGAACAGTTGTGTAAGCCAGTGTTGCCACTTCCAGCTGAGGAAATGACCAGATCGATAAATAGCTCCTATTCTAAGCAAATGTCTAAGCCAGTGCTGCCACTTCCAGCTGAGGAGATGCCCAGATCAGCAAATATCTCCTACTCAGCTGGACAAATGTCAGTGGACAAATCCATTGCACCACAGAAACAACCCATACCAACATATAGCTCCTACTCAGCTCAACAGATGTCTCTGCCAGTGCTGCCAATTCCACAAGAGGATATTCCTAAATCTAAACAAATGTCTAAGCCAGTGATGCCCAATCCAGCGGAGGAAATGTCCAGATCGCCAAATAGCTCCTATTCCTCTAACCAAATGCCCATTCCACCAGAGAAAATTTCCCATTCAGCTGAGCAAATGTCCCTGCCAGTGCTGCCCATACCAGCACGAATTTCCGATTTGCTGCCACCGAGAGGCGGTCGGAAAATGTCAAGAAATGAGACCTACAATAAACTGTTGAAGAACATTTCCAACTACTCCAAGAACAGCATCAGCCAAGCGATCGTATTGCATATAAATATTATAGAAAAATGCATTTATATTGGCAATTGGAACGATGAATCATCGAAGCGATTGAGACAATTGATGGCTGGTCAAATGCCAATCAAGGAACTCGACCAATTGCCCGATTTTGGACAGATCTTTGGCGTTTACGATGCCGAGGAAGAGATTATAGCACGTGTCCTCATCAATGCACATACGGAAAACGGCGGTTACGATGCTTATTTGCCGGATTTTGGGGAACGTCTTCGCTTAAATGGGGATGAGGTGATTTTTGGATTACCTGATGATGTTGCGGCGTTGCCAGTGGAAGCCATCAGATGCTATATCCACAATCAGGATGTTAAGTACTTCAGACAGTTTGTCCATCAATATGTGAGATTGCGAATCTTGGACAACAATGGCATCGATTTAAAGGCGGAGCTGTTGGATAATGAAACTGAGTTGGAAAATCATTTGGATTCCGATTCAAAGCAAAGAAAATTGAGTCAATCTAAAGTGGCAACATCCAAGGAGCAAGTGCAGCCAGTAATTGATAAATCCCCAATGAAATTGAGTGATAGGGATATGGAAATGTTGGAGCACGTAGAGTCAACTACTTGTGATGCAGTCAAGGCGGTAATGGGATTTAATCCTACGGATGATCAGCGCATTTGTCGCCATTACGATCCAAAGATTAATGGATGCTTTAAAGGTAGGACAAATACGATTCTTATAATTATAATGAATATTATTATAATTTGGTCACGAAATGTGCAAATCGGAAATCGTGGAAGATCTTTTAAAATATATATATTCTTGAGATGGATAACTAAAATTTAATAATTATTCTTCCGAATTTTTCAAAACTAAAAATCATTTTTAATGGTTGTTTAAAGATTTTTATTTTATAAGTCAAATTTAATAATTATTCTTTAGAATTTTTAAATACAAAATTATTTTTAATGGTTATTTAAAGACTTTTATTTTATAAATCAAATTTAATAATTATTTGTGATTTAAAAAAAAATAATTATAATTATTGATTTATATTTTTTCAGTCTTTTATAAGAGTTATTGATGATTTTTTTAGTATAAGAAAACTAGATTTTATTTTAATATGTACAATCTCAACATAATTTACAGATTGTGTATTTATTATGCTCTTCTACATCCTGACCAATTTTCTTTAAGATCGGACTATTATATCATAGGAAGATCGTACAAAAATTAATTTTTAGTATGAGCAATTTTTTTAGTTTTTTTTTTAATATATTTTAACTAAACTGCCGAATTGTCCACTTATTAGAATTCACTCCAAATGTGGTTCGAATTGGATTACTTTATATAATAGGTTGTCATAGGAACGATCGGTTTAAAATCAATTCTTAATATGAGGAACTTTATTATTTCTAGAGATATGTATCTCTATTAAAATTACAGATTGTGTGTTCGGCTATGTCGTTTATACTCTGATTAGCTTTGCTAAAATCGAACTTCTATATCATATATGTAGCTGCCATAGGAACAACAGGTTGAAAATCAATCTTTACCATACAATTTTTCGATTTTTCTGAATATATTTCAACCATTTTCACAGATTGTGTATTTTTTATGGTCTTATACATCCTGGCCAAGTTTTGTTTTAATTGGATTACTATATCTAATAATTTCCATAGGATCGGTTGAAAATCATTCATTAGTATGAAAAACTTTGTTATTTCTGGAGATATCTCCACCATCTAGTTCTGTCTTATGAATCCTGACTAAATTTGGGTCAAATCGGAATAATAATTTATATAGCTGCAATAGGAAAAATCGTTTGAATATTTACTTTTAGGATGAAAAACTTTGTAATTTCTGGAGAAAACTCAACCATTTTCACAGATTGTTCATATATGATGTTCTTATACATCCTGACCAAATTTCTATCAATATATTTTTATCATATAGTTTTTATAGGAAAAATCATCCATTAGTATAGAAAACTTTGCTATTTCTGGAGGAAACTCTACCAAACTTACAGATTATTCATATATTATGGTATTACACATCCTGACCAAATTTGGATATAATCGGATAACTATATCATCTAGCTGCCATAGGAATTTTCAGTTGAAAATCAACCATTATTATGAAAACCTTTGTTATTTCTGGAGGAAACTCTACCAAACTTACAGATTATTCATATATTATGGTCTTATACATCCTGACCAAGTTTGGTTATAATCGGAATACTACATCATATAGCAATCGGAACAATCGGTTGAAAATCAATCTTTAGTGTGGAAAACATTGTTATTCCTGGAGAAATCTCAACCAAACATACAGATTGTTCATATATTATGGTCTTTATACAACCTGACTAAATTCGGCTCAAATCGGACCACTTTATTATATATCTGTAATAGGATTTATCAGTTGAAAATTGAACTTTACTCTGCTGCTGGGCAACACGTCGATTAAATCATTTCATCATTTCATCATTTGTTGATAGGCTCCAATTGCCGTCTGCTGCATCAGCCGTATGCGCCACATGGCGCCACCAAGGACAAGGAGTTGACGGAGGCATTACCGGAGATCCGCTATGAATCCAGTGTGACCAAGGAACTCGGAATTGTTGTGCGTATTCTGGTCACATTCATCAAGAGTCCAAATCAACTCTATGTGCAGTTTGTGGATGAATCCTCGCCGCTTGTGTGGAGTAAAAATGATGTTCCGGAAACGGAGCGTAAATTTAAACGTAATCCTCTCGCATTGGACATGGTGTTGGCTCTGTACAACGATGGATATTATTATCGTGCCCAGATCATTGAGGAGATCGATGGAGTATTTAAAATCTTTTATGTGGATTATGGCAACACGGAGTCTGTCACCATTAAATCTTTGGCACAATGCAATAATGCCAGGAGCTTAAAACCCCATCGGGCTTTTAGTTGCTTCATCGAAGGTGTTAAGTTGATGCCAATGAATTCGCCAGGACATGGAAATGAGTGCGTGGAGTTCCTAAAATCCAAACTCCTAAATTGCGAATTTAATGTAAAGTTAAAAAGTCTCCTGCCAGATGGTTATGTTATCCAATTATTGGATCATCATGCGGGTATATGCAAGGAAATGTTGGAGCTGGGTTACGTGGAGATCAGCACGGAGCATTGGGAGGGGAATAGTCTATAAGATCAAGTCTAAAATTATATAAAAATATGACTTAATTGTAGTAGCATTTGCTTTAAACTTTGGATTAGTTTCTAATATATATTTTAAGTGTTTTAGTATTAATAAGAATGCCGAATCCTCCACAATCCCGACGTGGAACTCTGACTACCATTTTGTTGGGTCTCATGGTGATACTTTTAACCGGCGGCGCCATCTGCGCCTACTTGACAAAGGGTGACGGCTGACCTTTGACCTCAATTCTATTTCTTTTCCATGGATTATGAACCACTCGGAATTTATATTCAATTTTTTCATAAGTTCTCGTTTATTTGTTGAACTTTCCAAAAATATAAAGTAGCATTTGCATTTGCTTTACATTTATATATTTTTCATAAATATATTTTAGTTATAAATTCTCAAAGTTAATAAATTGTTAAGTTTAAACAATATTTCAGAATGGCGCTCTCAAAGATGGATAAACAATTTATAATTATCATGATTGTGGGCATTATTATATTTGTTGCGACAGGATTGGGAGTCCTCTGGTTCCTCAAATGGAAAATTAGTTTAAAGTGAATGAAATTTCAAGTCTACAACATTTTGTTTTTAATTCAGATTTATAATAATTTATGCGTACTGAAAGCATTTGTTCGAGTTACAGAATCAAGTTTATATGTATTTAATAAATGCTGTTGATCATTTGAAATAAACTTTAAATATAGTAGCATATGACTTTAGTTGCTTTCACTAAATTCTTGAGTATACAAATTTGAAATATTTAGTACAGACTTATTTATGACTATTATTATGATATTATTTCTCTTTCTGAAAACACAATTATGATCGTTGGATATGATGGAACTTTGCTGAAGAAAATTTAAAGTAATATATTTAAATTTATTATAAAAGTAAAGCCTTCTTGATTTTTTATGTTTAACTAAATGAAGTATATATATTTTATGTTATATGAATTTTTTGTTTTTTATTAGATTTCCATTAAATAGAGCTACAGAATAAAGTTTATATTTATTTAATATATATCTACTTGGAATCATTTGAAATAAACTTTAAATATAGTAGCATTTGCCTTTAGTTGCTTTCACTAAATTCTTGAGTATTTCGAATTTTGTAGTAGTACAAATTGAATTATTAAAAGATATTGAATGGCGGATTCCTCTCAACACAAACGAAGATATGTCGCTATAGCTGCAGGAATTTTAATGATTATTATGATAGTAATTATTGTTCTGAAAGAACAATTATAATCGTTGAATATGATGGATATTTCCCGAAGAAAATTTAAAGATATATTATATTAAATATATAAAAGCAAAGCCTTCTTGATTTGTTGTGCTTAACAAAATAAAGTATATATATTTTTTGTTTTTAATCAAATTTAAATGAGAGTTACAGAATAAAGTTTATATTTATTTAATAAATATTTACTTGAGATCATTTGAAATATAAATATATATAAAATATAGTAGCATTTACTTTATATTTTAATTTTTCGAAGTTTTAGTTGCTTTAAATCAATTTTTAAATATTCTAAATCTTGAAGTTGTTTTTTTATGAGATATTGAATGGTGGATTCTCTCTCTATTATTATGATAATATTTATCGTTTTGAAAACACAATTATGATTGTTGGATATGATTCTTAAAGAAAATGTAAAGTTATATTGTGTTAAATTTATTATAAAAGTAAAGCCTTTTTGATTTATTGTGCTTAAATAAATAAAGAATATATATTTTTTGTTTTTAATCAGATATAAATGAGAGTTACTGATTAAAGTTTATATTTATTTAATAAAAATCTACTTGGGATCATTTGAAATAAAGTAACATTTGCCTTATCTTTTCATTTTCGGTAGCTTTAGTTGCTTTTCTAAATTCTTGAATAATTTTCTAATTTTTGAGTTTAATGTGGTTTATTAAGATATATTGAATGGCGGATTTATCTCATCAAAAACGACGATATGTCGCATTGATAGCGAGCTTAATAATTATTGTTGTTCTAACATTAATTATGGTAATAATTAAAATATTAACTGATGACTAAACTTACTGATTTAACAGTCATCGATGGATATGATGGATCATTCATTAAGAAATTGTCAAATTCTTTTTGTAAACGCTTAATTATTATTTTTGATTAGCTACATTTTTATTAAATTAAATAAAGATAAGATTGATTATAAGGTAAATATATTTATATTTGTTGTGTTTTATTTTAATCAGATTTAAAGTTTAAAAGTGTTTAAAAATTACTATATATAGTTTAAAATTGAAATGATATATAGCAACATTTGCCTTATATTTTAATTTTGAGTAGCTTTAGTTTTAGAACCGGTGACATTTAAATAATTCTCGATTTTTTGGAAAGTTATTAAATGGCGGATTCCTCTCAATTCAAACAACGGTATTTCGTTATGATTGTGGGCTTAATAACTGTTCTTATAACAGTAATTGTAATATTCTATTTTCTGAAAACCAAATTGTGATATGACTGTTAATCTATGGATATTATGGATTATTGGACTATTGTTATAACACTAATTTAAATGGTCCAATTTACGAAAACTTTAATCTAAGGATTTGATGGATTCTCCGTGAAGAAAATTTCTCGTATTATACAAAATGTTTTACGTTATGTTAACTTTAACTTTTTTTACAATATAAGGTAATGAATTATTTTAACAGCGAAGTTTTCTTGGTTTATTGTATTTCGCAAAATATAGTATATATTTAATATGTACTATGTGAACTGTTATGATGATATGCGAGTTATTAGATAAGATAAACAGATAGAGATCATTAAATAGAGATCAGTACACTAAAAAAGAGAGACGAACTTTTAAAATCAAGAACATTTATCTTATATATTTTATTCTTAAAATAAAACCATTTTATGACCAAATTACATATGCTAAGAATTTTAATCTAAAAAATCGCAGTTCTTAATAAATGAATACAGATCTTAAAATGTAGGGAATATATTAAATTTTTATATTTAACCAATTGTTGTCCCGTGGCGTTCTGTTTAAAGTCGCCGCTTCAGTTCGAAAACAAAAATCGCGGGTTCGAATCCCACTCGGACCAAGCTAAAATATATTAAGGGATATATTTTTAAAAATCACCAAGCAAGAATAAAATATATTATATCAAAATAAAACAATAGAATATTATATTTATTTTCTTGAGTATTTAAAACTATTTGGTCTATAAATAAAAAAATTTATTTAAGAACTTGTTTATATTTGAAATGTTCTTAAAATCAAGATGTGTTTCCTAACTTTGAAAATTTTATGTTCGCATTTTTTAGACCAAAATTCTTAGTTCTAACACCAAAGTCTTGATTTTATAACCTTTTTTATCAGTGTTTTTATCAATATTTCTGTATGTAGATTTATGTTGACACATTGATTAATGTTTTCTTAACCAATTACAAGCCATTAAAACAACAGAATAAAAAAAAAGTAGAGACAACCTAGAGTTAAATTGTTGTCATTAAACTTGAAAAGTAAAACAATAAAATGATAATAATAATAATAATACTAATTGCCCATAATGTGCAAGCGCAAAAACCAAAGCAACTGCCAAGTTTCCGATTCGGATTGGGGATCGGAAAGTTCGGGGTCGGAGTTCGTAGTTCGTTGAGGTCGTCGTCGCGTTGGGTGCTAATAGATTATGCCGCAACGATTAGAAAGGCAATAAATAACACCTGGCAAGGATCTCATGCGTGTATTCGCCACATATCGTGGAACTACAAATGACAACTCGTTGTCCCTGTTCCTGTTCCTCTTCCTTTCTCTGTTCCTGTCCCTGTTCCTGTTCCTTTCTCTGGTGTTGACAATTTAAATGCTTGAGCAACAAACTAAACTAAACTCAAAGGGTACTCGGTAATTTCCTTAGGGTCATTTGCCATCATATTAAAACCATCAGGGATGTACGAGACTTTGGGAAATCCAACAACTGCAGGTCTTAATATTTTTTTTATTTATTTATATACGTTTTTATACTATTTTTTAAAATTATTTTATTGAATGTCGAAAAATCAAAAATTTTCTATGATAACATTTCAGATTTATCGTTCTCCTAGGTCGAGGGTCATCTAAAGGGTTGGCATATTTATATACTAATAATTACGGATTAAAACAGAAACGAATATCGGTTTCAGTTCCTCTTTCGGTTTTAATTCCCTGTAGAGTTGTTATTTCTCATATAACAATTATTATTATTATTATTTCTTTTTAGAAATGACTTAAAGATAACACAGAAGTTTTTTTAGCTTCAGTTTTATTTAAAGTTTTAAAAACGGAAATCTTTTTTATTGAATAATGTTTTCTTGATCAATTATCTTATTCTTCTTTAAATTTTAAATCTAAATCATTTTTCAAATTTAACCAATTTCTTCTTTTGAATACTAAAATCTCTGATTTATTATGTTGTGAATTTACGGAATTTAGAATGAATCATTTTCGGTAATATTCTACTTCCCTGAAAATCGAATCTTGAATGAATTTTATATAATACATTCTTTCTGTAAACACTTTCGCGAATCCGGAAATAATCTTGGAAAATTCGAATAGAATATTTTTAATTTATGATACTGTTTTGTTTTATTATCGTGGGTTTGTTTTTCGGAAATTACAGTCTAAAGCTTTTTATTTTTGATACTATTTCTTCTTCGGCTTTCATAAAATCTTAACTTTTTTTAAAAATACATTTTGAATAATTTATGCGTAAGATTAAAAATCAATTTTACGATAACAGAAAATTCCTTAAGGTACTAGGAATTTGGGAGATTATTTCGCTTTATAATTTTGAATTACTCGCATGTACTTTTAACCTTTCTAGTAAGTAAGGTCTGAATAGCTTAGAATTTTACGTGTAAACACCTGCTGAGGCCACCCTAGATGATAATTATATAAGAATTAAACACAGGGTTAAGTGTTAAAAGGATGAGGAGACCCTTGACATATGTTCCAATAATAAATAATGATGATGAGCCACCCTCTAGCAAAGGTTTCCAAATGGAACACATAAAATGATTATTATTTTGTTGGCCTCTTTTTATTGACAATAATTTTGAAGGAATAGAATTATAGAAATTTGAAGTATATGTTTTTTAGGGTGTTCTAATGTTTTTAGGCCGATTGCTAGTAAAACAACAAATTAACAAATAAATTTATAAACAATTAAAAACGAAACTTGGGGGCTGCTAGACTTGATAATACCCTAACAATTGGAGCTGCGTCTGTTGCATTTGGGACGCTGATTGTTAATCAAATTTAAATTACAATTGTTGCCATCGAGAAAATCCGAGTTGACCTTTTGTAGTTCAGCAATGCGTTGCCAGGTGGCGCAAAAGTGTCGCACATTCCGAGCATTGGCCAATTTGGCGATTGGTCCCAATGTGCGATAACCATTGTTAATATAGCGTATAAATCCCTTGGCCGATAAATCCATCACTGCTGTTTTCACCTGAGCATCCAAATCGCCACAGGCAAACGATCTGTAAATTAATAATATTCAATTTAAATTTCAAATTAAATAAGCTGAGTAGTCGACTACAAAATACCCGGTACTCAATTTTCTATCTATAATTTTTTACATACAAATTTTTAGTGCTAGCGGTATAAAAATTACTGCCTACATTTCAGTGCAGAGTGGTCGACTACAAAATACCCGGTACTCTGTTCACTATCTAAAATTGTTTTATGTTTACATTTTTAGTTCTATCGGAATAAAAATTATTGCTTACATTTCAGCGCTGGGTATTCGACTAGAAAATACCCGGTACCCTATTCGCTATCTATAAATTGTTTGTGTACATTTTTAGTACCTACATTTCAGCGCAGAGTAGTCGACTTCAGAATACCCGGTACTCTGTTCTCTATCTATGTATAGTTTTTTATGTTTACATCTTTAGTTCTAGCGGTATAAAAATCAGTGCCTGAATTTCAACGCTTGAATTTTTTATCGCAACTCAAAACAGTCATAACTACCATTGAATTGATTGGATCGTTCTGAAATTAAATGGGATGATTGTTAATGATAAAAAGTAATTTTTACTCTCAAAACGAGCATTTCATCTTTAAAACTGTGGTTTTGATGGAGTTTTGAAAATACTTGTAAAAAAAATAAATCGTGCACAGAAAAAAAAACAGGATTCAGGGATAAAATCAATCAAATGCGGTGTCAGAAGTACGGCCATCCTGGATTTTCTTAAACCAAGTACAAAATACTTGATACAAGCACGATTTTCTCAGCAAAATTTTGAAATTCGGGATTTTGTAAAAAATTTTGAGTTAGACAAAATATTTTAGCCTTCTTTGACTTTTTAATGTTAAGTCGCTGCCATTTTATCGGTATATTGTTTTAATTTAACAATAATATTATGAATAGATACTTAAAAAATGCATGCTAAAATCAAAAATTTAAAATTTGATTTTTAGAATGTTTTTTTTTCTCTGTGTATGATTAACGACAGTTTAAAAGGGTTTTTCAAAGAAAGTTTAGGGGACTTAAGGTTATTAATATATTCATATTTATAATTTTTGGGTCCTCCTTTTCTCTGCTGAAATATATTCTTCTATTCTAAAATTACCGGGTATATATATGCCTATTTCTATTTCTTTCATGTCAAACTTACTCCTTCTCCAACATCTCGACAATATGTTGTTCCTTAATGCCGTTGACATACTTGGGATGATCCTGAAAGATGCGCACCATATCCATAATATAGAGTGGCAAATGGATGTGATAAGCATTCGGATGCATCATCAATGTAGTTGGTTCACAGTCACTAATAGGAGTATCGTCACACATCATGAATCGATAACGAAATCGAGAAATTTGCTTATATAATTTTACTTTATTTAGTTTATTGTGTTTCTCTCTATATTTATTAGTATTGTTTTCCTTTCATTGTTGACAAAGAAAACTTGATTGGGGGCTAACAACATGAACAGTGCCTACTGTAAGTATTAGTCGGCACAACCCTCGTCCTTAGCGCTAATGTCATCCAATTACAGGTGTCATTAACAGTTTGTTCATCGATGTCTGCTTTCAGTTTGCTCTTCAATTAGCTACCGAAGCAGTACAAATATTGGAACAATTACATTTTCACCTTTTTTGTACCCAGTAGCAGGAGTATTATGAATTTGTGGCTATGTTACAGTTATTCAAGTAATTGTTTTGGCAAAGGAAAAATCTTTATATATATTTTTACCTTAAAAAATAATTAGACTTAGTGGAAAATATTATTTATATTTATTATCTGGTCTAAAAACCATTAGAAACTACAATAAAATATGAAGGAAAATTAAAAAAACTATATTTTTATTTGCTAAATTAATATTTTTTATTTTGTCAAGACAGTTACGTGACTTACTGTATCATCGATACTGTGCAAAAAAATTTCCGATCAATTTTAGCAGCTGTGTCTATTTGAAGAACAATTTTAAGATAAATACTATTTAAGTATGTTTTAGCAATCCTTAAAATTTCAGCATAATTAGAGAATAAACACAAAAAAAATCAAATGGGGCGAAAATAGAACAATAACTACTGGGTATTTCTTAGTCTAGCACGCTCTTTATGCGCTTTTTTATTTGTTACTTGTTATTACCTGGTAATTTGCCTAATATATAAATAGATCTTACCCAAATATACCTCCCAATGCATTAGTTCCTTGAGTCGGGTCGGGGTTACATTCCCGGGGGTGTCTTAAAAGGGCAGCTATAAAAAAGTTGGGTTTTTGGGGCCAACAAATGAATTATGTTAAAGAAAAAAAACATTTTGAAAACTACGCGAACTAATTTTTCAAAACATAACCAAATTAAATGCTGAATTTTATAGATTAATAAATTATTATGAAATTTTTAAATATTTTAATAAAAACAATTTAGATACTGAAGGCTCTAAAATCTGTTGTCGTTTAGTAACAATTTCATTTCTTTAAGTTCCAGCTTACTTATTAAATCTATATGATCATTGTAAAGCCTGAAATTTTTAACAACTCCGAATTTCAAGATTTGGAACCAAGAAAATACGTATTTTCGTAAATTAACCTTGTACGAACTCAGATTTTTACTCTTTACTGAAATACTGGAATATCTACATTTATTATAGACTTACTGGCACGCAATCCTTTCATTCCTCAAGAAATATTTCGATTTGTAACCCCGTGAAAAATGTTTAACAATGGTAGAACTTTTTCCAACAGATAATAAATTAGCGCATATATTATGAAATATTGTTAGGATGCCACCCGATGTTCTCTGTTTGTCGTTAACTTCCGGCTATTAGGGTCGTCCAACTGGCAATTTATATTCCATTTATTCCCATTTACCCATGGAACAGGTGACACTTTCTCAAAGCGAACGGGTTGAAGAAGACACGAATGACACATGTGGTAAAATGTGTTTTAGGGTAACGTTACCAAAACTAATAAAAACGATATATATTAGGTTATATTCTATTCTGTCATGCTTATAAAACTTCTAGAGTTTCTGATGACTTCATAAGTTAGATTAGCTAAATTGAGCACTGACTGTGCACAATTTTTAAACTTATTTTGTTTGTACCCCCCATATCATGTTCAAGCACAATGTCTTCTTTAAGCTATTCACCTGGTCGGAGGTCTTGTTAGGATTTTTACCTGCAGTTTAGCGACCCCCGTAAGTTGTAAAAACCTATTGATTGACAGTTCACATGACTTGTTGTTTCTTATACCCTTTGAAAAATTACAAAATATGGTATTATAGCTATGTGCAATTGTATGTAACAGGCAGAATAAGATAAGGTCGATAAATCATAGTTTGAAAAACATTTTTTGGAAAAAATATGTGTATTTTTCAATATAAAAACAAATTTAGAGTTCAAATAACGAAAAAATTTAGATTTCGCATATAAATTGAGTCCGTTTTAAAGATTTGAAAACTGTTAATAACTTCAAAATTTTGTAAGACTTTTGTATGATTATGTTTTTTTTTAAACATAGGATTAATGTAACTTAGTGTATTTGGAGTATCTTAAAAGTCTAATGTTTATGTAAATTTATCCAAAAAGAAATAATCCCATTAACTTTATTAAATATTAAATAATACTATACTTTTGTTAAAAAATTTTGAATGTGCTCAGGGTATAAAAGTATTCCAAAATTGTACGAAACAGCTCGGAATATATTAAGCTTTACTATTCAATACTAATTAGCCCATCGCTGATTTGAAAGACAATATTTATATCGATTCGTTTATGGTTTGGGCTTGCGTATAATCGGTCATTCTAGCGAGTCTATTAATTATTAATAATCGTCATGTTTCATCTAGAAAATGTCACTTAATGAAAAATTCCTTTAGGGTCGATTTTAGAGGCTTTACTTTACTGAGGGGGGAATTATGGGGTATGGTAAACCGCCCACATATTGGGTCATTCCCATTGGCTGTTGTCGTAAAAGTTTTCAGCCCTATAACGGACCACGCTGCATAATAGTTGGCCAACTCATATAACCCTGTCTGGGTTCAATATCCAACCCCCACACTGAAAGAAAAGACAAACTTTTCGAATCAAAAACATTTAACTTACATATTTTGTTCTGAAAATAATAGTAATAATATAAAAAGACAATTTTAAGACCAAATTACTAATACCAGGAATATTAATTTTTAAAAATCGCAGTTGTTAATATAAGATTAAAAATTTTAAATTGTTAGGAAAATATGATTATGTCATATTTTTATATATAACCGATTGTTGTCCCGTGGCGTTCTGTTTAGAGTCGCCGCTTCAGTTTGAAAACAAAAAGCCCGGGTTCGAATCCCGTTTCTGACAAGCAAAAATATATTAAGGATATATTTTTAAAAATTCCCAAGCCAGAAAGAAATATGTATATGTATAACAAAATAAAAGAACAATAGAATATTTTTGTTGTTTTCTTGAGTATTTAAAACTATTTAGTCTATAAATAAGAACATTTATTTAAAAATTTGGTCTTATTTTACATTTTCCTAAAATCAAAATGTATTTTCTAACTTTAATAACTTTATGTTCGCAGTTTTTAGACCAAAATGTAGATCTTACAACCTTTTTTTAACAGTGCAATCAAGGAAATCAGAAACATGTGGTCAACAGATTTTCTTTTTATAGGTTAGGGTGGGGTGGTACCTGTCTGTAGGGTGGGGTGGTACCTCTCTGTAGGGTGGGTAATCAAACTAACCAGTTATATGAAAACCCTTATAACAGTGCAGCTCAAATAAATGTCATTCAACATGGGAAAAGTGTCATGTATTTGACGAATAATTAGCGTCAACATTGCGTGATTGGTTGAATCAGAATCAGGAGGCGGCCTGTGGCGTTATGGCTTAGATTTACTTCTGACTGGAATGGGGCGTTGTGTGGTCTATAATTACCAGGCAGTCAGGTAGAGAACCACCAGGAATACGTTTAGATTCCACACGACAGTCGACGCGAAAGGAGCTCACCAAATATTTGTTGTCTCCGGTTGAGATCTGTGAACTGTTGATCAAAGAAATAAAATGTATTCACCTGCCAAATCGCCTATAGTTGATGTTACGGAAACGCTTTCGCTGCACAGTGAACTGGACATTGAACTGGAGCCGTCTTATAGTCATAATCCTCGCCTGCCTTTGCCCGGACTTGCCGCAATTCCCAATCTCCTGGCAGCCCACAATAAATCGTCATTGCCTGCCTTTGAATATATTGCACCGCCGAATCATGCACTCCAGAGTCTAACCGACTTTCCGCTCATGGAACTGAATCGTGTGGGCATGTTTCCGGGTTTCCTGCATCGCCGATCTCGTGGCGAGAAGCGTCCCATACCCGATGCCCAAAAGGATGCCAAATATTACGAGAGACGCAAACGGAACAATGAGGCGGCCAAGAAGTCAAGGGATGCACGTAAAATCCGCGAGGATCGCATCGCATTCCGTGCCGCACTCCTCGAGCAGGAGAACTCCATACTCCGTGCCCAGGTGTTGGCCCTACGGGATGAATTGCAAACGGTCCGGCAACTCCTGGGTGCCACAACCAGTGGCATCCTCTGTGGGGCAAGGCAAGTGTGAAATGTGATTCCCCGATGTGGTGTAAATATAAATATATACTTCTTGGAGCAGTGCAATTTGTGAGACATTTTGTTGTTTTGTGATTTATGTTAATTAAATAAATTATTCTAATTATTATAAATGTTTGTTTAAATTCGAATGGGATTTGAAAATTAGTTTATATATTATAATTGTGGCTCAGTTCTTTTTTAATATCACAACTTTTGTCCTCTTCCCAAATCTGTTTAGCATTTTAAGGAATTAATTTTTTAACTTCTAAAATTTCTCAATAACTATAAATTGATTTAATTATTAAAATTATGCATATGTTTATTTAAATTC
The DNA here is from genome assembly GCA_035042165.1 of Drosophila kuntzei. Taxonomy (NCBI): domain Eukaryota; kingdom Metazoa; phylum Arthropoda; class Insecta; order Diptera; family Drosophilidae; genus Drosophila; species Drosophila kuntzei. The sequence goes on along the minus strand of JAWNLU010000634.1, from coordinate 3,129,102 downwards.
GAGTGGCATTCAAACTGAATTATTAACGTTGTTCTGAAGTTCATTATATTTTTAAATCACACTTTTATATTTTCCCTAAAACAGTACAGAATTTTAAGAGTTAATTTTTCAATCTATATCTATATATATAAAACTCTTTATCCGACTAAAGATAAAAAGCTGAAATTTTCACACAACATAGCTGAGAAAATTTTATCGTGCAGTAAGACGGCGTTATGCAAAATTCCACCTGTAAGTGCCTAAAATTCAGGTCAAAGGTCATGGAATTGCTTTGTATGAAAAACTTTTTTGTTTCTTAAGATATCTTAACCAAACTGACAGATTATATGTTTGGGACTGTCCCTTACACTCTGATCAAATTTGGTCAAAGTCCGATTACTATATCATATAGCTGCCATTGGAATAATCGGATGAAATTAACCTTTAGTATGAAAAACTTTTTTATTTCTTAAGATATCTTAACCAAACTTACAGATTATATGTTTGGGACTGTCTCCTGACCAAATTTGGTTATCGTCGGATCACTATATATATTCTTTTTGACCAAACTTTATTAACAAAACTAATTATCATTTACGCGCGCGAAGCGAGCCGGGGGTTAGGATATTATAAATTTCCCTAAGTATTAAAGATAAATTAATTAACTGGAAAATTAAATAATAGGTCGAATTTTTGAAGGATATATTAATAATAATATTAAGTAAAGTCCGTAAGATGTTAAGAAAACAAGTTTATTGCATTATATTGATAGACTTGTATAAATTACATGGTAACAAAATAGATAATATAACAAACTACAAGTTTAGTGAGTGCATCTGCACTTGACCACCAGTTTCGAGTAGCAACAATTGCTGAGCAGTTGTGGAACTGCAAGCGGTGGCAATATCCGTAATATTCAAACCAATTTCGGGTAGTTCACGATCCAAGTGGAAATCGTAGGTGCGCACAGTGCCATTGGAAAGGGCAAAGAGTTGCCAACCGTCGGTGGATTGGACGAGAGCCTGGACAAGATGCTGACGCATTGAGCTGCCACCAAGGAGCAGCTGTTGGTCAAAGGAACGCAACTCGTAGGAGCGACGTGGTTGTTGTAGAAGCTGCAATGCAGTATTGGGTCTCGCATCGTAGTCCAGATCCTGTTGATCAAACGATCGACGCTCGTTGAGAATAATGTTTTGTATGGCACAGGATTTGCCCGTTTCCGTCTCCGGATTGGGAGTGATTTGTGTTGCCGGCATTGCCGTTGTGGGTCGAATCAAACGTTGTCGCTGCCTCTGATGGCAGTTGAGGATCATGACGGAGCCATTGGACAAACCGACGGCCACATAATGCTCATTCGAGAGCACACACAACGATGTGGGGAACAGAAAGCGACTCTCGTGGATTCCGATGCGTTGAAATCGTTCCGTTTTTAAACTCCTCGTGCAACACAAGACAAAGTTGCGATTGGTGCAAACATAGATGAGTTCGTTGCCCGCATCAATGCCGCTGAAGCGTAATCCCTGCAATCCCTGATCCGCCAGCGCCGTCGTCAGTGTCTGTGTCTCATCCAACTCCCGCAACAATTCATCGCTGTAGACATTCCCTTGGAAAAGGGATTTGGTCTTCTCATAGCCACTTTGGTTCCTCTTCAGCAAACGTCGTTCCAAATAATCCCGCAGATTGCAGCTGGACGCCTGTAGAAGCTTCACTCTCGCCCAGGGTGAGCAATACTCGTTGGTGCTGGACGCACTGCATCTGCGTCCACTTTCAACGAGTGTCCAAATCGTGAGCAGTCCCGAATCATTAAGCGATGCGTACTGCAAATAAAATAAACAAGTGAATTAAAGTAAAATAATATATAATCGAGCGAGCCCGACTGCAAGAGACCCTGTACTTAAATTGATAGAAACAGAGGTCGCAAATGTTGCTCAACACTGTCAAACAATTGTTATTTTCGGACTGAGGGAAATTTCCTATTGGGAATGTCGATTATATCATATATTGACCTCAAAAAAATTTGGTTAGAAAATTTCGATTATTTAGATTTTTCTGATTTTTAATAACTTCGAACTGCCATAACTTTGTCAAAACTCAATCAATTTCCATGCGCAATGTAAATTTGGGCATGATTTTACCTCTAATTTCGTTCTGCATTTAAATTTTATGCAATTTTAAAATTATAAATTTTTTCGAAAATTTTCGAAATTTACATACTTACCCCTTTGTATTTTTCGAAAAAACTCGAAATTTTTCAAAGTTTCAAAATGAACAAAATTTAAAGGCAGAACAAATTTAAAGGCAAAATCATGTTTAAATTTACTTTCCCTAATGAAATTGATTGAATTTTGACAAAGTTATGGCAGTTCAAAGTTATCAAAGTTGCTCAGTAGCTGCGACTGTCAGATCCCAAATTAACCCTTATAAATGAATCGGTTACTAAACGGTTATTTCGGTTTAGTTCGGTTCGGTTTTGGAACAGTGGAAAACCTTTTTTTCCCTTACGGTTTCAGTTACGGTAAGAAATTTCAATCGGTTTTCACCGGTTAAAGGTTACGGTTTCGGTTAAGGTTTTAATCCCTGCTTTAAAGTACAGGGTGTAATAATTTCCTGTTAATTTTCGGCATCTCATTTACCTGGATTTCCTTGTGTGGGATGGCCAAACTGCTGCCCAGTGCCATTCCAGCTGTTTTGGGAGCAGGTCGAAAGCTGCGCACATCGACAACGGCACCCAGATCCAAGGCAGCTCCTGTGGTGTCCATAGAAGGCACCACCGACTGTGTGGCCGCAAAGTGTGTGAGATTGCCATCCAGTTTGGAGCAGTAGCTGTGCGTCTCCCGCAGATCCCACATGGCGACGCTGCCGTCCCGCAAACCGGCGACAATAATATCGGGAGCCTCACTGCAAAAGGAAACGCGACAGACTTCGGCCCAGGTGGAGAGCAGCCGGAGAGGTTTACTGGCATCCGTGAGGGACCAGACCATTAAGAGATTCGCAAAGTCATCGCGATATACATCGCTTTGGGGGGAGCACTCATGCACCGTGACCACGAGCTGCAGTTGTCCTGTGCTCCCAAAGATGCGACGCACACGGAGTGCATCGAGGAGTCCCGTCTGCAACGGAATTTGCTGTGGACAATTGGCATTGAGTACCTTGCCCAGCAGCAGAGATGCCTTGTGCAGAAATCCAGCCAGGTGCTCTAGATCATTGGGTTTAGTCAAACGCTGTCGTTGCTGCTGCAGCATTCGACGCTGCTCCGCCAGACGCAGTTGCTCCAGACGCGCCAAACTGCAGTCAAATGTATCATTTGATTTAATTGAGTGATTCCCATTTTCATTGCCCGCATCGCCGCTGCAGTTGAGCACCAGCTGACCACCATAGTGTGCTGGATGCTGTGTCCAACTGCTGCGCATGTGCAGCTCCAGCGTCTGGCATTCCGCATCCAACTGCTGCGACTGCGTTTGCGTTGCCAGCTGACAGGTGTTCAACTTGCCATAACTTTGCATATATCCCTCATAACTTAATGGCTTCATCTCAAACAGTTGATAATTCAGTTGATCGAAGCGCAGTTTACGCATCAATTCCTGGCCACGTCTGCTGATCACAGGACGCGCCACAAAGTCCACATAGCCGCCAAAGTGCACATCCGATGTGGATGATGATGAGGATTTGGGTAATTCGGTGCCATAGCTGCTAATGCCCGAGTCCAGTTGCTCCGAGTTCGCCATGCTGTTGTTGGTATCGAAGCTATCGTCCGGTTGTTGTTTAGTTGTCCGTCGTCGCGTGTTCATGTCATAGTGTCCCGAATCCAGTTTTCTCTCCAGCTCCTTGTCGCGCTGTATTACAGTAATCGGATTTTGTGTGGGCTCCGAATCTTCCGAGTCCTCCGAATCTTCCTTGTTGTTCTCGGCGGTATATTGTTCGCTTATGGATTGATCAGGCTCTATTATGGGTTGCTTCTCCTGCTTCTCTTCCTCCTGCTCCTCTTCCTCCTCGGGCGTGCTGTCATCTGTCTCAAAATCCGACTCATAGGATTCAAAGTCATCGGAGTAATTATCCGATTCAATTACTGTCGTTTGGTTTGGTTTTTTAGCTGCCTCAAACTGCACTTCAAATGATACAGGTTGTTTAATCTCTTTAACTAGTTGCTGTGGTTGTTGTTGCACCTGCAATTCACTGCGTTGTTTGGCCGAGTCCCGTTTCAGCACCACAATCTCCTCCGGCTGCAGTGTGCGTGAGTAAGTGCGCGCACGTGTTGCTCCTGCTTCCCCAGCCGCCACTGCTTGCTCCACCACTTCATCCTGCTGCCTTACAAGTGTTGCCACTGTTTGTTTTGGCCCTGCTTGCTCCACCTCTGCATCCTGCTGCCGTGCCAGTGTTGCCACTGTTTGTTTTGGCTGCGCTCTGCGCTTTGTTGGTGGCGACGCCACCGTCACACTATGATATGTGTCCAGCACGGCATTTGGTTTCCCTTTGCTGCTGGTGGTTGTTGTTGTGGGCGATGGGGTTGTTCTTTTAATTTTATTTTTACTTGCAACATGCTCACGCTCCTTGTTTTTGCTTGTGTGCAACGTCGGCGACTTTTTAGTACCACTTGCAGCTGTTGTTGTTGTGGTTGTTGACGTTGCCACTTTTGTGGTTTTCTTCAGACTCCTTTCGCTTTCCAAGCTGTCCTGTTGCTTGACTTTTAGCTTGCTGCCTCTTGATGTGGTTGTGGTTGCGGCTGTTCCACTTGTTGCGGGCGATTTGCTTGCCTTACGTGGCATTGCTTCACTTTTGATCTAAAAACAAGATATCCGTTTTTATGCATATTTAAAAAACCGTTTATTTGCGCCATAGCTATCAGCTGTTTTTGTTGCATTTTACAACACCGATCGATAACAATAACAATTACTGTGCTCTCTCGACAACACGAACGATCGATCGCCGCTCTCTCCAGTCGGCTCTTAATGAATTAAAATTAACAAGTATTTCACAAATATGAGTGCGTATGTGTGTGTGCGGTGTTTGTAGCAGTGCCGCTTATAACTATTCTATTCAATTCAGTGACAAAGTGGCAAGTGTATCGGCGCAGAAATTAATGTGCCTGTTGTTGTGTTCCGTGTGCAATTAACAAAGCTGCAAAATTGAGCAAATCAATTGGATTCAAGTACAAAGTGCTTGTTACTAAAGTGCTTGCAGTATTTTTTAGTGTCTCTTACGTTTGTTTTGCTCGCTGTCCGCGTTGAATTCTTGGACATTTTATGACTGCAACTGCGCTTGGAGTAAATGAAATGTTAATCACGTATGTTTAATCAATTTTAATTGTATATTCAGCTTATTGCAAAATAGGACATTTCGTTGTGACAAATTTTATTGTTCACATAGCAACGGCGTGAGTAGCATAGCAACAAAAACAATATGCACAGCTGTTGCTTTCTTTTTTTGCTTGGTTGTGAGCACACGGTTGCCACACTTGGCGTTTTTGATAATGAGTTCAAAATTTTAATTTTGCATTTTAAATGCAAAATAATTTGGATTTTTTATAGTAAATTGGGTATTTTTTGATGAAATTGGCTCTTTTTAAAATTTGTTTTGGCGCATTTCTTTTTTCTTAAGTGGCAACCTTGGTTGTGAGCAGCATACTGACTGCAGTTCGCAACGCTTTGCAACACTAGCAAATAAGGCTGCTTGCATTTGAATAAAAATAGTTAAATTTGAATTTTTTATTACTTAGCATAATTTAGCTTTATTTGTGTGCACATTTAAAGTAATATCACAATAAATAAATTTAATTTGGTGCACGGGTGTTTGACTAAAGTTATTGACTCAACAAAGCTGCAGTTGCGAGCAACAAAACAAAAACAATGCAACAATTGCTGCTGCTTTTTAAGTGAACGCCCCCGCTGTCGTCGTCCTCCCCCCTCACAGCATAATACTGCGACGTATAACGGTCGTAAATGTGCTCCATGGTGCGTTTGGCATCATCCCGATGCAGTTCCTGCTGGCCATATAGCGCATCTGTGCTGTCATGGAACAGGATGTCATTGCGCTTATCAAAGACACCATAAAGCGTAAATGGACGCACTTCGCTCTTGTAATGCTTGCCGAATAGATGATCCATGTGCCTTAGGGAGTTGTAGATCTCGTTGCGTCGCGTTGTCGACAAATTGTGGGTCATCAGATAACCACGCGTTGTCCAGTGCAGATAGCAGTATTCAAATCTGGAATGCCGCTCAATTCCGCCATAGGGACACAACAGGCGGTAAGATTGTGGTTTGCCACGTTTCACCCAATCCGAAGTCATATTACCGCTCACATATTTCTTGTAGACATCGGAGCTGATAAAGGCGACATCGGCGCCTTCGGCCAGGCAACGGAAGGCGCCTTCATCGCCACGATAATGCTCTGGACACTTGCGACCTTTGTGTGGATGCCACAGGCAAGAATCGCGATGGAAATAGGCGTGTATGGACTGCACGCCTCCAGTTGCATTCGCAATGGTCTCCAGCACGGACAGATGGGCAGCTCCCTCATAGTTAGGCAAACAAGCGCGAGCGCCTCTTAAATCCTTGATGCTCTTGTAGTTTCCATCCTTGTGAACCAACGCAATGATCGTATAGCGATCGTGCATCTTCTCCGCATACTCATAGAGCAAGGGCTTCAAGCCGTAATCCCGTTCCGCCTGCACACGCTGCTCCTGATCCACAAGCATCAAATCCGCACCCTTGTATTTAAGATCATCCATGCACATCTCCAGATTTGATGTGCGTATGCATTGAATATTCGGCTCGACGCCGTAAACCTGAGCTGCTTCCTGCAACCAGGAGCACTTGATGTGCTCAATTATGGACGTGGTGCAGACGACAATGGAACGCGGTGGATTGCATTCCGGGAAACTGTAGGCGGACTGAAAGCCAATAGCCTGATCCAGATAATCATTAATGGGAATCACATTGTCCATGGGCCATGTAAACACATGATATGTCTCCAACAAACTGAGCAATGCGTTCTGCCAACTCTGTGGCTCATCGTGGGTCAGTCCAGTGACCAGACGCTGCACCTGGGCGGCATGGGAGCGACGGGCAGCGACGACGGGCCAAGGCTTTGATGTCCAAGTGCACGGTTGGGTGACATTCATGGGCTGCAAATGCCCATCCAGACAGAGGTAGCTGTACTTCGATGGATCATCCTGTGCTTCCAGACCCGCCATCTGTTGAAATTCATAGTTATAATAATTAATTATTAATAATTGTATGCTACTCACACCAAAGTGACTCTTGACATCGTCGAGACGCGCCCAGGAGACGCTGCCACCGCCACTGGTCAGGCAATAGAGTGTCCCACGTCTGCCCCAATGCTTGTCCGTGTCGTCACAGCTGTAGGGATCATAGCACATCTGGCAGAGGGATGGATAACGATCCTTTAGAATGCGATCCTGCTTGGCATCTGGCACCCAGGGACCTGCTTTGCAGCTGGGACCGAAAAACTTCGCAGAAGCTGCGATGCGATCTTCAGTTAAAGTGAGATCCGGATTGCAAGACTTGGACACCAAGGTGGACTCGAAATACTGTTTAAAAAATGAATACAATTAATATTATTATATTATATTATTATAAGCAGGGATTAAAACAGAAACGAATATCGGTTTCAGTTACGGTTTCGATTATGCTCGAATTAAGGTTTTCGGTTATCGGTTATGCAAAATCTTGGAGTATCGGTTTCGAAACGGTTATCGGTTTTTTGTAAGTTTCGGTTTAAAAATACCGGTATGGTTCCGGTTCATAAAAAAATAAATTAAGGTTTTCGGTTGATCAAAATAAGAAGCGTTATTCATTGTTTTACATGAAACGTTACTTAATGCTCTAATTAGCCTAGAAAATAATGTTATCTGCTTACTGGAATGGTCCAGTGTAATGTCCATTTTATTATATTTTCATCTCATATAAATTTGGTTAGAAAATTTCGATTATTTTGATTTTACTGATTTTTAATAACTTCGAACTGCCATAACTTTGTCAAAACTCCATCAATTTTCATGAGCAATGTAAATTTGAGCTTAATTTTACCTTTTAAATCGTTCTGCATTTGAATTTTATTCAATTTAAAAAAATTTTAATTTTTCGAAAATTTTGAAAATTTACATACTTACCCCTTTGTATTTTTCGAAAAAATTCGAAATTTTTCAAAATTTCAAAATGAACAAAATTTAAATGCAGAACGAATTTAGAGGTAAAATCATGTTTAAATTTACGTTCCCCATTGAAATTGATTGAATTTTAACAAAGTTATGACAGTTTAAAGTTATCAAAGATGTGACGGCCAGAACCGAAATTAACCCTTATAAATGAATCGGTTACTAAACGGTTATTTCGGTTTATAGAGTTTCGGTTTATGGGTTTTGGTACAGCGGAAACAAATTTTATCGGTTACGGTTTCAGTTACGTTTACACATTTAAATCAGTTTTCATCGGTTAAAGGTTACGGTTTTGGTTAAGGTTTTAAATCCCTGATTATAAGATTACAAACTTACATTGGCCAAGACCTCTGTCCAGTGGTTTTCCAACCCGTAACCAGGATGACATAACTTGGCGCCATGGAGATCATGTGCTGTGTGGATTCCAGCATTGTTATTCACAACGGCAACGATTTCATACTCAAAATGTGATTCGTGGGATCGCAGTTCGCTGGCAACCAAAATTTCCACACTTGCCCAACGAGCTGCAATTAAATCCTCGGATGTGAGCACTCCAAAATGGGCAGTTCCCTTGTGGATGCGACGCACGCAGTCCAAACGATCCACGGCAATAACGCATTCAATGTTGCTGGTCGCCTCCAGCAATGGACAAAACTTGGGCGCCTTACGATAAGTTCCCCGGGATTCTACCACACAAACACGCACTGAAATAAAGTGTATAAAATTAAAGAAATCTTTTTAAACTTTGTTTTTAATTTAAAAAGTGGAAACGCAACTAAGAATTGTGAGTTTACAAAAATCACAGTTCTAAAACATTATTTGTATGTTTGGAAAAACTCTTAAATGAAGTCACGGAAAAAATAATGAAAATTTTATCTTTTTCTTAAACTGCATATTTCTTATTCAGAATGTCATAATGAGTTGATATTTTTAATTTTTATTTAACATAAATACAACTATCTTTTACAATTAACAATAAAATACGCTTTATTTAACAAAAATATTTAATTTAAATACAATTTTTTTTTCGTCTTATTGTAAAAATTGATCATACAAATTTTTAAAATTATTATTATTATTTTAAAATTTTTGCAGTAGCAATACATAAAAATTTGAGTTATTTTCCGATTTTTCTTATAAAAATTAGCTCTTATTTAATCGTTCTTTAAAAAAGTATAAGAAAAATATCTATTGAATTTTGTATTTAACAACAATTGAAAAACTCTTAATATAAAAATTGAATTTAAACAATTATTTTATTAGATTTTGAAAATTATAAATTTAAATAAATAACGTTATTTTAAATTTTTATTATTTTAAAATTTTTGCTGTGGCAATAAAAATAATGAGAGTTATTCTAAGATTTTTATTATAAAAATGTGTCTCTTTTTTATCGTACTTCAAACAACTGAAATTAATTGAAATTTGTATTTAAAAACCATAGAATACATTTTTATTATAAATCTAAATTTTTTATTATAAAAATCGAATATAAAAATTATTTTATTATATTTTAAAAATGCTCAAAATTACATCTATTTTTATTTTGGATTATTCTTGATACATTTTGTACGTAAATACGAATTTAATTTTCAATTTTTATTATAAAAATTAAAATATAAAGTTATTTTCAATTTTTAAATTTACAATAGCATTACAAAATTGTGAGTTATTCTATGATTTTTAAATAAAAATTAAAATGTATATATTATATTACAATATTTTTCAATTCAAATCAAAAACTAAGTGTTAGTTTTGAATAAATAACAAATCATTTAATTTGTTTTGTAATAAATGATTTTAAAAATTATAATCGTTACGTTTGCTGATTGAAAGAGCATAAAACGAGCTTTGATTTTAACTGATTTGAATTTTCAGTGAATTATTCGTTTACTGCGTGCAGTTTTCAGAAGCAGAAATAGAAATGAAAACCGACTTTTTATTTAAAATTCCCCCCTAGTAATATTTTGAGCATGCGCAACCGGTTTTCAACGCATTATTTGCATTTCATGGTCGTCACTGGGTTTTATCATCATTATCAGATATTATGACGACTACGCAGAATTCACAAGTGACCGACAATTAATTGTTGACAATTGGGTTAGGGGGGGAAGTCCCAAATTTCTGATTTTGGAACTGACACAGACATTCAAGGTCGTTGTATATGCAGTTTTTTACAGACACTCAAATTTGTATTACGAGTCTCAGTTTCCAGACTGGTTTTTCGGCTCTTCCTCCTCGGAAAAGTCGACACTCTCAGTATAAATATGAATATAAATTATACTATATAAATTAATTGTGGGTTTGTTGTCATAAAATATTGCATTTACTCTTCTACATCATTAACTATGCAAATGCTAAACAAAAAAGATGTCATATTTAGTCAAAGATTCCTCTATTCCTATTTATTTTAGTCAATTAACACTTTGTCTGATCTCATCAATTTATGAAGAATTTTATTTAATTTTATTTCAGTTTATTTAAAATTTAGTTAGCGTATGCAAACTTCGGTTTGTTTCTTTCGACTTGTTTTTCTTGTTTTTTATTTCTCTCACTGAAGGTCAGCTGGTTTGATAGCGGCTTTTGGTAATTCAATAACTAAGTCATTGTTTCACTTGAAAGATTAGCATTTTTTTAAGAAAAATAAACTTTAAAATAAATAACGTTTGTTATATAACTTTTTAGGAAGTTATTATAACTGAATTTTGAACTTTAACAATTACGATTGTTTTTTAAATTTTTTAAGTGCTTTCTTTGATTGATTAAGTGGAATATTATCGTACTACATTTAGTTAACCATTATTTTTCAATATCGCGTTGTGATGATTTTTAAATAAAAATTGAAATTTTATTATTATTTTTGATTTTTATTTTGAAAATTGGAAAACAAGAGTTAAAAGTATTTTTATAATAAAAGTTAGTCTTTTTTGCGAGATAATTATATTATTCAACTGTTACCATTTTAAAATACATAGAAATGGTATATAATAAAAGGTATATAATACAAATAGTGCAGTTCAATTTTTTCCCTCTAATGGAATTATAAATACTTTTATTATGAATAAAACTAGATTTATTTAGTCAGATCTATCTCTACCGAAAATTTCATAACAATTGAACAAGAAATATATAATTAATTTTTTTTTAAGTTTGGGGAAATAAAGTCGCTTATTTATTAGATATTGAATTAAATTTTAATTGCAATAAATGTTAAATATTTTTCCGAAGTACAAAAAAAGTATTCCATTTAAATGTTTTTATAGATATTTATATTATTCAACTGTTATTATTTTAAAAAGTCTAGAACATGGATTCTTCAGTTTAATTTTTTCCTCCTAATAGAATTATAATTACTTTTATTATGAATAAAACTGCAATTATTTAGTCTGATCTAACTCTTCCTAAAATTTCATAACAATTAAATAAGAAATACATAATCAACTATTTGTTTTTAAGTTTGGGGAAATAACGTCGTTGCATTTTATTCCCATGTTTTATTTATTAGATATTGAATTAAAATTTAATTACAATGATTGTTAAATATTTTTCCGAATTACAAAAAAAGTTTTCCATTTAAATAGATTTTATAGATATTTATTTAATTAAACTGTTATCATTTTTAAAAGTCTAGAAATGTTATATTGTAAATGGTATATTATCCAAATAGAGAATTCTTCAGTTCAATTTTTTTCCTATAATGGTATTATAAATGGTTTTATTATGAATACTGCTACTATTGTTAATTCTACTGGATTTATTTAGTCAGATCTATGTCTACCCAAAATTTCCTAACAATTGAGTAAGAAGTATATAATTAATTATTTGTTTTTAAAGGTCGGGGAAATAACGTCGTTGCATTGCGTGTTTTTAAATTACAGACTAAATATATACAGTGTAAATATTACACTCTATTCCCATGTTGTATTTATTAGAAAAGGAATTAAATTTTAATTCCTATAATTGTTTGTCACATTAAATGTATTTCTGGGTTCAGTTTAGTCAACTTTGAACTTACATTTGCCATCATCAGGCGGTTCGACGGCAAAACAATTTGATATTGATAAGAACACAACAAATGACCAAATAAAGATTGACTGCATTATTGTGTAATTATTTAAATACACTAATTAAATATGTAATATTTTAAGAAGCACTTTAATTTAAATGTTATTCAAGTCTTCACTTGGTTTTGTTTAATTAAACGCGCTATCTTCACTCAAGGAAACAATTACGCCTACCAATATTTACATATATGTAAATATGTCACTCTATATATATCTCGATATATTATATATATACAATTTAATTCCGAGGAAGCGCTTTATTATTGACCACACGCGACGGACGAACAGCGGCGACTGTTCGACAGCCTCCAATGCAGCTTACGTCGTCGACTACTTAATATTAGTTATAGTACATATGTTACGTAGTCGTTACGTTGTCGTTACGTAGTCGCAGTTTGTAGCTCAAAACCCGTTCCTCGTTAGGCCCTCCACGCACAGCTGATGAGTCAGTCAAGTGGGGCTCTGGAAATTTCAGGTTTTGATTGATTGTCAGAATCAGTGAAAGGTGCGTTCCGGGGGGAAATACCCATAGTATAAATCTGAGAATGCATTATAAATGTCATATCAGCTTTTTTTTTATCTATTCTTTTAGTTCTTAAAATTTGTTTAAACTAAAGAACAACATTAAAAACTATATAATTCTAGAAACTAAATTTTTTCTTAGTGTTGTCTAAAATATTTATAGCATTTTTCCTGTGTTTTTACTTTTATTCTCATATTACTTTTTATGTTTTGCATTTTTTTCGTTTTTCAAAAGTTTTTTAAATTAAAGAAAAACACTAAAAACTCAGTTTTTTCTTTGTGTTTGGGATGCATTTAAATTTTACCTTTTCATAGCATTTATTCTTTATTATTTTTACCTTAATTCTCATATTACTTTTTATGTTTTTGCAATTTTTGTCGTATTTCAAAAGATTTTTAAATTAAAAAAAAGACTAACAACTCAATTTTTTTGTTTATTAATTTTTTCTTTATTCTCATATTAATTTTTATGTTTGCAATTTTTGTTGTACTTCAAAAGTGTTTTAAATTAAAGAAAAACCCTAAACTCCATTTTTTCATTGTATTTTGAGTGCATTTAAACCTTGCATTTTTATAACATTTCATTTCTATATTTTTACTTTTATTCGCATATCGCTTTTTATATAGTATATGTAAATTTTTTTGTATTTCAAAAGCTTTTTAAATTAAATATAAAACACATAAAACTTAATTTTTTCTTTGTGTTTTGAGTGAGTTTAAACTTAACTTTTTCATAGCATTTATTTTCTATATTTTTACTTTTATTCTCATATTGCTTTTTTATATTTCTAAATTTTTTAAAATGAAGAAAAACTTGAATTTTTTCTATATATTTTGGGTGCATTTAAAATTTGCCTTTACATAGCATTTTTTCCTATATTTTTTATAGCTTTATTCTTTATAGTAACTTTTTTTTGCATTTTTTGCATTTTTTTATGTTTTTCAAAATTATTTTATATTTAAGAAAAACACTTCCAATTTATTTTTTTCTTTGTGAAAATTAAACTTTCCCTTTTTAAGCATATATTAATTTTTATCTTTATTTCTTATATTACTTATATATATTTATTTTTCAAATCTATACTATTTTAAGGGTCAAATACTGTCAACACTGATGCTCAGATATATCTTCTCAGTTTGTAACTATATATCATATTTCTCTCTCTCTCTCCTTCTCCCTTCGATTCTAAAAATTTAATCTCTTACTATATCGATACTAACAAGTTCAGCGAGTATTACTATGACTTTATTATTGGCGTTCTTCTTATCATTATTCAAAGCTTATCAGCTGAAAGTCCGTCCACTGTAGACAGTATAGATTGTACAACTGTAGAACTGTTGAACACTCGATTGTGGTAGACTCGATTTCAGTCACGACTCTCAGTTTGCAGGCATCGAAACGCCCCCAACTTGAATTCTCCAGTCTCAAGTGAACTCGCGTGATAATTTCTCGTGTAATTCAACATCAACATCAAATCTCAATATAATTATATGTCATATTTAATCGATGAAAGTGTGCCATTGTATTCAAATGTCTGGTTTAATAAGCTGGAAGATTCTAATACACTGAAAGAAATTTGTAGAATAAATCCATTTTTTTAGAAGAATAAAAATGTTTCTCGGCAAAAAATATATTAATTTTTAGACGTAAAATAAGAGGAATATTTATAAAAATATATAACATAACAAGAAGGAAATATATAAGTTTTTTAAAAAAATAAAAAGGTTGAAAGTTTAAAAAAAAACACCTGCCTTATTTTTTTTATTTTTGGCTTAAGAATTTAGGACTGTTTGGTCTAAAAATAAGAACTTATTCTTATTCAAAATGTTCTTAAAATCAAGATGTGTTTTCTAATTTTAAGAATTTTATGTTCTCGACGCATTTTTTAGACCAAAATTCTTAGTTCTGAGACCAAAATCTTGATTTTAGAACCTTTTTTTTATCAGTGAAATTGTGTTTTTTGGTATTTTTCTTTAACTTATCTTACTTAAAAAAAACCTTTTTTTAATTTAGAATCTAATTTTTGATACCATTTGTAGCCCGTTTTTATCAGTGTAAAAGGTATTTAGACATTCTACGGTTTCCCTTGAAAATTTTTTAATTGAGAATTTAATTTTTGAAAGTCCATTTTTATCAGTGTAAAAGGTATTGGGAAATTCTACGGCTTCCCTTGAAAACATTGACTCAACTTTTTTGCTTTTATTTGTAATCTACGCATCACTGATATTTCTGTATATATTTCTGTATATCTCAAAGAAATTCCCCATTTTTTTACAATTTGGGAATTGACTATTTTTGGTTTTGATTAATGGTTAACTCGGAAACTCTATCTCGTTTATACCTAAACTTTTTGAGTTTATGTTTACAAATTGACAAAAGTTTTATTAATTGTTTTATTTTTAACTTTTGCTTTTCTTTATTGTTGTCTATTTTTGGTTAATTTGAGTTTCTAATTAATCTGTGTCAAGCATGTTGTTTATTTCTATACTTATCTTATATATACATATATTTTAAACCGGTTTTAATGTATATAAATTAACTGTACGTATGTAATATTAATTTAACATCACAACAGATTTGCTTTGATCTTGTTTTCTTGTGTGAATCAATCAAGTTAAAAAATTCGCGAAACGTGCTAATTGAAATACAGTGAATACTCCTTAGAGTGGACAGTCAAAAGTAAAAATAATGCTTTTATATTTAACAATCAATTTTATTATATTTATTTTACATTTATTATTAAATTTCATTATTTATTTACCGTCGACTAAAAACAGTTGATAGAGAGAAAAATATTAATTAATTAAATTGGAAATACAATTATAAAATAATTTGTAAAATTAAAAATTAAATAATATTATAATAAATTTAATTTCGTAACTGAAAGAATATAAAAAATTAATTTTTTTTATTTATATTTTTATTTTAGACTAGGAATTTCATCTATATAATTTTATATTTTATATATGTAAATTTATTCTTTAGAAATAAGTTGAAACAATAGAATTAGAAATATTCACAGCAGATCTTAAAGTGCTCTATTATTCGACAGTTGATTGTCGGAAAATGTTAATTCAATAATTCCCAATGAATTTAAATAATTTTTTTATATTATTTTCAATTGTTTTAATTGAATTCATATATTTTAAAATGATTTTCAATTGTTTTTTTGCATTTCAATTTCAAGTTTAAATTTTTTGATAGGAGTATTATTATAGATATAAACCGTAGACAGCTAAATATAGGTTAGAAGTATTCCGTCAGATAATAAAACACCTTCTATTGTCATTAATCATCAAAAATGTAGATAAGAATTTGCACGTCTTATAATAATTATGATAATAACTACTTTTATTACAGACCTGCAGATATGTACTTATGTATTTTTGTATACATTTCGTATTATCGCTTTTATTACAGTGCAAAATTTATGCTGTCTTTTCTAACTCTCATAATGATAATGATAATGATAATAATGATAACTCTCTTAGTAACGCATATTTTACATATACATATGTTTCCATATTTTGTGCCATTGCAGATCAAAAATAAATAAATATAGTAGACATATCGGCTATGTTCTTATCAGTCAAGGGAAATCGAGAACCTATAAAGATTATAATACAACGCCAGTGCATGGAGTCATTAAACTGTGATATTTACTCGTACTATTGAAGTGAGAATACTTCCATACTCGTATTGTAGGGAGTGTATTTCTACCTCTATCTAAGTACACATTTAGTTTATAAAATACATCCGAGACAATGGCGAGACTTAATAAACGCCTGCTTCCTATCAAAGCACATTTCTTCTTCTTCATGGCGGGTAAGTCCTGAACCACTTGCGAATTATAATTATACTTCATACTCATAACTTTGTTAAAACAACCGATTTCATTGTGGAATGTCCATTTTATCATTATTCAATCTCTAATTTGATTCGGCATCAAAATTTTATTTATTTAAAAATTAATTTTTTTATTAAATATTTTAAATTAAAGAAAAACACTAAAAACTCAGTTTTTTCTTTGTGTTTGGGGTGCATTGAAATTTTACCTTTTCATAGTTATTCTTTAAAAAAAAAAGACTAAAAACTCAAAATTTTATTTATTTAAAAAATTTAATTTTTTCGATATTACCTGAAATTTTTTTAAAAAACTTCACACTCTCATAACTTTGACAAAACTTAACCGATTTCCATGCGGAATGTCAATTTTATCATGGTTTAGGGTCTAATTCGATTCCGTATCAAAACTTGATTTCTTTATAAAATTTAATTTTTCTTATCACTGTCTACTTTTTTCATACCTTCCCTTTGACATTTTTTAAAAACTTTAAATTCTTCAAAACTTTATCAAAACTTAACTAATTTCATTGTGGAATATCAATTTTATCATTATTTAACCTCTAATTTGATTCTGCATTAAATTATTATTTATTTAAAAGAAATTTATTTTTTTCGATCTTATCTGAAATTTTTTAAAAAACTTCACACTCTCATAACTTTTACAAATTTTAAACGATTTCCATGCGGAATGTCAATTTGATCATTGTTAAATCTCTAATTTGATTCTGCATCAAATTAATAAATATTTTTTTCATCACAGTTAATATTTTATTTAAATTCCTCTGGCCATTTTTCAAAAAACTTTATATTCTCATAACTTTGTCAAAACTTAACCAATATTATTGTGAAATGTCAATTTTATCATTGTTTTGCATCAAAATTTTATTTATTTACAAAAATTAAATTTTTTTGACCACTTCATAATTTGAATTCCTGAAATTTTTTCAAAAATTTCAAACTCACATAACTTTGTTAAATTGATTTGCGGAATGTGAATTGTATCATTGTTTGGGGCCTAATTTAAATCTACATCAAAATTGTATTTATTTAAAAAAATTATTTTTATTAACACTGTCCACTTTTTTAATACTCTCATAACTTTATCAAAACTTAATCGATTTCATTGTGGAATGTCAACTTTATCATTAATTTTCCTCTAATTTGATTCTGCATCAAAATTTTATTTTTTTCCCATCATTTTCCACTATTCTATATTTCTCGAAATAGGAAAGAAACGTCACGAATTGTTATTGTTATTATTTGTCTGCTGCAATTAACAACTATTTATTTATTTAGTAACTATTTAGTTAATTTCAATGTCTATTTGCTTTATGTCTGTCTGTTCCCTAATGACATAATTTAAATGTTTACACATCGTAACAACTTCAATCTCGATTTCCATGACAAATATGTATCAATTAATATCATTGATTGACTTTTTATTTGATTCTGCATTAAAGTTCCCATACTTTCTCCTTCATATTTCTATTTCAATAATTTCGAACTCTCATATTCATTGTTTTATTGGAAAGTAAAATCTTAATGTATTCTTATTTGATTTGATAGCAATGGGACCCATATTGCCGCAATTATCTGTGATAGGGAAACAGATTGGGATTCCTCCAGATATAATGGGATATATAACCGCTGTATTGCCAATACTCTATGTGCTAGCAAAGCCTCTTGTTGGCTTTCTGGCCGACTATTTTGTGGTAAGTCCAATGGACTGCAAATTATAGTAATAATTTCATCTGAAATAGACTTATTTTTATTTACTTACTGTCAAGTTTTAAGGTGAACTTACAACCATTTAAATTGAAGTAAAAAATTAAAAGAAAATGATTAAATAGCAATTAAAATTTAAATAAAAGACTACAGTAGTATTATTAATAATCATTACAGTAGAATTATTAATTAATATTCAACATTTTAGTTACAAATTAATTAATTTGAGATAAAAAGTAAAATAAAATGATTAAATATCAATTGCAATTAAAATAAATTATTTAAATAACAACACAAATTTAAATAAAATAAAATGATTAAATATCAATTGAAATTTAAAAAAAAAAGTTAAATAATAATATGCTTAAGTAACAATACAAATGTAATTGAAATAAAAAGAGAAAATATCAATTAAAACTTAAATAAAAAATGTAAGTAAAATGTTAAAATATCAATACAAATTGAAATTAAATAAAATGAAATAAAATGATTAAATATTAATTGAAATTCAAATAAAAAGTTAAAATAACAATAAAAAATTAAATGAAAAGATTAAATTAAATTATTAAATAAAAATTATAATTAAAAAATAAAATAACAATGATTAAAAATTAATTGAAATTTAAATAAAATATTAAAATAAATACATAATCTAAATGGAAATAAAATGAATCAATATCAATTGAAATTTAAATGAAAAATTGTTCAATTTATGAAAACAAATTAAAAAGTAAATGAAAAAATCAAATTAAATTTAAATTTAAATGAAAATAAAATGATTAAATAATAATACTAATTTTAAGTAAAAAATGTACTATATTTAAATGTAAATATCTATTAATTTATTTGTGGTGTAGAACCTGCGGAAATTCATCTTTATGACATTGATTGTGATCATGACATTGGCGTATGCAGGATTCTATTTCCTGCCCAGTTCGAGACATGCCATTGAGCTGGAGGAGAGCAGCTCCTCCTGGTCGGTGACATTGACAGAGGAGCCTCAACACTGTCCAGATGAGTTGTATGCCTCCAAAGACTTTTGCCAGACGACACATCAATCGGAGTGCAATCAACAGAATTTCACATTTCACACGTTGTTGGTGTCGGGATTGAATCGAAGTACAAATCTAGAGCATGGGAATCAGAGTTATTACATCTGTCTGACCCAACTGGAGGAGACCATCTCGTGGAGCAACAGTTCCGCCATGTGCCAAGTGCAACACATCGATAGTTGCATCTATGGAAGTGGAAAATTCTGGCTTTTTGTATGTCTCCTTTTTATTGGCACCATTGGATTTAATGTCACCAATTCCATCTCGGATGCCTGTTGCTTTGATCTCCTGGGTGAGGAGGAGACCAAATATGGAGCACAACGTGTCTGGGGCACCATTGGATTTGGAAGCACCGCTCTGCTCGCTGGCGTCGTCGTCAATCTCTGGACAACGGATGCAGTCAAGAGTTTTACACCCGCTTTAATTATAATGTGTGTTTTTAGTGTGTTGGATTTGTTTAGTGTGTCCAAGTTGAAGATGCCCAAGTTGGTCAACTCGGAGTCCATCTGGTCGGATGTGTGGCAATTGGTGCGACAGCCTCCAATTGTTACCTTCCTGGTGTTTGCCACCATTGCGGGCATCATTGACTCCTTCATCATTTACTTTATGTTCTGGCACATGGAGGAGGTGGCCACCGAAACGGGATTCACCCAGGACATTAAGCTCATTGAGGGATTAGTTGTTGCCGCCGAGTGTTTGGCCGGAGAAGTTCCCTTCTTCTTCTACAGCGGGAAGATCATCAAGAAACTCGGCTATGTGCATTGCATGTCCATGTGCTTCTTCTTCTATGCGATACGTCTGTCGCTCATCTCATGGATACCGAATCCCTGGTACCTGGTTGGCGTTGAACTCTTCTTCCAGGGCATCACCTATGCCCTGTGCTACACCTGCATTGTGGCCTATGCCTCGGCTGTCGCTCCGCCGGGCACCTCGGCCACCGTTCAGGGTTTAATGGCCGGCATGGATGATGGTTTGGGATTCTCCATTGGCTCCCTCATCGGTGGCATCATGTTTAAGCATCTCGGTGGTCGTCTGAGTTTCCAATATTTCGCCATTGCTGCCATTTGCACCTGTGTCGCCCACATCATCCTGCGTCCCTTGTCCAGGAAGCGACAGTATCTGCCCAAAAGTGGCTATCAATTGCCCACAGATCAGGCGGAGGATGAGCTCAGCTCCCTCCCTCCCGCCTCCCCGCAGCCACAGCAGCTGCCAAAAGTTTACTAGTTTTAATCAACCTTTTGTATTATTTTACATCACATGTTTTTATAACGAGTATTTTTTAAATAAAAATTACAAAAATAAAATGAATTAATTTTTTGTTGTTTATTAATAAATTTATTTATAAATAAATTATAACAAGTATTTTATAAATAAATAAAAAGTAATTTTAGTGTAACATAATATAAGCTTTTCTCACAAATTCTCGGCTTGGCGGTCTTCAACAGAATGAATAATTAATAATATATCGATACTTATATTCATATAGAATCGATATATTGTACATTTGACATGGTTGCTTATATATACTTATCGATAACAATCGTTTTGTTTTAAATTCAAATTATATTACATCATATCTTACATTAGGGTGTTAATTAATAAATTAATTTATAAATAAATTATAACGAGTATTTTATAAATAAAAATTACAAGAATAAAGTTTTTTTTCGTGTGTTTATAAATAAATTAAAAAATACGATTTAATCAGGATTAAAACCGAAACGAATATCGGTTTCAGTTACGGTTTCGGTTATGCTCGAATTAGGTTTTCGGTTATCGGTTATGCAAAATCTTGGAGTATCGCTTTCGTAACGGTTATCGGTTTTTTGTAAGTTTCGGTTTAAAAATACCGGTATGGTTTCGTTCACAAAAATACAAAAATTAAAGTTTTCGGTTGATCAAAATAATGTAGTGATCTTTTTAGCCTGGAAAATAATGTTATCTGGTTACTGGAATGGTCCATCGTAATGTCGACTTTATTATAATTTGATCTCATTAAAATTTGGTTTGAAAATTTCGATTATTTTGGTTATGGTTTGAAACTTGATACGCTTTGAACTTATCTTTTTGAAGCTTCGTTTAACAATACCGGTATAGTTTCATTCAAAAAAATTAAAAATTCAATTTTCTTGAAAAATAATACGTAGTATGTTTTTAGCCTGAAAATAATTTATCTTTCTGGAATTAAGTCCATCGAATGTCGATTTATTATATTTATGCTCATTAAAATTGGTTTGAAAATTTCGAATTTGATTTTAAAAATATTAAACTTCGAACTAATGAAATTTTCAAAACAATTAACAATTTTCATGAGAAGTCAATTTGAATGCACCGCTTAATTAGCGTTGAAAGCTATTTGTAAATAAAAAGCAATGTTTGAATCCCAAGGGTAACTATGTATTTTCGAAAAAATTTATTTGCAACCTGGAACCCCTTTCAATGCACACGTTTGGAACAAATAATGCCATATTTACATGCTCATGAAAAATTGATTGAGTTTTGACAAAGTTATGACAGTTCGAAGTTATTAAAAATCAGTAAATAATCAAAATAATCGAAATTTTCAAAACAACTGAACCAAAATTTATATGAGGTCAAATTGTAATAAAATCGACATTACGATAACCGTTACGAAACCGATAACATAACCGATAACCGAAACCGCAACTGATATTCGTTTAATCCTAATTGTAACTTTATCGGCTTTGATTTTATTAAACACAAAACTCTTATTTGGCAATCCCTGGTTTTAATTCCCCTTTTTGCATTATTTTGCACACGTTTTGTTTAATCATTATTAATGCAAATATTGTATAATGATCATGCAATTAACACTCCATATATCTTTGATTCAAGTGAATACACGGGATTGTTTTATTTCAAAGTGTTCTATATCATTTTAGATGAGGGGCCGACAACTTTCAAGAGGTGTCTCTATAGCAGTTGAATAATAACAATAACAATAATCATAATAATACATGTATTTAAAATGTGCTCAGATTGAGAGCCGAATTCTGAGGCGGCTTTTGAAAGTGAAACTGATGTGGAGTGAGTTCATCATCATTCCAAATTGTGGCTAAATGTCGAGCATTTCCCACTCCATATATCTTTGCAATTGAATGAGCTGCTAAATAACACAGATGAACAAAATATAATTTTTATTTTTCAAATTTATTAGCTAATTTATTAATATATTCAAGAATTTTTTATTTTGGAAAACAGTAAAACCCATTGAACATTTTTTAGCTTCAATTCAGGCTTAAATTTATTTTTAGTAGTCAAGTAAAATAATTATAAATTGGCAAAAAGTAAATATACAAATTTTTCTTGGATATTTATTTCTTTGTTTTTTGTTAATTTATAAGGTTAATAATTTATGATTTTTAAAAAATAAATAACTAATGAGGTTCAAGGGGCTTATCAAATTTTAAAAGTAAATAATAAATATGTAAATATTTTTTGGCAATATTTCGTTAGTCAAGTAAAATAATTTCAAATTGACAAAAGTATAAAAATTCTTGTTCTTGGCTATTAATTTTTTTGTTTTTAGTTAATTTATAAGATTTATAATTTATGTTTTTTAAAAAAGTTATACAAAATAAATAGCTAATAAGATCCATGGGATTTAACAAAATTTTTAAATTAAATAATAATTATGTAAATATTTTTTTGGGAAAACAATTACTCGACTTATTTTACACTGGACTGGTCGACTGAACTTTTGTTGACCAGTGTAGTTAATTTATGCCCAAGTGTTGTCCCCACTTGAGAGTTGTTCAAGAACAAAATTAGACTGGGCAGCTATTTATTCAGAATTGACTGGCCGAATTGGGGCTATAAAAGTGTGGTCCAACACTTCCAACTGTTCACATTTGAAGAAGATGCCAAAAGCGTTGCGGATTTGTCTTTTGCTGCCCTTGTTAATCGCCATAAATCTGAGGACGATCAACACTCGCCAGGTGGGAAAATGTAATCTGGCCCGTCGTCTTTATCGATATGGCGTGCCGTATAACGAACTCTCGGATTGGATTTGCCTTGTTGAGGGTGAGAGCTCATTCAATACAAAGGCTATAAATCCTTCGAATGTGGATGGATCCGTGGACTGGGGATTGTTCCAAATCAATGATCGGTACTGGTGCAAACCTTCAGATGGACGACCCTCAACGGATTTATGTCGTTTGCCTTGCCGATTGCTACTCAGCGATGATATAAGGTATTCTATAGCCTGTGCCAAGTATATTAGACAACAGCAAGGATTCAGCGCCTGGGTTGCATGGAATAATCGCTGTCAAGGTGTGAAACCAAATGTAAATCATTGTTTTAAGCGAAAACACAGATATTTTATTGGTTGAAATGTACAGTTTAAAAAATAACAGTCAGTTTATAATTAACTGAATAAAAAACTAAAACTGATCTTAAATAAATACGTTAACGAACTAAATTCAAATAATTCAAATTCACTTTAATTACTAGTGTTGATAAACGTATATTTCTAGATCTGGCAACGCTGCGTAGCTTATGCGTGAAAGCTGACTGCTATGTAACTCATTCACCTTGGCCTCTGGCTTTGTTTGCGCAGTAAATTTGTGAAAATTACAATATAATAATAATAAAATGGCATCCGCATCGAGTTCCAGTGCCCGGCATTTGTTTGATGATTCCAAAAAACGTCTATGCGCTCGCGTTGGCGTTAATGTGAACAATTTGGGTTCTGTGGCCAGGCAAGTGGTGCGAGGCTCCAAGACAAATGAGGTAGGAAAACATACAGTGGCTGCCAGCTTATTTCAACCACTACTTGAACAAAAGTAAAACGCAGATTTGTAATAAGAAGTGAGGGAAATAAGCTGGCAGCGACTGTGCAATGCATACATAAATATAAATTATTAATTCTCAATTTATTTGCGCAGGTTATGCATCAAACTCTTAAGAATTTTACACAAGTCGATGTTGTGTCGGACTATAGTAATCAGAATCTGCAGAAGATGAGTCTGATACTACAGCATGTGGGTTATCAGTACGATGTGATGCAAGACAGCGTTAATCATTTGGATTACCTCAAGGAACAGGTGATGGCTATGGAAAGATGATTGGAAGAGCAAAAGCCTAGACATTAGATAGCACCAACTGCCCCCAACAGCTTCCAAGTATGATTTCGACACTCGCACTTGCCTCTCATATATATTCATAAATATCTAGCCATGGCCTCGGCGGAGGTTAATCCCGGCAAACTGATGATGGTCACCTGGCGGCCCTTGACTGTGATCTGGCAAACAATAAACCTACGATAAGCGCCAAGATATGCAGGGCTGGCTGCCTATAAAAGTTGCTTGTAGTGAGCAGAGCAACCAAATCAAATCATGCTGTTCACGTGTCTTCAACTATTGTTAGCTGCTTGGCTGGCAACTGTAGCTGGTCAGGAGGACATCCTGCCGGGAGTCAACAGCAGTCCAGGTCCACAGGATGGTCGCATTGTGGGCGGCTGGGCGACAAACATCACGCACTTTCCGCACCAGGTCTCCTTGCAGTTGGGCACTCGTCATGTCTGCGGCGGCACCATAATTGCACCCAATGTTATTCTCACTGCCGCCCATTGTGTGGTGAAGGTCAACGAGCCTCAGAGCTATGCCATCAGAGCCGGCTCCACTTTGTGGTCAAGTGGTGGCAGCTTCATCCGTGCACGTCGCATCATACCCCATGGACAATTCAACGCTCCCACGCACATGAACAATGACATTGCCTTGGTAATTCTGCAAAAGTCACTTGTATACAGTTCATCTATACAGCCCATCGGTTTGGTCACGTCCACGGATATTGTAAACGCCCAGGCGCAGCTCTTTGTCAGCGGTTGGGGATCCACAACGGTGGACCAGGTGGTCACGTCGCCACGTCTGCATTATACGTCAGTTGTCCAAATGGATCATCAGCGATGTTCACAAAACTATTTTGGCGCTGGCACCGTTACCGCAACAATGTTCTGTGCCGGCAGCAAATCCGGACTCGGTGATCGGGACAGTTGCATGGGAGATTCGGGTGGTCCGTTGATTACCAACGTTGCCGGACGCTTCAAGCTACTCGGCATTGTCTCCTGGGGATTGGGCTGTGCCAATGCTCAGTATCCGGGCGTCTACACCTATGTCACACCCCATGGAGCATGGCTAACACAGACTTTAAGCACCTTAGCCTAGTATTACCATTTTGTTAATTATATATATTTAAGTATACATGTGCTTGTTAAATATGGAATGAAATTTGCATTTCTTTGCTTATGTAAGATAAAAGTATGCAGTTCCTATGTAAAAATGCTTAAACTGCCTAAAATTTATTAAATCTCTAATTAAATGTTTAGTATACCTTAAAGTTTTTAAATCAAGAACTGAAAATAAAAGTTATGGAATAAATTTCGAATTCGGATCAATCATATAAATTCTTTAACTTTAATCAGCATCTGCAATTAAATAATTCATATTTCTTGTTTTTTTTTTACTCGTCATTTAAAAAGCTTTCGATTGAGCCCAAACTCCCAGCTGCACAAGCAGTAATACACTAGAAATACCAGGCGAACAGAATCAGCAGCAAGCAGAAAGCGAATAAATCACGCTGCAATGTTTGGTTGAATGTGTGTCGGTTTGTAAAAGCACAGAGATCAGAGTGCAGAGAGCACAGGAGAGCAGCTGTAAAAGCTCTGATCCTCTCAGAGCGCGCTTGTTTCTCATTGGCTGCCGGCTTGCATGTATGCGTGCATGCGAGAAGAGGCCAGAGAGCGTTTGTGGATTCTAAGCTCGGGAGAGCGGCCACATGTGTGTGTGGATGTGTGCGCTTGACTTCTTGTGCAGCCACCTGCTGCTGATTTCTGTTCGCCTGGTAGATTTCTGCGTATTTTCGATTTGCCAGTCGCAGCTCGACTTGCGCATAAAAAGGGGCGGCCGGTGTGGGCGTGGCAAAGTCAAGCGTCTATGGGAAACATGTTGCATACTTTTAGATGCTTAATTTTTTTTAAATTTTAAAGGAGCCATTGCTGATGTTTTTTATGTTATAGAAAACAAACAAAATTCGTAATATATTATTATTTTCCTTTATTTAATTAATAACAATAAATTAATTACATTTATTAATTTTAAATACAAATCATTTTACAACTTGTTATTACTTATATCACTTTTATTCAAGAAATTAAAAATAATAATGTATAAATGTAACAAAAAACTTAACTTATATTCTTATATTATTTTAAGCTCTTTTTGTCGATTAAATAGTGTTTCTACAGAATATTATTAAGACTTAAAAAATAAAAATGTGATACAATTTACTTAATTTATTTGAATAGATTAATTTAATTAATTTCTACAGCTCATTCAACTTTAATTGAAAACCAATTTTATAGGGTGCTAAAAAATCACATTCTCTTAAGTTCAAATGAGTTTGGCAATTTCAAGATTGTGACTAAGAAATACGAAATACAAAGTATATATTATTGCAAGAAATTAATTTAAATTTAAATGATAAAATGTCTTGTTTATGAATGCGAAATCGAAGAGAAACAAATGTGAAAAAAAAACAAGTTTTGGCTTTAAAGCTCTGACGTACAATAATATAAAACGCGAATCTGAAAAAGCTTAAGACCAGTTTTCTGTTGTTTTCAACTATTGAGACTGTGAAATATTAGCCACAGGTTTTGGTTTAAGTTTCAGTTTCCTATCACAGTTCAACGCAGAAACATGAAACAGTTTATGATATTGGTAAGCGTCAGGGACACAATTACCACTGAGAATAATTAACAATTAATATTGCGATTGTATGTTGCAAGGTCGTTTGTGCATTGGGTGTCAGTCAGGCGGATGTGTCGCATCTGCAACCGGAGCCACATGCACCTGCCAGTCCCTATGTGTTCAGCTATCAGGCAGGACGTGCTCCTGGCCATGTCGATCGCCAGCATACAGAGGTATCCGATGGTTCGGGCGTCATCCGTGGTGCCTTCTCCTATGTGGATCCCAAGAATCAAGTGCGCACCGTGCAATACGTTGCCGATGAGAACGGTTTCCATCCGCAGCTGAGTCATCAGCTGGAAGACAGCGCAGCGGTGAAGAGGGCCAAGCAACAGCATTTGGCAGCTTACAATCGCATTGCGCAAGAACACGCCAACCACACACCAGGCCAAGCAGTAAGTACGGCTTAGAGATGGGCGCGTGAATTTGAAATGTAAGTGGAAACATCGATGCAAGGTGAAATTATGAGAAGGTTCTCGACTCTTATTACTCATCTCAATGAGTAACAAGAGTGGTGAGTACACCTGAGATGAATTATAAATTCACCTTGAGTGCATCACCTTATCTTTTATCATGATCCACACATCAGGTATCGATGTATTTCTTGAACACGATGCATCGATGTATTCCTATGTTTCTTCTTACGATGCATTCAAGCCAGGGATGTAAATTTGGATGAAAACATCGCTAGCGGGAGTGCCGCAACTGCATTGCTCAACTCACTTGCATCTCTAATAATTGCACATTGTGCAAAATTTCATAAGCTCTATTTGAATTTCCATTTTATTGTTTATTGTAGGCACTTTCAGCCGCTCCCCGTGGCAGCGCCGCCGTCATTCATGCAACCCAAAAGCACTTGAATGCATTTGACCGAATCGCAGCTGAACATGCGGCCATTGGGGCACAGCAAGAACAACAACGTTTGGCACTGGCGGCCCAGTCGGAGCACAGTGACATTGACAATGGACAATATCATCCATAAGCTACCAATAAAAACAATAAACGTTTAATTTGAATGCGCACTCGTTAACTTATTTTGTAATTTTCAATCAGCGTTGCCACATGGCAAATATTGGTCGACAGTGTTGAAAAGTATATGTTGCACATAACTGCAGGGCTGGAGTGCAGTTTATTGATAAACAAGTTGGCAGCTCCGGTAATTAATCGATTAATACAGCCGGTATGGCGGTAAAAACAGCTGATTCAAAAAATCAAGGCAAGTTTAATTGTGCAGTCATTAAAAAATAAAGATATAAAAAGTGATACCGAAGCATTTGTTGAAGTAAATTCGCGTTGCATTTGTTTTTCATATTCCCAATAAAATAAAATGCAATGCAAAGTTTTTTGAATTGATAATTTAAGTAACGATTTCATTTATAGCCTAGGAATATTACTTAAGAAACTTGGTTTGCGGTTGGTTGTTGGCCCTGTTTAGTATTCGTCAGAGGGCTCAGTGCCAAAGTAACGATCGCCAAAGTTACCAATGCCGGGTATAACATAAAACTTGCTATTAATCTCCGGATCCAGAGCGGAAGTAACAATTTTAACCTGTCAAACAAGATATTATTAAAAGTTAACTAGTTGTTAATTGCTCAAGCTTACCTTGGGAAAGGCATAGGCAATCGAGTGGACACCGATTTCGGCCATCAGTAGCGAGGCAAGAATGATATTCTGTTCGGGCACATCGTGATCGAGGAGGACACGTATGGCCATCATGGCAGCGGCTCCAGTGGCAACAGTCGCATCCATCAGTATCACTTTATAGTCTTTTATGTCTTTGGGCAGCCTCAAATAGTAGAGCTCCGGCTCGCCAGTCTTCAGATTGGTTTGTATAAGAATCTTGCCAATACGTATGTCCTTGCATACATCACAAACTGCCTGCTCCATGGTTTCCCCAGCACGCAATATGGACACACCGCATATTTTTCGCGATTCCATACGCTTTCCCTCATATAGAACACCCTGGGGCGTCTCCACGCACGTCGCCTTGAAGGGGAACAGACTCAACGCATATTCAATCACCAGTCGTATAAGACGCTTCGAATAGAATATGAACTCATCCCGTGACGTATTCTTGCAGCGGATGAACGTGTGCAATCCTTTAATCTGCGGCGTCGGATGCAGTGAATGCAGCGAATCTGGCATTGGCTGATCCTTATACGAATTGGCCAAGGCTTCACGCAGCTTAAAGCCGCGCTGTAATAAATGAAATTAGGGATTAATTCAACAGCAATGAAAAATTTTAATATAAAGATAGTTTACTCCCATTTAAAAAGGTGTTCTAGTCAAAATTGTAAAGGGAATTGATTATAAATCAAAAAAAAATATTTAAAATATATTCAATAGCCAGCAAATTCTATTTAAATAGGGAACGTAACGTAGATAATATTTTAAATAAAGATTATAAAAGCTAAATTATTATTTTCGTCAAATCAAAAATAGAAAATATATTGAGAAAAAATAATTACTTATAAATTTGTATCTATAATATAAGTCTAACTCATATTTTCAATACGAAAGTAAGTAATAATCAAAAAGAAATATATTTAAGTGTATTTAGATATTTTGTTATATGCATTATATTTTTATTTTTAATTTTTAGAAGAAAAAAATGCCGGGTATACGATTATTATTAAAATTTAAAAAAAAAATCTTTTGTCCAGAAGTTTTTCTTATTAAAATATGAGTTATTTTATGATTTTGTAATACAAATTTAAGCGTAATTATGGAAAATAATATAATTCTTTAATATAGAAGGATAATTAGTTTTAAAATTAATTTTGTATGATAAAAAATTGATTTGATAAACCCATTTAATAGTAGTATATCTATTTGATTTCTAAGGTTTATTTATTTTTGACTGATTAATTTAAGGATCTCTTACCAATTGCAATTGTGTGTGGACATGCTGCACTATTAGAGCTATGGCCACTTTATTTTCCCCGCCTCGTGGCACTATAATATCGGCATGTGCCATTGTGGGTGCTATATAATTAGCATAAGAAGGTTTCACCATGTTCAGGTATTGCTTCAGTACGCCCTTTAAATCGCGTCCACGTTGTGAGATATCACTGCACATAATAATGATAATATCAATTATTTATTAATTTATATATTTTATTATATTCCTACCGTTTGAGCCTTCTTGCCAGACGGATGTCCGGATCTGTGTCTACGAATATTTTCATGTCCAGGAGCTTTAACACCTCGGGACTGTGAAAAGTAAGTATGCCTTCAAATATGATGACATTGGCGCCATACATTGTTTTCTACAAGAAACAATAGTTTAATTAAATTGGAATGGGATTTAGTTTGAAATTTAACTGCTTACAGTCTGACTTTCACGTCCGTGCGTCACAAAATTGTATACGGGAACTTCAACTTTACGTCCCTCCTTCAGCTTGGTCAGCACATCGACCAACAAGTCGATGTCAAATGCATCCGGATGATCAAAGTTGTATTCATTGATGAGCGCCTGTTCATGTTGCTTTTCATTAAGAATCTGCGAATGCATTTTTGTAGTTCATTTAATTATCAATTACTAGTAATAATGTTTAATTATGTAATAAAAAGAGTTATTAAATTAAAGAATGCAATAGGAAATCCCAAAATAATTTGCATTTGTAGTAGTATTAATAATACAACATTTTTTTGCTTATTTGGATTTTTTACTTTACTCTTTACATTATTTTTAATTTTCGGATTTAATGCATTCCTGAATTTTTTAATATTTTCTAGTTTTCATTGTTTTTTTTTTGCATATTATTTATTTTTACATATTATTTAATTTTTAGTACATTAAAAAAAATACAGGTAAACCAAGTTTCCATAATTAAATTTCCAAAAACAAATAATTAGCAATGCTAATGAAAGCAGCAAATTTTTATTACAATTATTTAAAGCCAAAACCAAAATGTACATTAACTTTTTTTGTAATTAAAATTATATGCAATTTTATTAGCATTACTTATTTTGAAGCCTAGCGAAATTTCATTAACTTTTTTTGTAATTAAAATTAAAGGTTATTTCATTACATATTTTTATTGGTAATGCAATGTTATGTCATTAGCATTAATCTTTTTAATGCTTGTTTGATTTGAATTTAATTACACGATTTTTTGAATGTTAATAAAATATCATTTCATTAGAATTCATTTTTAAATCATTACTTATTTTCAATCCCAATGAACTTTCATTAACTCCTTTTGTAATTATTATTAAAAGTAATTTCATTAGCATTACTTATATTCAATACTAATGAAATGTCATTAGCATTAATTTTGTATGCTTGTTAAAGACCAATTTTTTGAATGCTAGTAAAATGTAATTTCATTAGCATTCACTTTTTTAACGATACGGGAATGTGATTTTCATGATCATGATTTTATTCAATGCCAAATGAATAATTTATGAGGTTAATTACTACGCACCTTGTAGAAACAATCCATGGAAAGTAGAGTCACCCAAGGTACGTCCAGACTCTCGATGATCTTCTCCGCTACGGTCGTCTTTCCGGACGCGCTGCCACCGCAAATGCCTGCACAGAGGAAAACTCTCAATAAGCATTTCCCCTCAACATCAACAACAACAACTACAATGGGTAGAGAACACACCTATGACAAAGGGTTCCACCTGCTGTCCGGCACAATTATACCAAGGTGGTCGTCCTGCCGTATAAATGGTGCGATTATTGGACCTTATTATGCATTCGGACGGATTTGCAGTCGTCGTCTGGTTGCCAATTGATGTGGTACGTTGTCGTCTTCCCGCTCTCCTCAAAGGCGACTCCAATGACGACTTCGCTGGCACCGTTGTGGGCGATGCCGGACAACAGTTCAACTCGCTGCCGGCTGCCTGCTCCCCAAAGGGATCAATGTGAAGCGGTTCCGTCACATCGGACCGATCATCACTGCAAATTTACAAAATTCATAAGAAATTATTAGAAATCAGTTGATGAATTGAAAAATTTTAATTACAATTATTAATGCACATTGTGAAACTCCCATTTACTATACAGTTAGTCAAGTAACAGTTTTGACAAGTTAAAAAAATATTGCATATTCTTTTTATAATTATGTATGTATATCTTTCTTTTTTATTTATTTGTTTCCTATTTATTAAAATTTCTTAAGGAATTAAAAAGCAGCAAACAGATAAACATATTTTTTAACTATTTTTGAAAATAAGAAATATACATATGAATTTTATTTTTATAAATTATATCTCTTTTTTTTAAATTATTTTTCATATTTTACTATAATTTTTTTTTTTATTAGAACAAGTAAAAAAATAAAAGCTAGATTAAAATATTTTGAAAAATAAGATAAATATGCGCAGTATTTTTTTTTTGTCAAAATAGTTACTTGACATACTGTAACAGGTATTTAAAAATACATACATACGTAATAAATATAATACGGTGTTTCGTGTTTAAAGTACAATTACTAATTGTTGTGAAATTTCCATTTAATATACACAAGTGTATATCAAGTATTATGTATGTATGTATAAGTAGAGGTAATAAAAATAATACCGTGTTCCCCCCACGTTAAAAGCGAGATAAGATTCAATGGCACGCGACTTAAGCGACTCGGCATATACAAAAAGTATCTATGTACATATGTATATACATACATATACATATATAAATGTGAAATGCCGGCTAAAGATGAGTGTGTGAAGAAATGAGAGAGTGAGAGCAAGAGAGAGAAAGCGTTGTGCATTAAATGACATTTCTGAATTTCCCAGTGTACACCATACATATTTTAAATATTTCTCGCATTTTAGTAGTATTTATTTTTGGTATTTTTTTTATATTTTATTTCACTATTATTTCCGCAAAGTTACATTCGAGAATTCGCGTAGATCAAATTTATTTATTCACTTTGAGAACTGAATCTATTTGAAATAAACTTTGTTTGCTTATTCTCAAAAAAATAAAAATCAAATAAACCCAATTAGATTCGTGCCCCCATCTCATTTTCTCCCCATTTGGCAGACATACGATTCCTAGAATATTGTGCTGTTATTGTAATATCTCAAATGAATAGGCCGAGTCTCAGATCTTTTAAACAGATTTATGATGCGATACCGAATTTATATATTTATTTTCTATTTAAAAAAAGAGGCTAGACAGTTTACACTGACATACGCATATTTGTCTGGACTTCTAAAATACTATATTAATATATAGATGTGTGGGAAACATTGATTTCATGCATACATTGCAAATA
Source organism: Drosophila kuntzei (assembly GCA_035042165.1). Lineage (NCBI taxonomy): Eukaryota > Metazoa > Arthropoda > Insecta > Diptera > Drosophilidae > Drosophila > Drosophila kuntzei. The sequence continues at coordinate 3,095,744 of JAWNLU010000634.1, read as the reverse complement.
TGCCCCAAAGTTAATAACAACGTATAATTCCCAGAATAATTTTATCGCATCCGCTTAAATAAATGGGTGCATGTACATATTTGGATGTACACGTGTGTATACATATTTATGTACAGTTGTAAAGCATATGAATTTAAGTCCAAGAATTGTTAATTATAATTGAAAAAATATTGCACAATATATTTTAATTACTCTTGTACAAAATATTTCTTCTAGGGCAAAATAATTAAAACAATGCCTATGTACTTATACAGTTAGTCAAGTAATTCGTTTGACAAAAAAATATTATATTAGTTTGCTTCTTTTTTTTAAATGATTATGCAAAATTGGTATAATAAAATCAAAAACTCAATTTTTTTTTTAAATAAAATATGTCTAGTTATTATTGCGTCAATACAATTATTCGACCCACTGTATGTGAGAGACAATTCGACGCTGGATGCTCTGCCAATTGCATTACTCACACACACATGCACACGCCTGGAAGTATGCACATATATATGCTTACATACATATGTATGTATGTATGTGCATAATTCCACTAGCATAGGTCGTTCGTTGCACTCTTTGTGGGTGCCACAGGCATGTACATAAGTATTTCACCCTATGGATATTCGCATTTATTTGTCTGCCTCATTGCGTTGCTGCTGCTACTGCGGCCAATTTTTTTTAGTTATTTATAGTTTAACTACAGACTAGTGTACATAGGACATACATACGCATGTACGTATGTATGTACATGTGTCTACTCGGAGCATTTGTCTATGAACATCATGAACATCATGTACATACATACATACATTTATGTTCTTGAACAGTGAAAAATGTGTAGAATGGAGAGTAGGGAATGTGCTGATGCCACGTGTTACGACCAACAGGTTGGAAGGCTCGCAGGACACAATGCATAAGAGAGCGAGTAAATTTTGTGTGCAAAAACATACGTGTGTGTGTGTGTGTGAGTGAAAGGGAAATATGTTAAGGGAGCAGACGTGGCTTGATCGCAGCCATATTGAAACAGTAACAGAAACAACAACATCAGCAGCAGCGGCAGCAAAAGCAGCGGCAGCATTTGATGACGCTGTCGCTGTATGTATTTATTTGCGATGCCAACCCGACAGCAGCGACTGACAGTCGACGCAGCGACACGATAAACGATATTAAAAAAGAACGTTAATTAAACACAGAAACAAATACCGAAAGTAACAACAACAAAACAATTAGAGCTTGTACATAAACACACACACACACACATATATGCACATACATATGTATGCGACTGTCTGACAGACTTGGCGAAATAAAAAATGCAAAAACAATAACAAATGAATACAACAAACACAATAAAGTGAACATACACACATTTACATATGCACAGTTAGTCAAATAATTGTTTTCACAAATGCTCAATTTATATTGCAAAATAAAATAGCTTTTCTTTGTCAAAACAATTACTTGATTAACTGTGTGCATGTGCATTTTAAATAAAATGTGAATAAAAAAATGCAGTGATTTACATGTGACTGTGACCGTTCGTCAATTTCTTCAATTTGTTGTGCAGCAGTTCTATTTGTGCGTGTGGTGGTGTTGCTTGTAGTTGCAGTTGTTGCTGAAGCGCAGTTGCTGTTGTGGTTGTTGTTGTTGTTAGTAATGCGGCTGTTGGAAATACTGAAGAAACTGTGGCTGCCTTTCCTTTAGCCGTCACATCTTTGCTGCTGTTGTTGTTGTTATTGCTCGCTTTGCTGCATAAAAACGTGATGCTGCTCATTTTAGCCAATGAACAATGCCAAAAAGAAATCCAAATGGCTTTGTATGCGTTGAGAATCTAACAGCGAAATGGGTCAATCACTCGCACACACACACACTCACACACTAAAACAGACGCACGCACAGACACAAACACAAGGCACACTCCCACACAGAAATTTATGCACAATGTGGCCGACGAATTAAAACGATTTCTCGCATGTGATGCGATTTACAGTGCGCTACCGAAAGTAGCGTGTGTTTACGAATTTAATTGTTATTATTGCGTTGTTAAATCTTTGTTCGATATCGAAATACATATACATATGTATGTATATACATATACCGGTGAATTTAATGTGTGCTGCAGCCGCGTTGGAGAATGACTAAAATGTGTGAAGAAATCGCAATCGCCTGCTTGTCTATTTCAGTGTCTTTCGATTGGCAGAGCTAAGGTTAAACACAACTGCTGACGACGCCGCCGCCGCTACCATCGACGTTGGCAGCGACAGCGACGACGCAGGCCGAAAGGTAGATTTACAGTGTTGCCAGTTTAGCTTCTTTAATGCTGGATCTGGCATATTTTCAAATGTTGCAGTTTTTTAAATTAGAAAAAAACAATAAAATCACATTCTTTTTATGTAACCTTGAACTTTTTTTTTTTAGCTTATTGTTTTTTGTATTAAACTATTTTCTTTGTTTTGATGTTACTTTTTTCTTTTTTAATTTAGCCTTTTTTGCTGTCCAAATTCTGGCAACACTGTCTGTTATTGTTGTTGTTGTCTCCGCTGCTCCGTTGTTTTAACTGTTTTTTTAATCATTCTGCTGCAGAATATGTGTACAGCAAACATTACATGTACACACACATATCCATAAGTATATAAAATATCCAAAAGAAGCACGCTAATTATGTACATATGTATGTCTGTATATATTTATGTAAGCATGCATGTGTTTTTTGTGATTATATATGTATGTGCATGTGTATATTTTTATTGCGTGCTTAACTTTTTAGGCTGCCGAATGATGAATGAGTTTTAGGTGGATTTTCACGCTCTTCACTACTATTATCACCATTTTTGATATTTATGTTACCTGTCGGAACTTGCGGAACTCGCTGGATTATAAAACTTGATTTGTTTTGTCTGGGTTGCAGACATATTTCCCCAGTTTATTGTGGTGCTGTTGCAACTGCAATGTGCTAAAATGAACCAACCACGCGGTGATTATTCTGACGTGCCTCTCTCTCCGCTAATGACTAAAATTCATACATATATAGTACATAATGTAGATGTATGTATGTATGTATGTTTGTTTGAAGGCAACGTGCGCGCCAGCGATGTTTCTTTTATATTAATGCTATGGTGAATTAAACATCGCTACAACAAGTAGCAAATTCATGTAAATTAGTTAAATATAAGCAGTCATTTTTTCTATTGGCTTTGTTTGGGGTAAAATCTCATCAACAACAACAACTAAAAACAACAACAACTAGGGTTGTTGACACGGTTGCCACACTTGGCGTTTTTGCACCAAAAATTGTTATTTTTTTCCAGTTGGCGCAGTACACTTTTTTTGTTTAAACAACATATTTTTAAAATTGTTCAGAATGTAATTTAGATCTAGATATTTTCGCTACGAATAAAAAAAAGTATATGATATTTGTTTTGGCGCATTTCTATTTTATTAAGTGGCAGCCGTGGTTGTTGATATCATAGTGATATATCGATAGATATTTTTGCGCGGTATTATCAATATCGATATAGTTGTGCGAAATTTAAACCAGCACCACGCAAGCGCTTCTGATTTTAAACCGATGTGGCAACTTTGGATCCGAAAAAATGTTTAATAGCTTAAACGTCTGGCAGCCTTTCAATTCCATAAAAGTACGATAGTTAAAAATCACTTCTTTCTGAAATCTATTTTATTTTATGTAATTTCGATTAAAAAATGTTCATCAAATTTAATAATTTATTGCTAAATGAACTAAAAATAAATTAACATTTGAATTGCGCGCCGGACATTTTTAAACCAGAACCGGGAGTGATTAAATCGTTCAAATGAACGTCTTAACAGAATGTATCGTTCATGAACCACTAAACAAGTGGATAAAATGACTCATTAAGTTCGCGAGCTAATAATGAACCATATGAGATAAGTTAGTAATTGCCAGCCCTGGTCTGAACAAAAACTCTTTTTTTATTTTAATCAATTGTTTATGTTGTGTTCAAATTAAAAATGGAGTAGATGCGTGCTTAGTTGGTGCTTCTTTTAATTAGTATGGCCTATATAAATATAGCAGAATGGACGCCCGATCAAGTGACAGACTGGATAAGAGGTAACCAAAATTCTAGTGCTCTTAACAGGTCAAGGAAAAGTGCAGCAGCCACCCAACAACAACAACAAAAACAACATGAGCAACAAGAGCAACAGCAGCAGCAACAACAACAACAACATTCCTTTCACAAACAACTTTCAAGTGAAATAATTATTTGTGTTTTCTATTATTATTATTATTGTGAATATTGCACAGGTCTCGACGAGTCGATGAAAGGATATTTTTCGAAACATGATATCGGCGGACGTGCTCTGCTCAATATACGGCCATATGAGTTGGAAAATTTGGGAATGCAGGCGATTGGCCATCAGGAAATTGTCCTTGAGGCCGTCGAGAATCTAAGGAACTTTGTGAGTGTCCAATTTAATAGAAACACTTTAATTAATTATTTATTTTTAAATTAAAGAACGATTTAAAACTAATTTTGCCAAATATTATTTGGTTTTGTTTATTTTATATTATTGTGTCACAACAATTACTTCACATACTGTATGTATTTTAAGAACTACAGTATGTCAAGTAACTCTTTTAACAAAAATAAAATAAATGTATATATATATTTTTTTAACCACAGTTACGTCCAAAAGTTCTTTTCAAAATTAAATATACAATTTATATAATTTACTGAACCAGCTGTATTTATTTTAGATATATTTTTTTTAATTAGACAAAATTTTATTTGTATTTTATACTTATTTTTAATAATTCCATTTTATATGTCATTATTTTATTTACTTATTTAATTTAAAGCAATCTAGTTGACTTCAACTAAATTTCATATTTTATATTTATTTGTAATTATTCGATTTTTTTTATTTCCTTATTTTTTAATTTATTAATTATATTAAAGAAATTTAGTTGAATTCAATTAAATTTTGCGTGTTTTTGTGCCACTGTTCTGAGCATTTCCGTATGTATTTTAGCACTATCAACAGTGATGAATGACTTATATTTATTTTTATTTATTTTAAAGAAATTATTTAGTTGAATTAAATTCAATTTCTTGTGTTTTCGTGCCACTGTACTGAGGATTTCTGTGTGTATTTCAGCACTATCATTTGTAGAATGATTTATATTTTATATATATTTTTAATTATTCGATTTTATGTATTTATTTAAATGAAACAAATTATTTAGTTTAACTCAATGTGATTTTGTGCCACTGTACTGATAATATCTGTGTGTTTTTCAGCACTAAAGAATGATATATATTTTATATTTATTTTTAATTATTCGATTTAATTTATTTATTTAAATGAAACCAATTATTTAGTTGAATTCAATGTGTTTTTGTGCCACTGTACTGATAATTTCTGTGTGTTTTTCAGCACTATCACCTGAAGAATGATAACCTGCAGTTCATGGCGCTGCATGTGGGAACGGCAGCGAGGAATCTGCACCGTGAGCTGGCCAAGAATCATGCGGACAGCACGAACATCGACACGAGGACACTGCATGACATAACGAGGACAATTGCGACATTGAAGCCGCTGATTGGGAATCTGGAGCGATCGCCGTTTCGCAATCAGGACATGTACCGCGAGTACTGTGGCAATGTGCTGAGATGTGGCTTGGAACTGGCCACCATAGCACACAGGGATCGCTTTGCGGAGCGTCCAGTTGCCCAGATCAAGGCGACGGCGGAAAGATTGGAACGTCTGGCGAATTTCATAATACAGGATATATCGGATCCCATGGTGCTGCAGCCGGCATCCTTGAATCTCGTGACACTGAAGAAACGTGAATCGGATTTGGGTTTCAACATCGAGTCCAGTTACAATGGCATCCATCGGGTGACGGACATCAAATACAATTCACCTGCCCACAACTCGGGGAAGATTGAGGACGGCGATGAGATTGTGCAGATCAATTACCAGACTGTGGTGGGCTGGCAACACATGACGGTGCTGCATCATCTGCGGGAAGCGCTCCCGGATGTGGTGCTGACCGTGAAGAAGCGTCCGAAGCACACCAAGATGTATGGACAGATCTATATGCAGCCGTATCGTCTGCCCAGCAAGAAACGCAACATGAGCAATCGTTGGGCAGATAATTTACCCAGTCCGAGTCCACGTGCCGCGTTCCTAACGCTGGAGACGGCGACGAGGACACAGCCGGAGGAGGAGCAGCAGCAGCAGCAGCTGAAAGGGGAGCAAGTGCAGCGGGAGGGGGAGCGGAAAGGGGAAGGGGAAGAGACAGCTGCACTGGGAGTGGGAGTGGGAGTGGAAGTGAAGCCAGTGGAGGCACAGCCAACCACAGATTCCGATTCCGACTCGGATTCAACGCCCACGGATGCGAAATCCGTGAGTCGTGAGATGCGTTTGTATTACCCGAAGCCACGTGCGCTGCTCCAGCGTCGGAATACCATCTGTGGCGATGAGTTTCTCAGTCTGAAGCATCCGCATCTGGTCATACCCAGCTGGCATGAGCGTAAACCAGGCGCCGGAGGAGGAGCTGGAACCATTACCAATTGTGATCCTGGTTCGCCTAGCATACGTGACAAATCCATATCCTTTGGCTATGGACTGGAGATTGCGCCCAGACCGACGACCTGCATCGGTTTGGCGGCCAGTGAAAGTGCAGATGCCGCCAAGCGACTCCTCAACGAGGCGAGGAAACTAAAACAGCTGACGGAAGCAGGATTGGAGTCACAGCAGCAGCTCCAACTCTTGGATCGCTATAAACCAGGTGTGAGCAAAGTTGTGCGCTTCGATGCCAACATGAAGGTGGAGGATTATGTGGTCAAGAATGAGAAATTCACGTGCAATGTGGAGAACACGATATTGGAGACCTTTGAGCCGATTCCCTTTGCCGACGAGGGCGATGAGGATGCACTGGAAACGTTGCGCAGCTGCGCCAGCTCCGAGCTCATCCATGCCATCGAATTGGCCACGCGTGAGACCCCCCCGCTGGCGGAGGCCATCAATGCGTCCCTCATCCAAAAGGAGCAACTGCAGCAGCAGCAGCGTCGCGGTCGCCTGGACAAAAGTCACAGCACGCCGGCCTATGACAATTCTGGCGAGGAGGAATCGGAGGATACGCCGCCGCCAGCAATAGAACCACGCAAGGAGTTTCTGCTAGTGACGCCGCCGGCACCACCGCCGCGTCCACGCAAGCAGCGGGAACTGACGCCTCCAGTGGTGCCGCCACCACCACCAAAGCCAGCGAGCATGCAAACCCAATCCCAAACCCAATCCCAATCCCAATGCCAACCTGTCCAGGAGATTAGTGAGCTGCTTACTCCGAGTAAAACTCGCACCTTAACACTCAAAAAGAAGCACAGTTTGATGGCCAAGCGGAGGAATACGAATCTGAAGCTGCTGGGCACGGGAGACATCCAAGGACATCTCTACAGACGCACCAAGAATCTGCGCGGAGTCACCTACTGGGCACGCATCTATTTTGTGATGCTGGACACGATACTGTATGGATTTCGGAGTAAGCAGAGCAGCAGCGCCAGTTTGGTCATCTTCTTGCCGGGATTCACGGTGTCCTTGGCGAAGGAGGTGCACTCGAAGCCACATGCCTTTAAGGTGTATCATACGGCCAAGAGTTTCTACTTTGCCGCCGAATCGCAGGATGCACTCAATCAATGGGTGGAATTCTTGAGGATTGCCTCACTCAAATTGCCGACGGTGAGTGGGAACAACTGTTCCAGCAAGGATCTGTACTCGGAGAACGAGAGTTCCGGCGAGGAGGAGAATGATGCACTGATCAATACCAATCTCTGCACACCGTCGCCTCAGGCAGCCAAGGATGTGATTGCCACGTTGTCGGGAACTCCAACAAGTAGTCTGACTCATAGTAGTAGCAATAACCATGTCATGAAGGTGGATCGTGGTTATTTCGACTCATTGAGGAAGTTCACCATGGGCACATTTAAAAGTAATGCCGCCAAATCCAATTCCAGCGATATTCCTGTGCCCACGGCGAATTTTCAGACATTTCGCAAGGTGCCCGGAGGCAGTTGTGGCATCCAAATAGGCGCCAATACGCCGGGTTATCATGATCCCGCCCAGCCGCCAACGCCGACGGTGAAAATGGGAGCAGGAGCAGGCGGAGCAGGAGCAGGAACAGGAGGAACAGGCGGAACAGTGGGAACTGCAGGATTAATCCAGCCGGAGCAACCACGCAAACTCTCGCGCAGCTCCAGTCGCAGTTCGGTGGTCAGCAGCGCCTCCTTTAGCCTGGGACCACCAAATTCTCCCGCTCCCACGCTCAGCTCCCAATCCAATCAGCATCCCAGTTTCGAGGAGAGCAACAGTCCCAGTCAGAGTCAAAGTCAGAGTCCAAGTCCCAGTCAGAGTCAGAGTCCCAGTCAGAGTCAAAGTCCGAGCAGTAAATCGAGCTTGAAGAAGGTTCCATATCATTATCTGCATGCATCCAATCCCAATCTGGAGGTCTTTGAATATCATCACTCCTCGACGCATACGAAATCATCGTTTATGACCAAGAAAGCTGGAGGAGATGGTTGCACCTTGGATGCACATCATCAGCCTAATAATATCCAGGGTTACATGACCTTAAAGGATCTGATGCTCCGCAAGCAACTCGAGGAATCACAGGAAATGTACAACAATCGTGTCCATCTGGGCATCGAGAAGCACAACCGACAACACATGAGAACCGACTCCAATGCCAGTCAACAAACTCAAGGTACATACGTATATTATATCATATAATATCTGACTATTTATTCTTAAGATTGGAATGCAAGAAAAGATAGATAGAGTGGTCCGATTTTAGTGAAATTTCATCGGTATGCTTAAGACAATACCAAATACGTAATCTGTGAGTTTTCTTGAAATATCTACAGAAACAAAGAAGATAGAAAAGATAGCAATAGTTGTCCGATTTAAAAAAGAATTTCTTCAGGAGGTTTAAAACAATACCATATATGCAATCTAACAGCTTTAGTAAAATATCTTCAGAAACAAAAAAGAAAGAAAAGATAGAAGTAGTTGTCCGATTTATAAAGTTTTAAAGAGTTTTAATACAATACCCAACACGTAATCTGTGAGTTTTAGTAAAAAATCTCCAGGGAAAAAAGAAAGAAATGATGGAAATAGTTGACCGATTTTAGTGAAATTTCTTCAGTATATTTAAGATAATACCAAATACCTAATCTGTGACTTTTCTTGAGATACCTTCAGAAACGCAAAAAAAAAAATATGTATATAATGATAGAAATAATTGTCCGATTTTAGAGAAATTTCTTCATGAGATTTAAAACAATACCGAATACTTAATCTGTAAGTTTTCTTGAAATATCTACAGAAACATAAAAACAGAAAGAAATTATAGACAGACTTGTCATATTATTGAAAAATTTCTTCAGTCTGTTTAAGATAATACCGAATACCTAATCTGTAAGTTTTCTTGAAATATCTACAGAAACAAAAAAGTAGTTGCTTACTAAAGGAAGACTTTTGAACCATCGTTCTTATGAGAGCTTTATGATATTAGTCCGATTTAAAACAAATTTTTTCAAAATGTCTAAGACAATACCAAATACACAATCTGTGAAATCGGAATCGGAGGAAACAAAAAAGTTTTCCATTCTATAGGTTCCTAACGGAACGATCCTTAGAAAAAAAAATCCAGTAACTATGTTCTGGTTAATATTAGGAAAATTAAGATTTTTCCAATCTTTTTGGAACCTTAGAAAAATGTTAAACTGTCGTATTTTATTTAAATTTGTTAAATTTTCCTAATGTTTGTCTTCTTAATTGTTAAATAGCTTTTTATTCTTAATTTTAATTTTCCAAATTCAATTTCTAAAGATTAAAAAAATCAAATACAAAATTTCAAATAGTATTTAAGTAGAAATTAAGGCAAAACGAGTTCGAATCCAGAAATTATAATTATTATAACTTCTTATTTTAATTTATTTTATATTTTTAAGATTTTTTTAATTTAATTTATGGTGATTAATTTTTTTTTCTTATTTGCTTTTATTTTGGTATTGTTTTTAATATTCCTAATCGAAAATAATTAAAGATAGTTATTTTTAATATTTATTTTAATTAGTTTTCATATATTTTTGTTTATTTTTAATATTTTTTTTTATTTATGGTGATTAATTTATATTTCTTCTTATCTATTTTGGTATTTTTATTAATATTTCTAATTTGATTTATTGCAGGGAATCAAACAGTAGGAGCTGCAACCACGAGTGCCAAATCATCGGGAAGTGGAAGTGGGAATGGGAGTGGAAATGGGAATGGGAATGGGAATGGAGAACCGCCGGCGAAGATTCAAGGTCGAAGTTTACCCAAGACTCCGGATTATGAGTACAGTTTCAAGCCGGATGATGAGAGTATTAAGCGGACACGCACAATGGAGGGTCAAAAGTTGAGGGACTTTGGCTACGAGTTGATTTTTGGTGATGAACCGACAACCAGCAACAACAGTCATCACCACAACAACAACAATCACAACAATCACAGCAGCAACAGCAACATTAGCGTGTCCCGGCAATCCAGCTGCAATGAGTATGAGAAACAGTTGCAACTGCAGCAGCAACAGCAACATCAACAACAACAGCAACAATCACAGCAGCAACAGCAACAACCACAACAACAACAAAGTTCAACACGCTCCAATTTCTTTCGCGCTTCGCAGCATTTCTCGAGTTTTTTGCACAAGAGCAGCAAGAAATCGAATCATGATCAAGGCGAATCCGGCAGCATCTCCAGCAGCAGCAGCAGCAACAACAAGAAGAGCAAAAGTAAATCGAGCAGCAGCAGCAACAACAGCAGCGATCGTCGTTTTCCATTTACGCCGATGACAATGACGCTGCCATTGAATAAGAAATCCAAATCGAATCATGCGCTCGATGCCAGCAACATTGCTGGCAACAGCAACAGCAGTAGCAGCAACAACAGCGGCGGCAACAGCAGCAACACCAACAACAGCAGCAGCAGCGGCAGCAACATTAAGAAAAGCCAGACCTACAATCAGGATTTACGTGATCGCGTTGTGGGCACCAAATACGATGCTCCTCGCAAGAATTCCGCACCCATTAACAGCACAGCCAAGTTGTCCATATCATCGATGGCATCAACAGCAAGTGCAACACCAACTCGTCCCTCCAAGGAGAATCGTTTCTTGGGTTCCCCTTTGTTTCATCGCACGCTCTTCAATCATCATCATCATCAACAGCAGCAACAGCAGCAGCAGCAACAGTTGCAGTTACAGCAGCAACAGTTGCTGCAGCAGCTGCCGAGCAGCAGCGGCGATTTGGAAGCAGACTGTGATCAGGAGATCTTCTCACAGGTTATATTCCCCACACAGCGCAGTTATCGCTCCAACACCAATCTCTGTGCATCCGAAGCATTGCAGCCGCCATTGCCGCCAGCACCGCCGCCGCCAACAACAACAGCAGCAGCAGCAGCAACAACAGCAGCAGCAGCAGCAACAACAGCAGCAGCAGCAGCAACAGTTGCTGCTGTTAAAGAGGAGGCAACAGCAGCAGCAACAACACCAAAAGTTAGCAACACCAATTCGCTGGATTCAAAAGCACAAACACCGGATTATCCAAATATGGAATGTCCGCCAGTTTTTGAGCCCGAAATTTATTCGCTTAGCGAACCAAATACGAGTCTCTCCAGGCTCATGTTGCGCAACAACAACAGCAGCAACAGCAGCAGCAACAACAGCAACAGCAACACCAATAACAACAATACGAACAACACCAACAACACCAGCAGTCCCAGTGGCGGCGAATTGTGAATGCTCTATATATAATATATATATATATTATAGCATATAGTTATACATATATACTCTATAATAGTTGTATATGAAAAAAGATTTTGTTCATTTTTTATGGTATTTTTGTCTTCGTCTTCCCCTCTAAAAAAAAAACGATCCTTTATCCATATCCATTGTCCACATACCACAACTTTATCTTATCTTTATCTTTATCTTATCATATATTAAGATTTATGCGCCTTAATTTGCATTACCAACTGTTTTTGGTTCTAGGTAAATTTTTTATATATACACTTAAATTACAAATATGTATTTTGAAGAAATCTTAAATCAAGTCTGTGCATCGAATAAGCGACATGAAATAATTGTAGTGAAAATTCTTTATGATTTGCCTTTGTAATGAGATTAACCAAGTTAATCGAAGCTGTTTGATTTGCTCAACAGTTCATGTAATAAGTATACACACACACACACACACACACACACATACATTTGTCGGGGGACTCGAAGAAATGTTTTTAGTGAGTATGCACAAAAAAATAAAATCAATGAAATCAGTATAAATAAAGTCAACTGTATATAAATAAAAAAACAAAGTGTTGTGCCGTTTTATTTATGGGACAGTTTATCCATTCTTTTTTATTAGAAGAAAAGTTATTAATTTACCTGTTGATATTATTACTTTTATAATATAAATCCGATCTCTAAAATTTACACTTGTAATAAAGGCGCTTGACTTTGCCACGCCCACACAGACCAGCTGCGACTGGCAAATCGAAAATACGCAGAAATCTACCAGGCGAACAGAAATCAGCAGCAGGTGACTGTACAAGAAGTCAAGCGCACACATCCACACACACATGTGGCCGCTCTCCCGAGCTTAGAATCCACAAACGCTCTCTGGCCTCTTCTCGGATGCACGCATACATGCAAGCCTCCAGCCAATGAGAACCAAGCGCGCTCTGAGAGGATCAGAGCTTTTAAAGCTGTTCTCCTGTGCACTCTGAACTCTGTGCTTTTACATGCGCACATTGGCTGGTATTTCTGTTAGTTCAGTTGAGATCTGTTCGCTCATACGGACAGACATGGATATTTGGACAAATATATTCATATGCATATGATTTATGTTTTCATATTTTTTAATTTATATCAAGTGTAGCAATTTGTTAATTTACTAATGAAAATCAATAACTATTTTGTATTTAAAAAATTAAAAAAAGAAAGCAGTTAGTGTAATTTCTAAGCAGACCGATTTAGAATCCCTTTATTCACATATAAATGTATTTTTAATCAAATGTGGGTTTTCGAAAAATGCCAGTGTGATAAAATTTACGCCAAATCCTCAATTAGTTTCTTCACCTCCTCCTCGCTGAGCATGGTGAACTCCTTTTTCTCCATGGTCATGGTCATTAGCTCCACATTCGTTTCATTTAGCTTCTCCTCCATGACCTGTTTGAGTGTGTTTAAGCACAAATCGATGGCATCCTTAACTTTCATCTCGGGTGTATATTTATCCTGCAAATTCTGTTGGGCGCCCTCGCTGCCCGATCCGATTGCCTTGGCGCTGTAACGGATATAAGTGCCAGAGGGATCCATGTGCCACAGTTGAGGTTTGCCACTCTCGAAGCCGGCAAAGAGTATGGCAACGCCAAAGGGACGACTCATGGCAGAGGCGCCATCACTATCACCGCTATCACCAAACTGTATGGCCAATGTGGATACGGCCTGGGCACAGGACTCAACGGTCATAGTCTCATTGTAGACGAACCAATGATTCTGGCACTCGACACGTGCACGCTCGATCAAGGTGCGTGCATCGGCCATCAGACCGGAGGTGGCACAACCAATATGCTCATCCACCTTAACAATCTTCTCCACAGTCTTGGGCACCATCATCGGTGAAGTAATGCGCTTTTCCACCGCCAAAACAACGCCTAAATAAATAAATAACATTTAAATATATGTTGTGTATCATTAATGCCATCACTCACTGTCGTTTGTGCAAATGCCAATGGCTGTGGATCCCAATTTAATGGCTTCAATCGCATATTCCACCTGGAAGAGGCGGCCCTCGGGTGAAAAGGTATTTACACCTCGATCGTATTCAGAGCGTGTCATAAACATAGCTGTAGTATATTCCTGCAATTAACAAATCTCTCAACATTTACTTTTTCGAATTTATTATAGATTTCTTACTGTGCTTCGCCTTTAAAATGAACAACAAACAAATTTCCAAATGCCGGAATGACTTTGATGCCAAAATGACTTGCGTATAAAACTGACAGCTGCAGAGACGGCAGCGCTTTGTTGGCAAGTGTTGTAAAGTGTTAGCTTAACAGGGTTGCACTGGACATTGCAGTAAGCTGGTCACACTTTGCATTGCCGACTGTTTGGCGCGTAAAAATTCAAAATGCAACCGAGCTTAAATTAAACTTTATTAGGGAAATCAAATAAAAGAAAGTAAAATTAAGGGAAGATAACTGAAAAGCTAACATATTAAGTTATGTTATTGTTAATAATAATAAGATAATTTCACTAAGAGAATCTTACTTAAATTGACAATTTGGATTACAATTTACAATCAAATGTAGATCATAAATCAAAAATATTTAAGTGCTAACCAGTTTAATGCATTTAAGCCCATTTCAAGGACTTGTCACAAAGATGTTGCATAATCTCATTGCTTGGCTTATGGATTGGGCCTTAAATATATTTACGACTTGGCTGATTTACTGATAGTAAAAAAGAAACGCTTGAAAACGAAATCCACTTGAAGTTTAATCACACTAAAGGGCAATACAATCTCTTAACCAAATGAAATAACAGCAATTAATGGTTTTATAACTGCAAAATAAGAAAACTAATTACTGGGTCAGGGTTAATATTACACATCACCCTTCCCCTAATCCATCTAATGATGACTTTCCACAAAGAGATAGTGGCTTCAATTTGACCCAAAATCTTTACAGTGACCCACGAAGGTCATTGACCAAAGTGCGAGAGTTTACAGTGTGTCAAATAGCTGTTTGGACAGATAATTAAAATAAACATATGTTTTTTATTTATAAAATAATCTATATTTTTTTAAACATATTCTTAAAAGAATATAAAACTAAAAAAAATTCAAAATAAAAAAATAATAAAGCATCTGTAATAAAATCATGAAACATAAATTTGCAAAATAAAATAAAAAAGGGACTTTTTTAATAAAAAAATAAAACATATGTGAATTTTAACACAACATTTTAATTATTTTAATTATTTAAATCAAATGATACTTGTTATGAGTTTATTTAATTTTTTTAAGAACAATAAGAAAAGTTCAATATAATTTTTAAGAAAAACTAAAAACATTTATTTATTTTTTTATTTTTAAAATTATTTCAATGCAATGAAGATTATTATTAATTTAATTAATTTTTTTAAGAACAATAAAATAGGGTATATAAAATTTTTTAGAAAACTAAATACACTCAATAATATTTCATTTTTAATAGAATTTTTATCCAATGAAACTTATTATTAGTTTATTTTATATTTTTTAAGAACAACAAAATAAGTTAAAAACATTTATTTATTTTTCATTTTTAAAAGTACTTTTGTGCAATGAAACTTGTTTTTAATTTATTAAATTTTTTTTAAGATCAAAAAAGTAAAGTAAATATAATTTCAAGAAAAACTAGAAAGATGGAAATGTTAACTTGACTAACTGTAAGTTTCTTGTTAGCTGTTAATAAGTTTTGTTGTGGCACCAAGAATTGTAATACCGAATTAGTGGCTCTAATTGTTGTAATTGTAATTTTAATTGTAATTGTAATTGTAAGCGCAATAATGGGCAATTAGTGCGCGAAATTCAGCGCTTGTCTTAACTTGGATTATGAAATAGAATAGGCATGTAAATGCTTTGTATGTACGTATGTGTGTATGTATGTATGTCTGTCTTGTAGCTGCTACTGTTGTTTTCGTACACTTCCCGTCCACTACCCCGTTCGTCCCTCTCCCAGTCTTGTCTTCCGCGTCTGTGGCGGGTTTTCGAAAACTCTGTACGAAGCGGTACGAAATATTTTTTATAGTATTTCTTTTTATATTTTTATTGTTGTTTAATGCATTGCTAATGGCACATGCCTGCTAAAGAGAGTGTGCGCATACATACATATGTGAATGTATGCATGTATGTATGTACATATGTATGTGAATGTGTAGATCTATGTTTAATTTGGACTTTTGTTTTAGTTTTAAACGCACACTAAGTAGCTACAGTTACTGCCGACAGTTGCTACGTATTCAATTTTAATGACTACGATTGCACAAAGCGCAAGCAAAGACATACAGTTGATCAAGAAAGTCTATTAACCACATCACATTTCCTTTTGCAAAAACTACACATTTTTTAAGGATGTTTTAGTTCGCATTTTATTATTCTTGGCCATGGTTCTGATTTATAGAAATAATATAAATATTTTCTATTATTCCTATTTTTGGTAGAATTTTTTTTTAAGAAACGAACACTTCGAATATAGGGAATGAATATCCAGCTCTAAAAAAACCCACAAAAACTTTTTAACAAAAAAAACATCTAAATTACCAAAGGTCAGAGATGAAAGCTCAACTTTCAAATCTGCTATCAGTTCCGACTGCAGCCTTATTATGATCTTGCCATAATAAAAATTATTCACCTATAAATTTAAAAATTGTAAAATTTTGTAAATAGACCCAAGTCTCATTATTTATTTTAAACCAAAAAATTAAATCAAATAAGTATTTTTCCAGAATCAAATATGTGATATTTTTGTTACTTTGTCAAAACAATTTCTCGAGCAACTGTATGTCTGTATGTATGTACATATAGTCACGCTCATGGCTCCTACAGGCTGTAATCATGATCATGCCACATCGACTCAAGTCGAAATTTTTGGCCAATTTGAGTGAAATGTGGCAGCAAAATTGTTGCTTTGGGGGGATGTACAAAAAAAAACACACATGCAAACACAACAGACATTTAAATACATATGTAAGTTTTGTGTCTTTCTTTTGTTTATAGAAGTGCCATTTGTAGTGCTGTAACCTTTGGCTTTATTCAGCAACAGATTCAAAGCTCAATGCTATGTTACAACAAAGAGACAAACAAAACGCAGCTTAAGAGCTGCGCCATATTGTTATCGATAACAAAGCCCTTGCACAAATATGATACTATGATCTCTCTCTCTCTCTCTCCTCTCTCCCTCCCTCTCAGTTTGCAACTTGAAACTGTCATTTGTAAAAGGCAACGCACTGATTGTGTTTAACCTTCTTATTGTTTTTGCCACTTACCGCAGACTTTGTTTACAACTATGCCGCAGAGTCAATATCACAAATGCAATCACATTTAATTTACATAATCTGTCATATATCATATCGCATATGTTTTTTTTTACAGGCTCCAAAACGGAACGGGGATGTCAATGTCTGACTTAAAAACAAATTATGTAAAGCCAATAACAATGCATACAGTGGCTCACAGCTTATTTGACCCACTAGTCTTACAAATTACACACTTTTAATGAATATATCTTTTATTGGGAAGGCGATAAAAATATATGTTAATTAATGTTTAATCCAGGGTAACAAACCGAAACGCAAATCGGTTTCGGTTATATTCACACTTGTTGTTATCGGTTATCGGTTACGCAAAATCGGTTTTAACGGTGACTTAAACTTAAGCAAACTATTTTAATTAAACTTTTTATACATATTACATTTAAATTAAGCAAGAAAATACAATTACAAAAGGTATGCTGTGAACCACTGTGCTGTGTGGGTTATCTGATAGTTGCGGCAATGGTTTATCATAAGAAAAATCAAAGCATGGCGCTGCATATGGAAATATATACATATGTACATGTGTGAGCTGTTTTTATTTGGGTCTCTGTAACAATTTCCTAGCTATTGTTTTGTAGGATAACGACCCGATTACCTTGTTGTAATCGTAATCGTAATCGTAATCGTACTCCTGCAGTTTGCCATCCCCATTCCCCTTTCCAAAATGCCATCCACATTTAGATCCCGTTGCGACGCTGTTCGTCGAAATGAGAAACGAGTTGCTCATATAACATCCACAACAATAACAATAACAAAATGCAGCAACAACAACAAGTTGCGAATGTGCCAGCTGCGCAGTCGCCGTCAGATTGGATTTTTCGTGTAAAAGAGAGAGAGAGAAGAAGAGAGTGATGGCGACTGCTGAAGTGGGAGGAGTGGAATTGGTGTTGCGATAGACCAATTTGTTGGTGTATAAAAGCCGAGTGCAGCGAGTGAACGAATCAGTACCAGCTTGGATCTCGTTATTGGTATAACACTGTAGTATATTGTGGAGTAATTGTTTTCCTCGTGAGACGTCAAAGCAACAGCTCAACAATGCGAATGGTAAAAGGATCAATTAATTAAATTATGTGAATTATGTGTTTGTGTTGTGAACTAAAAGTGCATTCAAAATTAATTTAAAAATATTTAAAAAATATATATCTAATTTATATATTTGAAATTCTTGTTATCCTTTTTGCAGTTCGTTATTCCTTGTCTCGCCGTGTGCTTGGCATTGGCCAATTGTGCTGCCATCGATGAGAAGAAATCTTCAGCCCCCGCCGAGGAGGATGGCAAGAATGTGGAGAAGCGTGGATTGCATCTTGGTGATTATCATGGACATCATCATCATCATGAGCACATCAAGACAGTGACTATCGAGAAGAAGGTGCCAGTTCCCTATACAGTCACTAAGCATGTTCCCTACACGGTTGAAAAGAAGGTGAGTCACTTTTATTAAATTTTATTTGAGTTTGATTTCCAAAGAGTTTCGAAATTTTCATATTTTTGGGATTTGTCTTCGCTGACTTTAAATTTTTTTGCGAATATTGTACAAAAACGAATGTATTTTTTAACTTCAACTAAAAAAAGTCCATCAAAAAATAGCTCAAAATAAAATTACTAGCTAAAATTTAAATAATAAAAAATTATTAACAGCTCAAAATTAAATTTCAATAACAATTACATTAAATTATATTAAATTTGAATTATAAAACTTAAACTTTGTCCGTGCAGATCTATTATTTATTATTTAACATATTTAAAAGAGTTAAATATAAAGTTTCCAGCTAAAATTAAAACAACAACTTCATTAAATTATATTAAATTTCAAATATTTAAATACAAAATTAAAAGATATTTAATTTTAAACATCCTTTTTCTATTAAGAGATAAAATTAAAATTTCCAACACTTTCACACAAATTCAAACACTTCAATTAAATTATATTATATTTAGAACCTTTCAATTAAAACTGATAATATATTTGGTTTATAAACCTTTTATATATTTGAAAATAGAGTTTACAACTAAAATTCCAAGAACTAAATTTAATTGTATTTAATTTCGAATTCTTAAATTAAAACTGATAATATATTTAATTTTATAAATCTTTTTTTTATTTGTTTTCTCTTAGATCCCCTATGAAGTGAAAGTAGAAGTACCACAGCCATACATTGTCGAGAAGAAATATCCGGTGCATGTTAAGGAATACGTGAAGGTAGCCGTACATGTGCCCAAACCCTATGAGGTCATCAAGAAAATCCCATATGAGGTGAAATATCCCGTTGATAAGCCATATGAGGTGAAAGTGCACGTGCCAGAACCGTATGAGGTCATTAAGAAAATCCCATATGAGGTGAAGGTACCAGTTCCACAGCCCTATGAAGTTATCAAGAAGGTGCCACATGAGGTGAAAGTGGAGGTGCCAGTTCCCAAGCCCTATGAAGTGATCAAGAAGGTGCCCTATGAGGTCAAAGTAGAGGTGGAGAAACCATATCCCGTTGAGGTTGAGAAACCCTATGATGTTGAGGTCGAAAAACCATACAATGTCTATGTGGAGAAGAAGGTGCCCTATGAGGTTAAAGTGCCCGTTGATAAACCCTACAAGGTTGAGGTTGAAAAACCATATCCAGTGCATATCAAGGTGCCCGTACCACAACCCTACACTGTCGAAAAGAAGGTACCCTACACCGTAGAAAAGCCGGTGCCCTATGAGGTTAAGGTGCCCATTGAGAAGCCAATTCCCGTCTACACTGAGGTGAAGGTGCCCATTCACAAAGAGATTCCCGTGCCACAGAAATATCATGTGGAGGTGCCGATCTTCAAGCATCACGAGCATCATCATGACGATCATCACGATTATCATCATAGCCACCATCAGCATCATTATTAAGTATAATGGGGTCGTTAGCACAGAACGCGAGCACAAGAAGAATACGAACATGAACAAGAGAAAGTACGAAACGAAGATAAAGAAGAAGAAGATGAAACAGAAGAAAATTGGAGAGCACAAAGATATTAATAGAGAGTCTTTGTGGCTTCCACGCAGCAACGTTGAGCTGGACGTTGAACGGGTGATAAACACAAGGAGGAGCGGACCACGAGCAGAAGGAGGAGAAGAAGATGAAGATGAAGATAAACGAGTAGCTAGTGAGAGGACAAAACTAACTAGCTACTTAACAACAACAACAACAAGATCTTGCCGAAAAATCGCTAAAAGACATCTAGCGAATTTTTGTTGATTTTCAAGCCAAATGTGTTATACTTTTATATTACGAGTATCATTGTTATAGCTGTACGAATATTTTAAATTATAAGCTAAAGAAACACTGAAAAAAAGCGAAATTTCATTTAATTGGAAGGGGGGAGGGGGAAGGAAATTGTAGTGAAAGTGAAAAGTAATTAGACGTAGCGACCCACAGAGCTGAAAATAACGTAATACTAACAGCGAAAATTGAATTCAAAATGAAAATGAAAATGAAAACCAGTTAACAAGTTGTGGCTGTGTATTCTTGGCCAGTTCGTTATGCAAGTGGATTTGTGATTACATCACAGTTAACTGCAATTTGCAGGAAGTGGCCAAAATCACAAACACACACACACACATTCACATTTGTTAAGTGCTTAAATTTACAGCAAATTGTACTGACCAAACGAGCCAAACAAACAAATCACTTGCCAATTGTAAAATTTTCGCAATAGATTTTGCTGTCATAAATCGTTTTGAAAAATTTTCGAATGTGCTTTATGTGTAAATGTTGCAAGTGTTGGCAACAGCTGCTACCTTATTTTTTATTGGCTTCATCGTGGCTCAATCGAAGCGTAACGAAGCTGCAAAAAATAAAATAATAGATGAAACTTGAGTACAGAATAATGGCCTCAATTTGGCAGAATGGTAAAATTATTTGTAAGACTGTAAATAAATATATACAGCTAGTTAAGAAAATGTTTTGAGTAAGTTAAAAATTTACACATTTTTTCAATTATTGGATATTTAATTTAATTATTCTTTTTAGATAAATTAAAAATAAAAGAAAAATAATTTTTGTAAACTTAACTATTCTAAAAAAATTTATGCATTTTTTCGTTGTCAAAACACTATCTTGACTAACTGTATATATTATGTGGTTGCTGTATTTCGAAATGTTTACAATGCGGTTGAAATCAATCATAATATAATTGTAACGCCATACAAACTAAACATTTAAATTGCGCGCCAAGTCTACACAGAGTGCAACAAGTGAATTTAAATGTAAAACTGTTAAAAATATATATATATATATACATACATATAATATATATATATTGGATTTTTTGTATTTATAAATGCTTAAAATGTGGCTAAAAACAACAACAAACAACAAACTAAAAACAATTATAATTACATTTCCACACAAAGTGCATATTCAAATTGCGCGCCAAGTCTACACAGGGTTGCCACAAGTACTACAAATAAAAGAATTGAATCCACAACAGCACAGGGTGTGGATGGTGTGGATGGTGGATGTTGTGGATTTGGCCAGTCAGCAAACAGCTGTTCTTAAGCGAAGAAGAAGAAGAAGTAAAAGTGCCATTCACATACCGTAAACAAAACAGAAGCTAAAACAATAAATTTATTTTAAAATTTAATTGAATTGGATTTTGCAAAGCCATGGCCGATGATGGAGAAAACTCAGTGGACAATCGACCCACAACGGACGACAACAAGCCGGAGAAAATGTTTACGCTGAAGAAATGGAATGCGGTGGCAATGTGGAGCTGGGACGTCGAGTGCGACATTTGCGCCATTTGCCGCGTTCAAGTCATGGGTAAGTTGTAGCTATTCCTGGCCAAGATTATACCTTAAATGATGTACCAACTATTAGTACTATCAATTGCTATGAGTTTAATCTGCAGCTGCAGTTGCAATTAAGAAATATCTATAATATAACTGCCCATGTTCCCATTTGCATTCCACTGCTTACAGTGGCTCACAACTTAATTCAACCAGCCAATTTGTAAGCAGTTTTAACAACAAAACTAAATGCGATATCAAATTGATTTAAGTGTGGGTTGTTAACCTAATGATTTTATTTATTTTTACTTATATATTTTTAAGCAATGCAATATTTTTAAACTTAAGTGTTGGTATTAAATCTGCAGCTGCATTTGCAATTAAATACCACAATTTGGCCATGTTCCCATTTACAATCCACTTACAGTGGCTCTCAGCTTATTTCAACCAGTAACTAAAATACCTTTTAATCAATTATAACAACTAAACTAAAAGAGTTATCTAAATGATTTAAAGGCAGATTTTAAGTCTAAGGTTTAAACTTATAGAAAACAACTTTATTTATTTTTTATATGGAACTTAAGTAGGTTGGCTGGCTTGATGTCTAAATTTCTAGTCAAATATTGGACAAAAAAAAGAGAAGTGACCATTAAATAAATTACCCTTATATGGTAATAATTTCGTTAGCCAGTAAAAATATTTTGTATATCTATTATTTAATATTTAACTAGCATTATTTATGAATTTGTACTTCGGCTAAAAATGGGCATGAAGCTCCTTTTTTTTTTGCCAGAATCCGAAACCTTAACTTAAAGCCCGACCTGGTTAAATTGTTGGCTCCTTGTTCATTTTAACAATTTTGGCCTCTCGACTTGTTAGATATTTAGGCTTTAAGGTAGGCATTCTTTGAATAACTGATTAGACCACTAATTTACTTACGACAATTTCCTATTTTGCTTTTAACACATGTTAAAGGCCGAATAATTTAATGTTCCTCTTACCATTTGCTCCTTTGGAATCTTCAGCTGGAATCTGTGTTCCATCTTTGTTGACGTTTTATCATAATATAGTCTAGATCTCTGATTTTAGAACTAATTCAACTCTTTTATTGTTCAGGATATGTATTTTTTTGGGAACAAATCATGGAAACATCTGAGTAATCTGTTTTATTTTGCCTTCTGAACTCTTTTAATTTATCTAAGTTTATTGGATTTAAAATTCGATTTCATCTGGGCACATCTACAAATAAATATATCTATCCGATATTTTATATATTATTGTATTATGATATTTTATATTAATGTATAGTGCTTTCTCTATTTTTCTTGATACTTTGGCTCTATTATTTATTTTTTATGAAGTTTCTAGGCGAAGTTAAATCTATATATAAACTAGGTAAACCTGTTTGCTCCTGGTCTTAAATTTCGCTCTATATAATTAGCATTTTTTGACGTCAATTAAGTTCATATAAACTTAATTTATATAAAATTTTTTTTTATCTGATTTAAATACATAATTTGTAATAAATCTGTTGTTATTTCTTATTCCTATTTTATCAAATTTCACCACTGCATCTACCTTTAAAATAATTCTACTGGGTCAGCATTGCCATAGTAAAAATATTCATAATATTAATTGAGATTAACTGATTATAGTTGAATTTATTAAATAAAATAAAGTAAAGCACATGCTGTCATGTGTGATTATTATATTTAAAAATGTTCTTGCGTATACTTGGATTATACTAGATCCTGTTGCATCCCATTATGTGATGTTGCAGTCTAAAAATAATCGAAATCTATAGAAAATATATGATATATGTTATATTACTGATTGCAACTGATGAGTGCATAATCAGTGCAGTCAGTCAATAACTGCGTCTTCGATTTGCTTTTATTACCCCGAATTGATAAGATTCCAATACGAACTGTATAATCTACAGGCTTTGTTTAAATACAAATATATATATGTAAACTATGTAAATATAACATAGTAACAGTTAACTGATTACGTAGCTATTTTTATATGCAAATCGTGTAGGAAACTCATGAATGTTTCTCTCAGTTTGTTGTAGATTTGGCCAGCAATAAATTAAAAATTTTTAATATAATATTCACGTATTTGAAATGCATTTTCTAAGGTCGCATGCAAATTGTTTGAAAACAGAGGCGTTGCTAAAAAAGGGGTTAGAAAATAATAATAAAAATCAGTTGATTTGATTTGTTTTTTTTCTGTATTCATTAAATATATAATTTACAATATTCATTTACAATTATGCAGCTGCTGCGAGTGATATTCTGAATAGATTCATATTTCTTTTTATTTTTTACATGCTGATTATTCGAATAGCCAATTAAATAGCTCTCATATAGTGTAGATTTTGGCTTTTGTTGGATAAGTTTTTTGTCTTATAAACTAAATATATTTTATGTCATTTGTCTACAGCGATAAATTCACAAAAAAATTAGTGCTAAAACTCATAATTTACAATCGAATCATAAAAACTACGCGACTTAACGATTAAAATCATAATTCTATTAATAATAATAATAATAACAATAATGATAAAGGAAATTCTTTTGCTGTTCTACTTTTGAGGCACATTGGCGGCCAATAATATTTATATATATATAAAGTATATATTTGAATAGCGATAACTTTAGCTATCGTTATCGTTATCGTTATCGTTGTACAACTTAAGCACTAGGGCACTAGACTAATATTTGGTTTGATCGCTTCAATAGATCCATTTTTGCTTTTCTTTTGCATCTTTTGCATCTTCTGCGGTTTTGACCTTTTACATGTTAAAGGCCAAGGGTTTTATGTTGGCCACGGAGGACATGCGACGCACTCGTCCCATCATCTTGCGCTCAATGTCCTCCAACGTCTTGCCCTGCGTTTCGGGCACATAGAATATCACAAAGAACAGGCCAATAAAGCAAATGGAACCAAACATCCAGAAAGCGCCATGTGCACCCATAACATCTGTAAAATAATATAATATATTTAATTATTCAAGTGTTCAATAAGCAGGAAGAAAGAAGAAAGAAATATTTCTTTTTTTTTATTTTAAAAAATTCAAAATAATAACTAAATTTCAATATTCATTTATAAGTTACGAATTTTTTTAATAAAAAGCATAAATATGAGTTATTTTTGATTTTTATTTAAAATATTAAAAATAGGAGTTATTTCGTAACATTTATTATTAAAATCAAAAATAAAAGTTAAATTGTTTTATTTTGTATGAGAAAGATTTTAAATAAAAGATCAAGAATATTTTTAATTTTTGGAAATTCAATTAATATTATTTTTTAAAATAAAAATTTGAGTTTTAAAATTTGCAACTTTTAAATTAAAAATCAGAAATGACTCTTATTTTTTTTACTTCTATCAGAAATGAGAGCTATGTATTTCAGATCTCTGTTTAAAAAATTACAAATAAGAATGATTCCGTAACTTTTATTTTACAAGTTAAAAATGAAAATTTAAATTGACTATTTTTAGTATTTTTTGGATCCTTAACATTATCCTTTAATGTAAAATAAAAATAAGAGTCATGTATTTCAGATTTCTATTTTAAAATATACAAATAAGTAACTTTTCCGTAAATTTTATTTTAAAAGTCAAAAATTAAAGTTAAATTGACTATTTTTAGTATTTTTTGGATCCTAAATATTCGTCTTTAAAGATTATTTGAAAGGTATTGAATCATAGATAAGGAATGTTTTTAAATATTGCTAATTCACCAAAATTGGTTCACAAAATATACAAATTAACTTTACTTTCTGATTTTGAAATAAAGATTTTGTATTTTAAAATTTGTAACTTCTAAAATAAAAATCTGAAATAACTCTTATATTTTAAGATTTTTAAATAGATATAAGAATTAAGAATGATTTAATTTATAAAAATTGTAAATAGAAGATTTTGACTGATAGGAATAGGAATTTTAGTGTATTCCATGTTGTGAGTAGCATTTAAGACTTACCAATCATGTCCCGGAACGATTTGGTCACCACAAACGTGCACGTCCAGTTAAAAGCGGTTGCCACCGAGGCAGCTGATCCACGAATCTTCGAGGGCAGAATCTCGCCCATCATCAGCCAGGGAATCGGACCGAAGCCCAACGAGAAACCCAAAATATAGACGACAAAGCAACTCAATGGTAACCAGCCCACATTGGATGTATCCATACCACTAGATTTGCAATAGAAAAAGCCACCAAGGACAAAAAGTGTCACCACCATTGCAATATCGGAGACATACAGCAAAATCTGGAAAAGATAATGATTTCAATTAGATTATTTAATTAATTTAAACTTTTTAGAGAATACAGAAGTCGAACCTTTCTGGGTCACATTTCTCTGGGTCACATAAAATTTATTACCCCGGATTAATAAGTCAGTGATTCAGTCAAGACAAAGAATTTATAAATAAAAATATTTATTTTGTTTAAAAAAATATTGTGATTTCCCGCATAAACTGAATTGATACAGGAATCTAACTTTGAAATTATTTGATTAATTAATTTAAAATAAAGGAGACGAACTTCTAATAAAATAATAGGACTCGATTTCGAAGCCAAGTTGTCATTTTATAGATATACAGTTGGTAAAGAAAGTGTTTTGACAAAATCTAAAAATTTACATAATTTCTCTTGCAAAAAATTTATAATTTTTATAGATTTTAATATTATTCCTTATTTGAATATTCTTATTAAGTTAAAAAAAGAAGAGAAGTATAATTTTCATTGAACTATTTTCAAAAATAAAAAAAATAAGTTTGTGAATTTGTACACCATTTCTCTTGCTAAAAATATATAATTTTTTATATATTTTTATATTGTTCCTTATTTTTTTAATCTTGTTAAGTTCAAAAAAAGAAGAGAAAAATAATTTTCATTGAATTTAACTATTTTTAAAAATCAAAATATTTTAAATAATTAAAATTTGTGAATTTGTGCCATGAGGATATATTTTTTTATAGATTTATTATAATATTCCTAATTTTATTAATCTTGTTAGGAAAAAAAATATTCTTTAAATTTAACTATTTTTAAAAATAAAAGTAAATAAATTTGTGATTTAGTATATTGTGCAAACACTTGCTTGACCAACTGTATATATATATTTTTTAAATTTATAAATAAATAAATTAAATAAAATTAAGCTCACCTTGCGTCCAGCGCGATCGATGAGCAGAGTGGCAATAAACGTGGCTATAAAGTTGACAATGCCCACAATGATGGTACAGAGATTGCCATCGATGGTGGATCCAGCGTCTTTGAAGATCTGTACCGTGTAGAAAATGACGGCATTGATGCCACTCAACTGCTGGAAGAACATCAATCCCAGGGAAATGGACAAAGGCTTCAGATTGCTACGTTTGAGCAGCTCCAACATTTTATTCTGTGACGCCTGTCGGTCGGAATCGGCCTGGGAACGCATTAAACCCTTCAGTTCGGGCTCCACATCCGCCTCCTTGCCACGCAGCCAGGTGAGAGCCTTGCGTGCCTGATCCTCCCGTCCACGACTCACATACCAAGTGGGCGTCTCCGGTATGAGGAACATGAGAATGAGAAATGGAACTGGCAAAGCAGCGCCAAGGAAAGCCAACATTGACCAGTCCATATAGGTGCCGGCCACGAATCCCACGAGAATGCCAATATTACCAAATGCCGTTGGTAATAATCCCAATGTGCCACGCACTTCCGGCTGCACCGTCTCGCCCAGATAAACGGGCAATGACAACGAGGCGATGCCGACACAGAAACCGGCTAAAAAGCGACCACAAAGCACCATGGCCACATTGACAGCACAGGCAATCAGGAGCCAGGATACAATAAAAGGCACCGCAGTGGCCAGAATTGTATTACGTCGGCCCAGATACTCGATAAACGGTCCGCCGGCAATGCCGCCAGCCAAACCCGCCAATGGCATAATGCCACCCACCCAGGATGCCTGAAAAAGCATAGGAAAATTGTTAAAATTAATAATAATCAAGGATAAAGAGTGTTATAGATTTGTATCTATAAATAATCTATAATATTGATCAGTAAATAAGAATTGGAGTATGGAAATGAGGAATGCATATTTTCTGTATATTTTGAAAAGGAAAAAAACATTTTATATTGATAAAAACCTCTTTTTTATATGCTCTGAAAATTGCATTACGATTGAATAATTAGTTCTTTTTAAATTCAAGATTTGACCCTATAAATAATATATACTACTGATCGGACTATAAGAGTTAGGGAATGGAAATGGAGAATGTATATTTTCTGTATATTTTGAAAAGGAAAAACACTTTACTATTGATATAATCATCTTTCTTAATTTGCTCGGAAAATTTCATTATGATCGCTTATTAAATATGTTTATTTTTAATTTAAGAAAAATTTTTTAGTTTTCCTTTTTTTTATTTTTAACTCAATTTGACAAAATTCCTCATAATAAAAAAACAACTGTTGTAAGAAAATGCTTTTTAAGATGAGAAAGTTGTCTTTTAATATAAGAAAAAATTTTCTTACTTTTTAGAAACAAATTTCTGAATTTTTAGAAACAAATTTCTGAGATTTCCGAATTTTTTTAGTGCTATTTTCTGAATTTAAACAGTTTTTTTTTAATGTTTGCTGGCGTTAATTTGAACTTACCGCTTGTTGAGTGACCTCAAAGGACGTGACATTCCTGTCCGTCATGGAAACCAGGGCAGGTGAAGTGTAGGCACTAGCAAAACCCACAACCAGGGAACCCATCGAAACACTCAGAGCAGCGAGCACCTAGAAATAAATTAGAAAAAATAGAATAAAGATGATTAATAAGTAAATTTAAAGTAGATATTATAAATGGGAAAATATAAACTCCCTGTCTACCTGAGAGTAGGTGCACTTGGCTTTGGGCTCATCGATGGGCACCGAGAAGGACACGTGAGTGTCCGCACGCATAAGGATCTTCATTTTGATATGATATGAAAATTGAGATGACTAGGAAAAATTGCTAATTTAAAAAATTGCAATTCAATTCGTTGCGTTAAGTTTTGAGTTGCAACCTTGTTGCGAACTTTTATTATTGCCGCCTTTCACTTGGAATACGGAAAAATTGGGAACTTGGGTTTTTTAACGCATTTGTTGCGCTTTGGCGGACAAAACTAAACTGAAACTGAAACTGCAAATGCAATTATTGAAACGGCAAACTGACATTTTCTCTGCTCAGTTTAGATTTGAAATATTGATTTAAGCGGTCACGTACTGATTGCATCGGGTTTAACACGAATTTACGCATGTATATATATTTAAATATTGACTGATTCGATGCTACACAATATATATTAATTGAATAAATGTCTTAGTTTCGAGAGAAAGAGAGTGAAAAATCAGTGGATTTTTCAACTGTTGACATTCGCTTATCACGCTGTTTACGTGTGTCTTTCAACTTATTATTAAGATTATACGCCGGTTTACGGCGGTTTATTGAAGCGTTACGGCTGATATGACAATTGCAACTAAGCCGGGACTCCATTGAAAGAGCGGAGAGATGCATTTCAATTCAATTCAATTCAATTCAATTCAATACAATACAGTTGTCCATCAGACTTCAATCTATCAGTTATTGAGGGCGTGTTGAATTTTTTGTATTTTATTTTTAGTCACTAACTAACTGCGTTATTTCCAGTTTCAATTTCAATTAACTAAAGGGGGGACCATATAGTAGGGTGGGGTGTGGGGGGTCAATCTGGGCGTGCGAAAATAGCACGACACGCGCTTTCCAATTCCAATTCCAATTTCAAAAACCCAACAAACAACGCTCTAAATTGCCCGCAAAGTATGAATGCGAGCTTGAAATAAATGCTTTATGGCAATATTAATGCCATTCATAAGGCCAGTCCCCCCACTAATCCCTCTCCCCCTTCCAACCATTCCCCCCTTTAATCAACACTGACTACGCATGTGCTCATAGGCGCCAGTTTAGTCGAAACAGAGTCTCAGTCTCATTCTCAGTCTCAGTCGTTAACGAGCCAACAATAGAGCGGCAACAAAAAAAAAAACATCAGCTGCCACGTTTATGCCATGGAAATTGCGAACAGTCTCAGTTTAATCATCTTAATTTAATTTATAACTTTGTACTTAAAACGTGCCGTAGAAAGTACGTCACAGAGTTTGTCATAGAAAAATTAAATGTTTATCAATAATTATAAAAAAGAATTTATAATTTGTGTAATTATTATTGTTCCTTATTCAAAAGAGTACTTTAATCGGTTTTAAAAGTATCTATAGGCTTTTCGTTTAACTAGTTTTATTATTTGATCAATAATAATAAAAAAAAGGATGCATAATTTGTGTAATTTTTATTTTTTCCCATTCAAAAAAGTCATTTGATGGGTTTTACAAGTATCTACAGGCTTTAGCAATTTTTTAATTAATTTGATAAACAATAAAAAAAAATTTGAATTTTTTCCAATTATTATTGATCCCTATTTAAAAAAGTCATTTAATAGGTTTTAAAGCTATCTATAGGCTTCTCTTCTAACTTGTTTTTATTAAATGGATCAATAATTACAACAATAATAAATAATATCTCCAAATTTGTGTAAATATTATTGATCCTTACTCAAATAAATTCATTTAATAGGATTTAAAACTATCTGTAGGCTTTTCTTCTAACTTTTTTACTAATTTAATCAATAATTACAAAACACAAAAACAGTATACCAAATTTGTGTAATTATTATTGATCCTTACTTAAAATCTAATTGGAAAACTGAATAACTATTAAAAAATTTAAGAGTTATATTGACAAAAAACTAAAATAAAAATATTTCTCATATCAATATCATATGTTAACAATTTCTTACGTTGCGCCTGCCTATTTTAAGTTCGTTCTATCATGATTTAATTCAATGATATTCACGAATTTATCCGCCGTATAAACGCACTGTGCAGCTTAATTATATCAAATCTCAAACAAAACAAATTTAATAGATTTGTATGCTGCTTAGACAATGATTGACTAAACTTAAGCGCACTTATCATGATGTAGTTTGACAATGTTTATTAGATTTTATGAACTGCAACGTTTATGCCGCAGATTTATCATATAGTTAAACTTTTTTACGATAGCCTGTCAACTTTTCATGATCTAGTTAAGTTTTTATGAAATTGCAGTCGTATAAACGCATTGTAATGATTACGATCATGCTGTAGTCATTCGTTTGACCTACCTGTGTCCATATATAGATGGGATTTGTTGTGGGCCTATAGACCTCCAGCTTGGGCTTGCCATCCTCTGTGATCTGGCGGACAAAAGGCACCGCATGGCGGATGTTGTCGCCCCGCTTGTTACCCATGTCGTCCATCTCGTAAAGTCGACGACTGCAAAAAAAGAATGAAATAATATAAGATACAAAAATATACAAATTGCGTCGCAGAGTTAGTTGTGAATCAAGTAGAGTAATTGGGAATTGGGGAAAAGGGGGAATCTTAAATCAGGGGAATGGGAATAGCACGAAAATTCAAGAGTTGAAAGATTTGGATGAAGTTGTAAATCGGGAAAATTTAAAATAAATAAATATATATAGGGAATATTGGAAATCAAAGAAATTTAAAATAAAGGGAATTTTAAATATTTCCCTTAATATAAATTTCAAAAAAAAAAATGGAAAATAGAGGAATTGGAAATCGGGAAAATTAGAAGTTAGAGAAATTCGAAATCGGAAATATTTGGAATTTAAAAAATTATGATAAAGAGGAATGGGAATCTGAAAAATTTGGATTAGGATAAGTTGTAAATCAGGAAAACTGAGAATCCGAGGAATTGAAATAACAGGAATTGGTAATCAGGGAAATTTAAATCAGGAAAATAAAGAATAGGAGAAATTGTAAATCAAAGGAATTGTAGTAAAAGGAAATTTGGAGACAATGAAATTAGGAATAAGTGAAGTTAGAGGAAATTTATGAAGTTCGGAATTGGGAAAAAGAGAACTTGGAGCGCGGGAAAATTGGGATTCGGGGAAATTGAGGATTAAGAAATCTAACGATTTCGGAAACCAGAGAATTGTGAATAGGAATAAGGAATTAGAAATAAGAAAACTAGGCAATCGGAAAAATTAGGATAGGATAGGAAACTTATCTCACCTTTTTCGAGAATCTGTGCTAATGGAGCGCTGTTGTTGGAAACTCTGTCGCGATGTGAGAAAGTCCTCGTCGCTCTCGCTCTCCAGATCCTTGAGGTCGATAATGACTGGCTTGGTAATGTCCTTGGGCCGATGTATGAGACGTTTGTGCTCGGCGTCGTCGCCTTCCTCGTCGCTGTCGGTGCTGGAGCCTTGTAATACTTTGTCGAGCTTGAATGTGACACGGGGATCGAGACTCTGATGTTTGCGGCCCTGAAACTCGCGACGTGTCTTGTGAAATTCCTCCTCCGATGAGGATTCCTTTAGCAAATCCTCCAGAAATCGTGTGCCTTTAATGTCCAAGGACACATGTTTTTTGGCCTGAAACTGTCGACGATTGTCGGTGGCCAAAATGTGACGCAAATCCTTGAGAATTCCCTTGTGATCGACACTTGTGGCCTTTTGCTGTTGGAAACCAATGCGTTTATCCTCGAAACTATCCTCGTCGCTGCTCTCCGCTCCCTTGTTGCTCTGTTGTTGTTGCTGCTGCTGTTGTTGCTGCTGCTGTTGTTGTGGTTGTTGTCGTGTCTTTTCAAAGGATACACGTGATCCTTTCAGGGATTGCTTGCTGCGTTGCAGATCCTCGTTTAATCCACTCACAATACTGCGCTGCTGTCGATCCCGATGCGGTTCCAATGATGTTGGCGGTGGCGGCAGCGGTGTCAACTCCAAGCTGCCACTTGCTCTCAATGTGGCACGTGGCGGTGGCTGCAACTTTGGTGGCTCCTTAAAGTCGTCGTCCTCCAGCAAAGGACGAAACGAAAGCGGCGGCTCGTCGTCCACGTCGTGCAGCAAACGCAATTGTTGTTGCTGCGGTTGTTGCAACTGTTGCTGCTGTTGTTGTTGTTGTTGCAACTGTTGCTGCTGTTTTTGTTGCAACTGTTGCTGTTGTGGATGACGTTGTGGCGCCTCTTGGGGAAACGGAAACGGATCCTCTGGCAGTATTGTGTCCAAACTTGTGCCCGTATTCGATGCCGACAAATTGCTCTCCACACGATGATAGCCCAGATCCTCCTAAGAATTTTTAAGTAATTCAATTAATGTCAATTTTGAATTTCCTGAAATTCTTATTTTATATTGGATTAATTTCTACTTTCAATCACTTTAAATTCTAATTTTATATGGAATTAATCTTTATTTCCAATTAATTTAAATTCTTATTTTATTTGGAATTAATCCCAATTTTCAATCACTTAAAATTCTTTTTTTATATTGAATTAAATTCAATTAATTTAAATATTTATTTTATATTGAATTAATCCCTATTTTCAATCACTTTAAATTCTTATTTTATATGGATTTAATCTTTATTTCCAATTAATTTAAATTCTTATTTCATTTGGAATTAATCCCAATTTTCAATCACTTAAAATTCTTTTTTTATATTGAATAAATTTCAATTTTCAATAACTTTAAATATTTATCACTTAATATCATTTTTTGATCACTTAAAGTTCTTATTTTATTATGAATTAATATAAACTTTCAATTTCTTTAAATTCTTGTTGTATATTGAATTAAGCTCAATTTTTAGTTTTCTCATATCCTTATTTTATATTGAATTAATTTTAATTTTTAACATCTTTAACTTCTATTATTTTAAATTAATTTCAACTTCTTTAAATTCTTACTTGATATTGAGTTAATTTAAATTTCCAATTACTTTAAATTCTTAAAAATTTCACTTCTGATTTGACACACGTTTTGCGAATCAATAATTTGCGTTTCCGACCAGAGATTATATATATATGACTATAGATCGTCTTAATCGTCGATCCAAAGCTGAGACATTGGAGATTACCACGCTCAGCTCATTTCATTCTCTTGAAATCAAAGCCAAATGTTAACCCCCAACTCAAGATTCAAGATTCCAGCACCTCGTTATCTCTCCTGTCAATGTTTTCGCTTTTATTTCATCTGCTTCTTCTTTAATCTATAAATTACACTAATCATATAGAGCATAACAACTATAACTTGAATTGGGGTTTTTTTTAGAATTTCTAGTATCAGAATCTATATTTTTAAGAATTATAGTTCTGTAAGATTTATTTTCTTGTGTCATCAAAAGAAGCTTTAAAATAAAGTTTCAGGTATAAAGATCTTTAAGAAAAGATCTACTTCAAGTAGAATGATTATTTTCAGATAATTATTTATAGATAGACTTATGTCTCTCCTATCTTTTTCTACAGAAAGCCGAAGACTATAATAAAATTTTTTTTTTATTTCAAAAAAATTATAAATTTCCAAATTTTCTAAATTTCTATAATTTTATATGGAACCTTGTTTGCTTTTTATTCCTACAGAAAGTCGAAGATTATAATCGTAAACTTTTATATTCTATTGCAATAAAATAAGAAATTTTTAATTTAAAATTTCAATTTTTTGTTATGTATTCTATTTAGTTATAATTTAAAAAAAAATGTATATAATTAATCGAAAAATTGGATATACATATGGATGGCTAAAATATCATTTTAATTTTGCAAATTGAATTTAATTATTAATTTGAATTGTCATACTTAAATTTTTCTTCAATTTTATTTTTTATTTTCATCTTTTATTAGTTTTTTGGGTTGTCTTATTAATAAATTTATTTTAGTTTGACACTTTTCTTTAATTTTCTTTGTAAACGTTAAAGTTTCATTCATTTTAAATTGTCAAATTTTAAATTCCTTATTATTCTCACTGCAGATTGAGAAGTGTATGCCAGATTCTTAGCTTTTCTGTGTACTTTGATTAAGTCTATAGTATTTTAATAAAATTATGCTCTCAAATTGAATATTATTTGTCTGCAGGTCATTCACTGACTATGTCTTATCGCTAGAGTTAAAAAACTTGAATAAATTCCCTGAACATGCTCATAATATTTAATAGATAATAATATAAAAATCGGAATTCGGATGTAGTATAAAAAAAGGATTTTCTTTTATTTAAATATACATAATTTTGAAATCTATTTACTTAAAAAAATTGCTTAAATTATAATTTAAATATAATAATTTATAACAGAAATTGATAACCCTGTTATTGTATTTAAAGTTATTTCTTTAATGTTTCTAAATTAAATGTAGTATAATAAAGGATTTTCATTTATTGAAAGATACCTAATTACTTAAATTACAATTGAAATATAATAATTTATAATAATAATTTATAACAGAAATTGATAATTCTGTTAATGTATTTAAATTTATATCATTAATATTTGTACTTACACCAGCTCGTGTTAGTTTTTCCTTGAGTTTTCCCATGGCGCTGCTCAACGGTTGATGATGGTGTCCCCCACCTCCTCCTCCTCCACCGCCACTTCCTCCACTTCCTCCTCCGCCGCCGCTGCCGGCGCCTCGATTGTCACGTCCACTCATCTTATCAATGAACTTGAACTATTTGAATTTTTACCTTGGGGCAAAGTGCTTCTTTTTCTTCTTTTGATTATTAATTTTATTTTCTTTTCTTTTTTTTTTTGTATGTAAATTGTAAACAAGGTTACACTGTGCGTATTTTATATATTTGGTCTTTGCTGCAAAGAGAAAAAATTCAATTAGAGTTTAATAATGTTTTAAAGAGAAATTCAATTAGAGTTTAATAATGTTTAACAATAGTTAGTTAGGTTTATTAATAGCAAGTGCATTTGGACTCTATTTAAAAGGTTTGCCACTTGAACTAAACTAATCAGTTAGTTAATAGTCTACCTGGAATTGCCATTAGTTTACTGATATTTCTGTCTGTCGGTTTCTTATCTATCTTTGTGCTCTATTTGGTCTATGATAAAGCGAGCCCCTCATTTATAATAATGCCACGTTTGAATCACGCCCACTTTTTATTATTATATATATAATACATAGATATACTATATTTAATTTTTATTTTTATATATGTGTATTTATGTATTTTTCTAAAATTCTCTGTCCTTCATGACACGCGTGACCAATTTCTGAGCACTATGCACAGTTACTCAGAAAAGTAAGCGCAAGAAAATCTAATTTTAATTTAATTAAATTAAATTCTTTTATGCTAGTTTTGCTTCACCTGTAGCATTACTGCTGTAAGCAACTGTACACACAAATTTATCATTATGGTTTTTTTGACAGCTGTCAAATTTTATTTCAAAATTATATTTCAATATTTTTCTAAGCCATGATTTTTTTAATTTTTTATGATAGTTTTGCTTTAACTGTAGCATTACTGCTGTAAGCAACTGTACACACAAATTTTGTATTATTGTTTTATTTTTGACGTATGACAGCTGTCAAAATTTTCTGCTTAAATATTTTTTGAAATATATTTCTGATCTATTAGCTCTAATAGTTTTGACACATATTCAGTGTTTTTTATTTTATAAGCACTTGTGTCAACATTTTTGCCGCTCACTGTGTTGGCGCCTTTTTCTCTGCGTGTGCGAAAATGTTGTTTACGTGTGTTTTGGTTTTCTCAAAATTTTCCACATTCGGAATTTGCTTATTTATGAGCCGAAAATAATTAATGATTTTAATGATGAGCAAGAAAATTAAAAAATTCGAAAAGAAAGCAACAAACAATAACAAAATGTGAAATAAATGCGTTTGATTTGTTTTTGTGCTCATTCTCTGACTTTTGCTCCTTCGTCATGTGATTGTTGTGATGCCAACAAAACTTGGGACGCGTGGGCGCCATGACGTCGACAGCGACAGCGACGCCTTTGTGGCTGCTGGCATAATATTCTTATATTTGGTGCTCTTTTCTAATGGTCTAGCCATGACATAACTTTGTGGTGTAGGTAAATGAGCTT
This sequence comes from Drosophila kuntzei, assembly GCA_035042165.1. Taxonomy (NCBI): domain Eukaryota; kingdom Metazoa; phylum Arthropoda; class Insecta; order Diptera; family Drosophilidae; genus Drosophila; species Drosophila kuntzei. The sequence continues at coordinate 3,058,895 of JAWNLU010000634.1, read as the reverse complement.
TCATCTTGCGTGTGTGTGTTTGAGAGAGAAGAAAGTGTGCTGCACTTTGTAAATGCGCCGAAAATTGTGCAATTGACCTTGAAACGGAGCGTTATGTGGAACTGCTAATGATTCATTCTAGATATGAACAAACATAGATACGTAGATACATTATTGTCGTTAATGATCTACCTACGATAATAATTAGTAAACAACAACTAAAACTTCGTGTACACACACACACTCTTATAAAGAGACGCGACGCGTCGCGCTTAACTCTCTTGTTCGCGCTCTTCCTCTCTCTCTTAAGCATAGCTCACAATTCATGCTAGTCTCTTACATTGCGCTCACGTGCTGTCAACGTCACACGCTCTCACACTCAGGTGCAAAAATTGTTGCTGTGTGACGTCTCTCTCTCATGTGTCAACAGTGCAACGTTGCGAATTTTAAAGTGCGTGTTTCTTGGGCATTTATTTATAAAACAAGCTGTGTTTTTGTTAATTAACAAAGTCAAATATAAGACAATTTAATCTTTGTTACGTTTACATATTATAAATAAATACATATTCTACTAAGGCATGCACATATTCTTTTAATTTGGTCCAATTAAAGCCGCCCACGTTAGTCTGGTCAATACTCAGACGTTTTCATTTTTTGCGTGTTTGAAAATTTGCATGTGTTTGAAATTTGCAATTATTGTTTACTCGATTTTTCTTAAATCTCACAGATACACTACTACCACACATACAGTCAATCAAGTAACTATTTTGACAAGCTAAAAAATTCGCTATTTATATTTTGATCAGAAAAAATACCTGTTCTTTTTTCGCTCTTCTTTATTTTTACTTATTTTATTATAGTTTTTTTTGTAATTTTTAGAACAAGTTATTTAAAAATTAAACAAATAATACCGTTTATTTTTTGTTTTGTCAAAACAGTTGCTTGACATACTGTAACTAAACTATGTACAATGTACATATCTCTATTTTGATGTACGTATGTGTGTTGCGATAAAAACAAATTCTAAATTTAACAATTTTTCACGGTCGCGCGTTCTCAAAAATTTTTCGATAGTTTGCAAATTCTCTCATTTTTTTTGTCTTGTTTTGCTTTACCCTTGAAGTCGGTTTCTATTTGTATTTCTTTTTCTTTTTATTTTGTTATTTTTATTGTTGCGGTTTTACAACACTTGAGCCAAACACACAGAAATTACGTAAAACTATTGCATTAAATAACTTTAGACTAGTGTCCAGACAAGTCTAAAATTATCGAATTGACGTAGGGAAAATACAAAAATTCGCATAAATTTACATGACAAATTGGCGCATTAATTTCTTTCACTAGACAACTCTGAGACTTGTTTTTTTTTTTAATTTTTTAATGTAGTTTCTTGATTTTTTTTTTGTTTGCATAAATTTTGAAAATACCACGCGATACACAAAACTGGATAAGACTCCGACCGGAACTTGTAGCGCGAAGAAAACTACTATAAATAACTAACCATAAATCACAGTGACGATTGTAGTATTTATTTTTTTAATAATTATATTTTTTGTTAAAATATTAAATTTTGTTTATTTTTATTTGAAATGAACGTGTAGTTTTTGCATAGTTTACGATTTTTCTTGTGCGCTTATCGCTTTTATTTTTACCTTTTAACAAACTACTAAATGTGATATCCACTATTGTGGCACTGAAGCACGAGATTCGAATGCGCAACGTTTATATAGCGCACACCAATTCACAGAAACTCGTTCGAGCTTTTTTACACACTGTTCGAAACGCCGAACGGTAAAACAGGCGAGAGAGTGAGAGCAATATGCTCTCCCACTGTGCGCCCTCGTCTCTGTGTGTGTGTGTGTATATCGGTGTGTATTTGTGCATGTTTGTGGGTTTGAGAGCAAGGAAACATTGACAGATTTTGGAGAGAGAGCGTAATGTGCGAAGGCCGCAAAGAAGGCATGAATGAAACGAGGCGCCAATACACTTGCATGTGTGTGTGTGTGTGTGTGTGTGATGACGACGACAACATTAGATGAGATGAAGAGAGCAAAGTCAAAGGTGTAAGTTTTGTTGTTGTCTAGTGCTTTGAGCGCCGGCGCAGCTGAAGCGTCGCTGTCGCCATGATGCTGCGCTGCTTTATGACGCATTTTGGGCATTTCTTGGAGGACGTGACGCGACACAGTGGCACCAGATATGATTTGTTTTTTTTTATTGATTTGTTTTTGCTTCTGACTTTGCTTTTGTATTGGCGTCGTGTTAATAGCCAATTGCTTGGCCACCATGCGTTTTGTTTGCGCCAATTGATTTTTATTTACACATATTTTCAATTGAATATTATTAAATTGACTTTGAGGGCGCGTGCAAATTTTCGCAGCCTTGGAGCAAATTTGCCTCTTTTTTTTCGGCGCCTGATGCAGCCCAAAACTCAATTGTTTTTATCAAAAGACAAATAATTAATATTATGGCTCCATTCGGCTATTAGTCTGGTATTTGTTTCTGTCTTTTTTTATTGCATATATACAAAAATCGTGCCCCCAATTGCTGAAGGGGCTCGTCTTTCTATTTCATAACATGGCATAAACATTGCCACTCAATGAATTCGCACAAATTCCCAACTGCTTTTTTTTTTTCAGTTTACACTTTAAACGGGTTGCGTGTCTGCACACACACACACACACACACACACGCACGCACTTATACAAGTGCGTAACACATGTACACACAAACAAACACACACATCCTCACTTGCATCTGTGTGTGCATACAAACACGTATTGAGATTAACGGAAAGTTTTTAATCATTATATCTGAAGTACTCAACTCAGCACATACCCTGTACTCCAAACATTTACAAAGGGTATATTAGTTTATTGAGTGAATAATAAAAGTTTCTAATCATTATTTTTGAAGTACTCAACATAGCACATACCCTGTACTCCGAATGTTTAAATAGGGTATATTTGTATATTATACATTTAAAGTCCCCAACACAACCGCTTAAAAATTCCTTATCCATAAAGTGAATATTATACACTGAAGAAAAAAAATGGTTTTTTAAATCAAAAATTTTATTTAAAGAAAATTATTTTAAAAAAATCACAAAAATATGTGTTCTTACAATTTCTACTTTTGGAAGCATTTGGTTCTCGACAAATTTTGTAGAGGAAACTTCTTAAAATAAAAATTTTGATTTCAGAACTAAGAAATTAAAATAAAATATATATATTTTTCCTAACATTGTAAAGTTACTTATGAATATTTATTTGTATCTTTTCTATCTATACTTTGTGTGGCACTTTTCTATGGGAGGTTTTGGTTTCGGAACTAAGAAATTAAATAAATATATTTTTAACAGTGTAAAGTTACTGTGAATATTTTTTTTTGTATATTTTCTATCTATACTTCATGTGCCACTTTTCTATGGGAGTGATGAATAAATAAGAAACAATATACATGCCTAATCTTATTTATAATATAGGGTATTAAGTAGTTTAGCATCCTCTTTTTCACATACTTTTCTTTCATTTCGCATCTAAGGCGTCGACCGTCATTTGCCCTCGACTTTGGCTTGAGCTACAATCAATCCCAATAATAATTTGCCGTTTCTCAAGGCTTCACTGTAGAGTCAAAAATTAAAAAATAAATGAAAAAACGATCAAGTTTTTGGACAGTAGGGGAGGTCAAACACGAGTCACCATTACGAGCAATTTCAGTGCAAAACTTGTTTAGTAAACCAACCCAAAAAACAAGGCGGTTCGGGGAATACAGAGAGAAGTACAAAAGCATGTGCTCGATAAATAGGGGACTAAGATGTGTACGAATAAGAGTTATTTGTAAAGAATTGCAAAAAATAAAATAATGAAAGTGCAATGAACTTGAATAAACACTGAATTGCTTTTTATAGGTGAATTTGTAGTAAAAAGATCGAATGGGAACTTATCAAAAATTTAACAATTTGAAATTATCGCTGAAAAAGTAAGACTTTCTTTAAAAAAAATTTAAAATATGGTCTTAAATTTCAATAAAAGTAAAAGGATTTCATGTTGAATTTCACAAATGTAAAGTTAGTTTTTTAATTTCAAAAAAAGTAAAAGAATTTCCTGAGTGAAATTCACAAACCACTTTTTTTAAAAACATATGTAAAGTTGGTTTTTATATAATATTTCCCCAGTTTTTAATTTAAAATGTAAAGTTTGTTTTTTTAATTTCACAAAAAGTAAAAGAATTTCCTAATTGAATTTCACAAACTACTTTTTTAAAACAAATGTAAATTTTGTATTTACATTTTTAGAAAGACTATAAAATCGAATTTCATAACTCAAATTTGCTTTTGAAAATTTAACTGTGTGAATCAGAATATAATTTTTAATCTTATCATAAAAACGGACTAATTATGTTGACGTTCACAGAAGACACCTGTCATTTTTCTAAGTATGGACTTGAAATCAGGTACACTGTAATCAGCACTCACTCTCACTTCCACTCCAACTATTTTTAGAGCGAATTAAGCAGAAACGAGCGAAATCGCAAATCAGCAAAAAAAAAAATGAAAAAAAGCTCAGACGAGCCCCCAAGACTTGGCGTGCGCTGCACGTAGCTAATCAGCAGCGCAGCAGCTGCGGCAGCGACTGCGACAGAAGCAGACGAGCAACAACAAGAACGACAGACATTTGCTGAGAGTAAGAATATCGAAGCAGAGCACTTGGTAACAGTGTGAGATGTAAAGAGTGAGACAGACAGATGGAATAATTAAGTCACTTACATATGTAGAAGAGAAAACGTTGCAGTCGTCGCAGCGACGCCAACAACGACGCATGCGCAGGCGCACGTATTTACCAAATTGCTGATGCAATTGCTGCTTATTGCGTCAGCATTTTTTCTTGTTGGACTGAGTTACCAATTTTTGTGTGAAGAGACATAAATATGCATATGTACATACAATAAGTAAATGGGTGACAGATACAACACACGCGCTAATTAAAGCTGACATTTCCGAGCATTGCGAACAAAAGCACGCGCTGATTAAAATAAATTACCAGAAAACCATTAAAAGCTTATATTTATCTAATTGATATTTGGGAGTCGCACAATCACAGCCACCAAGGGCGTAGGCTACTTTGTGCGAAGGGGGACCTTACTTGAAAATGTCAAAATTATTGAATTAAATTAAGCATAAATTAAATTTTTTATACCAAATACATTGTATGTACATATATCAATAATAAGTTAGGCAGTTCACCCCTCCTCCTGCGCTCTCTTGCTTACACCTTTAACAACAACAGTCATTTCAATTTGCCAAAACGATAAAAGCTCTCCGCCCACCATTGCCCCCTGCAGCACATAGGTAAGAGAGCATGAAAATGTGCTGACTGTGCTCACGCACACAAGCAAACACAATGAGCTCTCGTGATCTGTCGTAGAAATTCTCTCTCTCTCTCTATCTCAGTCGTGTTGGTAATTAAGCCAAAAATGCTAAATTTAGCTTTTGCAAACTCTACAAATAAAAAAAAATTATTCACCTTAAGCATGTGATGCCGGACGTTGCGCCGCACATAGTATGTATCTGTTTTTGTTGTTATTTTATTTATTTTCAACGTGGGCACAATTTGGCACAGAACCTGCATAAATACATACAGATGTACATACATACATATGTATAGTATATACTTAACATACATATGTATGTATGCACATGTGTAATAATGGCGGTTCATATGACGTGCGAGCTTTGCGGCGACCGACGAGCCTCCAACTAATACAGAGCAACTGCTAGCAGCACACAGACACAAAGAGAGATGAGAGAGGCAAACTCTCTTACAATTGCTCGCTCAGCTATTTGTGAAAAGCCAGCATGACTTGCCCCTCTTTAAAGAGAAAGAAGAAGAACTGTGCAAAATTTTGTAGACCAACTTGTGGCTTATCTTAAAATCACATATTTATAACATGACGATTGCAAATCAAACGTACTTTAAACTTTGAAGTCACTAAATAACTTGGCTGTCTGCCCCCTAAAAAAGCTCCATGTGTGACGTAAACTCAAATGGTCAAAGTTTCTATTTTATTTAAGTTTGTTTATTCACACACACATCATTCTCTTACTTTGTAGATACGGTTGCATGCACTGCAAGTATTTGTTCTTAGTGCACAACACACTCATTCACTTAATTATGGCTAAATAGCAAAATGGCAAAACCGTCGCGCCCTTCAGTCAAGGTCAAAGTCTCAGTTTTAGTCTCACATCGCTGACCAGTTCAAAGTTGTCGCTAATAAAAAAGCTTTACGTAGATCGGCGGCACTTTGTTAATTAGCCAGATACATAGTACAAAAATACATAGATAGTTAAGCGCATACGAATTATCTATGCATATATTAATATAATTTAAAATGGTAATTGTCTAACTGGTTATACCCTGTAGTCATAAAATGGGTATATTCATAACTGACAACTTCTGCTCTATAGAATATGTACAGTTGCTGCAGAAATTTTTTTAACAAAACACAAAATTCCTATATTTCTTATTTATTTTTAAAAATAGTTAAGCATAAAATTTTAATAATATAAAAATCAAAACTAGAATATTTTTTTTTGTCAAAGAAAATATTTGACCAACTGTTTATATGCAGTTTAATTGTTTAAAATACGGGAGCATGCCTGACAAGAAGATACCTTAGAAAAGATACATATTAACAAATATATCTTTTAACCATACTAAGAAATGTATCTTTTATACATATTAACATTTGTATACTTAAAAGGTATCTCAAATATTAACAAATGTATCTTTTAGAGGGTATCTGCTCGTCTGGCATGCTCCCATATTTTATTTGCTTGGTATTTGGGTATATATTTTTAGAAATTCCAACGTCTGCTAAAAAAATTGTTTCGAATTTCGTCATTTATTTGCAAAACCAGTTGGATTGTATCATTATATTATATTATATCATATATTATATTATATTATATCCTATCATTATATCATATATTCAAATCTAGTAAAAAATAGCAAGTGTACTAAATTGCGAGATCGATAGATTGATATTTAATAAAATGTAGTACTTTTCCTATACGCAATAAGTTGATTGAATACTATCAACAATTAATGGAATCGAACTCAACTGATATTCTAATTGATTTTCTTTTTTCTGCTGTTTCGCAATATTTATTTGCGTTGCGAGTACAGAAATTGGCATTAATGAATGTTTTGCATAAAATATTTAGTAGTTTTCCAGAGCTTTTAATTACTACGTGCAAAAATGTCCTGCGTGCAATTGAAAAAAAAGTATAAATAAATAAATAACCAATCAAAAATCACAACAAAGTAATTGCAATAACAACAATGAAGTGCGCTCTTATTTGAATTTTAAAGAGAGAGAGAAACAAAACTGCCACGTGGCAACAGATTCAAGTAAGCAAACGTCTGTCGTTGAAATCAAGGCCTCGGTGGCGCAGTTGGCAGCGCGTAAGTCTCATAATCTTAAGGTCGTGAGTTCGAGCCTCACCCGGGGCATGTACATTTTTTTTGCACTTTTTAAATTGTTTTTATTTATAGACTTTTTAAATTTACTAGAGTAATATTACACAAAACACGAGATCAGCACACGGCAGGCAAATGAGCAGTCAGCCAATAATAAAATGTCAAATTAAATAACAATTGCGTGCGACAAACAACAATAATAACAAAAATAACAACAACTATTAGATTAGATTTTTTTATGACAGACGACAGTCGTCAGTAATTTAATAATAGTTACAGTTCTAGTTACTGATTAACTTCAAGTAATTTATTCATCTATTTACAGTTACAGTTACAGTTACAACTATAGTTATTGTTACAGTTTAACTTAAAGTTAGTGACAATTACACGATTACAATTGCTCGACATTTTAAATGGCATTCACTCAATAAAAAAAAAACTCTAAAAACATTGCAACTATTTTTGTTGTATAGCGCGTATTGGAATTTTATATGTCAACAGCGTCACAAACGTTCAATTCCGAGGTGTTATACCTCGTAATCAATAATTAAGCAACAGGCTATGCTCATTAATATATTGTTTGTCTATATTTTAAAGAATCTAATTAATAGATTAAATACAGCAATTGATTTTTCTTGATGGGAGACAACTTTTCTCAATTTTAGGGCATTTAACTATAGAAAATAAAATTTTCTGACTAAATATAGAAAATACAATTTTTTGAGTGTAAAAATAATCAGTAAAAAATTTTATTTCTTTTAAATTATTTATCATAAAAAAGTAACTTATAGCTGTAGCTAAAATATGATTAAATTGATATAGACAATTAAATTTTCTGAAGGTATTTCAAATTCAATTTGAATGAAGATTTTTCCTAAAAATTGGAAATAAAATGAATGTAGAAATAATCAGTAAAAAATGCTTTCTTTTTTATTATTTATCATAAAAAAAGTAACACTTTCTGACTGTATTTCGTATTAAATTTTTATGAATGTTTATTTTAAATATAGAAAATACAGTTTTCTGAGTCAGTATTCAACTTAATTTCTCTAACATCACTTAATATTAAAAATTTACTTATAACTTCAGCTAAAATATGATTATTCGGTAAAAATCCTAAGTATTTTCGTAAAATTAATAATTATTTAAGATTAGGCTATCATAACTTGACACTTCAAGACTTCCCCATAATCCCTTAAGTTCTTTTTGAAAGTTGCTGAATATTTTTTCTAGTTTTTCCGCTTTTTTTTAACCCAATTCCGAATTTATCTTCAGTCTTTTGTCGATCAGTTGGGAGAAATAATCGTACTCTCACCCATATATGGTATTTATTCAGTTGTGGCAACAGCTTGAGCAATTGTCAATGTTATCAGATGAATAATCGTATTACCTGTTACCAGATATCCATACTCAGCTTACAACGGCTGTTGTTCTGTTTTCTTTCTGAGCTTATCGCTTGTTTTGGAACCTGGAGCACTACAGATTGCTTGACTTGGCATTTATCCGGAGACTTCTCGTTGGGGAAGATGGTACTTATACTTATACTTATACTTATAAGTATTTGCATACAGTTACGATTTACACGTGCTCGGATGCAATTCTTATGTAAAGCGTGCCAAAAGATCAGATATTCAAGTCCCCAGAGACACAACTCTATGTATAACCAGATCTAGAGTCTTACAATTCCAGGCATTTGTAAATTAACGCCACAAGGTCAGCGGGAATTTTGATATTACGATATTGTTATGCATGTGATAAGACAGGAATTATCATGTGTTTGTTGTAAACAAACCTGATTATTAAGTTTACTGTGTAGATTCGTAAAATGTGAATTGAAATTGCAGTAATTCAATTCAGTTAGTAAAGGTAATAAAATTCAAATGCAGAATGAATTTAGAGGTCAAACCTTGATAAAAATTGCATTCCCTTTAAAGATCTGCTAAGTTTTGGCAAAGTTAAGAATGTTTAAAGTTGGTCAAACCTGTGCAAGTCAAAATTTCGGTCCAAGAATTTTAAAAATCTCCCCTTTTTTTAATATCTAAGCTAAATATTCAATAAAAATCGGATTATAAACACAGGATATAATGAAGGCGGTATTTTTTAAAATACGTTGGCGCCATCTATTGATTTGTAGCTTGTAACAGGTTTAATTAAAGTACACTGATAAATAAAACGAGTTGTATTCAATTTTTTTGGGAATAAAAACTTTATTTTTTTATTTTTATTTTTTTTATACATTATTTATTTTTATAATATCATATCAGGATATTTTACAAGATAGCTTATATTACAGCTTTTATAATATCAGTGTGGGGTTTGAACCCAGTTATTTTTCAAACTAAATTTCTTATTATTAAAAAAAATCTTTGAATCAAGAAGTTTTGTCTCATTTTCAGAATCTTCGAATTCATATTTTTCCAACAAACATTTGTTTTCAGTGTAATAGTTGTAGGGATCATGGGTATATTCTAGTTGTCCTGCTTGCTCTTTAGCCAAGTTAAGATCTTCTCTTTTCTGCAAATGCACACATATTCACACACACACACACACACACATGAAACATACTCTTGTGAACTCGAGTGTCTCGCGTGCATTTAAAAAGTCGCGTGAAGTCCTAAATTTAAATCGAGTGGAAATTTTTATGGAAATTTACCAGCAAAGATACACACACAGTCAATACACTGCATGTATGTAGAAGAAGTACAAACATTTAGAAAGACAAATGTAAAAGGCAAAAGTGAAACGAAAAATCGAAATTTTCCATTCATTTGTCGAACGCGTCAAATGCGATGGGATGCAATGAAGAAACATCTGTTCTCTTCCTTCCCCTTCGCATTCCCTTGTGGATCTCATTTTATCTTGTCTGCAGTTTGGCTCTCTTGCACTCTCTCGACACACACATGCAAACCTTTATTATTTCAAGTTTGCAATATGTTTGATTAGTGTTGTTGTTGTTGCTGCTGCTGCAGCTCTGCCTCTTCGCTCTTTTCTCTTTAGTGCCTTTGGCCTCAACTCTCTCTCCGATCATTCACCGTTCGCTTTGTTGGACTTTGGGCATATCGACCTACAAGTGGAATATGCCAGAATTGCCTGGTTCCGTCTCTGTCCCCTTTTTGGTGGCAAGAGTCGAGAGCAAGAGGCAAATTGCCAAAAAATGTCATCGACTTTATGTACAGTGGCTCCCAATTATTTGACTCACTACTCTTACATATTAAAAATTTTAAATGAATCTAACATATTAAATTATTTTTTATTTATTAATGTCAACTAAGTGCAGTTGCTAAAATATTTTTACATTTTTTTAGACAATATAACCGAATTAAATTAAATAAAATAATAAGAAATTATACTAAAAAAGGTCGTGGGTCAAATGAACTGTGAGTCACTGTATTTACCAGTTGGCATACAAATAGATCAGAGGATTTAATTTATTTATTTATTATTTCAAGTTGCTTAAGAGAGGGGAAAACTGCATTCCCAATAAATCTCAAGAGATGCATATTTAAATACTATTTTGTGATATTGTATGCACTCAACTTTGTCGTATTTGAAATTTAATTTGAATTTTTAACAACTTTTGAACCTTTGACGACAATTGTATATATCAAACATGTGTTTTGCAATCTTTAAGAGAGATCTTTACAAGTGTTTATAATAGGTTAGTTAATTAAGTTTTAGCTTCCGACTTGTTATTGCGTTGTGGGAGCCTCACACACAGTTAGCAGCTAGTTAATAAGATTCACACCTGTGACTCGGACTTTTGGTCACATGTGTAACTTTCCACAACTAAACGTGAATTATTCCAATGCAACAAATTCTCTTTGCATCATTAACTAAGTAAATTTCCATTGCATCTGTCTGTCTTTAATGCAGTTTAACCAAACTCTTTGCTCTTTGCATCTCTTTGAACGATGCACTCAAGAGTATGGCACAATGGATTGGTGAGGTGGAGAGGAAGAGAGCACAGTCGCATAGAGCTTATTTAAGAGAGCTGGTTTTGGGGGCACGTTTCGTTTGATGTTGTTGTTGTTGCTGCTGCGCATAAGACAGGCCCCCGTGCGTGACGTCACGTAAGCGAAGAAACTCGAAAACGAGTTGCGTGTATGTGTATTGGTGTAGGCGGTTGGAGGTGGGGGTGGTAGGTCTGGCGAATCGTGCAACGTGATATGTGAATAAATATGTACATATGTAAATAAATAACTGCAGACAGCAAGACAGAGAGACAGAGAGAGTGCGAATGCATGTGATCGATTTTACATTGTCGATAAGTCGCAAATATCGCAAACGATAAAGAGTGAGGCGTCGTGAGCGGAACTTTTCCGCGTGTCACAAGTGTGATAATTGTCAAAGAGCAAATAGCGCTAATTTTAGACAACTGTCAACTGTCATAGCAAACTCCCTCATTCCTTACCCCCCAAACCGCCAACCTGTCTACACGTTAACCTTGAACTTAAAACTTGAAGCAAGTGACAGTTACATAAGTAGCAGACTAAAGGCAGAGAAAGAGAAGAGAGAGGAGAAGCGAAGAGAAGAGAAGGCTGTGATTTGCATATCTTGTCTGGTCGTTAGGTCTGAATGTCTGAATGCATTAGGCCCAGTTCATTGGCGTTTAGTCAGTCAGGTGTTTGAAACCGGAATTTCAATTGGACACATGTGTATATATCGTATCTATTTATATCTGTCTGGTCGTATCAGCCGACTTGTCTAATAAAAATATTTCACATGTTATTTACATTTACTCAAATAAATGTTTTGACAAAATTAAAAAGTCTCATATTTGATGCACCAAATTAAACTCATTATTTAAAATGTTTAACAAAATTTGAAAATCATAAATAGCTAGAATAGTTTTTTTTTTTAAATGTAAATATGTTAATTTTTTTTGTCAACAAAATTACTTGCCTAACTGTGCTTGCCCTTCAATGGCGTTTCAATTTGCATACACTGTAAGTCTTTTTAAAAATAGATCAACTTTTATATTTGTTATACTTAAGTGCATGCTAAATGAGATACTAATTTTTAATTAGTGCAATGCAGTTAAAGTACATATTTACATATTTAATAATACATATTTTAGTTTTAACTGCTTTACTTTTAATTATCACAATTAAATGTATTGCATAGCAAGTAACTGCTGTTTGTGGGTGCTATAGCAAGCAGCTACTGAGACAGAGGTGTCAGAGTATTTCGCAATCATGATAAGCTAAATTTGGGTGTCATAGCAATCAGCATTTGCAACAGTTAAAGAGAATGCCGCAGCACAGTGGTTCTTTTTGGCAATTAAGCTCGAATTAATTAATTATTAATAACTTCATTGAAAAAATTGCAATCTATAATCTTAAATTTAAATTATAACTTTTTTGAGAAGAAATGTTGACGCTTGGACAAAAATAAAATGTACAAACGTGGTAAATTGAAGAGCTTACAGCAGAAGTTTAAAAAATAAGACAAAAAAATCCAAAAACGCTTTAAAATAGTAATTCTAAAATCAATTAGTTAACTACAATATTTAAATATCTAAAATTTAAATTAAAAGAACCACTGTGCTTAATTGGATTGCATTGTGGATGTCATAGCAAGCAGCTACAGAGTATGCCGCCATAATGTGCGTAGTTTAGTTGACATTATTGAATTGTGCAATGAGAAATCACCTGAGTTTTTCAGTGTCTGAGTTTTTCAGAGTCTGCCGCGTCATTTGTCACGTTTCATTTCAGTTTCATTTGGATTTTTAATGGCCTGACAATGCAAGTTTTTAATTAACCTGATTTTAATCGTCTGCTGCATCGGCTGTCGTTTTGCATAACGCAAAAGATGCTAAACGGCGACACACCCTCCATTTTTCTTTACTGACCCAATCCGACTGTCAGCAGAATTGCAATCGAACCTGGTTTTTTACCACCTCCCAATCCCCCTTCCGATTTTAGTAAATGACGCATTAAATATGTGCACAGTGTGGCAAGCTAGATAAATTTATTAAATATAAATAGTTATACCACATAAAAATAAAATTATCAAAAAAAGTAACGTTTATAATTTTTTAAATAAAAATTACAAATAAAAATTATTTTTCAATTTTTCAAAATCTTAAAATATTCATGATGCGTGGCTCAATACCTTTTATGTAATACATATTTTATTTTTAGATTGAAAAGATATAATTTTTAAATAAAATTATAATTTAATCATTATTTTTGATTTTTATTTATAAAAATTGAAATTGAAATTGAATTATAATCTAATAAAAATTTGTAAAGAAAAGATAAAATGTGATAGTAAATATTTAACTTTTTTCTTATTAACTGCAACTTTTATAATGAAAATTAAAATTTACACTTCTTTGAAATTTTTATAGGAATAATTTCAAAAACAAAAGTGATACTTTAGCAAATTTCCTTCAGATTTATTTATTACATTTAATTTAAATTGAGTTCTAAAATGTAATTATCGTAATTTTTATTTATCTATTCTAATGTTGAATATTTCGGATAAGTTTGACGCGTTTGTGTACCACTGTGACTCCGCCCCCTTTATTGAACGTCAGATCGTTAGATCGGTTCATATGTGAGCCGTAATTGTTTATTGACTTGATTGGCTTTAACTTGCCCAGACAATTATTATAGAAAACAGATGAACATCGTATCGTGTTCAAATACAAAATGAATGATGAAATATACTAAATAAATTGGCATAACTACAAATATAGTATATAATAAAACTATTTGTTTGCCTGAAATATCCAGTTAAAAGAAAAACAACTAGTTTTGTTTCCGATTTTAATCGATTTTCTCAAAATAAACTTGTGTCAATGTCAATGGTTTTCCATAGGAATAAAATGTAAAATCAAGACGATAAACACCCGATGGTACCGGCATATTTATTTTGGTAAAATCCAGAGCAAACTTCTCCACTGTCATGTGATTCTGCGAAAGATTTCAATTAGAATTCTACAGATATCAAAGAACGCAAAAAAATAAAATGAAACTCACATCGTTCCAAGGACACGAATGATTAAAATTACTGTGTTTCCGTATCGCATCAAAGACGAATCTCTCAATAGTTATATCATATTTGCGAGAAGCCATCAATTTACAAAAATCAAAATATACATTATACATATAGGGACGATATCCATCAGTGCGTTGAAAAAACTGCAACCTTGTGCTCAAATTCGTGATGGGCAATTGCAATAAAGTGACTTTTAAAGATAATTCCACATAGTTCCGTTTGACGACCTTCAGGCGACAATATTCGTATTTCGTAATACCTCCATTTGTGGGCAGATCCATGCACTTGACATTCGTAAACTTGAGCAGACGTCCATTCTAAATAAAAGATCATTAATCCAATTTACAGTCCCTAGTCTTTTTACTACACAGAAATAAAAATCTTTACAAAATTCAAGTTAAAAATTCTTGAAAAAATTAATTTTTATACGAAATTTCTAAATTTTTTTGAGAAAAATATAAATTTTAAGATCTTTCATCAATAAAGTGCCTAGAAAACCAATAATTCTTAAACTAAAAGAAATCATTCTAAAATTCAAGCTTAAAATTCTTGAAAAATGAATTTAATTCGAAAATTCTAAATTTCTGTAAGAAAAATATAAATTTTAAGATCTTTAGTCATAAAAGTTACTTGGAAACCAATCATACTTAAATTAAAAGAAATCATTATGATTGAAATAAAAATCATTCTATAATTCAAGTTAAAAATTCTTGATAAAAAATCATTTATTTACGAAAGTTCTAGATTTTTGTAGTAAAATTTAAATTTTAAGAGCTTATGTCAATAGGTGCCTTGGAATCCAATAATCTTTAATCTAAAAAACATCATTATGATTAAAATAAAAATCTTTCTTAAATTTAAACTTAAAATTTGTGAAAAAATTTATTTTTATACGAATATTCTAAATAAATTTCATAAAAATATAAATTTTAAGATCTTTCATCAAAAAACTGCCTTGGGAACCATCAATTCTTAATTTAAAAGAAATCATTATGATTGTAAAATTGTGACTTTTTCACAAAGAACTTTTATTTATCAACAAAAATTTCCAAGGCCAATATTCTTAATTTTAGTAAATGATTAAATTCAAGTATTACTTACTCAATTTAAAATTAAGATTGATTTTCCACCTGAATATCGGATATATTTTTTTCTGTACATTTACTTACCGTCATTCCACTGAACAACATGATTAATCCTAGTGTCACTTGTATTAATCTCAGCCACATTTTGGCAACTAACAAAAATTCAATAACAGCTGACAATTTTCAATTGAGGCAAATGTTATTTTAATGGATTTACATTGATAATAATCGAATCTGTTGGGTTCATTACGCTTTTCATATGCTTTGTATTGGTAGAAAAAAAGCGATATTGATAAAATATATGTATATAAACAAATATATCTTACGCTTCATTAAACATCCAAACTCAAAGAGATGGACTAAGAGTATACCCTTTGTTAAAACTTTTAAATGTAGATTGAGAACTTTTACATATTTTAGATCTATTTATTGCTAAAATTTACAGACTACGGTTTAAATTTAAAAAACTTATAATTTGTATAACGTATTAAAAATATAAATTACTTAATTTAAAAATTGTATATTGAAGGATATTAGAAAATCAGGCAGTCTACACCATAGAATATTTTAACAAAAATTGTTAATAAAAAAATACATTAAAAAAAATAGAAAAAAAATAGCAAACAAAAGTTAAATTAAAGAATATTAAATTATATTGAAGGATTTATGAAAAACAGTCGGTCTACACCATAGATAATATAAACAGAAAATTTATTTATTTTTAAAATAATAAAAATAAATATTTTTATTTAAGAGATAATTGACTAAATTTTACAATCAAATTTTTCAAGTAAATTAATAATTGATATGCTTAATTTACAACTCAAAATTCGATCAATATTTAACAAGACTCATAAATTTTGAAGGATTTCGGAAAAACACACAGTCTACACCACAGAGTATTTAGACTGAAAATTTATATTATAAATAATACAAAATAATTTTAATTTAAGAGACAACTGTTTAAATTTTAAAATCAAATTCTTAAAATAAATTAAAGACATGAAATGCATAAATTACAACTTTAAATCAGATCAATTTTAAATGAGATTAAAAAATTTAAAAACATTATCTTAAAACTTTGGAGATCAATCGAGAAATTTATACGAATTTCCTCTAAAATATAAGTATATTACAAATATCTTATAGACATGATTAAGCCCTTGTCAGGCCCTGAGAACTAAATGCGTCATAAGAACAAAATAAAAATATATTTTATTTATTGCACAATACATGATATATTTTTTATGTTTTGTTGGTAATATGATTCGAATAAAGTGGCCTAGTTCAAAGACCAATAACCGAATTGAACGCCCACTTAAGCAGATTTTACATACATAGATTTGTAATGTATTTAAAACACGCTTATGTGGATTCGATCGGCTATTGACTTTAATGCGATGCATTCAAAAATTCTTGGAAATTCATATATGTATATTAAAAAAAATGTTAACAATTTCCTGTTATGGGTTTTCAATTACAAATCCAAGCAAATTGTCTTGCACTTTTTCACACCAAAAAGTAAATACAACATGCATACAAAAAAACACTTTGACTCATTCAGTGTTTTTTTTTTTTTTTATACAACTTATTCCCCCTTTTTCCTTTTTTCCCTTTTTTTCCTTCCTTTTTTCTTTCATTTTTTGGCCAAGTCAGCATTGAGAGTTGGCCCAGCCAATGTGGCGTATACGTGTTGTCCCCAACATACAACATGTTTAATGACAACGCTTTTACGCAGTCAATTGTACAGTTGATACCCTGTAAATATAAGCAGCGGGTATACAGAAAGTATAGCTTTTTATAGTTAAGTAAAGTTTAATTTTCTTTCACTTGTATTTTAAACTGAAATAAAACGAAGAGTTTTTATTTCAATATTTTATTTTTGAAAAGTTTTATTTAATTTATTTATTAGTTTCTATAAAAAGCGATCGTTTTTTGTTCTAATTGTTCTAAAATAGTTAACTTATTTCAATATTATTAGACTATATTTTGTTTAATTTAAAATTGTATTTTAAAATAGATTTACAGTGTCAATAATTTCTATGAATTTTTACTCTTTATTTTATTTTAAAATAGTTTATTTGTTTTCATAAAAGCAATAGAATTTCGGTCTATATTTTATATATAATATTTTAAAGTAGTTTTTCTGTAACTAATGTTTTTTGGTCTACCTTATTTACTTTTTGGTTAAAATATGTAACTTATTATATATTATATTAATTTTATATTTTAGTTACATTTAAAATACTTTACTTCAATAAAAAATTCATATTTTCGGCTTCAATTTCATTTTAAAATTTAATAGTTTAATAATATTAATAGAAGCTATGAATTTTCGCTCTATAATCTATTTTATTTTATTTTATAATTAGTTTAAATAAAAGCGATAGATTTTAGGTTTATATTTAATAAATACTATTTTAAATAGTTTCAGTGTATCAATATGTTTTTGATCTATTTTACAACCTTAATTATGTATTTTTAATACTTTAATAATAATGTATAATAAAACATACTTTTTTCAATATGAAATATTAACTTTCCGTCGAAATTTCATATTTTTTATAATTTGCGCCCGAAAGTATGCAGACATATTTTTTAAATTACTAGAATTCTTTTTAGAGATTTCTCCAAAAATATTTTGTGTTATTAAATTAGTTTTTAAATATTCAATGAATATATTTTTTAGTCTATTTGGTTGTTGCAATAATTTGTAAATATTCATATTTATGGGTACAGCATTTTATATATATTTTTAATTTTTTCTAATTTTAATTTTTAAATATTTTTTTAAAACTGTTTTTTTTGTATTATTTTTAAAATTTAAATTTTTATGTGTACAACATTTAATATATATTTTTTGTGTATATTTTAAACTGTTTTCAAAAGCAAAAGTTTTGATTGCTTCAATTTTTCTAATTTATTTTATGTATTTTATGTACGGGGTATCTGCTAGTCGAAAGCATGCTAATTATTTTAAATGTAGGCAGCACATACGATATTAATAAATTTTTGCAAACGCGTTCATATTTCGAAATGTCAACACCAACACCTGCATTTTCAAAAGTGGCTCAGGTGATATACATATATATGTATAAATATATATATGTATATATACATATATACTGATTGAACGGTTGTTATTTTGTGCATTGTCTTGTTAAATTTAGTGTAATTCTGGGAAAAGTTATATGGAGTGAAAACCGATGCGTTTTTGCGCCAAAAAAAGTCAGTGACCTCTCCCACGAAAAGGCTTCGCCACTTGATTTTTTGGCTTAAATACAAATATAACTGCTTATTGAATGAAAAATCTTTTTTTTTTAATATATTTTTGAATGAAAAATTGCTTTGGTTTATCACATCAAATTGCAATTGCAATAAATCTGAATAAATTGAAATCAGAGCGAAACAGAACTTGATTTTGTTAGCCATGTTTACTTGACTCTATCTATAGAGTGTGTCCGGTTACCAAATCAACAACTGCCTCTAATTGGTGTCACATTTAACGTAACGCTGACATTTATCAGATATTATTGTATCTCTAACTTTCTATCTTTAAAAGTGTTGCCAACTGTTCATGGCTTAAAATAGCTATAATACCATTTAAAAATAGCTAGATAGATAAAAATAGCTAAAATAACTCCAAAGAAAAAGCTATTTTAGTTTAGTCAAATATATGTAACAGGCATAAGAGTTCCAAATCAATATTAAAAATAGAGAAAAAATAAATATAACAACAACTGTATAAAATAGTAATCAAGAATAAATAATTTGGAATATTTCCAGATGTTTTTTTTAAATTAAAAATAGCTATAATTCCCGCTAGCCGCTATTTTACAATTTATCCCGCATTTGCTAGTTGCAAAAAGCTAGATCTAGCGTGAAAATAGCTTAATTGGCAACACTGATCCTTATCTCTCTCTCTCTCTCTCTGTTGCAGATTCGTGCTTGCGTTGCCAGGCGGAGAATAAGCGGGATGTTTTGGGACGTCAGGACTGTGTTGTTGTTTGGGGCGAGTGCAATCATTCGTTCCATCATTGCTGCATGTCCTTGTGGGTCAAGCAGAACAATCGTTGTCCTTTGTGCCAACAGGAATGGTCCATTCAGCGCATGGGCAAATAAATAATTCAATAATTTCCATTATAATACTTAGCTTTTAAGCCCACTGAAATAAACACTTAAAAAATTTGATAATATAAAAATTAAAAAATGCAAAAAAAGTTACATGCCCCGGGTGAGGCTCGAACTCACGACCTTAAGATTATGAGACTTACGCGCTGCCAACTGCGCCACCGAGGCCTTGTGTATGTCGCCGCCTATCGATATACATGTTTCTAGAATCATTCTAAAAAGCATTCAAGTCGTTGGTTGTACAGCTTTTGCTTTTGCTTATGTTTAGAATTGTTCTTGACGTGTTTTTGTAGGCCACCTGCAGGCGCCGCAATGAGCTTTCGCTTGGAAAACGGTCTAAAAAACTCCACTTGATTTGTATAAGTTATTGGCAAAGCGTCCACCACCTGTCCCTTTGGCGCAGAGGATAGCGCGTTGGACTTCTAATCCAAAGGTCGCGGGTTCGATCCCCGCAAGGGATGTAACTATGAACTCTGGTAAAACGGAAGTTCGGTAAATTTTTTTTTTAATTTGATTTTATTTAACATTCATGGTAACTTAGATAACAACATGCTTTGCTTGCAGCTGATCACGCTTTTGGCTGCAGAGACGGCGACAAATTTCGCTCTAGCACCGGACTTTTTAACTGCAATTTCTCAACATTGGCAGCAGTTTCTATTATGGTAGCGTCAGTCAGGCGATTAGCACGCATATCCTGTATGGAAGCTGTTAAAATAAATGATCCTAATTAATTATCAGCTGTGAGTATAAATTATTAGAAACTTACGGCTATAAGGTGTATGTTTATCTGATACGATACTCTCCAGATTGTAACCAACGAATCCCACAACTACAGCCACTGGCAATGTGAAATAAACCGCATTGCGCCGCAAAAGTGCCATTATTACCGGCCACATTTTGTAATTTTGTTGATTTATTTAATTGTTTTTAAGAATGCAAATCTTCTTTATGAACGGAGTGGCAACATTGGGACCAAAAACGGTGTGGCAGCCTTGGGTTCCCGGAAAAAGGTCCATCCCGTTAGGACGTTGGGTTCATTTTACAATCCGGAACGGGAGTCGTTCATAACAAGTTCGATTGAACAACGATGAGCACGTTGCCACCCCGTTTTCCGACTCTATTGCACAAGAAAAATAAACATAAACAGAATAAAGTTAGAGCGAGACGTGAGAAGAGTGCGAAACTTATTATTGTTGTAACAAATTAACGTTGGACTGCTAAAATAGCAAAGTAAAATCTCTTTTAAAAAAAAAGTTGGAAAACAAAAATTGAATAGTTTCGAAGGCTTGTGGGGCGTTAAGAATTTATTGAGCGAGTGTAATGTGCATAAAAATACCTAGAAATAACAGTCGAAACAAAGAGGTGGAAATCAAATGCAAAGAAAAACTAATTTACGCATTAAGAAGTAATCGGCTCAGTCGCAATTGCAGTTTGCTATAATGTATAATTATAACGACGCAACAGCAGCAGCAACAACAACGCAAAAGAACAAAGAACTTCAGTGCATCAACTACCAATTGGTACAACAGCAACAACAACTAAAACGACAACAGTGAGAGCAAGAACAACAACAATAACGGCAGCAGCCGCAGTGCGACGCATAATTTCCTGCTTACCCACACACACACGCAAACACTCAGACACCAAAGAGCGAGTGTGGGAAGAGGACGCCGCGGCGTAACGGCTGACCAACAAAGAAAAATATCTTCGCAAAGAGAGTGAGAAACTGAAAGAGAGCAAGAGAGAGAGAGAGAGGGCAACGACAGCAATTCGCGGCGCACATAAAATGACCAATTCGAATCATCGTCATCATCGTATCGATGTAAGTCGAATCTCTTTCTATTATGTATAAACTATAATTTTTTAATAATATGCATGCATCTTCTCACTAGTAGACGGAAGAGCACGTATCTATGTATGTAAGTTGTTTGTTCTCACACAAAACTTGTCAAACGATAAACAAAAACAGAACTTTGTTTGAGTAAGAGTTGGGGGAGGGGGGTAATGTGGTTGTGGTTGTGATGTTTCCTTTGCTTTGTCTCGACTGACTGGGAATGCAATTGAAACGGGACAGACAATCAAAGCAATAAATGACAATAAATGCAACAACAAGCAGCTTCCTTGCCTCTCATTGGCTGTGTGTACATTACAGCTGTATATAAACATACAGTGACTCTCAGCCTTTTTGACCCACTACTCCTACATATAACAACTAATAAATGAATTAATAATTTATTGGGAAGCATATAAAACTTAAATATTTATGCAGTTTTGTTAAATAATGTTCAAAATTGAACATTTGATTTTCTATGTTTATTACATCTGAATTAGAGTAAAAAATGTAGAGATTCTAATAAGCTGGAAGCCACTGTAGTTGTTGCTCTTTTGTTTGCGCGCATCAGCCAAAACACTTACTCACCCACACACACACACACACAATCGCACGCACGCACGAAGGCACACCAATACATGCATACATAGCAAACTTCAGACAGAGAGGCATTAAGAGACAGTAAACAAGATTGGCGCCCTCTGCTTGGACCCCGTTAAACTGCAATTGCACACACACAAACACACACATGGGCAATTCCTTTTCTGATTTCTTTATAAGTATTTTTTATTTTTATGGCAAAGTTGGTTCTTTGTCGCCTTTGTTGGCGCTGTTGCACCCAAAACCCACTCCTTAAAAAGTGCAAGTGTCCCAACCCCGAACTTGTGTGTGTCTCTCTGTTTGTCTTTTTTTTAACACAAGTTAACAACGACTTTACGGCTTTAGCAAAAGTGCAATAAACTCGTTGACGCTGTTTTGTCCACATCCCCCCTCAACACAACCCAATCCAAGGCAAGGTCTGCCCTCTCAGTTAATGACCAGTGTCGTCGGCAACTTCTTACTCTTTGAAGTCTGCAATGTAAATAAGTAAACATGAAAGAGTGAGAGTGTGAGAGTGAGAAACCCACTCTCTTAACAGTTGTCAAACTAATGCTAATTGCTAAAGGGTCAGAGGCAGAGACGCTGACTGAGCAGCTGGCAGCGCTGGATTTGGTTGACAGTTAAATAAAATAAATAGATAAACGAACACATTTGTTAGTAAAATTTATCTGGTTAGTGTTGCAAACTAGTTTAAGAGCATTAATAATTATTGCAACTTTTTCTAATTGCAACAGAAAAAACAGCTGACATGAAAGTGATAATGTCTGGCAGCGCTAAAAAGTGAATGCAGATTTACAAATACATGTATACATTTACATACATATATGTAAGGCAGCAGTGGAATTTTTAGTTGTTTCCATTCCGACATTTGTTTTTGTTTGTCCAACGCGTTACGACGCTCTCTCTCCCGCTCTTTCACACTCCAACACAGACACACACACACACGCACGCACATTGCTCACGCTCTCATTGAGACTTTTGTGTTGATTTTTAGTTGTTTATTTTTGTGGGTGCATTGCACCGCCCCCGCGCACGCAACGGTCGTTAGTCTGTATGTATGTATGTATGTATGCGTGCATATATTTATGTATATGCATGGCTATGTGTGTGTGTGTGACCCCACATGCATTTTTTGACGCTCACAGAGCGCAGGCAGCGCAGTCAGCGCAGTTGAGTTTCAGCTGTTCGCTCGCTCAGTTTTCATTCTGCGCTCTGTTATCCATGTCGTCGTCGTCGTCGCGGTCGCTGTCATTGTCTCGCGTGTCTGCATTTATTCTGGTTGTGTGATTTTGGTTTTTCCAGTGCAGCAACATAAAAGAAATATTAGAAATATATATATATAGAATTTGTTGTGTGAAAATCGAGTATATATAATTAAAAAGTGCGCGTGGGCGCACACTATGTAAAGTTCTGAAACTAAAACTTAATCAAACGTCAGCAGCCTTTAAAAACATAAACAAATGGTATGCTCTGCATTTGTTTATAGATTAAAAATTGTTTATTTTTTTCTATTGTCCAATAAATTTACTCTCCCAGTGTAATGTATGTGTGTGTGTGTTGGTGTAATTTGCACATTTCGTTTTATTTGCAGTGTGTTTTTTTTGTGCTTGCAAATTGTTGTTTTATTGCGCCCGTCAGCTGTTCTATTCTCTTTATCGCTGTCTGTTTTGTGCTCAAGCTGTTGTTGTTGTTGTTGGTACCGTAGACTTTTGCAATTTGGCCATTGTTGTGCTTTATTTTGTGCCTGTTTTTGTGATAAGATTTTTCATTTCGTTGTGTTTTTATTGCGTCTTGCTTTTGATTATTTTTTGCGTGTTCGCATAATTTGTGTGTGTGTGTGTGAGTGAGAGTGTGTATGTATGTGCATATATGCAAAAATATGTAGCACAGATATTGCACACAGCTGACCCACTTTTTGTTGACCTTGTGGCCCTCTATGTACTGTATATAGATACATATGTATGTAATACATAAAAGTCTGCCTATCAGTGCAATTATAACAACAACAAGATGATTTGATTGCTTTTGGCCATGGCTTATATAAATGCAGCACAGTTGTCATGTATATAATATCTGGTTGCTATTGTATATAATGTGCATTTGTTTATTCTTTTGACCATAACATTTGTCGAGGCCATGTTACTAGCATTTCACTTTTCATTTTCTATTTGTTTTTTATCAATAACTTTTGTCAGAATGTAAATTTGTAATATTTGTTTACTTTTTTTGAGACGATCCATATATGCACTCACACACACTCAAACAAATTCGCGCTCTTTTCTTCACTCTCTCTTGCTTGTTGTACTCTTTGTATTTGCTTTTGACAATCGCTCGTATTGCTTGCTCTTTCCCACCTTCTATTGCGTTTATTTACGTCCTCTCAGCTGTTTGCATGGTCTAGCGGTACTTTGCCTTAGGCATTTTACGTGCTGGACAGTGCACTGTGGAAGGGGGTGAGAGAGAGCGGTCAGAGCGGAGCGGAGAGAGAGGTTAATGTGAACAGAATCACGTATTACGTGTGCGGAACGGACGCCATAAGTTGCACGACTTGAATGCAAATGCACATGTGCGAGGGCAGTTTCAACAGTTGTAAATATATATATGTATATGTATTTACACATATTTGCATATAAACAATTATTATATACTCTTTGAGCGATTCTCGCAAAATCCGTGTGACCATCGCATTTTATTGTGTCAAGTAAACAGTGTGCACCTAATAAAGCGAAATGAATTGAAGCTATTTAGTTTAGTTTCGTTTACGACGAATCCGAATTATGAATAGAAATTTAAATTTGAATTTGAATTGAAATGAATCTACTCAAGCACTTTCTGACTAGTTGACGACGTGTGAGATACATTTACATATGGATATATGTACATACATATGTACATTTGTGGGCCATAAGTTCATTCTTCCTTTTTGCAGTTGCGTTGTTTTCTCTTATTTATAACTTGAGTGTGATTTGATTGAGTGTAAATGTGTAAACAAAACAAAATTCGTGCTAAAAATGTACTCAAATTTATTTTTATTAAATTTTAATTAAATTTAAATTGTCATCTGCTTAAAGTTTACATTAAATAAATAAATGAAAAACATTTACAGTCAGTGAAGTAATTGTTTTAATAAAAATAAAAATTCACATATGCATCTTATTTTTTTTAAATATAATAAAATGAAAAAGAGAATTATAAACAAAGGCACGTTTTTTTTTGTTCAAAATAAAATGTTAATTTTTTTCTTTGTCAAAACAATAGTTTGACATACAATATTATACATAATTCATAGAGTTTTGCTCAATTAGACCAAACGAAGGCTACATTTATTCTCGAGCCTTATTTGATCATGTTAATAATGACATTATATGTGCATGTGTGTACATATGTATATCTGGCACACATTTACATATACATATATCAATTACACTCATGTGTAAATATTAATTTAGTCCTCCCTATCAGCAATTTTAGATCTATAATGTGACAATTGTGAAGCTTTATGATACTATATAGATATGTACATATGTAAGGTAGTGTTGCCAACTTTTTGCGGCCTAAAATAGCTATATCAACAATTGAAAATAGCTAGAAAAGGCTAACAAAATTACAAGAAAACTAAAGAAAAAGCTATTTTAGTTTTTATGTTGATTATATCCCTTGAATGCATCCCTTGAAAATAGAAAAATTTATATAACAGGCATAATCGAGAAGATTTAACCATGTCCGTCTGTCAAAAAAAAGGTTATATAAAATAGTAATCAAGAAATAATAATTTGGAATATTTCCAGTAGTTTTTTAAAAATCGCTATAATTCCCGCTAGCCGCTAATTGACTATTTGTCCCGCATTTGCCAATTGCAAAACGCTAGATCTAGCGGGAAAATAGCTAAATTAAGTGTGTATACGACCCTGGCACAACTAGAAAGATAGAAAGATATATTTTGTAGTTAGCATGTTGCACATTTATAAAAATTTAAATATATTAAAATATATTAAATATATTTCAATTTCTTGATTTATATTATTTAAATTAAAATTTATTAGAAATAAAATAAGATAATATTTATCATGGATAATTATTTTTTATTTTTCAATTTATATTTATGCTAAAATATATTATACAAAAAATAAAATAATATTTATTATGTATATTTATTTTTATATCTCTTCAATTATGTTTGATCTAGGCTTAATTTGTTAATGTTTCTATTTAAATGTTCGTTTCTATTGGACACTGTATTTTTCTTTGACTCTTACTGGTTATTTCCCGTCTTCCAGTCTTCCAGTCTTCCAGTTATTGAGCCGATCAACAAGTTCCATTCCAGCAGCTGTTATTTGTATTTTTTGTTGTTGTTCTGATGTCTTTTTATTATTGTTGTGTTTGGTCGCTTTACTCAAATTCGCAACACGTTCGATTGCCTTTTTTTTTAAATTGGCTTTGATGGTTTTTCATTTAAGCTGAATGTATGGCATTCATTTAAAATATATTTGTATGTATGATAGGGGGGAGGGGAAAAGTCTGGCACATGGTCATTGACTGTCCGTCAGTTTTGGTTCGTCGTCGTCGTCGTTGTCGTCAGTCTCAAGCATAACACAAAGCGAACGAGTTGTTCTTCACTTTTTATCGTAGATCATTTATTTGGCCATATCATTGAAAATCGAATTCGATATCGAATTAAATATTTTGTATGTACATTCAATTTCGAATTGTCAATTCGTCAACCTTGGGCAACAATTTATAATCTGATTTAATATGTATTTATTTCTGTTGTTCTTTTTCTCCACGTGCGAATAGCAAATGAAAAAGTAAAGCGACAAAAAAAAGAAATAAAAACAAATGCAAAGTTGCATAAAATAAGTGCAGTTAAAGAAATAAAAGGGACAGTGATAACTAAAAGTAAATGAACGCAGCTCCAAATTTGACTACGTGACTTTGAGAGAGCGAAAGAACAGCAGGAGGAGGAAGAGGAGAACGCGACGCCGCGCCGTCTCTTTTTGCCATACATTTATGGTTTGTTTTCATTATTTACTGTAAGCAGCAGCAACAAGAAGGAAGCAGATAGCGTGTGAGAGAGAGAGAAGGGAAGCAGCGTATCATCAAAAGACGCAATTTGTGAATAATTTAATCGTGCATTCACACGAAGACAGCGAAGAGAGAGAGAGAAGAGTGACTGACTGAAGCTACACTCCAAGAGAGCGAGCAAGTTAAAGAGTTAAAGCTTTTGAGAGAAGAGCTTACACGCACGTCGCGACGCTTAATGTTTGCGCGCAGTGGAATTAGCGCTTCCCCCAATGGTGGCAATGGCGGGGGTGGTGGCGGTGGGAGAGGAAGCAGCGACGGTGGCGGCAGTAATGGCGGCGCTGCTGCTGGCAGCATTGAACTGTTATGTCCACCCAGTGGCAGCAGCAGCATTAGTGGCAGCGGCAGCTTTAGCAGCAGCGGCGCAAGTACAACAGCAACTAACAGCACCAGTGTGAGTGCGTCGACGCCAGCAGCGGCATCGCCATCGCAGCAAGCAGCAGCAGAGATTAGTGAGAGTAATAACAATGCGAATGCCAATCGTAATCTGAGCTTACAACTGTGTAATAATCATAACAACAATAACAACAACAATAATCATCACAACAACAATAATAATAATCATAATCATAGCGGCAGTACAAATCTTATCAGCGGCATCTGCAGCAGCATTTGGCGTACCGCAACCTTTGGCAGCGCTGCGCCCATTGCAAGCATAATGGCAGCCAATAGCAGCAGCAACAGCAGCAGCGCTGCCAGCAGCAGCGTCAGTTATTCGTCCAACGGTTGCTCAACAGGTGACGAAGTCTGCATTGTTGAGCAGCAGCAGAGCAAGCGTACAGTGGCCACCAACACCAATTTGCAAATGCAGCTGGACGAGTCCGTAAGAAAACACACAAAAGAAACAAAAAAAAAAACAAATATTCTTGCTTTGATTTTGGTTTCCACTCTACTCCACCTCCACTCTCGATATGGCATCTCTCAACGGTCATTCATCAAGGCAGCCATCTTGTCACGCCTCTCCTTGCCTTGCCCCATGTCTAGCCACTCTTTCCTCTTTTTCTCTATCTCTCCCTCGCTGAGCCATTGTTCATCAATTAATTTGTTCAGTTCTTTGTTCTTTTCTTTTATTGCGTTTAAGAATTTTTGGGGCAGCCTCAATTCAGATTGAAGTTAATTGTTTTGTTTTGGTACAGCAAATTCATTAAATTTCTATTAAAATTGTTTCATATATATATATATTTTTTTAAACTATGAATTGTACACATTTAAAAAAATGTTGCAACTCAAAATTTGTCACTTTTAAGTTTACATGTTTCAACTGTTGTTCATCATGGTTCATCCCAAGGTGCATGTACTACAAGGTGATGTATTCCCCACAGTTGCTCTCATTTTGTGTACTTTATCCGGACAGCATGAAAGCAATCGTTGGTACATGGTGAAATTATAATAAGGTGGTGAATTTGCTTACTTTGTGACTGCACCACTTGGTTAATAAATTCACCATGCTTTGGTCACCTTGTAGTAATTCCACCATGGTTCATCATAGACATTTATCGACTGGAATACAACAGTTATTCCTCTCTTCATTTGTATGCAGAGACTAATTGCAAGTAATTTGTTTTTTCTATCTTTTTGCAGCAAACATTCCTAGGCGCCACCGAACTGGACGATGAGCTAATCAAACAACTGCCAAAGGAGGTATTGCTGCGTGTTTTCTCCTACCTGGATGTCGTCTCGCTATGCCGCTGTGCTCAGGTGGGTGTGACCGACCACCCAAATACCCAATTTAATCAAATGAACATGAAGAAAAATGAATCATTTGCCATTTTGTAATTGCAGGTGTGCAAATATTGGAACGTACTTGCCCTAGACGGTTCCAGCTGGCAAAAAATCAATTTATTCGATTTTCAACGTGATATTGAGGTGCGTACTTTTGGTAGAACACACACTCTTTAACATTGTCACTCATATACACTGTCCTACAGGGTCCGGTGATTGAGAATATATCGCAAAGATGCGGCGGTTTTCTCAAATCACTATCGTTGCGTGGTTGTCAATCGGTGGGAGATCAGTCAATCAAGTAAATAAATTTATCGATATACCCAGTGTTGCCAGATAAGCGAAAAAAGAAAAGAAGTAAAAAACGCGATCTGGCAACACTGATGTATGTTCTCAAATTAATTTATACTTTCATACTGTTTTTTAAATAGAACTCTAGCAAATCACTGCCACAACATCGAACATTTGGATCTGTCGGAGTGCAAGAAGATCACAGATATATCCGTCACCGATATAAGCCGATATTGCAGCAAATTGACAGCCATTAATTTGGACTCCTGCTCCAACATAACAGACAATAGCCTCAAATATATATCAGATGGCTGTCCGGTAAATATAATTAATAACTTTTATAATTAAATTGATCATTTGATTTTTTGTATATTTTTTTAGAACCTGCTCGAGATCAACGTGTCCTGGTGCCATTTGGTCTCGGAAAATGGTGTCGAGGCTTTGGCTCGGGGTTGTGTCCGTCTGCGAAAGTTCAGCAGTAAAGGTTGTAAACAGATTAACGACAATGCCATCACGTGCCTGGCTAAATACTGTCCCGATCTAATGGTGCTAAATCTACACAGTTGCGAGGTAATTAACTCATCTCCCATTTCAACTCTTATACACTGATAAAATAGAAATAGGTTCTTTAATCAAGATTTTGGTCTCGAAACTGAGGAAAAGTTAGAAACACATCTTGTTTTTAAATACTCAATACAGAAATATAAAAATAGTGCAGGTTTTTGAATTTTAAATATTTTTAGGGTTAATAATTTGTTCCTAAAATGGTCTTATATAATATTAAGAAAATAAGAAGCGTTATTCATTGCTTGACATGAAGAAAAACTTAATGCTCTTATTAGCCTGCAAAATAATATTATCTGGTTACTGGAATGGTCCAGTGTAATGTTGATTTTATTATAATTTGATCTCATATAAATTTGGTTTGAAAATTTCGATTATTTCGATTTTACTGATTATTAATTACTTTGAACTGCCATAACTTTGTCAAAACTTAATCAATTTCCTTCCGCAATGTAAATTTGAGCATGATTTTACCTCTAAATTCGTTCTGCATTTAAATTTTGTTCAATTTGAAAATTGTAAATTTTTCGAAAATTTCAAAAATTTTCATACTTACCCTTTGTATTTTTCAAAAAATTCGAAATTTTAAAAATTTTAAAATTGAACAAATTTTAAATGCAGTACAAATTTAGAGGTAAAATCATTACTAAATTTACATTGCGCAAGTAAATTGATTGATTTTTGACAAAGTTATGGCAGTTCAAAGTTATCAGTAGCTGCGACGGCCAGGACCGAAATTAACCCTTATAAATGAATCGGTTACTAAACGGTTATTTCGGTTTAAAGAGTTTCGGTTTATGGGTTTTGGTACAGCGGAAAAAAATATTTTCGGTTACAAATTTCAATCGATTAAAGGTTACGGTTTCGGTTAAGGTTTTAATCACTGATTTGAAGTAATGTTTTATTTCAATTTTGACATAAGAAGTTGATTAAAATTTTAAAATAGAAATTTAAAATGTATAAAATTGAAATTAGTTTGTGTCTAAGTTAAATTTAAATTTAAAATGTATAAAATTGAAATTAGTTTGTGTCTAAGTTAAATTTAAATATTGTTGTGATTCCCAAAATTTATAAGTCTAAAAGAAAGTCGATTAAATGATCTATTTCCGATTTCTGTTGGATATATCTTCCAACATCGCTTAATTGTTAATTTTGGTCAGTGACAGCGCAGTTGATCATAGTCCATTATCTGTTAAAACCAAATTAATTAGTAAATGTTCTTCAATATATAATTAATTTTTACTGTTAAGACCTTAGATGTCTGGTTTTCATAGAGTCCAAGATACGATGGATATTGGACATCACATCTCCAGGGATTATTGGCTAACCAGATTTGTTTCAGTGTCAGGTTGTTCCCAAAATAGTTAATGTGTATTATGGGAGTTGTCAATTGATTGCCATTCAAATATAAATAGTTCAAATTGGGAAAGCGCTGGAAACCATTGATTCTTATGCTGGAAAGCCTGTGAAAAAAGATAAACACATGAGATTAGATTAGAGAATTTTCCTATAATGTTTTAAAATTAAGTAAAGTTCAATTTTATACCGAAAGCTTGCGAATGAAAAAAAAAAACCTCAAATAGAGATTTATCATAAATGAATCATTTACCAACACTAGTTTTCTCTATTTAAAAAAAATCAATGTAACAATATTTTAGCAAATAAAATACACAAATTTATTTAATGTAAATGGTAAATAGGCCAAAAAATGGTCAGAGCAGAGAAGAGTAGTGTTGGTTAACGAAAAAAAGTAAATTTTGTATGAAAAGTTTTTAGAAATAAAAGTCTTTAAAGACTTTTAGTTTATTACTCAAAAATAATATTCTTTAAAGACCTTTAAATGTATTATTCAGAAATAAAAGTCCTTAAAGACTTTTAGTTTATTACTCAAAAATAATAGTCTATAAAGATTTTTATTAAAAAAAATCATCAAAAAATTATTTAAAAGACTGAAAAAATAAACATTAATAATAATGATAATTTTTAATTTTTTTTTTTTAGTCACAAATAATTAGTAAATTTGATTTTTTAAATAAGGCTTTAATATTCATTAAAAGGGTTTTTTGGCTTATTCCCTATAACTGTTGTGGTCCCTGATGAAAACTTTAAAATACAATTAAAAAAGAAAACATTAAAAAAATCCCCAACTAATTTTTGGCCCTAAATTCATGAAACTTTGGTCATTTTATTACCTGCAGTTGGACAAAATTAGTTCCTGTAGAGTTGCAGATTCCAATGCATTGGGAATATCAGTAATCAAATTATGAGATAGATCTAATTTATTAATTTTCGGCAGACTTGAGAGGGCATTATCCTCAATTGTGTTTATATTACACCAACTCATGTTGAGATTGATTAACGAGTTGGAAATAATTCCCGTCATCTTTTGAATATTGTTGTGACTCAAGTTTAGATCAAATAATGCATTATTGTCACTTATTAGGTGTTCATTGAAATGGACAATCTTGTTATAAGCCAGATTAAGATTATCGAGAGATTGTAGTGAACTAAAACTATCGATATCTATTTGCGTTATATTATTTTCAGACAGTTCCAACGACTTTAGATATAAATTGTTGGCAAATGTGCTTGCATTAATAGATTCCAAAGCGTTGCCTTTTAGACTTACATAGCGAAGTCTCCGAAATTCACTTAAATCGATTTGTTGAAGATTACAGTAGGATAAATCCAGACCCCGCATCAATTTCAGCTTTTTCAAATGATTTTCACTTAAGTTCAGCTGCAGTGACGGATTATGTGATAGATTTAAGCCATAATACCAAGAAGTCACTTCAATTTGTTGTAGATTACAATTACTAAGATCTAATTTATTTAATTTGGGTAATTCCCTCAATGTTGGCAATTCATTATTTGCCATCCTTAATTCCGTGAGACTTGGCAGCTGATTTTTGAAATTAAGATTCGCTGTGGTGATGTGACAACCTGAAATAGAGATGGAGAAATATCGATGCATCGATGTTTTCTATACAATTTTAAAACATCGATGTTTGATTGCGACTATCGATGAGTGTTGATTGTCAGTGCTGCGATTTTAGCGATTTTATTGCTAGACTTAGCAATTTTTTAATTGTTAAAGCTAGAAAAATTGTTGACATTAGCTACAAATTTAGCAATTTGGAAAAATGCATTTCTTCATCGTATTTGTTATGCTAAAATCCATTTTGTCAAATAGGAAAACACTTTAAATCAGGGATTAAAACCTCTACCGAAACCGTAACCTTTAACCGATAAAAACCGATTGAAATTTGTAACCGTAACTGAAACCGTGACCGAAAAAAATGTTTTCCGTTGTACCGAAACCCATTAACCGAAACTCTTAAACCCAAATAACCGTTTAGTAACCGATTCCTTTATTAGGGTTAATTTCGGTCCTGGCCGTCGCAGCTACTGAGCAACTTTGATAACTTTGAACTGCCATAACTTTTTCAAATGTCAATCAATTTCATTGAAGAAAGTAAATTTAATCATGATTTTACCTATAAATTCGTTCTGCACTTAAATTTTTTCATTTTTAAAATTTTTAAAATTTCGAATTTTTCGAAAAATACAAAGGGGTTAGTATGCAAATTTTCAAAATTTTCGAAAAATTTAAAATTTTCAAAATGATCAAAATTTAAATGCAGAACGAGTTTAGAGGTGAAATCATGCTCAAATTTACATTGCGTATGGAAATTGATTAAGGATTAAGAAAGTTATGGCAGTTTGAAATTATTAAAAATCAGTACATTACACTGGATCATTCCAGTAACCAGATAACACTATTTTCCAGGCTAAAAAGAGCATGTAAAACAATTAATAAAGCTCCTTATTTTTTATTTTTTTGTGAACCGAAACCAACCGATATTTTTAAACCGAAATTTATAAAAAACCGCTAGCCATTACGAAACCGACTCTCCAAGATTTTGCATAACCGATAACCGAAAACCTTAATTCGAGCATAACCGAAACCGTAACTGAAACCGATATTCGTTTCTGTTTTAATCCCTGTTTTAAACATATTTATTCAAATATGTTGATAAATTTGCATTTTTTTTTGTCATTTTAGCCAATAATAAAAGCTATAAATAATACTAGCCAAAAAATATAGTAAAAAAGAACTCTTGCAGTTACCGAATATTATTTTTCGTTTGAAATAAATTAATAAATTTATTATGTTTACTAATTTTAAACATAAATATCTGTTTTCTAAATATATTTAAATTTCCAAACCAATTTAATACATTTTTATCGATGTTTTTCCTACAAAATCTTCGAAAACATCGATGGTCACAACAAACATCGATGTTTCTTCACCTCTAACCTGAGATATCCAGTTGATCAAGGTTGTAGCTTCTCAGTTCTTGATTAAAGCTATCAAAACGATTGCCACTTAGATTAAGACGGTACAATGTTGGTACATGCGTAAAGGCCACGTTAGCATTAATATCGGTCCAGCTGGTTATCGAGTTATTGGCCAACATTAAATCGGATAGAAAACTGAAATCCTTAAGTGCATCCACATCAAGTTTATCTATCTGATTGTCGGATAAATCCAGATGCGAAAGATACTTAATATTTGCAAATTGGCTGGGAAACTTATTGAATTTATTGCCCGATAAGATTAATTCAATGGACATGTTATTATTATTTTGAAATTCATTTAATCCGAATATCTGCAATTCCGACAAGTTATTTTTGGACAAGGACAATTTTAAAAGTTTTGGCAGCTGTTCTTTGCAATTGAGATTCACAGTGCTAATGTGAGACTCGGAGATATCCAAGATTTTTATTGAGTCACTTATCAGTTGTTGATTAAAGCTACCTAAACGATTGCCACGTAAACTGAGACTCCACAAATATGGCAGATGATTAAAGGCAACATTGGCATTAATATCGGTCCAGCTGGTTATCGAATTATTATCCAATATCAAATTTGATAGAAAGTTGAATCCTTTAAGCGCATCCACATCAAGTTTATCTATATAATTATTGGACAGATCCAATTTTGCGATTTTCTTATTCGCATATTGACGGGGAAACTCTCGGAATTTGTTGCCCGATAAGAATAAGGTTTTATAAGTATCGTCGGGTATATTATCAATATTGGGATATTCACTAAGTCCTTGGTTGGTACAGTCTATATGCCACTCGCTCATCCAGCTGCATTTGCACTCCACAGGACAAGCGACATTTGAACCTTTAACAGATATCAACAGTCCTCCTGTTATAAGGATAAATATCGGCCAAAGCCTAAGTCGACTATTTGATCTCGTCCCAATCATGTCTGCAAATATATAATAGCAACAAATCATTTTTAATGCTTATTTTAAGATTTTTTATTATATAAATTAAATTAAATTATTATTAATTTGCTAAATTCCACCTGCAAGTGCCTCAAATTCAGGTCAAAGGTCATGGAATTGCTTTGTATGAAAAACTTGTTTGTTTCTTAAGATATCCAAACTAAACTCACAGATTGTGTATTTGGTACAGTCTCTTACATTCTGACCAAATTTCGTCAAAGTCGGATTACTATATCATATAGCTGTCATAGGAAAAATCGGATGCAAATTAACCTTTAGTATGAAAAACTTGTTTGTTTCTTAA
The DNA here is from genome assembly GCA_035042165.1 of Drosophila kuntzei. NCBI lineage: Eukaryota > Metazoa > Arthropoda > Insecta > Diptera > Drosophilidae > Drosophila > Drosophila kuntzei. The sequence goes on along the minus strand of JAWNLU010000634.1, from coordinate 3,023,523 downwards.
GATATCCAAACTAAACTCACAGATTGTGTATTCAAAGTCGGATAACTATATCATATAGCTGTCATAGGCTTTATAAAAGTTTTTGTTGACTTATGGGAATTAAAAGTCTTTAAAAACTATTACTTTTGACTGTGAAACTAACTTAAAAAATACTAAAAAATTTTAAAAAAAAATGTTAAAATTCTGAAAAAATGTTAAAATTTTGAAAAAATATTAAAATTGTATAAAAAAAAGTTAAAAATATGAAAACATTTAAAAATTTGATAATTTTTTAAACATTTTTTTTTTAATTTTTTCAAATTTGAATTTTTAAAATTTCTTTTAACATTTTTTCAAATATTTCACATTTTGCAAAAAAATAACAAATAGAAACAAGTTAATTTTTGGATAAGCTCAGAATTTTTTTTCATTGGAAATAATGTCCGTCCATTTTAAACAAAATAATATTGGATCACCAAACTCCGTAGAACAACACTGATATAAATAAATATTATTATTGCACTGAATCTTTTTTTAATAACTGAAATTAACTATTTAATTGCTAAACCAAACTTTAAATTTGTATTAAAAAACCAATTGAAGTTGAGTGTGAACCACTTGCCTCTTTTTTTAAGACTGAAAACATTTGGAAACAGACAACACGTTTTAAACTTATTAGAATCGAATTTTTGGATGATGATAATCCTTATCATTTCTTATTTGTGACGTAATGAATTTAATATTTTGGTTTTCATTTAAGTCAGCATAATATTTAGTGTCAATTTATGCTGATAACGAATTCTAATTAGCCTGGAAAATAATGTTATCTGTTAACTGGAATAGTCCAGTGTATTGTCGATTTTATTATAATTTGACCTCATATAAATTTGGTTTGAAAATTTTGATTATCTTGATTTTACTGATTTTTAATAACTTTGAACTGCCATAACTTTGTCAAAAGTCAATCAATTTCAATGAGCAATGTAAATTTGAGCATGATTTTACCTCGAAATTCGTTCTGCATTTAAATTTTTTTCATTTTGAAAATATGAAATTTTTCGAATTTTTTAGAAATTTTACAGTGTTACCCCTTATCATTTTTCGAAAAATTACGAAATTTTCGAATTTTAAAAATTAACAAAACTTAAATGCAGAACGAATTCAAAGGTAAAATCTTGATTAAATTTACTTTCCTCAAGGAAATTGATTGACTTTTAAAAAGGTTATGACAGTTCAAAGTTATCAAAGTTACGACGGCAAGAACCGAAATTAACCCTATAAAGGAATCGGTTACTAAACGGTTTAAACTTTAAAGAGTTTCTTTTTATGGGTTTCGGAACAACGGAAAAAGATTTTTTCATTACGGTTTCAGTTACGGTTACAAAATTTCGATCGGTTTTCACCGCTTAAAGGTTACGGTTTCGGTTCCGGTTAAGGTTTTAATCCCTGATTAAATATAATTTATATCACATAAATTGCAAATAAAAGTTTTTGGCTGATATCGCTAATTAAGACTAAAATATGAATTTTTATTAAATCAAAATTTATTCAATTTTACTTTTATTTCTGATTTTTAATATAAAAGTAACGCAGTAATTCTTATTTATAAATCTTATTTGTAACTTTTAAAATAAAAATCAAAAATTACTTATTTTTATTGAAAAAATATAAGAGTTTTTTTTCGTAACTTTTAAATAAAAATTGATCTATAATAGTTATATTAAATTTTTTAAATAAGAATTACAAATGATTTTTATTTAATAAATTGTAAATACAAGTTTTTTGCTGATAAATTGTTTGTATTAATTAATTAAATTATTGTATTTAATTTTGCCGTAACACCTTGATTTATTTAGTAAAAATTTGCATTCATAACTCTTGGTATTTTTTGTTAATCTCTCCAATTTTTTATTGAATTATTTATAGACGATCAGCGATTCGTCAATACGTCAGTTGGCGTCCAATTGCCACAAGTTGCAGAAACTGTGCGTCTCCAAGTGTGCGGAATTAACAGATCTCTCGCTGATGGCATTATCTCAGCATAATCAGCAGCTCAACACGTTGGAGGTGTCCGGTTGTCGCAATTTCACGGATATTGGATTCCAGGCGCTGGGACGCAACTGCAAGTACCTGGAACGCATGGATCTGGAGGAGTGCAGCCAGATAACGGATCTAACTTTGGCACATTTGGCCACCGGTTGTCCCAGTCTCGAGAAATTGGTATCTATATCAATAATATCTATTTTATATTTGAGTTTAAATTGTAATATTTATGTATTTTTTAGACGCTGTCGCACTGTGAATTAATTACTGACGATGGCATCCGTCATTTGACCACTGGCAGCTGTGCAGCCGAAAGTCTTTCGGTCCTGGAGCTGGACAATTGTCCATTGATCACGGATCGCACGTTGGAGCATTTAGTGTCATGCCACAATCTGCAGCGCATCGAGCTCTTTGACTGCCAGCTCATCTCACGCGCCGCCATACGCAAGCTGAAGGTGCCACCTTACAAAAATATCTCATAGATAGATAGATAGATAAATAGATAACTTATATTCGGCATGCCGAAGACTTAATACCCTTGTGTAGTCTTTTAAATAAGGTTTAAACTATCAACTTACCTTAAGTAACTATTTAGTTAAACTATTTTGAGAAACGTCAACCATTTTTATAAACAAATTCAATTTTTAACCGATATCTCCTCAACTTATGATACAGTAGTCGATATGTAATTAATTTTAATTCTTTTAAAAGAGTTTTTTGTAATCAATTAACCTTGAGTAACTATTTAGTCAAACTATCTTGAAAAGATTTTTATACACAAATTCAATATTCCATCGATATACGATTGTAGTCGAAATTTAATTCAATTTAAATCCTCTTCAAAAGATTTTAATAATTAATTAATCTCAAGTAACTATTTGAAAAAAGATTATTTTTCATTTAATTTAGTTACATTTTCTATACAGAAACTGTAAAAGACTTCTTATAAACAAAATTTAATTTTAAACGATATCTCCTATATGTTATAAGTCACATTTGAATCATTCTTAAAAAAGTTCTCAGTAATCAATTAACTTTGAAGTAAATATTTAAAAAAATTAAATTTTTAAGACAATATCAAATGCACCATATTGCGAGTTCAAGTTGTAATATCTTAAATAACGAAGAAAGTTTATCATATCGTTCCTATGACAGCTATATAATATAGTAGTCCGATTTTAATCAAACCTGGTCAAAATGTCTAAGACAATATGATGTGCATTTAAAAAAAACAAAAAAGTTCTTCATACAAAATGTGAATTATTCAGCGATAGTTCCTATGACATCTACATATATGATATACATAGTTGTCTGATGTCAATCAAATTTCCACAGTTTGTACAAGCATAATATTAAATACACAATCTGTGAGTTTTCTTAAAATTAACTCAAGACGATAAACATCGTTCCTACTTAGGATATATATTTTTGAAAGATCTGACATAGCCTATTTAGATGTTTCTAAATATAAAATTTATAACACCATCTGCAAGTATATAAGAAAAAAGGACTATAACAATGACAATATTAATTAGATATTTTAATTAATTTTATATAAGAAAAAGAAATATTACAATGAAATATTAATTGGATTTTTTTTATTTAATTTATATAAGAAAAGATGAATATTTCAATCAAATATTAACTAGATATTTTAATTTATTTTATATAAGAAAAAAGAAATATTACAATGAAATAATAATTGGATTTTTTTTATTTATTTTATATAAGAAAAGATGAATATTTCAATCCAATATTAACTAGATATTTTAATTTGTTTTATATAAGAAAAAATTAGTATTTTAATCCAATATTAACTAGATATTTTAATTTATTCTATATATAAGAAAATAAGGCATATAACAATCGAATATTAACTTGTATTTTTCCAATTTGTATTCTTTTTAGAATCATCTACCAAATATAAAGGTGCATGCATATTTTGCACCTGTAACACCGCCGGCTGTGACAAGTGGACATCGGCCGAGATATTGTCGATGCTGTGAGATTCTTTGAGATACGGCCATTGGCTTTGCCAGAAGAATAATGCGCAAATCCGCCACAGACTGATGTTGGCCCGTCTGCATCGTCATGATTGCCATGATGATCATTTCTTTGATCATCCTCCTCATTGCGATGCTTTATTTGATCGATCTGCTCGATGGCAACTGATGAATGTCCAGCCACACACACACACACACCTCACACACACACACCCCTCACACACACACACACCTCACACACACCCCTCACACACCCCTCACACACACACACAACAATTATAAACTGTGTATAACTAAAGCAAGATTCTAATATCGAAACAAAAAGAAAAGAAATCAACAACAATTGTAACGTTTTATTAGTATTTAGTTTGCGAGAGTTTCGAAAACTTCCCTCAATATGTAAAATTGTGATTATTTTATTTAATACGCTAAGCTGTTATTTGTAACTAGTTAACATTATTATTATTTCTCTTTATTTTTATTTTTATTTCTACTACTTTTTTCTGTAGTTTCTCGTGTGCATTAAGTATTAGAAGATTTTATGTTCTTATATTTTGTGTAGATTTAAATATATAACTACTTTATGCTTAATATTATCTACACACACACACAACACACACACACACACACTCATTGGTAGCTTTTAAATATGCATGCTAATTAAATGTTGATAATTTATGACTATAATTTATAAACGCTGCATATTTGAATATATATATATATATATATACTTATAACTGAGATTTTAATAAAGTCTAAACATGTCGATAGAACCACTAAGCGTTCACCTACACACACACACACACACTTTAAGCTATTCCCTAATAATTGTTGCTAAATCTATTTTTTTTTTTTAAATAATAGTGCCAGGTAAAACTATTTAAACATATATGTTAAACGAAATGCAAATTGTATATTACACCAGAACAAAAAAAACGAAACATAAAAGATAAAGATATATAAAAAATACAATGATAACAACAAACTGATGATAAATAAAGTAAACACTAAAGTGCAAGCATGTCTTTTACACACAAAACAAAACAAAACAAAACAAACAAACAAAACAAAACAAACCACATGGATCAGCGTTTCTAAAACACAATCTTCTCATACAACACAAATGATAAAAAATAAAAATCTATATATACACATATATTAATTAATAAAAAGATTAAGATAAATATATATTATATATATATATCTGTACATGTATAATTGTCTATTTTGTAAATGTATTCCGCACTTTAGACGGGTACAAAACTCGCCAACATTTTCAAATGACTTTAGCGCACAATTTAATCCAGAAAATTCGATTAATCCCAAATATTTTAGCTTTGTTAACTAACGGTTTCCTGTACCCCAAAAAAAACCAACAAAAACTATCCTCTAATTGTGCGCAAACCTGGCCCCAAAATATAAATATAACAAATCACAAAGAAAACTAAACAATCGAATAGAATTTTCTCCCATCTCGCAAACTTTCTCATTTCCCTACTCTATTTTGGGTTAAGAGAAAGGTTGCAATTTCATCTAGTTTCGAATTTTGCAATTTATAAGCATACATACATGAAGCACTGTTGAAATTGTGCCATAAAAACTAACTAAAATTTGCTGTTCTTGAGTTTCAAGCGTTTTATAGCATTTGAAATACCGATTATTGCCACAATTTAATAGCGTTTAGTTACATAATCTATAGCTTATTACTTTCTAAAATAAATATATATCTATATATATTATATATGTGTGTGTATATTTTAAACCAAGAAAAAACTCAATAGATTTATGAAATCGAAAACTTTAATTGATTTAATTTAAGAAGCAAATACAATTGCAAATAGAGATTAATTTATAAAATAAAATGCGTGCTGAGTAATGAGAAAAAAACTAAAAGTATGCTTGGATATGCAAAAAAAAAATAAAATGATTAAATAATGTGAACTTTACTCTAGTTTTGAAGTTGGCGCGCAGTTCAGTGTTGCCCCCTTAACTATAGATCGTCTTTAGTAAAGGGCAACACTGTCTGGGTGCATATATATCGTCATCGGTTGACCACCACAATTTCGATAATCGTATGGTACTCATCGATTTTATCGGCTTGCACTTGTATTAGTTTCAGAGTTGCCAACTCATCAACGCCTAAAAAGGCTATATCAACATTTAAAAAAAAGCTGGGAAATCTAGAAGAAAGCGGGATAATAACGTTTTTATACTTCTTAGGTTGACTTTATATAATATATATTATATTACAACTATATACAACAGTAATCTAGTAGTAATAATTTGAAATATTTCTAGTAGTTCTTTTAACTTTAAAAAAGTTATAGCGCAATTGACATTCGAAAAACTCCAGATGTGGCGGAAAAAAGTTTAGTTGGCAACACTGATTGGTTTGCGGTAGACGAAGGCGTAGCGAAAATAATAAACAAATTATGTCGAGTTTTATAAACAATCTGCTGTTTCAATTATAGTTGAGACTGGATGCAAGTGTGTGTGAGTGTGCGTGCGCGTAATTATGCAAAGCGGCGGTGAAAGTGCTGTTGTTGTTGCAACGAAATTGTGGTTCAATTTGTTGTGGCAATCAGAAAATAGCAGCAATGATCAATTTGCCCAAATAAAGCCAACGAAGTGAAATAGAAAATTCAAATAGAGAGAGAAGAGCAAAAGAAGTGTTGTGCAAAATAAATAACAATTGGCGTCTTTTCTTTTAATTATTTTTCGGTTTTTTTCCACTTTGTATGCCAATAAACTTGCAGTGCTTACAATTACATATGTATATGTATGTATGTATGTACGAATCTGCGCTGTAATAAGTTCAAGGAAAGCAGAGAGCAAAATGCAAGAAACAGAGTGAGCAATGCAATAAAAAAAATGAGGCTCGCCTCCCTGCGCCCGTTATATATTATGTAAAAAAGAAAACGCAATTGAATCTGTGAGAGTGCAATATATTATATTATATGTATTTCAAGTCGCATTAAGTGAGAAAATAAAATGAAAAGCCAGCAAAATAATCAATGTGCGAAAATTTGCCAATATCCGCTGTAAGCTGTCGCGGGAGCAGCAGCAGCGCAGTAGCAGCAACAAAGCACAGCTGAGCGACAGCGTCGACGTCGTTATCTATGGTTGTGTGAGTGTGTGCAAGGCGGAGGAGGCAAATAACAACGGTAGCGAGCAGAAGAAGAAGGAGACGAAGCAGCAGCCGAAAAGCAGATCGAAAGCAGCAGCAAATCAATAGAGTTGTTGTTATGTGAAACAGAAAACGAAAATAAACTGCAATAATGTCAAATTGAAGCAACAGCAATAATATATACATATGTATGTACATGCATATTAATTAGAGAGCTGAGGCAAACTTGCAAATTCTTTGCTCTTCTCATTTAATACGTTTGTTAAACGGTAAGTCGGCCATTTTGATTGCACATTTTTCTTTTGATTATTACAAATGTACATATCTTACATACATACATATATAATATTATGAAGCCAACAAATTGCTCTTAATTACTTTGAACTTTCTGCGGGCTTAGCGGGGCTATCAAACTTCTCTTGCAGTTTATATACATATTTAAGTGCATATGAATGTACATACACTTAGTCAAAGAATTATTTTGACAAATTACAAACGACACATACATTTTTTAAAATAAAAAAAATTACTTCACTCACTGTAGGTATATAAAAACACAATTTATGGCCGTTAGAATTTCAATTTCATAAGAGAACTTTAAAGATTGCGTTGTTGAGGCTAAAACTTGTTTCTGCTTGGGAGGTGCGTACATAGAAATGTACATAAGTATGTATGTATGTATGTACATAAAATCGCATAGCAACATGTATGTTATCGTATAACTGCATATGAGCATGTATGTACATATGTATATTCTCAAGTATATACTGGTTTTCAATCCCTATATGGCCAAAGTAAATGATTTCAATTCACGTCTGACTGCGTCGCATTTCAGTTTTTGTTTGTTGACAGACAGACAAATAGCATCAAAAGCAGCAACAACTACAACAACAACAGCAGCAGCTTCTCTTTCCGTACATGTTCATCCGCCCCCACTCCCGTGTGCATACACACGTTTACATTTGTTGTTGCTGCCTTAATCAGCTGTGTGACGCTCTCTTATTCCCTCTCCCTCTCTGCTGATTGTTGTTGTTCTTGTTGAATAGCCTTGTTCTTTGCAGTCAGAGACAGACAAAGAAACTGTTAACGTGCTCTTGCTGTGTATCCTTGATTTTGTCGTTTGCGCTTTGGAGCTTCATTTCATTTCCTTTTGGACGACGCGACGTTCAAAGCCAACAACAACGCGCAGACAACAAAGAGTATATTCTCTTTGCCAGTGTGTGCCTATTGATTTAATATTTCATATGATTGACAAAGTGTTAAGCTGACAAGTTCTTTAAGTTTAAATGAGAATAATTAATATATATTTATGCCGTTTATTTTTATTTTGCATTTCTGCTGATATTGCGACTTATCTTTGTTGATTAATAGCATTAAATTGAGTTATCTTTGTATTCTTTACGCTTTATAGTTAAGATTACGCTCTGTAGTTTGCATACCTTGAAATTCTGAATCTTGAATCTGAAATGCAGTTCACGGCTATCGATCACGTTTAAATTACTCTTTACTCTCATACTCTTATCTTTCTCGATTTTCCTGTTTTCATTAAACCGGGGAATTCACTTAAATTTATCAAAACAAATTTTTTAAAAGATTTAAATACCAATTGAAATATTTTTATAGCCCTTATGCTGTCTTAACATAGGTTTTTTTTCGCTGATAAGCCTCATATCACTAAAAATAAAAACCTAAAATTAATACATATGTTGTGTATTGAAATACCCTGTATATTAATTTATTCATTATTCATTAATTTTATATGGGCCTGTGGGCCAGATAACAGAGTCTAGGCTTATCAATTGTCCAGTATTTGTGATTATCTGAATGTCTGTGTGTGTGTGTGTGTGTCAGGAAGAGAGGGAGAGAAGTGCAATGCACTTATTCAGGGTCGTATATTAGTTTTAGATGATTAACATTTAAAGCAATATTACAAGTGGATAATAAATATGTGTATACTACAATAAATGTTTTATTGCCACAGTTTATAAGTACATAAAAGTACTGAAGAAGAAGAATCTCGACTTTCTTTGAGGTGATCTGTCATTTGTTCTCTCTTAATGCTTTTAAATGAGTTTCAATGAGCACATCCTGAGTTCTTTGTGTTTGAGTTGTTTGCGCTCTTTGACTGACAACTAAAGAGTAAAAGCTTTTTCGGTGACTTCTTTGCACTACGCATTATTTTCAAATTTTACCCCACTGCTACTTATTGTTGTTGTTGTTGTTTAACTGACGCTAAGCTAAGCAGTGAAAGAGGGAGAGAGAGAGTGGAAGTGAGTGCGAGAGTGAGAGCGCACAGTGAGTGACCCCATCGTTTGCCTCCTTTTGCGTTTTATTTTACGTTATTTGGTTTTTGGGTTGAATGACTTTGGACAACGTGTGCGCGCAAAAAAAAACAACATAAAAAGAAAATAAGAAAATAAAAGAGCGTAACATTTGAGCGTTGCCAGAGAGGCATTGAACCCACCAAAATGTAGACAGCTGATGGACGCCAATGTTTAGCAGGTTATTTAGCGGGCAGTAAGAGAAAGGGAGTAAAGAGAATATGCTTGTGATGATAGGAGGTAATGGTATGTAGATGTCTCGTGTCACCCCTCTCAATGACATTTACAACAACAAGAACAGTAGTGGATGGGGAAGCGGATGGGGAAAGTGGATGGGTGCTATTTATGCTGAGCGGGGAAGGGGCGGAGTTGCCAAACTTAAACAATTTTGCTTTGATTAATATTCGTGTGCATTGTTTTCTTTTGATGGAATTTGCGTTTTCTTCTTTTACTTCTTTTGTTGTTGGTAAATACGTTAAAATTAAATATTTTATTTAGATGTGTATACTAATGTATTAGTATTATTTCATTTGTTCTTATGTATTTACAAAAAATAAACAAATATGTCGATGACGATTCCAATTTGATTTTTCTCTTTTAGTGTTTGTTTTTTGTTATGTTATTTTTGTCTTTGCTCATGAAGTGCGTCATTAGCTTTTTTAGCTCTATGTGCTTTGAGATTTATAAACCAAATTTGGTATTTCTATGTAAAATAGAAGAATAGAATAGAATAGTAAATATTATATGTGTACTTCTACGTTTGTATGTTATTAATAAATTAATATCAAATTGAACATTACTGACCAGACTTATCACTAGATAACATTCAAATAATTTAATTAACAAGTTCAATTAATCGAGCACATATTTATCGATAAATTAACTCTCATTTCCAAACACGCAACACCTCCCACTCTCACGCCCACATCTTGCTGAGAGCAAACGTTTTTTGCGCTCTCCACTTTATAAGAGATTTAACAGCTGACCAGCGCACACACACATACAAATGGATAAAAAAAACCATCTTGATCTCTTTGAGGTGCCCAGTGTTAAAGAGAGACCTTTTACTGCATACACGTGTATTTACGCATTTACTTTACATGCATGTGTGTGCGTATGTGTGTACATTTGGAGGTAACACTTGGAGACTTCTGTAACAATCGTCTGTGAAGCGTCTATATTTGCTCACAATCAATCTCAAGCGTCGGTCCAATGGTCGCATACCCTATACAACTGTACATATGTACATTCATACACACAACAATTGCGTTCTACACAATTTCACATTTATAGCAACGTGCGCACCATAACAAAAGTAAGCACGATGTAATTTATAAGTTATGGTAAATGGTAAATAAAGTCACCCACACACACACACACGAGCACACACGCCACACATGGCAAGAGAGAGAGAGACAGAGAAAGAGTAACTACAAAGTTGCTGCTGCTCTGACGTTCGTGACAAAGTTAAATGAATGTTTTTTAGTAAACATTCATGTATTTGTGTATACATGCATACATATGTATTTATATTGGTTTTTATTATTATTGTTTGTTGTGTCTCCGCTTTCGTAAGGTTTTTAACCGTTTGATTATCAAAACAGCTGATCGCAACAATTAAAAAAACAACTGCGCACATACAAACACATATAGAGCAATCAACTCACACTCTTACACACACACACAGAGATAGAAATAAGCGTTTGCCCTTTTTATCAACACCTCTCTTCAGCTGTCAAGTTCTAGTGCCGCGTGAGAGAGCATTGGAATGAAGAGCACAAAGCTGGCAACATTTTTGGCATGGCCCCTCCACACACACACATATATACAAATACAAACACAGTCAAGACCAAAACAGTGTGTGCCCATTAATGTTAGAGGAATATAAGCAATTAACTCGCTTGGGCGAAAAAAAATAAAACCACATCTGTATATATACACACATATCTATCTAAATATGTACATTTGTTTGTATATAAATATGTATGTAGGTAGCAGCGATCACTCAAGTGATGTCTCTGCTCTTTCAATTTTAATCTCCCTAACAAAAGGGTATGACAAGCCAGTTTCTATTTTTAAAGATGCACTAAACACAGTCATTTAAAAAAAATATATGTATGATTTATTTTATTTATTGTCAATAAACATTAAAATAACAAATCAAAATAAAGTTACTAAATAACAATTTCATATTAAAGTATATATTTTATATTTAATTGCAAATTATATTACAATATATCAATTTTAGGGTATTCGTTTATTCGAGTCGTTAGAAAGTTTAACCATTTAAATAACAAATTTATTAAATATCAAATTTATATTTAAACGTAAATGATAAAAAATATCATTATTAATATACAAATAATTTATGCAATTAGGGTATTATTTTAGTCGTGCCGTTTAATAGTTTAATATTGAGTACATGTCTTTCATAGACTACAAAATTCCGCTTAATTAAAGTTTTTGCTCGTCGAAAGCTTTTAATTGAATGTAAGTCAAATAATTCCAGTCACAGGTTGAGTTTTTTTTCATTGTGAAATAAACTTCATCTTAAACGTACCCCTGAATCTTTCCCTTCCTCTTGTCAGCACCTTTTGTTGTCTTTCCGTTTTCTGGAAACATGGAAAATTTTTTATTTTTATTTTTTAACACGATGAACTCTCTGTAAAAACTGTAAAAACTACCTGCATTAACGTACATAGTTCATTTTTGGAGGCAAACACGTTTTATTTGTACTACTAAATACATAACGTGAGATAAAAAAATAAAAATAAAAATACAACTGTGCCGATAGTGTCAATATTTGTTGAAAACTTCGTTTCTTATCTATTGATATAAACCGATAAGCTGACTGACCTTTGCGTCTCTCTCAAGTCTACGGGAAAGAACACGAACACAACTACGGAAACTCACAACTTTTAAAAATAATATAAAAATGTTAAACTAAGACTTTAAACTTTTATAACTTTGTTAAAACTGAATCGATTTTCAAGCGGAATATAATTTTCATCATAGTTTCATCTTAAAAATTACTTTATATAGTAAAAATAAACGATTTTCAGACTGTCATAACTAATTTTGATTTGTCCTCTAACTTAATCTGGTCGAATTTAGCAAAAATTATTCTTTACAAATTTAAAATTCAATATTAATTGTTTTATTTTATTAAATAAAATAATTGCTTATTACAATTTCAATATATTCGATAATACAACTAGTTTTCTTATAACTCCATTTTGTTAAATGATTGTTTCCGTATGGATTATAACAAGAAAAATGTGTTTTTTGAAGCAAACTCATAAATTGCACATGGTAATTAACCATGAACATCGCCATGGCTAAGATATAAGTAACAATATCCGTACCCTAGGCGGTAGACCCGAACCCGGAACCCCGTGGTTCACTAGCCTGAATGGGAATGACTGGGTCGCTTAACCAAAGCGGAAATATAACCAGAATGACAATAAATAATAATCCTTATGAAATTGCATCTTGAAAGTTATACATTTATTTAATGTCAACTAAAACTAGTTGTAATATTAAAAAATTAAAGTAAAATTAGAAATTAAACATTATTAATAGTTTATATTACATTTTTCAACTGAAAAGATTAAAAAAATATACAAATAATAATAAAAAATTAAGTTAATTTTATTTTTTATGTAACCAGAATCTAAATAAATAATGATCCTTATGAAATTGCATCTTGAAAGTTATAAATAAGTTATAAACAATTAAAATCATTTATATTAAATTTTCAAAACAAAAAAGATGAAAAAAATACAAACAATGTTGAAAAATAAAGTTAATTATATTCTTTAAATAAAATAAAATATATATCATACGACTATAAAGTTCAATTAAAAAATAAACAATTAGAATTATTTATTTGCAATTATAAAACTAAGAAAACAAAAATAAAGTAAATTTTATTAAAGTAAAGTTCACATTTAAAACTTATGGGTTCTCTATGACTTATTCATATTTATGTGTGTGTGTGTGTCTGTGAGGGCAGACAAATTCCAAATTCAAGGGTTCAACAATTTCTGTTCTTTCCTGTTTTTGCACAGGAGACAGACAAAACCAATACATATGTATGTACATATTTATGTATGTCTGAGGGCAGACCAGACCAAGAACCCAAACAAGAGAAGAGAAAAGAAGACGCCGAAGCGATTTCTTTGTTTCTTTGTTGTCGCTGACGCCGTGTGTCCTCCAACTTTAACTGCTTGAGCCATTAAAGCTTGCTCCACACCGTCAAGTGTTTCTATTTGTGTGAAAGGTTGTGTATTTGAAGAGAAATTGCATTAGAAGCAAACGAAATCAAAAGAGCATAATGATGAGTGACAAAATACATACATACATATGTGTGTATGTGTGTAAAACAGTCAGTGCTGCCAGAATTTTGACAGTTTAAATAAGTTAAATTTGGTTGAAAGAAAATTTATAAAGAAAAAAATAAAAAAGAAATAAAAATAAATATGATAATGAATTTTATTTAAAAAAAACTTTTAAATACTTTTAGAATATTAAATAAGCTTAATACATAAATATGTATGTGTGTGTGTGTCGCTGATAAGGTGTTGATGCAGTCCAAGAACAATGCAAGGAATCATAATACAAACAAACATAATTCGAATCATGGCCTGGAACGTTATGATTGTTGTTGTTGTTATTGTTGTCTGGGTCGCAGACGGCGGCGCATGCGTTTTTAGCATTGTTTATTTACTTTGCAAAGTAAGTGAGCCAACAAGTACTTACACACACCCATAAACTCACACACATACTGACTAAAGAGAGTCGTGCATATACGAAAATGTATATAAAGCAAAAGCAACATCAGCATTTTAACGACTGGACAGAAGCAGCGGCAGCAGCAGCGCAGCGACAGCGACGCCAGCATCAGCCATCAAACATATGGAAACGAGTTCGCTGTGTATACGCGTGCTTGTGTGTGTGTGTATGTGTGTGTACGTGTCTGCATGGTTTGCTTTTGTTATTGAATCGCTATCACGGACACAGCAACAACAAATTTGCTTCCATATACACATATATATATAGTCATTCCCTTATTTACTTGTCTCGCATATGTTTTGGCTTTCTGCTTTTAATTCTTTTCGCCTCTCTCTCTCTCTCAAATGATTGGAAATTCCATATGATTTTTGTATACATGCGCTGCGCCGCAACATTGTTGACGCAGCACTTGTGTTGGCAACATATGATGTTGCTAACAGCGTGTATCTTCCCCTATGCCAAAATCACAAAAAAAAAACTAGCCACATGCATATAAATGTGTGTGTGTGTGTTGTACATAAATAAAATGTACGACGTAGTTTCTATACATAACACACACACACAAGCGCACACAAGTACATAAGCCACGTTCGCGTTGTATATATGTATGTATATAAACAACACAACAAAGCAAGCAAGCAGCGAGCGTATGTATATATACATATATACATATGTATGTATGTGTTTATCTGGCGTGTGTTGCTGTTGCTGTTGGTCGTGTGTCTGAGACTCTCGCTCAGCTGTTTTAGAAAGTTGCTGGCAGCGCTTATGTTCATTCAAGCAGCGACAGCGCAAGCGACAACATCAAAATCGTCCCAGGTCCAAAAAAAAAACAGAAAAATATTAAAGCAAATAAAGTTTTGTGTAGCTGGCAAGCGCAGCAAAAAAGTGCAAGAGACCAAAATTCACAAAAAATCAAATAAAATACAATAAAATCTACATTGAAATAACAGAAAATCTAAGCAGTGAACAAGTTTTTCAATAATTTTTTGCCTTTCGTCGTCTCTCTACAAAGTCATTCGCGGAGTTTTGTTTTGTTTTCTTTTCATGTTGTCGTTTCGCGCTCAGCACACTTGAAATCAGACAGTGGGAGAGATAATACCAAAAAAAAAAAAGTCAAATTAAAGAAAAAGAGAAAGAGTCGAAGAGAGAGAGAGACTGTGTGTGTGCATTTGTTAGTGTTTGTGTATGTGTGAAATAAACTGTCGTCTGTTGTTAATTTCGTTTTGATTTGATTCACAATTCACGATATTCACGTTGAAAACGCAACGCAAAACCGTTGAAAATTCAAATGCTACGTTCAAATTTGGAATGCTGCTGCCGTTGTCAGCCGCTGAGAACTAAAACGAAGCAAACGCAGCATCAACAACAACAACAACGTCGACAAAAAACTACGGCTGCTGTAAAGAGTTAAAATTATGAGAACACCACAAAAAGAAACAGTTGAAAATGCAGAGCACAATTGAAAATTGAGTTTTTGAATAAGCTAAAGTCAATTGTGAAAACGAGCGTTAAACAGTGAGAAATTTTCAAATTAAGGTTTGTATTTATGTTATATTGTTTAAGTAAATGTATATGTATGTATGTATGCGTTGTGTGTGTGTGTGTGTGTGTGTGACGTCGCTGTGGCCACTCAGCTGTGCGTTGCGCATGTGTTGGTGACGTAATGCCTTTGGCACAGCAACAACGTAATTGCTAAAGCTTATAAGCTAGCACACACCCACACATATATACAAACGTTAGATATTTGTATGTATATGTAAGTGACACACGCGGTTGAGCTTTGCAGTCTGCGTCAAAGTTGATCGCACACACACACACATACATACACACGCAAGCAATCACTCTGGGAGACTGTGCGACGCCCCCTTCAGCGTTGGCGTTGCGCTTGTATAACAACTAAATAACAACAACAGCAAAGCAAATTCAAATATCGCTCTCACTTGCTATGCTCTCTTTATTGTGCGCTCTCTCATTTGTTCGCTCGCTCCACTCCCTCAAAGTGCATGCAAGTATTAGATTAGTGTGTGTGTGTGTGTCCGTTAGCATAAAGTCAGGAAAAATACTCGCTTTTAGGTGTTTTTATTAAGTTTTTATTTATTTTTTTAATATAATTGACACACATTTTGTAATTGTAGCGTAAACTTGTCTGTCGCTTGTACACATTTTCTTACACTCACACACAGACGTAGGCGCACACACGTTTTTCACGTGGATCGTTTGTCAAGCTGTCAAGTATTGAGGCGCGGCACAGCGCACAGTGGGGCAATCTCTAACATATTTGAGATAATAAGGATATTTCAAAAATTTAAAAAGCATTTAGATTCGTTATCTTTAAATATTTCTTTATCAAATGCATTACTTTTACAATCATATTCTTAAAAATATGATTTTACCCACGATTTGTCCCACAGTGCAGCGCTGCCAACTCGTGTCAGAAATCATCAGCTGGTCGTAACGGCACACACAGGTGTGAACAAGAGGAAACATGTCGTGCAGTTGCTAGTTAGAGCTTTTAAGTTAGTTAACAGCTGCTGTTTGTAAATTTTTCTCACTCACTTTACAACAAAACTGGCCTTGTGTTGTTGTTGTAAGCGACTTCTAACGATAAGAACTTTAAATAGAGCGCTAAGTTGCGCAACATCTGTATCTGTATGCATATGTATGTATGTATGCATGTATGTATGCATGTTCTCAAGCCAAGAATCAAGAAGCTTCAAGGTTAAATGCGGGGATTAAATGTAAGCCAAAGCTTTTTCAATTCACGAACCGGTTCAAGTTTTTCTAATTTTGGAAAACTGCTTATTTCAAATACCAATTAGATTTACATCAAATTTATAATTTTAAATGCCAATTAGATTTATGGCATCATCTTTTATGGCAATTATAAGAATTTGCTTACAGCTAGTCAAGTAAATGTTTTGACAAAGCAAACAATTTATTTTATTATTAAATTGAATTTTTTCTTTTATATAAAGAATTAAATGTATAGAAATTTTATTCTTTGTCAAAACAATTACTTGACATACTGTACGTATGTATGTTGCTACTTTAGGAAGATAAGACAATGCCCAAAAATGGACAAATCGCACATAAAATGTGTGAGTCCGAAAATAAAAGCAAAGCACAGAGCAAAACAGACGTCAAACAGCTGTTGTTATCATACACTTATGTATGTACACAAATACATGCATGCAAATAAAAACTAATTTTGTTTTGCTTTCTTTCGCTACGTTGTGGTTTTTGTTGTATTTGGTGTGTGGGGCAACCAAAACTAAACTGTAAAAAGCAATGAAAGAGTGATAAAGACAAAATGCGACGCATCGCGTGTAATTTTATACTACGTGCGCAGTTTGTAATGTAAATGCACAGAAAGAGAAAGAGATAGGAGAGAGAAAATGTGTAATGGAGGAGATAGACGAATGTCGGAATGGAAAGCCATAATTAAATGAAAATGAACAGAGGAATTTTAAAAGTAAAAATATACATTAATAAAAGCAGCAGAAAAACTGTTGGAGGAGGGGGAGCAACTTCTTTTTGCCTTCTTTCACTTGACTTGACTCGACCGTGCGGTCATTTACTTTTTGCTCCTTCTCGACACGTTTTCTTCAAGTCAATTCTCTGAGTGTGAATGTAAAGTCTGCTCTCAATTTGCAAAGCGGCAGAATTTGTTTTTGGGCTAAAAATAAAACGCATTGCACACACACACACACACGCATACATACACGCACACTTGTCACTGATTGCGTCTCGTTGTCCTTTCCTGGCATATTGGCACCTCGCTCTTTCTCCAGGCAATGGCCCCCATACCTTCCATTTGTGTAAGCGAGACATGCTCACGTGCTCACGTTACAGACAAAGAAGAGAAGAAGAGCAAGAGTGAGTTGTTCTTGTTGTTGCTGCTGCTGCCTTGCGTTTGTTTACAGTTTAATCTTTTGGTTTTGGTTTTGTTTTTGCTTTTTTCGTTTACTGCGCACATGTGAGTGAAGCTCTTCCGTATGTGTGTGTGTATGTGAGGTGGGCAGAGTAATATACTAAAGCGAGAGAGTGAGAGCGCGAAGCCATGTAACTCTTTGTGTAAGAAAAAAATACAGGGTGTCCCTGTGCAACATTTGGAATTGTAAATAATTAATTCTCTATTGACTGAACACAGATAATAGGCATGCCTGAACAATGCCTCATTATGTACACAAGATACATATATACATTTTTATAGCTGACTAAGCCCTATTAACTGGCAATTAAACAACATTTTTTTCCTTTCAATTCTAATTGCAGCAACAAAGCTAAAATAATGGATTTTTAACAAAGTAAAAAGAGGTAAGTGCTAAAAAATAAGACTTGTTATAAAGTAAAAGTAACCTTGGACCAGATTTAGACAGAAATATAGCTAGAAATTAAGAGATATAAATAATAAGGATTTAAAAAAAATAGTTGAAAATAGTTATAAAACAACTATTAAAAAAAACAATAATTTTTCGAAATTATATTCTTTATCTTTAATTGAAAATACAGCTAAACATTTCAAAATAAGCTAGATTTAGCATTATAGAAGCTAAATTGACAACACTGTTTCAGCTGATTTTAAACTAGTTTTTGTGCAGGGTATAAATTAGTCGAATAGCTAAACTAATCAACATTTTGTATTCAAGAACGTTAATTATTCTGATTGATATTTTAACTGAATATTGAAACTTTTTATAAATGAGTAAATAAATTTCTTAAAGTATAAAGCATTTGATAAACACCGTACTAGCCTTTTATTCTCTATTTCAAATAGTCCGCAGACCATTTTGATTTTATTTTATTTCAATTATGATTTTGAGTGAGAAAACCTTGAGTTGAGGTAAAGTACGTATACACACACTTATATACACACACTTATATACACAAATACATATGTATATAGTGCCACCTTTGTTGTAAAATTGTACGACTTCAGCTGGGAAATAGACGTGTAATGCCTTATCTCATGGCCTCTCTTGTTCCTGATATATACTATGTACAGAATATACTATGTAACGAACCCATATCAAAGAAGGTGCGGTAAAAGAGGGTTGTGCGACCCATAGATACATATATAGATAGGTAGTAGCACTTTTGTAATACGGGCATTTTGTAAGGTCGACAACGAGGTCAACAGCGATTTGAAAAGCTCTATTGTCTAATCAAAGTCATATGCTATCTATACAAACACACACACACACACACACAAGCATAAATAATTGGCCACACAATGTGTAAGGGAGAGAGAGAGAGAGATACATGTGTGTATGATGTAATACTCGATATAAAATCAGCTGTCTTAAAAGTGATGCGTAGCATGTGGAAAACACTTCCGCTTTCTGCATATGACACATTCCCATTCCCAGCAACTAAATGAGAATTTTATGAACAACAGTGTTGCCAGATGAGCTTTTTTCTCCGTCAAAATATGTCTTTTTTTATAGTCCTAGTGTGCAGCGGGAATCCTAGCTTTTTTTAAAAGAGTTTTTCTGTTATTTTGCTCTAACAAAAATTACTTTTCTTACTGTGTTACAATAATAGCTAAATAAATTAAATCCAGTATTTGGAATTCATTTTTATCTTCAGCTTAACACCTACATATGTTATGTATTTCTGTTAATTAAATCTTATTTTACTATGCTAATTCATATTTAAGCATAAATAAAGGCATAAATTTCACTCCAATTAAGTCTTAGTAAAAATAAATATAAAAAGAATACGTAAAAAATGCATTAATTATATCAATTAATAGTTTTAATACTTAACCGCTAACAGGGGATGCATTTTCAGGTAGAACTTAAATTTGTACACTTAATACAAATAAATCATGATAATAATGTTTATCTATAAGAAGCATAAAAAAGGTTTTGACTTGAGATTTTTATGATTAAATTCGAGTGAATATTCGATAGTATTAAAAGCTTATAAATCGAAATAAGCTTTATTAACGATTTTTCTTTAGTAGATAAATTTAGCTTTTTTCCTCCCGCTAAAAGAGGATTATTTGCTTCTTAAAGACTGTCATCACTAGCATGCACTTTCAGATGAATGTATGTATGTATGTATGTACATATGTATGTACATAAATATGTGTTAGTATGCATTCAATTAGCTATCAACTTTATCTCATGACGCATTCAGTGGGGAGACTAAAGAGAGGGACGTAAGAGAAATGAAATGACACGCTTTAAAGTTATTTCATATCGTTGGCGCTTTTTTATTTTTATATTTTTGCTGCACTCACGTGTGCACGACGTTGACGTTGACGTCGGCAGCGACGCATTTCATAATCGAAAAGTCAGCCAAAAGCAAAGGAAGCAGCGAAGCGAAAGGCGACTGCGACGTCAACGTCGGAACTTGTTTTTTTTTTGTGTTATTGTTTGTTATTTTCACTTTGAAACAATTGTGAACTGGTTTTCCGTTGAATGTGCAGCGCCATCTAGCGTTGGAGCATTTGTATGTGTGTGTGTGCGTGTGTGTGTATGTGTATGTGTAATTTGCCTTTCACTGTTGGGACCAATTATTTATATTGGTTTTCTTTCTCTTACATATTTGCATAACGAAACACAAACAGACAGAGACAGACAGCTACAATATGAAAATTCGTCGTTCCCGGTAATCAAATAAATGCAAATTTTGCAATGCGCCTTAATAAATGTGCATTGAATAAGCAGAGAACGCACTCAACAAAAATAAACTGCAAACAACAAATGCATACACACACATACACACACACATTCACATGGGCACACAAACGATTATTGCAAAATCAAAAAGCATGCCAAGGACGGCGGCCAAAGCAAAAATTAAATTAGTTCACAATGAATCAAAAAAAAAACAAAAAAAACATCCAAAACAAAAAGTGCAATTGATTGTGTTGCTAACGGGACTGTCGTTCACTTCAACCAGATGTCAGTTCTCTTAATTCACTCATATTTTCCCTTAACTACACGCATGCAAAATAAAATAAAATTAGTTCACAATGAACAAAATAAATACAACAACAACAAAAAGTGCAATTGTTTATGTTGCTAACGGGACTGTCATTCTCTTAATTCCCTCATACTTTCCCTTAACTACACGTATACCAACAAACATAACTGCCACGTTCCCTTTTGTAGTGTATTTCAACTGCGTCATAAGCGACGCCAAATCTTCTAAATCTTTATTTATATTTATTTACATTCAAATCTGCAATTTTCCCGCTATTCAAAATAAATTTAAAATTCACATATGTATACACAAACATAAATATTGTATGTATAACAGCAAAAGTAAATTATGCATAAATAAGAAAAAATAAAAGCGAAATAGCGATAATGTAATCAAATATTATTAAACTTCGCTAACACTGTCGATGTTGTTGTTGTTGTTATTGTTATTGTTGTTGCTATTGCGGTTTATTGTTGTTGCTGTTACGTTCCATTCGCTTGCCCTCATTTTCGTATACGAGTTGTTGTTGTTTGCTTATGTATGTATATGTGAATGCTTGTCTATTGTGGGCCAAGTGTATTTGTATGTATGTATGTATGTATGTGCGAGCGTCCATAAACAAAACTGCTCACACACACATGTACACTTGGATAATACATGTGAGCAAACATTGCCAACTGATTGTGAGCAACCAACACAAAAATCATATGTTTTCTAACACCACACACATACATACATCAACAGCAGCATACTCACCTCTCTCTTTCAGTCTCTCACCCGTATTGTGTATGTATGTACTGTATTTATTGTGTATGCAGGTCAAGAAGAAACGCAAAAACAAAAGCAAAAGTAAAGACAAACATGTTTACAAGCTGAGCAGCACACACACACAGCTATACAGACAGTGAGTGAGAGAGAGCGAGACGTGCCAGACTGGGTTGGCTCTCTTGTGGCATTTGTGGTGGTGTTGGCAACATGTTGCTAGTACTTAGCAACACATGCTTGAATAACACAAACAGCTGTTTGTGCAATTTTGGTTGCCAAGCGCATCGTTAGCAACATATTTGCAATAACAATTAAATTGACGCTGACCTTCGACGCCTTGCAAAATTGTTTCTATGCAAAAATGACATGTTGCGCTAAGCTTGGCTTGTTCTGACAAATGACGTCACAGCGTTGGCAACATGTATTGTTGCTTGATTGAAAAGTTGCAACGACAAATGCAATTGCACAAGTCTTACTCTCTCACTCTCTCGCTCTCTTGTTCGAGCCTCTCGACATGGCAACAGCTGCCTGATTAAGTAACGACCTGGTTGCCTGCTCTTTTTGGGGCCACATTGAGGCCGTGTCAGTGTGTCGACGCCAATAGAAAACCAATTGCATATTCTTTAAATGCCACATATGTATATACATATGTACATCTGTATGTATGTAACTCGAATCTAGGCCAAAGTAAATTGTGTCAGTAATATGAATATACATATGTATAGCTACATATGTATGTATGTATAAGTATGTACTATGGGGACCTTCAGAACATAATTCAATTTGAGATAATACAGGGTGCCTGCCCTAGTTTCCATCAACTGCAGCTGACATTCGATTTGCCTTCCCCAATGTCATTTAATAAATAAAAAGAACTGCAAAATTGATTTTGCATTTACAGATTTCATACGTGTTCTTTTATTTTATTTTTGGAATTTTTGAAAATATTCAGAAAGGGAATTTATGGGTGTATATTACCTTAAATCACATAAAAATAATCACGTTATAAATATATTCATGATTAAACCAATCAATATGTTGGCAAATATTAACAGTTTAATAGTTAAAATATTTAAGCTTTATTTTGACCATAAGTCTCCTTAGATCCCCTTTATGCTTATTATCTTTTATTGATTATCCGCTTATCAGTTTACCTAATTGCTCTCTTCATATCTTCTGTGCTTTGCATTTGTCTCTTTTGCGTAGGATTATCTATTCAATAACGCTCTCTTTGTTTGAATCTTCTTTGCTTACTCTCTTTTTGCGTTTAGCATTATCAGTTTACTTAAGTTCTCCCTTCATTTGTTCTCTCCGTTCACTTCCCTCTCTTAAAGTCGCAGGACACAGGCCCAGCTCTCTTAAGCCTAGTAATATTAGCTTATCATTTTACTAATATGCTCTCTTACTTTTTGATCTCCTTTACAGCGTACTTCTGGTGCAGGTGTGACGAGGACGACGAATTAACATCTACAAGTAGAAGTAGGAGATCAGCAGCAGCAGGAAGAAGCTTTCGAAGCAAGACGAGGAAGAGGGACAACACGAGATGATACCCACAAGCCTTACAAACTCTCCGCCCGCCGCTGGCTTGGCACAGAATGGTGCAGCTATTGTTGGTGGCAGCGCAGTAGCAGCAGCAACAGCAGCAGCGGCGGCAGCAGCAGCATCAGCAGCATCATCGACTGTGACGTCACAGCAGAGCAACTACAATTGCATTGTGCTTGGCCTGGCATCACTTATCCTTGAGGGCAGACCCATAGCCGATGATGAGTATCAGTTGCAGTCGCAGTCGCCGTCGCCGTCGCAGTTGTCGTCGCAGCAGCAGCAGCATTCGCAGTCGCAGCTGACGTCAGCAGCTGTTAGTGGACGCCTCTCGCCACGCCCCTCCACATCACGTGCAGCGATCAACATAACAACGAATCCTTATGCCTTGAGCTCCACAAGCGGCACAATACGTTCCACATATGGAACATATGCCACAAGTGGCAGCAGCAGCGGCAGCAGCAGCAGCAATAATCATGCAACACATCAACGTTGGACGCAAAAGCTCTGCCAGCTGCGTCAGGTGTCGCCGGCAGCGCAGAGCATGAGCGTCGAACCGGAACTAGTTTCATTGGCCATCAATGATCTGGATCGACGTGATTTTGAGATTGTCAGACGTGTCATGTTGAATCGCGCAGGGGGAGGAGGTGGAGGAGGAGGTGGAATAGGAGTAGGAGGAACTGTTGAGCAACTGAGCAGCAATAATTCAACTGCTGGCAGTTCAACTGGTTCCGGTTCTGGTTCCGTTTCCAGTGCTCTTTCCGTTTCCGGTTCCGATAACATTTTGCACTCGCTACAATCGCTGGCCACAACATGTCTGCGAGGTGGCAACGCCGTCGCCGAGACACGTCCTCAAAGTCTCGCTCTAGGCGGCTATGCCACGTCCACAACAACAACAACAGCGGCAGCAGCAGGAGGAGCAGCAGCAACAACAGTGAGTGCAACAAGTTTGCTCGATTTCAATTGCAGTCGCAGCACAAGTGGAGTAGGAAAAGGAATAGAAATGGGAGTAGGAATGCCAGCAAGAGGAGTAGAAATAGGAGTAAGAGGTGTAAGAGGAGTAGAAATAGGAGTAGAAAGAGGAGTACGTGCAGCAGCCACATCAACAGCCACTGCCAGCAGCGACGCAGCTGGAAACGGTAACAATTCCAGCTGCGCAGCGACTGCGAGGCCCAAACATGGGCCACACTGTGATCAGTTCCTCAGAAAAATGGGTCTCGCCAAGGGCGGCGACTCCAACGAACCTGAGGAGCATTTCTGTGATATGTCTTACGTAAATATAACCGTAAGTAACTCTCGAATATCTACTACTCTTAGATTCCTCTCTTACAGTATCTTTCTCTCTCTTCACACAGTGTTCCCGTTGGCGCGCTCATTGTTTGAAAATGGAGGCCATTTTGGCGCGTCGGGAGAATGTCTGCATAGAAGTTTATCTCGGTCCTGCAGGCCACAAGATTCTACTGGAGCAATGGATCATTAGCGGCAAAGAGAAGTAAGTTTCTAAAAATCTAAAATTCTTTAAAAAAAATTAAAATTACAAAAAAAAAACTAAGATAGAAAATTGAAAGCACCAATATAAGAATAGCAAATAAATGGAAAAAGAAAATATTGGAAATTGAACTAAAAAAGAAAATACCAAAATATTGGAAATTACACTAAAAAAAATGAGAGTACAAAAATATGTTTAAACTAAAATATGAATTGAAATCCAGGAACTATAATAAAAAAACAAGGAAAGAACATTTTAAGAATGGAAAATAAAGGGAACCAGGAACTAAAAAACAATGAGATTACAAAAATAGTTTTGAGGAAACTAAAACAAGGATTGAAAACTAGGAACTATATAATAATAAGGAATAAGGAAATTCAACGAACATTTAAACATTCAAAGTACAACAAAATATAATAAGGAAATGGAAATTAAAAAAAGATTCTGAGTACAGAAATTAGAAAAAAACTCGTTTATTAATATTACAAAAAGTCATATTAATATTTTAAAACTTAAATGTTTTGGAAATTTTTCAATACAAACGAGTTAAGTTGAGATATCTGAAGAAACAAACAAATTGTTCATACAGCTATATGAAATAGTTATCCGACTTTGACCAAATTTAGGCAGAATGTAAGAGACAATCCTTAACATATAATCTGTAAGTTTGGTTAAGATATCTTAAGAAACAAAAAAGTTTTTCGGACACAGCAATTCCATGACCACTGACCTCATATTGAGGCACTTGCAGGTGGAATTTTGCAAAACGCCGTTAATATATTTATTTATTTCTGTATATTTATTTATTTACATATATTTTTTTATATATACATATTTATTTATTTATAATTATACTAATCTATGTTTTTTTTACAGGGTGCCACCGCCGACGATGACACTTCCATCGCTGTGCAGTGCAATTCGAAGTCAGTTGTACTTCTCGCAGATTGTGGCCTGGTGTGATCTATTGCGTAAATGTGATCCCTCGGTCTATGATAGTGGCAGGGTAATCTTTGGCAATGGCAGCACGGGCAATGCCGGCGATCTCGCTGGACACAATTCAAGTTCAAGTTCCACATCAACAACAACTTTAAATTCAACAACAATTCGAAGACCGCGTTTGAATATTTTTATAGGATTCGCGCACATGAGGGTGGCAACTCTGGCAGTGGAGATGCCGGATTTAATGCCAAGGCAAATGTGCATAATTTTCCGCATGTGAATATTGCCGAGAATTTCAGTGTTGCCGTATGCGTCAAGAGTTTGCCACGTTTCAATGGCGGCTTGCCACATGTGGCAACGCCAGCACCAGTGGCAACTCTAATGGCGTCCAAGCCACGTACGCTGCGTGCCACGCCCACTGCAAGTACGCCCACAGGCGGTGGTGGGCTGTGTGCAGCCACGCCTACTGGAATGGGCGCTAGAATTGCCAACAGCTGTGATAGGAATATGAAAAAGGAGCAGGAAGAGGAGGAAGTGGAACAGGAGGAGGAGGAGGAAGCTGTGTTGGAGGGGGAAGATGCATTAGATGGACATCGAGAGCGACAACTACAAAAGTATCGCAAGCGAATGCAGCGACGTGATAAGAAAAGAGAGCGTAAAATCTCCGAGCAAATGGAGGCAATGGATGAGGGAAGTGATCACAATATGACAATGATGACAATGACAACATCACCAGCAACAACAACAGCAACAACAACTACAACAATTCCCGCTCCCACAATGATCTCGACGGGCACACAAACATCTTTAAGCAGCTGTCAACAATGTGGAAGCGAGAAAACATTACTCTGTCTCAACTGCACAGCAGATGAAGCCGATAACGATAACGATAACAGCATTGATAACAGCAATGATAATGATAATGATAATGTTAATGATGGTAATGATAGTGCCTCGGATATGGATGACATGTCCAGCTGCAGTTTAAGCAGCTCCGATCTCATTGTGGGCACACCGCGTAATAAAGCCGAGTTGTTGCTTCAGGCCATTCAACGTACGCCAAAGAATCGCAAGCAATCGCAATCCACATTGCAATCCACATTGCAATCCACATCGAAAGCAGCTACAACAACAACAACAGCCTCAAACGATCTCAATCCAAATCAAAACAACAATCAACAACACAACAACAAACCAACAACAACAAATACAACAACAACAAGTGGTTGTCAAGTGTGCAAACGTCAAAAGACGCAACATAATTTTAGTAATGGCCAAAACAACTCAAGATCATCAAATGGACAACATCAGGGCAACAACAGCAACAACAGCATGGATCATCAGGATCAACAGGAGCAGCCAGAACAGGTTAGAAAAATACACCCTCTATTTTTAAGTGCTCATTTTTACAGAAGAAACCCAATAGGAAAATTTCTAGCTATAAAAACTGAACTCGGAGTTCTTGGGCGGATTTTTCAGTGTCTAATTAAGAAATTTGATAACTAGAGACGGAAAATAATCATTATTGATCAAAAATTCAACTAAATAACCAAATTTAAAAGCAAGTTCAATTTTTGTTTTAAATATACCAAATATTTTTCATTTACAATATTAATAAATAAATTTAAATTTATCAATTTTGAAATAAAAAAGCACTCAATGGGTTTTTAAAATTGCTTGGTTGTTACTGGAGTTGTAATATTGATATGTCTATCGTAAATATTAACGGAGATATTTTATCTTTTATCCAAAAATTTTTAAGTCTTTAAAGACTTGTATTTAGTTCCTCAAAAGTAAGAGTCTTTAAAGACTTTTATTAAAAAAACACATCCAAAAATCTTAAAAAAAAACTGAAAAAATAAAAATCAATAATAATAATTAGCAGGGAATAAAACCGAAACGAATATCGGTTTAAGTTACGGTTTCGGTTATGCTCGAATTAAGGTTTTTGGTTATCGGTTATGCAAAATCTTGGAGTATCGGTTTCGTAACGGTTTTCGGTTTCTTATAAGTTTCGGTTTAAAAATAGCGATATGGTTTCGGTTCACAATATAAAAAGAAATTAAGGTTTTCGGTTGAATAAAATAAGAAGCGTTATTCACTGCTTTACATGAAAAAAGACTTAGTGCTCTTATTAGCCTGGAAAATAATGTTATCTGGTAACTGGAATGGTATAGCGTAATGACGATTTTATTATAATTTGACCTCATATAAATTTGGTTAATTTGGTTTGAAAATTTCGATTATTTTGATTTTACTGATTTTTAATAACTTTGAACTGGCATATCTTTGTCAAAAGTCAATAAATTTCCGTGCGGAATGTAAATTTGAGCATGAATATTTCTCTTCATTCGTTCTGCATTTAAATTTTTTTAATTTTGAAAATTTTTTAAAATTCGAATTTTTTAGAAAATTTACAGTGTTACCTTTGTCTTTTTTGATTTTTTCGAAAAAATTCGAATTTTAAAAAAGAACAAAATTTAAATGCAGAACGAATTTACAGGAAATATTATGCACAAATTTACATTACGCATGGAAATTGATTGAGTTTTGACAAAGTTATGGCAGTTCAATGTTATCAAAGTTGCTCAGTAGCTGCGACGGCCAGAACCGAAATTAACCCTTATAAATGAATCGGTTACTAAACGGTTATTTCGGTTTAAAGAGTTTCGGTTTATGGGTTTCGGCACAGCGGATAATACTTTTTTCGTTTTTTGGTTTCAGTTACGGTTACAAATTTCGATCGGTTTTTAACGGTTAAAGGTTACGGTTTCGGTTAAGGTTTTAATCCCTGAAATAAATAAATAAATATGTAAATAAATAAGTAAATAAATAAATTTATAAATAAGTAAGCAAATAAAAAAATCAATAAATAAAAAAAAATAAATAAATAAAAAAATAAATAAATAAAAAATAAATAAATAAAAATAAATAAATAAATATATAAAAAATAAATAAATAAATATATAAATAAAAAATAAATAAATAAAAAATAAATAAATAAATAAAAAATAAATAAATAAATAAATAAATAAAAAATAAATAAATAAATAAATATGTAAATAAATAAGTAAATAATGAAATAAATCAAACTAATTCTCTTCTCTCTTTTTTCGCAGTCAACATCGAGCACAAAACTGACGCCAAATCTGGATCGTTGCACGTTGAATGGACGGGAGCAGCGGGAGGGGGAGGAACGTTGCCAGACGCCACCAGAAATGTCAGGAGTTGAAAGTGGAAATGTCACTGGATGTGGAAGTGGAAGTGGAGGAGCTGCATTGTTGGATGAGCGGTGCATTGAGGTGCAGTTCAAGACACCAATTAGTCATGTCCCACTCAAGTTGCAGGAGTATCAACAACAACAACAACAACAACATTTACCATTAACAATCCCAAAGATGCCTCATCATCAGTTGCGTTTAAATTGTGGCTCATTGCTGGACAGGGAGACGCCACCACCGATGTTGTCGCCATTGTTGCGCAAAGCGTTGCCCAAGGTCAATTTGACGACCATCTTTTGCAGCTCCTCCTCCTCCTCTGCATCCTCCTGCTCTTCTTCATCAGCTCCAATTGCCATTGATAGCAATGTGGCATTTAGTTTTGAGCCAACATCATCATCAACATCATTATCATCATCGTTTTTGCTGTTGACGCCACCGGAAATGGGAATTGGAAATCTTCCGGTGCAGAAATCATATTCAGCTCCCACATTACCCAATGCATTGTCCGTTTCTCCGAGATTTGCCAAACAGGCGGCATTCTATAAACGTCGATCGCGTCATCTCAGCGATCGTTCGGATCGCAGTTCCCTCGGCTCCGATGAGCAGCTGTCGGATGAGGATCTGGAGTCGGGAATGTGCAGTCCGGCGGGTTCACCGCTCAAATCACGTGCTCGTCTCGTTTCACAGTTTACGGGGCGACCGTTGCTCGGGAATCTGGAGGAATCGTTGCTGCAGAAGCGTCTGTTGCCCAAAATTGAAGTCGCTGGATTTCGTTTGCAGTTGGGCGCCTCGGGAGGATTTTGTCCCACACAATTGACCATTCCGGCATCCTCGTATTTCTATGAACTGCACGGCGAGACGCTCAGCACACCCTACCTGGTGAGTGTCCCTAATGATAGCTGAATTTATCTGATAATTATAGAGTATAGAATATAACTAGAGATCAGAGAGTATTAGTTTATACTTTATTTATAGCATTCTATGCAACAGCTAGAAGAAAAGGCAACTCAAAATCTATAAATTATATATATTCTTAATCACTATCCACTTATGAGTCGATTCCGTTAATATAAACAACTAGTTCTCATAGATTTTAAGAGCTAGAGCAACTAAATTTGACACACAGATTGCTATAAAGTCCCAAGACATTTTCTTGTTTTCCAAAACCTTCCACGCCCCATTCTATCTCTGTAAATCGGAAAACAGTCCACCATAATAAAAATTTTAAGTTAGAAAGCTCTTTTTATTGTTTTACGTTCTCTTTTATTATGATCTATTGTTCTACTTATTTTTAACAAGATCGGTTAAATATTTAGACAGTTATGACTGTTTTAAGTTTGAAAATCAAATCCTTTTTTAAGTTACAACGCTCTTTTTGGTGTTATATGATTTTTATTAATATAGTCAATCATTTCACTTAATCCCGTCAAGATTGGTTAAATATTAAGATAGTTATGACTGTTTTAAGTTTTAAAAGCAAGACAATCGCTTACATTTTTAAATTAGAACTTTCTTATTGGCAGTAAACGTTAACTTTCATTATTTTCTATTGTCCGATTTAATCGCATAAAGATCCAATAAATATTAAGATAGTTATGACTGTTTTAAGTTTAATAAACAACCCCAATTGCTACAATTTTTCAGATCGAAAGCTCTCTTTGGTATTAAACGTTATTTATTATTATAATCAATCATTCCATTTAATTTCTTCAAGATCAATTAAATATAACGATAGTTATGCCTGTTTTAAGTTTTAAAAGCAAGACAATCGTTCCCAATATTAAGATAGAACGTTCTTTTTGATAGTTATCGTTTTGTTTTATTATTATCTATTGTCTAACTTAATCGCATCAAGATCGGTTAAATATAACGCTAGTTATGCCTGTTTTAAGTTTTGAAGAATGCTGTAATTTTAATAACATTATAGTTTGAAATACATCGTAAAAATTAATATATATCTAAGTTGATAAATTATTAAATAATTATATTAGTATATATCGAGATGAATTAAAGGGTATCTCATAGTTGGTTAACCGACTATATCTATATCTAAATTGATAAATTAATTATTAATTCAATAAATATATATCCAAATACATGAAAGGGTATCTTATAGTCGACCATAGCTAAATCTAAATTGATAAATTAATTAATAGTTCAACTAATAAATGTCTAGATGAATTAAAGGGTGTCTTATAGTCGACTATATCTATATCTAAATTGATAAATTAGTAAAAAATTAAATTAATATATATCTAGCTGATTTCAAGGGTATCTCAAAGTCGGTTAAATGATTGTACCTATATTACTTGTCTCATAATTTGTAATCCTAATGAAATTTCATCCTATTTTCTTCCTTTTTGGCAGTGTGAGATTCGTTTGCCACGGAAGGGTTACTTTGTGCCACGTTCGGGGACAGTGCAGGCCACGTTATTAAATCCGATGGGGACGGTGGTGCGGATGTTTGTGATACCCTATGACATGCACGATATGCCGCCCCTGCATCGCACCTTCATCCGTCAACGCATCCTCGCCGAGGAGTTGCCCGGTGTCAATTCCTGCATCCCTGGCATCCTCAGGCAGCGGGAACTCCTCGAACGGGAAAGGGAACGGGAACGGGAACAAAGGGAACCTGGAAGCCCAACAGCGACGAGCACCACCAGCAAATTGGGACACTTTATCAGTGCCGAGCAAATGAAACGACTTCGATATTCCATACACCTGAGGTGAGTTGGGGAAGATGGGTGATAAAGGAGGAGGAGAAGGAAGAATTACAGATGTTGTTAATATTAAAATGCAAAGATTACATGCAAAATTATTTTAAATTTATTACTGGGTCTTTCAGCATTTTCATATTTATGTAACAGACAAAAATTCTTTGATTTTAAATTAGGAAATTTATTTAATTAGATACATTTTAAAATTCAATATAAAAATTAATGTGAAACACAATGATTTCAACTTAACATAATGAAATTTAATGCTTAATTACCATACGTTTATATAAAATAGAAAGACACATATTTAATAATTTAAGTATTTAATTATGATTTAAAATCATATCATTATCAATATCTTTTTCAACAATTTAATTTTTCTAATAATTTAATTATTATAAAGGGGAAGCAAAATATTTAATAATTACAATTTTTAAATATTTATAACTAAAAATCATATCATTAGTACTATTTTTTTTTTAATGCTGTGAATTATTTTTAATAATCTTTTATTTTATACAATTTTGAATTTTCCTCATAGTATTTTTAATTATTTAATTTTTCTAATAATTTAATTATTATAAAGGGGAAGCAAAATATTTAATAATTACAATTTTTAAATATTTATAACTAAAAATCATATCATTAGTACTATTTTTTTTTTAATGCTGTGAATTATTTTTAATAATCTTTTATTTTATACAATTTTGAATTTTCCTCATAGTATTTTTAATTATTTAATTTTTCTAATAATTTAATTATTATAAAGGGGAAGCAAAATATTTAATAATTACAATTTTTAAATATTTATAACTAAAAATCATATCATTAGTACTATTTTTTTTTTTTAATGCTGTGAATTATTTTTATTAATGTTTTATTTTATACAATTTTGAATTTTGCTCATAGTATTTTTACATTATATAATTTGAATTATATTTTTTAAAAATACTTATAAAACAAATTTTAAAATTGGAATGCATATTTTTAAAACAGAAAGGCAAATATTTAATTATCTCTAAAAATCATTTCGTTTTCACTACTTTTTTCAACAATTTAATTATTATAAATAGAAACAAAAATATTTAATAATTATAATTTTTAAATATAACTAGAAATTACATTTCTTGATTGCAATGCACTCCATACTAACTCAGTTATTTCTCTCTGTGCAGATTCCAGACATCGCGTTCAGGACGTTTATCGCTGCACACGGACATCCGATTGTTGATCTCGCGTCGGACGGACTGCGATACGGCGGCGGCGCATGCGAAGGGTTTGTTGGAGGCGCCCAATGAGCTGGTGACGGACACGTTGATGCCGATGGAGCCGCGTTACAGTGCGCGACAGGAGAATGTTGCCAAGATTTAGTAGTTGCTGGAGGCGCTAATGGGCGTGGCATGTATGCGTGGCAGCAACAATTTAATGCGACGCCTGTGGAAGCAACTGCAATCGCGTTGGCAACTCTGGCAGCAATATCCCAAATATCAACTGTAGAGTTTACATTAGAATATTCAATTTGACGGCGGGAATTGAGAGAAAATTCCCCAAAAAAACAACAACAACAACAACAACACACACCTTGCTTTATTAGTTATTCAATTTATATTGTCAAGTCAACAAATTTAGTTTGAATTTGAATTTTGTTAAAGGAAAAGAAAAGAAAAACATTACGAAAGCCTATATATATCTATATATATATATATAAATCTATGGCTCTATAATTTATTATAAACTGGGGGCCATCTGAAATATATGATGAAGAAGAAGCAGCAGAAAATATCTCAATTTACACTTTACACTGAAATTCTTGGGGGTCCACAAAAGAAAGCAAAACAAATTGAAAAATTGATAAATTTGAAGAAAAAAAAATAGCAATACTACAAATTATATGCAATAACGAGTGTTTGAATATGAGTGTTTGACTAAATCGAATGAATGCATGAATACTACTAATCAAAATAATAAATTATAAACAACAAAAATAATGCACAAGAGTTAAAATCTAATCAAAAATTGTGTTGTGCATGAGAATTTGAATCAATCGAAGTATTCATTTCAATTCAATTGATTCATATACTCATTCACAGTGATTCACAATTTGAAAGGAGACTCGAATGTGTAAGCATATATATATATATTTATTGATGTATATGTATATAAAAAGCAATTTTAAAAAATGAATTAATTGCAGTAGTATTTAGAGAAAGTGAGAAAGTGAGAGTTGGAGATTGAGAGAAATGGAGAAAATTGTGGCAGGCTCATATCGATCGTTGTTGTTAGCGTAGTGTATGAATCTATATATATTTGTCGAAAAATAAAAAATAAACATTCAAGTGTTCAAATTCAATTTTTTAAATTTCTGAAATTCCTTTTTTTTTTTTGAGTGTAGTTTTTGAAGAGCGTGCCTGTGATACGATATGAGCTGCCAGTTGAATTAAAAATACATGCATATTTCAATAATTAATACAAATTGTGTAGAACTTTAGTTAAATACAATTCAAGAATTTATAATTGCAATCTACTTGATAATTAGTTTTGTTTTTGTTTTTTAATTTCAATGTGCTTTGGCATCAATCAAACTATACTTCAATAATATGAAATAGTTATTTGACATAATTGTCGCTGTCTCTGTGTTAAAATTCTAATACTAAAAAATCTTATTTCAATTGATACCTGACTATAAACTATGTATAACTAAACTCTACCGCTATTAACAAATTTTCAATCTAGTGGTAAACAAACAAAAGATGAATAAAATACATACAAACACACACACACACACCAACAACACCAACAACACCCACTAAATACAAATCTTGAGTTTTTCAACTTGTTTATCTGTTTTTAAGTAGAGAGCTTAATGTGCCCAGTCAATAGCAATTATACGAGTATAACACCAATATACAAAATGATTCAAATAAAGAGTTTTGTGTTTTTAATCAAAAACAAAAAATTAAAACTAAATAAACAAGTGTTTCATGTGTGTAATAAAATTTAACTCCTAAGCTTTTTTGAATCTCTGAATCTTCACATTCTGTTAGTTTTAAATCGCCCGCCTATTTATCGACTTGTCTCTCTTCTCGATGTACTTATCGATAGTTCAAAATGCGCTTTGTTCACTATTTATTTTTATAGTTACGCTTTTAGCGTGACGTTACTCAGTGGTCAGATATTTGACTGTTGCCCATCTCTATTGCACATTAACTACTAAAAATTAAGAATGAATAATAATTAATAAGGAATAATTTAATAATAATATACACGTAAGAGAGTCGTGAAAACCATTTGGTCACCGCATGTTCACTATTTATTTTTATAGTCACGCTTTTAGCGCAGTGACTCGTTACTTACTGGTTGCATATTTATCTGTCGCCCATCTCTATTGCACATTACCTAATTCAAGATGCGCTACAATTTGTTTTCGCGTGCTGTCAGCTTATTAAATCAAAATCAAAACAAAAGAGGACAATATTTATTGTTGCGCGGTGCGGCGAGCAACAATGCGAGTAGCCTCAATGCACAGCCGAGAGAGGGAGGCAATAGACCGGAGGAGGTGACAACTGCGACGGATTCACAAAAGTTGCCGGCACGTGAACCGTTGGTCAAGAATTTCTTCCTCGGATTGACGGATAAGGAATTGTTGGGTTACCCAGAGGTCATACCACGCGAGGATATGGTGAATCTACAAAATGCGCTATTACCACTTAAAAATTACTTTGCCGAGGAGCAATCAACACAATTGGAGAACAATCTGAAGCAATTGGGACTCTATGGATTAAATGTGCCCAAGGATTACGAAGGCAGAGGCTACAATTGGAGCGCCAGTTTGATGGCCAGTGAACCCGAATCCTCACACACAAGTCTAGCATTGGGTTTGCACTCGCATCGCGTTGTTGTCGATCTACTTTGTGAGCTGGGAACTCTGGAGCAGCAACAACGTTATTTGACATCCTTGGGGAAGGGTGATTTGATTGCCACCGAGGCTGTCTTGGAGTATACCCCACCGGAGGATGACTTCTTTGGCACCCAGGCCACTTACGATTCCGACAAACGCATCTGGACATTGCACGGGGAAAAAGCATTTGTTGTTGTTGCTCCGGAAAAGGGACAACGTCAATTGTTTCTGGTCTTGGCCCAAACACAGCAGTCGAATGTGCCTGGCAATCTGGGACGTGGCAGCACCATCTTTCTGGTGGATTCACAGCTTAAAGGTGTACGTCTGGGTGAAGCACATGAGACATTTGGTTGCCATGAAGCCTCCATGCGTCGCATTCACTTTGACCAGGTGGAATTGAGGGAACAGGACATCTTGGGATTGCCACACGAGGGCAACTCTTACTCGGAGCAACTCGTGCGTTCCTCACGTCTACGCAGCAGTCTTCAGGGGATCGCACTGTCCAAGCGTTTACTCAATCACCTGGCCAACTACAGCGTGGACACAACTCAGGGAGGGATTCAGATGAAGTGAGTAAAGTTAAAGTTAATCTCAAATAAGATTAACGAATTTAATATAATCAAAACTGATAAATGGAAAAATATTAGGTATACATATCTATCTATATAGTATATATACTAATTCTCCGATTGGCTGTCCTTTTATTATAAATAAAAAATAAACAAAACGGACAAAAAAAATGTATCTGGATAAATGGGAAAATCTTAGTTATAGTATATTCCGGAAATGGTTTTAGCTTTTATTTTCCATTTTTATCAACAAAATTAATTAAAATTATTATAAATTGATAAACAATTTCAAAAAGATTGAGAAACTGCAAATAAATATTTTATTTAAATTTTTTTTTTATAAAATTCATATGAAATACAATTTTCAAAAATTATATTTATATTTGTATATAAAAATCATACAAAAACTCTTAATTTATATGGAATATCATGAAATTATATGGCAACTCAATTTTAACAATTTTTTGTATACAAATTTTGAATTTAAACAATTTTAAATAAGAAATATTAAATAACTTATATTAAAGAAAATAGAGTTTAAGTATTATTTAATATTCTTTTTAAATTAATTATTTATTTTGAATTTTTTAATAGAACTCAAGGAAATTATTTATAATATGTACTTTTTAATGTTTAATTTTTGATTAATATTCAACATTTTCTTGCAGAGATTTGGAGCTGATGCGTGTGCATTTATCGCAGTCCACCTGCTCCATTTATGCCATGGAGAGCATGCTGTATATGAGCGCAGGTCTCCTGGATGAGTTTGCTGGACAGGATGCGACGCTGGAGTGCAGCATAACCAAATATTATACGCTGCAACAGCTCTACACAATTGCCACACAGAGTCTGGGGCTGTTGGGACCACAGAGTTTGCACCGTGGTGAATTTTGGGAGCGGGGATTACGGGATGCGGCACAACTCTGTACGCAGGGAGAGTCCTTGAGCACGTTGAGCATATTTATTGCCTTGACGGGATTGCAATACGCAGGAGTAAGTAAAATAATTGTATAACAGTTGTATATAAGTAGTATAACAGTTGTAGAAATATTGTATAACAGTAGTATAACAGTTGCATAAATGTTGTATAACAGAAGTATGACAGTAATATAACAGTTGTATAACAGCTGAAAACGGTAGCTTAACACAAATCTAGCAATTGTATAACAGTAATATAACAGCTGTATGACAGTTTTATAACAGATATCTAGAAATTGTATAACAGCTGCATGACTATTGTATAACAGTTGTATAACACTTGAACAACACTTGTATAACAGTGGCCTAATCTCCCCCTTTCTCTCTCTCTGTCTTCCCCTTGCAGCAACGCATGAACGAGGGAGTGCGCAAATCACGTAATCCTCTCTTTCATCCTGGTCACATCTTTGGCAAGTTCCTCTCTACGAACAGCTTG
This sequence comes from Drosophila kuntzei, assembly GCA_035042165.1. Taxonomy (NCBI): domain Eukaryota; kingdom Metazoa; phylum Arthropoda; class Insecta; order Diptera; family Drosophilidae; genus Drosophila; species Drosophila kuntzei. The sequence goes on along the minus strand of JAWNLU010000634.1, from coordinate 2,985,763 downwards.
GAGAATCCCAAGACACGCCTCTTGCTTGCTGAGAATGTGCATCCCACTTTGGAGCCGGCTGCGCAATGCATTGAACACTCTGTGGCACGTCTCAATATGGCTGTGGAACTTATGTTCACGCGACATGGCAACGCCGTTGTGGAACGTCAAAATGAGATGCAACGTCTGGCGAATATTGCCAGCAACATTTATGCCATGTGGTCAAGTGTGGCGCGTGCCTCACGCTCCTATTGCATCGGTCTCTCTCTCGCCGATCATGAGATGTTAACGGCCTCGGCAATTTGCACTCAAGGAAGAGATGATGTCATGCGTCTCGCAACGGAAATCTTTAATGGCAATTATGTCAACAATGACAACAATCTCTTGCGACTCTCTTCGCAGGTGGCAAAGAGCAAAGGTTACTTTCCAGTTCATCCGCTCACCTTTAATTTTTAAGTGTTGATTCATTGTTATTGGCTATTCTACAAAATATAATGTATACAAATTTTTATCATATCGTGTATTTAGTTTAAAGTTTAGTACCTTAATTATGGATAGCGAGAATCTCACTCACTCGATTAACATGACTCTCTTAAATACATAATACACACAGTTCGACAACTGTCATTACGATCGTTAAAGCTTTTAAGCTCGCTCATTTATTAAACTCCACTCAATTTCATGCTCAATTCCCCACTCCAACTCATACTCTCTCACACACTCTGTCACTGGCGCGCTGCTGCTCTTTAGGCAGCGCTGCCGTCCATTCCATTTCATTCCAATTCCATTCCCTTTTGCAAAATTTTATTGCCATCGGTTCATTTTCGTTTCGATTGTCGTGCGGTTCGCGCGCGTTTTTAGCATCGTCTGTGGAAAGTGCGCAAAGTATTTTCTTGCAATTTTTAAGCATTATTTTTAAATACAAATACATATGTACATACAATGTGTAGTGAAAACTTGTAAAAACACTGCAAATTTTGAAGAAAAAACAGTTTTGGATGTGAGCAAAATTGAAGAAAAAGCAAAAAGAAAAACGCCCACGGATGAAATTATTGCAGTGTGTGTGCGTGTGTGTGAGTGTGTGTGCGTGTATTTGAGTGTATGCGCGAAAGAAGAATAAGTGAATTGAGCGTGAAAAATTGTTTGCAAAAATAATCAAGGAAAAAGAAGAAAAAGGGGAATATGCGATGAAAATTGATTGGCAATTGCAGGCAAATCAAAAGCTACGCAATAAGCAAAAATCTTATGTGTGTGAGACAAAAGTAAATCAAGCAAAACACGAATGTGCGCAGCAAAAGAGAAGTCAGCGATAAGCAACAACAACAAAAACACTCAACGACAAAAGCAGCATTTAACTTGAGACAGGTGAGTTATTTTATTAAGGCGACCACACGGCGGTATTGCTCATCAAATTGTACCCCAAAATGTGGGGTGTTATGTACAGTATTGTATTTGTATTCTCATGTTGCCGTTTCTCCACGTCTTCGTCAAAGCAACGTTCGAATTTCTGGAAGGGGGAAAACAAATTAAAGCACGCAATAATAAGCAACAAATTTATAGCCAACCGGCGCGAGAGGTAATTGAACTGCAGCTCTCTCTCTTACATGCTCTTTGCTTGTGTTAAAGAAGAGAAGTTTGAGCGCTTTCTTCTAAGGTTTCTTGACATGAAAGTGGAGGGGGGTCGTTTTCAACTCAACACACGCACAAATTCACTGGCCGCTCACCGCAGCAAAAGTTACAAACAATAAAAATTGAAGAAATAAAAGACGAAAGAAGAATAAGAACAGCAGCAGGCAGGCAGGCAGCACGCTGGCAGAGGGAGTAGCGACAGCGCGACAGGCAGCCAGAGCAGCGCAGCGACAGCGTCAGGCAGCCGCAGCAGAGTTCTCCTCTGCCTGCTATTTCATTTCGTTTCGTTCCTCAGGGTGTTGAGTTCTTTTTTTTTTCTTCTTTTTGTTATTTATTTCTTCTTTTTTTCGGACTCAGTGACAGTGAACGCCATGAGCACTGGCACACGACACACACACACATACATACAAAGCATACAAGCATGGGTTATTTGCTTGAAAGGGCAGGGAGTAAGAGTATAAGCAAGAAACAGAAGACAGAGAGACGGACAGACCGACAGAGTCACCGGCCAAACGATTCCACTGGATTGTATTTTTTTTCTCGGCCTCTGTGTGTGTGTAGCGTGTATGTGTGTGTGTGGGTTACAATCCATCAACACAGTTGGTGGGAGCTACGGCAGCGGCAGCGACAGCGACGTCGCGTCGTTGACTTTGCGTGCTTTTATTTGAGTATTGTTTTTGCTATTTCTCTGTCTGTTGTTGTTGTTGTGTATGTATGTATATAAATTGGCAATGTGGGTGTTTTGTTGTAGTTGTATGTATTTGTATTTGTATTTGGCCTATGGAGCACGCATTGCCGCCAAGTGGATTGAATTTGGATTTTATTTCATTTCATTTCATTTTTGCGCCATCTTTGTCGTTTCTTTTGCGCTCTAATCTTTCAGTTTCTCATCGCATTCCTTTTTACGCTTTTTACTAAACTCGTAAGTTATTAATCAATTAGACGTGTGAGTGTGTGCAAGTGTAGGTGTGCGTATGTGTGTGTGTGTGTGTGTGTGTGGATCATATTAATAGTGTATTAGTATTGCCCATTGTTGTAGTTTAATTTATGTTTATTGCGCTCAATGCAAATAATTTTCATATCTTGCTGAGTTAATTAGCTATGGTTATTAAGTTTATTATTTGCGTTTTTTTACTTTGTTGTGGATTTTATTTGTTATAAAGTGGATTTGAGTTGTGAGGTGAATGGTGCTTGCCTTGTCCCACACACACACACACACACACACGCACAGATACCTACATATAAATCGATAGAATGGAATCGCAACAACCCCCTTAACCGATAAGCTTGACATAAATCATTTTAACGACGTCACACACACACACACAGATAAATACAATAAATACACACATATGTATGTGTATCTACTATTGTTGTGCATTTCTTCTCTACATTTGAAATATTGTCGAAACGCATAAAATCGATTTCTAATCGTGTAAATAAATGGCGACAAATGCTGCGCCCCCAAACGTCAGGTGGCGACAACATCGGTAGCGTGTACCATATGTGAATGTGTGTGTGTGTGTGCTTGTGTGAGAGAATGAGAGAGAGTTTTGTTTCGAGGCCGCGTCTGGCAGGCTGTGTGTCCCATGTTGCACCTTGAGCTCCAAACTTGAGAGATGTGCGCGGCGTGGTACAAAATGGGAAAGGGAATTGCGACCGAAATGGAAACGGCGGCGAATTTTGAAGCAAAAGCAGAAGCAGAGCAAAGTTAAGTAAAGCGCAGCGGCAGCGAGACAGCAGCAGAGGCAACAGCAGCAGCGTCGTTTAAATGGCAGCAGATAAGCGTAAGCGAAGAGTTCGGCACACAACAAGAAGAGCAAACAAAATGGCAAATGCCGAATGCAGACAGTAACAACAACAACAACAACAACAATAACAAGGAGAACCACAGGCAGTCTACACACATACACATGTATGTCTGTATGTATGTATTTTTGTATATATATGACAACGAGAGGCTATAAAAACCAAACGTTGGAACAATGAGAAAATATCGAAACTGCCTCTGACTGATGTCAGTTTTGGGCTGCCCACTAATTGGATATTGTGGAAGGGGGGAAGAGAGGAGGGAGGGAGATTGGAAGGTGGGAAGTGGAAGCAACACATGGAGGAGCTTTGGATTTGTACACTGTATATTGTAATGCACACACACACACACACACACATACATATATACATTTGATTTGCCGACCCCACAAACACACACACACACATGGAGAGAGGGAGAGAGACTCACACCTACACACACACGCATACACACACACACACATAAATATAAAATTGAACTGCAAGCTAAAAGTGCAAAAAATCACACGCCAATGGTACAGAAAGAGACAGCATGAAGGGGGACAGATGGATAGATAGAGTCGATGGATAACTGAAAATTGCAATTTGTTGTTGTTACTGTTGTTGTTGGCATCGCTTTGAAAATATTGGCAGTAATTGAATTTATGCCGTTCGGTTGCAGCTGCAAAACACTAACGGGAAAATTGCAAAATGCTAAAGATGAGTGCAAATTGCAAGTCCCCAAAGCTGCACTCCCCACCCACCCTTCCACCCTTCCACCTTCCCCCATTTTCCACTTTCGCACACACACTCTCTTGCCCTCTCCCATTTCTCTCTTTTTTTTTATGTTACAACATACATCAAAAATTGTTTCGTTGGGCGCCCATTTGTAATGTGTCCGCCTCTGCCTGCTGCTGCTGCGTCCGACGCTGACTTGCTGCCGACGTCAGCGTCGCTGCGTCGCTTTTAACGGTTAACAATATTTCATTGGATTATTGTAGATTTTTCGTTGTTTCTGCTTTTGCGGTGGAAACGTGCAACATTTCATTGCATTTTTATTTATAGGCCTCTTTTTTTTATTTGTGTAAGCAAAGTACTTTTAATTAGCTTAATTTAATTGGATTTTATTTGATTGACAGTCGTGTGAATGAAGAAGTTACAGAAATGGGTATTATAATTAATATTATGAGAAAATAAATTGAGAAATTTTATGTGAAAGGGAATTTGTAAAAATGATTATCAAAAATGATTAAATGATTCTTATTTTTGATTTAAATTTAAAAAAAATTTTGATAGAAGTTAATAGATTAAATCAATAAATAATATAAGTTTATTTAAAATACCATATTTTTTATTTAGATCAAAAATAAGTGCATCAGTTTATGTATTTAACAAAATATAAATAAAATTAGTTGCTTATCTGCGATTTTTTAATTCATTTAGAAAATTTTTTTTTTTAATTTTATTATTTTCAAAATATTAATAGCTTATAAATTTTGTAATTTTAATAATCATAATTTTTTCCACTGTAAGTAAACAGTTCTAATTGGAGTAACTGTTCTTCTGCATCTGTCAATGTTGTTGACACACTCGCTCTCTCTCTCTTCTCTTAAAGCGCGCTCTTCTCGCTTTATTACAGCTTTTGCTTGTCATTAACTTCGACAGCTGTGATCAGGCGAAGAAGAAGAAGAGAAGAGAAGTAGAGTTCATGCTAGCACAGTGGTGTGAAAGCAGAACAAACAAATGTAATTGACATGCTATTTAAATTTAATGAGATATTTATTTATTAAACTAATCACTTACATATATTAGTTGCATTTACTTATTACATTACTTGCATTTAAACTTAATGCTTGAATCGATAAATGTACAAGTTCTTCAATTCAAAAAAAATAAGAAACTGAAAATGAATTGTTTCTCTTTCCACGCTTTACTGTAGTTGTTGTTGTTGCTGTTGTGGCTGATGACGCGACTGTGGCTTTGGGCTTTTTGTGGTAGTTGTTGTTGTTGTTGTTGTTGCTTGGACACGCGATTGTGTGACTGGAATTGGAATTGGAAGTGTGAGGTGAACACAGTGTGGAGAGCGAGAGTGAGTGAGAGGAGAGGAGAGGAGCGGAGAGTAAGGAGAGCAACCCCAAAAGCATTTCTGCTCTACTTCATTATGGGCATGACAAATGTACAAAAGTGTGACCCTATATGTGTGTATGAGTGTGTGTGTGTGAGTGTATGAGTGTGAATTGCTGAATTTTTGGGAAAGAGGGAGAAGAAGTAGAAGAAGGAAAAGGAGTAAGAGACGCGAGTCGATTGAATCCTGCTTATTGTACATACATAACAGTGACTGTGACTGCGACTATGACTGCGACTGTAACTGTGACTGGGATGTGGCTACGACAACGAATTAAACGAGAATGTGTTGCTTCTCACTTCTCGTGTGTGTGTGTGTGTATCTAGATACATATACTTACATAAGTGGAAGACTGTATCTGTATTTGTAACTGTGTATCTTGTGTTTTTGCATGCGTTGAATTCTGTTGCATCTTCACCTGCATTTCCTGCTTCTCCTGCCTTCGAAAAATATTGTGCGTATGTATCTGTATCTGTATCTGTATCTGTAAATGTATCTGTATCTGCAACTGTGTAACTTTTGCATCTTGTATCTGTAGCTGCGCAACGCGACATTTTCTTTGCGACTATTGTGCAAATTCTACAAAGACGACGACAACAACAACAACGTTTGTCACCATATGCAGCACATCCCCTCTCCCCCTTCTTCCCCTCCCTCCCCCTATCGCTGTAGTCACATTAGATACACACACAGTTACAAATTTTGCATCTATTTCTGTTTGCGGAAATTGTTGTAATTTGCATGAGTTGACTTGACTGAAAGCTGAATAAGTAGCTTCAGTGAGAGAGAGAGAGAGAAGAGGGAGAGAGAGAGAGAGGGAGATAGAAACATACGCCTCCTCACATCACATTATCAATAATTAATTAATGCTCGTTGCATCCAATTGGAATATGTGACCAGATGTCAATTGGGAGACAGTTTCAGATTCCAATTAGAACATATCCTTCTCAGTTCCTCATTCACCTCCCTTCGTTACAGCTGAGAAATTCGCAAATAATTGACAAAAGCGTTCAATTCTCATCTTATCTCATCTATCAACCAAATTGGTCTGTCAATTATCTTAGCTATCCTATTTCAGATAATTCCGAAGACTTTATTCAAAATCTCATTGAGTTAATTCAATAACACACAACTAATTAAAGTTACCAAGAGACTTATTAATTTATACTCTATTTTATTAAGGTTTCATTGAGTTGAATATAATAAAAGTCCTAAATTTAATGACTTGCAATTTTTAGATGATTATTATAGGCAAATTTTAATATTATTGACAAGAGTTAACGCATTTTTTTTATTATTTATATCTGACCAGGAATCAAGCAATAAAATAATTACAAGTTAAACAATTTTTTATCTGAATGAATGTGATACAATATTTTTCTATTTATAAAAGTAATCCAAAATCTTATTTATAGAGAATAATACAATTTTAGGGAATTAAACGATTCATTATAAAAGAATTTATAAAGAGCGAATCACAACAAAAATTATCTGGATTAATTAGAAAATCCCATATAAATATAATTTTTGTTAATAAAAATATTTTTGTAATCTTAATAAAATAGTTTTAAAAGAAGAAAACAAGATTTAAGACGATAATACAATTAACATTTTTATTACTTATTATAAAATTTAAAAATAATTTATAATACAAAATTTATATTTTGACACGTTTTTAATGGATCCAAAAGTTATTTAAGGATTTTTTTAGAAGCAGCAACATATAACATATGCATGTTGGTAAACACTTTGCTTTTTAATCTTTTTGCTTTTCTTCTCTTTTCCGTTTTATTTTTTTATTAAAAATATTTTACTCAAAGTTTTGTTTGAAATTTGATTTTGTGATGTCCTTGGCTTTAATTTAAACAAAAAAGAATTGCAGAAAATTCAAAGTTGCCGCATTGCAAAAGTCACACAATTGTGCAGCCCACGCAGCAACTGCAACAACAACAACTACAACAACAACTGGCAATCAGTTGCATGTTGCTCGTTGCACGTTGCACGTTGCCAATTAGCTGGACTTTGTGAAGGAAACCAGGATATGCAGTGACCAGCAACTTGTCGACGAATCTCACTTCCCTTCCTGTTTCCAACTGACTCCTCTCTCTCTCTCTCTTTCGCTCTCTCTCTTCCCTCCCCCCCTTCCCTCCTCCTATTGACTGCACTCATTTGCTCAACTGATGAAAATTAACAAAAGCAACAACAAAAAAAAAATAAGAATAAAAGTCGCTCGTTTTGTTGGCTTTGCTTTGTTTTGCTTTGGGTGCTGCTTCTTCCTCCTGTTCCTCCTTTTATTATTTTTTTTTTTCTGCTCTCATTTATTTTGCGCGACGTCGACGTCGAGAGCAGCCGCAGTTCCTTTTCATTTCAAAGCGGCCACAAAAACGTCGACAGCAACGCGACGCAGAAGGAAGAAGACGAAGCAGAACGTTGCTCTCTCACTCACACACACATACACATGCAGATAGACACGCACGTACTTATAAAACATTTTTTTTTTTTGCTTCTTCCGCACAGTTTTTATGCATGTGTATGCTGCTGCTTCTTCTGCTTTTGCACTGCAGCTGCGGACAGTGGGGAGGAGAGAAGAGTGCAAAACTTGGACTGTGTTGTTGTTGTTGTTGTTGTTGTTGTTCCTGCTGCTGCTGCTGTTGCCAATGCCACCTTCTTTGCTTTTGCTTTGGCACGACACGGCGACTCCTCTCTCTTCCTACTCACCACACCTCCTCTCTTCCACTCTCTTCAGCACTCCTCCCGCCTCTCACTCTCTTTGCACAGAGGCCCGCGGCAACTCTCAGGCTGACGAGCAAGTTTGAATTGTAATCCTTGTTGTTGTAGTTGGCACGCTCGCCTTTTGCTCAACCAACAGCCATTGTTCTTGTTGTTGTTGTTGTTTTTACTGGTGCTGTCGCTGTTGCAGCAACAACTTTGCTTCCTCCTCTCTTCCTTCTGCCACACACTCCACAACGAAACCAACCAACTACGTTCGACATCAACTACACTGAACTACAGCTACAGCCACAGCCACTGCTTTTGTCTGCCTGCAATCGTCTCTTCTCTCCCTCCCCCACCATCTTCACCCCTCCCACTATATGTTGCTCCTCTGTTGTTGCACTATGCGTTGCCATCGTCGTCGTTGTTGTCGTCGTCGTCCTTCTCGTTGCCCTTTATATTTCATTTCACTTCAGGTCCAACAAACATTCTGCGCTTTATACCCTAGAGACCCTTAAGATATTATGGGCTATATCAACAGCTTCAGATATTATAAGCAATTTTTGAAAAACAAACTATAGAAAGAATATAGCTGTCGTAGTTTCATTTATTATTATTTTACTTACAAAATTGACAAATTTAAGATCTTTTCTTTATTACATTAAAATTAAAAGGAACTCCATTATAATATTATCAGCTTGATTCTAGAAAAGAGAACTTAATCGATAGCTAGTTTGTAGTTAGATTAGTAGACGTAGTTTACTATTATATTATTTTTTAACAATGCCCAATTTAAGATATTTTCTTAATTACATTAAGATTAAGATCCTTAAGATATTATGGGCTATATCAACAGCTTGTTGCTATAAGACTTTAAATATTACGGCAAAAATTTGATACGAGTCTTTTATTTGAAATATTAGAGAATATATTTAATTTTTTGAGCATAATTGATTTATAATTTTAACTTTTAATTTGTTTCAATTTGTGAATACTAATTTAAACCACTTTCCAGAGATAGACTTTTTAAAAATCGTTAATGCTGACAAATAAAATATGTTTTTTAGATTAATTTACTTCTTTATTTGATGAATACATAAGTCACTACTTAAAACATTTTTCAATAGAACAAAGAAATAGATCAAGAGGTAAACTTTAGTCTGGTTAATTCATGATAGAAAGAGATCATATGAGATAGGGTATCTAAAATGCGACCAACTCAACTTTGTTTATTCTTCTAGTTTTGTATTGCGCGCGTCATCAACGTTTTCTATGTATGTATGTATGTATGTATGTATGTGTTGTACATGTAATACATGAATATGCAAGTGTGTATGTATGCATATGTGAATGTTCATGTGCGTGTGTATGTGTGTGTGTGTGTGTTGGTGTATGTATTACATTTTATTTGGATTTTAGCTGACTTTTGTTTCTCTGCTGGACGACTTGCCACATCAAATGACGACGACGATGATGATTGCAACAAAAGTGCTCCATTAGCAGCAGCCTTTGTTGCATGCCCCCTCCCACTGATTGCATCTACATATGTGTGTAGTTGTTGTTGTTATTGCTGTTGTTAGTTACATATAATACAACTTTGTTACTTAAAGTGCAACTGCTCAATGTAATTTATATTATTATATTTATATTTTGGATTTTTTTGGCCACATTTACAGCCATGGACATAAAAATAGCACAACTGAAATGCACCGAACAAATTTCAATTTAATTTACTTAATAATAAAAACGTATTTATTAAAGATTTCTATTAAATAAATAAAATCATACAGTATGTCAAGTTAGTGTTTAAACAAGGTAACAAATTCACATATTAAAATATATTTTGCAACAAAAAAAAATCTTATCTTAGTTTTATATAAAATATTTAATTTTATAAATCCACTTATGGTTTTTACTATTAATTAAAATAAAATAAATAATGTTATGCATGGGGAATAAAGAGTTACAAACAAATACAAAGGACTTTGACAACCACTGTAAATGATTGGAAAATTCCTTTTAAATTTAAATTCCTGTTAGAATTGAGCTTTTATGTTTTTTCTGATGAAATTATGTTTATTTATAGGTAATAATAATAAATAATTATTAACTCTGTTGCTATTAATATGTTCATGACTGTATGTATGCACACATGTATATTTGTCCCACCCACACACACGCGCTGTTATGTCAACTGAAGAGAGCATGCAAACATTGAAGAAAATTGTCTTGCAGTTGTGTCTGTCTCTTGTGTCTTGTGTCGCGGCAGCTTTCACAAATCGTCCACAATTTCCATCTCCATTTCCATTTATCATGCGCGCTATTTTACTAGCGACATTATTCAACAATTTGCAACGCTGCTTCCGCAACAGCTACAATAACAACAACAACAATAACAACGCAATACGCATTTCCGCTGCAAAACTTTTGGCAGCCACATAAATAATAACAACAACAACAATCATTTGACAGACAGAGCAAACACCTTTAGCCAGCCTCATTTATATTATGTTACAATCTCTCTCCTACTCTATCTTAAACGCACATATGCACACACACACACACACACATACATACAAGCCGCAACATTGCTAAAATTTGCCTGCTCTTACTTCCACGCGCCCTCTCTTCATAGTTGTAGTTGTAAGTGTAGCTCTCTTGTTGTTGTTGCTTGCATTTTGCTTAATTTCTCACTTGTCCCTTTTTCACACACACGCACACACACACACACACGCAGCTGCTCTCTCCCCGCTCATTTGATTTAGTTATTGTAGCAATTTTAATTACCAGCACTTCAATGAACGATGCGACTTCGGCGTCGCTGTCGTCAACAGACGCTGCGACGCAACCGCAGCAAGAAAATATTTAAATGTAGAAAAAGAAATTGTAACAATACACAAATGTATCTTTGGGTTGCCTAGGCTTGCTTTCTGCCTGGCTTGGCTTTTTCACTCACTCTCCACCACACCTCTTTGGCCTCTCTGTCAACCGCCGGCGTCTGACACCTTCGTCTCTGCTGCTGCTGCTGCTGTTGCTGCCTCTGTCTCTGCGCCCACAATTTCAAACGGCAGCAGCAGCAGCAGCAAAGCAACAACAAGCACGTTCGTTAAATGTTGAATAAATTTTCTCATATAATCGTCGTCGCAGTCGTCGTCATCGTCATTTTGCTCTCCCCCGTCTTTATCCCATTCGCCCTGTACATCTCACCACACCCCCTCCCCACCCCCCTTGCCCTTAGGTCCAATGGCAAGTGTTGTTGTTTTTGCCCGTTTGTCTCCATCAGCGAGCGTCGCTGTCGCTGCCTCTGCTGCTGCCGCTGTCCGCTTCGCACTTGGCTTCGGCTTGGATTGGTTGCTGCTGTGTTGTTGGCGTTTCGTTAGTTTAGTTCGGTAACTCGTCGGTCGCAGTCGCAGTCGCAGCTAAAGAAGAAGCAGAAGCTACAAATCGGGCGGCAAAGCCAAGAAAAATTACGAAAAATAAATTATACGGTATGCAAGTGTATATGTGTGTGTGTGTGTGAAGAGGAGCAACAACAACAACAACAACAACAAATGTGTATATCAATATTTATTATTGCAAAAAATGTGAAAGAAGAAAAAAAAAGGCAGCAAAAGACGGCAGGAAGTGCGACAGATACAGATACAGATACAAATACAGATATAGAGATACACAAATGCCAAACCAAAGCAAACCTAACCAAAATCGTTTGGGCCAAAAGCCAAAGGCAGCGAAGCCAGCGCGAGAACTCAGCCAAGCGAGCAGAGCCCAAAGCAGAGAATACAACAGCAGTGGCAGAGGCAGTGACAGCGGAGACTCAGACGAAGGCAGAGGCAGCAGCAGCAAATTCTGTCTGTCTCGAGTGTGTGTGTGTGTGTGTGTCTCTCTCCTAGTGTGTGTTTGTGTGCACCCTGGCCACCGTATTTTCTTTTGTCAGTTGTGTGTGAACTCTATGCCCTCTCTCTGTCTTGCTCTCTCGCTCTCCACCTCTCTGCTGCTGCCCACCTAAGAGAGCCGAGGGCAAGACATAAGCAAAAAGGATTTAAAATTGTGCACAAGAGATGCTGTTTGTTATATTGCTCCATGTTGCATACAAACATACAAATGTGCATACACATGTATGGAAATGTACATATGTATGTATGTATGTAGTCTGTACGTTTCATTTGCAGTTATCTAAAGCCGCGTCGCTGCACACACAAGCACACCGAATTGTCAAATCAATAAAATCGCGAGCAAAGTGTCGTCAGCGTCGCAGTCGGCGTTTGCTGTAGCTTTGTGGTTTAGCAGCAATTGCCATTAACTGTCAAATTCCAAAAGTGATCACAAAATACGATGCGTAAACGAGACACACACAAATAAATCATGTGTAAATCAAAAGAGCGAGGGGAAGAGAGAGAGAGTGTGAAGGTGATGAGAGAGCGTGTGAGAGTTAAACGAGTTGAGTTACTGACCAATGCAATAATTAGCTACTTACTCACATACTTACGTACTTGCATTGCAATTGCAAATGTCGCAACTCCAATAAGATTTATTGCGTAAATTTCCAGCGACGTCGTCGCGACATGTTCAGTTATGTAGTATTTCTTTATTTTTTATGTATCAATAATTACGACGAAAGAAACGTTGAGAAAATAATAAAACAAAAAAAAAGTAACAACAAAAACGAAATTGAAGCAGCGGCGCAATGGAACAAATGGCCGAACAACAACAACAACAACAACGAGGCAGGCCAGTCAAAGCAACAGCAACAACAACTTGAACTACAAGAGCAACAACAGCAACAACAACATTGGAGACATGTTTGCGCGGCAGCGTCGCTCATTTATTTTATGTCTCGCTGTCGTGGTTGTTATTGTTACTCTTGTTACTGCCGTTGTTGTTGTTGTTGCTGTTCTTATTCTTCTGCTTCTTCTTCGTCTTGTTGTTGTTGCTTGGCTAGTTGCTTTTTGTTGTTATTTCTTGTTGTTGCCGACGGCTTTTCTGTACATGCTTGTAAGTATGTTTGTGTGTGTGTGTGTGTGTGTGTGTGTGTATGGCGGTGTGTACACCAAATGTGTGCATGACACGACCCGCAGCGCTGCCAACGTCGCAGCCGCAGTCACTGTGGGTCTTGTAGACTTTGTATAGTTGTAGCTGTTGTTGTTGTTGTTCTTGTTGTTGTTGTAGTTGACTTGGTTATGCTTTGCGCTTTTTGTTTTGCGTTGAATGGCCGTCGTCGTCGTCGTCGTCGTCGCCGTCTCCCGTTTTGCCCTGTAACGATCGCTTTGCCACACTGTACATACAGTTAGTCAAGAAACTATTTTGACAATATTTAAAATTCAATTATTATAAAAGAAATAATGAAATCTATTGGGTTAAACTATTTTAAAAATTGAAATACAGTCTGTCAAGTAATTGCTGTGACAAGTATTTTATTAAAAAAAAATATTTTATTTTATTTAGAAAAATAATTTATTACAATTGCTTTTACTTTAGAAAATAAATAAGAATATATATTGGGATAAACTGTCTTAAAAAATATTTAACAAGCATTTTCATTTGTTTTGCTTTGTCAAAACATTTACTTGACATACTGTGTGTTTGCAACAGCAAAGTGCGTGCTTTCCACCCCCTTCCCACTCATTAGGTTCATATTGATATTGCAATTTGCGAAACAACAACAACAAGTCAAAGCATTCACTGCTGCCCTGAAATCTCTAACTACGCTTTGCACTCAACTTGACCGATTCTCTGCTCTCTCTGTCTACTGCGTTCATTCTAATAAGACTGAAAATCAACGCAATCTAACTCGAACTCCAATTCAATGCAGCTCCGCTCTCTCTCTCTCTCTCTCAGTTTGAGTATTTTTTGAGTATTTGTTGTTATTGCTTTTATAATAACGCAGCTCAGTTGCGGATTTGTGATTTCGATATTTAGTTGGATTTTTCTGCTGTCCATTTGTTTGTCGTTCTGTCCGCTGTCCGTTTTGTCTGCTTGTCTGTCACACTGTTCGTATATTTGTATGTCTGACTGTCTGTCCATCTGTCAGTTTGTCAGTCGTTCAAGTTTTGCGTTGTTGCTTGTTTGGTGGCGGTTTTGTCTCTCGTTCCTCGCTGATTGCTTTGGCCTCCCCCCCCTTCCCCTCTTTCCCCTGACCATTCCAATTCATTCGTTCCCCTTTCCAGCTCGTTTTGGGTGTATGAGACGCTGTTGCAGTGTTTCTTTTTCATATTGCTTAATTTATTTCGTTGGTTTTTATTGTGTGGCCATTGCCGTCGTTTCAGCTGTATATGTGTGTGTGTGTGTGTGTGTGTGTTGTTGCAACGCCAGCGGCAGCCTCTCTCTCTCCCTCCCTCTCTCTCTCTCACTCTTGAGTTTTGTTGGTCTTACCTTTTGCGCGCTGCGTCGTCGCCCTCTCACTCTTGCACTGTCCACTGCACACAGCTTCGCATATCATCATTATCATCATCATCATCATCATTATTATCATTATCATCATCATCATCGTCCCGTCTCGTCATCATCATCCCTTCCAATTGAACTCACACATTTTTGAGGCATTCGTGATGAATTTGTTTTCTTGTTTAATTTTAGTCATTTGTTTGCTTTCGGCCCTTTTTTCATGGTTTTCAAGCCAGTCACCCTCACAACACACACACACACACACACACACACACACACACACTCATCACACACACACATTCATCTATTCTGTTTCTTCATCTGCAGCCGTTGCTTTGGTTTTGTAGCAAAAATTGCACATTTGCTTTGCCCCCTTGTTTCTTGCCGCGTCTCTGCGTTGATCACCTTCCACTTCCACTGGAAGCAATTTTAGTTCCAATGGATGAACTGACATCCCGTCAGTGATAAATGATAAATGACAGTGGGCGTGCGCAGTTTTCGTGTAACGATGATTTCTGTAAACTAACGAGCATGATCATAAATACATATGTACATACAAACATATTTATGTGCATACATACAGTTAGTCAAGCAATTGTTTTAACCATGAAAACAAATCTAAAATGAGTTTTATATTTTTAAATAAATAAAATATTTTTTTATTTTTGTGTTCAAATAATTACTTGACTCACTGTATTTATGTACATGTCTTCAATCTCTTTCAGGCTTAAATATTTAATTTATAAGTTTTAGCAATCTCTGAGCTTATCTTTAATTGCTTCAACAATGTTTATGTGGTTAACTAATTGGTTAGGTTAGGTTAGTTTGTTATCAGTTGTTGTTGTTATCAGATAAGTTGCAGGTGGCGTTAGTTGCTTACGCACTCGCTGATTGCAACTTCTCTTAGAAAGCAATGAAAACTTTCGTGACCACACACACTCCCTCTCTCTCTCTCTCTCTTGCTCTTTCTCTTTATTTATTACTCCCCCTTCCACTAACTCGTCATCACTCAAAAATTGAGCGAAATATTCACCATTACTATGTGTGTGTGTGTGTGTGCGAAGAGTGACTCACATCACATAAATACATATGTATGTACATATATTTAGCTTGAATCCAATATGTCTATGTGTGAACTGACAAAAGCTAATGTATACAAATACAATCCACAATAGTTGCTTGAGATCCCTTTAGTGCGCCTCACTGGTGAGAGATTGATCAACTCACTGGTTACCACTCACCACCATAGCTTACCCGTCAAGTTACCTTATTGGTGAATTCACTGCGTAGATTTCCATGGTGAAACAATATTTTTCCACGAATTACCACTATAATTACAATTTTAAAATGTGACGGAGTCGATTAAAGTACTAATTACTAATCTATAAAAAATCCTTAACGCATTTATTAATTAAATAATTATATAGACGCTGCAATTTAATCAGAATTTTAGTTTGTTATACGAGTTTTTCAATTATCTGACCCCAAATTTGCATTTTTCTCTTCTTTATTTTTAGCAACCGATACAAGAGCCGTTGAAATAATCAAATTTATGTACTAAAATTACAATAATAATTCAAAAACTGAACAAACATTGTGAACCAACAATTTGTGTTGATATTTGTGAGTGTTTGTGTGTGTGTGTGTGTGTTAACCAGGCCAAAATGCCGATGAAAATCAAATATGTAAAATGATATCATTGTTCAAATTTCAAAGTGACCCACAACAACAATAATTGATATCATTTATCGCATAAATATGAAAATTTAAAGTGAAATTCTACAAATGCAACAACAACAACAAATGCAGGAGCTATGAATTGGAAACAGGCTTAAAAAACTATTAAAATTGTTTGTGGTAAGTTGAAAGTGTTGAGATATTAATTTGAAATATGACGAAAATTAGAGAAAATTGAGAGTTACTTGATTATTAGATAATGGCATAATTTAGGATTGTTTATGATAAGATAATTTTTTGAAATTATAATTTTCATATTTTGGTACATATTTATTTTAGAAGTGTGAATGGAATTATCTAAGGAATTAAATAAAGATTTTTACTGCTGAATTCTAATTAATACATCTCTTTATTACTAAAAAAAAAATCAATGACAGGACTAGTATGCTATAATTTTAATATTTAATCAAATTTTTTATGCATTTATTTTTAATTTTAAAATTTTATCAAATTTTTATTCTTTTTTTTATATATTTTAATAAATTGCGTTTGCATTTTTTATCACAACTTTTGAAGGAATTTAAAAAGACTTAATTTCTTTAAAAACTAATGAGTACACCAATAAATCATTACAATTTTGAAAATATTTAATTAATCGTAGATGAAAGAAATGAAAATTCTACTATAGTTTATCTTCTTGATTGTTGTTGTCATTTTGCAGCTGGAGGAATTATTGATGGCTGTGGAGTCTGATGAGAAACAAGGTTAACTGCATCCTTTTTGTGGGATAATCTGATTTAAGCTTTAATTAAATGCCAGTGTTGTTGTTGTCTCTCTGTTTGTAACTGTTTGTCTTTGTCTGTCTCTCTGTGTGGCTTCCACACACACACACACACAAACACACACACACACACACACAGATACATATTAGATTACGTGCAACAAGCAATTTAATTGTATTTGTTGTCTAATGAAATCACCGCAACATTTAAAAGCTTTTGCGCATACAAAGTTGGAGTGAGAGAATATAAGAGAATAGACAGAAGAGGGAAGGAAAGAAAGGGAGGAAAAGTATGGGTAGAAACGGTTGAAAATTGAAGCTTATTTTAGTTCAAACAACACGCGTTATTCTCATTTCATTTCCTCATATCCTTAACGAAAGTTTTCTGGTTTCTTCATTCTTTTTTTCCTTTTTTTTTATTAAACTTTCACAGAATTTTCCGAAATTTTTGAGCAGCTCAAATTTCGCTTTGACAAATCACAAACTTTACTTTAATTATTTTGCAATAAAAAAATAACTTTACGAATTACAAACTTGTCTGTAATTATTTTGAAATACAAAAAAACTTGTGCTGACAAAAATTTAGAATTTAGTTGCTTATGATTCTTAATAGAAATAATGAGAATAATTGAAATATATTTGAAGTAATATATTCTTTTAAACTAAAAACAAGGGAATAAACCGATAATCGAAACCGTAACCCTTAACCGGTATTAACCGATTAAATTTGGTAACCACAAATGAAAGTCTAACCGAAACAAAACATTTTTAAATAAATTTGTGAATTTTATTGCTTGTCCAAAAAGTTACTTGACTAACTGTATGATTAATTCATGATTTTAGTGTTTATTTTAATGGTAATGTTTATATTAATGTTAATGTTATTCTTCTTGGGGTCACCATATTATAGAAAATAAATTAATTGACTAACTGTATGTTTAATAGATGATGTTAGTATTTATTCTAATGGTAAACTTAATTAATAATAATGGTGATACCTTTATAATAATGTTAATTTTAATATTAATTTTAAGGTTATTCTTCTTAGGGTGACCATATTTTAGGCAACAAAGTTGGCGATACATTTATCGAATGTTTGTCAAAGTTGGTCACACCTTTGAAGCTGCCCAATTTCTCTTCCTCTCTCTCCTCTCTCTCTCTTATTTGTCAATTATGCAATAAGCTAGAAATATGATTAGCGTGTTGTGCTTACCACGAGCTTAAAGCACCTCGCAAGTTTTGTTCAACTTCAGTTCAGTTAATCTACAATGCAACGTGTCCAATAACAGTTTGCAATCCCCCCTCAACTCCCCTCCCCCTCCCCCACCCCCTTTAGACGCACTATTACAGTTCCCGCTGGGATGAACGTTATCAACATTTGTTGTTGTTGCTTTTCTTGTTGCAACAACAATGACAGTTGGCCACTGAGCACATTTGAGTGCATTCTGTATAGCCGCAAAAGCCGAACCCCCCCTCTCTGCCCCTTCCCCTACACCTCCTCTAACTGCTTGCACACTCTTCTTCTTCTCTCTGTCTCTGTCTGTCTTTTGTATTTGTTTGCTTGCTCCAACTGCTGTTGAAGCCTGGCACAGATGCTGCCTCCCTCCCTCCTGCTGCTTGCTGTGCTACTTGCACTGTGTGTGTCGTTGTTGTTGTTGTTGTTGTTGCTGCTCTCCTTCCCTTTGTACTCTCTTCCTCCTTCTCTCTGTGTTGCTGCTGTTGTTGTTGTCATAGCCCGAAGCTCGCTTTGAGTTTTATGTGGGCAGCAGCGGAGGGGGGGGCGACGTTAGCTTTGGTCTGCTGCAAATGGCAAATACGTCAATGCCGTCTCCTCTCCCTCTCTCTCTCACTCGTTATCGTCCACCTACTGCTTCTTCTCCTCGTTCTCCTTCTGCTCCTGCTCCACGTTTGATGCTGCAATGCTCACTCTCTTACGTTCCAATGTTCATTTGCTCATTCTCACTCACTCACTCGCTCGTTGATTTTGTTCGCTCATCTGTTCGGTTTGTGCTCCTTCGTGCCTACGCTCTCTCTCACTCTAATTTATGGGTCGTGTGCGCGCTCTCGTTCCACTTTTGAGCCTTTTCCCATGCATTGCTCCTGCTGCTACTACTCCTACAACAACAACAACAACAGCAGCAACAACAGCGACAGCCACAAATACAAGCAACAACTATTTCACCGTTACATAAATACCCAAACTACAAATACAACAACAACAACTGAGTTGCTGCTGCTGTTGGCTGCATAAATTCATTTGTTTGTTGTTGTTGCTATTGGTAGTTTTTGTTGTTGTTATTATTATTACTACTCGCACTGCCAGCGTCGCTGCTGCCACTGTCACTGCTGTCTCTGCCGCTGCCGTCGCCGCTGCTGCTGCGCTGACGTTAGCTTCACAGTTGCCGTTGCCGTTGTCGTTGTCGTTTTCCCCTTTCGACGTCGTTGCCATTTTCAATTTTAGTTTTGTTGTTCCCTTCGTTCGGTTTGGGTTCGTTTACTGCCCTCCCTCCTCCTCCCTTCCCTTTTCCATTTATATATTGTACCCCCCACCCACGCAACGGACACGGACGTGTCCTTGCGCGCTCGTTTCCTGTGTGTGTGTGTGTGTGTGAGAGTGTGTCTCTGTTTGTGTGTGTGTGTGTATGTTCGCTTTAGCCCATGGCTTTGGCTGGAACTTGGCTCTGACTGACTCTGACTCTTTGTCTGACCCCCTCGACCCCTTGTCAACCCCACCCCCCTCCACACTCCTACCTCTCGCCGTTTCAGTTTACATTTTATGTGTCTGTGTGTTTGAGGGTCTGTTTATGTGTATGTGTGTGTGTCCCTTTTTTTTACACAATTTCCTTGAGCGCGCGCAGCCGACAGACCCAACACCCTCCCTCCCCTTCCTCCTCTCTCCCCTTCTTCCCCCAACGAACGTCAACTGGTTAGCGATATCCTTGATAGTAATGTGTACAACACCAAAAAACAAGTGGACGAACAAACTCAATCATGCCCCCTCCCCCTGTCACTCCCCACACACACACACACACACACATTTCCCCACACCAAATATTACTCACTTCCAGCTTATGCTTTTTGTTATTGCACTGAAATCCATTTCATTTTATTCCGGTTCTTCTTTGCCTCCCTTCCTCCCTCCCTCTCTATCGCTCTCGCTCTCACGCCCTTTCACACACATTGTGTGCAGGACGAGAACCACAACAGAATTAGCTGTTTTACAGTAAACATTGCCTAAAGCGAAACACGACTTTTGATTAACTTTAAATAAAAAACGTACATAAAATTGAATAAACAAAATCTTGTTGCTCTCCACTTTAAACTTTGTTTTTTTTTTCTCAAATAAAAACACATTTTAATCATTTTCAAAAATATGTGTAATCCATTGGTTGAGAATTAAAGTAATATTAAGAATAAAACTATTAATAAAAACGTAATATATTTTTTTGGTAAATATTAATATTAACTGTATTACTGAAAATGAATAGAAAAGTAGTTAAATTTCTTAATTTTATTATAATTTATTCCTGTCACTTTTAGTCAAAGTTTACTGTAAAAACAATTTGCCGCAGTTAAGAAACGATTGAGAAATAAACGAATGTAAATATGTATGTATGTATGTATGAATGTTGAATAGAAATGTTTGCAAGCAAATCTTGCATATTAAAATTACAACAATTTTAACTGAATTGAATTAAGTTGATTCAACCTAAAGAGCAATCAGTAAAAACAAACACCTGACAGGTGTTGAAGTGACTTTTGATAATCGAAATTAAAGTTATTGATTAGATCGATAAGTGTTTGTGATGGAAATTTGATTTCCATTTGATTGTTGATTTATGTACCTAGTGCAAAGGTTAAACACACAAACACACACACATATTAACACGTATTTGACGTGAACTTGTTGCTGCTGCAATTGCAACAATGCAGATGTGGGGCAGAAAAGAGAAGAAGATGAACAAATGAAGATCGCGACGTCGACGTCGCAAGTTCTGCGTGTTGCTCTCAGTTGCTCTATTGCTGTCTCTGTCTGCTACTTGCCTGTGTCAATAACCTCGCAGCGAAGACGAAGTAGAAGAAGAAGAAGAAGCAGCAACAGTAAGAGCAACAGCAAACAAGCATGCGAACAAGAGGTATGAGCCGCTCTCACTCACTCACTCTCAGTGCTCTTAGCTCCCCACCTCTCAGCAAGAGTCAACTTTGAGTAATGAGAAAAGGCAAAAAAGCAAAGTGAACTGAAAATTGTCGGCGCGTTATAAAAGCCGCCAACAATCAAAAGACGGCGGCGACGCATGCTTAGCAGTAGCAGCAGTAACAACAACAACAGCAACAGCAACAAAAACAGAATCTAAATCCCCAAGAATGCCAGCAAAATTGCATGTGTGTTTGTATATATACATATGTATATGCATATGTGAGTGAGTGAGTACATGCGTGTGCAGTCAAAGATGATCAACGAATGCCGCGAACAAGTGAAAATACATACCTAAAATACATACATGCATACATATGCATTTATGTGTGTGTGGGGGCAAAAGCGCCACAGTTGGAATTGAAACGCGTTAAAGGGACGAGAGCAGTCAATAATCAAAGCAACTCACTCACTCACACACACACACACACTTATGCATTCAATGCACTCCTGGCATACACTCAGTCCAACAATTTTTCGTACACTCAGTTTGTATTCTTTACACGTCTGTTGTAGGTCAGTTTTAATAAGTAAAATTAAAATTCTCTTATTAAATTTCATTTTAGAAACATATTTATATTGAAACTAAAGTCTACTCTATTTACAAGAGAACTAATTTAAGTATTAAAGTTACGAGTGTGCGAATAAATGTTGTGCTCACTGTCTAAGTGTGAGCATTAATAAATTGCACAATTTTGCTTTGAAAATCATGAACATTCACTTTTCTACAGAATTTGCATACACATGCAACAATGTAAATGCTGTATTTAAATTATATAATAATAATAAGGCGAGAGAATAAACAAATGCAATGGCAATTTTCATTGCTCAAGTATTGCTGGTAATATAAAATGATTTCAATTAGATATGACGAATGAATTGGAATTGATTAGCATTTGGCATTAATAGAAATACAACAAACGTTGAAGTTGTTTTTTTTTTTGTGTTGTTGTTTTTGTTGTGTCTGTTTGTATAACACAAAAGCAGCGGCATTTGCCAAAGATACACACACACTCACACACACACGCAAACAACGGCTGCCAATTGAACTAGAGATAATCAAGAGCAAAAAGAATAAAATAAAAAAAAGAGTAGTAGGCGAAGAGAGCGGTGGGGTGTGGTGGGTTGAGTAGGGATGGGGAGAGGAGAGAAGAGGCAGCATCGAGTGAACACACAATAAAAAGAATTTCACATTTGTACTCTGTCAGTCACAAATATTGAAACGACAAAAGAGAGCGAAGCGGGAAAGGGAAGGAGAGCGGTTGTGTTAGTCGTGCGGTCGGTCAGGCGAGAGAGTCAGAGCAACGTCTGTCATTCGCTATGGGCAAAAAAAAAGAATATATATCTAAATACATACATACAAACATATCTACACGTCAAGTTAGCGAAAAACGAAGCAGAAAAAATATAAGCAACAACAACAACAACGGCAGCAGCATTCGCTTAGCTTCCTCTCTCTTAATTCTTCAATCCCCTCTCATACGCACCGCACACAGCGCGCACCTTTTCATTGGCAGCGCGTCGGCGTCGACGTCGCTGTCGGCGTTGTCGTTGGTGACAGCGTCAAAGATAAATGCTCGAATCATATTGCCAACGCTTTTGCTGTTTCTCTATTGTTGTTGTTGTTGTCGTTGTTGTTGTTGTTGTGGCGCGCGTTAGCTCAACTCACACCCTCACTCACACACACATACACATACACAGAAAATAAATAAAACCGACGCTTTGACCCGAACTAAGGTTCCACTGTGCGGTTGCCGTCATAAAAATTTAAGAAAAGCAAAAGAAAAGACAAATACAGTCAGTCAAGTAATTGTGTTGACAAAATGAAAATTCGCTTATTTGTTTTGTATTTTACAAAAATTATTAAGCGCATTAAGATAAGAAATAATAATATGTTTATTTAAGCATGAGTTTTTTAAATTTTATTAGTTTATTATAACATCGTTTAATTTTGAATTTTATTTTAACTTTAATTAATGTTTAAATAAATAAATTAATTAATCTACAAAATTACTTGATTAACTGTTTAAAAAAACCGCAACATTTTATTTGTTTGTTTGTTCTTGTTGCAATTGTTTTATGTGTGCGTAATTGGCTTTTACTTTTTGCGCTCACTTTAATCGATTCAGTTGGCACACAAAAATAAATTCCCCCCTCCACCCCTCTCATACACTTGGCATCCACAATGTGGATTTCACATGCACAGTGTGATAAGCAGACACATCTGTTGTTTGATGCGTGACAGCAAGAAAGCGCAATAACTGTTATTAAAAAGCAACAGCAACAACAATTACAACAACAACTGCTACCAAAATGAGCTCCACCTTTATTGTGGCACTGCGGCCTGCTAAACGTGTGCTCATTAAAATGATTAATTCATAAAAAATATGCATTTTCTTTTGCGCAAAACGTATGCGAAATACAACAAAAATAAAAACAACATAACAAAACTGTAATTATCAACCACTGTGAAAAAGCGCCGACGCAACGTCGACGTCGGCTTCGGCATCGGTCCATTCATTGCCTCTCACACTCTTGTCTCGCTGCGCTGCGCTGCCGCTGCCGCTGCCACGACTCTCATGTTTCAATTCCACTTGTAACAGACGGAACGCGTTTTTGTTTTCTCACTCAGTCGCCGCGTTATCCCACAGTTATTTGGTTTGCTTTTTCGCTACCGCTTAACTCGAAATAAATTCAATTGTGCATTTTAATGGATCAAATGCAGTGAAAAATTGATGAAAATATGTGAAAATGTAACAAACAAATATGCTTTATGCATGGAAAGTGACGTTCCTCAAGTAAGCAGCTGCCGGTACAACAACTACAACGATTTTCATCCAACAAATAAAAAAAAAAAGAAATGAAATGAAAAAAAATGAGTGAAAAAGGCCGACAGTCTGTCTGCGTCTCAGTCAGCGCTTAGTCAGCAGCGTCGGCAGCGCGGTGACGTCGTCGGCGACGGCGCTTTTATGCAAAATGTGTGAAATGCAAATGCAGTCAAAGTTTTATGAATGAAATTTATTAAGAGAAACCAAACAAAAATAAAAAAAACAACGACTCAAAATACTCTTAATTTAATGATGTTGAAAGTATAAACTGAACGGCATTTTCTTTTTCGCTTTATGTATGCATCGTTCGCCGCAGCGAGAGAGTGAGTGAGAAACAAATAACTGAGTGGATGTGTGTTTGTGTTTGTTAGTGTTTTTATTTGTCACTTTTTTTGTTGTTTAATGGCATAAGAAGTGCAATAAGCTTATTATACTTTCAATTCGTTGTTTCTTAATGCAATTTTTTTGTTCATACAATTTGTATTCGCCGCATTTTCGCTGTCTTTGACGACGCTGCTAATTCGCTCTGTTTCGGTTTCTGTTTTCCCCTGTAGAATGCAGGTGTAGTGGTGAGTGAACCGCACGGCGTCTCTGCTCTTGGATTCTCTTTCACATTGCTGCTCTCACACATACAATTACAACAATGCGAACGCTGCTTCCGTTTTCGTTTTGTGTGTGTGTTATGTGTGCTGTATAGTAGTTTTTTTTTGTAGTTTTGTTTTGCTTTTCATGTTTCTGCGTTTTCCTCTTTGCGTTCAACATTCGCACACAGCCGCTGTCATGGCATTGCCAACACTATCAAATTATAGAAGTGAGAGCGATTGGAATAAGCGAGAGTTAAATAGTTTTTCTTAGAATTTGTTGTGATTAAAAATGAAAAGAATTTAAATAAATGTAAATTAATAAAATTATATACTAACTAAAATAAGCTGACTATTTTTTAAATAATAATAAAAGACATAAATAGAGTGAGTGTGTGAGAGGGAGAACCAATTTAAGAGGCAGTTAAATTCAAATTTAAACTTGTATAATTTAGCTTATTATTTAATTTAGTTCATCTATTAATTATTTTATTTTTTATCTACTTGCAGACAACAGCAAACAAAATAATAACAGTAAGGACAACAACTATACAAAAAAAGTACTACGGAAAATTTGCTCTTTAACATGAACAAAAATGCCGGCGATGGCAGCGGCAACGATGGCAAAAACTCAAACAATCATGGCGGGAAAGGGGCTTCCAGTGCGGGAGGTGGAGGCGGAGGAGCTGGCGGTCCTCACGATCCCACCGGACTGCTAGACGCCGCCTCTCTCTTTGGTAAGTTGCAAAGCTCTTAATTTTAATAATAACAATCAAATTATTTTTAACACTCTCTTTGGCGTTTCTCTTTTGGTTTAGCCTATTGGGGACGCGATGCCAGTGGCGCAGCAGCAGCGGCAGCTGCATCGAACCCTCTCTTTAACTCGCAGTTTAATGCAGCCGCTGCCGCCGGTTTGGGCTTGTTGCCAAATGCTGCGGGCGCAGCGGCCAATGATCGTTACTCATCGATGGCAGCGGCAGCGGCTGCAGCTGCGGGCGCCCATCATCATCAGAGCACAATGGCCGTAGCGGCTTCTCAGGCCGCCAGTTTGGCAGGTCTGCATCCAGCAAGTGAGTAAAATGTCGGCATCGACACACGAACCAACAACAACACAAAGGAGAAGAGAAGTAGATTGGTGAAAGCAGCGCAGCAGCTGAGAAAGAGCAAAAGAAGCTGCGGAATTGAGTAACAGAAGTAACAGCTGAAGAGGGAGAAGAAATAAATCAATGCTGTTAGAAAGAGTGCGAGAGCAGAAACAATTAAAGAGTAATCGATTATGACACATTATGATTATGAATGTAGAGGCAGTTTAAGAATAAAGTGATAATGATGTGAAGAGCGAAAGACAATTAAATAGCCTGCAAATATTAAACATGACATAATTAGCAAACATATAAAGATAAAAAGCTTAGCAGCGACTTTGACGTAAGCAGCGCAGCAGCAGAGAAAGACGCCGCAGCAGCAGCAACTGAGTGGGAGGAGAAGATGAAAAGAGAACAAATTGGTTATAAAAGAGAGAGCAAAAGTGCAAACAAGTGAAATTGCAGCTGTGAAGAGTGATCGACTAGTAGATACCCTTTTTATATGAATGTAGTCATATGAATGCTTTTACTCCTTATCGACAAGTAAGAATGCATCAGTGTGGAGTGATCGACTAGTAGATACCCTTTTCATATGAATGTATTCATATGAATGCTCTTACTCCTTATCAATACATCCATGTAACACAATTCCAAATGTATTTTACAGGCTGGTGGTCCATGGCCCAATTGGCAGCTCAGGATTATTTTAGTCGCCTTCAAGCCTCCGGATTGTCGCCCTTTCCACATCCCGATCTGGCAGCTGCCTTCGGACCCGCCATGGCAATGGGCGCAGGGGGCGCGGCTGGCAGCGGAGGAGCGGGAGGCGGTGCGGGCATGGTGGGAGTAGGCGGGGCAGGAGGAGGCGGTGGTGGGGGAGGTGGTAACAGCGGTGGCGTTGGATCGAGCAGCAAGTCGAACAAGTCGCGCAAAGAGAAACGTGCCGCACAGCAGCAACAACAACAACAGCAGCAGCAACAACAACAGCACCAACAACAACAACAGAATCTGGCCAATAGCTTAAATGCCGCCGCAGCAGCAGCGGCAGCAGCAGCTGCCAATAATCCGGCGGCAGCATTGGCCAGCATGCATGGATTCGGACTGCCCGTCAATGTCAGTGGCATGCAACCGACGGTCAGCACCGGAAACAGCTCATCCTCAATCTCCACGAGCAGCGCTGCCCACGGCAACTACAAGGTGAGTCACAATTATCTAAACTCCAACCAAGTATTAGTTATTTATTAAAGTTAGTACGTATTTAAAATTAAATTATAACTAAAAAAATTAGAGATTTACAATTAAATTAATTTAAACTTCAAGTTGAAACTGAAATAATTAAAAACAAATTTAAAGTATATTTATTCAAACATACGTATCTTGAGGAGTTGGAGAAAACACAGAAAAACCCAATCATAAAAATAAAATTCACATTTACATTTAATTAATATTTTAATGACTTAGCGTTAAATGTGAAACTGATTAATGTGCTCTTTAATTAAAAATGTAATACAAATTTTGCCTATTGAAATGGCTTACATATTAAATGCAACATTTTAATATATTTCAATTAAATAATAGTTAATAATTAATATTATATTTTTAATTTTAAAATAATTCATAAGTAATATAAAATATTTTAATATAATATTTTATTTTTCATTTTATTCAATTTCTTAGTTAATATAAAATATTTTAATTTTATGTTTTTCACTTTTAAAACATATTATATTGAATATTAATTATTTTCATATTATATTTTTCATTTTAACATATTTTATAGTTAATATTAAATTTTTCATTATATTCAATTTCATAGTTACTACAATATAATATATGTTATATTTAATTTTAATTCGTTTTCTATTTAACTCTAATATAATTAAATTAAATAGAATTGTTTTTATATTAAATATGACTTTTAAATAAGTTTTAAATTAAATCAATGTGTTTTATACTTAGTTTTAATGCGTTTTCAATTTAAATATAATATAATTAATTCAAAAACGGATTGTATTTGTATTAACTTTGATATAAAAATAAGTTGTGTTTTATATTTAATTTTATTGAGTTTTCTCTTTAAATGTAATATGATAAAATCGGATTGGATTGAATTCATATTAACTTTAATGTTTAAATAAGTTTTAAGTTAAACCAAAGAGTTTTATGCATAATTTTAATATGTATTTTTATTTTACTCATAAGTTTGATATTATAAAATGATATATAAATAAGTGTTAAGTGAAATCAAAGTGTATTATATTCAATTTTAATGCATTTTTCCTTTAAATATAATATGATAAAATCAAATAGTGTTTATATTAATATTTTTCTCTATCTCTATATGTTTTCAGAGCACGGCGAGTGCGTATGGGAAACCGTCGACGATGACGAGCAGCAGCAGCGGCAGCAGCTTGACAAGTAATCCGGGATCTGCGTATGATCCGGTGACGTTGCACAAGGAATTGTTGGCCATGCAGGCGGTGGCAGCTGCTGCCTCGGGGTCAGGGGTCAACAGCTCCAACAGTTGCTCCAGCAAAAAGTCAAATAGTGGCGGAGGTGGAGGAGGTGGAGGAGGAGGAGGAGGTGGCAACAACTCATCATCATTGCACGCTCATGGTCTCTCCAATCTGGCCATGAGTTTGAGCAGCGGAGTCGGTGGTGGCAACAACAATTCTGGCATCATGTCCAGCAGCAAATCTTCTACAAATGTCAGCTCCAGTTCCAGTTTGCATCCGGGCATGTCCATGTCACCCCATGGATCTGGCAAGGATCGGGATCGTGATCGAGATCGTGACAAGAATAATCCATCGTTAAATGCATTAAATTCACTGTCACAATTTGGGGCATTGGGAATGACGCCACAGCAGAGCATGCAGGCGGCGATGAATGCATTTGCGGCCAGCACAGGTGCCACGCCCAGTGCCACAGTCACCTCATCAGCCCATTCCTCACAGCAACAACAGCAACAACAACAGCAGCAACAACAACAATTGACAAGCACAACAATGTCGTCGGGAGGCGGCAGCGGGAGCAAAGGAAGCGCCAAGGATTACATGTCCAATGCGGCCATGATGAGCAGGTGAACAGAGAGAACTGAGAGAGAGAGAGAGATTATGTTAAATTTGTCACGATTATACCCTGTGCCCAAAAGAGAGTATTCTAGCTTTCTGTTCATTTATGCAACACTCGTAAAAAGAGAGGAAATTTAATTTATTTATTGTTGATCAGTAGTCAAGTCGAGCAGACTCTTTTTTATACACTGTACGCATTGTAAAGGAGACAAAGATAATGTTAAATTTCTCATGTTTATACACTACGCCCAAAAGCGAGTAGTATAGCTTTGTGCTCATTTCAGCAACAGTCGTAAAAAGAGAGAAAATTTCAAGTATTTATTGTACATATTTTAAATCAATATCAATAGTCAAATCGAACTGACTTTTCTTTATAGACAGAGTTAATGGTTAATTTGTCATGTTCATACACTGCTCCCAAATATAAGAGTGTTATAGCTTTGTGTTCATTTATGCAAAAAAAAACAAAGATTCAGGTATACATTTAATTCATCAGTATCAATTGTCAAGTCGAGCTGACTTTTTTTTATTGTTACCCTGCGAAAAAGGGTATAATTCATATTATTCATTCAAAGATGAATTTTAAAATATTAAAAATTAAAAAAAAACCATTCTAAACTAAATTAAAAAATGGTTTTTTGAGTTATGAAGTTTAAAAATGATTATTTAAAAAAAAAAAATTATAAATTTAAAGCTTAAACAATAACAGGGTATTTAGTAGTCATGAGCACTCGACTTGCTTTTCTTAATATATTTATTACAATTTATTAATTGCTATTATCGTATTCCTTATTTATTATTTTATTATTCAATATTTATGTTTTTTTTCTGAGTTGTTTTAAACTATAAATTTAAAACTTGAATAACAATAATATGTTAGGGTATTTAATTGTCATGGACTCAGGGTATTTCGTAGTCATGACGCGACTTATTTTTTAATTACAATGTATTAAATTAATTACCATATTCTTTATTTATCATTGAATAATCCATTATTTATCACTATCATATAGATAATTTAATAAATAATGATATCATTATAAATAATAATAATGAATATGATAATAATAAATATAATTCATCATATACATTATTTATCACTTTATTATTTTATTTTACTGAATCATAAAATTAATAATAATGGTATTATAATAAATAATCGTATTATTTTATGATTCAACACTATGATATAATAAAAAATTAATGATAAAGTAATAAATAATGTATATGATAATAATAAATAATGAATAATATCATTATGATACATTATTCATTATTTACAAATTCATTATTCAATATTTATTTATTATTAATTTATATTATTATATATATTAATAATAAATAATGTTTATGATAGTAATAAATAATGAATAATATCATTATTCATTATCTACTATTTTAATATTTGATATTTATTTATTATTAAATTATATTATTATATTATATATTATATTATATTAATATTAATAATAAATAATGTTTATGATAGTAATAAATAATGAATAATATCATTATTATAATGAATAATGATATTATTCATTATTTATTACTATCTACTATTTTATTAATTAATATTTATTTATTATTAATTTATATTAATTATTTATTGATTCTTCTGATTTGGTTTTAATTAATATATCCGGATATTTCTCGTTGTTTCTTCCAGCAGTGAGCATCCATCGTTGTTGGGCGTCCGATTGCCGCCGGATACGGAGATAATCAAGTATACGTCCTCCATCGTGGGCCCCAAGATTCCTGGTAGTACATCACGTGGTCGCAAGAAGACCATATCAGAAACAGAACAACAACAACAAAGCACACAGAAACAACAACAACAACAACAACAACACCAAGCAGAACAACAGCAACAACACCAACAACTTACACAACAGCAACAAAAGGATTTTGAGAGTACAACAAATGCAATTTCCTCTCTGCTTGCGTTTCCAGGCCTCAGTCCGGCGAAGCGAGCACGTCTTGAAATGGAATACGCCGCAATGGCAGCGGCGGCACAGCAACAACAACATTTGCATGGGATGCTGGGAGCAGCTGGAATGCCAATGAGTGCACTGGGAATGTCTCCCATGGATCAATTGAGCAATGTATCCAAGGCAGTTGTTGCTGCCTCATCTGCTGCCTCCGCATCTTCCTCCTCATCGGCAACTGTGACGAGCACAGCGGGAGGATCAGGATCAATGGGATCAACAACAACAACAATTGGTGGTGTGTCCAGTGATCGTGTGGAGGTCATCAAATTGCCACCGACAATCACCTCGAATGGTGCATACAATCTGTCCAGCAAAGGTTGCAACAAGGAGCTGCATGATCTCACCACAGATCCACAACTCGCATCCGGCGTGAATCTCAGTTTAAAGTCGAGCACAATGCCCGCCACTGGAGCCATTGGTTCCGCCTCCAATCCCATTACCATTGATGACTTTGATGCGCCTCTAAATCTCTCGATGAAGCCATCGGACAAGAGCTCATCATCCTCATCAACAGCTGGAGGAGGATCTGCCTCAGCTGCCTCCACATTGGGTAATCTTGCCAGCGAGTATCAAACTCAAGTTGTTGGTGGCAATGGCTCCAACAGTCTCCAGAGTCTCAGCTCCATAACCGCTGCCTTGGGCGGCACTGGCGGCATGCCAGGTGGTTCCATCTCTGGCAGCGGTGCGGGAGGTGCATCTCCATCTCCTGCCCAGGCCAATTTGCCAGCCAACTCGGGCACATCCAGCTCGGGATCGGGTTCGGGTTCGGGCTCTGGTTCTGGCTCCAATTACAAAGAGGGACGTCCACGCAATTTGGGACGTGGCGTCTCCAAGCCCAAAAAGAATACAGTTGCCTCGCTGCTGGCACAATCCCGTGCCGTCGGATTAAAACCCATGCTTGCCACACAGCAGTTGCTCCAACAAGGCGCAGATATTGTAAGTTCAATAAAGGAATCACTTATTTTAATTTTAATCTTGAAAGTTAAAAATTGATATATTGTAGGGAAAAACCTTTTGTTTATCTTTAGACATCCCTAATAAACTTTCAAGTTCATTATTATTTGATATATAAATAGATTCTTATAAAATTCGTAGAAAATCGCACTAATATTATCAAAAAAAAAACACTCTAATATAAAAAAAGACACCTTTAAAATGAAAAACTTTGTGATTTTTTGAGTCATACCAAACAAAGTCATAAATTATGTATTTGTTTATGTTTTACATACTTCTGTCCAGTTTTTCTGAAATCCGAGCAATATATCATATATCATAGGAACAATATGGCAAAAATCATCGTTTAGTATAAAAAACTTTAATTTTTTCGGAAGATATTTTCACAAAACTCACAAGTTATGTAATAAATTATATTTTATAACCAAGTTTGGTAGAAATCTGACAAATATTATGTATAGTAGCTTCCTTAGGAATGACCAACTTTCTGATTTCTATAACAACCTCAACCAAAGTCATAAATTATCTATTTGGTTATGTTTTACATACTTTAGTCCAGTTTTTCTGAAATCGGAATACTATATCATACAGCTGCCATAGGAAAGTAAAGTTAAAAATCAATCTTTAGCATAAAAGACTTGGTTGTTTCCTAAAATATCTCCAACAAACTCACAAGTTATGTAATAAATTATATTTTATACGTCCTGACCAATTTTGGTGGAAATCTCTTCAATATATCGTATGGTCGCCATAGGAGCGATCAGTTAGGAGTATGAAAAATTATTTGTAGTTTTTCAATATGTATAAAGATGCTTTTTTATAAAAAACTTGTTCTTGAATACTTATCTAAAAAAATTCATTATGAATTTAGAAAAAGAAAATTTTAATTAATAATGATATAATATATAATTTTAATTGAAAACTGACAAAATTAATTTTTGTATTCATGCAACAAATGTTTAATTTGCAATTTATTCTAAATAATTTAATTCATTTTCTCGCTTGTTTATTTATTTAAAATTTACAATGAAATCAGAAAAAGAGATTTTTAATTAACAATTAAAAATGATATAAAATAGAATGTTAAATTGAAAGCTGGAAAAATTAATTTGATTTATGATCCGACAATTGTTTAATTTGCAATTAATCTAAATTAATTATATTATTCATCAATTTTAATTGTTTTAAATGATTTATCAATTGCAGGAGAAGATTCGTCTGGCGCTGAGCGAGGCAAATGCGCACATGGAAACCTCGACGGATTCGGAGAGTGTTGCTGCTGAGAGTGGACTCTCTGAATCGGAGAGTGAGGATGCCAATATACTCAATGTGGCCGAGTTGCGAGTGCCACTGGAGTTGGGCTGGAAACGGGATACGGTCATCAGGGGATTAACGAAGCAGGGACAAATCCGTGGCGAGGTCACATATTATGCACCTGGCAGCACATTGCCACTGAAGACCATTGGCCAAGTCTTTGCTGTGAGTTTGTAGGGCGCATTTGTAACTTATAAATAGAGAGAAGAAGTTTCCTAACTGGGGAAAAAGTTATTAACATTAATAGATACCCTATAAACACAACTCTTTTTCTCTCTGTTTCTCCACTTTAGCTTTTGGAGCAGCAACCATCGAGTTTGACACGTGAGAATTTTAGTTTCTCGGCACGTGCAATTGTTGGATCATTTCTACAACCGGCGCCGCCTCCTTATGCCAATGATGGTGAATACATTCGCATGACGGATGAGGATGTGGCCAAAAGATTAGAAGACTTAAAGGTCTTTACACGTCAAACCCTCAACGTGGAACAGCGCATCGAGATTGCCAAACAACAGCAGGCGATGCGGGATGCCAAGAAGCAACAAAAGGAGGAATTGGCACGCAACAAGGAGAAGGCCAGGCAGGAGAAGAATGCCAAGTTGGAGCAACAGCGCAAGGAGAAGGAGCTCAAGAATCAACAGGCAATTGAGGTGAGTTTTACATTTTTAAATCTACATTATTAGATTACACTTTTAAATAGGAATAGTTTTAAAATATAAATTGTAAATTCAGTTTTTATAATGTGGTTTTCTAAATAATTTTTAAAATTCATTTTCAACTTAAAAATTGAAATAAATAATTATGACAAAGAATACTAAAAATAACTTATTGTGATGCTTAATTAATAATTTTTCCTTTAAATTTCTATTTGTATATTGCAAAATAATATAAATATTAATTATTATAGTAATTTCAAATTAGATAAATTTTATAATAAAAATGTTAGTTCAGTTTCATTTTTAATTTAAAAATTTAAATATAATAACTACAAAAAATATCAAGAAAACTTATTGTGAATTTACTAAATAATTTTTCAACTTAATTTCTATTTTAAAAATTGCCAAATAATAATTAAAGTGCTATATATTTTTAAATATAATTTATTAAAGTAATTTCAAATAGAATAACTTATAAGGCTTATAATAAAAATTGTAAATTCAAATTTTATTGTGTTCCTTAATAATAATTTTAGCCGAAACCGTAACCTTTAACCGATAAAAACCGATTGAAATTTGTAAACGTAACTGAAACCGTAACCGAAACAAATTTTTTCTGCTGTACCGAAGCCCATAAACTGAAATTCTTGAAACAGAAATAACCGTTTAGTAACCGATTCATTTATAAAGGTTTATTTCG
This sequence comes from Drosophila kuntzei, assembly GCA_035042165.1. Classification (NCBI taxonomy): domain Eukaryota; kingdom Metazoa; phylum Arthropoda; class Insecta; order Diptera; family Drosophilidae; genus Drosophila; species Drosophila kuntzei. The sequence continues at coordinate 2,951,325 of JAWNLU010000634.1, read as the reverse complement.
GTTCTGGCCGTCACAGCTACTGACCAACTTTGATAACTTTGAACTGCCATAACTTTGTCAAAACTCAGTCAATTTTCATGCAGAATGTAAATTTGTGCAAGATTTTAAATCTTAATTCGTTTTGCATTTAAGTTTTGTTCATTTTCAAAAATTAAAATTTTCGAAATTTTTTGAAAAATTATAAGGGGTTACACTGTAAAATTTCTAAAAAATTAAAAATTTTTCGAATTTTGAAAATGAACAAAATTTAAATGCAAAACGAATTTAGATTCAAAATCATGCACAAATTTACATTGCACTTGGAAATTGATTGAGTTTTGACAAAGTTATTGCAGTTCAAAGTTATTAAAATTCACTAAAATCAAAATAATCGAAAATTTCTTTCTTTCTTTATATTTATATTACTGCAGAATCTTTCCTTAACATTTATCTATTTCTTAAGAGATTTACTTTAACTTAACTTAACTTTCTCTTTTTCTTTATTTGCAGGAGCGTAAAAAACGGCAGGAAGAATTGGATCGTCTTAAGCAGGAGGAGTTGCTTAAGAAGCAGCAGGTCAGTAAATCAAATCTTTTTAGAATTGTCTCATTTTTGTGTCTCGCTGTCAAGTCCTTTTCTCAAATTGGCATCTTTCTTTTGTCATATGCAGGAGAAAGAGAAGCGACGCCAGGAAGCAATTCTAGCTAAAGAACAGGTACAAATTCCAATTTCAATTCCAATTCAAAAATACCCATTCTTCTTCTTCTGCTCATTCTCTTTTTATGTACTTTTTCTCTTGAACTTCTTTTGTACACTTTTGTGTTGACTTTCTCATTTATTAAGTTTCCTCTTGGCTTCCTTTTGTTGTTGATCCTTTAATTCGGATTTTTAGTAAATTATAGTACATTTATGTCCCAGTTAATGACCTAAAATGGGATTAGAAAATGTATATCCTTAAATCTTAAATACATTTAAAATGTATTATATTAAAATGTCAATTTGTCGATTTTTATTATAAAATTTCAGTTTGAATTGAAGTTTAATTTTCTATCTAAAAAGAATACAAATTTGAAGTAATAATTAAATTAAAATATTTATTAAGAAATCACAAGATAACTCGTACTTTTATTTTTTAATTGCAAAATTTAAATATGATTCAATTTTTAATTTAAATGTTTTTATTGTTTTTAAGTAAGTATATCAATCAAAAAATAAATAAATCAAGCAACGAATAAAAACATAAGTAAACAACTAAAAAAATGAATTGAATTAAATCAATGAATAATAAAAAAATATATAAATCAATAAATCAAAAAAAAAATATATATAAATAATATAATAAATAATATAATAAATAATATAATAAATAATATAATAAATAATATAATAAATAATATAATAAATAATATAATAAATCAAAAAAGTAAACTAATAAGTACATTAATCAATAAATACATAAAAATTAATAAATTAATAAATTTATAAATAAATAAATAAATAAGTAAATAAATAAATAAATTAAATAGATCCTCCTTGATATACAGATAGATTTGAGTTTCCTCTTTTTCTGACTGTGCTCCCTTTTCCCTTTTAAGTACGCCTCTGTTTCTAGGACCAATCTTAAAAATTCAGTTCCTTTTATTTTAATCCATATTTTATTCGATTTCTATTTAATCTAATCTCTTTTATTTTCTTTATTCCACAGGAACTGCAAAAGCAGAAGGAATTGTTGCTGGCTGCTGAAATGGTAAGAGATTTAATTAAATGTTTCCCAATTTCTCCCACATTTAATCCTCTCTAATTTCCTTAAAGGAACGCGAGCGACGTCGTCAGCACATGAACTTAATCCGGATGTTGGAGCTGCGTCGTAAATTCGAGGAGCGGGAGAAGAAGAAGCATCAATTGGTGTTGGATCGTCTAATCCTGAGGGAACGTCGCATGGCGGAACGTAAACGAGATGCGGAAATTCTGCAATTGATAAGGAAACCGAATGAGGACTCGGAGTTGCCGCAGGAGATGACAGTGCCAGAGCTGGAGAGGATCGCTGGGAATCGTTTGCCTGGCCAGGCGATGGCCGATCTTCTCATGGTCTTTGAATTCCTGCACAACTTTGGAGAAACCCTCGGATTCGATATGGAATCGTTGCCATCGTTGCAGAATCTCCATGATGCATTAATCAGCGACAGCAATGCGGATGCGGAGGAGGAGCTGTTGTCGGTGATGACGCATCTGTTGGTCTGTGCCATTGAGGATCCGGGTGTGCCCAATCCTGGACGACATACCACATTATTGGGTCAATCTCTGCGTAATGCGGACATCACCAATTCAAATGTATCGGAAATATTGCGGATTTATTTGTATGCGACGGCAACGGGAGAGATTCGTCAGATGCATGGGATTACGGTGGACAGGGAGCGGGAACGACGTGTCCCCGATCATCATCAGTTGGATGCGGATTCGGCAACGCATTCCGCCAAGAATCACGAGTATTACAAGTTGTTGCATGAGAACGACACATGGAAACTATCGCATGCTCTAAAGGATCGTCCATTTGTGGCCTTGAATCCCACAAGGAAGGCACAAATGTTGGCCCATCTCTGCAATGATCTGTTGATGAACAAGGCTGTCCTGAGGCAGATTGATGGCAGTCTGGAGACTTGTGCCCAGATGCGCAAGGAGAAGTACATGACGGACATGAAGGTGCGCAAATATAAAGCACTCCATCAGCGCAAGGCGAGAATCGAAGCCTATGAGAAGGCGCAGGCGGAACGGGAGGCGGCGATGCAGGCGCTCCTCGCCCAACAGAAGCTCGATGCGGAGCGGGAGCGGGAAAAGGAGCGGGAACGTTTGGCCAAACAGGCGGAGGCAGAGGCGGGAGGAGGAACAACATCCGGAGAAGCAGCAGAAGTGGAGGAAGTGACTGGAGAAGCAACTGTGTTGCCAGCAGAGGAGCAGCAGCAGGAGAAGGAGCAGGAGCTGAAGAACAAGACGGAGCAGGAGGAACAGCCCATGGAACTGGATGCAGAAGTAGCAGTAGCAGCAGGAGCAGCAACTACGCTTAATGAATCCCTGCCAGTTGCAGAAACCAAGCTGGAGGAGTTGCAACAAAATGGAGCAACTGCAGCAGCAACAATTGCAGCTGGAGTAACAACACCAATAACAACAACACCCATAACAACTCCAGTAACAACAACAACTGGAACTGAATCCACTGCGATGTCCGCTTTAATGCAGGCTAAAAAAAGTGGAGCACGCTCCTCCATTCAGGAGGATGGCAGCCATGATGTGAGCATCATTGAGGATGATCTCTCGGATCTCGATTCGGAGATAACCAATGTGGAGGAGGATGAGGATAATCGACTCAGTGCCGATGAGCTGCAAAAGAAGCTGGACAAGATTGTGCGTGCCTCTCTCAACTGCAAGGAAGCGCTGGAGAAGAGCACAAATCAATTAAGAGCCGCCTGTTTTGGACAGGATCGTTTCTGGCGACGCTACTGGAAGCTGCCCAAGGCGGGAGGCATCTTTATAGAAGCGCTGGAGTCGGCACAGAATGATATATGTGATTATCATGAGGCGCTGGAGGCGATGGATGAGCAAAAGAAGGGCAAGGAGGAGGAGAAGCAGACGGAGGAGCAAGAGAAACCGATGGAGGAAGAGTTGGAGTTAAAGGAAGATGGAGAGAAGATAACAGAGTTGCCTGTAGAGACGGAACACATGGAGATTGACCATGTGGAGCAGGAACAGCCAGGGAATCATCAGGAAAACAATCAAACTGCAGTGAATGATGATAAAGTTGGAGATGACGACGATGATGATGATGATGATGATGATGATGTGACGGAAATCAACAAAGTGGAGCCGGAAATTGTGGATCTCGGTGATGATGATGATGAACCGATGCCAACAATTGTGAATCGACCCGAGATAAAAGTGAAATCCGAGATGGAATTGATGGGACCACCGCCCACGGTGCACATCTCCACGAAAACGGATTTCGAGGCGGAAATCAAGATACCAACAATCCCAGGATTAATCCCAACACTCAGCAACAACAACAACAATAATAACAACAATAATAATAACAATAGTAATAATAATAATAATAATAACAATGGCAACTGTGATAAACTGGAGAGTTTGGAGGATATGAAAAAGGAGGATGATTGCATCATTGTATCCACCTCACATCCCAGTGAAGATGCCACTCCCAAATGGTTCTCAATTGTTAAAAGACAGGTGCCTCTCATCAGTGAACTTCCCGCGGAGGAGGGAGGAATTGTGGCCAATGATTTGCAATTGAATTATGCGAGTTATCAACATTGCAGTTCCCAGTTGCAGTTGCAGGGACATCCCTGGGATCTCATCAATAATATGCAATATTATAGCATACCCATGGAGGAGTGCAAAGTGGATCCCACGAAGTTCAGTCAGGAGTGCATCTTTAGTTTGTCCGGTTTGGATGAGAAGCAAATGCTGGCCAAGTTGGATGAGTATGAGGAGCAGCTGGGCAAGTGTCAAACGGTGTCAAAAAACGGTCTGGCGTCTCCTCATCGGTTGACAGCTGACAACGATGGGGAGCGGGAGCGGGAGCAACTGGAGAAGATGCAACACAATCCCACAACTAAAACCGAAAGGGATTCGTTTTTTCGTTTGGCCGCTGATGTGGCACAGGATACAGGAGGAGGAGCAGGAGCAACCGTAGGAGTAACTGAATCCTCCGAGTTGAAACCCAAGATTGAGCTGCGTCTGGATGAAGCCTTATCCCAAGCATATTATCATAATATTGCCAACATGTCGCTGAGCAGTGTACAAACTTATATACCCATTGATATTCCCCTGCCCCTGGCCATGACTCCCGACGAGCATCGTCTCCTGGAGCAGGTGAAACTCTCGGGTTTCCCGGATAAAGTCCATGGTGTCTATGTGCCCAGGAGACAACGTTATGGTTGGTGGCAACTCGATGATGAACAGAAATTGCGACAACTTTTGAAAACTTTAAATCCTTCCGGTTTGAGGGAACGTGAATTGCAGGAGAATCTGCAGAGATTCCTGGGATTGGAGCAACCACTGGGCATCAATTATCAATTGAAATTGCATGAGGCACAAGTTGTGGATTTGGTGGAGTACATGCAACCGGATAAAATCGGAGATTGGAATCCCAAAGTGGCACGGAGAGTGGAACTCGCTTTATTGGAGCAACTGGAATCGTTGGAGGATAAAATTGCGAGTGCATCGATGCAATTGAAGAATTGGCAGCTTCCAACGCGCACCGACAATGAATTGAATTTAAACTCATCCGAATTGGAGGAGCTACAGGAATCGGAATTTGTTAGCATTATTCCGATGATCAGGGAACGGATTATAGATTTAGAGGCGAATATCGAGAGGAGATATTTAAAACCTCCACTGGGATCGCAAACTGGAGATGCACATCTTGCGGTGATTGCACAGAATCAACATACATCCACACAGACGCAGAATTCCGCCTCAGCAGCAGCTTATCTGTTGCAGATGCAGCAACAGCAGCAACAGTTGCAGTTGCAACAGCAGCAACAACAGCAGCTGCAACAACAACCTGGCAACAATTTGAATGCTTCTTCATTTAATGAACGTACAATGGCCTTGGCAGCAGCAGCAGCAGCAGCAGCAGCAACAACAACAGCAGCAACTGTTGCTGCCACAGCAACAACAGCAGCAACAATTGCAACTGCAACTGGAACAACTGCAACTTGTGACATCGCTGGCAATTTGGAGTCGTGTTCAGGTGCCGCCTCCCCGGCCAGCAACTGTGACAGCGACAAGGACGAGAAGGTGGAGAATATACCAAAGGGTTTAGTCCAATGGCGGGATGCAGTTGCTCGTTCCCACACCACCGCCCAATTGGCCATGGCATTGTATGTCCTCGAATCCTGCGTCGCCTGGGACAAGAGCATCATGAAGGCGGTAAGTTTATTTTATTATTTATTTTATTTATTTTCTTGGCTTAATCTCTTAGCTTGGCAACCCTGTTTAACCCTTTCTCCATCCCTCCCCCTCGTTTCCCATTGTTGCCATTCATATTTGTACATTAATTAATTTATCACTCCAATTAAGTTGCCTCATTAATTAGTTTTGGCTTTCATTCGCATTTTAAATGTAGTTTTTCCACACATATTCACACTCATACACTCACATTTACACACATCTACACACATCTACACACACACACACACACACGCACTAACCATTCTCAACAATTTTATTATTTAATCATTACTAATTTCAATAAACTTGTCTAATTCAATGCAGTGTTTATTTAAAAGATAGTCTAATAATAATTTAATTAACAGATAGCTACAGTTAGTCCAGTAAATCTTTTGACAAGAAAATAAAATTCGCATATCTATTTGAAATTTTTTAAAATTGTTTAACTAAACAAAACTTATTATTATAATTTTTTAGCTTGCTTTAAAAATAGTTCTTATTTTAATTTTTTTAAACCTGTTTTTAACAATAAACAGCTAAAATCAGTTGTGTTCCAGTAATGAAAAAGACCCAAAAACCAACCAAATATATCAATATATACCGATATACCAAAAATCGATTGCATAATATTTTTGGAACACCTATGAATAAATGCAAAAAAAAAAAGTTAGAAGCAGATTTATTTTTATTTTTTTTTTGAAAAAAAAATTTTATTTTTTATCTTGTCAAATAAATTTACTTGACTTAATTAAAGATATAGATTGTTAGACAATATAGTTATATAACATAGATGGATAGATAGGAAGAAAAAAAGATGAAGAATAGAAAATAGGAAAAAATATGTTGACGATAGAAAGTTAGAAAATTAACAGATAAATAGATAAACAGATTAATATATTATGAAATTGATAGATAGTTGAACAAATGGAGTAATTTTGAAATAAATAAACACAGTCTTAGATTGAAAATATATAGATAAATATATATACATACATATTTTAATAGGTGAAAATGAATAAAATCAAATGCATTAGGGTGGAGCAAAAAACATATTTATTTATTCGAAACTCCTGTATTTTCCCATATAAAAGCATTATTTGTGAAAAATAATTAAATTTTTTGGATATCCTGATAGTTTGATATATCATTAAAAATCTTAAAAAATCAAGATAATTGTGATGTATTTCTAAAATATTAAACTTTTTTTTATTAGTCCTCAAATTTTTTATTCTGAGTAAAATAAAATAAAGACATAATTAAATAGATTCTTTTAAGCTTAAGTCAAATTCTCTTTCATAATTGGTATAGATGTTTAACTTTTCGTAGATAAATTATTTAATGAGGTTAGTTAAAAATAAAATAGTTAAAAAATAATATAAAAATAGAGTTGCCAACTTCTTGCAGAAATCAATCAGAGAATAATTTTATTTATAAATTATTTTAAATTATCTTAGAGTTACAACTCAATTCAATTTCATAACTTCACTTATCAAACGCAGTAATATTATTTATTTTTCAAATAATTTTTAATAGATATTTTTAGTAGCATGTTTTTTAATTGCTTTTATTCAAATAGTTGAATTACTTTTGTAGCTAATTTCTCTTTATGCAACCCCTTTTTAAAATGTTCTCTGAATTGAAATTGAAAACAAAATTCTTGACTGCCTTGAAAATTAATTCGATGTTTTTTATTGTTTGTTTCTTCTATTTTTTTCTTTCTTTCTTAACACTTTTAAATCGCTGAATGTTTGACTTGTTTGTTGTTTGTGGTGTTGTTTCCAAAAAATAATACAATAAATAAAATAAAAAAATGGTGTTCTCTTGTTCCAATTAAAATAAAAAACAAAACGAATTTAACGCTTTTCATACTCACACACACACACATACATATACATAAATACACACACACATGCATAAATACACTGCCATTTATTTTTTTCTCACACACACAATTTGAATGCTTTCGTTGCCAACAAAAAAAAAAAAAAAAAAAAACAAATACCCGCTATCCGTTTTATCCGGTTTATCCGTTATCCGTTTTATCCGTTATCCGTTGACCGTTACCCGTTTGCCTGTTTTTAAAAAACGAACACGAATTCGAACTCGAACTCGAACTGCAACTTGAACTGCTTTAAACACTGACGCTTAAAAGTATGCAACGCCTACAAAGAACAACAAGTCCAACAACAACAACAGGAAGAAGAAGCAGCATAAAAGCAGCGCCAAAAAGCAGGCAACACCCAAAAAGAAGCAACAACAAAGAGAACAACCGAAGAAAAAGGAAAAGAAATCAACGCCGAAGAAAGCGAAAGAAAAGCCAAAGGAGAATGTGAAAGAATTGCCGCCCATGACAATAAAAATCAATTTAAAAGCATTGCAACAAAATGGTTGTGAAACAAACTTAAATTCGATCTCGAATTCGAATTCGAACTCGAACTCGGACTGTGACACGGACAGTGACAGTGACTGCAAGACGTATACGAACACACACACAAACTCAAACTCAAACGGGAAACGTCGCAGACGACGTTCTGGAAATACTACAAACTCTTGCAAATATTCAAATTCCTTGCAGAATTGCCAATTTTGTACATCGGGCGAAAATGAGGATAAACTTTTGCTGTGCGATGGCTGCGATAAGGGTTATCACACCTATTGCTTCAAGCCCAAAATGGACAACATTCCAGATGGTGACTGGTGAGTAAAATAATAAATACATATATTACAAAATCAACATTTATTTCTACTTCCCATCTTCATCTTCACTCTCCCTCTCTCTGCCTCTCTCTCTCTGCCTCTCTCTCTCTGCCTCTCTCTCTCTGTCTCTCTCTCTCTTCATCTCTCACTCATTTTGTCTCGCGTCGTTTTGCGTTGTTTTCGTTTTCGTTTCCGTTTCCGTTTCCGTTTCCGTTTTTATTTCTTTTCTTTCGTTTCTTTTGTTCTGTTGCCCATTTAATTGCCACGCCCACGCACTCTGCCCCCTTTTAGCCCAATTTGCAACTAATGACAACTTTTTATTAGCCTTGTGTCATTTTATTCAGTTTAAGTTCAAGTGAACATGTTCTTAAAATGAACCATTTAAATATATTTCATATTTTTCAGTTGATCAGTTTAAATTCAAATTTTATTTTAAATAATATTTCAATTTTCCGCATTTCTTCAATATTTTAAAAATTGACAGTATAAAATTTTCTCATATTTTTTATGCTTTGAAATGTGGTGTTTAAATTTACTTAAACAAAATAAAAACATAAAAAATCAATGACTATTATATTTCATTTTAAAATCCAATTAAACTACTCGTTGAATTTTATCAAAAAAAAAATAATTAAATTACAAATGGTATTTTTCTTCTTAAAAAATTATGTAATATTTAAATTTAAACTTTTATTTAAAAGTTACAGTAAAGCTCTATTAAATTTTATTGTAAAACTTTTCATAGGTCTTAAAATTTTTAAATTATAATTTTGCATATACAAAAAAATACCAAAAATAATATGATTTTGAAATTTTTGTTTTTTGTGTTTACTTTTTTTTTGTTATTTTGTTATATGCAATATAATTTTTTTTAAATTAAAAATGGAAATTAACTAAAATAAAAGTTTAAACTCATTTGTATCATAAAAATTATTTTAAAAATAACTTTTTATAATAAAAAATTTTAAATAAATTTTAAAATTTTAAAATAATTTTTTATAATAAAAAATTTTAAAATAATTTTGAATAAAAATTTAAATTTATGTTTTTATTTAGATCGAAAATAAAAGTTTAAAGTAATCATTATTAAAATTTAAAGTTAATTTTAAAATATTGAAGATACCAATTTTATTTTAATATTTTAAAAAGAGACACAATAATTTAATAGAAATTGAAATTTTCTTTTTATTTAAAACTAAAATAAAGAATTACTTTAATTAAAGATAGTATATCTGAGATTTTTCTAACATTCAATCAGATCACTTGTATTTATTAAATATGATTATTTTTTGAAACTCAACTCTTTGCAATCCCTAAATTCTAAAAACAATTGAACAACTTAAAAGAATATTTTCCTAACAACTGAATAAAATGACGGACTTGGCTTAAAATTTAAATTATAATAATTGAACTTATTTATCAAATGTAACTAAAAATCACAATTCTTTTTCTTCTCCATCTTCTTGTTCTTTCCACCAGGTACTGTTATGAGTGCGTCAACAAGGCGACGAATGAGAGGAAGTGCATCGTCTGTGGAGGACATCGTCCGTCGCCGGTTGGCAAGATGATCTACTGTGATTTGTGTCCACGTGCTTATCACGCCGATTGCTACATTCCCCCACTGTTGAAGGTGCCACGTGGCAAGTGGTATTGTCATGGTTGCATCACCCGTGCCCCGCCCCCCAAGAAACGCAGCGCCGCCAGCAGCGGAGGCAGCGGAAGCAGCAGCAAATCGAGACGAGATCGGGATGCGAGCACCGCGGCCAAGAGACGTGGCAATGAGAAGCAACAGTTGATGGCATCTGGCACACCGAGTGGCAGCATGGAACAACTGTGTCCCATTGATCCTCACCAGCAACAACAACAGCAACAGCAACAACAGCAGCAGCAACAATTGTTGTTGCACACGTCACAGCAATCGTTGAATTCGTCGCATGACGAATCCATGACATCCCTTCCAGCACCGCTTAGGTGAGTCACTGTCACGAGACCAAAAACTATCAATTAAATTAAAAAAATAAATAAATATTTTTTGAATTTAATTATTAATTTATTTTTTACTTAATTTATTCTTTTTATATAATTGTATTATTTAATATTATTTTTTATACATATGTATGTATTTTATTTTTATTAAATTATTATTTTTTTTAATTAATTATTTTTATAACCTTTTTTTATTTATTTTTTAATTTAATTATTATATAGGGGTATTTCAGAAATGTAAATGGCTTATATTTCTGGACCATTCGATTTTTTTTTTGATTCAGGATTATTTTTTTATAATTTTATTATTATATAATTTTTATTTCATTTTTAACTTATTTTATTATTCAATAATTTTTTTTTCACGTATCTAATAATCGGCAGAAAAAAATAAAAAGTTTGTATTGAAATAAGATAAAATTTGAAATATATAATAATATATAATTTTAAATTAAAAGCTAAAGGAATTCGAAAGAAAATTATTAACTAAAAACTGTAAAGGTTTTAAGCAAGAACCTAATTTTTTTCCTGTCATAAACTGAATAAGAAAAATAATTGAAAAATAATTTTTCTTTAATTTGAATACAGATTAAATCAAGACATAAAATTTCTTACTTTATAATACACTAAAGTAACCTTTAGTATGAGTTTGGATGAGATATTTTAAGAAACAAAAAAAAATTTCATACTCAACGATAATTTGCATCCGATTGTCCCTATGGCAGTTAAATGATATAGTAATCCGACTTTGACCAAACTTGTAGTGTAAGAGGCAGTCCCAAACATATAATCTGTAAGTTTGGTTACAAAAAAGTTGTTCATACAAATCAATTCCATGACCTCTGACCTCATATTAAGACAGTTGCAGGTGGAATTTTACAATACGCACGATGAGATTGTCTCATCTATGTTGTATGAAAATTTTATATATAAACGGCATGTTAATTCAGTTTTAACAATGTTATAGCTGCTTTTAGAAATGTTTTTATCCTAGTTTTTAAATTTGTATTCTATTTATTTATTGTACTTTTTTAATAACTTATTCCATTTTCTTTTTACTTTACAGTCCAGCGCATTCGATAGCCTCGGCGACGTACGATGAGCATCACAACAACTCGATAGACACGAGTCGCTTCCAGGCGCATCTGGGTGCCAACAACAACAACAATGGCAGTGTCCAGTTGGATGAGGCAACAACAGCAACAGCAGCAGCAACAACAGCAGCAACAATAACAGCAGCAACAGTTGCTTCCTTTCCCACTGTTGGTTATGTGCCACCGAGCAACTTTGGAGTGTTGCCAGCGACGCCACAAGCGATGCAATTTGTGGCAATGTCGCCGCGGGCTGTGACGCCGACGCGAACGCCAACGCCGACGCCAGCGCCGACGCCAACGCCGCCGCCACCAGCGCTGCCAGCGCCGTTGCAGCCACCGACGCCAAATGTGGCGAATGTGACGACGCCCGTCATGTTGCAAGCGTCGCCAACGTCGCTGCTCAATGTGGTGACATGTCAATCGCCACCTCAACAACAGCAACAGCAACAACAACAACCACAATTGATGGCCATGCCCTCGCCTCGAACTTGTACGCCCACTCCACCAGGTGGCACACAGATGTCGCCGCCTCCCATTAATATACATGCCATACAGGAGGCCAAGGAGAAGCTGAAGCAGGAGAAGAAGGAGAAGCATGCGACCAAGAAGCTCATCAAGGAACTCGCCGTCTGCAAGACGCTTCTCGGCGAGATGGAGGTGAACATTACAAATATTTATTTATTTAATTAAGTATTTATATTTAATAATCTTTAATCTTTTGTAGCTTCATGAGGATTCGTGGCCATTTCTGTTGCCAGTGAATACGAAACAGTTTCCCACATATCGCAAAATCATTAAAGCACCCATGGATCTGTCCACCATCAAGAAGAAACTGCAGGATTTAAGGTGAGTGTAATATAATATAATAATAATAATAATAATTTAAAATAATATATATAATAAACAATAGTTGTAGATATTTTAAAATTTGACTTTTAATCAGAGATTTAAAAAGAAATCATTATCGAAAAATGATTTAAGTGAATTAGAAAATTCCAAAAATCATATCTGAATATCCTGATAAAACTATAAATATTTAAAAACAATTTTACCGATTACCGGTTTGTTGTTTGTTTCGGTTCCGAAATTCCCAAATGATTCAAGTTAAAAAGGGAGCCAAAAATCCATAGTTGTGAATATTGAGTTTTAATATTAAAAGCAACAAATTAGATTTCTGAGATTTAAAAAGAAATCAATACTACAAAATGATTTTATTGAATGAGAAAATTACAGATATATCATATCCTTTAAAAATTTAATTCAATTTAACCGATTACCGGTTGGTTGCGTGTTTCTGTTTCGAAATTCCCAAATGATTCCAGTTAAAAAGAGAGACCAGCTATAATCGAGTGCACTCGATAGTAAAATACTCAGTGATCTGACCCTTTGATGTCGTTAAGTTCACCGAAGATTTGATGCCCTTAATAAATGTTGACTGACCCTGTAATAAATTGAGGACTGATTGTTTCCATGGCAGCTAAATGATATAGTGAACCGATTCAAACCAAATTCATTCAGAACGTATAAGACTAAAGGAAATTCATAATCTGCGAGTTTGATTAAAATGTCTCCAGATAGAACAACAATTTTCATACTCATCCTTTATCCTTCATCCTTGAACAATTTAAATCAAATTTGGTCAGGATATTTAAGACCAATTCAAAGTTTTCCATACTAAAACTTGATTTTTGACCGATTATTCCTCATCATCATTCAAAAGGACCTTCATAATTTGCGAATTTGGTTAAGATATCTCCAGAATGGACAATAATTTTGGCACTCATCCTATGTCAGCTGATTTAATGATATACCAATTTAAACCAAATTTAATCAGGATGTAGAGGACCAAGCCAGTTTAAATATTCTGTGAGATTGATTGAGATATATCAAAAATCAAGAAAGTTTTTCCTATGGCAGCTATCTAATAAAGTAAACCGATCCAAAAATAATAATAAACTTGATCTACGTATGGTATCCAGAAGTCTATATATCAAATTTAAGGACTCTAGCTCTTAAACGTGACAGTTTTCAATTTTACTCGGTTAACGGTTCCGGTTCACAGTTTATTCCCTGAATAAAAAGTCTGAAATTAAAGTGAAAATTATATTTTTTTTAAAACCAATACAACTTTAATTTAAGTTTTGAATTATAAAACCAAAAAATGTTGATTTAAAAAATTGTAATCTTTACGGTTGGTGAATAAAAAAGAAAACGTTTTTCCAACTTTTGCAGCTACAAATGTCGCGAGGACTTTTGTGTGGATGTTCGACAAATCTTTGACAATTGCGAGATGTTCAATGAAGATGATTCTCCAGTTGGAAAAGCGGGACATGGAATGCGCAAGTTCTTTGAATCGCGCTGGACGGAATTGACTGATAAACACTCCTGATATCCTCCACTTCTAAGTCCAACAACAACAGCAGCAACAACAGCAGCAACAACAACAGCAACAACAGCAGCAGCAACAACAACTGCAGTAGGAGCAACCACAACAACAACAACAACAACTGGAAGTACAACAACAACGACAATGCCGCCAGTCACCGCCGCAACAGCAGCAGCACAATTTTGGTAGAGACTGTGTGTCAAGTTGCAATTAGAGAATAGAATTTTGTATATAAGAAGAAGAAGATAAAAGCGGTAGCTGTAGTTTGTATTATTATGCATTATATATATATATATATTTATACACAAAATATGGAATATATAACTATATAGATATATATAGAGAATGAGAGAGAGAGAGAGAGACGCGTTCTAGTTGCAAAAAGAAGTGAAAGAAGCAGCAACAAATGAAATGAAATGTGAGGAAATGTGAGGGGAAAATGTGTGTATTTTCCAAGAGATAATCTATCTAAATTTCGGTTGCTAGTAGCAGCAACTAACAAGTTAGAGCAACAATTTTAGAACGTGTCACGTGTGTCGTGTGTCGTCTGTAAATGCAACATTTTTGAACAGTATTTTTCGTGCACAAAGCTGCGTTTGCTTTGTTATTAATATTATTATAAATATATGATTATTATTTTTGATTAATTAAATGGTAATTTACTTTATTTAACTATAGCTATAACTTATAACTATAAACTATAACTATAACTATAAACTATAAACTATAACTATATAACTATATAAAACTCTAACTATATGTTTATAAATTAAAATTACATGACATTGTACTTTATTTGAATAGTAATCACGCTCATTTTAAGTTTTAACTTGTATTTGTACTTATTATAGTGAAACGCGATTTGTAATTTGTAAAACTAAACTATAACTTAAACTATAAATTAAACTATAACTAAACAAAACAAACCATACATACTCAACAAAAAAAAAGAAGAAACAAAAATAAATGGAAGGCAACGTTTTTGTAAATTGAAATTCCAAATTATAAACAATTAAATTATTTACTTGAGTGTACAACAACAACAATGTCATTTTTAATCAACAACAAATCGAATAAAAAGAAAGAGAGAAAGTTACAGTATTACAGCATAAAGGAAGCACACACATCTAAAATTAATTGAAATGCATAATATAATAATAATTAATTGAAATTAAACAATCGGACAATTAAGGCAATTTTACAGCTTAGCTTAGAAAACGAATTAAATTAAATTAAATAAATGTGGCATATTAAACAACAACAAACAGCGCAACAACAATTTTAGCTGTAAATAAATAATAACAATAAATTAATTAAACATACATACACACAATGCAAAATTAAAATCACAATAAATATATATATACAAACATACATACATATATACAGACATTTAAATGCCGTGTGTTGTTAATCATAAAAAATAAAAAATAAATACGAATATTTACATTATAAATTTTAAAATGATTTGCAGTGCAGCACAATAAAAAAAACAAATGAATGGAAAATGATTAATTGAATATCGTAATGAAAATCAACAGAAAACAGACAACAGAAAACAGACAACAAAATAGACAGAGAACCTCAACAAATCGAACTACCTACAACAACAACAACACATTTCTGGCTAAAATCGTATTACCAATAACCCAAAAAATCACATTTAAAATACATATATTGTATGTTATGCCATTTAACTGATATTTATGAATGTGTTTAGCAGTAGTTGGTTGTAAATAGAAAATAGAGAAAGTGAGTGAAAGTTGTAAATACTAAAGGATAAAACGACAGATCATTTTTGGGAACTCCAAACAATTCTTCTGTTATTGGCAATATAATATCAACTGCATCTATATGTAGATCAACTAAAAATCTATCTATATATATTTATAGATAATTTGGCAAGTTTATTCCCAATTTTTTTTATAGTGCTTTCGCCTCGTTTTTGATGACCGAAAAATTCTAGATATGCAGAAATCCAGAAATCAATCTTAAACGCCGTAGGAAAAGTGAAAACAATAACTAATTGCATGTGTGTTGTTTTTGGTGATACATAAACAGAAATACATTTATTTTTAAAGCATATTTAACTAATAATATTAATAATAATATTAATAATTATAATAATAATACCTTACCATATATACAACCTATTTAATGATGAATGAATATTAAACATATGATTGTGAAGCAAACCGCAAAAAAAAACACTTTCGGAAAACCCAAAAAAAGAATCTCAAAATTTAAGGTAAAATCATAAAAAACAAAAAAAAAACTTTCGACACTTGCGCACACATGGAAACAAATACAACTAAATAATATCAAAAATGTATAAAAAGGTCTTTTATTTAAGTTCAGATACCTTTCGGATTTTATCAACAATTTATCATCAGATACTTTTGGTTAGCTCTCAAGTATTTGCATAAATCTTTATTAGTTCTTAAGTGTCTTTCAGGCTAATCTTTATCGATAATTCTAATCTCTAGAGATTCCTCAAAATCGTATAATTATAAATCTTAATTACTCAAAGGAGATTTATTTATAACTTTGAACTGTCATAACTTTGTCAAAAATCAAACAATTTCCATGCGCAATGAAAATTTGATCATGATTTTACCTCTGAATTCGTTCTGCATTTAAATTTTGTTCAATTTTAAAATTTAGAAAATTTCGATATTTTTAGAAAATTTACAGTGTTACCTTATCATTTTTCAAAAAATTTCGAAATTTTCGATTTTTGAAAATGTAAAAAATTGAAATGCAGAACGAATTTAAATTTAAAATCATGCTCAAATTTACATTGCACTTGGAAATTGATTGAGTTTTGACAAAGTTATGTCAGTTCAAAGTAATCATTAGCATTAATTTTAAAATTCACGTATTTCATATATATATATAATTTATTATACAATTTATTATTATTTGGCTTCATACTAAAATAATAACCATCTCGTGTTCAGAAGACTGGTAAAGATAGTTTGTTTTTCTCAGTAGCTGCGACGGCCAGAACCGAAATTAACCCTTATAAATGAATCGGTTACTAACGGTTATTTCGGTTATTTTTTTCGTTTACGGTTACAAATTTCAATCAAGTTTAAGCGGTTAAAGGTTAAGGTTTCAGTCCCTTGTTATAAGTTTTAAAATACAAATTGAAAGTAACATTTACTTTATAATTTTTAGTATATTTCTTTACAATTTACACTTATTTTAAATATTTATTTAAAAATTGGCAAATAGTAAAAGAAATGTTTATTTTAATTTCAGTAGTTATTTGTTATTTTATATTATTTCTTTACTTTCTTCCAATTTTTAAATACAAATTTTAAATAAGTATTATTTTATTATTGGAAAAACTTAAAAATAAAATACAAATTTAATATATATTTTCTCATATTAATCCAGTATTCATATAGGAGTAGATTTGAGCTATAAATCAATTTTTATGAATGATTATTTTAATTTAAGCTGTTATTTATTATTTTGAAATTAAATCTTAAAATACGTATTATTTTATTATGGAAAAAATTAAAAATAACGTGCATAAATATGTATGCATATTTACTCATATTCATCCATTATTCATAATATATATTTCATTTTTGAGTTAAAAATGTATAATACGTATTATTTTATTATGTAAAAAATTAAGAATTAAAAATATAAATGCATAAATTATGCATATTTACTCATATTTATCCAGTATTCAAATACGTGTAGACTCGAGATAAAAATTAATTTTTCTTTTGTTTATACGAGGGATTTACGACCAATTTTTCTACTTGCAGCAAATAATTGGTTTTTGAAAATGGAGCTCACAATGAGAGATGAGATGAGATGAGATGCCAAGAATTGTGTAAGTCTGTTATCCTTTTTCTTATGCTTCCTTTGCCCTTTAAAAATTAAATTCCAATTTGAATGTCAGTTAGCTGGGAAGGGGAAGGGAAGGGGGAAGGGAATAGGGAATTGGTAAGTGGCATGCAACCTGAGGCACGTTGCACGTGTCATTTATATTTACCTGTGCCAAAAGTCAAACGAATCAGACCGCAGATCATTTTAACCCTTGGATCCTAAAGATTCCCCTTATTGGTAGTCCGATTATTGGAACACGCCATTTACAGTTTTGTGGGGAGGATGCAACAAGTATCTGACGGATGCAACAAGTATCTGACGGATGCGAAAAAGTATCTGACGGATGCATGCAACATAATCATATGTTATATATTTATACAATTATAAATTTACAGCTTGTTGGTTTTGCAAGCGCATCAAAAAGTCACCGCAACTGTCTTTAGAGCCCTTTTGTTCATTGGCCATGTCGAAACTCTCTTAACTGGGCCAATGGATTCAATCTTGCAACTGGCCCAACAATTTTGCTCAGCTTTTGGCTTCCTTTGTGTGGCATGTGGCAACTACAAATAAATCAATTGGAGTTGCGGCAATTTGCCAAAAAAATCAATCAACTTGGCCACATAAATCAACCTTTTTTTTTGGCCATCAAATTTAGCATGTTACCAATTTTTATGAAGGTGTGATTTTTACTGTGAAACTGGTAACAATTGGAGCTGAGCTTTGTGGGAATTTGCGGCGTTTCTTTATAGGTGTTAATACTCTCTGCCCTTTTTTTTATGATCCATCCCAGTTTCGACTCCAATTCCGACTCCAATTCCGACTCCAATTCCGCCACATAATCCGCCACAATCAGCGTTAAAAAGCCGACAACCTGCAACACGCAAAAGTCACATTAAAACCCCAGAGATATTACGTTATAACTTTGTGAGCTTTGTCAGTCATCGAGGAATATATACATATATATCTAAAAATATATACATACAAGAGTATATCTGTATATAGATGTGTGTATAGTTGTACACTGATAAAAAAAATGTTCTTATATCAAGATTTTGGTCTCAGAACTAAGAATTTTGGTCTAAAAATGCGTCGAGAACATAAAAATCTTAAATTTAGAAAACACTCTTGATTTTAAGAACATTTCAAATAAGAATAAGTTCTTAATTTAAGACCAAACAGTCTTCAATTCTCAAACCAAAAATTAAAAAATAAGGCAGGTGATTTGAACTTTAAACTTATTTTTTTTTTAAATCTTCCTATTTTTGGATCTATTTTTTTTTATAAATATTTTGATTATATGTTTTTTCCTTGGGCTATAGCGGGTTTCGATCCCTGGACTTTGTTACCAAACTGAAGCGGCGACTCTAACCAGAGCGCCACGGTGTCTTTATTATCTTCATATTAAATATGACATATTTATATTTTTTATCAATTTAAGATTTTTAATTCTTATATTAAGAACTGCAAACTTTTAGGTTAAGATGAATGCTCTTGATTTTAGAAGTTGGTCTTTTTTTTCAGTGTATGTATGTTTGGGAAGCCATTGACAGTTTGAAAACTTGAATCTTGAAACTCGAAACGCTTTAAAAATCGCTGATTTATGTAATTATTCAGGGCGACAAGAATTTCGTGCTCGTCTTCTGCGTCTTCTTCTTCTTCTACTTCTTCTTCTCTTTCTTCTTGTTGTCTCTGTCTTCTGTCAGAAAGGGCCAAAAACAACAACAACAAACAATAATTGCTCGACTAGCAGTTACTCCTTAAAACTAAGTCGATCTTTTATAATTCTTCTTACCACAAATTGTTGTAACCGTAACCGTAACCGAAAAAATGTTTTTCCACAGTACCGAAACCCATAAACCGAAACTCTTTAAACCGAAATAACCGTTTAGTAACCGATTCATTTATAAGGGTTACTTACTGATAACTTTGAACTGCCATAACTTTGTGAAAATTCAATCAATTTTCAAGCGCAATGTAAATTTGAGCATGATTTTAGTTTTAAATTCGTTCTGCATTTACATTTTTTTCATTTTTAAAAATTTTTGAAAATCGAATTTTTTGAAAATTTGCAGTGTTACCCCTTTGTCTTTTTCGATTTTTTCGAAAAAATTCGAATTTTAAAAATGAACAAAATTTAAATGCAGAACGAATTTAAAACTAAAATCATGCTCAAATTTACATTGCGCTTGAAAATTGATTAAGTTTTGACAAAGTTATGGCAGTTCAAAGTTATAAAGAATCAGTAAAATCAAAATAATCGAAGTTTTCAAACCAAATGAACAAAATTTATGTGAGATCAAATTATAATAAAATCGACATTACACTAAACCATTCCCGTAACCATATAACATTATTTTCCAGGCTAATTAGAGCATTAAGTCTATATTTAATATTTTCCTGATTTAACATAAATTGCAGTACAATTTTAAAATATTTTCCTGCCTGGTTTTCATAAAGTTGATCAACTTAAATTTAACTTGAACTGATGCGTTTTTCTTAAATTGCGTTTATTTTGGAAAAAATCTTTGCACAGATATTTACTATATACTTGTTTCTTTAAGTTAGCATACCCCACTTTAAGTTAAGGCTTAGGGTATAAAAGCGACGACAACAACTGCAAAGAGACACGACAATCTGAGGTGATGTTGTTGTTGTTGTTGCTGTTGCTGCTGAGGCAGCATTATCAAAACATCATGGAAGATGACCAAATTAACTGAGTCCGGCCCACGATGGCGACGTCTTCCAACTCCTCCAACTCCAATTCCAATTCGAACTCCAATTCGAACTTCAATTCCAACTGCAACTTCGAGTTGAATTTGGACATCGGATGGGATTTTGAATCGCACGCTACCTGCGCTGCTTTGGGGCAATAAAATTGACTCCATCGAAATTAAGAACGAAAAATGTATTGAAAAAGGGCAGGAGAATGAGAAGAAGAAGGAGATGGAGGAGGAGATGAAGATGGAGTTGGAGGAGTAAGAGAATGCAGCAACTAATTTAGCGGCTGTGCAACGAAACGAGTTTCATGGCGTTGTCTCCGACTTGTGGACCCAAAGTTTGTATGTCTATATAAACATACACATATCTACATAAATACATACATATATATACTTATATATATGCAGCTGTCTCTTGACCAAAATGGAGTTTCGTTAATGGGCGCAGATATTTATATTTATATATGTATATGTATTTTTTTTGGGGATTGGTTTTGAGTCTCTTTTGTGATTGGAACATTAATTAAGACACAAAATGCGATTAAAAAAAAGAAAGAAATAAAACGACAACAATGGCTGGCTGCATAATATACCCAAAGTTACTCATGAATATGCATGAATGCACTCATGAATATTCATAAATTAATGACAGCTCAATGGTTGCCTCCAAATGCCTCGTAATTAAGCGACTTTCAATGATGTAAAATACTTGGAATAATCGTTAAAAATATTTCGAATATATGCATGCCCTTAATATTATTATTTTTTTAATTTTAATAATCGAAATATTCGTCAAACTTAACGTACATATTTCAAAAATATTTAGAATATATGTATGCCTTTTATTGATAATTTTTTAAATTTAAATTATCGAAATATTCGTCAAACTTAACTTATTTCAAGTATTTAAATTTGAGAATAATCAAAAAAGTCATAAATATATTGTAAATATTTAATTCATTTCATCAGTTATTTTATCTGTATGACAAACATTTTTTTTAAATTTTAACTTGAAAGTTATAAAGTCTTAGAATATTTATAAATTTTAAATATGCTCAAAATTAGTTGCAAGAATAACGAATGGAAATTTGCTTATGATTTTATGATTTTTAAGGTAACTAGATCCCTAAACCTTTTTGGAAATGTAGAAGAATTACAGCATTTAAAATTGGCATTAATTTTTATTCCTTTTATAAAACTAAGGCTAATCAGAAAAGAGGAAATGTTTTCTATCCTTCAAGTCAAGCTGGCAAATGTTTCTCACACGCAGTGCAATGTGGCAAGTAGCAATGTTGCAAGTTGCAAGTTGCAAGTAGCAATGTTGCTAGTAGGTGCGTGTAGTGGCAGCAACAAACAATCACGGATCTGTGGCAACAACTCTGAAGATGACGACAATGAAGATGAGGATGAAGATGAAGATGATGCCATGAACAGAGTCTCAGTCTTAAACTGAGTACAACATGATTTCAGCTTGTCGTTGTCGTTGTTGTTCACATTGTTGCTGTTGTTGTTGCTGCTGTTGTTGCTGCTGTTGTTGCTGCTGTTGTTGTTGCTGTCTGTGGCAACGTTCTCTCTATTATCGTCGCGTCTTGATCGTCGGGCAACAACATCATATTGTTGACTGTTGACACATGGACACAATGCCTAAACTAAGCATAGTAACAACTATTCTTGTTGTTGTTGTTGTTCCTGTTGTTGTTTCTGTTGTTGTTGTGTTGCTTGCAACATGCAACATTTGCATTTGCCATGTTAAGCAGACTCCATTTTGGGATTACTTCTGGCTAAATTAAAATATCAGAAGTGGTTGAAGTTGAAAAGTTTTTTTAAGTTTTCAATTTTAAATTATTTAATGCATTTAATAATTTCAATTTTAGTTAACAATAATTAAATAATTTATTTATTTAAATTATTGTTGCTAGAATAAACCAAAAATCAGAGCGAAAAGAAACTGATAGATAAATAAATAAAAAAATAAATAAATAAATAAATTATTTAATAAATTAATACACAAATATCGAAACGTTTAACCGGTGAAAACCGATTGAAACCCTTAACCGCAACCGAAAAAAAATGTTTTCCGCTGTATCGAAACCCACAAACCGAAACTCTTTAAACCGAAATAGCCGTTTAGTAACCGATTCATTTATAAGGGTTAATTTCGGTTCTGGCCGTCGCAGCTACTGAGAAAAACAAACTATCCTTACCAGTTTTCTGAACAGGAGATGGTTATTATTTTATTATGAAGAAAAATAATAATATATTGTATAATAAATGAAATACGTGAATTTTATAATTAATGCTAATGATAACTTTGAACTGACATAACTTTGTCAAAACTCAATCAATTTCCAAGTGCAATGTAAATTTGAGCATGATTTTATCTCTTAATTCGTTCTGCATTTAAATTTGTTACATTTTGAAAAATCGAAAATTTCGAAATTTTTTGAAAAATTATAAGGGGTAACACTTTAAATTTTCTAAAAATTTCGAAATTTTCTAAATTTAAAAAATGCACAATATTTAAATGCAGATCGAATTTAGAAGTAAAATTATGCTTAAATTTACATTGCACTTGGAAATTGATTGATTTTTGACAAAGTTATGACAGTTCAAAGTTATTAAAAATCAGTAAAATCAAAATAATCGAAATTTTCAAACCAATTTTTATTCGAATAATAATTTAAATAATTTGTTTAAATAAAGAATTAATTTAAATAATTTGTTTAAATAAAGAATTAATTTAAATAGTTTCTTTATTTAAATTATTGCAGCTAGAAGAAAACAAAAACAAGAGCAACGATAGCCTGATAAATTAATAAAAAATAAATAGATAAAAATATAAATAATTAAGATAAAGACCCAGTCGGAAACTGACCCTGAGCATCCCCAGCATCCTCCTGATTATTGCCACATTATCACACACAAAAAAGTGGCAACAGGCTATTTTTCTTTATTTGTTTTGGGCCAAGTTTTAATGGGCCAACTAATCATGACTTCCGCTTTAGAGATCAAATAATCTCCGAGGCGGCTTTTGAGCGTTTCAAGTTTCAAATTTCCAACAAAAGTTCAGTTCAGAGATTTTCAAGTGTAATTGTCTTTGATATTCTAGAGAAATTGCAGTTGGCACTTGATTTATATGCGTAGTGAGGGGAGAATAAAAGAAGGGGGAGAGGAAGAGGGGGAAGAAGAAGGGGAAGAGTATTATATTTTTTAATTAAAAAATTTTATGCTCGATTTCTGACGAAGTTAGCCGAGTAGGAATACGATTACGAATAGTTGGCCAGTTAGTTTTAGTTGTTGGCCCGCTGCTAATCGCAGTGCATTAGTCTTGTCGGCCATATTGTCGGCCATTAAAACAATTCTACACATTTTCCCAACTCAAAGAGGGAGTTGCAGAGGTAGAAGAAAGAGGAGAGAGGGAGGAGAGTCCGACTGGGAAGTCGAGGCACCCATTAGTGCTCAACATGGAAGCTTCGGCGCTCATTCGATTTTAATTGCCACCTTTTGCGTGGCCAACAACAACTTGACTTTGTCTTGGCCCTTTTCGTGGGATTTATGTTGTTGCTGTTGTTGTTGTTGTTGTTGCTTTTTGGTCATTAGCGCTGGCTGCGTGTAAAATGGCCCCCGTTTCTACAAAGTTGTCGACATATTGAGGTTGATTCGTTTGTTGCTTCGTTTGTTGGTTTGTAACTAATCCAGTCTGGGCCTTG
Organism: Drosophila kuntzei; assembly: GCA_035042165.1. NCBI lineage: Eukaryota > Metazoa > Arthropoda > Insecta > Diptera > Drosophilidae > Drosophila > Drosophila kuntzei. Next base: position 2,926,943 of record JAWNLU010000634.1, on the reverse strand, counting down.
GTAACATGCCATACCATGAACAAGTGTTGGCCCCAGTGTTGACAGCATATTATGAACTAAAATAGCTAAATTGACAGTGAAAGAATTGATAAAAATAGCTAAAAGAAAAGTAAATAAAACATAAAATATGTTTTTTTAACTTATTCGACAGCATCTTTAAATTTATTGGATTATTAAATCATTTTTAAATAATTTTTCCTTCAATTAAAATGGGTAAATAAATTTACATTAATTTACATAAACCAAAAACTTGGCTAGAAATAGCTAAAAAAAATTAAAAAGTGCTAATTTTTTAACAGATTTCGATTAAGATTTAGATTACTTAAATAAAGCACAAAATATGTTTTTTAACTTATTCGACAGCATCTTAAAATTTATCGGATTACTAAAACATTTTTAAATAATTCTTTTTCAACTTCTTTTAAGTTTATATCTATAAATTTACATAAATTTGATGGGATCTTAATTCCCCATTTTACCATTTGACAAATTCAATTTTTTCTAAAGAAAAGTATTTTAATTTTTTCATATTGCTAGATTTCTGGCTACATTTTCCATTTTTTTAATCTAGCGAATCTAGTAAAATTAATCGGTACTATGAAAAAGTGCTATAATTACCTAAATAATTTTTTTAAATTGCTAGATTTCTAGCTAATAGCATTTTAATAATTTTTCTAGCTTTTACAATTAAAAAACTGCTAAATCTAGCAATAAAATGGCTAAAATGACAATCTAGCAATAATATAAAAATAATAAATATAATAATTAAGAATTGCTAAAATGGAAAACTAGCCATAAAATGGTTAAAATGGCAACACTGAGTGTTGGCCCTGTTGTCGTGTTAACTGCTTCTGCTGCTGCTGCATCACATGTGCAAAGTCATCAGGCATTGGAATGTTTTTTGGCCTCATAATGATGATATATGGCTCAAACACACACACACACATACACACACAATCACACACTCTCTGACTATAATGGAAATTATTAGGCAAGGTTTCCACAGAAATTGAAAATTATTCCCTGCGATTCGTGTAACTTGTGTGTGAATTGCAATTACGATTATTGGCCAAACTTAAATATATTTCTTTACCTCTCACAGCTGTTCTTCAACCGGAAATCTGGTAATTGCCGTCAATTTGTAGAGCTTTCGCAATTTTTCTTTGGTTTACTTATTTTTTTATTATTATTATAGTCCTAATGAGCTTTCCGTCCCCTCTTCAAATTAAGGATTTCCTCAGCACGCGATGCCAGTTTAACAATCAAAGCAATTGCATTGATCCCCAACTACATAGTCCCTAATTAGTAAGTACTACTAATTAGTTCTGTTGGCCAAGGCAATCGAATTCACTAATTACACACATTTACAGGGTATTTTTAGCTTCTCTCATGCTAATTTGCTTAACTAATTAAAAGCTAAGCCTATAATTTATATTTTCCTTTCATTTTTCATTTACTTTCTTTATGGAAATGGAAATTAACTCCTAGAAAAATTTGTATATTAGATAGAAATCAAGTATATTTTTCACATATGTACATATTTTTTATTTAGATTAAAAATATACTTATATATTTTTTGTTCCTTTCGGATTTTCAACTACCATAACTTTATCAAAACTGACCCGATTTTTAAGCGGAACGTCATTTTAATCATGATTTAACTAAACAATTCATTCCACATTTAAATTTTATGCATTTCAAAAAAATTATTTTTTCGAAATTTTACCCCTTATCATTTTTCGAAATTTCAAAAACATTTTTTTTTCTTCTTTTTTAATTCAAATATGATTGAATTCGATTCTTTTGTTCATGCTGATTCAGAATATATAATATATACTTTATGGGGTCTAAAAGCAGCCTGTAGAATACTTTTCCTATCCCATGTGATAGGAAAAGATATTCTACAGCTTACTTGAGGAGCTTTCAAGGAGCTTTTTAAAAGCGAGGCTTTCGTTATATTTGATATTTTAACAATAAATGCACTAATCATTTATTTATTAGCTTTAAATTAATTAATTCTCCGTATTACTCTTCCAGTTTTTCTTCTTTCACACTCATATACAATGCACTTAAGCTTTCACTCTAGCAAAGCTTTTTTTATTGGTAAGTTTTAACAAAAGTTCATTATTAAATGTACATATATGTTAATTAAAAGTTGTTGGAATCTAGCTAAAGCTTTCTAGCATATATTTTAAGAATAAATAATCTGTGTCTAAGTAGAATTTTTAAATTTCTGAGCTTTTACACGTGAGCTTTAAGTCGAGCTTTTGAAATGTTTGATTTTAAAGAATAAACTCACCTCTTAATTAATATTTTCTTTAAAAAATTAATACAATTTTGACTCTTTTATAACTTTTACACTATTTAAAAAGCAGAGCTTTCACAATTTCATTAAAATTAAAGTAAAATTTAATTAATAAACCTGTAGAGTTGTCCGTTTGTTGAACTGCAATTAGGTGTAAAATCAAATCAAATCAAATAAAATAATACAAACTTTCAAAGGTGTAAAATCAAATCAAATAAAATAAAATAATACAAACTTTCAAATACGAGGCATAATAATGGCATTCCGTTAACTGACTTCTGATTTCCGCCATGGCTTAAAGCAATGTTAACTGGCTGTGAGCCTCGACTCGACTTTGGCTTAGAAATGCCTTTGTTTGGCTAACAACAATTGGCAACAATTCGCATTGTCCATCAAAAAGTGTTAAGCACGCAAAAATTCCTTTAGCTGGTTTTTAATCGTAATAAGCCGGGCTAACTTCAATTAATTAACGCCAGTTAAAATCAAATGCATTGCTCGATTGTAATTGGCTTTAATAATGCAGTTGGAAAATTGTAATTGTAACAACAACAGCAGGAGGAAGGAGAAGTTGGCAGTTGGTTTTAACTGATTTTGTTACCTGCGCACTTTTCGCACAATTGCGTTAATTAGTCGCAGTCTATTGTTGTTATTATATTTCTTGTTTTTCTTGGTCTATTCTATATACTTACATATATATATATTTGTTACCAATAACCAATGGATGGCCAACTGTTGATGGTTGGCCAGATAAAGCGCTAATGGGCTACAACTTTATTGGCCAAACTCATCATTGTTTTTAATGATGATCGCAGCTCCAATTGCGGCGTGTTTAATTAACTTAATTAATGAACCTGCAATTCAACGTTGCAACGTTGCAATTGCCCCACAGTATTGCCACTTTAGCCTTTTTATAGCTAGATTTTGATATTTTTTAGTTGTTAATTTTGATGAAATAGTTTTAGCTATAAATTAAACTATTTAAAGAAATTATTTGATTACGTTTTCTGATTGTAATGTATTTTTGATAGAGTATAATGTAGTAAAATATTAAATGTTATTTTTATGGTTTTTTTTAAGTGTATTAAAGTTACTCAAATTTAAAAGAATCAATAAAAATAATATTTTATACTTTACTACACTAAACTCTATCAAAAATACATTACAGCGAAGTAAAAAGTGGATAATTAAGGTAGTCAAATATTTAAATGCAGTTCATTTTGGGGAAATAAGTTTGTGATACAACAAAAACCTTTTTTTAATTGGGAAAATGTAATGTTTTAAGTTTTGACAATTTTTTTTATTTATTAAACGTTAACTAAGAGCAATTGTTTAAAAGTAGTATTATGAATATTTAGAAAAATGTTTTAAATTAACAATTGAAATATATTATGCATATAAATTTAAATCCAAAACTGTTTGGATAAAAGGAATTGTAATATTAAGCAAAGCTCTTTAAATTCAGAGCAGAAAATCAAATGCTTTTTTAGCTTTAAAGTTGCTTTTGAATAATATTAATAGTTTATTCGAAATTTATAAAACATCTGTATATGAAATTGATGAATTTTGTTGTATTTTATTTTAATAACTAAATTTAAATCTGCAATTTCTTATTATAAATTTAATATAATACTATTTTAAAGATTACCATTATTTTTAAACATGTTAGATTATTTCCTTAGCTATTTCTAGCTATTATTCTTTAGATAAAATTCGCCATTTTCTGCTTTGGAAATTGTGGCAACACAGCAGCTGCCACAGTTGGTGGCAAAGTTGCAATCAAAGTTATGAACATGCAACAACAACAACATGAGTCGCCATCAATCTTCAGCTCATGGGACAATTAATTGCAGACATTTTGTTGTTGTCTGCATTGTTGTTCTACTCATTGTTGTTGTTGTTGTTGCTCACGCTGATTGGCAACGGACATTGGCATTGAGTTTCAGTTTGAGTTTGAGTTTCTGTTTAAGTGGTAATTGCAATGCGGCAAGCTCAGCTCAATTTACACTTTGATTTCAATCAATTGACAACTGGGAATCAGACTTCAAACTTGAATCCGCATCTTCATCTCCATCTTCATCTCCATCTCCATTTTATTTCCCTTTTTTAAATGTAGCTTTGTCTGCTCAGTTCTCAGTTCTCTCTCTCTCTCTCTCTCTGTCTTTCAAGTCCCTCCTCTCTCTTTGTCTCCATTCTGCGGGTTTCTTGCAGTTCATTAACAAATATTAGTTTCAATATTGTTTTTATCATTTTCAATTTATGTCTGACGGCGACATTTTGCTTTAATTGGCCATAAAGAAATGCTCGTTTCACAGTCCAGCGCACAGTGGAATAAATCAACAATTTCATGCAGAGATATTCAATATTTTATATTATTTAAATTCATTAAATATCTTTTATCGCAATTAAATGGTGTAAAATTAAGTTGCAATTATTTTAGAGTACTTAAAATATTGCTTAACTTCTAGATACCCTTTAATACCCTAATGTCATTGTAATGCTTTATTAAAAAAAAAGTTATTTGTTCAAAAAATGACAAAATGTTTATCTATACAAATAATATTAGAGAATAAAAAGTAAAATATCTTGGCATAGTTTTTTAATAAGACAGATTTTTCCTAGGCCGTGTGGGATTCGAACCCAGTTACTTATTAAACTAAAATTCATATATTATGCTTTAATGTATTTAATGTATAAATAAAAGATGTTTTTAGTATATTAGAATTGTTTTAAATTTCATTTTCTTTTGTGGAAGTGAAATGTCCTGAAATTTTTAGACATTTCCAAATCTTTTTATTGCATTAAATTTACTTATTATTAAACTTTAAAAACTTTAAATTTTAAAAATGTTTTATTGCATTAAATTTAGTTATTTTTTCTGCAAGTTTTAAGGAATATTTTAATTTTTTAATAGTTAAGTTTATAGAAAACTCAATTATAAATACACATTAAATTTGAATCACTGTCAGTTTGCTCAATTTTCCCACTGTGCAACATTTTTGTTTAGCTTAGTCGCAGTTTGTGGTCATCGACGATGGTTGTGTCTAATTATGGAGGGAGTTGCGGAATTGGAATTGGTCATGGAATGCGGGCAGTTGACGTTATAATAACTGACTGCATATATGTATCTGAAAGTGTATATAAGTATATCTCTAACTAATTATTATTGCATTATGAGTGGGCTAATTTATTACAAATTCATTTGTTAATAAGCAGATGCAGCCCGATTGGCGTAGGAGTTTCATTTTCAATTTCAATTTCAATTGATTCCCTCATAACAAAGTGAAAGCATTTTATTCAATGGGAAACTGTTTCTTTAAGAAATGTTTCAGTATTTAACAATCGAATCAGTTCCAACTATGGGAAGAGAAATATGTTAACTTATTTCATTGTTTTTATAACTCGGCTTAAAACCCAAGAGAAAAATTAAGGAATAGAAAAAGTATTTTAACTTTTTAGCTGGAAAAAACTTTATCTTGAAATGCTCAAAAAATTATATTTGTAATAAAATTTAATTACAAAATATTGTAATTACATTCAGTCATTTCATGTATAATAGACATTGTAGGAGATTAAGGAGATAAAATTTCAACTTTTCTCGCCTTAAATCTGTCATAACTTTGTCAAAACAAAACCGATTTTCATCCGAAAAGTATTTTTATTCATATTATTATCCCTAGTTTGATATAAAATTTAATAATAATTTTTTCGAAACAAAAAAAATTTTTAAGATTTTGAAAATTTTTCAAAGGGGTTAGGCTTCACATTTTTCAAAATTTTCGAAAAATTTAAAATTTAAAATTTTCACTTTCAATCGACTTGAGGTGATAAAATGAGTATAAAAAACACTCCTGCATTGATTTCAAGTTTTTATCTTCAAAATTATAGCCAATAATAACATAAGTCTATCTTGAAAAGTTCCCAGATTCATGTTTCAGGATTTTACTCTTCATACAACCTGCATAACTTTGTGAAAACTGAATAATTTTTCATACATAATATTACATTTAGATTTTTCCAAATACTTACCTTGTGTTACTTTATCTACTTTACTTTTAGCTGGGAAAAACTTTATCGTGAAATGTTCTAAAAATTATATTTTTAATAAAAATGAAAGAGAGTTTCTAAATATTATTATATTCTTCTATATATATAATTTATATAATTTATATAATTTATTAACTTCTAGCAAAATAATAATTATATTTTTTCCGTTTTCCTCGAATCTCTGCTTATTATATAATAGGTCTAAAGATACTTACCTGCCTACTTACCGCCTATAATTGAAGAATTCCTAATGGGTATTTTGGGGAATGTCTTCCCCGTTGCTTAAATATCAACTAACTTCAATTTATTTTCACAGCTCACAAATTACACACAATAAATTTGATGTCAACTTGGAAAAAAGAGAGGGGGAAAAAGCTGAAAAAAAGGCAGAAAAACAATGAACTGCTGTAGAAACAAGCTGAAAACACGCTTAACTATTGACTCCATGAAGCAAGTTGCCCAAAAAAACCAACAGAAACCGAGTCTCTTCTGGCCAAGAAATGGAAGAACTAACCCCAGGCTGGCAGTTGGTTGGTTGCCTCGTTTTGGGCTCGTTGGGGCCATTAGCCAGGCCAATACAACAACATGGCTATAACAAAAAAAAAAAAGGCAAAACACTAATGGTAACAACAATAACAACAACAAAAACAAGTCGCATACTAACAACCACTACAACAACTTGGGGCACGACATTTGACAACGCTAATAAATGTGCTGAATTTCATATTTATGGCTTCATAATTCCATAACAAAAACCCGGCCGAAGAAGCGAGTTCGAATGGCACAACATTTGTACAAGTCGATGACGAGGTAAGAGAGAGGAGATAGATAGAAGGGAGGGATAGAGAATAAGAGGAGGGAGAAGGAGCGATGACTGAGTCTAGTTGCAAGCCAAGGAGTCGCTGGCGGTGTTGAAATTTCATATGCTCTCCAAGCAAAGTTGCCGCCAGCTCAAAACTCCAACTTCAACTCCAACTCCAGCTTCAACTCCAGCTTCAACTGCAACCTCAATGTTGTTATTAGTTTTGTTAACTTGCCAATATCCTGTATTTTTTATAATTTATATAGGCTATGCTGTGATGAAAAGTTATAGCTACAACTCAAGTCCAACCTATTTAAAGTCTATTTTTATTGTTTGCAAATTTTATGAAGAGTAAATAGAAAAAGTTAAAGATCACAATTTCGGAAATCTTTAGTTTACAAATAATTTAAGGCCGGCAATATTTAAAATTGTATGATCTCGTAGCTTTTTAGTTAGAGTCAAATTAAATTTAATTTAAATTAAGAATTTTAGTTTGAAAAATAACTGAGTTCGGAACCCATACAGTAATGTTTTAGGATTTTACTCCTCTTGGAACCTTCATAACTTTTACAAAACCCAACCGATTTTCATGCGAAAAGTCTTTTTGTTCATAATTTTATGCCTAGTTTGATATTATATTTAAAATTATTTTCTTTGAAAAAAAAAATTTTAAGAATTTGAAAATTTAGCAAAGGGGTTAGCCTTTACATTTTTCAAAATTTTTGAAAAAATTAAAATTTAAAATTTACACTTTTAATCGATTTAAGGTGATAAAATTAGTATAAAAAAGTACTCCTGCATTGACTTCTAGTTTTTATCTTCAAAATTATAGCCAATAATTACATAAGTCCATCTTGAAAGTTCTTAGATTCACGTTTTAGGATTTTACCTGTCTTGGAACCTTCAGTTTGCTACTTTTTCAATTTTTAACATGAAGAATTGTGAATTTTGTGAAGAGAGTTTTTTCTAAAGAGTGCATTCTCCATTTTCTCAGTTATCATCGGTTTATTGGGTTACATTTTCAGTTGTAACAATCTGTTTTTAGTAGAATTGTAAAAATAGTTGCTTTCTTAATTATTTGTATATGTAAAAAACTGATATCTTCATTCTCTTCCTACCTGGAGGAGTAATTATATCGTTAATTGTTAATTATAATTTATAATTATTTAAATAATATTGTAACTTATTTTTCTCTTAATTCTTATAGCTATCATGGTTTTCCTTCCATGCTAGTGAATTTGAAAGAGATATAGTAAGCACAGTTTAATAAATTAAGCAGGCACCGTAAAGATTATAATTTTTAAAATAAAAATTATATAATTAAAATAATTTTTCAATTATTAAAAAAAATATTAAAAAAAAACTGAAAAATAAACATTGAATGGAAATATCTTTTCAACCAAGTAATGTATTACCCAAATCTAAAAACATTCATAATGCGTGGTTAAATACCTTTCATGTGATACATCACACATTTTTTAAGGACGTATTTTAGGGATATTTTAGGTTGAAAAGATATGATTTTTAAATAAAAATTGAAATTTAATTATTATTTTTGATTTCTATATAAAAAATTGAAAAATTCGAGTTGAAAGTAATTTTTATAATAAAAATAAGTCTTTTTTGTGATGCCTGTTTTTAAGTCTACAATCTCTAGGGTGTTTCTAAGCATATAAAAGATTTGAGTATTATTATAGTTTATTTTCCTCTTCAATCTTAAAGTTATCATGGAAGGAAAAGAGATACAATAAGCACTGTTGAATATATATTTTTAAGCTTACAATCTCTAGGGTGTTTCTAAGCATATAAATTGTAGCTACACATATTTTTATTTTACTATTAGTTTTGCTGTTCTTATGGCTGTTGAATCAGCCAAAAGGGGCCCGGCCAAGACAAGACATCACAAGACAAGTTAACCTACTCCATTCGATTCGATTCGAACCGTTTTGTTCCATTTCGATTCGATTCGAGGCGATCCCAGAGTCGCAATCGCAATCGCAGTTCCAGCTTCAGCTTCAGCTTCAGCTTCGGTTCCAGGTTGAAAATGTCTCGATGGCCTCGCTTTGCACAGTGAGGCGTCTCGTCTCTCACACAATAAACGCCAATTAAAGTCGCATAACACATGCCTAGACAGCAATTGAGGGAAGAGGGGAGTACAGAGGGGAGTGTAGAGAGGGAAGAGAGAGAAGAGAGGGAAGAGAGGGGTGTCAGCTCCCAGGCGCAGACAGGCGACATTTGTTGTGCGGCGGCGCACGTGAGCATAAATCAAAGAGATTAATCGAACATGGCTCAATTGCATGCGAAACATGGCAACAACAACAACAACAAGAATAACAACAACAACAACAACAACAACAACAACTGCAAAGCGAATAAACGAATAAACGAATACTTAAACGAATAACGAGACAGCATTTGAGTCATGTCATGAGCTCATTCATGAGCCAACTCTCCAGTCTCTGAGAATTCTTGCCAAATCGCTAGTGACGACAACATCACGAAGGGTGCGAAGATAGAAAGAAGCATTTCTTCAAAAGGTAAGAGTCTAGTGATTAAAGCATTGAAGACAATCGATATTTATTTATTTATTTACAATAATATGAAAAATATAGTTTGGATATTATTAAATTTTCACCTAACAGAATAAAATTGAATTAAATTCCAAAATTATTCAAACGCAACGCGCTTGTCATTTAAATATCTATACTTATATGCCAATTAAAATATATTATTTATTTTTTATTAAAATTTTTATTAAAAAATTATATTTAAATTTACAATCTCTCAGTACTTAATTTGAATTAATTCAATTAAATAAGCTTTTAGTGTTTTAATGAGTTCAATGAAATATTATCCTTTGATAAAGAATATATTTTAATTAACATTTTTGTATTCAAAAATCATATTTTAATTAACATAATTTGAATTGAGTCAATTAAATAAACTTTTTGTGGTAAGTCCTTTATTTTCAAATTGAAAATTTTATTCAAATTCAAATTTAATTTGGTTTTTTAATTATTATTATTATTATATCCTATTTTTCAAATACTCATGTCCTTTCTGTTCTTATATTTATAGCTATTTTTGATACGTATCAGAGGCGTGATATCAACTCTACATCAAAGTACAATCCCAAAGAGATTTTCCTTCGACTTAAACAGCAACGGAGTGAGAACTACGAGGACTATGAGACGACATTCATGACCAACAACAAATGACCTGACTTCCTTGTAAATTTCATTGGTGAGTAGAAACTTAACCTAAATAAATCTTTGCAAGATTTCACACCCAAGATTAAATCTATTTAGCAAACTTTGGATCAGAATCAAGCTCTAATTTATTCAGTATTCTCGAATCAACTATACTCACCTTTATTACTCACCTCTATTACTTACCTTTATTACTCACCTCTATTATTTTCTGAAATATGTCTAAAATCTGTCTTTTCTTTCGTTTTAGGTTTCAATTGACCATCATTGTCATTTGGACGTTTAATTATCAGTGTCGTCAAAAGCTGCAGTCTTATTATAGTCTTATTATATAGAACATATTTTAAAATTAAACAAAATTAAGTAGAATTTGGAAGTCATATTTAAATTGGAGAATCATTATTACATGAAGGAATTATAAAAAAGAAACCAATGTAAAATAAAAATCCATTTTTGTTATACTCAATTATGATTAAGATTAATAATCGCTGTAATTAATACCATTATTAAAAAAATTTTGTACATTCTCCACATCAGAAGATATGCATAGGAATTATTTATCAATGTTACTTCTTTAAAATAAAATAAGCCAAAATGTTAAAATTAATCGGCGTAAATTAAAAATCAAATGTAATACTTTTATACTTTAAATTATAAATTCAAAATATTGTAATTACATTCAGTCATTTCATTTATAATAGACATTGTTCGTAAGGAGATAAAATTATAACTTTTCTCGACTTAAAACTCTCATAACTTTGCCAAAACCCAACCGATTTTAATGCGAAAAGTCTTTTTATTCATATTATTATCCATAGTTGGATATAAAATTTAATTTAAATTTTTTAGAGAAAAAAAAAATTTTTATGATTTTGGAAATTTTGCAAAGGGGTTAGCCTTCACATTTTTCAAAATTTTAGAAAAATTTAAAATTTTAATTTTTTACTTTAAATCGATTAAGGGTGATAAAATTAGTATAAATAACACTTCTGTATAGATCTCTAGTTTATATATTAGAAGATAAGCATAGAAATAATATATCAATGTTGCTTCTTGAGGATAGGATTTTAAGAATAAAGTGAATTTATAATTGAAAATTTAAACGTTTTTGCTTTTTTACTGAAAGGGCTTTTTTTCAGATTGGGATGCTTTAAACAAATTTCAGGAACTATATCAAGAAAATTCCAAAACTACCAGGCGATCAGAATTTACAGTAGGTCGTTGAAGGAAAAAATTTAAATTTACTTGTCGCTCAAAGAAACGCTCAAGCATTCACTAAGACTGGAGCAATTTCACTCAGCTCAGTAACTCAAGGTCATATTTTCACTCAATTTAAATTTGATGCGAATTAAATTTTGTTGCTTTCTACTCATTTCTGTTCGCCTGGTATTTCAGCTGGTATTTCGGAACTTTTAGACACTTTACGCTCCAGAAGTAAGTATAAAGAAGTAAGTATTCATGCATATGTGCGAGCTTGAAACAGCTCGCTTCAACCGAAAAGTCACTAAAAATACCAGGCGAACAGAAATCAGCAGCAAGCGAAAATTTCATTTGAGCAGCAGAAACTCAAGGCCATATTTTCACTCAATTTGAATGTGGGCAGCAGAAACTCAAGGTCATATTTTGAGTGAATTTAAAATTTGGTTGCTTTCTACTCGTTTCTGTTCGCCTGGTATTTCAGCTGGTATTTTGGCTCTTTTAGACTAGTTTCTAGGTTCTAGTTTCTAGGATCTAGATTCTTATTTTAAGGAAGAAAAATTCTTATTTTAAGGAAGATAAAATCTTATTTTAAGGAAGAAAATTCTTATTTTAAGGAAGAAAAATTCTTATTTTAAGGAAGATAAAATCTTATTTTAAGGAAGATAAATTCTTATTTTAAGGAAGGTAAAATCTTATTTTAAGGAAGATAAATTCTTATTTTAAGGAAGGTAAAATCTTATTTCTAGGTTCTAGATTCTTATCTCTAGTTCCTAGATTCTTATTTCTAGATTCTAGGTTCTAGTTTCTAGGTTATAGAAAACCAAAATACCAGCTGAAATACCAGGCGAACAGAAACGAGTAGAAAGCAACCAAATTTTAAATTCACTCAAAATATGACCTTGAGTTTCTGCTGCCCACATTCAAATTGAGTGAAAATATGGCCTTGAGTTTCTGCTGCTCAAATGAAATTTTCGCTTGCTGCTGATTTCTGTTCGCCTGGTATTTTTAGTGACTTTTCGGTTGAAGCGAGCTGTTTCAAGCTCGCACATATGCATGAATACTTACTTCTTTATACTTACTTCTGGAGCGTAAAGTGTCTAAAAGTTCCGAAATACCAGCTGAAATACCAGGCGAACAGAAATGAGTAGAAAGCAACAAAATTTAATTCGCATCAAATTTAAATTGAGTGAAAATATGACCTTGAGTTACTGAGCTGAGTGAAATTGCTCCAGTCTTAGTGAATGCTTGAGCGTTTCTTTGAGCGACAAGTAAATTTAAATTTTTTCCTTCAACGACCTACTGTAAATTCTGATCGCCTGGTAGTTTTGGAATTTTCTTGATATAGTTCCTGAAATTTGTTTAAAGCATCCCAATCTGAAAAAAAGCCCTTTCAGTAAAAAAGCAAAAACGTTTAAATTTTCAATTATAAATTCACTTTATTCTTAAAATCCTATCCTCAAGAAGCAACATTGATATATTATTTCTATGCTTATCTTCTAATATATAAACTAGAGATCTATACAGAAGTGTTATTTATACTAATTTTATCACCCTTAATCGATTTAAAGTAAAAAATTAAAATTTTAAATTTTTCTAAAATTTTGAAAAATGTGAAGGCTAACCCCTTTGCAAAATTTCCAAAATCATAAAAATTTTTTTTTTCTCTAAAAAATTTAAATTAAATTTTATATCCAACTATGGATAATAATATGAATAAAAAGACTTTTCGCATTAAAATCGGTTGGGTTTTGGCAAAGTTATGAGAGTTTCAAGTCGAGCAAAGTTATAATTTTATCTCCTTATGAACAATGTCTATTATAAATGAAATGACTGAATGTAATTACAATATTTTGAATTTATAATTTAAAGTATAAAAGTATTACTTTTGATTTTTAATTTACGCCGATTAATTTTAACATTTTGGCTTATTTTATTTTAAAGAACTAACATTGATAAATAATTCCTATGCATATCTTCTGATGTGGAGAATGTACAAAATTTTTTTTTAATACTGGTCTTAATTACAGCGATTATTAATTTTAATTTTAATTGAGTATAACAAAAATGGATTTTTATTTTACATTGGGTACTTTTTATAATTCGTTCATGTAATAACGATTTTCCAATTTAAATATGACACCTGAAAACGAAAGAAAAGACAGATTAGGAAATTATTAGAAATATTTCTGAAAATAATAGAGGCGAGTAATAGAGGTAAGTAATAGAGGTGAGTAATAAAGGTAAGTATAGTTGACTCGAGAATACTGAATAAATTAGAGCTTGATTCTGATCCAAAGTATATTAAATATATATCATCTATCATCTTGGGTGTGAAATCTTGCAAGGATTTAGGAGCATCTCATAGGGATAATACTTCGTTGAAGTCGGAAATATCTGAAATTATAAGAATATTAACGTCATCATTATAAGTAAAACAATATGCATATAATAATTTGTTACCATAAAAAAACTGTAATTTAAATTGAATTTTTAATTTGAAAATATAGTTTTAACCAACATATAATAAAAGTATCCTCTTTACAAGGTCTAGTGATCAAAGCATTTCAAGCCCGAAAATTTCTGAAATCGAAATTTGAGATGAACGGTATTTAATTTAATATCTGAAATAATCTATAAATGAAAATAAAAAAATTTTAATTTTTATTATTTTAAGTAATAAAACTATAATGGCCTGATCTCAAAATTAATTTTGCGTCTAACGTCTTGTTACTTTTCGGGACATTACATTTTGTTTTTTTAAACTTATTTAAAACTTTTTTTTTGAAAAGCCCTTAACTTTGAACACTCATAACTTCATAAATACTCAACTGATTGTCATTTGGAATGCCAATTTGGGTATTGCGCAACCTCTAGAAATTTTCAAAATTATCCAACATTTGTTATTTTTTGCTTACTAACCCCTTTACATATTTTTCAAAATATCGATGTGTAATAACCAGGGACTAAAACTAAAGCGAATATCGGTTTAAGTTACGGTTTCGGTTATGCTCGAATTAAGGTTTTCGGTTATCGGTTATGCAAAATCTTGGAGTATCGGTTTCGTAACGGTTTTCGGTATTTTTATTCGGTTTCGGTTTAAAAATAGCGATATGGTTTCGGTTCACAATATAAAAAATTAAGGTTTTCGGTTGAATAAAATAAGAAGCGTTATTCATTGTTTTACATGAAAAAAGAATTTTATTAGCCTGGAAAATAATGTTATCTGGTAATTGGAATGGTCCAGTATAATGTCGATTTTATTATAATTTGACATCATATAAATTTGGTTCATTTGGTTTGAAATTGTCGATTATTTTTGATTTTACTGATTTTTAATAACTTTGAACTGCCATAACTTTGTCAAATCTCAATCAATTTCTATGCGCAATGTAAATTTGAGCATGAATATTTCTCTTAATTCGTTCTGCATTTAAATTTTGTTAATTTTGAAATTTTTTAAAATTCGAATTTTTTAGAAAATTTACAGTGTTACCCCTTTGTCTTTTTTGATTTTTTCGAAAAAATTCGAATTTTAAAAATGATCAAAATTTAAATGCAGAACGAATTTACAGGAAATATTATGCACAAATTTCCATTGCGCATGGAAATTGATTGATTTTTGACAAAATTATGGCAGTTCGAAGTTATCGTTAGCATTAATTATAAAATTCACAATTAAAAGCAGGGTTTAAAAGGTTCAGTCAGAACCGAAATTAACCCTTATTAATGAATCGGTTATTAAACGGTTATTTTCGATACAACGGAATAAAATTTTTTCGGTTACGGTTTCAGTTACAGTAACAAATTTCAATCGGTTTTCACCGGTTAAAGGTTACGGTTTCGGTTAAGGTAATAACTTTGTCAAATATGAACCGATTTTGATGAATAATGTCTGATTAATTATTATTTAAACTTTTCATTGATTCTACATTTAAATTTTGTTCATTTTGAAATTATAGATTGTTGGTAAAATGAATTGGAAGAGCTTAAAATGCAATAAGAAACGCATCAGCCTAAAGTTAAATGCTTGGCCAGCCCAACTTCAGTTAGTTCCCTCGTCTTGCTCTCATAATTACAGTCACATCTAGAGGTGCAATCAGCTTGAGCAGACACAGGCACAGACTAAGCCATAATTTGAATTCACTGGCCAACCGACCAACCGACCAACCGACCAAGAGACCATGTCTGCCATTTTGGCCAAGAACAATTCGAACAAGTTGAACAATTGCTACGCAGGGCAAAACGCAAACTGATAATTTTGATTTACAACATGCCAGTTATTATTTATAACTTACTTAGGAGACCACAAAGACTTGGCCAAGCAGTTGGCTAAAGAGTTGGCCATTTAAGGCAACGCTTCGCCAGACTTGGACTTCGATTTGGAGCTGGAGTTGCAGTTGGAGCTAAAATTGCAGTTGTAGCTGCGTTTGTCGTCTGCAGTTTGTCTGGCCAACATGTATTTCTAAAATGGCCAACAGTATTCAGTATTCATATTTAGAGACTCGAATCGTTCACATTCACATTCACGTTCACGTTCGCATTCATGCTTCACGTTCCCGCCCATTCACGTTCGCCTTTTTGACCGCCAGCGTTTTGCAAATGGATGAGAATGAGGAGGATGAACATGAGAGGAGGGGCAGGAGGAAGAGGAAGACGAGGAAGACGCAGCGCCAGGAAATAACTTACTTTTGCTAGAGATTGCCAACAAGGATGCTCGGATGCTCGGATGCTGTCGGGGATTCCAGCTGCCTGCTGAGCATTTCGTGGAATTATTTTGCAATACATTCATTAGGCCAACATCCAACTCCATTCAACGAAGCTTACGGGTATACTACACTATTCATATTCATATTCATATTTATATCTGTAGACTAACTATATATTATTAATATAATTTCCCTGTGCACATCTATCATTAATTTTTTGTTGTCTTGAAATCAATGCCTATAATATAATTATAATATTCATATTCACATTCATCATGTCTGTCTCTATTTGATATTTAATTCTATTGTTGATACAGTAAGAATTTTAATTTTTAATTCATATTTATCTACATATTTAAGTTCAAATGGATTTAAAGAAATATTTAGTCAAATATGTAAGAAATTTAAATTGTAAATATAAATCATTCTCATTTAAATTATAAATATAAATCATTTTCATTAAATTTAAATTTTTCCAATTATTTTTGATAATATTAATTCATATTTATCTACTGAATGAAGATACTTTTCTTTTCTTTACTTTATGTCCTTAACTAGTTAAGTTCAAATCTATCAAAGTAAATTTTTAGTTAAATATGTAAAAAATTTAAATTGTAAATATAAATCATTATCATAAAATATCAATTTTTCCAATTTCATATTTTTGTTATAATATTAATAGTTATCTACTTTAATTATAATCTGCAGAATGAAGATACTTTTCATTTCTTCATTTCCTTAACTAATTAAGTTCAAATCTATTTAAGTAAATATTTAGTTAAATATATAAGAAATTTAAATTGTAAAAATAAATCATTCTCACTTAAATTGGAAATATAAATCATTCTCATTAAATTTCAATTTTTTATAATATTAATTCACATTTATCTACTGAAAAAACAATCTGCACAATGAAGATACTTTTCTCTTATTTACTTCATTTTTTAAACTAATTAAGTTCAAATCTATTTAAGTAAATTTTTAGTTAAATATCTCAAAATTTAAATTGTAAATATAAATCAATCGATCAGAAACCCACTCAAATATCCAATTAATTAATAGAAGTAGATTGATTTAAATTTAAAATAGGCTAATTATCCAAAAACACTTTGGTTGACAACATTTAAGTTTCGTGACTTGGAAATAGAAGAAACTGATTAAAACTTATAAAAAGAAAACCACATTTATTTAAGCGTAAGAAAAACTAATTATTTAATATATTAAGTGCTTTTCTTTTAGAGCCTGATGACTTTTCGGATAAACTGTAGTTTTATTAACTTGCACTTAAGTATTTAGCAAAGGTTCAAAGTTCAATCGACTAGTCAGCAATTTTGTGCTATTTCAGCAACATAATCCAATCAGACTAATTGCCGGGCTCGGCACTTTTTTTTTGTTTTTTCATTCAGTTTTCATAAGGTTAATAAGTTTAAATTCCACACAGCAACAATAACAACATGATCTGTTATTAAGAAATGAAAATTTGTTGCTTTATTAGGTTTGTTGGCTGGCCAGTTGGCCAGTTACGAGTTTTTTGGTTAGTTGCATTATGTATACGTATAATCATCATCATCACATCAGCTGCCTTTACTTTTTGGCCATAATGCGAGTACACAAGTGCCGTGTTATTATTATTATAGGGGCATGTCCTGTTCCCAACCTGACCAACCTCCTGTCATGCAATCTCAACCTGAACCTCAATCTCCGTCTCAGTCTCAGTTTCAGTCTCAGTTTCAGTTTCTTCCTCAGTTTAAGTCTCAGTCTTGGCTTTAAACTCAACTTCAATTTCACGTTTTCATCGAATCGACAGCGCGTGACTTTCTTGGGTGTTGTTTTTATTTTTTCAGCTAAGGTTTTAATTTATTTGCTACTTTCCTTTAAGCTACAAATCGGCTATGCTCAACTTGTGAGATACTTGTATTTAATAATAAATAAATTATAGACCTAATAGAAAGTAAATCCGAATTAATTAATGCTATATTCATAAATATAGTATTTTTAAATGAAATATTCTGAAACAGGAAACATTTTTAGTTTCAATTCTTTTTTAAATTAAATTCATATTATGTTTTAACTCGCCCTTTTAATCTACATAAAATAAAGAAATAATAATTATATAACACTCATTTAAATAAGTAATATAATACAAATAATAATTTTAATTTAATAATGATTTCATCCATTTTTATGTAGATAAAATAATACTAAGAGCTAAAAAGTAACTAATTTAAATTAGTATTATATTCTAAATAATAATTTAAGTTTAATAATGATTTAATCATTTTTTAAGTAGTTAAAATACTAATAAAAGCTACAATGAAATACTAATTTATTAAAAAAAATATATAACACTTATTTGAATAAATTTTATATTCCAAATAACAATTGCAATTTAATAATGATTTTAACATTTTTTTTGTAGATACAAAAATAATCATAGCTAAAATGCAATAATAATTTACTACAAAAATTATGTAACACTTATTTAACTAAGTATTATATTCCAAATATTTATTTAAATTAAGTCATGATTTCATCTTTTCTTATGCACCATAGATACAAAATAAGAGCTTAAATGTAATCTTAATTTACAACAAAGAATGAAAAATAAAAATGTTCAAATTTTGAAGAAAGCAAAAGATTGCACTTATTTATAGGGTATTAGGAAATGATTGGAACTGATTTGAATATTTAAAGTACTCATTTAAAGTACTTTAATTGTAGTTAATTTTAATTTTACTTATTTATGTTTTTCATGTACTCACTTTTATGCCGCAAATAGAGCCTGATTACCTTTTGAGATTTTTTAGTCAAATTCATAGATATCCTGTTATTTCTATAAATAAAAAGAGTATACATATAAATATACCCTGTTATTTCTATAAATAAAAAGAGTATACATATAAATTATGCATATACTTAAAGCCAAAAATTTAAAGTGTATCCCAAAGTTGTTTAGACTCTACTTCAAAAGTTACAGTACTCATTTTTGTTTGTTGTTTTTGGGCATTACAAACTTGGCTTTTGGGGGCGTTACTTTTGTGGCTGACAAGCGGGAGGGGAGGGGAAGGGGCAGAGAAATGAGGCCTTTCTTTAAGTCATTTTTATATTTTTTTGGGGCTGGGTGTAATAATTTTGATTGCCTTCTGACACGAGATGCTTAACGGAAATTGCTTAAGTGAAATTGACGTAATGCCGCTTCACTTCATCCCCTCTCCCTCTCCCTCTCTCGTTTCTCGTTTGTCTCCCTCTCAAGTTTATAGGGTTACCACATTATAGAATGCCGCACACAGATCACGCAGAGTTGCCCATTTATGGCTGCTAAAATCATAAATGCCTCTCAAGTCCATTTAAAGTGCGGAGTCTATCCAAAGTTTCCATAAATGTGTTCAATCTCAATCTCTAACTCCGCTCAAAACTCAATCCGCAGCATTTATTGGAGATCACGTTCCAGTCAAGCGCCAGCGAGAAATCCCAAGATGAGATGATGAGTTCATGATGCCAGTTGAGTCTATAAAATTCTGGGAACGAGATCTTCTCACGCTGCTGCTTGCGGGTGGCCAAAAAGAGACAGGGAAAAAGGAAAAAGGAGAGAGGATGAGGGAGAGGCGGCATTTTAGATGTCAAAGGTCATAAACAAGGCTCACAGGATAACAAAAGGATGAGTCAATGTCAGGCAATTTGTGAGTTGACAAAATACGAGTGCAAGACGTGTGGATCTGTATCTGTAAATGTATCTGTATCTGTATCTGTGACTGTAAATGTATCTGTATCTCGAACTCCGTTTGTACACTGATAAAAAAAATGTTCTAAAATTAAGATTTTGGTCTCAGAACTAAGAATTTTGGTCTAAAAAATGCGTCGAGAACATAAAATTCTTAAATTTAGAAAACACATCTTGATTTTAAGAATATTTCAAATAAGAAAAAGTTCTTAATTTAAGACCAAATAGTGTTAAATTCTTAAACCAAAAATAAAAAAATAAAGCAGGTGTTTTAAACTTAAAACTTATTTTTTTTTTAAATTTTATACTTTTTTTGGATATTTTTTTTTTAAATATTCCGATTATATGTTTTTTCCTTGGCTAGAGCGGGTTTCGATCCCTCGACTTGTTATTATCAAACAGTGGCATCTCTAAACAGAGCACCACGGTGTAATTATTGTCTTCATATTAAATATGACATATTTATATTTTCTTAACAATTTAAGATTTTTAATTCTTATATTAAGAAGTGCGAATTTTTAGATTAATATTCTTAGATTTATTAATTTGGTCTTAAAATGGTCTAATTTTAAGAAGAAAATATTTAAGATGAATGTTCTTGATTTTAGAAATTGTTCTTTTTTTCAGTGTATCTGTATCTGTATCTCTAACTCCGTTTGTATCTGTATCTCTTTGATGTGATCGCAGTAAACGTGGCCAACAGTTGTCATTGTTATCCTGTAAATATTTAGACACACAAGATGCTCCTTTAAGCGGATTGTGCCAAAAGATCTTTGACTTTTCTTTTCTTTTCTATTCATTCCCTGTTTCTTTCTTTCTTCTTCTCTTTGCCTTTTGAGGCGGCACAATTGTTGTGACAATTGGCGCTTTGGGTGGCCCAGAGGGAAGTTGGCTAAAATATGTTGCCACTTGTAAAACGCTCGCTCCCAACATGGCCAACAAAAATGCGGTTCCTCAACAAGTTGTTGGCATCTCGAGTTGCAATTGCAATTGCCATTTTTTTTCTTTCCATCTGTCGCTGACAATAAAATAATTGTTGTCAATCGGCGGCTGTCAATAATGACAGCTAATCAACGTGGCTAAAACTGCATCCAGTCTATATCTGTCTCTATCTATCAACTACACTCCTCTCTCTCTCTCTCTCTCTCTTTCTGTGTGTGTGTTCATCATAATCATTCATAATGAACATCGAACGTCGTTGTTGCTCATAACTATTGCCCCTATATGGTCTCTATACAGTTGTTATAGCTGCAACAACAACAACTAAAACAACAACTAAAACAACAACTAAAACAACTAGTAAGAAGTCAAGTTCCTGACTATAAGATACCCGTCAATCAATTAAAATAAATATATAAATAAACTCTTATGATGTAAGAAGCATTTCTTAAGTTTTTAAAACAGTCATAACTAAGTCTATATTTAAAGAATATTTTTTAAAATTAAGTGAGATAGTTGGAAATATTTAAAGGGAGTGTTCACTATCAAAAAGAGGAATATATACCTAATGTATATTTAATGTATTCATCAATTTTAAGCTCTAATGATAAAAGAAATAATTAAAAAATATTTAGTCTGCTCACGTTTCTTACAAATTTAAATAGTCATAACTAACGTTAGACTTAAACGATATATTTTTAAATTAAGTGAGATAGTTGAAATACTTAAAGATAGTGTTGATATCGAAAAGGGCTATCTTTATCTTAAACTGTGGGTGTGGCAGAGTTTTTCCCTATTAGGGATGACGAAAGTGGGTGTTAAAAAATTGTGAAAACACTCTGATATCTATTGGCTTCATAGAAGTCTATTTGCCAAATATGGTAGCCGTAACTCTTATAGTCTTTGAGATACAGACCGAGTTGCACGAATTTTGGACATTTAAAATTAACTCGATTTAAAAAATGTATAAAGGAGACTAATTTTCTTAATTACTAAAAATAAAAAATATAACTTGGATTGTAGTGTATGTTTAAATTATCTCAAATTTAAAGAACATAAAGTTAAAAAAACCTCAGCCTAAATGCACCTAAAATACTTTAAATTTTTGTGGTTTTACTGTTTTTATTTAATTCGAAATAACTTTAAATCGAAAGTATTTAAAATTAATCGTTTATCACTTCATCGGACTTAAATATGCCAACTAAAATTTAATTCCATTGGGAAAACTTGTCCAAAATAATATTAGAAAAGGCTAAAGATATTCAATTGTTTAGCGACCTTTCTAATTGTGTAAATTAAGCAACTAAAATTTAACTCATATTAAAAAAATATATATAAAATGTTAAAAATATATAAAGTGTTTAAAATTTAAATATTTAAAACATTTGTGGTTTAATTATTTTTATTTAATTCAAAACAACTTTAAATCGATTAAATATATGCAAAGCTGGCAATTCTGAGAATTTATATATATTTTTTCGTTTTCTCATACATATTATACAGATTCCAAAGAATACAATATATTCTTTTACTCTACGAGTATCGGGTATGACAACAACTACAACAATTTCAATTCTAACTGCTTTTAATCGTTGATGTTGCCACTTTGGCAGCACTTTGGAGCATGCCCCACATTGATTGACTTAAGAACGTTGCAAGTTGCAATCGCGTTCTTCTTCCTTACTCTGCACTTCCCTTTCTTCTCTCTCCTCTCCCCACTTCTTATTTTTCTCTCTCTTCATCAACTTATCTGCTGCTTAAATATATTCACGCTCATGTCCTTCAATTAAAATTTAATTCAATAAAGCGCTTTTCGCTTTTTACGCATTATGCATTTTCTTTTCCCAGCCAATATGGCCAGAAAGAGAGAGATAGCGAGAGTGTGTGAGAGTGAGAGAGATACAGAGAGAGAGGAAAAACAGCCCCAGTTGAAGAAGCAGCGCCATTGTCGTCATCATCATCCCATTGCCTCATCGTCATCGTCATCCCCATTCCCAAACTCATTCCCATTCCCATTTCCCAACCTCATCTTTAAACTCAACCCTGGACAACCCTTAAGACCTCTCTCTCTCTCCTTCTCACTCTCTCTCTAAACGTTTCTAATTTGCTGATGGCACACAAGGGAGTGTCTGCTCTCTCTTCAACCCCTGTGCGCTCACCTCTCTCCCCTCTCCCCTCTCTATTCTACCCTCTTCCCTTTTCTTACCACTTCTGATGGAATAATAAAAACGCGCGTGTTTTTACTACAAATTGCACAGGATCAACGGTTTTATGTGGGGCCCAAACAAAAAGCTGCTACGCCCAAAGCTGTCTTAGGTAATACTCTAAATAGAGTGGGAAAGAGAACTCGGGGGAATTTTACTCCACGGCGTAGATTGAATTGAATTGCTCGAGGGATTTTATGGCACGTTGCGGAAATCGTTTTATTATCCTTGCGCCTGTTTGTTGTTGTTCATTTTGGCCATGGCCAAAAGTGCGTGGGTGTGTCCCAAAGTCTCAGGGCCGGGCAATTTATTATCTGACGCCAGCGTGTGTAAATAAACGCGGCGAAAATGGGCAGACCCATCACAGTCCCAGTCCCCATTCCTGCTCCTGCTCCTGTTCCTGCTCCTGCTTTCCCTTTCCTTTCCCATTCCGTTCACTTCAGAGCACAAACACAACAATTGCGTGAAAATGTCACGGCTTGCACGTAACGAGCTAAACAAGATCCGGCGTTGACGATAAGCCGTAATCAAATTATGCACAGCAACCAGGAGAACCCCATTGAGTTAAGGAAACAAGGAACTGGGAACAGAGGAAAGGGAACAGGGAACAAGGAAGGGGGGACTGTCCACGGGAGTCCACGCTCTGTGGGTTGATTTCAAGTTAATTAAAAATCATGACAAAACAAGTAGGAAAGCTTTAATCGAGACTGCTCGACTTTGAAATACCCAGATCACAGAACTTGGTTACCCTAACACGTATTTGCATTTAGGAACTCACAAGTGAAATATAGTAAATATAATAAAATGAAATTCATTCACACATGAAAAATGAGTCATTGTATAATCTACTTTTTTCTCTAATCCAATGCTTTGGAAAATTATTTATTAAATAACTTCTGAGTTTATTAAGGGATCATGATTAAATTTTAAGAGCGAATCTAAAATTTTTATTGAAATATACATGAAAAAACTCAAGGTCATATCTTAAAAATTACTCTAGAAACTAATTTTTTCGATTTGTGGGGAAGGTATCGAAAGTTTGAAATTAATATAAGCTGTCTGTCCATATAAGGTGTTTACACATCTAATTTTGTGCTTCTAGCTCTTGTCATCTATGAGATCTCTTAGTTTATTCAAACAAACGGACGGACAGATCAGTGTTGCCACAATATTCACAATTGAAAAAGGCAAAATTTAAAAATAATATTAAAAAAGTAGCTTAAATAATAAAAGTTGTGCTAAAAACATGCAACGTTTTTCAAACTAAGGAAAAAATAATAAAATTTGTGCTAAAAAAATGATAAGTTTTTCAAATTAGAGAAAAACTTATTATTTTTTTGATTAGTTCTTCAAATTAAAGAATAACTTAGCATTTTTTAGCACAACTTTTTCATTTGAAAAACTGAAACAATAGAATAAACTATAATAAAAAATAACAATGTAATAAAATAAAGTGATAGATGTATAGTCTGTTTATGTTGATCAAGTATATATATATTTTATGGAATCGGAGCTAACTCATTATTCTACATAAACTTATAATACCCTTGGCACAGGGTATAACACAACAAACAACCTTCCTGCCCAGCTTGGATTGGTTAGTCCAACTTGGGTTCAGATTGTGGTTTGCTTTGGTTTGGGATACAGGACTGGGGATTTGGGTTTGGAATGGGTATGAGTTTGAGTTTGAGTTCAGACTGGAGTTTGGGTTGCGCTGGCAGTGTTATTTTGATAAGCGTGTAAGTGCACAGATTGAATTAATTAGGCACCAGGAACTGAGCAAATGAGGAAGCAATGGGGAATTGAGGAACGAGGGAACTGAGGGAATTGAGGGAATCGGGAGTTTAACGGGTAACTCGGGTCTGTGCGAGTGAGATAGCAGCTGTTGCTGCATATTGTTTGCTCATTTCGCCAAAGAGTAACTACCATGCCCCCTCCCCCTCTCTCTTGGCCAGAAAACTGTGGTGTTGACCCTAATCAAGTGTCGTAAAAGTTGTTGTGTTGTTTTTGTGTTGCTTTCGTAGTTTTAATTATGGCCTTACCTACAAACCATGTCCGTATATTGTTGTTGTTGTTGTTGTTTTTCTACTACCAGGGCTTAAATTAATTAGCCCGGCCCAAATGAAATTCGTTCTCTCAACTTTTGCTCTCCTCTTTCGACATTTTCATTTCTATTTCTATTTCCACTGTCATTTCCATTTCCTCTGCTGCCACAGCTCGAAAAATGAGATTTTAATTAATTCAGTTATTAGCTTAAATATATGTTTTTATAATTATGATTATACCAAATGTATAGAGGGTGTTTGTATCTACACATTGTTTAATTTTCCTTCCTATGAACGCATTAAATTGTTAACTGAAACAACTGCCTATGAATTTTTGTGCATATTTCAATTACCATAGGGGAAAAACAGTTTATCAGTAGGGGAACTAATTATATATTTAACTATCCACCACTGTGGAATGGTAAACTGTGCATAGAAAATATTTAAGATATATTTCAGATAGATACGGCATGATTGTAAACTTAATTCTATCTTGAGTCTCGATCCAACAATTGAATATTCATGATCTTACTGAATTGAGTGTTCCTATTATAGCAATTTTATAGCTGTCTAAATTTAATAAAACTTTTTAGCATTTTTAAAATAATTGTATATAATTTTTCGTCTGAATTTAATCGACATTGCGAAATTGATTTCACTGAAAATTTCGATTATTTTGATTTTACTGATTTTTAATAACTTCGAACTGCCATAACTTTGTCAAAACTGAATCAATTTTCGTGCGCCATGTAAATTTTGGCTAAGATTTATCTCTAAATTCGATCTGCATTTAAATATTGTTCATTTTAAAAAATTTTTGAAAATCGAAATTTTTCGAAATTTTACAGTGTTACCCCTTATCATTTTTCAAAAAATTTCGAAATTTTTGAATATTTAAAATGAATAAAATTTAAATGCAGAACGGATTTAGAGGAAAAATCATGCTTAAATTTACATTGCGCTTGGTAATTGATGGATTTTTGACAAAGTTATGGCAGTTCGAAAATATTCAAAATCAGTAAAATCAAAATAATCGAAGTTACCAAAATAATCGCTAATATACCTCTGGTCTAGAATTATTTATTTGTTAAGTGTATACAAAAAAAAACAAATTGTTAATTTTTGAACACTTTAAACTCAACTCCAAAAGCACATATATTTTTCTAGTTAGAAAACAGATTTAATTAAATATATATGCTTTAAGTCTATAAATATTGGTATTATCATAAATTATTATTTGTCAATTTAATGGAATTTTTGTTACCGTACTTATACTCATGTATAGCTGACTTTATAGCTGTCTATTTAAGTCCAAAAGAAGACTGTCATATCGATTTATAATTCGCACTGACCATCCCAAGTTGTTCAACTCCTTGGCCATCTTTCCCTCTCTCCCTTCCCTCTCTTCTTCCTCTTCTCCCTCCCCAGTTCATGTCCATCCCCCCGTAAAAAACACGCCATCATTTCAACAGCTGGTAAATTTTCCATTCAATTAGAAAATGAAAAACAAATAGAGGTTGCAAAAAGCCACAACGTCTAACAATGGTAGTGGAAAAGCTTCCCCCTGGAGGTGGTAAATCGGAATAGGTGGGAATGGAAATGGAAGTGGGAGTGGCAACGCCCACATGGCAAACGGAAAAGCTCAAAGGTTAAGTTGAAAATTTAAACTTTTGAAATTGCGGCTG
This sequence comes from Drosophila kuntzei, assembly GCA_035042165.1. Taxonomy (NCBI): domain Eukaryota; kingdom Metazoa; phylum Arthropoda; class Insecta; order Diptera; family Drosophilidae; genus Drosophila; species Drosophila kuntzei. Next base: position 2,900,083 of record JAWNLU010000634.1, on the reverse strand, counting down.
AGGCGGAAAATGATGACGCCCCGAATGACACGCCTCCCACACGAGGGGGGATTTATTGGTTCCCAGGAAAACAACAACAACAACAAGAAGAAGGCAACAAATTGAATGATACAACAAAATGTGGCCCGTTGGGCATCCGTTGAACACGCAATGTGGAAAAGAGACAAATGCAATTAATATTCGCTTGGCGCTGCATAATTCATTGGCCACGTTAAGAGCGTAGTGAAGCGTGGAGGAAAAGAAAGGAAAGGAGTAGGGAATGCAGGGAATGAAGGGAATGAAGGGTTGAACTGTTGGCTAGTTATAAATTCATTAAGTGAAAAGTGGGAATCGTTAATGCCTTTGGCTAATGATTAATGTAATTAAAACAATTCCAGCTATCGAACATGGCCGAAACACACAACGGAAGCCATTTTCAGCGAGAGAAAGAGATAGAGAAAGAAAGAGAGAGAAAGAGAGAAAGAAGAGTGGGAGTTTAAATGCCAAATGCCTGGCAACCATTTACATTTACATCGTTTTGGCCATGGCTAATTAATAAACGACTTGCGTGCCTGCCAAATTATGAATTTATTAGCCAGCTTATTTGACTGCAATTTGGCTAATTCAACGGAGCAGCCAACTTAACTCAACTGACCCCAACAACAACAACCAAATGAGAGGGCAGTTTTACAACTTTATCATTATTAAAACCGCTTTTTTGTGGTCATAAAAGGGAAGTGAATCTGATTCCCTTGGGAATAACCAAAATTGGCAAAGGCTCTTAGCTCGGACTGACTGCACTTCATTAACATGGCCGAAAGGGCTGTTTGAGCCATAAATGCAAAATGTGCCCCCTGCTCCCTCCTCTTTCCCACTCCACTTCAATTCACTCCATATCCATATCATCGATACATTAGCATTAAAAGCCACTTAAGCTGCGACAACAGCAACTTTACCCCTCTATTACCTCTCTTACCTCCCAGCTCCCTGTCAGTGTTGTTAATTTAGCTATTTCCCCGCTAGATCTAGCGGTTTGCAATTGACAAATGCGAAATGAATTGAAAGATAGCGCCTAGCGGAATTTATAGCTATTTTTTAATTTAAAAAATACTACTGGAAATACTCTAAATTATTATTTCTTGATTATAATAAATTGTAAAATAGCCGCTAGCGGGAATTATAGTTTTTTTTAATTTAAAAAAGCTACTGAAAATATTCCAAATTATTATTTTTCGATTACTATAAATTGTAAAATAGCGGATAGCGGGAAATATAGCTATTTTGTAATTAAAAAAAAAACTATTGGAAATATTCCAAATAATTATTTCTTGATTACTATTTTATAAAGTTGTTAACACTTTTTTTTGACTAATCCTTTTGATTTTTAATACTGATTTGGAATATGCTTTATAGGATCGAAGTTAATCCTTACCTGTTACATTAATTGGCCTATTTTCAAGGGATGCAGATTATAAAATCAACCTAAGCACTAAAAAAGCTTTTTCTTTGGCTTTCTTTTAGATTTCCTTACTTTTTCTAGCTATTTTTAATTGTTGATATAGCTACTTTAGGCCGTAAACAGTTGACAACACTGACCCCATGCCATATTTCCCCCTTTTCCTCTTTTTCCTATCCCCTTTTCCTTTTCCCCTTTTCCGTCTCCGTCTCCTTTTGTGGTTAAGAGGCACGTAATTATAATACGCCATTAGGAAGTCAACGTTTGCCGTGGACGGCGCTCGTTTTAGCAAATCAAAGAGCGGTCTAGGCCAGGTTACCCGGTTCCCAGTTGCCAGAGTTGCCAGTTTGCTCCGTGGGGCCCCCAAATGAGGCAAAAAATTAAATAATTTAATCTTGTTATTGCTGGAAAATCAAGTTGTTGACTTAAAAATCAACTCGCGTGAAGATCGTGCAGCTTGGTTGGTTAAATTTAAAATGAAACCGGTCCAAGGTTGCTCTGGGCCAAGGATCCACAACAACACACACACAACACAACACACAACACATGCAACTCTTATGACTTCATAATCTTAATTAACGTTTTCGCGTTTGCCTGCTGCACGCGTTGTTTGCCCCTCTTTGCCCCACTGTGCAGCAATCGGAGTCCTCAGTCCTCAGACCGTAGGCAGGTAAACGCCTAAGTGCAGTCCCCAGTCCCCAGTCACACAGATCCAATCCCAGTTTCAGTCCGAGTCTGAATCCCAGTCTCCAATCAAGTGAAGTTGTAGCCAAAACGTGTTGTGGCTGTGCCCCGATCGTGTTTAATAAATGCGTGGCAGGTAGAAAGCTGCAACCACGACATGCTACCCCTCAGTCCCCTCACTCCTCAGTCCTTTCCCCATTCCTTTCCCCTTCAATCCCAAACTGACCAGTTGGCTGCAACGACGACCAGTTGGATCTCAATTGCGTTCTCTCGATCTCAAGTAGGAAAAGGAGGAAAAGGTAGGAATAAAAGTGAGGTAAGGAGTAAGGTAAGTGGTTCGGTAAGTGGTTCGGTAAGGGGTAAAGTAAGCAGGGTAGACCCTTATGTATCCGAGTGTTGCTTTGCTTAATGATGCCTGGAATTCAGCATGGCCGAACTAAAGCTAAAAGATCTTTGCTTTGCCCGTTTATTGAATGTGTTTTTTCGCTTTTTTCTGCTTCTTTTTTTAGACCTCTTTTCTTAACTGGAAATGCTTGGCAATAAAGATATTTGCGCAAATATTTTGGACAGAACTTGCAAACAAAAAAATAAATAAAAAAAAAATGAAATGGAGCAATTTGCTGTAGGACCAAAAAAGGTAATCGGACTAAAAAGCAATCAAGAAATTCTACCAGCAAAATCAACAACAATCAACTAACTAATCCAAATAGCGAGTAACTTTTTTACTCTAACTGAAGATGAGTTCTTATCGATATTACACAACAGGAAGTTGACAGATATTTAAGGTGTGTATATCCTTAAGTTATAAAGTCATAAACATGATCATTCTTGGTCTTTAAGTAAACTAAATAGGTACAAAATTCTAAAAAGCCAAAACATTTTAAACTTTAAACTTTCCTATTTTTTATTTTTTACTTTTAGCTTTTAATTTTAACTTTTAATAAATTTTGAATGATTAATTTTAAATCTTATTATCTAATTTGATTATTGATTCTATATATTTTTTTGATGCGGCTTTAATCAAAGTTAAATGAATTAATAAAAAATTAATAAATAATAAATCAATAAATTCAGCTTTTAATCAAATTTAAATAAATAAATTAGTCAACTAACTTGTCTGTAATTCTTATGCAAGTATTTGTCCTCCTCAGTTATTAAATAGCTTCTTAGAAATCTTACGACCAAAAAATTAATAAAATATTCCAACTTCATAATTTTTTACGTAGAATGGTCAGATATTGAAAAGATCTATGTCTTCTTATCATAATCTTGGAATATTTAAAATAGCTATCATAATTTAAATATAGGGTCAGATCTAGGATAAAATGAATTAAATGATTAAGCATAGAAATTTGTGAATTTCATTAAAACTTTCAACTCTTTTAATAAATTCTAATCAAGTAACTTCAATAATATTATTTTTTACTTGATTATTTTCCCATGATTATTTTGCTATTAAATAATGGTGGTTAATTCGGGAAAACATCCAAAAGAATTGTCGAGAAATATAAACAATTTTATACTCACTGGTTAATTCAAGTATATTCTTTTATACTTGAATTTATTCCTTCGATTTTTTTAATCAAATATCTTAAATCATATTCTTTTTTAGTGGATTATTTTTGCTTGATTATTTTGTTTTTAAATGGTGGTTAATTTGGGAAAAGTTCCTAAAAAATTATTAAGAAATATAAAACAATTTAATACTCACTGATAAATTTCGAATGCTGAACTGTCCATTCATATTTAGGAAATGGAGAATATCCCATCCTGGGTGGAGTTACATGCTGTGAATCCCATTCGCAAATGTTTCATAAAAACATTTATTTTTTTATTATTAAAAGGCATTTATCATTGGGAATGTTTTGGCTGTCAATGGACGTGTAGCCGGTGCTTAACCACAAATGTTGCCACAACATCAACATCAACCTCATGCTCATTCACATCCATATTCACAGTATTCACATCCATATTCACTTACATATTCACTTTCATATCCTCATCGACATCCTCGTAAATCCACTCGGCACAAAATGGCGCTCAGCATTCGTTACAGCATCTGTGGCAAGTGGCAAGTTGGCAAGTTGGGAAGTGGCAAGTTGGCAAGTGGCATGAGTGTTAAGGGCTGGGCGAAGGGGGCGTAACATTTGCTCTTTAGCCCGGGGAATTTGTGGTCGGAAAAATTGCGTGCGTGTGTGGGAAAAATATGTGAGAAATACTTGGCTGATTTACACGGTGTGCTAACGAGGGGTTGAGATGGATTATAGCCAAGTTGTCGAGGGGTTGTCGAGGGTTTATCTGTCTGTCTGTCGGTCTGGCATCTCAACAGCCGTCGTCATCAAATGGCAACATTCACATCCTGGTTGCAGTTTCAGTCTCAAATCCAGATCTATATCCATGTAACAACTGACAATGATTGCGGTTTGGATTTGTCATTGTTCAGTTGTGTGTGTGTAGTGTGTGTGTGGTGTGTGTGTAGTGTGTGTGATGTGTGTGTGGAATGTTATTATTGCTATTAATGAGCTAGTTACTCAAGTTGCGTCTGATTCTTCTTGGAAGTGCGGAAATGCTCGTAATGTTGTTGGTGAAAGTGCGACAGATGCTTGACTGACTAAGTGGGCCGACTAATTGCCAATGAATACGAGTACCCACTCCATGAATACGAATACACTCACATCACAACTCATACAGCAGCTGCAGATATTCTGAAAGACATCAAAATGGGGAAATTGTGAAATTATCAGAAAGAAGCGATAACATTGTAAATATATTTTATATGGAAGCGTACAGTAAAAGTTAAAAACAAACAAAAGAAGATTAGGTCTGGGGTATAAAAAAGTATAAATGGTCCAACATTTGTTGCAAGAATTTGGGAAAAGCCAGAAAAACCCCATCACATCAGCACATAAATATAAAATAATTAAGAATATAGTTAGTACTATATTCTGTAGTACTATTTTTTTATTGTAAAGACTGACCAAGACAAACTAAATATCACAGCAGAAATAATTCAATATTTGGCTCCAATCCTGACTATTGTCTTATAAATATTTCTTCAAATTAGATAACAACATGATAATTATGAATTAATAAAATTAATAATAAAAATGAGAAAATATCAGATTTACTGTTTATGAAAGAGGATTTAATTTTAAGCCAACTTATGTATATTTAAGATAATAAATTTTAACTTTTCAATAAAACCAAAAATATAAAGCCCTGACTAAAATAAACATTACCTAGAATAACGCAGCAGAAGTTGCGGAATAGTGAGGAAATTGATAAATTTAGTAATTATTCTAATAGTACTATTTTACAGTAAAGACTGCCCAAGACAAACTAAGTGTCATTGGAGAAATATTTCAATATCTGAAGCGCTCCACTATTGATTGAATTTTATATCAACTTTTGTTTGTTTAAATAAATGGTGTATAAAATGTGTAGTTTTCCTATCACATGTGATACGAAATAATATTTTAAAGTGTGCTCTTGGACTTAATAAATTTTAACTCTTTAACTCAATAAAAAATATTAAATTTACATTAAATTTAAATATTTTACTGGAAATCATATAATAAATTATTTTTTTTATTATTACTTGGAAATGTCTGTTTAGTTTCTATATTTTTTGGCTAATTGGTGGCACGCTGCTTTTGGCCCGAAGCTACAGAGACGTTGCCAACTTTATGGATTGACCAAAAATTTAAGACTTTGACAGTTGCTGGAGGCAAAGAAACTAAATATTTAGTTTGTGGTTGTTGATCTTCGTTTGTTTTACGCTTTCGAGAATTGATTGAAAAATTGTTAACATTTGACACGCCATTTTGTGCATATTAAAAGATAAAGCGAAAAGTCAACAACGCCCCAAAGCGGGCCAAAATGACAGGGCCAACTTAAATGGAGGGAAGAGAAAAGAGAGAGGAGGAGTACGAACTGAATAACCGCCAGGCAAATGGCATGCAAAGCAAAAAAATAGGGTATAAAAAAGATAGATAAAAAAAAGAGAGCTGAAAAATTGAAGGCGACTTTTTTTGTGGCAAGCGATTACATTAAATGCGGCGATTACAACAACGAGAATTATTACAAATGGATAATGCAGAAAAATACACTCAGAAAAATATGGTATCTCAATATTAGGTATGACTGAACTTGAATTTATAACGATTTGTTCCTACAATTTTAAGATTTTATAAATCGTAATTATAAATCGATCTTAAATTTATATTTTTGACTGATATAATAATATAATGATATAATAGTCCGATTTTAATCAAACTTAGTCTGAATAAATAAGACCAAGCCAAATATAAAATCTGTGAGTCTGCTTAAAATACTTCCAGAAACAATAGAGTTTTCTATACTTAAAATAGTTTAAGATTGTTTTGTATTTAAAATTAGTTTTTTTCAAGATTAAAATATACTTAAAAATGAGAATATTTTGTATTAGAAAAAAGTACATTTTGGGATATGCGCAAGATTTTGTTTTTACTGTCGCACCTTATAATTCTCAACTGGTTCTAGCGAAGGTATTGTTAAAAATATATATCATTTTGAAATGGTTTTTAATTTTGATATTTTGCTTATTATTATACATACTAGTGTATGTTTTAAAGTTAAATGAAATTAAATATGACAATGTTTTTTACTTAAACTAGTATCGATCTTGAACCAATCCCAAAACGTACTTAAAGTATCCCAGAATAATCTCATAATAAGATTTCCGGACTTGTGAAAACCGAACTGGAAATAAGATATTTATTCTCAGTTTTGGAAATTCCGAACTTAGACAGCTTTTAAGATCGTTTGTATTTGAATATCCACTGTTTAAGTACGGAAATCTTGATTTATTTTCTGAGTGTATAAAAAAATAAGGTTCACACAGTTTAAAAAACATTTGTCTTGTTTTGAGTATTTAAAACTGTTTAGTCTAAAAATAAGAACTTGGTATTATTTAAAATGTTCTTAAAATCAAGTTGTGTTTTGTAAATTTAAAAATTATATGTTCTCGACCCATTTTTTTAACAAAATTCTTAGTTCTGAGACCAAAATCTTGATTTTAGAACAGTTTTTTTTTCTGAGTGTATCTGTGAGTTTTTGTATCTGTATCTATTGATTGTTTGCGCAGAACTATGAGATTATTAGCACTTGGTTGCAGCTGCCGCAGGCACAAACACACACACATACACACAGCAATTGCAACGCCCTCTAAAGAGGCAGGGATGGAGGAGGGGAGAGAAGAGAGAGGAGGGGAGAGTAGAGAGTTTAGAGGTGGAGGGGATTGCGTGTTGTACGTCCATTTTCGAATTTTTGCTGCTTCATCATGTTGTGGCAGCATCATCGATGGCGCATGGTTGCATGTAATCTCACTCTGTCTCTCTCTCTCTCTCACTCTCTCTTTCTCTCTCTCTCTCTCTCTCTCTTTCTGATGATCCCAAAGTACGTAAATATACACGGCGATTGGTTTTTAGGGTTTTCATGAGCATCATCATCATCAACAACAACAACAACAACTGACAACAACAAAGACAACTGGCAACATTGGAAAATTTATGGCCTCTGGCATTAGAGAACATCGGTTTTAGTTTTCCCAATCATTTTCAACCCCCCTCCCCTTCCCCTACCTCCTGTTACAAGCACATTATCAATTTCAATTTTTGGTTGTTTGATTGCCCTAATGTGTTTTTCAATTGTCTGCAACTGTGTGTGTTGTTGTGTGTGTGTGTGTGTGTGTGTGTGTGTGTGTGTTGTTGTGTTCACAGCATGACGGTTTGAAACATGTTGTAATTTGTTTGGTTTGCCAGGATGCAGCACATCATTTATATAAATCCCCCTCTCAATGTGGCAAGCGATTTTTGGTTGGAGGCGCCTCGTCGCACATTTGCCAAAATATAAAGAAACCCGAGAGATAACATTTATCAAAAGAGGCAACCGAAAAATAAATAAAAAGAGAGCTCCACTTCCACTTCCAGTTTCAGTTCCACTTTACTTATCGGACAGACGGGCAATTTGAAGTGGGACTTCTGCATTTGGCTAATGGAGTGCCGCAAAGGAAACTCGAGATGGAGTTGGAGTCGACTCCAAAGCAGCCACAAAACGTTGCACAGTGGAAACATTAGCAAAAATCAGCAAACTTAAATTAAAACGTGCTCAATTGTACATCAGTAGAATTATTCAGTTGTAGAAATAATCAATTATTATTTAAAGTAATTTAAATAAAGTTAATTATGTGAAAAATAAATTAATTCAAAAATTTAATGATTATAACCCATTATATAACAGCGAAATATATTCAATAAAAAGCTTTTTCTCGGCAGCAAATAGTTTGAAAATAGAATATAGTATTCTAAAATGAATAGATTAAAGAAGAATTCTTAAAAACTCTGTTAAATAATTAAATAAAATATAATAATTGTAATTATTCAACCGTATAAATAGTCAATAATTAAATAAGTTATATTTTAATAACACAGTAGAAAATATCGCAATATATTTCTTGTGAAACTTTATCTAGGAAGCAAATAGTTTAAGTATTCTGAAATAAATAAATTAAGGTAGAATTCTTAAAAACATTTAAATGTATCTAATTGTGGTAAAAATAAATAATTAAATACATTTTATTATAATAACACAGTTAAAAATATTGAAATATATTTCTTATGAAGCTTCGGCTAAGAAGAAAATAGTTTGAATATTTTGAAATCAATAAATTAAACAAGAATTCTTTAAAACTTTGTTAACCTAATAATTTACAGAACGGTTTAATTTGCTTATTTATTTAACATAAATTTCTTTTCACTAATAATTTATTATTTGATTTACTAACTTAAAGCTTTAAGCAGAATTCTTAAACACTCTATTAACCTAATATCTTACAGGTCATTTTTTATTGTTTATTTATTTAACATTAAATTCTTCCCATTGTTTATTTATTAATATTTATTGAGTTATCATTGCGCTACAAGAATAAAACTTTTACGTTTCGAATATTCACCTTAAATAAATCAATGAAAAGTATTTTAAAATACAATATCTCATAATTTCATGAAAAAATTTTATGAGATTTTTGATATCTTGAAATTACTTAAATTTTTTTATTATATTCTAAGCTTTTAATTCATAATAATGAATGAAAAATGCAATTTCTAAGCCCATTGTTTGAATATTATTACCTGCTGCCATTTCTGGAGAGCTGGAGATCAAAGACGGGGCTGAAGTTGGAGTTGGAATAAAAATTGGAGTTGGAATTGAAGTTGGAGTTGGAGTCTGTAGAGTCTGTTGAGTCTCTCTGAGCCTATTTGGTAACTCCACGCCCCAAGACTCGCTTGCATATTCATAAACTTTGTTTAGTTCTTTTTATGGTCTGTTCAGGTACGAGAACGAGTTGGAGTTGGACAGTATCTTTTTTTTCCTTTGGCAGCTGGAACCTGGAACGTCTCTATAGCATAAACAAAATTAGGAACTGTCTGTGGCGCATATGGCCAGACGCCATATTAAAAGCGATCTGTTAAGCAGACAATTTCCATTTCCATTTCCATCCCTTTGCCCCGAAGCCAATGACGTTGCCACCAACTGTTGGCCAAGTTAATTGCAGCTGCCTTAACCGTTTTCGGGCTGCACATTAATGCAAAGTATGGCCAGAACGGAGGCCATGTAATTGGTTGTTGTTTTCGAATTCAATGGCAGCTTGGCAACAAATCAATCATCGATCAATCGATCATTCAAACGATCAAATATATTTTGTATTGTGGAACAATCAAAAATGCGGGGAAAGATCATAAATTAAATGCGAGTCTCGTTTAATATCCAAATATATGCGCATTTCAACGTTGGTTTTATTATTTTTTATTTTTTTTGAGTATCGATTCGAAGATACAACATATTGTACACTGAAAAAAATACCAACTTCTAAAATCAAGAACATTCATCTTAAATATTATGTTCTTAAAATAAGACCATTTTAAGACCAAGTTAATAAAACTAAGAATATTAATCTAAAAATTCGCAGTTCTTAATATAAAAATTAAAAATCTTAAATTGATAAGAAAATATAAATATTTCATATTTAATATGACGCTTCAGTTTGGAAACAAGTCGAGGGATCGGATCAAAACCCGCTCTAGCCAAGGAATAAACATATAATCGGGATATTAAAAAAAAAATCCAAAAAAAGTAAAAAAAAAAATAAATAAATTAAAAGTTTAAAACACCTGTCTTATTTTTTTATTTTTGATTTGAGAATTTAAGACTGGTTGGTCTTAAATTAAGAACTTAGTCTTATTTGAAATGTTCTTAAAATTACGATGTGTTTTCTAAATTTAAGAATTTTATGTTCTCGACGTATTTCTTAGACCAAAATTCTTAGTTCTGAGACCAAAATCTTGATTTTAGAACATTTTTTTGATCAGTGTAGTATTATTTATGTTTATGGTTTTCCATGTGGCCCTCGGGCAACTCCATTTTGCCTCCATCTCCATTGACTTTTCAATATGGCTGTCGTCGATTTGGAGGCGACTCCTCCGACTTCTTCAACTTCTTCAACTTCTTCTTCTTCTTACTCATATTTGTTGTTAACGATTTAACGATTCTGGATTTTACAGCCTTTTCTTTCTTTTGCCATACATTTTGTCCAAAATGAAAAGAGCAACAAAAAAATATGAGAAAACAAGAAAAGAAATAAAAAGAAATCTCGACGTGCTCGTAAAATATTGTTGACAAGTTCCTTTTCTTCTCCTCCTTCTCCTCCTTCTCCTTCTTCTCAGCAGCTTTTGTATTGAAATGAGCTTGTGATTATATTGTGTATATATACTGTATACTTGGTAAGAATTTGCTGTTAACTGTTTCCAATTGCGCATAAAATTTTTTAATCTTCAGAGATTTTATGACCTCCTCTTTTCAATCCCACAAAAACCCACAAAAAACACGCAGAAACAAAGGCAATCAATGCCAATATCAAGAGAAAAAAATGAAACCAATAACAAAATGTTAAAGAAAAATCAGAAAACGTTTATAATATGGCTCGTAAAATTAGTGAACATGTTAATGGTTGATTGGGCATCATATATCTTAAGAGTATACGACTCGAACATACCTCGCAGGCATTTCGATATTTGCTTTTCAGTTTTGATTTTAATAAACTGGGCCATAAACCTGATTGGTTTGTGTTGAAAACATCATAAAAACGGCTGAAAGCAGACCACAAAATATATTTATAATACACTTTAAGTATTTCTTTCCCTACAGCTATAAAAATTCAAATTTTCAAACAGTTTCAGAACTGAGCAATAGAATTTTACTAGTATTTTTATAGGTTTTTATGTTTGGATCTTATAAGTACAAGGAATTGTTAGAGCAGAAATAATTATTTGTAAGGAGTATTTTTTAATACTTTAGCTACTTCTTAAATTAAATAAAAAAGGTAAAAGATGTATTTCCCCAAATTTTTGTATACATATATTTTAATATATTTTTTTTGTCTAGATTGATTATTTTATCACGATTGATTTCATTAATGTTTCAGATATTTAAAATAAAATTGAAAGCACGTATTTTATATTAAATTCTCCATCTAAGTCGATAATTTAATTTCGATTGAGAAATCTAAACAGAATTTCTTAATTATTTCTCAAGATAAAGAAAGAATTTTGAAGTTACAGATTTTTTCTAAGCTATATATTTATTAAATTCTTTATCTAGATTAATAATCTTATCTTGTTTTTCTACACATATCTTTTATTATATTTTTTATCTAAATTATTAATTTCATTACGATTGATTTAGTGCTGACAATATTTCCTTAAATTTGGTGCACATATCCTTTAATATATTCCTCATTTAGGTCGATAATTTTATTAAAATTGAGCAAACTATACAAAAGTTCATTATAGTTTTAAAAATAGAATCGAGGGAAGAATTAATGTCTTTTTTCCTGAGTTCTTAGAGCTTTATTATGTTTAGAATTTCTGTAATTTTTCTATGCCTCAATTCGACTTGTTTTAGTTGAATTTGGCTAAATTGGATCGCTTATTTTGGCCCATTACACTGTCAAATGTTCAGCATATTGGCCAACAATAATTTGGCTGTCAAGTTTTTTGACATTTCAGTTTTTCATGGCGAGGAAAATGCGACACATGAATAAAGTTTTCGATTGGGGGGAAAATCCTTTGGCAGGGCATTATTCATAACTGAATTGTGTTGTTGTTATTGTTATTGTTGTTGTTGTTGTTTTTGTTGTGGCACAATTTAATGGCTGAAGCAAATTATTATTTTAGCCAAGAATGATGAAAACATTTGAGTCACGCAACAATTTTTTTTGGCCAAAAAGGACGACGAATGCTTTTAGAAAAACTCAATTTGCCATCGGCCAGGTTTTATTATTGCGAGAAGGGAGAAGTACACAGAGAGAAAAATGTAGGATCAAGTTTGTAAAATCTTAAATCAACTACTTTAATTCCTATATATTTTTAACATTCGCTTGCTTCGAATTCCCAAGTGATACTTGCTTATCTCATAATAATACTTATTTCAAGAACATTTTAAAGATATAAATCAAGTTTACGCGATTTTGATTTTAGTTTACACTGTACTTAAATCAGGTATCATGCTTATATTTTAACATGAATTTTAACTTAGTACCAAAAAAAAGGACTTGGATAAAGTTGAATTGTACTTAAATCCAGAAAATTGTAAATTTAATTAAAGTTTGAAAATACTAAAATACTTTAATATCGTATTTAAAATATCGAATGAGCTCGGATTAAGTATTTTCAATACTTAAAAATAATACTTGATATATTTATATTCATATTTTAACATGATTTCATACTCAGTTTCAGAATAAAAAGGACTTAAATAAAGTTGAATTGTACTTAAATTCAGCACGCTCTAAATATAATTTTAGTTAGAAAATACGTAAATTTCGTTATTTAGTATTTTAGTTATTTCAATCTTAGTGAGAAATCAAGTATGAAGTACTTATGAAGTACTTGAAGTACTTGATATTTTCTCTCTGTGTAGCGGTATTCCAGGAAGTCTTCTTCTTTTGCTTCTTCTTCTTCTTCCTCTTATTCTCCTTCTCTTTGGGGACTTTGGCAAGTGTCACTTGCTGCCTTTTTTTGCTTAATGAAATTTGTTTGGTTTTTGTGGCAGAATTCGCATTGTTTCATTTGCTTTTTTGGCCTAAACACGCGTCCTGCGTCCTGCTGTGTTGCTTCCTCAACAGCAGCTCCTGCCTCCTGGCCAACAAATTGTATTGCCAACATTGTATGCACTTTTTGCCAACAGGATGCGTTTTCTGGTTGTTATTGTTATCTTTTAAACCGCACAGAAGTCAAAATGGGCCAAAACAAGGCATTGTTAGCGGTTTTCAATTGTGAATTGTGCATTGTGAATTGTGAATTGTGCTGCGGCTAACCGTAAAAATGTTGTTACCCAAATGTTTAGCCTAAAACTCTAAAAGATTAGAGGCGAAATCTGCTCAAAATATACTTTATCTCTCTCTGTCTCTCTCTCTGTCTCTCTCTCTTTTTCTCCCTCTTTCTCTGTGTTCATTATGTAATTGATTTTATAGCTCGCAATGTCATTTGTTGGCCACAATGCGAGGCCTAATGATGAGTCTCTGCCTCCTGTTTTTGTTCCTATTCCCATTCCCATTCTCTATTCTTCTCCTGCTTCTTCTTCTATTTTAGCTTGTGCTCTGTTTTTTTCCCTGCACATCTGCCGCCCGGGGGATTTATTTAATTTGCTGACGATGGCGACGGCTGCGGCATTATCCAGATTTCCAGATTTCCACTTTTATTGCCTCAGTTTGTTGTCAACTCCTGTTCCCCCTCTCCCTCTCTTCCCTCTCTCCCTCTCTCTCTCTCAGCTCGTGTCCTGACTGCAATTTTATTACTGTTGACTTTTGGCCATCAGGCTTTCCCCTCCCCTTCCCTTCTCTGCTTCCCATTGTCCAGCCTATTTTCTCATATTGTAGTTTTTCCTTTTTCTTTTCCTTCATTTTTTTTGCGTCCGAAAAATTAATTTGCTTTCATATAAAAACTTTGTGCGCGTGCTGTTTGCTTCTACCAATTGTGGCATCTCTTCCTCTATCTTCTTCTCCTTCTCCATCTCTTCCTCTTATTCGCTTCCTTTTAGTCTTGTTATAAGTTCTTTATTGCTTTAGTTTTTGCAGCTGTTGTTACTTTATGAACGAACTCAAATTCATAAATTCACCGAAATATCAAAAAAATTACACAAATGGCCATTTTATTTTTACATATATTACGAATACGAATAATATGAGTATATTCAAGTGGCATGAATGTTTCGAGTGTGCATCAGAGAAAGAAAATAATAATAAAAAAAGAAGAAAATATTTTCTTACTTGATAAAGAGTAAAAATAAATGCAGGCATATATTTTTTAGCTTTTGATTAAATTAGTAAAAATAAATATTATTATAAATATTATATTTATTTTTAAATAGTTTAGCAAAAATAAATATTATTATCCACTCCCCAAACTCTTTAAAGATTTCAATAATTACTCCCCCCAGGGCAAAAATATTAAGGAAAAATCTGACGGTATTTAGTATTTATTTATGTTTTGAATTTGTGCTTTAAAATGTAATAAGAAAAAGAGCTTCTAAAATTCAACAGAAAATTTAACACCCCATAAATATGAGTTTTAAAATGTATTTAAAAATAACAATATTCATCTGATTATGCTGAAATTTATTTTAAAAGCTGTAAGTAAAATATTAAATACTTTACATATTACAGCTTTTTATGAAATTCCACATACGTGATAGTGAAAACATCCCTAAGGAGGAACATTTGTGAAATAACTGTTTTTATTTTGTTTTTGAGCATTGAAAGTTAAATTATTAAATAAGTAAATTAGTAAATAATTAAATATTAAATAATAAGTTAAGTAAATTATTAAATAATATGCGCTTTACAGATTTTAATAAACTTCTACCTAAGCGGAAAACATTTATAAAAATTAATCAAATAATTTCAACAAGTCTTCAAACAGTATTTGATGTTTTTAGTCACGGGCAATGCCGGTCAACACACACTAGGCGTATATAAATATATATTAAAAGTTAGTATATATTTATTTATACGTCTTGTTAAGATTCCTTTAAGAATCAACCGCACATCTCAATGTTGAGTTGCAGTCGAGAGTCATAAAAGAAGACAAATATTTGGCAAGCTTATCAAATTGGTAGCAGCTGAGCAGCTGTCAACCCTTTTGGGCCATGTTAAGAGCCGCAATCAGCCACTAACGAAATCTGCTTAGCAATTTGCATGAGTCAAAATATTTACTTAATAAATGCGGGGGATAAAAAACAAAACAAAAAATAATAAAAAACGATGCCAGTTTTGGTAAGATGAAAAAAGGTGCCAAAAGCAATCATTAGGCCAACGCATCAGAGACTTGGCCAAGAGTGCGGCATCATTAAAAAAAGCTTTAATTAATTTTACTTTTTATTTTCGCATATTTATTTCTCTTTCTTTTTTTATATATATTTTTTTGGGTAACCCACGCGCATAACTCCAAAGTCATCCCTCAAAATGAGGGCCCTGTCATTTGGGTGGTCTGAATGAGTATGAATCTGTGAATGAGTACACTGAAAGAAAGACCAACTTCTAAAATCAAGAACATTCATCTTAAATATTTTGTTCTTTAAATAAGAACATTTTAAGACCAAATTAATAAAACTAAGAATATTAATCTAAAAAATTCGCACTTCTTAATTAAAGAATTAAAAATCTTAAATTGATAAGAAAATATAAATATGTCATATTTAATATGAACTTAATAATGAGACCGTGGCGCTCTGGTAACAAGTCCACGTCGAGGAATCGAATCCCACTCTTGTCAAGGAAAAAACATATAATCGGAATATTTATAAAAAAAATAAATCCAAAAAAGTATAAATATTAAAAAAAAATTAGTTTAAAGTTTAAAACACCAGCCTTATTTTTTATTTTTGTTTTGAGAATTTAAGACTGTTTGGTCTAAAATTAAGAACTTAGTCTTATTTTAAATGTGCTTAAAATCAAGATGTGTTTTTCAAATTTAAGAATTTTATGTTCTCGACTCATTTTTTTGACCAAAATTCTTAGTTCTTAGACCAAAATCTTGATTTTAGAACATTTTTTTTTTATCAGTGTATGAGTTTGAGCGTGAGTGTGAGTATGAGTATTTGAGTGTGAATGCGAATGTGAATGCGAAGGCGGCGCCTGTGAAGCTGTAAGTGGCCAACAACTGACACTCGAACACTTTGAATCTCTGAATCTCTGACTTTGACTCCAGTCGGACAGACACCCATGGCTAATTGATCAACTCCCAGCGGGCAACTGATTTGGGTATGCCAACAAATTGGCCAAATTAATTCTGACCACCTTTTTTTGAGCTGTTTTGACTGCCAGCGACGCGTGCGCTTTGCTTTCAGAAATTCAAGAAAATTAATTAAAATAACAATGTAAATTTCCATGAACTGAAAGCTGCCAAAATATTTTTACTCTCCCCTCTCTCTACACAGAAAAAAAAGGGATTTCTGGAATAAAATCAATTAAATGCGGTTTCAGAAGTATGGTTATCCTGGATTATCTTAAACCAAGTACAAAATACTTGTTTTAAGCAAGATTTTTCTCAGTAATATTTTGATTTCAGTGTTCTTTAAATACTTTTTATGTTATATCAAAAATTTTAGGCTTTTTTAACTTTTTTATGTTGAGTCGTTGCCATTTTATCCGCATATTACCTTAATTTAAGATTAATATACTGAATACATAGTTTAAAAAAATGCATAAATCAATAATTTTTAACTTGCATTTTAGAATGCTTTCTTTTCCTGTGTAGAATTATTGATCTACCTAAGAAATCAAAATTTTAAAGCTATGCATAAAAAATAATCCGGAATAAAATAAGTCTAATACATTGTCAGAAGTACGCTAATTCGGAATTTCCCTAAGCCAAGTATAAAATAAATGATTCAATCACGATTTATCTCAGCAATTTTTTGATTTTCGATGCTCTGTACATTTTTTTTAAGTTAGATTAAATATTTTAGGCTTCTTTAAATTTTTAATGTTGAATTGTTGCCATTTTTTTTTTGCATATTGTGTGAATTTTACAATAATATCCTGAATAAATACTTAAAAAATTCATGCTAAATTCAAGAAGTTTAGGTTTTAGAATTTTTTAAGGCTTCTTTGACTTTTTAATATTTAATCGTTGTCATTTTATTCACCTGTTGTATTAATTTAAGAATAATATCCTGAATATATACTTTAAAAACTGCATTTTAAATTCAAGAACTTTTATTTTAGGCTGGTTTTTTTCTTGTGTACTCCCCACTCTTTCCCATTCATCTGTTTCAATTTCAACTTGAATTTCTCAGTTGCGTTGAGTGTCTTCGGTTTTTTACGAACTGTCAGCCATGTCCGTCATAAAACCTTGTTTATGTGCACCTTAATTTCCATATGCTTATAGGCCTACGTATAGTATATCCACCATTTCCATTTCCATTTCCATTAGTTGCCTTTGCGTCAGCTGCCATCTCTTCCTCTCTTCTGTCTTCCCCTTTATTCTCCCATTCTCCCCTTCTCCCACATTCTCCATTTATTGCCGTTGTTGGCCATTGGGTCATTGATAAGCATCATCATCATCATCATAGCCGACGGAGCTGAAGTCGGCCAATAAAATGTCACGATGCAACTCCGATAAGCACCTGTTAGCTCCGCTTTCCTCTTCTCCGCCTCCCTCTCTCTCCCTTCTCCCCTCTCTCTCTCTCTTCGCTTGGCTGCTTCGCTATTCAGTGGAAAAGTTATTGGTTTTCCGCTGTCCGAGCCAAAAGCAACCTGTGTGTATATAAAACGCACTATTTTATATACAAGCCAACAATAAATTCTTACCTCTGTCTTAGCCACATTCCCCCTCTCTCTCTTTCTTACTCTATTTCTCTCCTTTTCTCTTTCTCATTCTTCTTCTGTGGTTAGTTTTATTATCCTATTTAAGCCACATTAAAATCAACGGGGTGCGCGACATTTGACAACAATTTATTGGACGTTAATGTTTTGCCGCCAACAGTTGGTAACAGTTGGTAACAACAACAACAACAACCGCAACAACAACAACAACAACTAGACGGGGGGTAAATTCCAATGGGTGCGGCAGCTTCAAATACAGATCCCGAAATACTCTTTATAAAGAGTGGGAGACAAAGGTTGAGCATCATTTAAGAAGATTCTTTATCGCCATTTTTATTATTTTATTGTTATCATTTCGGAACAATCTGTTAATGACGGGAAATACAGCAAAAATACAGGATCTAAATGCAACTATCAAATACTTTTAAATTGAATAATATATTTATTAAACTACAACTAATTCAGGTATATCCATTTTTAATAAGAAATAAGATGAACTCCATAAAATTTGTGTGAATCTAATTTGCATGAAATACTGAAAAATCTTCTTACCAAATAAGGAAGCTTTAACTTAAATATTCAAAGAAATACCACAGATTTTTAAAAAAAATATTCCGATTTCCCATGTAAATTTTGTGAATTTTTTAGCTTAAATATTTTTTAAGAACTGTTGTTTTTCGACCTATTTTTTAGACAACAAGTTTAGATATTGTCAGCATAAAAAATGTACTAAAATTAATAATAAAAATAAACATTTTTTATATTACATACCTGTCACATGATTAGAATTTCAGTTTGACAAATAACTGGGTTCGATTCCCACACGGCCACGTGAAAATCTATAAAAAAGTACAAATCTGACTTGTAAAAATCGTGATATAATAATAAATAAATGTATAAAAAGTAAGAAAAAATTAAAAACCAGTCTATTATATCAGTTAATATATTATACTAAAAATACATATAAATTTATTATAAATATCTGTAAAAATTCGGAACAATAATAAATAATGTAAAAAAATTAAATATTTAAAATATATTTAAATATTTATTTATTATAAATATCTGTAAAAATTCGGAACAATAATAAATAATGTAAAAAAATTAAATATTTAAAATATATTTAAATATCCGGATAACATAATAAATAATTTAAAAAAGAAAATAATATATTTGTTATTAGTAATCTGTATTTTATAATCGTTTAAGTGTCATACTAAACTTACAAACATATATTCTAAATATCTGTATTTATTTCGGTAAAGTATTTCATGTTGTATAATTATTTTCTCATTTGAATATTTCGAATTTACTACGATTAATTTACACTGTAAAGAGACATGTTTGGTTACCAGCATTAGAGAGAAAGAGGGGGATATAGAGAGGGGGAGTGGGGTGTACTAACACCCCTATGTGTAACACTCGAGGGTTTCGTCATGCCCACTTATCGTCTATTCAGTCAAAGCGCCCGCACAGCTTGCAACAGTTGCAAGTTCCGTACGGAAAAGAGGGAAGATAAAAGAAGGGGGAACTGGGAAACATTCATGGCGACGGCCATTTTGTTTTGGCTACTCTCAGTTGTTCAAATAAATTAATTGCCACCCTTAAATGGGAATTGCGAAGTGGTTGAAATGGAAATGGAAATTGAAATTCATAGCAAACTGAAAGCAACTCGGCCCCTTTTTTTATTTTGGACTCAATCTCATTATGATTATGTCATTTGCTTTAGAAAATCATACAACAAAATTCCGGATATAAGCAAAAACAACTTCCCTTCCCCTCCTCTCCCTCTCTCTTTATTTGAGAGACATAATTTAGTTTTCTGTTTGGAGTTATTAGCGTGCACGAATCAATTCTCAAAGGATTTGCTGAACAAATCCTTTGGCCCCTTTTGTGGCTGGTATTAGCAGGATGTGTGGCCTTTGATTTATGTCACGCTTCTGTCCTGGGAAATTGAGGACAGGAAAACTCATAGGAAAAAGGGCTGCAAAATGCGTTGTTTGACTTTTCAGGTTCGTTTATTGCCATGATAAACGACAGTATGAGATTCAGATTCAGTTTGAGATACAGATTCATATTCAGAGATTCCGAGATTCGACAGGGTTCGAGTGTCATCCTGTTATCCTGCAAAAAAAGGCGCAAATTTGTCAGCTTGTCACGTACGTTGTTGCTTTTTTTTTGCCCTGGGAAAGTTGAACAACCGCAAAAGGCAATTAAGAAATAAGCTGAGACTGACACTCAAAAAAAAAGAAGAAGAAGAAGCCGCCTTTAACCAGTAGCTTTAAGTTTCAATTAAATATAATTAAGTAAATTATGCGGGGCCTACAAAAGTGGCCCGATCAAAATCATAGCAACGAGCCGGCAACGTTCGGGCCAAACTCATATAATAGCTTACTTAGCCGGGCCAAGACGCAGTGGAGTCTCTTGGCCAGTTTCAGTTTGTGTTTCAGTTTGAGCTTCAGTTCCAGTTCCAGTTCAATCATCAATCTACGCAGACAACAACGAGGTAAACAAAAGCATCAACAACAGAGTCTTCTTCTTCTACCAAATGATCTCGTCCAGCTCACAGCTCGATCGTTGGTTGAATCTGATTGAATCTGTGCCACACGGCGGCAGCAACTGTCTGCTGTAACTCTACTCCACTCTACTCTACACTCAGAAAAATATGTCATCCTAAAATTAAGTACGACCAAACTTGAATATTATACCGTTTTGTTCTTAAAATTTAAAAATTGCTGTGTACTAAAAATCTTAAATTAAGTATGAATAGATCTTAAATTTAAATTTTCGACTGATATAATAGTCCGATTTTAATCAAACTTAGTCCGAATATATATAACCCTGTCAAACATAAAATCTGTAAGTCTGGTTAAGATATTTTCAGAAACAATAGAGTTTTTTATATTAAATTAGTTTAAAATATTTTTGTACTTAAAATAATGTTTTTCAAGATTGAAAGGAACTTAATAATTAGATCGTTTTGTACTAGAATCAAGTCCACCTCAGAATTCTTAACTTTAAGCTTGGATTGTTGATTAAGTCAGCACCTAATACAAAGTAGGAAGCTCACAAGCCAACAAAATATAGAATTATTAAATGGTATTTAATTTTGTTATGTGCTTAATTTTAGTATACATATACATATATACGAAACATAAATTAAATGTGAAAATGTTTTTTTTACAAGAAACAAGTACTTTTTGGGATAAGATCAATATTTTTATTTACTTAAACTAGTATTTTTCGATCTTGAATTAATCCCGAAACGTACTTAAAGTATCCCAGAAAAATCTCATAATAACATTTCCGGACTTGCGAAAACCGATCTTGGAATAAGATTTTTGTTCTCAATTTTGGAAATTCCTAACTTAGACAGTTTTTAAGATTGTTTGTACTTGAATATCGCCTGTATAAGTACGGAAATCTTGATCTTTTTCTGAGTGTACACTCTACTCTTTTCTCTCTCTCTTCTCTCAAGTGGAGAAAAAAGCATTTAAAAATGTTGCTGTTGCTGCTGCCTGATCATTATGCGATCAATGTTGATCATTTTATCCCGGGGCTGTTGACAGCCTCAGCGCGCGGACATGACATGCGAGTCGAGTAACTTGCAACAACAACAATCACAACAACAACAACAATCACAGCAACAGCAACAATCACAGCAACAACAACAATCACAGCGACAACAACAACATCTATGTTGCTCTGTGTGTTGTCTGAAAGAACCTGAAATGATCTTCATCATGGTGCATCGGACAGCAAAAGCACAACTCTATATACTACAAAGTTACTTACATTTATATAAATATACACATATATCTATATATATATTCCTGTCTGTATAATAATTACCAAAAGCAACCGTAGAACCCTCGCAAATAACAAGATCACCAAACCCGAAAAAATACATACAAAGCTGAAGATTCGCGTCGCTTCTTAATTTTCTCAATTCTTGAGGATGCGCAGCCTCTGTTCATGAATGCTTCCATATAATATCATTCCTTACCTTCTCTTTTCTTCCTCCCTCCCCTCCTCTTTCCTCTTCTTCCCTCTTTATTTTCAACTGCCTGCCTTTAATGGTTTTCTGGCCGTAACCGACATTTTGTTTCCCTTGCCACGATCCCTTTTCAAAAAAGTAAAAAAAAAATAAAATAAAAAATGCAAAATTATGTACAAGAAACGAAACGACGTTGTTCTTATATTGATCCTGTCTGCCTCACGGGTCTCTTCACCAGTCTCTTCCCCCTCTACCCTCTCTCTCCACTTCTCTGGAGACCCTTCTTCTGTGATCTCTCGCTCCTTTTTGGACCCTTTATATAGTTGTAGCTATCGTTGGCATGGCTGCACTTCGTCGTAGCTGCTCCTCGTTTTGCACTCCTTCTCCCTGCTCTCTCCCCTCTCTTCCCTCTCTCTTAGCCGTTTCTTCAGTTCTTGGAGTTGTTTTTGGTTATTCTCCTGCTTCTTTTTTTGGGCCGTTTGCTGTTTTAAATGATTTCTTTTCGTTTGCTGCCCTTTTTTCTTATGAACCAATCAACACACACACGTGTTGTCCAAAGATCTCACTTCCCTCTGCATCTCTCTTCTCCTGATCTCCCTTTTCAGCTCCCTTTTCAGCTCCTTCTTCAAGTTGCGTGCGCTCCTTGTACGGCGATCTTCCGCAAATTGGCGGCCATAAGCATTGCAAAATTATCTCGTCGCTGTCTCTTCGATTCGGACAGAAACGACAGTCGGACAGACAGAGAGACGGACAGTCAGACAGACAGAGAGAGGATGGAAGGAACGCACAAAACTTAACTTAACTTGGTCCATTCTGGATGCGAGTCCATGGAAAATATTCTGCAAAATGTCTTTCTGGCAAAATAAATACCATGCAGTCAGTTATGCCGCTTTTTATACCCTGTTTGCATTGAAAATAAATGATAAAGGATATTTATCAAAGACTTAGTTCTTTTTTAAATATTCCTTAATTCTAGCTAAGGATTGTGGACCCAAATTTTTATATTTGCCACCACAATATTTGCATTTAAATATTAATCGGTAAGCTTAAAATGTATTTTAATTTATTTAATAATTGTAGTTTAAATTAAATTAAATGTTATTTTCTAGGATGATTAAAGTTTGGCAATAAACTAAATTTAAATTAATAGAGCTGCTTTGATCATATAGAGTCAAATTAATATATATTCCTGATCAGCAATAGAAGGAAAGGATCAGTTTAATAGTATATATACAAGATTACATTTAGTTTATTCTTAGGATATTTTCTTCCGCCAATGCAGGTAAAATTAATATCACAATTTGGAAGTTTTTAAAACAAAACAAATAAATCATAAAAACATTTTACACTTTTCACTATCTATACATAAAATTGCATTATAATTCTCATTTTATGTAAATTGAAAAGGGATTAAAAAAATTATCTTTTATATTGTGGAACAGAAGAAAACTTCTATCGTTATTGTTTTGCTCGATATGAATAAATACGTGAATCTAAAAAACTTCTGTTTAGGGTATCTTGTTGTCGAGCATATTTGATTTTGGATTTTCCTTTGGATAATAAGACTGTCCTTGAATGATTTTAATTTTATAGCTCACTTTTCAAACTGTTTGCCAGCTATAATTGTGCATGAAATAGTTGCAAAATAATGATTTAATGTTCAGTTAAGGTCCCAGTTAACTAACTTAAAAATATTTATTTTTTATTTATATTACTATTAATTAAATCTTTATTAAAGTTTATATAATATGGAATATTAAATCTAAAGTGGGCAATACAAATTTTAGCGAGTACTTGCAACTTATTAAACTTAAAAGAAGTTTGATGTAAAATGCATTAAAATTATTGCGAAATTCATAATAAACTCACACATATTATTTAATCTTAGCCTTAGATTTAAAAACTGTTTAGATTTTTCGACTCTAAAATAAATTAATTTAAAAAAGAAATAATCAATTTATGGGTCAAACTGATGCTTCGATCATTTATTTAATAGGCATGACATTGCAGATGCTACAGATTATTAATAACAAACTATAAAATACATTAATGTAAAAATATATATAAAGAAAGAAAAAAAGTTAATGTAGTAAATAAATTGATGAGTTGTGCACAAAGTTTCTCTACAAATTGCTGATTCGATTGTCATGATTCGATTGGCAGTTGGACGAGTTTATGGAATTTGTGCTCGTAATGCTTTTCCCATACTCAATTGGGGGCAGTTCCGCTTCGCTTGACCATTAAAAGACGCTTAGTGGGTGAAGCAACAACAACAACAACAATAACAACAACATTAGCAACAACAACAATGACAACAAATTTCAAATAAAATGAAAGGAAATGCGGCAAGTGTAACGAATGCAATAAAAGGCTTAAAGGCAGCAAATGAAAGAAAATCTCTGAGAAATCTCTTAAGTCAGAGAGAGAGGGAGTGAGAGAGAGGGAGAGAGAGAGAGAGAGAGAGAGAGATAGAGTCAGTCTTATGCTTATTGTCATAATATTTATGCACACAGCAAGACTTCCTGTAAACTGAAATTCTACACTGAAAAAAAGACCAACTTCTAAAATCAAGAACATTCATCTTAAATATTTTGTTCTTGAAATAAGACCATTTTAAGACCAAATTAATAAAACTAAGAATATTAATCTAAAAATTCGCAGTTCTTAATATAAGAATTAAAAATCTTAAATTATTAAGAAAATATAAATATGTCATATTTAATATGAACATAATAATGGCACTCTGGTTAAAGATGCCGATTCAGTTTTTGATGTAACAAGTCGAGGGATCGAAACCACCCGCCTCTAGCCAAGGAAAAAACATATA
The DNA here is from genome assembly GCA_035042165.1 of Drosophila kuntzei. Lineage (NCBI taxonomy): Eukaryota > Metazoa > Arthropoda > Insecta > Diptera > Drosophilidae > Drosophila > Drosophila kuntzei. The sequence goes on along the minus strand of JAWNLU010000634.1, from coordinate 2,875,221 downwards.
ATCGGAATATTTATAAAAAAAAAAATCCAAAAGAAGTATAAATATAAAAATAAAATAAGCTTAAAGTTTAAAAACACCTGCCGTTTTTTTATATTTTGGTTTGAGAATTTAAGACTGTTTGGTCTTAAATTAAGAAGTAATTCTTATTTGAAATGTTCTTAAAATCAAACTGTGTTTTCTAAATCTGAGAATTTTATGTTCTCGACGCATTTTTTAGACAAAATTCTTTTTTTATCAGTGTAATAACGATCGATGCATTTTAGAGACAATTGGACGATCGGCAAGATGACTTAACGTTTTAGCCCTGGGATAACTGAACTAAATATATAAAGGAATCTATATATATATATATGTATTTGTGTTGTGATCTCTTTGATGCAATTCAGTTGCGCCGACAGCAGGAAAAACACTTTCCCCAGGTAGAATTAAACTCAGCCAAAGATCATTTCAAAGATCTCAAGTCTGTTCATTGGCTGAGCTGTTGTAAGTGAGCATTTAAGCAGAAGATAAAGAAGGAGATATGAGAGAGGAGATGAGAGAGAGAGTGAGAGAGAGAGAGAGGGAGAACAGTAGAGTCGTTGCCCATTAATTTTGGCATTGTCAGACAATCTATATAATCGTCTTAGGGCATTCATTGTGTGTCCTTTTTGGACACAGCTCCTTCTACCAATGTCCTGTGTTGTGTTGTTGTGTGTTGTTGTGTGTTGTGTGTGTTGTTGTGTGTTGTTGTGTGTCTGCCTGTCACAACAATTATGTCGGCATTTGCTCAAATGTCAAAAGAACCTATTTTTATTGACTTTTTGATGTTGTTAACTGACCGATTTGTGGGTGATTACCACAGAGAGGAGGGAAGGGGAGAGTTTCCACTTTGGGTGGTCCATCCAAAACAAGTGTCGGCATTTTTTGACTCTGATCTTGATCTTTGACCACATGTGCCCATCCATGATATATGACTTGTAATTGCCGAACAACAACTCCGTGTGTCTGTTCAACTAACTATTTTTGGGACTTGTTAACAGGGATCGCAAATAAGACTTATTTTTATTATAAAAATTACTATAAGCTCTGATTTTTCAGTTTTTAAAATGAATTTCAATTTTAATTTAAAAATCGTATCTTTTCAACCTAAAATATTCTTAAAATACGTCCTTAAAGGATGTGTGATGTATTACATGAAAGGTATTTAACCACACTGATAAAAAAAATTGTTCTAAAATCAAGATTTTGGTCTCAGAACTAAGAATTTTGGTCTAAAAAACGCGTCGAGAACATAAAATTCTTAAATTTAAAAAACACATCTTGATTTTAAGAACATTTCAAATAAGAATAAGTTCTTAATTTAAGACGAAACAGTCTTAAATTCTCAAGCCAAAAATACAAATAAAGGCAGGTGTTTTTAACTTCAAACTTATTTTTTTTTTTTTTTTTTTTTTTTATAAATATTTCGATAATATGCTTTTTCCTTGGCTCGAGCAGGTGCTGATATTTAATATGACATATTTAAGATTTTTAATTCTTATGTATATTAAGAACTGCGAATTTTTAGATTAATAATCTTAGTTTTATTAATTTGGTCTTCTTTCAAGAACAAAATATTATTATAATTTTTAATTATTTTTCAATTTTTATTTTAAAAATTATAATCTTTACGGTCCCTGGTTGTTAACATTTGTAATACCAACAAAAATGTGAGAAGACGCGAGAAGAAGCGAAAAGTGTCAAGGCGACAAAATGAAACGCAGCTCGATCAATTGTCGATCGATCGACGGCAATCAGCAGCAAACAAACAACCAACAACGAACAACCAACAGCAGCAACATTGCAACGGCAGCAGCAGCAACATCTCAACAGCAGCAGCAACAACGACAACAATACAATAAATATCAGAGACAACAAACAACGGCAGCCAAAACAGAAGACAAACCAAAAAGATCAGCGATCGTTTCCCTGACAGCGACTGTCTTCGAATTGGAGAAGGAGCAGAGAACTGAGAAGGAGATGGAGATGGAGAGAAGAGAAGGAGTCTCTACAGTTGAAAAAAGGGTTAACAGAGCTCTCGATGCTATCAACGCATTGAGCATTGAATTACAGTCACACATAAACTGAGCAACTGAAATCGATACCAGAAACTCAACTCGCAATTCCAACTCCCAGTCCCAATCCGATCTCATTCCCAATCCCAATCCCATATCCAACTCCAACTCCATCTCCATCTCCGTTTCAAGGTGCAGGAGTTTTGTATCGAGATCGGTGTCTGTGTCAGCGCTTAAATGCTCATTTAAAGAGATTTACAGTGTATGCCACTTGCATACAAGACTCGACTCGACTCGACTCACAGACTCACAACTTGACTCCATTCGAGTCGACTTAACTCCAAAAAGAAGCTGATAACGACGCTTTGTTGCATTCATTTTCCTGTCCATTAAAATAAAACAACACATGAGAGGGCTGTACATTAAGTAATGAGCTCATTTAAAGCATGGAAATAACTAAAAAAGGTTTAACGAAAGCCCCAAATTTTTTTTAAAATTTAATAAAGAATGCTTGAGCTTGAAAAATCCTCACCTCTGCTACATAAAACAATAGCGAGGGTTGTACATTAAGTAATTAGCTCATTTAATGCATGTAAATACCTACAAAAAAATATTACGAATACACCTAATTATTTCAAAAAAATAATTGCAAGAACTGCTTTAACTCACGTCGTCTACATTTAAAAAAATACTAGCGAGGGTTGTACATTTAAGTATAAGCTCATTGAATGCACGTAATAGTCTAAAAAGTTATTTAATAAAATCTTAAATAATTTTTTGAAATTAATAGATAATGATTGAACTCGAAAACTCCCAAAAAATGTACTAAAAATGCTAAAACTTAAGAGCTAAGAGTAAAAATTCACTTTTACTACAAATTAGTTAAAAGATAAGAAATAAAAAAGAGCTAGCGAGGGTTGTACATTAAATAATGAGTACATTATATGCACGAAAATGATTCAAAGTGGTTTTTATTCAATATAAAAATAGGTAAAAATTCAGATATTTGAATCAAAACTAATCAATTTCGTCTGAAAATTGAATTTGTCTCTTAAAGTTGCTTAACTAAAAAAAATTAAGTATTTGACACGATTTAAATATTTTATTTTTTGTATAAATGTAGAATGTAGAAATTTTAAAAATGTAACTGAATAAGTAATTGTAAGAAAATTATTATTCAAAATAAATGTCTATATAAAATTTATGAAAATGGCAAAGCATTTTTAATATTTTGAATGTTTTTGTTTTTTAGAGTTGTCCTAATTTATGAAAATTCAATTAAATAATTAATTGCAAGTAGATAAGCAATGAAACTAAATGACTAAATAATATTTATGAACGGCAAATAATTATTAATATTTTAAATGTGTTTGTCTCTTAGAGTTGTCCTAATTTATACAAATAAATAATTTAAGATGAACATTCTAATACATTTTATTATTAGTAGAAGAATACAAATTCTAAAAATGTAATTAATTAAGTATCATAATTGCAAGTAGATAAACAATGAAAATAAGTGTCTAAATAATATTTATGAAAATGGTAAATCATTTTAAATATTGTTATTTAATTTTCTAGAACTTGTTGAGCACACCTCGGCAACTCCTACGAATAAGTGAATGCAAGTAGATTAATTGCCCGAGTCATTAAATGCAACAGCGATGGCATCTAATGCACGATCAAAGGCCATACATCAACATCACATGGAGGACGCACAGAAGATGGAAATGGAGATGGAGGATGGAGGATGAGAGTGAGGATGAGGACGAGGGATGCCTTAGTTTTTAGTAGGCGTCGGCAAACATCTTGTTATCCCTGCGCTGCTCTCAATACAAAGCATAAATCGTGTTGTTTTGACAGCAAAATCGACCGCAGTTTAGAGTTTCCTTTTTTTTTTTTTGTACCTGACTCTGAAATCGATAGCTATTTCTATTGCTCGAAGGATGCCAATTGTGACTCCTGTTCCAGCAGAGGCCACACACAAACAGAAAGAGAGAGGGGAGAGGGGAGAGAGGAGATCAAAGATTGTTGAGGCGGCACGCCAGACTCTTTCTTGTGTCCTTGCCTCATTTTGTTGCCTTTGAGTTTGACCGAAACTAATCATTGTTGCGCCAACAAGAAGTCAATGCATTGTCTAGAAATGTCCTGCTGTGTCCAGCAACATGTGTTGTCCATTTTCCCAGTTGTCCCGAGTCCTTTCCTATGTCTCTTATATCTCCGACTGACGATTTGCTCCGCAGTTGCAAGTTGCAAGTTGCAAGGTGTCCTCCTTTTATTCCTAGTTTTTGCAGCTCGACAAATTAAATTCTCTGCGGTTTGCGACATGCGGCGTCTGCTGCGGTTTACCAAATGTTTTTAAGACCAGACCAGACAACAGGAGCTGAGGCCATTCTCACGTTCTGCTTTTGGCCGCAAGTCTCCAAGTTTTACTCTAATTGCGCCGCTTTTCGCTTTAGTCGTAATTAAACACTACAAAAAAAATAAAGAGACTCTTTTTTTTTTCTTTATTTTGGCCACTAATTAGATTGCCAGCTTTCCATATTTGGCCAACAGTTGCTGGCATCGTTTTGTTTAATGGTGTAGATTGTTGCACGCTGACAATTTGGCCAACAACGACGACTTTTTGGCCATGCCAAGCCAATTGGAATTGTCTTTGGCTTTGGAATTGCAAGTGGAATTGCAGTTGGCAATTGCCAATTGGCAGCTGCATTTGGTGCTGGGGAATGTCGCGCCTATTTTCTTATTAACTAGATGCTAAATTGTCTACCACTAAACTTTGCACAATAAACTCCATTTGAGCCGTCAATTGTTGTAAGGAATGTACTCCTATTGTGCCCTAAACAAATGTTAAAGGTAAAGTTCTTATCAACTTAAGTCAAGTGTAAAAGACAATGGTTAGTTAAATAATAAATTAATAGTTAAAGTTCTTATTAATCTGACTCATGTAAGAACTTCATCTGAACTGAATTGTAAAAGGTAAAAGTGATCTTGCTTGATCTGCATTTAGAAAATGAGGATCACTTACCAATTATTTATAATCAAATGATAATTGTATATGTTATCAATCCTGGTCAAGTGAGAAATTCATCTATCATGCATTGTGTAAGGAAGAAGTGATCTTTCAGTTGAAGAATGAGGATCACTTACAAATTCTCTATAATCAAAAGATAGTTTAAGATTTTATTTATCTTAGTCAAGTAAAAACTTCTGCTATAATGCATTGTGCTGATCAGTAAAAATGATAGAAATGATCTACAGTTAGAGAGCGAAGATCACTTGCCAATTATTTTGTAATCAAAAGATAGTTTAAAATCTTATCAATTTTAGTCAAGTGAGAACTTCATTTATACTGCGTTGTGCTGATCAGTGTGTAAGAAAGAAGTGATCTTGCTGCATTTACAGCTGAAGAATGAAGATCACTTGGCAATTTTCTCCAGTCAAAATATAGTTAAAGTTCTTATCAAATTTCGTCAAGTAAGAGCTTCTTCTTTACTCAATTGTATCGATCAGTGATCTTGTTTGATCTGCAGTTGCAGAAAGAGGATCACTTACAAATTCTCTATAATCAAATGATAGCTTAAGAGCACATTTATCTCAGTCAAGTGAGAATTCTAAGAAGTGATTTTGCTTGATTTACAGTTTAAGAATGAAGATCACTTGGCAATTTTCTCTAGTCAACATTTATTTAGAATTCCTTTTCATCTCAGTCATGTGAGAGCTTCATCTTTGGTAAACTGTATTGATCAGTGTTCTTGCTAGATCTGCAGTTGGATAATGAGGATCACTTACAAATTCTCTTAAATCAAATTAAGATCTTATCAATCTCAGTCAAGTGAGAACTTCATCTATATTGCATTGTGCTGATCAGTATGTAAGAAAGAGGTGATCTTGCTTGACTTACAAGAGAAGAATGAAGATCACTTGCCAATTTTCTCATGTTAAAATATAGTTAGAATTCATATTCATCTCACTCAAGTGAGAGCTTCATTTTTGGTGAACTGTATTGATCAGTGATTTTGCTAGATCTGCAGTTGGATAATGAGGATCACTTACAAGTAAATTCTACAATTCTCTATAATCAAATGATAGTTAAAAGCTCTTATCAATCTTAGTCAGGTTGGAGCTTAGAAGAAATGATCTTGCCTGATTTACAGCTGAAGAATGAAGATCACTTGGTAATTTTTTCTAGTCATAATTTATTTAGAATTCCTATTCATCTCAGTCAAGTGAGAGCTTCATATTGGTGAACTGTATTGATTAGTGATCTTGCTAGATCTTCAGTTGGAGAATTAAGATCACTTACAAATTCTCTTTAATCAAATAATAGTTAAAACTCGTATCAATCTCAGTCAAGTGAAAACTCCATCTGTGATTGATAAAAATGATCTTGCTTGATCTACAACTAGAGAACGAAGATCACTTGCCTTTTCTTTTTAATCAAATGATAGTTAAAGCTCTTATCAATCTCAGTCGAATGAGAACATCATCTCAACCGAACTGTGTTGATCAGTGTGAAAGACAGGAGTGATCTGCAGCTGAAGAATGAGGATCACTTAATCGATTTAAAGCGCCTGCAAACATCATTTCGAGTGGCTGAAGAACAAGAAAAGCAAGTACAACATGAGCATCAATTGCATGGTTATCAGCGCCAATCAAACTGAAGTTAAGACCATGGCCAAGACGAAGACGAAGACGGAGACCAGTCCAAGAGTTGGCTGTGATCCTCGATCGGTTTGCCGCTTAAATGCAAAATTAAAACATAAATCGTGCGCGCCATTATGGTTATTACAATGCAGCTAGCCACAGGGGCTGGGGCAGGTGAGGAGGCGTGATTGAGTGGGGCAAGCACACCACATGGAGATCAACGCAGAGAGAGAGAGGGAGAGATAGAGTGAGAGAGAGGGAAGGAAATTACACTGCAAGTACGCGCAAAATGATCGCTCGATCAAATTGAAGATTGTGGTTGTCTGGACAGGAGCAGCAATGATCGAAGAGGGATCGAGAGGGAGGAAGGGGCAACCAGGATGCCCCTATCAAGGCTCTGGGCAAAGCAAAGTCATAAACTGAAGAATTATATATGAGGGACGCCCAGTTTCCCAAGTTTCCCCGTTTGCCCGTTGGCCATGTAACAGCTATGGCGGCATCAGCATTGTTATTATTAAAGCAAAGGCCAAGATCTTTCGATCCCCTCCCCCTTCGATTCCCTTTCCCCTCTGCATTACCTTTGCTTAAATTGCAATGATTTAATACAAGAAATTGCAAAATGAAGACTCACTCACTCACATTTTGAAGGCGTGTCTCACTTTTGGCCCTTGGCCCCAAAAAAAACCAAGAGAAACCAAAAAGGACAGGGTATAAAAAACAGCAGGCGAACATTTGAATGCGTAGATCACGTGCTTATTAAATAATTTATTTAAGCACCCAATTCAATTTAATAAAAATGTAGCCACAACAACTAAAGCAACAACTTAAATAAAAAAAAACAAGTTAAAGTACCAACTTGTCTGCCTCGTTTAGACCAGTTGCCATCAAGTGCCTAATTGCAATACAAGTACAAGTAACTTATATCAAATACCCTACAATATATATATAGAGTATAAAGGGTTATGTCTGTTAGCTCTGAATTAAATTATTCTCTTCTAAGAACTTAATTAATATAAAATTATTAAATTAAATTAAAACATATTTTGACATAAAATAGTTTTTAAAATAATGTATCATTTTTAAAATATTGTATAATTTAATACTTAGAAGAATATAGAAAGTCTGGTACTTTTAAATTTAAATCGATATAAATAATAATAATCATAATTAATAATAATAATGAAGTTAAATAACCATATTTCAAATATTTTTTTGATTACTCTTAACGATTTATGTAATACTTTTAAATGAACAGTCTAGATTCTTCAGTATAAAGAAGAATAATCATTATTAATAATAATAATAAAGATGTAAAATAATCATTAAATATTTTAAATATTTTGATTATTCTTAACGATTCATTTAATATTTTTAAATGAACAGTCTAGATTTTAAATATAAATAACAATAATCATAATTAATAATAATAATAAAGAAGTAAAATAATCATTTAATATTTTAAATATAGTTTTGATCACTCTTAACGATTCATTTAATATTTTTTAAATGAAAAGTCCAGATACTTCAATATAAATAATAATAATCATAATTAAAAATTATAATAAAGAAGTAAAATAATCATTACAATTTTTAAATATTTTTTTTATTACTCTTAACGATTCATTTAATATTTTAAATGAAAAGTCTAGATTCTTATATATAAATAACGTTAATCATTATAAATAAATGATTTTAAGAAGTAAAATTATAATTAAATTTTTTTAATATTTTTTTATTACTCTTGACGGATCATTTAATATTTAGAATATTTTTGTTCTCACTCTCAACGTATCACAAAGTAAAATTATTAAATATTAAGTATCTTGGGGAAGTTTTTCGAATATTAAATGTATTTCCAAAATAATAAATATAATTAAGATTCAACTTTATTCCATTGTTTGTTATCAAATTTTACTAAAAACGTTTTATGGAGAGAATAATGTCTTATTTTAAATGATTATATTTTTTGTAGTATTGTTTTGCAGGGTATCACTTAGTTTAAGCCAGAATTTATTTAATTAACTGCTGTTGTCTGTCTTAAAGTCTTTTTCTCTCCTCTTGGGATCTTTCAATATGCAATTTTGTTGCCGCCAATGTCAGGCTTGTTTCAGTTTTACATCTTGGCCTTTTTTTTGCCTGCTATGCAATTAGTTGGGAGGCAGCCAAAAATGGGCGTGGCAACACTCTGTACGCGTTTTTCATTTGCCTGGCTAAGTGGTTGTTGCAGAGTGTGTGGTGTGTAGTGTAGAGTGTGTGTAGTGTAGAGTGTGTGTTGTGTTGCATATAGTTGAGTGGTTGGATGATGCATCTTGTCTTGCTCGCACTTGGCCATTAATTTAATGGTTTAATTGCTGCTCACATGGATCGTCGTCTGTCTATGCAACGTCTTGGCCAAATTGCATAGCGTGTCGAGATGACTTTTAATATTTAGCTGCCTTCTTGCACTGATCAGACTCATCACAATCATCATCATCATCATAATCAGCAGAGACAGGCTTTTCAATTTGCCAATTTATGTCTTCATAAAGTTGTTGTTGTCTTTTAAATCCCCCCATAAATAAATGTTTTAAATAAAGTACAGCTGCTCTGAATTTCAGGAAACCCTTCCTAATCTATTTCCATTCTTTTAACCAGGAACGTGACTCAGTTGCTGAAATTTCTATTCACATTTTATTTCCCCGATATTTTCAGGTTAGTCATATAAATAAAATGGGAATTTCATTTAAATTTAAAAATAATTATGTTATATGATATAATAGCAATTTTATTTCATATTTGAATTGATGTAAACATGTTGGGAATTACATCATTCATAAAATTCATATAATTACAGCTTTGGTATGTGGTTGAATTAATTGTTGACAATTAAATATCGATTGAAAGTATTCGTATCTGATTCGATTAGTCTAACGAGTATATCGATTGATATTCAGTGAACTTTCTGCTTCGCTGGCAATGAATAAACAATATTATTCGAGTACCCAAAACATAATTCAATGATATTCAATCTAAGCAAAAAATAAATAAATAAATAAATACTACAAAAAAATAATAATAATTTCCTGCTGAGCAAATAATGCGATGTTGTTTGAGAAACTTTCTGCCCAGGGCCAAATCGCATAAAAATTGCAAGTTGCAACAGCTACAAAAAAACAACAAACACGCCCCCAACAACAACAACAACTGCAACACCGACAATAAAAACTTTAACAACAACAACAACAAGAGAATGATCATTTGGCCAATCAATATCGTAAAATGCAATTTATGATTTGTTGCTGTGATTTCTAAAACAAATAAAAAACAAAGCGAAACTCGGGGCATGCAACAAGCTACATGCAACATGCTGCCAATGCTCGTTCATGCCACATCCAGCGGCAGCAACAGCCTCCTCCAAAAGTTATGGCACAATTTTCACATCATTTTTCCGCCCGTTCCCGCGCCGATAACTGAGTTAAGTTATGGTGCAACTTGGGGCAGCTTCCTCTGTTCCCTGACGGTACCCCTGACGGTACCCCTGACTGTACCCCTGACTGTACCCCTGCCTTAAGCTGCGACTGTGGCACGTAAAATAATTTAGCCAGCATTTAACCTTAGTTTTTCGCATAGTGAATATTGTTGGCCTCATCCAGTTTGCGTTTTAAGCTGCAGATGCAGCGAATGATACCCTGTAGGCATAGACACCAAAAGGGTATGACAGAACGGTGGGTAAATTTTAGGATAAATTATTGAAAATCAAATTGTAATCAAATGTAAATTTCTAGTAACATTTGGAGCTGGTCTAGTGAAATATTTTGAATTTTCGCAATGACAATAAACATTTAGAATCCAAAAGAATTGTTTTAAAATTAAATTTATTATGAATGCTAATGAGACTGAGTTTTGATTATAATTTTTTAGTTCTACATCAAAAAATGTTTATAATTTTACATAAGAGAAATTTATTTTTCATTAGTGGAACTTTTTTAATGCTAGTTGAAGTGAATTCATTATATTTTATGTTATTAAAATGCTATTTGCACTAGAATTATTATTTTTCAACGCTAAGGAAATGTCGTTTCATTAGCATTACTATTTTTACTTTTAATAAAATGTTATTGTTACTAGCATTATTTTTTTATTGCTAATGAAAGGTAATTTAATAAGCAGAATTATTTTCAGTGACTGCAAAATTTATTTTTCATTAGCAGAACTTTTTTTAATGCTAATGAAATTTAATTTAGTAAGCAGAATTATTTTCAATGACTGTGAAATTTATTTTTCATTAGCAGAGCTTATTTAATGCTAAAGAAATTTAATTTAGTAAGCAGAATTATTTTCAGTGACTGCGAAGTTTGTTTTTCATTAGCCTAACTTTTTTTGATGCTACAGAAATGTGACTCTGATTTAGGAACTTGTTGTTTTTAGGGTATCTTCAAGTCTAGCAGCCTCGCTGTTATCGCTGTTATTGCATTGCTCTGTCCGAGCGTTGATTATGATGAAGTTGTGCGCAATTTGTTGGCCGTCTGTTGCTGCTTTTAAAACGCCAAAAGGCACAACGGAAATTGGAGAAGAAGTGAGATGCCTCCTCGATGGGGAGCATGAAAAGCAGTTGGTTGTCGAGCTGTTGTTGTTGTCTGGTTGTTCGAGTTGTTTGGTTGTTGGTGTTACTGTTGGTGTTGGCCTGAACTCGACTCATGTGCAAGATCGCTTAATTGGCCTGACTGCAGCTTGGCAAATGAAAAGTTCTGCCACAAAACACAGTTTAAGCCTTACTTATGGCTTGTTTTTGTAGTTGTTGTAGTTGTTGTTGTTTTGAGTTGTTGTTGTTGTTAATGTTGCAGTTGCCGTTTCGTTGCGCTCAGCGCAAGACTAATTAAATTGGGAACGTGCAAGTTTTTGGCCGTGTCCAAAGAATGCCATAAATAAAATGTTGATAATTCCATCAAGACACAACAACAACAACAACAACTAGAAGAAGGCTAAGAGAAAGAGGAAGAGTAAGAAATACACATATGGGGTCTGTTATCCTCTGGCAACATCTGTGCATATGTTTTTTTTTGTTGGCTCCGCCTTTGACTCCAACTTCAGATACATTTCCATCTCTATCTTTATCTCGCTCTCTCGCAGTTCTCTCGTTCTCTGTGTGTGTGTGTGTGTGTGTTTGTGGAGTGTGGAGAGTTTTCTCCTCTTCCTCAAACTGGTTTCGAACTTCGAAATTCGTTCGTATTTCCCCAATTTCGAAAAAGTATCTGCGAGATACACGTACCACAATTATGACTTAATGTTTTTTGGCCATTTCGCTTGAAAAACGTCGCAATTTCCTGTTAAATGATACGTGCCAATTGTTCTTGTTGTTGTTGTTGTTGTTTAATTTATGCCACCTTTGCTTTAATATTAGCTTTGTCACGCCTCGCTGATTTCTCTCCTTCCTCCACTGCTACTTTTCACATTGTTTAACCCATTGGGGATCTCAAATGGTCTGTTAATTCCACAGTAGCCACCATCGAGTTAATTTTTTAATTTTCTATCTCTGTTCCCCTCTCTCTCTATCTCTCTCTCTCTCTTTCTCTGCATTTTTTTTTATAAAATTCCTTGTCTATAAATTATGTGCAACATTTTCATTTAATTTTCAGCCCAGTGTAAAAAATGCAACACGATTAAGAAGCTGCTTTGGCCAGGCTAATTATGCACCCAACTAACTAACCAAACCAACCAACCAGGCCAACACGCTCTTAGCCAAGTCTGTCTTAACTCTTCTTCTACACTGAGAAAAAAAGACCAACTTCTAAAATCAAGAACATTCATCTTAAATATTTTTATCATTTGATTTGAAGACCAAATTAATAAAACTAAGAATATAAATCTAAAAATTCGCAGTTCTTAATATAAGAATTAAAAATCTTAAATTGATAAGAAAATATAAATATGTCATATTTAAGATGAACATAATAATGACACCGTGGCGTTAGAGAGGCCGATTCAGTTTGAGGGATCGGATCAGGAAAAAAATAAAATAATCGGAATATTTATAAAAATAATATATGCAAAAAAAGTATAAATATCAACAAAAAAAAAGTTTAAAACACCTTAAAAGACTTTTTGGTCTTAAATTAAGAACTTATTCTTATTTGAAATGTTCTTAAAATCGAGATGTGTTTTCTAAATTTAAGAATTTTATGTTCTCGACGCATTTTTTAGACCAAAATTCTTAGTTCTGAGACCTAAATCTTGATTTTAGAAAATTTTTTTTTCAGTGTATCTGCCGTTTTCAGTTCTTTTAAAAAAAACTTGGCCAAGTTGAAATTGAAGTTGAAGTTGAAGTTTGCGCGCCGTTGCACACAAATTGCCAGGGGAGAGAGAGAGAGGAAAAGGAGGAGACACGAAAGGTGCAACTTGCATGTGGGAGTAGCAAACAGAGACAGAGAGAGAGAAAGGGAGAAAGAGGGTTAAAGGGGCAAGGGGGGGTTAACGCTTAGCGCTTTTTAGTCGCTCGTTTGGCGGCGTTGCCGCAATTTAAGCGATAAAACAAATAATACATTGCACCTACTTATTTGTGCAACGTTTTCCTGCTGTTTGCATTGTTCCACACTCTTGTTGCAACTTGTTGTTGTTATTATTGTTGTTGCAACTTGTTGTTATTGTTGCAGTTTGTTTATTTCTCTGCTCGTTTGTTGATTCCTCTGCCAGTTGAGATAATGAAAAGGTGTAAAATGTCAGTTTTGTTTGCTTTGCTCCCATTTTGTAATTGTTATGGCTCTTCATTTTGTTAAATGTGCCCTCTTATTGCTATTGTTGTTGTTATTATTATTATTGCTGCCGCTTGTGGCAGGTGCAAGCGCCACAAGTATTTATTGACTTATTTATAAGTACACTTTGTCAAATATATTCAAAAGACTTTTCATGTTGGCAAATGGGAAATATAGGGATAAATACTCAATGGATTCGAAATGAAAATTATATGAAATTTACAATAAATATTAATATTTTATAGGGGAAATAAATCAATTAATATGTAGAACATATTTATTTATAAGTACTATAATTTTTTAAAGGAAATAATTCAGTTTAAAAAAAATGAATCACTACTTATATTTAATATAGAAAATTAAATAATAATAAATATTAATATTTTATAGGGGAAATAAATCAATGAATCTGTAGAACTTATTTATTTTTAATTAATACAATTTTTTAAAGGAAGTAATTCAGTTAAATAAATTAATCACTGCGGCATGCAGTCCACGCTAGTGACGAAAGAAGCACAAAGGGTCATTACTTACATTTATTATATAAAATTTATAATAAATATTAATATTTTATAGTTCAAATAAATCAATGAATCTTTAGAATTGATTTATATCTAGGTGCAATTATTTTTTATAGAAAATAATTTAGTTAATTAAATTAATCAGTACTTACATTTGAATAATTTCTTGACTTCCATATGGAAATACGGTGAAACTTCCTTATAATGAATTTGTCTTTTAATATTTTATAGGTCCAAAGATCTGTGTAAATGAAATAAAGAAATAAAAGAGAGAGTTTTATTTATCTATTAAAAATTATACTCTATCAAAAATTTATTTTAGACAAGTTTAACTGAATAAAAATAGTTCAGTTATTACTTGTATTATATTATTATTATTATTATTGTATTATTTTATTTATTTATTTATTTTATAAACTCCTATCGATAAAGTATTGCCACTTTTATTATTATACAAATACAAAAACTTATGCTCATAATGAGCACAAGTAAATTGTATTACTATTAGTCTAACAATTATTATTATTATTTATTCTCCTTTTTTAATAACTCTTATGCATTAATTTTCATTTGCTATAGATAATTGAAGTTGTTCTCTGTAAGATTATTTTCATCTCATTGTTGGCAATTTTGGCTACGTGCCGTCATGCAGTAGCTGTTAATAAGTTACGCTACGTCGTTAACTTGGCTTACAAGTGCCGTGTAATATGCAGCATCGACTCGAAGATGTTGCCAACTAATTAACAGAGTCCACACATTGAAGGTTCACCAAATATCATATTCAGATGCTAATACTGGCTTTACTATATCTTTTTATATATCTGCAAGTGATATTTGATTACTCTTAAGTAAGTTGTTAATTAATTTGTTCAATAAGTGGGAAGCAGGTGTTTGTTTATTGGCATCAACTTGTGAATCCAGCGATAAAAACTATTATTAAAAGTGCGCGTTTAACAATGTCATGTGAGAATCGACGGAATTAACTTTTTGAATTGATAGTAAATAAATAATATTTGCATTTGAATGTAGCTAATATTAAACTAAATCCATTTTTATTAAACTGTTGCCAACTGTGAGATTTGTAAGTGAAAATAAACTTAATATCTACAGGGGAATAATAAACTTAAAATTAAATTAAAATTTATTAGACTTTAAGCTAGATAAAAAATGATTCAATCCAAAAATTATTTATATATTTATGTATATTTAATCTAACTAATTTTGATTAAATATGTATATATAAAATTCCTACACATTAAAATTAAACAATGAATTTTAATATTATTAAATATTATATAATTTTAATATTAAATTTAAACACCTAACGATACTTTGTTATCTACTAAACTTGTTGTTGAATTTAAGGGGCCAACTTATAAATAATTCGAGTCAAAGTGAGTGAAAATAAACTTTTAATATCTACAGGGAATAATAAACTTATAGTCCGATTAAACATATTCGATTTAAGGCTAGAGAAAAATACAATCTAACAATAAAATAATAAAAATAATATATCTACATAGTTAATTTAAATAATTTTGATTAAATATATGTAAAAATTCGAACACTTTAAAATTAAATTTAAACACCTAAAGATACTTTATATCTACTAAACTTGCAGTTGTATTTATAAGGCAAACTCATAAATAATACGAGTGCACTTTGTTAGAAGTCAAAGTGAATAAACGAGTACTCGTATCTGTTGGCCATTAACTCACAATTAGACAGCAGCCGTGGGCTGCCAAAACAATTGCCAAAAATGAAAGCCAAAAAGTGCAACAAAGTCTAACGAAGTTGGCCATTAATTTCTGGCCAATCGACATGCAAAATCATTGGCCCAAAAAAGGGAATGAAAGATACTTTTGTGAGGCAGGACCTTAATTAACTTTAAATGCAAAAGAGTCCAGATACTTTTGGGTCAATTCGCTCAACTTGTCAGCGAAAGTTTGTGATTTATGTGCCAAATAAATAATACAAAAAATAATGGTAAAAAAGCTAATAAAATAACTGAAAATCGACGTCATCAATCAACATGAAAAGTATTACAAGATTTTCTTTTGGCTGCAGCAACGATGATTAATACCAATAAAATTGTACAAGCTGTGCATTTGTTAGACGCAGCTGCGACTTTGGAGACTCAGAGACTGAAAGATACAACACTGAAAAAAAAGACCAACTTCTAAAATCAAGAACATTCATCTTAAATATTTTCTTCTTAAAATAAGACCATTTGAAGACCAAATTAATAAAACTAAGAATATTAATTTAAAAATTCGCAGTTCTTAATATAAGAATTAAAAATCTTAAATTGTTAAGAAAATATAAATATGTTAAATTTAAGATGAACATAATAATGACACTGTGGCGCTTTGGTTAGAGTCGCAGATTTAGTTTTGGTAACAAGTCGAGGGATCGAAACCCAAAGTATAATTATAAAAAAATAAAAGTATAAAGCTTACAACACCTGCCATATTTTTTAATTTTTGGTTTGAGAATTTAAGACTGTTTGGCCACAAATTTAAAACTTAGCCAAGGAAAAAACCTATAATCGGAATATTTATAGATAAAAAATAAATCCACAAAAAGTAAACATATCAAAAAAAAAAAAAATTTTAAGTTTAAAACACATCTGTTTTTTTTTTATTTTTGGTTTGAGAATTTAAGATTGTTTGGTCTTAAATTAAGAACTTATTCTTATTTGAAATGTTCTTAAAATCAAGATTCAAGAATTTTATGTTCTCGACGCATTGTTTAGACCAAAAATTCTTAGTTCTTAGACCAAAATCTTGATTTTAGAACATTTATTTTTATCAGTGAAAGACTTGGCCACTAAATGGGTCACAGTTCTCCCCTCTCTCTGATTCTCAGTCTGTCTTGGATTACAACGTCTCCTGAATGTCTCTGGCAGTCGCTGCCGCCTCCGACAAAAGCTGCAAATTTATTATTTGCACTCGAATCAAAGACAAGTCGCAAAGAAACTATGGCCATGGCCATGGCTTTTGTACATAAGAATTTGCACAGATACAGATACAAAGATACAAAGATACACAGATACATCGATGCACAGATACAGATACAGATACAATACGTACACACACACACACACAACTCATTTGCAAATTCCAACGAAACACTGTTCCACAGAATTTCAACGATCATTTAGAATTCAGTTTGGGTGTCGTCTCTCTGCTCTTCTCCTTCTTCTCCTCTCTGCTCTTCTCTTCTTGTAGCCGCGTCTTCTCTCGGTTGTTGCATCCACAGCATCTGTAGCTGTATTTGTATCTGTATCTGTAGCTGTGGCCCGAGGTTCGTTGGTTCGGTTCGCTTGCTTCATGGTGCATGTTCAAGTTGCAAGACGGAGCTTCGAGTTGGCTTTGAAGATGCGCCGCAAAGTTGTTCGAGACCACCCAAGTGGACGACGACTTTACTCTGGACTCTGCTCAGGATGCGACTCCAAAGGGCGCTGCTTCTGTCTCTGTGTGTGTGTGTTTGTATCTGTATCTTTTAGTTTGCGTTCGCGACCGCAATAAATGCGCAAATAAAGTCACAATTAGAGTTGAACTTGTGGGAAACGCGAAACGAGCAAGGAGAATTCTCTTATGCCTTTTATTTATTCTTTTTTTTCTCAACTTTTGAGTACAGCTTTCCCCTCTCTCTCTTCTCCTTGCTGTGGCATATTTTGAGATGCGTGAAGAATGCCCCAATGCAAGTTACATTACATGTCATGCCACGCACGGACTCTAGTCAAAGTCGAGCACAGAGAAATCTTGTTGCAGCTGCAACTCCAGTTGATCCTTCTCCATCTTCAACTCCTTCTCCTTCTCCAGCTAAAGTAGAAATGCGTGTAGTTTTATTGCTCGACTGGGGCATGCAACGACATCCAATTGTAAGGTCATTGATTTGTTACGAATTTATTAGTCAGTAGCTCGGAATCGTTTAGCCATCGAGTTGCATCCACTTGTGGCAAGTGGGAGGCAGCAATAAAAGGAAAATAGGAAAAAAAGGAAAAGCTCAATTTTCTACCTATATTATGTATATACCTTTTTATAATAAATTGGAATGAATATTTTTATTGGAAAAACTAATAAATATTCTTCAGCTATTTTTCTAAAAAAAAATATTCAATGTGAATAGGTGAAAATTTTTTTTTGGAAAAATAGCTTAAGAAAATTTAGTAAAAATATTCACCTATAAATTTATTAAATTTAAATTTATTGTTGAATATTTTTTTTGGAAAAATAGCTTAAGAAAATTTAGTAAAAATATTCACCTATAAATTTATTAAATTTAAATTTATGGTTGAATATTTTTATGGGCAAAATAGCTTAAGAATATTTAGTAAAAATATTCACCAATAAATTTATTAAATATAAATTTAAAGTTGAACATTTTTATTGGAAAAATAGTTTAAGAAAATGTAGTAAAAATATTCACCAATAAATATATTAAATATAAATTAATAGTTGACTTTTTTTTAGAAAAATAGCTTAAGAATATTTATTAAAAATATTCACCTATAAATGTATTCATAGCCAAATTTGTTTGAGTGTCTCTATTTCAGAATTGATATTTATAAAGAACTGAAAGAATTTAGTTTAACTCTACAGCCAATGACTTAATGAATTAATGAATTAATTCAATTTTTAACAGCTTCTTATGGTGTTTGCCTTCTCTTGTTAACTTGGCTAACAATTAAGGCAAATGCAGCTGGGGAGAATAATTGCATTGCAGTTCTCTTCAACCGTTAAAAGCAATTAGCCAGCTCATCGCCTTGGCTATAACTCTGGCTTGAGGCTCCTCCTGCTTCTCCTTCTTTTTGAATGTATGAATCTTTGTATGCTCCAATCTCAACCAACTGCCACAATCAAGAGTCCGTTATCAGCTTTGGCGATAATTGCAAGTGGCAATTTGTAAGCTCTGCTTAAGATCATAGCATATGACACACGGACAGGCCAATATAATGCAAGATCTATGGCTCTCTATAATGGCAAACAGGCAACTTGGAACAGGTAACAGAAAACGGCTTTGAAATAGCAGATTAATAATGTTCAGCCTCCAACTCTGGCTTCAACTTGGACTCCGACTTGGACTACGACTCCGTCTAAGGCAAACGCATTTATTTAGCTTAATACGAATTTTTATCGATTCAGAGAAGCAGGAGGAGCAGAAAGGGGGAGTTGGGATGGAGGATGGAGAGAGAGAGAAACACCCATTACAAATCACCGTTAATGAATTCGAAATCCTCCCCGCAACTCGTCACTTGAACATCCCCCCTTTGATCCAGCTTTCAGTGCTATGGAATGCGGCCTTGCACTATGGGAAATTTGTCTCATATTTTAGCATTAAAATAATTATTTTAATTTTTTGAAAAATGTTTTGACTTTCTAAGTTATATAACTCAAAAATTCTATATTGTGTCAGTTATTAAATTTGTTTTTTTCTTATAATATAAAATAATTTTTTTTTAAATTTTCAATCTTCAATATATCAATATAATTTTTTAAATTTCATTATTCTTACATAACAATACAAAATATTATTGTTTTTTTTTGTATATATCATAAAAGCTATGATTTTCAAAATTACAATATCGGATTTTATGTAATTTTGAAAAACATTAATAACAGATTTAGGTAAATTTTAAAAATCAGATTTCAGATTTGTAGAATTACTCCTGTATTTCCTTTTCAATTTGTGGACGGAGGGGTCTTAAATTATCATCTTAAATTTAAAATAAAAGGTATATTATCTAAGGTGTCTCTAACTCGACTATTTGCTGAGATCGACGCTATCATACAGATAAATGGATAAAAAAGCCGTGACTTAACAGCATTTGATTTTAAAATTTATTATTTTAATACAAATTTTTAGAAATTTATTTATTTGAAGAGTCGACTTCCGTTTAGAAATTAGAAATTATCTGAAAATAATATTCGTTTTTTGTCCACAGTGACATTGGAATGTGTGCGATTTAGTTGACGACAAGCGTTAACTATTCGCATTAACTGTAATCAGGGCCAAGTGAGAAATGCATTTGGGAAAGTCGGAAAAATTGAAGGCCATTCGGAAAATGCAACTCGAAGGTTAACTTAATGACAATTTGAAGTAGCAACAGGAGTCGAGAGACACGCGTTTCAATCAGGCAATCAGGCAGGACAATGAAAGGACAATGAGAGGACACACGACACGACACACGACTCGGCACACGACGCGTGTGACTCGGCAAGGACGAAGACAAGGTCGAAGACAAGTTGACAAGGTCGAACTGTTAACAACGGGAGCAAAGAACCTTGACTTTGATATCGAAATCGATTCTGAAATTGACTTTGACATTGTTTACTTAACATTTTATGGATTTATTATAAGCATTATGTTGTCTAACTCCCAGGGGAGCTGAAGATAGAAGCTGATAAATAGATAGAGAGAAAGAGAGAGAGAGACACATGATCAGAGACTCCCTCTCAGCTTGAGAGGAAAGTCTACACTGATAAAAAAATGTTCTAAAATCAAGATTTTGGTCTCAAAACTAAGAATTTTGGTCTAAAAAATGCGTCGAGAAAATAAAATTCTTTAATTTAGAAAACACATCTTGATTTTGAGAACATTTTAAATAAGAATAAGTTCTTAATTTAAGACCAAACAGTCTTAAATTCTCAAACCAAAAATAATAAAATAAGGCAGGTGTTTTAAACTTTAAACTTACTATTTTTTTTTTTAATTTATACCTTTTTTGGATTTATTTTTTTTTTATAAATATTTTGATTATATGTTTTTTCCTTGACAAGAGTGGGTTTCGATCCCTCGACTTTTTATATCAAACTTGTAACGGCATCTCTAACCAGAGCACCACGGTGTCATTATTATGTTCATTTTAAATATGATATAAATATTATACTTTCTTATCAATTTAAGATTTTTAATTCTTATATTAAGAACTGCGAATCTTTAGATTAATATTCTTAGTTTTATTAAATTTGTCTTAAAATGTTCTTATTTTAAGAACAATATATTTAAGATGAATGTTGTTGATTTTAGAAGTCGTTCTCTTTTTTTCAGTGTATAAGTAGTTTTATTTATATGTATGTGACATGGACACACAAATCAATCAGTCACAGTAGAGAATTTACAAGCTTAAACTCTGACTCTGACTGAGATTGAGATGGAGATTCAGACTTTGCCTCTGTCTCTGTCTCTGACTTTGTTGCTGTTGTTCCTGGAACACCACAAAACACAACACAATTCAACTCGAGAAAACAACGGTGGCTTTTCTGTCATTGTTTGTCTCAATTCTTTGTGAACTCGACACTAATCCCGCTTATAATTTTCTTATGCCACCGATGGCAATGCGTGGGCGTCTTATTCCCGTTCCCACTGTAACCCCTCTTTCAGTTCTCTCGTCTCCAGCTTTTGTTCAACTCTCGCAGTAGCGAATTTTGACACGATGTAGTAATACATCATCGTCTGTCCGATTCTACGACTCTCTGAGATGACTCTAAAAAGCAGCTTTATGTCTTTTGCCTTTTTTTAAGCTTCTTGATCATTTAATTGTGTCTCTTCTCGCCTTTAGTTTTGATTTTCTGGCTCACTCAGTTGGTCAACGAACAGATTATAGTCTTGACTTTGAATGTTGCCAATTAATTGAGTAGAAATTTAAATTCAAGTTCAACAACAATCTGTCAAGACCGCAGCGAATATGTAAGTCGATTATCCTGATTTAAAATATATCAATCGAAAAGCGATGGAAGATAAAAGATGTATTATTTTTGAAATATTTTTATTTAATTTACTTCCCCTAAAATCTCTCAACTCTTTCTGATGTTAATCAGTTTGCAATTTCATATCTTTAACTTCAATTTCTTCACATTAATTTGATCTAATATCTAGCCGCAATTGATAAATTATTTAGCTTTAAAACAAAATTTAATTTCAGACTAAATAAGAATCATATACTGGGAAACTCAATAACCTACTAAATAAATAAAAAACTACATAAATAAATAAAGGAATTAAGAAATAAGTCAATAAATAAAAAAATAAATAAATAAAAAAAAAAATAATTAAAAAAAAATATATAAAAAAAAATAAATAAATAAATAAGTAAATAAAAAAATATAGGAATAAAGAAATAAGTAAATAAATAAATAAGCAAATAATTAAATAAATAAGTGTTCACATCTTTGTCTCATCTCTAGCTACCATCTTTCTTTAATATTTTTTTGCAATTTGATCACACCTCTATATCTCCCTCTCTTCCCCTCACTCGTAACTAAAATTAATATTCCTCTTCCTGTCCATTTCATTTACTTTTATATCAGTATTCCCCTTCTATTTCTTTTATGTTGCATTTTTATCAGTTGCAATTTGATCACATTTCTCTTTCTATCTTCTCTCTATCTTTCTTCTATATTATTTCGAGTTATATTCAATATCCCAAATTTAACTCATCTCTGATCTCATCTCCATTTTTCTTATATCTAAAACTGATCACATCTCTGACTAGCTGCAATTTATTACATCATTCTCTCTCATCTTTATGTGCAACTGATCACATTTCTCCTTCCCTCTCTCTCTCTCTCTCTTTCTCTTTACCTATTTCCAATCCCCTTAAAATTGTTTCGATTATTCGTTTATTCTATCTATAGTTTATTGAGTTACTCACTAACTACTCGAGTTGATTGTTAATTTATAGACTAAAGTATTCACGATTTGGACACGCGCACATCTCCAACTCCCTCTACTCACTTCTCCCCTCTCTCAAACCCCTCTTATCCCACTCCCTACATCCCCCTGCACAGTTTAGACATAACTCAATTGGCAGTCACGCTTTTCCCCAATGGCAAATTAAGTTTTCATAGGCAATAACAAGGCCAACAAGCTAGAGTTAAGAGACGGTGACGGGGAGAGGGGGAAGAAGGGGGTTGGGAGGCGTCCCTGTTGATTGGCAAACGTCAGTGTCATAAATTTGAAATTTCCTCACTTGAAAAATCAGCCAGAAGCAACAACAACAACAACAGAAACAGAAATCAGATTCAGAATCAACTTTTTGAATTGAATTTTGTGAAATGATTTCATGTTAAACTAGTCGGAAAGGCTTTAGTCAAGTTGCCAACTATAGGATACTCTTCAAATGTATACAAAGTATTTTGGGAATTTTAAACTCTATAGATATACTAACTCTAAGTCTACAAACAATTAAAGTTAACATTTAAAGCATTAAAAACATATAAAATACTTTCCAAAAAAATTATAAAATAAATAAATTATCCAAAAAAATATTCGACAAAACATTTATTTTATATTGAATATTCCTAAAATGTTCCTAAGCCATTAATTTTTCGACGGATTGTTGTTGATATAGCGAACCGATTAAAACAAAATTCGATCATAAAACGAAAGAATATTCATAATCAGCGAGTGATTAGGATATCTCCTGAAACAACCATAATTTTCACACTAATCCTTAATTATCGACCAATCCTTTCTATGGCAGATGTAGGATATAGTAGACTGATCTTAACCAATTTTGGTCAGGATGTATAAGACCAACTTAAATGCATATTCTGTCAAATTAATTGAGATATCTCGGAAAACAAAAAAGTTTTTCAAACTAAAACTTGATTATCGGCCGATCGTTCCTATGCCAGCTATATGATATAGTGGTCCGATCGAAAATTTAAAGCAAACTTGATCTGCGTGGGGATTATAGAAGTCTGTGTACCAAATTTGGTTGCTCTATCTCATATAGCTCTGAGATCTAGGCGATCACACGGACGGACGGACAGATGGACGGATGCTGAATATATATACTTTATAGGGTCTGACACGCCTCCTTCTGCCTGTTACGCACATTTGCACGAATACAATATACCCTTTTACTTAATTTTTAAGTAGCGGGTATAAAAATGAAACTCAGGTGCTCAACAAACTGAAAACTCAAACCCGAGACTCAAATCCGAGACTCATATCAGCGTCAGCGATATATTTTATGAGTCAATGCGAATCGAAGGGGGCGGTGGGAGAAGAGGGGGAGAAGGGAGGGACATCATGGGTGCAGAAAGAAGAGAAATTCAAGAGAATTTAACAACGGGAGCCGTCGCAAGTTGCCAGTTGCGAGGTTTTTTTTGATGGCGGCATTCGATTCGAGGTAGTCGAGGATTTGGGAATCGTGTTAATAATTTAGTTGCTTATCGCGCGTGTTGACGTTCAAAATGGTTTCAGTTTTCAGCTCACAGATACACTCGAGTGTATCTTTGTATCTTTAGTGTGTATCTGTGTGTGTTCGTGTCTGGCAGTCAAAGATACTCTGTCAGCGCCTTTGAATTGTGAGAGAGAGATACGAATTGCAGTTGCCAATTAGCAGCCACTTGGCACTTGCATTAGATACAGATACGACGACAGCTACAGCTACACCAGATAAACATACAAATGCGCATTGCAGATACACAGAAAATAATACGAAATAACAACTGTAGGAATATTCAAATAAATTTAAAGGAAGCTTTTACAAAAATCAATTCCTAATGGTATCAAAAATTCAAAGAATATTCTAATGAATTTAAATTAAATTTAATTAAACTCAATTCCTAATGGTATCAAAATTTTAATAAATATTCAATTTCAATTAAATTTTAATTAAATTCTATTCCTAATGGAATCAAAATTTTAATGATTTCTGGTTTTCTTATATTAAGAACGATATATTTGATTCAAGCTGATTATTTTCAGAAAATATTTGGATTTCAAAAGAATTTTATTTTACTTGACTTAAAATTTTCAGAAATTATTTTTAACTACTTTAATTGTGTCATTTTATCCGCTTATTGTTTTAATTAAACTTTCTTTAAAAATTACATGCTATTTGATTCAAGCTGATTTTTTTTAGCGAATATCTTAATTTTTAAAAAATTTTTTTTTACTTGAATTAAATATTTAAAAATGTATTTATAACTATTTTTATGCATTTATTTTATTAGCTTATTCTTTTAACTTGACATACTTTAAATAAAACATGTTATATTAAAGAATTCTTAATATGAATATTCGAATGTAATTTTAATTTAATTAATATAATTTAATTTCATAATCTTGTATTTAAGTTATTTTAAGTTATTTTAAAAGTAATTAAACTTTGTCGTTTCCTATTTTATATATATTTATTAGTCTATTGTCTAAATATTAAATTAGATTATTTTATATTTATTTTATTTTATTTATTTATGTAATAAATCTATTTTTATATTTAATTTTTATTCCTACTTTATATTTTATTTTATTGCCTTGCATCCTAGCGCTACAAGAATTCTATTATAAAATGTAAATATAATTCAACTTTTTCTCATGACGTTTCATATTTTATATATATTTATTTAACTATTGTTTAAACTTTAAACTATTTTTCTTCTTTTACTTACATATGTATTAAACCTACTTTTAAAATTCTTCTATATTCCTACTTTCTATTATTTTGCTCTTTTTAATTAGATTTTATTTTTTTTTCTGTGCATTTTATTTTTCTATCTTTAAACTACTTTTTATTTTTTGTATTTTGTATTTTGATTTTTTTTCTGTGTATAGTTGCATTAGATAGTCAAGCACTTGGCCTAATTGGCAGTGGCAGTGAAGTGGAGTCTTATCATTGAAAGATAAGGCACAGGAGACAAAGGAGTCAACGAGTATCGAGTATTTATGTAGATGCTCATGTTGATTGGACGCTTTATTGTTGTTGCTGTTGTTGCTGTCGTTCGTTGTTGCTGTTGTGACTGTTGCTGCTGTTGGAGACCACACACGATGTTGCCACAGTCCATTGGCAACTGGCAACTGGCAAGAGACTCTTAGGGCCTTAGCCTTGTGTTGCCTGCCACAAACGAGATTTAAATGAGTCGCAACGATGCGACGGCAACTCTCTCACGATTCTGAATTTCAACGAAATCGGCAACTGTTGCGGATCGCAGTTGTTGTTGTTAATGTTGTTGTTGTTGCTGTTGTTGTTGCGTGGCATTCTACGCATGCCAGAGATACTTTTGGCACCTTAGCGGCGATTAAATGCACACGCATTGCTTTCTCAACTCCAACTCCAAATGCAACTGCAACTCTTACACAGAAAAAAATAGACCAACTTCTAAAATCAAGAAAATTCATCTTAAATATTTTCTGCTTAAAATAAGACCATTTTAAGACCAAATTAATAAAACTAAGAATATTAATTTAAAAATTCTCAGTTCTTCATATAAGAATTAAAAATCTTAAATTGATAAGAAAATATAAATATGTTATATTTAATATGAAGACAATAATTACACCGTGGCGATCTGGTTAGAAATGCCGATTCAGTTTTGATATAACAAGACAAGGAAAAAATATATAAATCGAATTATTTATGAAAAAAAGTAAATTCAAAAAGTATATATTTCAAATAAAGTAATAAGTTTAAAGTTTAAAGCACCTGCTTAATTTTTTTATTGAGGTTGAGAATTTAAGACTTTTTGGTCTAAAAACAAGAACTTTTTTCTATTTAAAATGTTCTTAAAATCAAGATTTTTTTCTAAATTTAAGAATTTTACGTTCTCAACCCATCTTTTAGACCAAAATTCTTAGTTCTTGATTTTAGACCCTATTTTTTATTAGTGTAGTTCTTGGCCTGGTCAACAACAGCAAGCAGCAGCAATTTATAAGCCGCTTTGCTTTGCTTTTAATTGCCAAGACCACACACAGGCAACACCTGATTAGAGCCACATTTAAATCGACAATCGACAGCAGCAACGACAACAACGACAACAACCACAACAACAACAAAATCTCCATTTGTTGTCACAACAACTGATGAAAAATGATGCTCGTTCTTTTTAGCCCCTTTTTTTTCGATAAGTGCTCCCTCAGAAATGCAACCGCTGCTTTGTGGCATGCAACCTCAGCAGCCGGAATAAAGAAAAGGGCTCGGATTTTTCTACATCTTTTCCTCTTCTTCTTCTATTTTGTATACCCTATTTTTCTAAGTTGGGTTCTGCGGTCATGTTTAATGTGACACTAATGTCCTGTTGCACTGTCGCTTTGTCGCTTTGTCGCTTTGCCGCCACTTGCCGCATTGTCACTTGCCACAGCTTATCGGATCGGTCACAAATGTTGCCCCCAAATGTTGCCCATGATTCCCTCATAATTTATGATTAGACGCATCTCTCGATTCTCAATTCTCCTCCTCCTCCTTCAATGCCCATCGTATCTTGGTTTTTTTACAAAGTGCGTTCTTCTGTTTTCTTTTTATAGTCTTTTCATCTCTTCCCCTTCCTTCTTTGCTTTTCTTTTTACAGCCGCCATTATCAATTGCCCCCGAGAGCAACTTTAACTTCAATTTCAGTCTTCAATTTCAACGCTGTCTTCAATTTCAACTCGTCTTCAACTTCGTCTCGATTTTTTTATGTTTATGTTTATCATCGTGGCTAATAACAATATTTTGCTGGCTTTCGCTGCGAATGATTAACTGAAAACTGGCTTGAAATGGATTAACAGCTACTTGTTAGCAGCCACTTATTGAGCTTTAAACGCAACCTACAAAATGGATCTATAGATACCCTGTAAAATTTAAATAAACTCTAATATTGTTTATAGAACTCATAAAAGTGCTCTCTCTCTCTCTCTCTTTCTCTATCTCCATTTTTAACTGACAACAAATGAGCCGCTGAACTTAGAGATACCCTGTAAAATTGTTAATCCGTACAAATTTACTTAAGAAATTGCAGTGCAAGTTAAAGTTCTTTGCTGTTGTTCTCCTTATTGAACTTTTAGCAAATGAGCAGATATCACAGATCGAACTATGGATACCCTGTAAAATAAATATTTTCTACAAACCGATTTCCAACAATTGAATGCAACGTTTAGAGGTTTACTGATGTCCTTCTTATTAAACTAATGACATAAGAACAACGTAACCTATAGATACCCTGTAAAATGCATAAACTCTCTATATATAAGCTATAAATACATTTTAAAACCGTCCTGTTTTTATCTGTTCGTCATTATATAACCAACCTTAATGTCCTTATTATTAAACTAAGAACTTACAACCAATACGACCTATAGATACCCTAAAAATTCATAAGCTCACTGTATAATCCCCAAATAAAATTAAAAACAGTCTTGTTTTGATTAGTTAATCATTTTTTAACCAACCTTGATGTCCTTCTTATTAAGAGAATGACTTACAACCAATGTGACCTCTAGATACCCTGTAAAATGCATTAACTCTCTGTAAAAACCTTGAAAAGAGTCTTATTTTCATTTAATATTCATTTTATAACCAACATATTGACAAGACAAGCATACCCGTCCCATAAACCCAGTTACAGGGTATAAATGAAAGCGCGAAATGCGTTAATTTTCAGCCAATTGACGTGTCGGACTGCTAACCAGTCGATGATGAACAGTGGACACTTGTGTACAGTGGAGATAGAAGAGGGTTAAAAGGAGTGTGATAAAGAGGGGAAAGAGGGGGAAGAGAGGGGAGAAGACTGTCGCCTTCTGATTGAGCAAGTGCGCCAAGTTGGCCAACCATTTAACCATTTAGTACGTGCTTTGCTGTGAGCCACTTGACGGCAAATGTCTGTTAGCCAAGTTGAGTGGAAGTTGGCCAAGCCAGCTGCTAATCAGCTCGCTGTTTGACTGATTGAATTGACCAAGTCTATGACTTCGAACTGAAGATTGGGGGATTGGAAACTGTAGAGCTGAAGAACTGGAAGTGTAAGTGGCACACTGATAAAAAAATGTTATAAAATCAAGATTTTGGTCTCAGAACTAAGAATTTTAGTCTAAAAAATGCGTCGAGAAAATAAAAATTCTTAAAGTTAGAAAACACATCTTGATTTTGAGAACATTTCAAATAAGAATAAGTTCTTAATTTAAGACCAAACAGTCTTTAATTCTCAAACCAAAAATATAAAAATAAGGCAGGTGTTTTAAATTTATTTTTTTATTTTTTTTTTATAAATATTTCGATTATATGTTTTTTCCTTGGCTAGAGCGGGGTTCAATCCCTCGGATTTGTTATATCAAACTGAAGCGGCATCTCTAACCAGAGTCTCATTTTTATCTTCACATTAAATATGACATATTTATATTTTCTTATCAATTTAAGATATTTAATTCTTATATTAAGAACTGCGAATTTTTATATTAATATTCTTAGTTTTATTAATTTGGTCTTAAAATGGTTTAATTTTAAGCCGAAAATATTTAAGATGAATGTTCTTGATTTTAAAAGTTGGTCTTTTTTTCAGTGTAAGTGGCAGCCTCTTCTCATCTCGTCTCGCTCGATTGGATAAATGAATAAAAAACAAACTTTAGTTAGGCGGAAAACGCTGCCTGTTAACATTTGCACTTCACTTAGCACTTGCACCCCTCTCTACCTCCTCTCTACCCCCTCTCTACCCCCTTTCCCCACTCCTGGTCTCGCATTTGAAAGCCTCAATCAACAGCCGGGGGCCAATTATGTGGAATGAGGTGCTAATTTATGGATCGGAGACTTTTTCTTAACCGCACAATTTTGCGGCTCTATAATTTACACTGTTTTTTTTTCTCTCTTTACTATTATTTTCAGATTGTTTAGCCAAGTTAACTAACGGTTTGTGTGCATTAAACATTCCATTCGCAACAATTTGATTTGATTTGATTCGATTCTATGATCAAGCTCAAAAGTAGATTGCAATCATGAGATTTCAACAGGTTTCTCAATTTATAGAGATTGTTAAAACGCATAACTTATTTCGAAGATATGCAACTAATCTCAAGATCATCAGTTAATTATAATAATCACAAATGACCTCGTTTAATGGTGTATCTAAAAGTCAAAGAACTGTTATCGTTTCACTTTTCATAGAGAGTTTTGAAAGTGAGTTTCAGTTGGTTAAGACTTGAAATTATTTTTAAATTTAAATTTTAATTTAATAAACTTATCTTTTCAACTCAAATTTTGTGATATTTGAAAATAAAATGCTTTAATTAATATTTATTTTAAAACTAAGCTGTCACTTTTAGAATATTTATATTTCTTTAAATTCAAGAATAATAATTATTTTCCAGAAATTTTTTTTTAAATATCGTTATCTTTAAAAAATTAACTTCTCTTTACAGCTCTTTAACAATCACTTTACTCAGTCAGCCTGTCAATCAATCAGTCATTCAATCAGATGAAAGAGAAGGCTGCACTTTTGAAGAATCTATTGTGAATAGGGAAATGGAAAATATACTTCACATTCTGTCAATCATTTTCATTGATAAACGCCCACTTCCCTTATAAATGTCAGCTACTGTTCAATTGTCCAGTGAGTAATTTATTATCATTATTATTATAGCATTCACAATGTGCAATCTGCATAATATTCATGTCATTTGAGGAAACAACAAAATAACTACAGGTTTATAACTGGTAATCATGAGAATTAGAGAGCTAAATCTAACTAATAATTATTAATACCAGAAATTTATGTAGTATATATAATTAAATAATAAACCTGACTATTTAAACATATTAATGTAGACTAATCTAATAATTTGTTGCCTTGTATAAACAATTAACTATTTTAAATGTTGTTAATATTATTCAACATTTTATGTAATAATTCTGACAATTTTGTCCCATTTATCTGACTTTAATAACTATTTAAATGCCAACAATTAAGTATTATTTAATTGTATATTTCAAAATTCAAAGCTTCTTCCTTTCTTCTATATAAAATAGTTCTTATTTTTATTAAATAATTCTTTAATTTTATGAAATAGTTTTATCAATTCTCTTTCACTATTTAAATGTCAACAATTGAGAATTAATTAATATTTTTTGTATTGTATTGTATATTTAATTCAAAAATTTCTTTATCTATTTAAAATAGTTTCCATTTTTATTAAATAATTCTGTCATTTTATAAAATAGTTTTGTCAATTTCCTTCCACTCTCCTCAAATTATCTAACTTTAATAACTATTTAAATTTCAACAGTTTTGTAAATTCTTTCCCACTAATTAAAATTAAAAAATTGAGTATTAATTAATTGTAAATTTAATTCAAAAATTCTTTTCTAGATTCCATTTTTATGATATAATTCCATCATTTCTCACCCGCCATTTATCTTACTTTAATAACATTTTGATTTCATTATATGAATCTGAACAATTGATAATTAATTGACCCCCGTTTAGGCCAACTCACGGTGTGAATGCTTTGGGACAAATCAGAGATTTGTGACCAGGCTAATTGTCACAACGTGATCCACTCAAAAGAGAGAGAGAGATTTTGGTCCAATGGGAGAGCGTCTCTTAATTTATGGCCCAAATGCCAGCGCATTGGTTGAAAAGAAGAAAAATTGATTACCCTAATCAGACTACACAATCTTTGACCCATCTAAACACACAGTGAAAGATACACAGATACATTTGAGATCTCAGCTTTTTTTTTTGGTACATAAGTGAGAAACCATGTACAGCATAGATGTATCTCAAACTGGGGCCATTCTGTTAGTATCTGTATCTGTATCTTTTACCTGCATCTGTATCTGCATCTGTATCTGTTGTTGTTTCGGCTCATTTGAGGGCGTGTTTCGAATCCATTCTCAACCTCAATCAGTCGCGTTGCTGTAGCTAATTATTTATTTTGGGTTAGCAATAGAAATAGAAATAGATATAGATACAATTTGTGGCTGCATCTATTTCTATCTTTTTTTGGGGCTTCATTCCATGGAAATACTAACGCTTATTTATGACGCTGTTGTTTAGCTTTGTTATTAAAATGTTATTGGATTTCTCTCGCTTTCCAGCTGGGCTGAAAAGAACTGAACCTAAACTGTGGCATCATTAAGCCAGTTGGAAAAAGATACTCGCAGTTAACTTAACTTGATCTGAGCCTGGGTGTCATGATAAATGATTTTCATTCCCATTTTCACTGTCTCGCATTTTCGTCATAAATTAGTTTAGAGAAAAAATGGCCGATGTCGCTGCTTTTGAAGTTCTCGTTCTGTTTAGGCCCAGTTGCAAGTGGCAAGGCCAATTGTTGTGCCACCCAAGCTGACAAGCTGCCGTGGGTCGTGTGTCTTCTTAACGGCTTTTCGTTGACCTTGTTTGCAATGTTTGCTGGCAATTCAGTTCAATTCTTTATTCTAATATTCGATATTCGATATATTCTATATATGGGATCATTAGCATCAAGGACAAGTCAAGGACATGGCCAAAACGCAGCGGCAAAGTCATTTGCAGTTGCTGCTGTTGCACAGTCAGCGGCTTCTGTGCCTCAATTTCCGTTTCAATTTCAATTTCAACTTCGAGTCGCAGTCGCAGTTGAAACCACACAATTATTTACAGACTCAGCGTCCTTTTGTCCTTTGTTCCTTGGTCCTTTTTGGACTGGACAACCCGCTGTGCTGTTGCCAATTGACTGCCAAGTCCTTGGGCCATTTATTTTAGCAGTTAATGCCTTGCCTTGACTTGCTTTCATGCTTTGCGGTTTAATCGAATTTACAGATTTGCGCAGTTTTATCTTTTTAAATCCTTAAATCTAGGCGAGCTGTTTGCAAACACACAACAATCGGTTTTTATTGGATTAGGCCACACAAAGGTGTCTTAAGACCCGTCCAAAGGTTTATGCAACAACTTGTGCCTAATTTCCAAGAAGCAAACGAAAGACTTAGGACACAAACTTGACAGCGAATTTAAGATTTTTGTAAAAGACTTAGGACACGAACTTGATAACGAATTTCACACATTTTTAAAAGACTTAGGACACAAACTTGATAACGAATTTCTTAAATTTACAAAAGACTTAGGACACGAACTTGATAACGAATTTCAGTAATTTCTAAAAGACTTAGGACACAAACTTGACAGCGAATTTCAGTAATTTCTAAAAGACTTAGGACACAAACTTGTCAGCGAATTTCACAAATTTAAAATGTTGACTTTCAAATGGCAAGAGAAAATTAATTTAAAATTGTTTACAATTTTGCAAAATGGTTTAAACAATAAAGTAAGATATTAATGCCAATTAGCGACTTTAACGAGCCAACTAATAAATAAGCGTAGGCAAATTGACAAATTAGCTGAGAAAAACAATTTTGTCAAATTACAGACACCAAATTACAGACACAGCTCGAGTTTGTTTAACGAAACAGCAACAACAATAACTTGGGCAAAAAAAAAAGCTGCAACGGATATCCAGTAAATTAAAAAGCGAAACAACAACGATTAAAGATCTGTTAATTGATTGAAAACACGTTGCGTTGTTGTGTTTGCTTTTTATATATTTTTCATTTTTTCACTTTTTTCGTTTTGGCCAAATTGACAAACTGGCCAACGCATGCAAATTCGTGTTGCCCCCAAAATGTGATGAAGTCATAAAAAAGTTATGACTGTCGTTTTATATGCTGCTTTTTTGCTTTTGTTTTTTGCTTTTCACAAATATTATACTCGTAAAAAACGTCGAAAGATTCGAGAAATATTACGACAAAGCGTCTATCTCCATCTCTTTCTGTCTCTCTGTCGCATTCTTTATCTGGAGAATCGTAAAACTTGTTTAGATTTCAAGCTCTCCTCTATTAGTTTGGCTTTTGTCTCCTCCACTGGCAAATAAAGTAGTCAAATTTATAATCAACAAGTTCATTAACATTTAACCCTAAACAACAACCAAACAACAACAACAACAAATGTATTTTTAACAAATTTAAAAATTATTTTAAAGCCTACGGCGAATACATGTAAGTTTGACAAGATGGGGAGTTCTTAAAAAGAGACACAATCCATTTACAAATCAAGTCAAATTTTAATTAAAAGTCAAACAAGAAACGAAATAAGTCAAATGAATTTTAAATACTCTAGTGGAAAAGTATTTTTGATAATAAATTACATAAATAAATTGTACTAAAGATGACTAAAAAGATATTTCGGTTGAGAATTTTCTATAAAAGCGAAATATTTAAATATTTACGTATGTGCATGTAATTAAAACATATGTATTAAAGTAAATAAAGGTTCTTTAAAATAAATAAATGAAACTAAATTCAATAAAATTAGTTGAAAAATATATAAAATAATATCTTTCATATCATATAATCGTATTATAGTTCATGAAAGTCGATTTAAATATATATGAAACAATAAGCAAGCTAATTTAAAGATCCCAACAACTTTATATATATTATACCATTTTTACATTCTTAAAATTATGTAAATTTTCTGTTTTTTTTTTATTAAAAAATAAAATTAGATGAAAAAAAAAATCAAATAATATATCTTATATCATGTAATCATATTATAATACATGATAGTCAAATAAAATATATATTAAACACTAGGAAAGCTAATTTGAAGACCCTAACAACTGAATACTTATTATACCTTTTTTACACTAAGAAAATATTGTAAATTTTCTTTTCTATTATTATAAAATGTACATTTTTATTTTAAGTAAACATTTATTACTATTAAAAGTATGTAAATTTTTTTTGATAATGAAAGAAAAGAGTGTAAAAAATAAATATACAAGAGGGTATTAGACCCACATTTTTGTAATCACTTAAGCTTCTTGAATTATGAGTTATAACCAGCGTTTATTGCATTTGCTCCCACTGTGCGCAAAGTGGGGGAAATACGCAAGAGAGGAAAAAGAGGAGAGAGTGGAGAGGGGAGTTTAGTTAATACTGATACTTATGCTAGCGAGGTTGGCATCATTAATTATAATAACTCTCCAGTCGCCGCCATTCGCCGCCACTCAGCACAAAAAACTCATGCCTCGTGGATTTACGTTTTACGCTCAGTGTAAATTATGAATTTTAAATTACACACACACAAAAAAGACTCCACTTGAAGTGGAAAAGAGAGAGAGATATGGGGAAGGAGGGAGGGAGAGAGGTAGAGTGAACACTTAGCGTCGTTGACCGCCAGAGGGCGCGCTCGTGGCTGCCGTGTCAGACATGTGTTTTGGTTTCTCTGCTTCTTCCTTCTCCTCTTTCTCTTCCTCCTCTTATTCTCTTGCCCAGCTTTAACTTTGTTTACGTATTTAAATGTGGAGCGAAAAAAAAAACAATTGCACTCGTTTTTTTTTTTGTCAGTGGGTTAAATTAAGTTGTAGCCGAAATTAAGGAAAAAAATATACAGAAAATAAAACAAACTAAAATTCAAGTTTAAAATTCTTGATTTTAGTATGTACTATATTTTTTAAGTATGTTTTCAGGATATTATTCTTAAAATTAAGACAACATGCGAATAAAATGGCAATGATTCAACAATAAAGTAAGTCAAAAAAGCTTAAAAAATTTGATCTAACTTTAAAAAAAATGTACAGAACTCAGAAAATTAAAATATTGTTAAGAAAAATCGCACTTGAATCAAATATTTTGTACTTGGTTTCAGGAAATCCGGAATTTGTGAATTTCTGACACCGCATTGAATTAATTTTATTCCGAAGCTTAAAATGTTCTAAAGTAGAACAATAATCCTACACAGAAAAAAAAGAATTCTAAATATCAAGTTTAAAACTCTTGATTTTAGCATGCAATTTTTAAAGTACGTATTCAGGATATTATAGGTAAATTAAGACAATATGCCGATAAAATGGCAACGACATTAAAAAGTCAAGAAAGCTTTAAAAATTTGATCCAACTTAAAAAAAAATTTACAGAACCAAAATATAGTTCAGAAAAATCCTGCTTGAATCAAGTATATTGTACTGGGTTTAAGAAAATTCGGTATAATCGAACTTCTGATACTTCTGAATTTTTTCTGTGAAGTCCTGAGATTTGGGACTGGCCTAAAGCGAAAATTAAGTATAACATATAATATATATAGATGATCATTAAGCGGCAAACGGTAGCCAAAAAGTGAAGCGAAAAGAAAAGGAAAGAAAACAAGAAAAGAGAGGAGAAGAGAGGGGAGTAGAGAAAATAAAGCTCATTAGCAGCTGACAATTCCCTCTGTGCCCATTTCTCATTTCTCTGCCATCGTTAGAGACAACAACAAAATTAAATATAAAAACTGAAAATCAAAAAAAAAAAATGCTTACATATTGTAATCAAAAACAAGTTAAAAACTTTAATTAACGCGTTTTTACGCAACTGTCGGCGGCTGTTTAACCCTTTGTGGCCGTCGCTTGTCGCCTGTCGTTTTTTTAAGCACGCAAATGCAATGCAAACATGACAACGGTAATAATTGAAAATCAAGGCAATAAAAGGGTAAAGAGAATGAGAGAGAGAGAGAGAGTGAGAGCAGAGAGAGGAGGGCGGGTTTTTTAATTTGGGTCTGTGAGCGGAAAAATCAACAGCTGCTTTTATTGCCGACGGCAGACAACGAGAGCAACAACAACGAGAGAGCAACAACAACAACAACGACAGCAGCAGCCATTGTTATGCTTCTCTCTCTCTGCCTTCAACGCAATGCGTGCGAGCAGCACAACTATATAGTTGCTTGCCATGTTCGAAATTGAGTTTTTCGACATTCCAGTTGTCTCTTAATGGCTGACGACTGGAAGTTCGAAACGGGTATTTTCGAAACGGTTAAGCTGCTGTTATTGCCGCTTTTGTTATTGCTGCTTATCGTTATTTAATTAATTTGACGGCCCCAAACAATAGTTTATCTTTTGTTCGAAAATATTTATTTATTTCATATAAAAATGCGCATAAAAATGACATAAATTGTTCGACCAAAAACGGGTCTGAATACCTAAAAAAAATATTCATTTGAATGAAATTTCAAATTTGAAATTCTTGTTAACTCTTAATATGGACATAGAAATCTATTGTTTGGGCGTTAAACTTATTGATTATGTCGTTTGGCAGGAAATCAGAGCTTTTAATAATACAAAAAAAAAATTGCCTATAATCGATAGTCGATAACTTGTTGGAAATGGAATCGAATAAATCAGTTTCCTACACTCAATACAAATATTAACAATAAAAATAATCAAATAATCATGAAATTCATTAGCGTGACTTTTGATTTAACTGACATAAATCAGGGGATATCTATGTATATATAAATTAGGTATTTGATACTTAAATTCAGCACATGTTTCACATTTTGTAAGATGTGACTTTTGATAAGATTATTGTTGTTATTGTTATTGATGGTTGATCAATGCCAAATAACATTAGTTTTTAACACATTTGATTTTTTTATATGAAAAAAATGGAGATGGAAGTTGCTAATGGAAAGGAACGGCAAATAGATGGATATTTAATACGTGTAAATAAATTAAAAATCAATTAAATATCAATCAATTGCACGAAATGTTCGCTACATTTAACTCGTTAATTGTTTAGCTTCAAAAAATAAAACCATTTAATGGAAATGCAGTTAGTCAAGTAATTGTTTTGATAATATACAAAAAAATCAAAGATTTTTATTTTTTTTTTACTAAAAAATATGTAAATTCAATGGAAATTATTTTTAACTTGTTCTAAGAATCATAGAAAGAAATAATTAATTAAGAAGCCGTAAGAATTGATAGAAATATATATAAAAGAAAATAAATTCGGGATTCTGGTATAAAATAAATCAAATGCGGTGTTCGGAGTACGGAAATCACGAATTTTCTTAAACCAAGTACAAAATACTTGATGTAAACACTATTTTTCTTGGTAATATTTTGATTTCTGAGTTCTGTAAATTTATTTTAAAGTTAGATCTAATATTTTATCCTTAAAAAATATAGTAGTACGTACTGAAATCAAGAATTTTAAACTTGAATTTTAGAATGGTTTTTTTTATGTGCTTGTTTAGTGATAATGTGTAATTTTTAATGTTGTCAAAGCACTTTTTTGGCTAACTTTACTTACAGATAATCAAGTAATAGTAAATATAATATTAAAATAAAAAAACATTTAAATCGAATGTACTTCATTATATCTATTTTTAAACTTAAAGAAATCTATGGAAATGGTTTTAACAAATCAGAAAATTTGAATATTTTACTTTGTCAAAACATTTACTTGACATACTGTATATAAAAATACAGTTACTCAAGTAGTGTTAGTTTTTTGAGAAAATCAAATATTAAAGCTTTAAGAAACAGATTTCAAACGAATGCATCTCATTATATCTATTTTTAAACTTAAACAAATCTATAAGAGAGTATTAATGAAATCAGAAAATGTGAATATTTTGGTTTGTCAACATATTTAGTTGACATACTGTGCATAATTAGGGTCTCTGTTTTCTGTTCTGTTCGCTGTTCGCTCTGTCGATTGTTGATGGTCGATTGTCGATCATTCGCTTTTTGGGTGTCTTTCTTGGGTGTCGATAAAGTTGTAGGCACAGATTGAAACGTCGCGTCCAAGAACAAAAACAATAACAAAATCAACACAACTAAATACTTACAAAGTGTCTCTCTCTCCTTGTTGTTGTTGTTGTAGTTGGTTGGCAAGGGCCAAACACATCAGTCAACCGTTTCGGCCGAGACAGAGAAAGAGACAGCGATATCGTTAAACACACGACGACGACGCGCGATTTTGATAAATCAACTAAGAAAACCAACAAAACGCAGCCATTTTCCGTCGCATGCGCACGTGTGCGCAAGCGGGACAGACATAGTATAGACTGGCAACGCCCCGCTGCAAAGAGAGCGAGAGCAGCGACGCCGACGCAGACGCAGACAGCGACACAGTTGTCAACCGCATGACAGCTCCCAATAATAAAGTCATATCGAGAACTAACAAGCGCGCGGGGCGGAGACGCAAAAAAAAAAAACGAACGCGAACGCGAACACGAAGCGAAATGAACGAATGAGAGAGCGAGAAAATAAATACAAAAAAAAGAAGTGCACACACAAAAACCGGTTCGTTACACAGCAAAGTTCGCTCTTGTACTGCGCTGACTGGAAACATTGTCTCGCTGTCAGATTTGCAGGTGACAACGTCCAAGTGTCACAACAACAACAACAACACGCACACGAAGAGCGGGAGAGCGGGAGAGCCAGAGCGAGAGAGAGTCGTGTCGCAGTCTCTGCCAATCGATCAGTCGAAGTTTTTTTGAGTAGCGTCTTCGTCACTGTCAGCGACACACGCACACATACACATACACATACATATAAAACGTTTACTCAGTGCTGCTCGCTCGCTCGCTCACACACACTCTCATTGGCAGTTACACACACACACACACGCACACAGTTACGACTCTGTCTCGCTCTCTTGCGCTGACAGTTCAATTGAAGAGTTCTGCTGTCGCTGCCCTCTGCCCGCTGCCCGCTGCCTGCTGCCCGCTGCCTGCTGCTTCTGCTGGCTTCGTCGCAGCGACGGGCAACTGTGATTAGTTAATTTAGTCGTTGAGCTCGCATGGAACAGACGTGCGCGTCGCAGTTGTCGGAACAGCGAAAGCAAAAGCAAAAGCAAGAAAAGCAAACGAAACAAACGAAGCACAAATTAAAATAAATCAAATCAAATCAAATAAATATTAATTGCAAAGCGAAAAGAAACAAGTGCAAGCAGTTGACAAAGTGAAGTGCATAACAAAACAAGTGTTCAAGTTGAAGTTGAATTTGCATCGTGGTGAATTTCAAAGTGTGGTCAACAACAAATGGCACTTGAGGATCGCTGCAGTCCACAAACAGCGCCCAGTCCACCAGCTTGTATTCCACAGCATCCACAACATCCACAACAACAGTTAATTTCCATACCCATTTCTATCTCCGCTTTGGACATGAGTCTGCAATCGGGCACGGCAGCAACAGTTGCTGCTGCGACGGCAGCAACACTTTACCAGCAGCAACAGCTGCAGCATCTGCATCAGCTGCAACAGTTGCAGCAACTGCATCAACAACAACTCGCCGTCTTTCATCATCCGCTGCAGCAGCAGCAGCAACGGATCTCATCTCCGGCGTGTTCTACGCCCGCCTCTCTGACCATCAAGGAGGAGGAAAGTGATTCCATATTGGGCGATAGTTTCCACAATCAGACGGCAACAACAACAGCAACGGAGGAGGATGAGGAGGAGGATGATGACATTGATGTGGATGATACGGCTTCCGTTTCCGGCTGTGGTTCCACTTCCGGTTTGCAGCCTCCTCCGGCGCATCAGCAATCGAAGCAATCGAAACCATCGCTGGCATTTTCCATTTCCAACATTTTAAGCGATCGCTTCGGCGATGTTTCCAAGCAATCAAAACCAGGAGTAGGACCAGTTGGAGTTGGAGTTGATCCCTCCTCCTCTTCCATCTTTCGACCTTTCGATTTTGAGGCGAGTCGCGCTGCCGCTGCCACGCCCTCCGCCTTCACGCGCGTTGATCTCCTCGAGTTTAGCCGGCAACAACAAGCGGCCGCTGCCGTTTCCGCTGCCACCGCCGCCATGATGCTGGAGCGTGCCAATCTCCTCAACTGCTTCAATCCGGCTGCGTATCCCCGCATCCACGAGGAGCTCGTCCAGAGTCGCCTACGTCGCCATCCCAATCCCAATCCCAATGCGGTGTTGCCGCCGTCGGCGAAACTCCTTACGGACTCTTCCAGCGTGGAGAAATCCGCTCTGGGATCACTCTGCAAGACGGTATCACAGATTGGACAGTCGCAACAGTTGACGCCGGTGACGCAGGCCAATCACTTGGCCAGTCCTCCACCCGCTTCGAATGCATCCACAATCAGCAGCAGCTCCTCATCCTGCACAGCCTCCTCCTCCGCCTCCACCAGCTCCTCCGGCTGCTCCTCCTCGGGCAGCTCGTTGAACTCCTCGCCGAGCAGCCGCTTGACAGGAGGAGCGAGCAATGGCAACAATGCCAACAGCCCACAGCCCATACCGCCTCCATCTGCCGTCAGTCGCGATTCCGGCATGGAATCCTCGGATGATACACGCTCCGAAACGGGATCCACAACAACCGAGGGCGGCAAGAACGAAATGTGGCCTGCGTGGGTTTATTGCACCCGATACAGCGATCGTCCCAGCTCAGGTGGGTGTTAATTATACAATACGATATAAGAATCTTAACAAGAAACTCTAGAAAATGATATAGTATAAAATACCCAGGAATATAGAAATAACTAAAGATGGAATTTGGAACTTATATTCCTATGTTATTATTTCCTTACGAAATCTTAGATGAACCTTATGGGAGTAGCTATTTATTTATATCATAATTAATATGATAACGATCTCAAGAAAAACTAGAAAAATTGAAAGTATATAATAGTAATCTATATATATAGATATATGTAAATATAGCAGATGAAATTAGGAAACTTTATTCATTTTTCCAAAGGAAACTTTAACTATTTTTAATTTGAACTCAATTGACAAAGTTTAATGAATTTATTTATTGTTTCTATAAGAAAAGTTAATTTATAGAGATGAACTAGGAAACTTTATTGATTTCCCCTAGGAAACTAAATTAACTTTTTAAGATGAGCAACTATAAAAATGTATTGTCTATTCCCGAAGCTAAACCCGAGCTTAGCAGTTATCAACAAATTTGTGGGATCATCTATTGTCGTCATAGGTGAAACATATGTACATAGGTGTATTGTAATCTAACTTTATAATAAACTTGACAAATTTCGAAAGGAAAAATAATATAATTATAGAAAGAAATTAATTTTAGGAAATTGAACTAACAATATTGACTGAACCCAATTGGAGTAGTTAATTATTTCTTTAGAAGTTCAACAATTAGGAAACTTGAATGAATTTTCCTGATGCCAATTGGAGCAATTATTAATTCCTTTTTGAAATTAGGAATATGAAAATCTTATAAGGTTTTTTTTAAGCTTTTCAAAGTTGAAGCAATAAAAGTTCCTTGAGGGAAATAGAAAATAAATAATTATATAATATAAGTCACCAAACAATCGAATTTGAAATAGAAAATATATAAAATTTGTCTATAAAATCTTTTATAAATTATTTATGCGGAAATTAAAATATAGGAAACATTTTTAAATTTAACTTAAGTTAATTAATAATTAGGACTAAGGAACTACGAAACTTCAAATAATTTTTCTAAAACTATAGAAGCAGTTAGGGATAGGTTTTTGAGATTATCTATTATCTATTGGCTTCATAAGTAGGACATATGATATTGTTTGTATTTTGGGACCACACCCCATGATCTGTAAGGATGTTCCTATAAGGCGGCAGCCTTTCAAGCTGTTTGACATTAAATTTGAAGGACACTGCAACAATTAGATGTCGCATTTCCAATATTACAATTCTCAATTGTCTGAGTATTAGAGAGGGAGTGAGAGAGATAAAGCGAAAGAGAGAGGGAGAGAGAATAGGCCTTCCGGGGCCTCACGCAGCGCTTGTTTTGCCTTTGAAGCTGACACTTTATGTGGCAACATGTAGCGCAGGCGGCAACAGAAAGAAACGTTTTCAAATCGCCGAAGAAAAAAGGAGAAGGAGATCGTTTTGAAGATCGAAGGTCAGAGGTCACGTTGCCATTAAAATGCGCTGACGATTGACAACAAATAAAATGCATGACGTGTCAGTTTCATGCAGTGAAAGTGCCCATTAAAAAAGAGAAGAAGGAAAGACAGGAGAAGAGGAGACTGAAGACTAGAAGCAGCCAAAAGGAAAATCTGTTTTTCCATGTGTGTTGTCGATGTTGTTGTTGTTGTTGTTGTTATTGCTGCGTTGCGTTAATTGACAAGTTAAGTGCTTTTTTATGACTCGAAATGGTTTTTTAATTTGGTGTCGATGGAATCGTACAAACAACAACAACTAACA
The DNA here is from genome assembly GCA_035042165.1 of Drosophila kuntzei. NCBI lineage: Eukaryota > Metazoa > Arthropoda > Insecta > Diptera > Drosophilidae > Drosophila > Drosophila kuntzei. Next base: position 2,832,628 of record JAWNLU010000634.1, on the reverse strand, counting down.
ACTAACAACGAACAACAACAACTAACAACTCACAACAACAAGGCGTTGATAGGCAGCGATTAGAGGCTGCGAAATTAATCAAATTAACTAAGCGAGCACAGCAATTAAATTATAATTTACAATGTGTCGATAAATGCGAGTACTAAAAAAAATAAAACTTGAGTAACCCGAAACTCACATGCAAATAACAAACACTCAAACAACAACACTCACAAGATTCATATGAATAACTGGCAATTATACTAAGCTAGTAACTCTAACTAACTATAGTCTATAGTCTAAGCTTCTTTTATTAAGTCATTTTACGTTTGTTAAACTTTGACTTATCATTTGAGTTTTAATTTCTTACCACTGTAGCTTCTTCCCCTTCTTCCTGCCCCTTCTTCCTGTATCTTTTTCCTGCCCCTTCTCAATATTTCTTTCCCTTCCTCACTCCTCTCTTGACCAACTTCGTTAGACGCTGCGCTGACAGCTGACAAATTGAACACGCAACAAAGTCGCGTTGCATGCCACAAGTATTATTATATTTTTTTCTTTTCTTCTATTTTTTTGTTGAGCAAGCGAGTTTATGCTAATTAAAACATTAATATCATTAATTATATTAAGAGAGGGAGAGAGAAACAAAACTCACATATGCTGGAATTTTCACTAATTTTCCTTCTTCTACATATTTTTCTTCCTTTTTTTAGGACCCCGCTATCGTCGCCCCAAGCAACCAAAGGACAAGACCAACAATGATGAGAAGCGTCCACGCACCGCATTCTCCAGCGAACAATTGGCACGCCTCAAGGTAAGCATCACAATCCCCCCACTATAGTCATAAATATCTTACAGTAAAATCGCCCTAAAACAGTCCATTTTTAACTTAAAATTTTAAAAATCGTCCTAAGTACAGTTTATAAAAAAACATCAAAATATCGAATAAATTTTAGAAAAGCTTTTTTATAACTATTTCAACTCGATTTTTATAAAAAGATTTTTGTAATAGCCATTTTTATGTATTTTAACTTGAATTTTTTGGAATAAATTTCAATAAATGGAATTTTTTAGTTACTTCAACCTCAGTATTATAAATAGATTTTTGTTAAAGCTTTCTGATAAGTCATGTTAAATTAATTCGATGTTCCGAAATAACTTGTCATCTTTATGTAGCTGACATTTTTAATACAATTTGCTTAATAAGTTAAGAAGTTCATTTGTAAAACCCATGAATTAAAAACCGTATACTAATTTTTACATACCTTGAAAATTTTTATGAAATATCAATGAATTAATGTCCAATTTTCTCTGAAAAATATAGAAAATTCAATATTTTTATTAACGATTTTAAAATAAAATTTATAGCTTTATAAGCTCACATTATAAATCAATGAATCGAAGTCAAATATGAATATGAATATTTCAGAGTATTCATGGCAATTCCATGTTGGTAATTTTTAAAATCCAATTTTTAATATAGGATTTAACATTTTAACTTTAAATTTACCTAGATAATTAAGATAGATTCAATGAAATTAATATTTTTCATTGACAATGTTGATGTTTACTTTAATTTAACTAAATAATTCAGACAATTCAATGCAATTCAATATTTTCATTCTCAATTTTTAAAATCCAATTTTTAACTCAATGTTTCACTTTAAATTTACCCAAATAATTTAGACAGACTCAATTTAAATCCATGGCTTATCAATATCTATGTCGAATCCATAACCAATTCACATCCTATGTTGTGTCATATTTATTACCAAAATATTTACACACTTTACACTCCCTTTTTCCTCCCGCTGTGTTGCATCCTGGCGACGGCAACCGCACGTCCCGCCTGTTCCCTCTGTCCGATTATTCTTCGGTTCGTTCCTCCCGTCTTATCCCTTGTCCGTGTCCCTTTTTTTTGTGTTGTCAGTTAACCAATTGGATATGCTTATAGCCGTATTTCACTCACACTGTGTCGTGTCTTTCAACTAAAACCGCAAATAATGCATTTGTCTCAGACAATTCTCATTTTATCTCACTCAGTAACTCATGCTTTCTCTTTCTTTTTCTCTCTTTCTATTTGCAGCGAGAATTCAATGAGAATCGCTACCTCACCGAACGTCGCCGTCAGCAGCTGAGCTCCGAACTTGGCCTAAACGAGGCACAGATCAAAATTTGGTTCCAAAATAAACGGGCCAAAATCAAGAAATCAACGGGATCGAAAAATCCTTTGGCCCTGCAATTAATGGCCCAAGGACTTTATAATCATACGACGGTGCCGTTGACCAAAGAGGAGGAGGAACTGGAAATGCGCATGAACGGACAGATTCCATAAGGATTCCCTTCATTTTTCCAATTCCTACTCCCCTCCCTCTTCAGGCTGGTCCTCAAAAGTGTGCAATATGGCGGCGTACAAAAAGTGTTCATGTGATATAATTGTAATATAATAATACATCCTGTTTCTATTCCTAACAATCTATCTATCTATAAGCTTCAACTATATAAAATTAATTTATATAGAAAGTATTATTGCTCTTAAACCTTTCATAGATATTGCTTTGCAATCTTTCTATGCCAAACTAAACCAAGCTAACAAATCTTTAATCTTAACTCTACACACATCAAGTTCTATCTTTAAATTATATGCTTAATATGTTATAAGTAATTTAAAAGTTCTTTAGATTAATTTCTAGCTTAGATAAAACACATTGTCTCGCTTTGATGAAGAAGTATTTCTAGTTTTTAAGATAAAAAACGAATATGTTATGGATGAAAAATGCTTAAAGAACCGAAACACAACAACAAATGCACCCAAAAAACAAACAAACAAAAGAAGTTAAAAGCAATCTATTGAAATCCATGTGCTAAAAAAAACAAAACAACAAAAAAATGAATTAAATAAAAAAAATATTTAAAAATTATATTAACTTTGTTTATTTATCTTTCGGGTGGGAATCTCTAGGTATGTAAAAAATAACAGGGCATATTTAAATAAATTCAAAGCTGTTAAACAATTTAATTTTGGAGTAGTTTCTGCAATGAATATTCATGGAGTTATGAATATATAAGCTCTTACTTCCACTTTAGAATTTGTCAATATAACTTAAATAAATATTGATTTAAATATCAAAGATTTGAAATAAAGTCTTTACTTTAGTAGATGTTGGAAATAAGGATGCTTATCAACATTATTTTCTATATTAGAAGAGCTTATGATAGATAATAATTAATCTATGAAAATATTTAATTACATATTTAAATGTATTGAATTAATTGACAGGCAAAATCAACAAATTTTGTTCTAACATTTTGCAAAATATTTAACTGCAAGTATTTGGAATCTTTTTCAGAAATGGGAACTGTCTTAATTTTGAAAGGTTTGCCCTGAGTGTTAATTGTCAATCAATCAAATATTCATTCAATCAACAAATAAAGCTTTTGTATGAAAAATAGAACTAGAAACATTTAAATAAATATTGAATTAAATTAAAGACTAAAAGCAACAGTTTTAGGAATATTAAAATTTTAGTTAGGATAGAAGTTTTTATTTTTTTCAGACAGATATTTTTAGACCTTAACATAAATATTTCTAACTACATTTTAACTAGTTTTTTTATTCAAGTTTAATTTTCTGAAGCTCTTTTTCTTAGTGCATTTTAATATAATAGAGAGTTTTTTAAATTTTTAAATATGACATTTTTATTTCAAAATATTTTATGCCGAAATATTTTTCTGTTAGTTAATTGTGACCTTAACTAAATACTAAAAAAAGGAATATATTTTAACAGAGTAGATTTTATATGAAATAAAAAAACCGGATGATTTTAAAATGATTTGACTTTAATATTTTAATTTTAATATTGATTGATATTGATATTATTTTAAATCTATAAAAATTATGAGTTTAGCTCTATATGGTTATTAAGCAAATTATGGTTTGCATAAAATATGAGCAAAACTTTTAATTTTTTTATAGATTAAAAATTAGATTACTTAAAGAAAATATGTATTTTCTTTATATTTTTTAGTGCTTATCTATTTCAATTCTTATTTAAAGAAAATATGTATTTTCTTTATATTTTTTAACGCTTATCTATTTCATTTCTTATTTAAAAAAAAACAAATATATTTTTTTTAATAATTTCATAGCTTATCTATTTCAATTCTTTTTCAAAGAAAACCGACTTGAACTTCAATGTTAATGTGCGCTAATTAAGTGAGCAAAAGATGAAGTTCAGATTTAATCGTGTTTGATTGCAAACTAATCTATTGAGATTTGACATCACAAATGTTGCATTTGAGAAATTCGCAAATCGTTGGGATTCAGGTTAATGGGTTGAGTTGGGGGAGAGTTGGGGAATTGGGGATTCAAAGGGGATTTCTATAGAAACTGGCGCCGTTGTCGTTGTTGTTGCCGTCGCCTTCAGATCAAAGATTTTATGCCGGCGCAACTTTAAATCATGTAAACTTGTCACCAGTCAAGAGGGTGAGACTGAGAATAATCTGAGAGACAGGGCAGAGAATTAGAGGAGAGAGAGAGGGAGGGAGGAGGTGATGCTGATTCGCTAATTGCACAATCATGTGGCATATGGTTTTTGGGATGATGACGAGATGGGAATGAGGATTGGGGAATGAGGATGAGGCTGAGTGACGGCAACAGCATTGGATTCGATTTGATGCTGCCATTTAATTAAAAACAAATCTTCATATAAACAAATATTGTGACAAGGCAACACACGTTGCTTGTGGCATCAAAAACTGCAACCAACAACAACAACAACACCAACATCAAATGATTTATTAGCACAGATTTTTGTGTGTGTTGCAAGATGCAAAAAAAAAATAAAGACGCGCGTTAATTTGCTGAAAATAAATGCATAGACAGCGACAAAGTCGTAGTTGTAGTTGTATTTGTAGTAGGAGTAGCTACACTCGGAAAAATAATTAAGATTTTCGTACTTAAATGGGAAATTTTATAGTAAAAACAAGGTTCGGAAATCCTTAAGTGAGATTTTTCTTGGATAATTTAAGCACGTTTTGGGTTTAATTCTAGTCTTTAAAAAATCGAAACATATTAAATAGTTAAGTAAGTAGCTTTGATTTAATAACTTATTTAGTTAGGTTTTTTTTTATTTCTTAAATTTCTTTAATTATTTACTTATTTATTTATATCTTAATTTTTTTGTTTTTATAACTCTTTATTACTGTATTTATTTATTTCCTTATTTCTTTATTTCTTTATTTCTTCATTTCTTTAATTCTTTACCTTTTTATTTATTTCTTAATTTCTTAATTTATTTTCATAATTCTTTATTTCTGTATTTCCTTATTAATACACTAGTATGCGTACTAAAATTTAAAACCCCTCATTGCATTTTTAAATGTGTTTTAAAATACTTTATCAATTAAAAGCTCACTCTTTTTATGTCTTATTAAAAAAAAAATTATGTATATGTATAATATTCATTGTATATATATTCCGATTAAGTTCGGTGAAAAAGGGATTATTTTCATCAAGCTAGCTGTCTTAGGAATAGTCAGTCATATTTTTTAAATTTAAGATCGATTCATCCTTAATTTTATTGAATTAATCTTTAATTCACAGCAATATTTCAAATTTTAAGAAAAAAAACTTTATAAATTCATCTTTAGGCTTGCATATTTTTTGAGTGTAGAGGGAGTGGAGAGAGAAGGGTAGAAGGGGAGGGAAGGAGCAGATCGGCAGCTGACATTTACTGGCAAGCGTTGATGTGAATCTGGCAAGAGATCGGCGCACATTAAATGAATTAATGCGAACGCTAATTGCGAAAAAATAAAAGAAAGAAATACGATTATGTGCGAGAGTCGACGTAATGCTCTCCCCCCCTTTTCCTCCTATTTTCCCCCTCTTTTCCTACTATTTTCCCCCACTTTTCCCCTCTTGGTCTGTCTGTCTTTTGAGGCAGCTTAAATCAGGCGTATTATAGAGGCGCAAATCCATTTGCGCACGTAATGAACCAATTAACCAATTGCATCAGCATCGACTCAACTCAAATGAGCCGGAAATGAACTGGAACTGGAACTGTTAGTGTTTGTTGTTCACCAACTGGTTCACAAAACTATGTGTGTAGTTCAACCTATCAAAGGAATATTTCAACACTTCTAATTAGCTGAAATTGCCAAGTGACACACTAAATTTCACTTTTTTTTTCCCCCGACAGACAGCGGAATTTCAATTGCGCATACAATGTTGAGAGCATTGAGGATCGTCTATTAAAAAGCCACAAAAACAGACAAGTAAAAGACGGAGAGACAGACAGAGAGACAGACAGAGAGACAGACAGAGAGAGAGGGAGACACATATGTAGACTCTGTATGCCACATAAGTCAACCTCATCCCCCATTTACCATTTCAATCTGTCCCCCATCAGTTACTACACTGAAAAAAATACCAACTTATTCATATACATCTTAAATATTTTGTTCTAAAAATAAGACAATTTTAAGACCAAATTAATAAATCTAAGAATATTAATCTAAAAATTCGCACTTCTTAATATAAGAATTAAAAATCTTAATTTGATAAGAAAATATAAATATGTCATATTTAATATGAACATAAAAATTACACCGTAGCGCTCTGGTTAGAGATGCTGATTCAGTTTGATATTCAACAAGTCGAGAGATCGGAACCCGCTCTAGCCAAAGAAAAAACATATAATCAGAATATTTATAAAAAAAGGAATAGATCCAAAAAAAGTATAAATATACAAAAAAAAACATATAAGTTTAAAGTTTAAATCACCTGCCTTATTTTTTTATTTTTGGTTTGAGAATTTAAGACTGTTTGGTCTTAAATTAAGAACTTTTTCTTATTTTAAATGTTCTTAAAATCAAGATGTGTTTTCTAAATTTAATAATTTTATGTTCTCGACGCATTTTTTAGACCAAAATTCTTAGTTAGAAACCAAAATCTTAATTTTTGAACATTGCTTTTTTCAGTGTATGTGTGCGTGTGTGGGCGCTTTCCCCTCTTCTTTCATCCCCCTCTCACTTCTTCAATCCCCCCTCAACATGTGTGATTTATGCGCCTTTGAGGAACAGAAAGAATCTGAAGCTGCTTCCCCTTTGATATCGCCACGTGGCAGCGGCATCTTCGCTAATTGCGTTTCCCAATGCACCAATTTTACATCTTACAGTTTGTCGTATTAATTGCTGGTCGCCCACAAAGTCTCCTAACTCTTAGATACACTCAAAGAAATATTGGTTTATTTGAAAATAGTTTAATTTAAAAATAAAATAAATATTTACAATAGTAATACTTTGAAAGATATTCAATAATTGCTGGTCGCCCACAAAGTCTCCTATCTCTTAGATACACTCTAAGAAAATTGTATCTTTTACATTACTATTGTAAATAACTATGTTATTTAATATTTATTTTAATTTATTTAATATTTTAAAGTAAACCAATCTCGACTGCAATTATACATTACAACCGATCTTAATACAAATAATTTTAATATATCTATTTAAATAGCGTTCAATCTATTTTAAACTAATATTTTCAGCTCTACATAAATTAGATCTTTAAATAGGATTAGGAATATTCCCACTTCTGGTATTTTTATACCGTGTTTTTTAAAAAGATTTCATAAAAACTGAATTTACCTACTGTATATTAAAAATTATTTCTTATATATTGAAAAATACTCTATGGAATTATAATTAAAAAAAAATTTCAATATCTAGGAATTCCCCATCATGTTTATACTAAAACTGTGTTTTTAAGTTCTTAAGGAATGAACACAATTTTAAAAGTTAAAAGAAAAAATTATTTATAGATTTGTAGATAGAAATTTATAGATATAGATATCATATGAATTTTTTATTATCTAGTTTAAAGCTAGTAATAACAAAAAAGAAGAACATTTATATTTTTCGTATGAATACTTATTTTTAACCCATTGAGCTTTCTTTTCTTGCTTCTTTTATTGAAAGCTGAACTTCAATCTAGTCTCTCTCAAAATAATGTTTATTAAAAAACTTTGAAACTTTGAAAAAAAATGCACAGGCTCTGTAAAAACATCTTCTTATTGTGACAGAAGTCTGGAAAACTCTGACAAATTTGATTTTTCAATCTGCATGTCAATCGAGATTAAGTATGTATGCTTTTTCTTTCAGTGCACGTGGAGAACAAGTGCTTGGCGCGTATTAATTTTGTGTGTGTGCCTCTAGTAAATGTCAAAAAGTTAGCGGCGTCTTGTAGATTTATTTGCCACAATGGGCAATTGGAGCTGCCACTTGTTTCCGCTTCGCTTTATCAATTGATTTACGATGCGATAATAAAATGCAATCCCCCAACTTATTACACCCCTTTCCATGAAATGAATTTGGTAGCATTTTTAGGAGGCAACAATTTAAATTTTAAATGCCTGATGTTCGCCATTTGCATGTGCTTAAATGTAGTTTTAGTTTCAGTTTCATTTCCAGTTGCAGTTGGGAATGAAAATGGAAATGGAAATGGAGTTGAAGTTGAAGTTGGAATCGTTGGGCATTTCATAATCGTTGCCAGTTCCATGGAAAGTGCACTCAATTATGGCCAACAGACAGGCGCTGAGTTTGTGTCTTGTATCTGTATCTTGTAGTACGTGTATCTTGTGTATGAGTATCTTCAAGTGAGTCCCTCTCTGTCTCTGTCTGTGTCTCTGTCTCTGTCTCTCTGGCGCTATCTGAACTCAGCTTCAGTTTTGAGCCTAAACAAACAATTCAAATGGCCAGAAAGGCAGCAACACTTGGCCACATTTTCAGCAGAAGTCAACGCCAACGAATACGAGTGTATATTCACCATACACTCAGAAAAATATGACATCCTAAAATTAAGTACGACCGCACTTGAATTTACACCGTTTTGCTTCCTAATATTTTAAGATTTCTGTGTATTAAAAATCTTAAATTAAGTATGAATAGATCTTAAATTTAAATTTTCAACAGATATAATAGTCCGATTTTAATCAAACTTAGTCAGAATATATAAAATCTTGGCAAACATTAAATCTTTAAGTCTGGTTAAGATATTTTCAAAGGTGACCAACAAAATATACCACTACTAAATGGTATTTAATTTTGTTATTTGCTTAATTTTAGTATACATACTAGTGTATGTTTGAGTATTAAATGAAATTAAATATGAAAATGTTTTGTACTAGAAACAATACATTCTTGGATTTGATCAAGATTTTTGGGTACACTGAAAAAAAGACCAACTTCTAAAATCGAGAACATTCATCTTAAATATTTTGTTCTTAAAATATGACCATTTCAAGACCAAATGAATAAAACTTAGAATATTTATCTAAAAATTCGGAATATTTATAGAAAAAAAAAATTAGTCCAAAAAAATTAGTTTAAATAAGTTTAAAGTTTAAAACACCTGCCTTATTTTTTATTTTTGGTTTGAGAATTTAAGACTGTTTGGTCTTAAATTAAGAACTTATTCTTATTTGAAAAGTTCTAAAAATCAAGATGTGTTTTCTAAATTTAAAAATTTTATGTTCTCGACGCATTTTTTAGACCAAAATTCTTAGTTCTGATACCAAAATCTTGATTTTAGAACATTTTTTTTATCAGTATACCTAAAATAGTATGTTACGATCTTGAATTAATCCCACAATGTACTTAAAATAGCACAGAAAAATTGTATTTTAAGAGTTTCGAACTTGCGAAATCCGATCTTGAAATAAGATTTTCGTTCTCATTTTTTTAAATTCCGAATTAAGATCGTTTATACTTGAATATCGCCATTTTAACTACGGAAATCTTCATTTTTTTCTGAGTGTATTCATATTCATATTCACATTCACAACATTCATTGCCGTCAACTCGAAACGTCAATTCTGTTGACTCAACGATTTTACGTTCCTCATTCCCATTCCCAATTCCCATTCCTATTACCAATTTCCAGTTACCAATTTCCAGTCGGCGCTAACAAATATTTGAGCTGTTAACTTGTGACTTTTGTAACAAAGTCGTAAGTAAATGTAATTGTAATTGTAATTGATTGTCTTTTGTTAGGCGCACATGTTGCATGCCACAATCGGTGGCAGTTGCATGCTAATTGATCAACTTGCTTGCGCCTTTGTTTGACTGACGATTTGCACCTCCAGCTATTACCAAGTTTTCTACAACTGCTAACTAACTGCTCTCAATGCCCCGCTAATTGACTTGGCCAACAAAGGCGCCTCGAACCGACAATAAGCCTATTTAGCGTATCTAAAAGTGTTTCATCTTGGCTCTTAAATAAATCACAACAAAAATCCTTCACATTTCAAAAATATACATATTTATACTTCACATTTTATTTGATTTGTTTATTATTTGTTTTTCTTTTTGATTCGAGTTTTATTAATTGATTGCCATAAATTTTAGTGCTTGCATTAAAAGATAAAAATTGATTTGTGAATTGAGAAATGCAAAGCATTTGTTTAACACTTGCTAATCCCAAAACTCATAAATAAAAGCTATATTTAAGCTGCTTGATTTGGTTATAAATTTGATTCACAAATTACAATTCCTTTCAAAAAAAGTCTCTTTTAAACTTCTGTTTAAAAATAATAAATATTAAAAAATTTCCTCTATTTTCCTATGACTTTTGATAAATCCCAAATCACACTAACAATGATATACTTTCACTAAATATATCCGCATTACAAATAATACTAATACTTCTACCAATAATAATAAAAATACTTATAATTAAAGATTTGATTGGGATTTTCTAAAGATTTTCCAATTCTAGTAATAAAGTTTGTATTATTTGTATAAACATTTTTTGAATACCCCGAGATCTTATAACTTTAACAAATCTTTCTATTTTCCTTCAGTTTATAATATTTAAATTTGTATTATTATTTTAATTTTCTTTAATTGTTTGTCAACTTCTTTTAGTTGACGTTAAATAAATAAATAAAGAAATATCGATATATAATTCTATTCAAATTAATTTTATATCTAAGCTATTTATTTTTATTATAGGCAGTAAAATTAATATAATTATTATTTTGATGTCATAATACATTAGAGACATTAATTCAAAAATGTTGTACACAATTATTAAATTAATAATAATAATTTTATTCTAAAAAATGTTATATAAAAGCCATTTATTTCAATATAGAAAATAAAATTAATTTAACTATTTCTGATGTCATAATATTGGTATATTAAATTAAAAACATTATTTATAAAATGTTTTACACAACTCCCAACAAGATTAAAACACGTTTACAAGAATTAAAAAAGATACAAAACTCCACATTTTTATTTAAATTAAATAATAAATCTTACCTTATAAATTTAATGTCTTTTTCTTACTTTTTACAAGCTTAAGCTTATTATTTATGGCTACTAGTTTTAAATTATGCTAGTTCTTAGTCCACCTATAGATATTATTCAACTTGGACTCTAAGTATTTTTTACATCTATTTTAATCATTCGTAATTAGTTATTCCAGTCAAGAACTTGTGTACTTTATGACCTCAGAAAAGCATAACTGGCCATTTCCATTATTGAATTATAAAGTGGTTAATCCAAGACGGAGACAATTACGAGTGTATAATTATAATATGGTTATAAGACTATAATACGTAATTGTTGGTAGTGTGTGGCGCCTTTGGGCCAACAGACTGAGGTGGCTAAAAGCGGATATGTTCACAGTGGTTGTTGTAATTGAATTTTCATAAATATATAATGAATAAATGCATGGCAAGAAAAAGGCATTAAATATATTTTCCCATTTCCCAATTATCAAAATTTCCCACTCGCTTGGAGTCGTGTCTCAGCGGTGGGTCTTTTATTCGACAACAACCACAACAACGAAGACAACGACAACTATTATGATGACATTATTATTATCATTATTTTGTGCTTATTAATGTTTAATGGGCAACACACAACATTAAATAAACATATAATAAACATGGCAACCAATTGAATTTTATGCAAATGTCATTGAGGTGTTTTCTCAGCCATCTCAAGGTGTGTCCGTTTAACCAACAACGGACGGAGTCGGACTCCGATTCGGGTTCAGATTCTCATATATATGTATAAAGATTCGAGGTGAGAAGACTAAATCGATAGATGACTACGAAATCTGCGTGTAACAAGCGATAAAAAACAATTATTTATTTGAACCGTGGGTCAAGTTGCTACAAAAATGTGCACAAACAAATATTAAGTGTGTATGTTTTCTTTAGAGCGAGCATAAGCAACTCTGAAGACCCTGTAGTAAATAGTATGATTGTGAATACTCTGTTTTTAATATAATTTCGCTTTCCCATCACATAATTTATCAGTTACTCTAAACTAGTTCGAAAGTATAAATTATTTAATTTGTTTTGTGCATGCTCGACTGCAAAATACCCTGTAAAAGGTTGTCCTTGGTTTATAACAATATATTTAAAATATTAAAAATAAGCACTCTAAATAAATAAACATAAATCAATTATATAATTTTAATCTTTATTAATTAAACAAAAAATTGGATTTTTAATTATAATTATTAATTTATTTATTAAAAGATATGTAATTTTTACTCAAAAATATTTTGATTTCAAATTTTGATTTTCAAATTGAAATAAAAAATTTTGATTAAAATAAAATAATAATATTGAAAAATAAATAAATGAATAATTATTGAAATTAAATTAGGAATCGAATTATTTTTAAATCCGTAAAGATTGAATTTTGTATTCAGTTTGAGATGAAATCATGATCATTAAGTCATATCACATATAAAACTGTTAATTATTAAATTAAATATAAAAACTCTGTAAACATATAAAGCCTCTTTATTTTTTAATATCACATATAAAAATTTTATTTATTCACAAATAAATATTAAAAATCTGTTAAAATATAAAGCTCATTTTATTAGTAATAAATTAATAAATAATTATTAAAAATCCAATATTTTTTTAGTTAATGAAGGATGAGTTTTGAAATAATTTAGGTCTGATATAATGATTATTAAAACATACCACATATAAATCTGTTAATTATTCATAAATAAATGAGAGTCTAATGTTTTAGAAAACTCAAATTAAATAATAGAAAATCGAGGAAACTTTATAAAAGTTTTGAAACTCGTAACAATCTAAGGAACAATTTATGCTTATTTTGCGGTGTTTCTATTGAACTCTTAAGCTTCAATAAATACAGGGTATAACGAGCTTGCCATCCAGACTGAGGCTGGCAATTGAAATGCAAAAATGAGTTGCATATGCATTTGGCTAATAAACTGATGCCACATGGCTGAAATGCCATTGCTTGGCGAAGGTTATTGACTGGTTGGACTCGAAATGCATTAGCCATGGCTAAGTATGTGTCTGTTGTCGACTCTCGACTCTCGACTGTCGTCTGGTGGCCCCCCAGGAGACATTTCCAACTCCAACTCCAATTGCAAGACAAATGATGATCAGGCAGCAGCCAAAGTCGCATCCCGATAATGACAATATTTATATTTTTTTTTTGGCATTTGAATATGACAAACAATGAGTTTCTACTCTGGCAAAGTGCAACGGAAATTTGTCATTTATCATGCGATGAAGTTCGCAATAAATAAATACAAAAAAGAAGTTGTTCCCAAAACCAAATTCGTCGCACATTTCACTAACGATCTTTCTTTCCCCCGTTTTCTTCCCTTTATTTTCGGGATCGTATCTCGATCATATTTCAAAATCGCACGTATCCATTGTTGCTTTGTGGGTGGCCTACAACCAAATTTGGTTTAATTAATGAATTAAATCTCGGGGCTGGAGAAGAGGTCGAAACCGAGGCCAAAATCAACCTTTAAGTCAATCGCAAACTGACCAAACCCAAAACAAACATTTCGCGCGCAAATTAAATCAAAATATTTGCACAATGAAACAAATTTGGATTTGTATTGTTTCAAGCAATTTATAAAACTCACATTTAGAGGGTATGTCAATTATATAAGTCAACTTGCTGCATGTTTTTAAAGGAAACTTCTGATTTTTCGAAATGATAGTTAAGTCAAATTTAGAATTTTTAGAATTTTCCCAAAATACAATACACTTTTCTATAATTCTAGAGATTTTTCATTTAATATTTTACTGGAAATAAAATGAGATATATTTTTTTTTGGGTTTTATATAAAGGGACTATCTGAAAATATTATGAAAAATATTCCTATACCTTTATTATAATTGTTGATCGATTATAACCAAAATGAAAAGTTGTTCCAGAATTATAATATATATATATCACAACTTATTTTTTTGATGATGGTTTAAACTTTCCTATTTTAAATTTTCATATAATTCTACAGATTTTTCATAAAATATTTTACTGGAAATAATATGAGCTATTTTTTTGGTTTTTATTATATTATATAATACAATATTATGCAAAATATTTTTATGGTTTCATTATAATCTCAAATTTAATTTGCAGAAATATTCGGGATGATATAAATTCAATATTATAACATAAAAATTGATAATACTATATTGAATTAAAAATAACTCTAAAAATAAATACAATTTTAGGCATAGAAATTAGACAACAATGTGATTTTTGAAGTCCTGAGAAAGGGAAAATAGCGAATATATATTGTGATATTATAAAGAGTATTTCATAGTCGATCACTCTACAGCAACTACAGCATTTTTATTAGTATTTTTTCTTTGACTGTAAAAACTTGTTAGTCGCCACAGCGTGAATATTATTATTATTTTTATTATTTTTGCACAAACGTGGCCAAAAGTGTTGCGAGTGTCAAAACAAATTGTTTATGTGTAAAGTGAGATGGAGAGAGAGACAGAGAGAGAGAGAGAGGGAGACAAGGGTTAATTGGTAAATGTGCGGGCCATAAACAAATGTAGCGCTGATTCTTCCACAGACCAACCCCCATATAATCCATTTAAACCAGGGCCAACAGAAACAGCCCTCGGAAAAAAGTGTCAGGCAGCCAACCAGCCAAACACTTGGAATCACAATCGCATTTTGGAATCTGTTGGCAACCCCAATCCCCCCTCTCCCTCCTCTTCAAGCCCTGTAAAAATAAACATTGTGCGCGCGAGTTGTAAAATTTCAAATTAAAAACGTGATCTCAGCGCGAATTGGAAAGTAAATTATTTGATTCTGCAGTTTTCCGTTTTCCATTTTCAGTTTTCAGGCACTGTACCTTGCAGCGAAAGTGCTGAAAGCTCAATAAAGAAAACAGGATAAAAACAACAAAAAAAAAACAAGTGAAAAATATAGAAAAGGGCAGCAAAACAAGGCAAAAAAACGGAAAAGGATAGAGACAAGATACCGACTATAGGAATACCCGTTACATACTTTGAGATTGTATTGCTTTTAAAATTAAAACAGTCATTACTGCCGATCTTTTTGACAGATCTTGTTGCGATTAAGTAGGATGACAGTTAATAATAATAGAATAATAATAGGAAACCGTTGGAAGTTTGTAACCGTAACCGAAAAAATGTTTTTCCACTGTAGCGAAACCCATAAATCGAAACTCTTTAAACCGAAATAACCGTTTAGTAACCGATTCATTTATAAAGGTTAAGTTCTGAGCAACTTTGACTACTTTGAACTGCCATAACATTGTCAAAGCTCAATCAATTTTCATGCGCAACGTAAATTTGAGCAAGATTTTTCGTCTAAATTCGTTCTGCATTTAAATTTTATTAATTTTAAAAAATCGAAAATTTCGAAATGTTTCGAAAAATGATAAGGGGTAACACTGTAAAATTTCTAATAATTTCGAAATTTTCAAAACTTTCAAATCGAACCAAATTTAAATGCAGAAGGAATTAAGAGGTAAAAACCAGATCAAATTTACATTCCGCATGAAAATTGATTGACTTTTGACACAGTTATGACAGTTCAAATTTATTAAAAATCATTACATTACATTACATTTTATGTAAAGCAATGAATAACGCTTCTTATTTTGGTAAACCGAAAACCGTAATTTCTTTTTTTTTGTGAACCTAAAACAATACCGTTATTTTTAAACCGAAGCTTAAAAAAACCGATAACCGTTACGAAACCGATACTCCAAGATTTTGCATAACCGATAACCGAAAACCTTAATTCGAGCATAACCGAAACTGTAACTGAAACCGATATTTGTTTCGGCTTTAATCGCTGCAATATACCCTTTTATTTACTTTTTAACGGGTATAAAAAAAAGAATAGAAACTGCAGTCTGAACATTGGCGCAATAAAAAGGACGCGGACGTGCGGACGCAGCGAAAAAAGGATGTTGTATGTATCCTGGCATGAAATGTGTTGAAAATAGCACCCCGCCATTTGGTTATCTCTCCATTCAGCAAAAGCACAGACCAGAGAACCAAAAGGGGGAGCAGGAGAAGAGGGAGAGAGAGAGAAAAAGGGGGAAGAGGAAGTCAAACGCCAAACAGTTTTTATCTGAGTTCGTGCAGCGTTTCGAGCACGAACCGAGGCCATAACTCAATGATATCTGGGGGAATGAGAGAGAAGGGAGTTTATTCTGGGCTCTGGCGGAAACGGAAATGCGCCACAAGCAAGTTGAGCTCGGGACGGACAGTTTTCGCACCACTGTGCCATGGCAGCGAAGCGACGACGCCTTAATTGAGGTACAAATTGAGCTTTTGCTGTGCTTCCCATTTCTTTTTTTTTTGCTTTCTTTTCTTTTATTTTTGCTCCCTTTGTTGTCGAGAGACATTATTACCCTACTACTAGAAAAAAAAAACTACTCTCTCTACTCCCTTTTCTCCTTTTCCTGAGGGGCGTGGCAGGCAAATGCAAGTGAGATTTTTAGCCAGCGAGATTTAATGCCCATTTTATATGCAACATTTCATTGCTTCCTTTCTCTCTACACAGTAAAAAAAACATTCTAAAATTCAGGATAAAAATTCTTGATTTTAGGTTGTATTTTTTAAGAGTGTTTTCAGGATATTATTGTTAAATTAAGACAATATAGTGATAAAATGCCAAGGACTCAACATTAAAAAGTCATAGACACTTGAAATAGAGGAACTAACTTTAAAAAATGTACAGAATCCCGAAAATTAAAGTATTCCCGAGAAAAATCGTGCTTAAATCAAGTATTTTATACTTGCTTTAAGAAAATTCGAAACACCGCTTTGAATTGATTTTATTCCGGAATTCTAATCCCGAATTGTTTTTTTTTCTGTGTACTTTTTTAGGGAATCTGCAGTTAGAACTAAAACTGTAGCTGGAACTAAAAATGAAACTGCAGCTGGAGCTGGAACTGGAACTCGAAACTGGAGCAATAAATTAAACTGGCTCCCTTTATACATATGTATGTATGTATGTATTTATGTATATGTGGGTAATTGCAGTTTTATAGCAACTAGTTTTGTGAAACGGATGCGATTGATGTGATTTTTATGGCACGTAATTCACATGTGAACTCAACAAAAAGAGGGTTGCTCCAAAAGTAATTGCTTAAGAATTCTTGTATACGAAATTCACATTTCGTTAACAGTCAAATAATTGCATTTTAAATGTGTTCACGACTTTTAATATATTATACTAGGCAGGAGAGAGAACAAATAGTACTTTAAATATTTATACTAAATCTAAATCATCGAGTTCATATTTGAAGATTCTTATAAAGAGGATCAAGACTCCAAGACTTGAATTCATATTGGTATGTATATTGGAGATTATAAGACTCTATAGAGCAGATGTTTGATAAGATGTTCCCTTATGAAAGAAACACTTCCAGTTTGTTTCACAAATTTCAAGATTTAAAATTTCTCTTTTTAATTTTAATTTACAAATTGTATTTTCTGTTTTTTGATTTCCTTAATAGTTATTAAAATACTTACAATAGTTGGTTGAGTAGCTATTTTAATATTCCCAATTCATTGGGAATGCCTAATTTTGTTCCAGTTTTTTTTTAAATTATTAGAATTTCCCCATTTTTCCCCATTTTTTGTTAAAAAATTTAGCTCCGTAAAAATATGATACAAATTTTAAAGTTTACTTACGGAGTTTTCAATTGACATTGAAGAAATTCTAAAAATATAAAAAGAAGTGAAATTATATTAATAATATATTATTAATAATAAATAAAAAAAATATTTATCAAATTAAAAATGATATGTATCAAATAAATTACTTGCATGCGTATATGTGATAAAATTAAGAAAAACTCGAGCAAACTAAGTAATTTATTTTTATTTATTATTATAAATTAAATATACAATTAAATGAATTAAAGTACACAAAATAATGATTTAATATTAATTGGTATTTATTTGTTCGAAATAATTAAATAATATGAATACTAGTAGCACTAGAAGATATTTAAATTAGTGTTATTTATTAGTTAAATATAAAATTAAATGAATTAAATTATACAAAACAAATATTTAGATAATAGTAAATAAATAAATTAAAATGAGGATTATCTTAAATTACTGCTTAATTATTACTTTAAGCCACATGTTCTATGTCTATTTTCTGATAAGAATTCAATTGCGAAAATCCGTTAACTGCTTTTTGTAATTACCAAAGAAGCTAACGATCAATCTGTGAATCTGAGCATGTTACTTGACCATTTTATAAATATCGCATGGAGTAATTAATTCAGCTGGTTGAACATTATTCAGTTAATCTCACTCTCCAAGTTTAAATCGAGCTGAAACTCCAACTTACTTGTTGCCATCTAAACAGTTGAATTCTCTTCTTTTGAGGCCTTTTTCTCTTGGTGGAATCTCTCTTGGCCAAGACTATTGCCTGACCAAAGATCATAACAGCTTCAATGCTAAATGTTGTTTTACTTTGCTGGCAATTTGGCGCCGCACCACAAATGAACATAATAATGATGATCGTGATGATGATGATGATGATGATGAAGATGAGAATGATGATGATGAGTTTGATAATGAAGTTCATTTAGATGCAGGCAATGGGAATGAGGCAAACACAGGGAACGTAACGAGCCGCAAAACTACTGTTGTTGTCGTTGTTGTTGTTGTTATGGTTGTTGTTGTTGCCTGTGGCGCAACTTTGAACGTGGACACTGGACGCTGCTGGGATGAAGGCATCGTGTGTGGTCCCCAATGTGGCAATGTCTTCTTTTTGGCGCTGCTCTAAAATAAAGAGAGACTTAAGAGAACTAAGAGAGAACTTGAACTGGCAACTGAACTGTGTGGCAAGCACACGGTAGCTGCCTCACGTACCCAGAGCAACATTGGGGCATCATTGCAGACAATCTGCGCACTCATAAAAAAAGAAGGTTATAACATCAAGAAGTAAGAACTACTTATTTTTTAATGTTAATTTGTAATGTTAAAAAATACACATCTTGATTTTAAGAACAAATCAAAAAAGTTATAAGTTCTTATAAATAAGATTCTTCTTTTTCCCACTACTAAACTAAAATGTAAAATTAAAAATTAAATTATATTATAATCAATTTTAATTTATAACTGATAATATAGTAAAAAATTTAAGTTTAAGCTGGGGTTATTCAAAAATGTATTAATTGATTCAACATTTGTTGGAAGGACTGGGGAAAACCCAGAAAATCCCAATCAGAACAAAGAATATTAGTATTTTATTAGTATTGGTAGAATTATTAGTGTTAGTTGTAATACGAGTATATTTACTGTAAGTAGCATTGATTATTTATAAACCGAAGAGTTTTAAATACTCTAGACAAAAAATAAACTAAGGCACGTATAAAAATTACTCTTCGTGCTGCTTTCGTCACTAGCGCGGACTGCCGTCCGTAGTGATAATATATAGTTTATTGATGTTTTATTTTGATATATACATATATATATTTTTCTTGTTTGGAATTTTTATAATTATTCCCGTTAATAAGCTTTTCCTTGGAAAGAGTGGAATTCGAACCCGCGCTTTATTTTCAAACTGAAGCGACGACTCTAACCAGAGTACCATGGGACCACAATTTATTACACAAAAAATATAACATATTCATATTTTTCTAACAATTTAAGATTTTTATTCTTATATTCAGACCTGCGATACTTTAGCTTAATATTCTTTGTGTTAGTAAATTGGTCTTAAAATGATCTTATTTTAAGAAACAATTATGTAAGATGAATGTTCTTGATTTTAGAAATTACTCTTTTTATTTGCAGTGTAGTCGTTGTCTTTGTTTTCAGCTTTTTGCCAAAGTGTCAATAATTTTAAGTGCAGCGCATTTTTGTTGTTGCTATTGTTGTTGCTGTTGTTGTTGGTTGCATGTTGCGCTCTTTGGTGGCATCTGCGATTGTGGCATCTACGATTTGCTCTTGACAACGCTCTGCGCTTTCGAATCGCATACATATTAATCACTCCTAATGGACTGCAATTGAATTTCAAGTAATCATCGAGTGCCTCAACTTGGGGCAAGCTTAATAGCCGCTGTTGCTGCTGCTGTTGCAACATTGAGTTCCTCTTGATGTTGTTGCTGCTGTTGCTGCTGTTGTTGTTATTGTTGCTGTTGTTGTTGCTGTGGCTGCCACTCGCCAATGGGTTTAAGCCAAATGCAACTTGGGTGGTCCAGTTGCCGTGTCTGCAACTCAAACTGTGGCATGTACCGCAGACGGAGGCAGCGACTTCGACTTCGACTTGGACTTCAACTGAGGCTGCGTCTCTCTGTATGATCATTGTTGATGTTTGTTGTTGTTGTTGTTGTTGTTACACACAGAGAAAAATGCGGTCAGTTTGAAAATATTAAAATACCGAAACGAATATCGGTTTCAGCTACGGTTTCGGTTATGCTCGAATTAAGGTTTTCGGTTATCGTTATCTTGGAGTATCGGTTGCGTAACGGTTATCTGCTTATTTTGATTTTACTGATTTTTATAACTTTGAACTGCCATAACTTTGTCAAAACTCAATCAATTTCCATGCGCAATGTCAATTTGTCCATGATTTTAATTCTTAATTCGTTCTGCATTTAAATTTTGTTCGATTTCAAAGTTTTGAAATTTTCGAATTTTTTAGAAATTTTACAGTGTTACCCCTTATCATTTTTCGAAAAATTTCGAAAATTTCGAATTTTTATAATGAACAAAATTTAAACGCAGAACAAATTAAGAGGTAAAATCATGCACAAATTTACATTGCGCATGCAATTTGATTGAGTTTTGACAAAGTTATGGCACTTCAAAGTTGCTCAGTAGCTGCGACGGCCAGAACCGAAATGAATCGGTTACTAAACGGTTATTTCGGTTTAAAGAGTTTTGGTTTATGGGTTTCGGTACATCGGAATTACAATTTTTCGGTTACGGTTTCAGCTTCTGTTACAAATTTCAATCGGTTTTTATCGGTTAAAAGTTACGGTTTCGGTTAAGGTTTTAATCCCTGCTTAAATGTCGTATTTAAAATATCTATTGAACTCGAATTAAGTATTTTCAATACTTAAATATAATAACAAATTTATTCTACTTAAATCTAGTAAGCTTTAAAGTTAATTTAAGTTTGGAAATACTGAAATACTTAAATTATGACATCAAATAAGATAGAAATATTCTACTTTAGTAATTTAAATTTGATTGAGAAACCAAGTTAAATATATCGCATTTTAAGTACGAAATACTTGATTTTTTCCCCTCTGTGTATCTACGGTTGTTGTTGCTTTTGCAACAGGGCCAAAGGTTTCAAGCTGCGGAAAAGCAGCAACAGTTGCTGCTGCTGTTGTTGTTGCTGTTGCCGTTGTTGTTGCTGCCCCATGTCCAGTTGATGTGGACACAGTTTTGGAAAACTCAATTTTGATGGCAACAAACTGGCCAAGAAGACCATTTAATGATAGCAATTTTTCATAATACTCGCAGCTAATTAAGTTTCGAATGTATTTTTAGGAAATTAATTTCCAATCGCTTTCGATATTCCACGGAAATTCAACGGTATTCAAAAATTTGTGAGCAGCGATCGCAGAACAGATGCAGATGCAGTTGAAGATACAAAAAGAAAAAAGATACAGATACAGTAGCTGATGGCCAAGTTGTTTTTTGGGCCCATTGAGCGCCTGATGAGCATCATTAGTTAAGCGTCGCAATTCCACGTAAACTGAGAATTCCACAGGAGAATGTGGAGAAACGAGGAGTGGAAAGGAGAAGGAGAAGGGGGATGTCGACATGCCTCACCTGCGCAGCGAACTTCTCTGGGGACACCTTGGAGAATCGATCGGTGGCTGGCTGGAGAACATGTGATTCGAGAAATTGAAAAATTTGAATCGACAGCAAAACAGCAGCTCAATAATTTCCAACCGATCGTGTATTCGCATCGATCACAGAAGACACACAGTCTCTCTCTCTTTCTGTCAGTCTTTCTCTCTCTTATGATCTTAAAAGCCTGGACTTCAATTCGGAAAAAACAAGCAGAGGAAGAGAGTGAAGGAAGGGCAGGAGAAATGGTAAGAAAATAAGTTGAAGAAAGGACATGAGAAGAAAAAGAAACAGAGAAAGAAAAGAGAAAGCAGAAGAGAGAGTAGAAGAATCAGCAGAAGAATGGGGAGTCGAGAGAGCAGAATTAGGAAATTGTATTAGAAGAGGGAGAAGAATTAGGAGTAGAGACATGGGAAGAGAAGTGAAAGGAGAAATTTCAAAAGTATAGAATTTCAGAAGAGAAGAGACAGGAAAAGAATCAGCGGAATAATGAGGAATTGAGTAGGCAGTATAAGGAAAAGGAAGAAAAAGAAAGAGGAGATGTATGAGGAGACGACAGAGAAGTGAAAGGAAGAAGGTAGAAAAAAACGGAAGAGATAGAAGAAGAGGAAAAATTAAGAGAAGAGGTCGGAGAATGGACAGGAGAAATTACTAGAGAAGACTCAGTAAAGGGGAAAAAGAAGTGAAACTTAAAGAGCGAAAATAAGAAGGAGAAGACGAGGAAAGTAAGGATAAGTCCGAAAAAGAATGAACAGGAGAAAAAACAGGAGTGGAGACTGAAAATCAAGCGAAAAGGAGAAGGGGGAGAAAAGGGGTACAGAAAGTAACATGACATGCTTGCAGAATCCCCAGAGATTCTCGCTTGTTGCAACTGGACTAATTGACAAGATGATTTCTAATTAGACCACCGGGCCAGAAACACAGCCAGAAAGAAAGAACCATAGATAGAGTGAGAGTCGGAGTCTGGTTTAAAGACAGCTTAGAGCCCGGCCAGAACTGTGGCCCAAACAATTTCTTAGGCTTTGCATATGGCTAAAAGTGTCGCGTGGTGTAATTGCCAAAGAGCAGTTGCCGCTTGGCCAGGCCAACAACAACAGCAAAAGCAACAACAACAAGACAGTCGAGGCTAATTTACACGCGCAGGTGTCAGTCTGTCGACGGCCCAAAGCGATACCTCGATACGTTAGCCAGGCCAAGACCAAAGACCACAACGAGTGTGGCCCTTTTTTTTCTTCTCTTTTTATTTATTTTTATTTTTTTTGCTGGACTGCGTGTCCGCGTGCTGTTGGCCATAAATTATGGCTTAATTAAACTAAAAACAAAGAAATGTTTGTATTATAGTTAAGTATGCATATTCTCCTCCCTCTCTTCTACACTCCCTCTCTTTCTTTCTCTCTCTGTCTATTGCAATTATAGCTTCTAGCTTCAACATATTAATTAGCTACTTATCGGCAATTAAATCGCGAAATTCCCTACACAGAAAAAATTCCGGAATTCCGGAATAAGACTAATCCATTATCATAAGTTCGATAATCCCGAATCCCAAGTACAAAATACTTGTTTTAAGCAGGATTTTTATAAACAATATTTGGATTTTCGGGATTCTACACATTTATTTTTAATTAGTTCAAATTTCTAAGGCTTTTTTGATTTATTAATACTAAGTCGTTGTCAGTTTCCGCATATTGTCTAAATTTTACAATAATATTCTGAATACATTCTTTAAGAACCCATGCTTAATTAAAGAATTTTAATTCTGAATTTTAGAATGATTTTTTTCTTTTTGTGTAGCTGCAACATATTAATCAGCTGCTTATCCGCAATTAAATCACTGAATCCCCTGCGACAAAGCAATGCACTCTGAAATTGTAATTTTCTACAACTTCCACTTCAATTTCTTCTCTTTTTCCTCTCTCTTCTACTTCTCCGCTTGATAAAGTGGACAATTCGTGGGCTGTCAACGTTGTCGATCGTCATTCGTTGATCGTGGCTCATTGATCAATCAATGAAATGCAATGGACAGCAATGCATCAATTGTCAGTTGATAATTACTCGAAATGAGTTGAAAAAAAAAAGTGTTGACCAGACTTGTGGCATGCCACAAGTGAGTCACAGTTTTGTAGATCAACTTATCAGTTGAAACGATCGTAGGTTAGTTGCCCTACCCAAAAAAAAAGAATCACATTGATGAGAGTTTTGTACAGTGACAAATGTGTGACAACAAATCAAAGTCAAATGATTAGCATCATCTAAATGCGATCATCATTATGCTGATCGCTTCTGGGAAAACGATCAGCGATGATCTATAAGAAATATTTCTATTAACGTAACATTTTATTCCCTTGCTGCTAAAAATCAAAGAGAAAGAGAGAGCAAATAGTTCTCTGATCTATTAACTATAATCGTTGATCGTTGATCAGCGATCTTTCATAAGAAATATTTCTATTAAAGTAATATTTTATTCTCTTGTTGCTAAAAATCAAAGTGAGCAAATAGTTTTCTAATCTGTTAGCTATGATTGTTAATCGTCGATCGTTGATCAGCGATCTTCTTTAAGAAATATATCTGTTAAAGTAATATTTTATTCCCATATTGCTAAAAATCAAAGTGAGCAAATAGTTTTCTAATATGTTAACTATGATCGTTAATCGTCGATCGTTGATCAGCGATCTTCTATAAGAAAAATATCTATTAAAGTAATATTTTATTCTCTTGTCTCTAAAAATCAAAGAGCAAATAGTTCCCTAATCTGTCATCTATGATCTTTGATCGTTGATCTGTGAAGTTGTGCTCCACATTTCGTGGCAACTTGCCGTGTGGTCTCCACAATTGAGCCATCATCAGCGAGAGAGAGGAGAGAAAGAGGGAAACTGCCAGCTTTGATTAACCCAGAAGGCAGCCAGAAGGGTGTGTCATGGCACTCAAGTGCCAAAACATGACATGGCACATGGTGAACTGATCTCCATCTCCATCCATAAAACTGATCCTGCCTGCAGTACGTGTGGCCCGTTGTCGATGTCGAATGGCGAAGCGCCTCCAAAAGTACCAGGAATCAAGCACTCAACGGCTTAAGTGTGCGCCACAGAAATCTTACCTCTTACCAAAAAAAAATGAATATCAAGAAAGAATCAACACACTAAATTCCCAGCCTGTTGAAAGGTAAGGTATATAAAAAAGTCGCACGATCATCGACATGGACACTGTGCGATCTACCGGGCGATCTACCGAACAATCTCTGCCAGCTGCAGCCTCTTAATTTGACACAAAACAAGATCAAATGTCACTCATCATAACTGATGTGCGGTACCCCTGGCAACTCTTACCAGGGTTACCCCTCGCCACCTACAGGACACGCATGCATATGAGCACGATCTCAAGTCTTTGCTTTTTATTCCACTTAAAAATGAGCAAAAAAGGGTATGCTGGTTTTAAGTGAATGTATGTAACATTCAGAAGAAAGAGAGGGAAAGTATGTATATTTTAGATAGAGAGAGGGAGAGCGCTAGAGACGGAAAACTAGGTATGTATGTTCCTGGATGTCATACACAGGGAAAAAATTCGGGATAAATTCACTCAAATGCGGTGTCAAAAGTATTGTAATACCGAATTTTTTAAACCTAGTACAAAATACTTGATTCAAGCACGATTCTTCTCAGCAATATTTTAATAATCAGTGTTCTGTTTATTGTTTTTATATATAAAATATATTTATAGATAAAATATTTTAGCCTTTTTGACTTTTTAATGTTGAATCGTTTCCATTTTATCCACATATTGTCTTAATTTAACAATATCCTGAAAAACAACTTCAAAATTCATGCTAAAATCAAGAAATTTAAACTTAATTTGGGAATGATTATTTTTTCTGTGTAGTAAGTTGGTCAAGTTATTTTTTATTTGGATCGGACCAATATTTCATATAGCTGCCTTAGGAGCTATCTGTCGAAAATTAAGGCTTTGCTTTTTGAGTAATCTTAACCAATTTTACAGAATCTATCAGTCATAAATTATAGTTTAGGTTTATTAGGGTATCTAAGTGCCTTTCCACAGGGTATTCTACTGTCGAGTGTGCCTCGTCTGTAGCCTTTTCCGCATGTTTTTGTGTTTTTGTGTGGTTTTCAGTTAGTCGATGATCGCCTCTTAATATGCAGGCGCGCATGCGTCGACCGACTTAAGACTTGAGACGTTGTCATTGACTTGCAACTGCAACTTGCAACTGTCACTCGTTGGTGGGTCTTTGTCTTTGCACTTGCCCCCAGGTCGCAGAACCCAGATCCCATATTCCAGATGTGAACGTACCCAACTCGAGGGAGGATCTGAGGATCGTGCCTTGCGGTCTGCATTTGCTTCTAATGCGCACGCTCTGTGCATAATTAATGCAACAACCTCGCTACTCGTACAGTGAAACCCTAAGAGACAGACAGAAACCGAAAACTGAAACTGAAAACTGAACCTTCATAATTTTTGGTGACATTTCCTTTTTTCGTTGTTCTTGACTTTTCAGCGACTTCCACAGCCGATTTATGACTTTTCATTTGTATGTCCGACTCGATGCGACGATTCGACGATGCGACTGTCGTCTCGATTAATTGGACCTCCCTGAAAGTTACAGCTACTGTGCATATCATTTTTGGGAAGTGGCAGCAACCGAAAAGGTTGAGGATCTTTGTCGGGGGGAAATGTCGGGTCTCATTTAGAGCTCATTTTTATTATTTAATTAGATTCAATGTGAACTCGACTGATCGACCGACGCGACGCTTCCTACAACTGACTAATTAACTGACTGACTGCGTGAATAATTGATTGACTGAGTGATTGAACAACTGACTGACTGATTGAGAAACTTTCTGGACGAATGACCGATTGATTATGTGAGTCACTGACTCATGTAGAAACTTTCTGTATGATTGACTGATTGACGGAGTGAATGACTGACTGACATGACTGACTGATTGACTGTCTAATTTACCTACTGAATTACTGACCAACTGATTGATGAAATTTTATACCGGTAAGGACTCGAATTGATTGAATTACTGACAGAGGCAGAAACTGTCCGACTTACGGATTGACTGACTGACTGATGACTGACTGCTTGACCGATTGACTGAGCAACAGTCTTAATATCTAATGATTGACTGATTAACAGGCTGACTGACTGATTGATTGACTAAATAATATGCTTTGATTGACTGTCTGACCTTTGAAAAATTTAACTGATTGACTGACTGCTTGACTGACTAAAAGAGAAACTGTCTGACTAAGTGACTTACTTGTTGACTGATTGACCGACTGATTGACTGACTGATTGATTGACTGACAACATAAAAACATATTGACTGATTGACTGATTCGCTGCAGATTGACTGATCGATTGACTGAGTGAATTATAAACAGATTGACTGACTGATTGACCGATTATCGAAATGATAATTTAAAGGGTTTTTTTCAATTGAATAATCCTATAATCGAATGATTGACTTTAAAAACTAGTATTCTAACTGACTAATCGAGTGAATTACTAAGTGAATAATAAACTGATTGACTGACTAACAGAATGACTGCTTATAGGGTTTTCATACTGGGTAACTGACTTACTGACTGAGCGAATAACTGACTGATTGACCGACTAACTAATGGACTAACTGACTGATTGTTATAAAAACTATTTGACTGATTGACTGGGGTGTGTGTGTCATTAAAACAGTAAACAATTGTCCAGGAATATTCTAGGAATATGTGCAACATGTATTCCTCTTCTTCTTCTTCTCCCGCTGTGACCTTGCCACTGTTTTATTTTGTTTTGTGTTGCAGGTTTGCGATTTGTTTGCGGTTCGCATTGTTAATAATTTATGCAAGTAATGTTTTGATTTGTAGCTCAGTTTTTCAGGTGTACACACCCACAAAAACACACAGGAATACTTTGTGGCATGAACAATCCCCCAATGTGCCTCATTCCCAATCCCATTCCCATTCATATTCCCATTTTCATTCCCATTCCCAGACGCAATCAATTTCTGTTTTGACAGTTTCACAGTGTCACCAGGGACTTGAAGTGTGTCTAATTGATGTTTAGCACTGTGATGCATGCCACATGGGGCAGGCAGCTGTTTTGATCTGAAACCAATATCAAACAAGCCAAAAAGGACATCTGCTTGTTGTCCTGGTGACACTTTTATAACACTTTAAATGCTCTCTCTCGGTTTTGCGTTACGTGTTTATTGCCACCTCCAACTTTCAACCCCTTTAAATTGGGGGCAGCTTTTTGGACATGCGTGTCCAATCGCGTTAACGAAAGCTACCAAAGGGTTGCTCCAGGGGGAAGGGGGTAGAAAGGGGGAGAGAGGGGTAGAGATAGACCTCACTTGGGTTGGGTTTGATACAATTAAAATTGCTGCAAATGTGGCTGGAAAATGCAATTCTTGGGTTGGGCCACATCGTTAGATTTTATGATGTGGCTGCCCATAACCTTTGACCCTTCCCCTTACCCTCTATTTCCACTTCCCACTCCCCCTCGCCCTACACTGATAGAAAAAGGGTTTTAGAATCAAGATTTTGTTCAGAGAACTAACAATTTACGCGAGAACATAAAAATTTTAAAGTTAGAAAAAACATCTTGATTTTAAGAACTTTTTAAATAAGACCAGGTTCTTATGAATAAGATAAAAAATTCTTATATTTTCAAGACCATAAATATTAGGAAGTAGAAGAGTGAATGTTCTTATTTTTAGACCAAATAATACTAGATAAAAAGTTCCTATATTTTCTAGATGACAAATATTAGGAAATATAAGAATAAATGTTCCTTTTTATAGACCAAATAGTTTTAAGTACTTAAGACAAAAAATATAAAAATAAAATAGGGCAGGTTTTAAATTTATAATATTTTTATTTTAACATATATACATTTATTTCTGGCTTGTTATTTTTATAAATATTCCTTAAATATTTTTTTCCTAATCAAAAGTGGGACTTGAACCCGCGCTTTGTTTTCAATCTGAATTGGCGACTCTAACCACAGCACCAAGGTACCACAATTGGTTGCAAATGAAAATATAACATATTCATATTTTCCTAACAATTTAAGATTTTTATTTTTATCTTAAGAACTGCAATTTTTTTTAGATTATTATTCTTAGTATCAGGAATTTGGTCTTAAAATTATGTTATTTTAAGTAGAAAATATGCAAGATGAATGTTCTCATTTTAAAAGTTGTTTTTTCAGTGTACCTTCACCTCTATTTCCACTTCCACTTCCCCTCACCCACCCCTCCCCTTACCCTCACACTCACACCCACTTTTCCTTTTTCTAATTGAATTGAAATCGAAAGACACTCGAATCGAGTTAACAATAACCAACTACCAACTACTTAGCCAACTTATTGTATGGCCAACAATAATGGCCAAAAGTATTCACGTTTTGGCAGGTTCATAAACAGTTTCCCCTCCCCAACCTCCTTACTACACTCCTTACCATTTGGTGGCAAGTCAAAGGCCGCCTGGTAAAATGGTAAAATGGCTTGTTTTGCATGTTAACAAGATACTTCCGGGCCAATGGGCCAAAACGGCAGTGTTAGCCAAGTTAGTATGTTGGCATTTGTGCTCAGTGGCAGCTCGACTAACGAGCTCATTCCTATCCACAATGCAAATGAAAATGAAATTTTCACATTTTCATATGTCCCTTAACAACATTCAAGTATTTTTATTGCATAATTAACCCCGCCTTTAAATAAACTCAATGGACTCAACCCGAGAAGGGTATCAAGGGTAGGCTTAATGTTTATTTCGAGATAACATTAAAATTGTTTGGTATGCGGAAAATTCGAAATGATAATATTTAATTATTTTACTTTTCAGCAAAGTTGAAGAAGACAATTGAATTTAGATATAAATTAAGGGTTCTAATTATTTTTAAAGTTAAATTACTTTTCTATCAGCTATTTTAGACATAAGAAGTGCTACAATTTCAATTAAACTTGGCAGGAATATGTCAAACACTTCATTTCTGACATATGTGAATTTAAGCGATTTATCAACACAAAAAAAACATATTTTTCTGTGAAAATTCATTTTAAACCCAATATTTCTGTCTAAGCATTATGAAAAAGTCATACGATTTTAATAAAATTTGGTCAATAACTCCATAACATTATATAATTGGGATATCTTAAGTTTGATTAAGATATCTGCACCGATTAAACAGCTTCTCATAAAAATGTTATGTTCCTATGTCAACTTTATGTTTAGTAGATCGTTGTTAATAAAATTCAGGCAAAATATGAATTTTATTCAAAAATCTTTAAAAGCAAATAAAGTTTTTCATAGTCTGGATCAAATTTAAGAAACTGTTGAATCGAATTTCATTCACATACAGTGGCTCACGGCTTATTTGGCCCACTGCATTTAAAACAATGTTTGATTTTTAATGCTTAATTCCGATATAATAATAATAAAACAAAAATCATTTAATTTAATAAATATTTAACATAAATATAAAAAATATTTTGCATAGGCTCGAACATTATTTAACAAATCTGCATTTAAGTTTTAATTATATCGCCTTTCTATTTAAAGATAAACTCATTTAAAATATTAAACATGTAAGACTAGTGGCTAAAATAAGCTGGGAGACACTGTACATGAGTCTTAAATTAAGATTCTTAAATATATAATATTCTTAGATATATAATCTGAATTTAAGGGTCAATAAAAGAACTGTGCTATAAATAAAAGTTGTAAACTGGCCAATATGACATTGATATTCCCTTGAATGAAGCAAATGAAGATCTTTGACTTGAGTCTAGATCTACACACCTACACACACACACACACACACACACACACACACACACATAAAGTTTATGACTTTGGCTAAAGTACTTGCATATATGGCTCAATAATCAGGCTAAAAGAGACTCATTTAGTCTATCAAGTTATCGGCGTAGTCACTTTTGGCTCCCACGCCTTTTACCACCAACACTTTCAACTTGTTGTTGTTGTCGTTTGTTGTGGTTGTTGTTCTTATTGTTGTAGTTGTTGTTGTAGGCGTAATGAGACGATGGCAATGTCAAATACGCAGATCTTGAAACGTGATTGGCGCTACAAAAACCACGTAGGTGGTCTCTTCTCATCTCTTCTCCTCTCCACAATTACACAGAGAACCAACTGAGGGAGAGGGGAAAGAAGTAGAAGAAGAAGCAGAGAGGGGGAAGAGGATAACCACACCCACACCCACATGCGTATAGCTGTGGATCAATTTGGGGGTAGAAGAGATTTCGAGTTTAAGAAAGAGTCTAAAGATTTGCATGCGCCTGGCTAAAAGCTCATTAAAAGCCCCCACGAATTAGACGATGGCTTATAAATCTTGGCCCAAAACGGGAATCGAGAGGGAAGTGTGATAAGTACACAGAAAGAAAAAAACAAGCTTAAGTTATAAATAAATAATCCTGAATATGGCATGAATTTTTTAAGAAATTATTCTAATAAAAAAGACAATATGCGGATAAAATGGCCTTAAGAATTCTAAAGCCTAAAATTCTTGATTTTAGCATGCATTTTTTAACTATTTATTTAGAACATTATTGTCAAATTTAGACAATATGAGGATAAAAATTAAATAATATTATAACAAATTTAAATTCCTAACTGGAAAAATATGAAAAATTAAGCTTAATTTTAAGCTGGGGGTATTCAAAAATGTAATAATTGATTGAACAGGGATTGGGGAAAACTCAGAAAAACCCAATCTTAAATTCACAATTTAAAAAAGTCACTACTCTTAAATAAAGACAATATGCGTATAAAATTGAAACGACTCGACATTAAAAATTCATAGAAGCCTAAAAAATTCTAAAGCCTAAAATTCTTAATTTTAGCATGCATTTTTTAAGTATTTATTCAGGATATTATTGTAAAATTAGGAAAATGTGCGGATAAAATGGCAACAACTCAATATTAAAAAGTCACAGAATCCTTAAAAAATTTAAGCTAGCTACAAAAAATAAACAGAACCCCTAAAATCAGAACATTGCTGAGAAAAATCGTGCTTGATTCAATTATTTTGTAATTGGTTTAAGAAAATTTAAATTTAATTTAAAACCAATTTAAATTGGTTTTTTTCTAGTATCCCTAACTATTTTTTTGCTGTGTAGAAGCAGACTCAGACCCAGTTCCAGTTTCAATTTCAGTTCCAGATACAGATATAAAGATACAGATACAGAAACAGAAACTGGTAACATCGTTTGTAATGCCGGCACTTGAGCACATTTCGTTGTAACTTTGTGTTTCATTAATAATCCTCAAGCGGAGAATGGCCAAGAGAGAGAAAGAGTTAAGGGAGAAGGGAGAGGGGTAGGGGTAGACACTTCATAAATCTTGTGTCGCATAATTACAGTTAAAATTTATAAGCTTATCTCCTTAGCCGCAAATTTATTAGCGTGTTACAAGGCGCGACGACGACGATGCTGCAAAACGGACGCTGCAGTTCGTCAAAGTCCAATGATGTCGTTGTCGGCATTGTCTGAGAAGCAGGAGGAGAAGGAAAAGAGAGAGGAGAAGGAGTACACTGAAAAAAAAGACCAACTTCTAAAATCAAGAACATTCATCTTTAATATTTTGTTCATAAACTAAGACCATTTTAAGACCAAATTAATAAATCTAGGAATATTAATCTAAAAATTCGCAGTTCTGTAAGAATAAAAAATTTAAAATTGATAGGAAAATATAAATATGTCATATTTAATATGGAGATAATAATGACAACGTGGCGCTCTGATTAGAGATGCCGATTCAGATTGATATTTAACAAGTCAAGGAATCGAAATCCGCTCTAGTCAAAGAAAAAAACATATAATCGGAATATTTATAAAAAAAAAAAATCTATAAAATAGTTTAAATATTAAAAAAAAAAATTTATTTAACACACCTGCCTTATTTTTTTATTTTTGGTTTGAGAACTTAAGACTGTTTGGTCTTTAATTAAGAACTTATTCTAATTTGGAATGTTCTTAAAATCAGGATTTTTTAGACCAAATTTCTTGGTTCTGAGACCAAAATCTTGATTTTTATTTTTATTATCAGTGTAGAGAGGAGCAAGAGAAGCTGGGAGATGTTTTGAAGTCACTCTCGCGCTCATTATGGCCAAGTATCGAAAAATGTGTATTTAAAACGGCGTGAAAAACAATTTGTTGCCAATTTTATGACGCCTCGCGTCTCAGCCACAACTCATCTGCCACAAGGAGGCAAGTGAAGTGAAGTGAGAACCAAATTCAACTCTCTGGACTGCGGTCGAAAGCGGACCGAAAGCGGCCCGAAAGCGGTACTAAGTGTCAACCCCATAGATTTATGCGTATTGTCTTTTTTCGGGTTACTTGGGCTCACATTCCGGGAAGCCTAGTGAGCTGGAGTCTGGAGATGGAGACTGCGAATGGAGACTGGGAATGGAGAGTGTCGATTGGGGACTGGGAACTGGAGGAAAAGGCTGCTCTACCGACTGCCAACCGACTGCCGAACATTAATCATTGGGGGCCAGGCCAACACTTTTTGCGGCAGCTCTCGAGGCGTTGTAATGTGCCCTCAACTCGATTCTGAATCTTTCTCTCTCTCTCTGGACCTCTCTCTCTCTTAACACTTCCCTCTCCCTCTCTCTCTGGCGGGATTAATGTACGCGCGCAAGGTATTTTGAATGGGCTTTTTATGGTCACATTTATTGAATTTATAACGTAATTTACTCGCGCCATGACTCATGCTTAGAATTGTAGAATCCACTGTGGAACATTTCATACACTACTACCAAAATTGGTAGATTTATCATAAGCAACTTCCTTGAATCACATATTTTTATTTAAATATAAAGAATAGATTTTTTATTGGTTTATCAAATAATTATTTTATTTGAATTAATTTGTGAAATTAATATCACTTTTTATTGTTGGCTTAGTATATTTTTTAATTTATTTAAATTTTTCTTTATATTATAGGCTAATCAAGTTTTTATTTTTTGTAGTCTTTTTTTATTAAACCATTTTTTATTTAGATATTACTGTATACTTTACTTATTTATGTGTATACATAAATATGCATACAACAATTTTACTCTCGAATTCAGTATATTGAGTAAAGTATTAAACTTAATGGAATATGAGAGCTTTACAAAACGCCTCCAAAATATTATAAATTTTACAGATTGGTAAAGAGCAATATATATTTTTTTTAATATCGATATTTGGTTTTTCTTTAATAATTTTTCTTTTTCATAAATTCAAGTAAAAATTCTTTATTAAAAGTATTTTTATGAATTAATTTTTTCCTTTTACAAAAATTTAATAAAAAATTCCATATTAATATTTAATGCTTTGGTTTTACTATGTAATTTTTCTTTTTCATAAATTTTTATTAATTTTTGTCTTTAACATAAATTTAACTAAAAATTCTATATTAATATTTAATAAAATCCAAAAAAAAATAAATTTAGTCTTAAAACTAGTACTACATTTTTCCATGAAGTGACAACTAAAGTTTCACGTTCCACCGTCCACAGTCCACACACGTTCCACAATCCACCTCCAGCTTTCAGCTTCATTTACTGTCTTCAGTTTCGAAATTGGCGTTCAATTCGTGGCGAGGGCAATAAAAAATTATGCTTAAACAAAATACTCAACTATAAATTCAACAAAATATTACTAAACTTAAATTGACTTTTTATGAAGTCATCTCTGAAGCACGAAGCGCGTGCCATAAAAATTCACTTAACACACAACAACTCCCACACAAAACACACACAATATTCCTCGATCACTGACTCTTCCCTGCCCATTCCCTACCACTTCCCTCTTCATGCATTTACTCTCACTCTCAATATTTTAATCCTCTCTTTCATTCAGTTGGCCTTTTGTTAAATTCACGCCTTGAATTCGCTTCAATATCACAACAGAAAATTGTCACCAACAATGAAACTCAAAACCAAACTGTAAATCATTCGCAAAATTAAGATGTTTGCTCAGAAATTGTTTTCTTTTTTTTATTATTTGTTGTTGCTGCTGCATGACAATTAATATTTCTCAAAAATTCTCTCGATTTGTTACAGTAGATAACGGTACCACACTCATACTGTTCCCAGGGTTGCACAGTTCCTTTTGAGATAAAGTAATAAGTGTATTCTACAAAAAGGAAACATTTCCGACGCAATAAACCACATAGATATTTTGAATATCAACTCGGATTTCAGTGAAATTAACTGCATGAATTTTTGACCGCTATTAGAAAAGTTAAGCACAATTTCTGAATCATCCACAAATTTTTGGAAATATTTAACCAAACAAATTCATTTGCAGTATCAAAAAATAGATCATAGAATGATTAAAAACACAATCCACAAGGAAATCGGTTCAGTTCTGACAAAGTTATGACAGTGTGAATTTTTTTGAAAAAGTGTCAAGGGGTAAATATGGAAAAGTCGACTGTAATAGAAAAAAATCAAATTTTCTAAGTGAATAAAATTCTGATGAGGATAAATAATAATAAAATTGACATTCCGCAAGGACATTGGTTTAGTTCTGATGAAGTTATGAGAGTTTGAAATTCTGAAAAAGTATCAAGATATAGGAAAAATAGACACTGATGGAAAAAAATTTAAATTTTCCATTAAATAAAATTCTAATGCAGAATAAATTTAAAATGTTAATGTTAAAGAGAGAGCGCATTAAAGATGTAGTGCAGTTACAGTGATTGCTATTTATCTACGCATAAATAAAGAAAAGCGACATTTTAAATTAAATCCATTTTCGTTTCTAATATTGTTTAGATAATATTATTGAAAAGTTCGCATATGGTAATATTTAATATTCCCTGCACATTTGATCCACTTGGGTTCCAGGTTCCACATTAGCTTCATCATCATCATGCTCGTAATTATTCGACTATCGCATTTTTTGGCGTCTCGCACTGTCCTCATCCTCAACATGACAGACACTTTTAACACCTACGCGACGCTGTCTGCGAGTCGACGTTGTCGTTGACGTCGCTGCACTTCAAGCAAAAACTTAAAAAGCGCCGTCGCACAGTGGGTGATTTTAACAATTTAGCGGAATTATATTAATAACTCAAAAATATTTCTATCTATGTTTATAAAACTCTTTGTCCTCATTCACTGACACATATTTTATTATATATAATTACCCAAAACCCCATCAAAAAACATAATTTTTATTATATTATGTTATTTATTTTGTTTATTCTTAAAGTTAAATAATTAATTTTTGTAATAAATAAATTTTAAAATAAACAAATTTTTTTTTAAATTTTTTAATCTTCCTTAAAATTTTTAGACACTTAAAAAAATTTATTTGGAGTCCGTACTCCAATTCGATATCAATTTATTCGATTAAACGAAAAATTAATCCTTTTTTAAATATAAAAATCTTGATTAAATTCCGATAGCGGAGCTCTATTGCCCACTGTGCGTCGCCAAGGTGTCAATTTGCGCCGTTGGCATGCCAGCTCACACACAAACACACACATATACACACACATCATACACACATTACATACACACACTCTTTTTATTTTGTATGATTTTTCTTTTTTTGTGTTTTGCGCGTCGTTTGTTGATTTTTTCTGTATGCAAATTTAATGGCTAAATTAGACAGAAAAACGTTAAGGTTTCGCTTTTGGTCTGGGCCAACGTTGGAGTATTAGGCGTGATTATGGGCCAAGATTGCCTTCAAGCATCATTTGCATAATGAATTTAATGCGATTGTAATGCCAGCAATTGTCGATCTGAAATTTCCAACTTCCCAACGTCCCGATCTTCCGATCTCTCGATTTTTAATTCAATTTTATCTTGATTGTGGCTTTCATTAATTGAGTAATTAATGCCGACGCCCACAGTTCATTATTAAAGCTGATAACAAGATCTCAAAACTGGCTAAAAAGGAGACCACCTACTTGGCCAATTCGATACGGAATTAAAAGCAAATAATTATATGTATAATTTAAATGTTTATTAAATTATGTATTTTATTTATGAACATTTTTTGTTGTTTTTGTTGCTGTTGTTGTTGTTTTTATAATTTATTATACAAACACACGCAGCCGCATAATTCCAATTGGAATCCCACTGCTGCTCCAATTGGAAGTTGGGTTCGCGTGCACCAAACGTGGGGACTAGAATATTTTACAACTTAATTGTTGAGCAACTTTAAGCACTAAACTTACACGCTACACTATAAATATTAATATTAATATTTATATTATTTTTATAATTATTAATATTGCTCTATGATGGCTCTGCCGACGCCGCTGCCGACGCTGCCGCTGCTTCCTGCAGCTCCTGAAGTTCCTCCTCCTCCCGCGTCAGCGGCACCGTCGAATGATTGTAGAGTCCTTGGGCCATCAGCTGCAATGCCAGAGGATTCTTCGTACCGCTCGACTTTTTCAGCTTGGCACGTTTATTCTGAAACCAGATTTTGATCTGCGCCTCGTTTAGGCCAAGTTCACCGCTCAGCTGTTGGCGACGTTTCTCCGTCAAGTAGCGATTCTCATTAAACTCATGCTGCGAGAGGGAGAACGAAAGTGAGAGAGACAGAGCATGAGTTATTGGTACACTGATACAGAACAATTGTGTACTGGATGCAATTGTTTTTAAAGTATAATCCAAAGGCCGAAATAATTAAAGATGTCATCGTATTTAGTGTAGTATGAATTGTTAATTACATTATTAATTTTGTGATCCATGCATCTTATTTGAATAATATTTTTAGCGTATAATCCACAGTCCGAAATAATTAAAGATGTCATAATAATAAGTGCAAAATAAATTAAAGATGTCTTAATATTAAGTGCAAAATAAATGGTTAATTATATTATTACAAA
Source organism: Drosophila kuntzei (assembly GCA_035042165.1). Taxonomy (NCBI): domain Eukaryota; kingdom Metazoa; phylum Arthropoda; class Insecta; order Diptera; family Drosophilidae; genus Drosophila; species Drosophila kuntzei. The sequence continues at coordinate 2,794,637 of JAWNLU010000634.1, read as the reverse complement.
ATATATTAGTAAAAAAAATAAATTAACAAATTCAAATTTAAAAAAAATTTTTAGTTTTGCGAAGAAATATAAATTTTAGTACTTAAAATAAGCAAAACCATCTAGTTTATAAGATTACAAATTTTGAACTCTTTTTTATAATTATTATATAACAAAAAATATTTTTTTAATCATTATTTTTAATATTATAAAATGTTTTTATTTTATATAAATTAAGCTTATTAAAAATGAGCAAAAAAAAGGGTTTCATGGTTTTGTGTGAATGTATGTAACAGGCACAAGGGGGCGTGGCAGCCCCATAAAAAATGTATATTCTTGATCAGTATGAGATCAAGTTTGTTTTTAATTTTGGATTGGAACACTATATCATATAGCTGTTAGAGGAACGATCGTTCAAAATCAGACTTTAGTATGAACAACTATTTTATATATTTTAATATAAATATATTGTTGTTGTTTTTGGATATTATTTTGTCTTATAAGTTCTGACAAAATTAAGTTTAAGTAGGTTTACTATATCATATAGTTGCCATAGGAACGATCCGTCGAAAATTAAGTTTAAGCTCAAGAAACTTTTTTGTTTTTTGAGATATTTTAACCAAATTGACAGAATATTCAACTGAGTTGGTCTTATACAAACTGACCAAAGTTGCTTTAAATCGGTCAACTATATTATATAGCTGCCATAGGAACGATTATTCTAAAATTTAGAATGAGTATACAAATTTTTGTTGTTTCTGGAGTTATTTTAATCAAACTCTTTCGTCTTATACAATCTGACCGAGAATTTAGTTTAAATCGGTCAACTATATTATATAGGAGCGATCGTTCGAAATCAGACAATAGTATGAACACTTTTTTATATATTATTTGAATATTTTGTATTGTTTCATACAATCCTCATCAAATTTGTTTCAAATCGGTTCCCTATATTATATACGAAAAATGTGGTTTAAAATGTGAATGTGCCTGTTGTTTCTATTATGTTTTCCATGACTGTAGCTGTCATAGGAACGGTTAGTTGAAAATTAAGAAAATGAGTATGTAAATAGTAGCCCCTTATTTAATGATTGTAACTTCGAAACTCACCTTCAGTCGCGCCAGCTGCGTGCCACTAAATGCGGTACGTGGTCGTTTATCCTCCGGCACATTGTTGCAGCCGGAGTTGCCATCCGGATCGGACTTGTCGCCGCTTCCCGCGCTGCCCGCGGCGCTCGACGCTGTTGGCTTCTTGGGTTTGCGGGTTCGCGGACCTGCAGAGAGGGAAGAGGAAGAGAGAGAGAGAGAGGGGAAGGTCATAAAAATTCCACGACGCACATAATGGCAATAACATGACTGGACTCGGTTTCTGGACCCTGTTTTCTGATTCCTGTTGCCTGTTTTCTGTTCCCTGTTCTCTGTTCTCTGTTTTCTGGCCAACTCATTGCGCACACATAAATCCTGCTGCTCATATATGCACTGCTATTTTGGCCAGCAATTAATTCACATTTAAATGCGTTCTCAGACAACCCCCTGACTACTCTATTGCCACAACCACTGCCATTTCCACTGCCGTCAAAACAATTAAAGTTTTTGGAAAATTTGCGCGCGTCATTTTGAAAAGTAATCAACGCAATGACTTTTCACTGTGGCTAATTTTCCGTTCAACCCCCAGAAGTATTCTCTTCCCCCCTCTTAACTGTCACACCCCGCTCCCCCCTCTGACGGACGCCCCTGTCAACGCCTTTCTCAACTTGAGTTGTCTTCCTTTTAATTAACAGCAATGGCAACAGACAAGCGCAGAGAATCAATGTCTCAGATATCTCATCCCATCTCAGCCTCCCACCACGCCCACTTTTCCTACACAAAAGTTTTTCCCGGGGCGAGGTATATCGAATTGGGGGGGATAAAACGCAAATATTCAAAGCTCAAGTCGTTAAAGGGTTTTCCACAAAACTTGGCAAAAGTTGAACTCATTTCAAGAAATTGTTGAACTGAAAATGAAGCAATTATGAGGTTTACTAATGGACATTTCTGGGCATCCCGAGTGACCGCAACTTGTTGTGGTCTTCAAGACCGAAAATATTTTGTAATTTAAGCCAACATTCGTCATAAGAACTTGTTTTTGGCGCATTTATTACAATTCCTTCGTTAGGTGGTAGTTTTTAAGGGTCAAATGTTATAGTAATAAATTCAAGACATTTAAATACATATAGATTTGGAAACTACCCGAAGAGACAGCAGCATCTTCCTGTGTTTTCTTCTAACTATAGTATTTTTTGAATTAAATAATCACTTTCCACTTGTATACATTTTTAAAAAGTTGTTTGATTTCATCAGGAATATAATTTTGATTATAATTGAAAAACTACATTTATTATGGAAACTAAATTTTAAATTTTTCAAAATATTCCCAACTTAATTTTGAAGAGGAAACAAAGCTTTTGAAACTCTCAACTCACATAATTTGTTTGAAATTCGACCAATTTTCATATGTATTATCTTTCTGAAAGTGATTCTTGTATCTACATTTATTCTGCAAGTAAAATTAAAAGCAATAGTTTTTATTTCAAATTTTTCTATTATTTTTCTAATTTTTCCTCAAATATTTTTGGATGGGAATACATTTCTTTTGAGCTAGCAACCGTCATAACTTTATTAAAAATCAATCGATTATCTTTCTGAACATTTATTCTGAATATCATTTTATGAAAAACTGTTCCCAAAATTTTCAAAATATTACTCCTGGTTCTAATTAATAAAGTTTTTAACTTAGAATGTGAGTATTCGATAAAGTTTTTAAATTAAAAGAATATGAGTTTTGTAAATTAAAAACATTATTAAAACATTAAAAACTCATCTGATTTAAGGCAGGACTCTAAATTTATTCTGTTTACAACTTTTAATTAAAAAAAACAAAATTTTACGATATTTTTTCAAAGCGTTTCTTAAGCCTCCATTTGATTTTTTTCAAAACAAGTTTTCTAATACACTTTTCTATAAATTGTATTACTCCATTGTATGTCAGTCAGTCAGTCAATCAAAATATATTTATATATAGATTTATACTTAGTTCATAATTGTCCATTTTCATATTATCAAAGTCTTCTTTATCCAAACATCGTGTACTTACTTCGACCTGCAATGAAAAAGAAAGAAAGAAAAACATTATTAAATTTGTTTTTTGTTAAGTTTTTTTAAGCAAACAGTTGAAAATTAAATTGACTTTTAACGCGAATCAATAAAGTATCGAAAATTGATTAAATTCCACGACGCCAGCCAAAGTTTTTCCACGGAGGGACAAAAACGTGCAGGAATTCCCGGAAACTCAATCTCAAGACGAAAGCCCAAGGTTCAATCTATTTTTTAGAATTGGCTGTTGTGTCCTTTCGTCGTTTCAGTTGGTTGCAACAACCTTCAAAACAAATGTACCGACACTAATGGCAACCCTGGTCATGCCCCAAGTTAAATCGTTGGAAAAATTGAACAAATCAATTTTGTCAACAAAATGCCGACGTGAAATTAAACCAAAAACATTAACAGTGCCTGCACGTGTTCAAAGAACTCAGAAGGGGGTACACTGAAAGAAAAGCTGTACACATTTAAAGTCAAGAACAATTAACTTTCATATTTTGTTGTTAAAATAGGAGCATTTTAAGATAAATTAATTTTTTTTAAGAAAATTCATGTTACTAATGTTAAGAATATTAATCTAAAAAATCGCAGTTCTTAATATTAGAATATATTACCTTAAATTGTTATGAAAATAAGAATATGTTGTATATTCATGTGTAAGGAACATGAAATTTCATGTGTAGAGAATAGGGAAGGAATTAAGGAATTAATAGAGGAATTATTAAAGGAATATTAAAAAAAAACAATAAAGCAAAAGAAAATGTATAACAAAAAAAAATACCAATAAAAATATTATAAATTTAGAAAACGGCTTTATTTTATTTTTTACTTATCGTCTTGAGTATTTAAAACTATTCGATCTATAAATAGTAACAGTTATTCTTATATTAAATTTACTTTGTGATCTTGAAAATATAAAAACATTTTATCTAGTAGTATTTGGTCTATAAATAAGAACATTTAGTCTTATATTTCCTAATATTTGTGATCTTGAAAATATAGGAATTTTTTAAGAGCTTGTGATTTTTAAAATTTTTCTAAAATCAACATGTGTTTTCTAACTTAAATAATTTTATGTTCTCGACACATTTTTAGACTAAAATTCTTACTTCTGTGACCAAAAACTTGATTTTACAACCTTTTTTTCTCAGTGTAGGGCTTGAAAAGGAAGGGAAGTCAGGGGGCGTGACTGTTGAGGTGTTATCACGGTTTTAAATTTCACACGCAGACCTTGAAAACTGTCAGACAGCCAGGAGACGATGTCGACAGCGACTTGAAATTTTTCCTCGTCATTCTCAAAGCGCAGAGAGAGTGAGAGGAGAGAGAGGGGAAGGGTTTGGGAAGGGGATGGGAAGAGAAGGCACAATCATCCCAGGAAAACAACACTTGGAACGCATGTTAACGTTCAGATAAGCCAAGGGCACAAGTTGCAAGGACATTGCCAAGGGGTTGCCACTTTTGGCAGGTTGCCAGTTCCTGTTTCCGCCCCTACCACCCACTCCCCTCCTCTCCCTCTCTCCCCTCCCTTACCCACCCCCAACCTACACTTAAAAGCTGCAACAATTGCTAAGCGTTAAATCTGTTGCTATTTTTCTCGACCTTTTTTTTCACTTCCCTTTTTGTTGTTGTTGTGGAAATTTGTGATTTATAGCGTGTTAAATTTTTCATTGCTTTCTGCTCAAATTTGACACAATAAAAGTTTCAATGTTGTCCTTTTGATGCTGTTAAGGGAAAAGGGAAAAGGGGGAGGATTCACTGACTGGTGTGGACAGAGGGGGAGGATTTGGCAAATTGGCTTTAATAGAAATTATATGAACTCAATCAACAGCAATTTGATTAAGGAAAAAAGAGTACAGATTTGGAAAAAAGGTGGGTGAGTGAGAAAAAGAGGGCAGATACATATATAGTAAGAAGTTAGACAGAGCAAGTCAGAAAGCTTAATAGGTCTAGAAAGACTGAGATTTAGAATAACATACACGATTACAAATAACTAGCTCACTAAATCTATAATTTAATTTTACTGATTTAAAAAAAAGACCAGTTTCCATATCTTTTGGTTTCTTCTTAAATGAGATTTTACTCTTAAGTTAAAAAAAATTTTTATGAAAATATAAGTTTCAAAATATAGGTTTTAAAAAAAAAAAAGAATTTTTTCTGAAATTAGAGCGAATTTTCTCAATTTGAAATAGTTTTTGCTGAATTCTATATAGGAGATTTTTTTCTTTGACTTTAAAGCGAACTTTCCATTTTTACCCTTAAGTTCAAAGTTTTGAAAAAATTGAGTTTTTGAAAAAATTAATTTTAAAAACCAAATATAAAAAATATAAGGCGAGCTGTGTAAATATTTTCGATTTGTTCTTAAGAGCGGCATTACCTTTAAGTTTAAAATACAGTATTGAAGATATTTTACTGGTTGGAAAAATTAATCTTTAAAAAAAAATGATAACAATAATGAGTTTCAGATAAAAAAAATATCATTAAAAGTTTATAGCTGGAAAAGGAAACTGAAAAATCAGGCATCGTATACACCAAAAGCTCTGCTTATTAACTGGACTCATAAAAAAAAGGTAACTAGACTTGAATAAAAAAAGAACGACGAAAACAACAACAACTGATCGACTTAACATGCACACTAACAACTTGGTACGCATTCACATAAATTGTTTTCATTTGCAGAGCTCATCATAAAACAACAACAACAACAACAGAGACAAGTTAACAAAATGCGGCAACTAAAAAATAAAAAAAAAACGGGAAGATGTCTTCATCATCGGTTGTTAAACGCAATGACCCAAGTTGGTAAGAGAGCTGCTGCCAACTGCCAGCTGCCAACTGGCAACTTGGCCAACAAAAACAACAACAACAAAAACCAAGTCAGTGTCCAAGTCGAGGCCAAGTCCGAATTCGAATCCGAGTTGGAGACGGAGTTGGAGTCAAAGTCGGGCATATGTTTAAAATAAGCGCATTTGTTTTATTTATGCTTAACATGAGTTGCAAATGCCAAAAACAGTCGACAGCCTCCTCCTTTTGGCCAACACGAACAGTCAACGGCAACGGGCAACGGGACTGCGAGTGTGTAGTTAACCAGGCTAAGACTCTGGCCAAGATGAGTTACCATTTTGGCAGCAACTGAATAAACGTGAATGAGTCTGCGCAATTAAATGTTAAAGCCAAGACAAAAGGGGGAAGTTACAATTCCTTCATTACCCCTCCCACTGAGGTGTGATTCTATACACTGAAAAAAAATATATCTTATCCTAAATTCATCCTGAAGATATTTTTTGTATATAAACGTAATCAAAAAAAAAATAAAATAAACAAAAAATAAATTAAAAATATAAAAAAATAATTAAAATAATAAAAAAATGAGTTTCACTAATAAAAAAAATTAATTACAATAATACAAAATAATAGAATTACAGTTCATAAGTACTATAATTAAAAAAATCGCTTTACATTTCTTAAATATACATTTTTTTATTTTAAAAAGTATTTTTCTGAAATAAGAACGATTTTTTTCCCATATTTTTAGATTTTTCTTTATTGTTTAAAATGTTCTCAATTAAAAGGCAATTGATTTTTAAGAGTCGATTTTCTTGAATATAGAGAATAAATTTTCTAAGTGTAGATTCTCTTTTCCTCTCTCTCTCTCTCTCTCTTTCTGTTTCTATCTCTTACCTCACTCAAAAAAAAGTCCCAGCGATCGCAACTGAAATTGACTTATAAAGATCTCAAACTAACGGGCCACACACAGCCAAAAAGAGATCCGATGCCGTCACAGGGGAGCCTACATATAAAAGCCCCTTTGCCCCCTTGCCCCCCTCGCTCTTGGCCTGGCCAGAAGAACCAGCTGGTTAACTTGGCTTTTAGACAGCGTCTGAGCCGCATGTAAGCGATATGTTTGACAGTGTCGATGGGATATTGCTTCAGTTTTCTTCCCTCCTCTCTTCCCTCTTCTCTCTCTCTCTCTCTCTCTCTCTGTCTCTTGTTGTTGAGGGCCAAGTTGATATCGGATCTGTTGTTGGACAATCTAATGATCAGTCAGCTCATTAATAAGACATAAAAGCAACACGTTGCCAGGGAAATTAACGCACTGACGAAAAGTGAAAGTTCGATTTATAATCAGTTAAGATCAATAGATGGAGAGAGAGAGATGGGGAGGGGGAGAGAGATGAGGAGGGGGAGAGAGAAGTAGAGTTAAAGAGAGACAAGAGCTTCCTTATCTGAGCCTCACTCTTGTTCTTGTAGAGATAGAAAGAGAATTAGAGACAGTGTTAGAAATAGAAATAAAGAGAGAGAGAGAGAGAGAGAGAGAGAGAGACAGGAATTGAGGTAGGAAGTAATATAAATAAAGGGAAGCATAAAAATAAAAATATAAGACAGAAAATATAAAATAGATAGAAAAATATTCATTTTAAAGAAAAATAATAATAAGAGAGAGACACAAAAAGTGCACAGAGAGAGAGAGAGAGAGAGAGAGAAACAGAGATAGAGTAAAATATTCTGATCTGATCTGATCTACAAATCTGTAAACTGATCCCAATCTTATATCTACATAATATCCCTCAACAATTTCCATTTTCCCAATTGACAACTCCCACAAGAAAGAGAAGCTCAAGTTGGCTGCTGCCCGCCGCCGTCGCCAGAGGGCGCTTTCCTGCAGTTGAGTTGAATTGACAGGCAAATTAACGCTGCGGTTGACTGTGATTATCGATTGCCGACTGTCGATAGTTGATTGTGAATTGTAGATTGTGGATTGTGAATTGCCGACTAAGCAATTGTCATGAGCAATGATGATTGATTGACTGATTGATTGATTGACACGTCGATTGATTTGATCGCACGTTAATTGAAATGATTGACAGTAGCTGTGTCAAGTTGTAGTCATAAGTCACAGTGTCTGCAAATAGTATACGTACAGTCAAAGACTGACAAACGATGGCAAGAAGAGACCAGAGAGTTAAAAGCTGTCAACGCTTTTGTCTATCGCTCAATCTACACTTGACTTGGCTCAAATCACAAATAGTTATTTAGCCAACTTGTCTTCTTCTTCTTCTTCTCCATTTTCAACTTCTTCTTTGTCTTCTTTGTTGTTGGCATTTTCCGCTGACGGACTTGCAACGTTTTGTGGCAACATTCCAGCGCATAATTTGCGCTGTCATATGAAAATATGTATTTAGATACATTTTTAATTGCTTTATCAATATTGTTGTTGTTGCTGCCTGTTACCTGATTTGCATTTAAGCCAGCTTTGCATAGCAATTGGCCAACTTGTTATGTCTGCCTCAAAGTTGCGCCTTTCTTTCATCCTCCGCAACATCAATTTGATTTGATGTGCCTCGTTGTGTGAAAGGCGTCAAAACATGTGGCTAAAACTGATGTCGGCTTAAAAGGAAAGTGAGGCGAACCTTAAGACTGTCAACTTGGCCAACTGCAACTTACAAATTTATACAGCTTAGGACAAACTGAAGTGAAGGGGCAAATAAAGTATATAAATAAAATATGTTTTAGAAATTCTAAAAATGTTCTATAATTCATTTTAAATTGGTTTTTATCTCAACATTTTTTTATTATTATTATTATTTTTATTATTATTTTTATTATTATTTTTATTATTATTTTTATTATTATTTTTATTATTATTTTTATTATTATTTTTATTATTATTTTTATTATTATTTTTATTATTATTCAAGTGCTACTATTTTTACATTACTTTAATTTTTTAGCACTTAATTTTCCTTTCGCCCACTGCTTTTAGTCGTGAATAAATATATTAATTAATTTATGCCAGAGATTTGAATTTAATTTATGTTTTTTTGAATTAATTTTTCATTATAATTAAATGTTTGACAATAAATAAATATAATAAAACTTAATACAAATTTTTTAAATATCTTCCTTATTTAAATAAAAGTTAAATAAGATAAGTTAAAAAAAAGATAAATATAAATATCATTTTATTTGAAGAACCAAAAATGCATTATATAAATTATAAAAAATCATTTTCGTTTAAAAAATGTAAATATTAAAATATAAATAAATATAATTTTAGCTGAAGAACTAAAAGTGCATTAAATAAATTTCAAAATATCATTCTTTATTAAAATAAAGTTAAGATATTTAAATAAAAATAAATATCATTTTATCTGAAGAACTAAAAATGCATTATACTAATTTTTAAAAATCTTTCTTATTAAAAAAGAAGTTAAATAAATAAAAAAAAATAATTAAAAAATTATTTTCATTTAAATAAAAGTTAAATATTAAAATAAATATCATTCTATATAAACTCAAATAAAAGTAATAAAAGAAATATATCGGTACTAAAAACGCATAAATTATTTAAGAAAGCATTCCTATTTAAATAAAAATATGTATAAAGATATCTAAAGTGTCTACAAGTCTCAATGTTCCCCGCGTATTTCTAGCTAACCAACTTCACACTCCAATGTGGCAAAGTGGAACTCAGAAGATTGCAATGGATCGGTTTCAATTTCACATACATATGATTAACATTGATTGGGTTCATGATGGGTTAAAGTCGGTTGAGGAGCAGAAGGAGAATGAGGAGAAGAAACTGAGGAGACCGCACAAGAAAACAAATTGTAAACCGCATTTTCCGCTGATATTAGCAAACAATTTCATTAAGAAACCTGCAATCGATACACGAGACGCCAGTTAAGAGCTAAAAAAAAATAAAATAAAGGAGGCAACAACACATCAGGTGGCTGCAAATTGTTGGCGACATCGATCCGACTACGAGCTGAGATACAGTATCTTGAAAAAGTATCTGTATCTGCAAAACTGGCCTAATAGACTCGTTGCACTGCTTTTTTCTCGTTATTATGATTTTCATTTGTATTTATTTTTGCAATTGAGGTGTGAACATTTTACGCTTCCATGGAGATTTGGTCTAAATGCATTTGTTGACTGTCTGTGTGGGGGCTTCACTTTTATGGCCTCTCAATTAACGCAATCTTCGAGTGCGTTTATTCACTTGGAATTCGAAATTCGAATAAAAATAATAATAAAAAATAGTAATAAAAATTGTTGCCCACTTTCACCATTAATGAACACATCAGATCTACACTGAAAAAAAAGACCAACTTCTAAAATCAAGAACATTCATCTTAAATATTTTGTTCTTTAAATAAGACCATTTTCAGACCAAAATATTAAAACTAAGAATATTAATCTACAAATTCGCAGTTCTTAATGTAAGAATTAAAAATCTTAAATTGTTAAGAAAGAAAGTCGAGGGATCGAAGCCCGATCTAGCCAAAGAAAAAACATATAATGGGAATATTTATAAAAATAAAATAAATCCAAAAAAAGTATAAATATAAAAAATATAAAAAAAATTTTAAAGTTTAAAAAACCTGCCTTTTTTTTATTTTTGGTTTGAGAATTTAAGACTGTTTGGTCTTAAATTAAGAACTTATTCATATTTGAAATGTTCTTAAAATCAAGATGTGTTTACTAAATTTAAAAATTTTATGTTCACGACGCATATTCCAAAATTCTTAGTTCTGAGATCAAAATCTTGGTTTTAGAACATTTTTTTTCCGTGTACAGATCTTTAGTTTTAAAAAGAGACCACCCCAAAAGTTTAACTTGTTTACGAGTATTTGTTGCGGTAGTCAAAATAAAAGCAGTTCTCACTCTACAGTCTACACTCTGTAGTCTACAGTCTACACTCTCTGATCTTTAGTCTAAACGATCGCTTTGACTATTTGCCTAATGAATATTAAGATTAGGAGCGCGTTCAAAGCATTGTCGAGACAAAAACAACGATCAACTTTTGACCTACCTGAGAGTTAAGTCTGACGATCGGTCGATCGGTTGATCGGTTGATCGTTTTGCCTGGCGTCAGGCCCCCGAAATAATTTGTAGATCAATAAATGTTCGCTTTATGGCTCTATTAGTGGCCCGTTCTACGCTTCATGCTGATAGCTTGCCCCCGAAAGCTGCACATTTTAATTACGATCATCGTGTGGAGTCTTCGCGAGTCTTCAAATTGAAGTCAGGGCCAAAGACAAAGACAGAGATGAAGAAGAGACAAGAGTAGAGTGAAGAGTAGAGAAAACAAATATGCGAATAAGTATGTTCACACCATTGCCCACCCAACATTAACATCAATCTTCCACGGATCAAAGATGCAAAACACTTGAGGACCACACCGATGATCATGATGACGCAGACAGCTCAAAACACAACGCCGACACACATCACAATGATTACGTTTGATCACGATGATCATCATCATTAAGAGAATGATCATGATCATTATGATGATGATCGCACATGCGCATTGATGCAGAAGACGACGCGACGATCAAGACCAAACGAAGACATAAAGACAGACAAAGTTTCAGTCTCAGTCTCAGACTGAAGACGGAGACGGAGTCGCAGGAGAAAGAGAGAGAGAGATCACAGTCCAAGCTACGGAGTTGCCGAGTATCACTGTCTGAACTTGGGTTTGGCTCTGGGTCACTCACTGGAAGCTTCACAGCTGCCCTACAATTTAAAATATAGGCTATATGCGAAGTATAAAAGATACAAATTAAACTAGAGTCAACTTATTAAAGAACAATTAAAATTCTTTTAAAATAAATCAAGTTATCCTGAATATCAGACCGAGGAGCTCCATTAACAGAGTGTAGTGTATACAAAAATTATTAAACAACATATTCAAGTATAAAATCTCCAGAGAAAAATTAATTTTAAATAAATTCTACAGTCGTATAAATTCTTCTTCTATTAGTCGTATAAATAAATTAATTAATTTAAAGCTTAAACCGTAGATAAATAAATATAAATATATAAAACAAAAGAATCAGAATTTGAAGTAGAATAATTACATTTAAACATTGTGACCAGTGTTGCCAATTTAGCTATTTTTCCGTTAGATCTAGCTTTTTACAATTGGCAAATGCGGGATAAATTAGCGGAAATTATAGCTATTTTTTAATTTAAAAAACTACTGGAAATATTCCAAATTATTATTTTTGGATTACTATTTTATATAGTTGTTACACTTTTTTAAATCAAACTATCTTTATTTAAATTGAAAATGAGTTTTCCTCCTCAACTGCTTAATTCCCAATTTAAATTCTAAGTCGTTGCAACTCAACTAACAGAGTGTAGGGTATAGAGCATGTTAAATCTGAAAATGTCTTAATAAAACAATTAATAGCACAGCTGAGCTCATAAGTTTTTATGCTGAGCGCATGATCAGAGAAGATCTCAAATACAGGAGCGCATTCAACTGTGGCGCGGGTAAAAAAAAATAAAGAAAACTTGTTTCCCTTTTTACGTTAAAAATTTATTGAGTTACTTAACTTCTTTTTTTATGAACATCTTTTTTTCTTAATTTTTACCAAGTGCGCTCCTGAACTTTTGAAGTGAACGCCGATCGTATATCGTGTACGTACTATAAAGTAATTGAAAAGCACAACAGATTGTTTTAAATATCAGGCAAGCCGCCCAAGTTGACCACCTGTGTTGGACTCTTCGTCTCCATCTCCGTCTGCTGTTGGCCTGGCCTAAACCTGAACCTCAAACTCAACCTCAACCTCAACCTGTGTGTGTGCTTATGGGCGCTGCGGATTTATGGCCCGTTGCCAGCCTCCAACTTCAGTTGTCTCTATGCAGCTGATCCACAACTTGGCAGTTGGCGCTCTCCAAAAAAAAAAAATAAGAAAAATAAAAAAAAATAGTCGGAAAGGCTTTCGACTATAGGATACCCATTACTTCTTTTAATGTATATAAAGTATTTTGTGAATTTTAAATTCTAAAGATATAAAAACTTTAAGTTTATAATGATAACTGCAGACAATTAGAGTTAACAGTTAAAAAACCCATAAAAGTAATAACTATCCGAACAAATAGTCGACAAAACATTTATTTTTTATTGAATATTCCTAAAATATAGAAAGAACGTATAAGACACAAGAATATTAATAATCAGCGAGTGATTGACATATCTCCAGAAACAACAATAATTTTCACTCTAATCCTTAATTATCGGGCAATTTTTTCTACGGCAGATATATAATAATATAATATATATATAGTGGACCGATTTGAACCAATTTTGGTCAGGGTGTATAAAACCAACTATAATGCATATTCTGTTAAATTAATTGAGATATTTCGGAAAACAAAAAAGTTTTTCATACTAAAACTTGATTTTCGACTGATAGTTCCTATGGCAGCTATATGATATAGAGGTCCGATCGAAAATTTAAAACAAACTCGATCTGCGTGGGGTTTATAGAAATCTGTGTACCAAATTTGGTTGCTCTATCCTTTAAAGTCTCCGATATCTAGGCGATCACACGGACAGACGAACAGAAGAACAGACGGACATGGCTATATCGACTCGGCTGTTGATGCTGATCAAGAATATATTTACTTCATAGGGTCTGCCACGCCTCATTCTGCCTGTTACGCACATTTGCACGAATACAATATACCCTTTTACTTAATTTTTAAGTAACGGGTATAATAAAGAGACGTCGCCAAACGAAAAATCTTGAGTTCTCTTTCTTGTCTTCAGGTCGTCTCTTGTCTTCAGCTCGTCTCTCGTCTGCTCTTATGCTAATTTCAAAGCCCCAAACCGAGTGGGGCCCAAGTCTGAGTTGGAGATGGAGACCCATGTGGACCACACACGTTGAGCGATTCGCATGCCTCAGTTAGGGAATGAATTAAAGAGGGAAGAAGTAGGGAAAGAGCAAGTGAAAAAGGCAGGGGAATTGTAGCTGCTTTTATGGGCCCAAAGTATTCGCCACCGGGTTTTTCGGTTTGATAAATTATCGATAAAATGATGCGATCACTTTTAATTTGGTTTAGTTTACCTACCGCATTCTTGGCCAAATTAAAAGCACAAAGCCATAAAACACACACACACAACAAACTGAACTTTTGATTGAAGTTAAAGTTGAAAGTCGATTGCCGATTGATTTCGATTTCAAGTCGGAATTTTCACAGTGCTGTTAATTAAGTTATCAAACTTTTTTATTTCTTTGCTCTCTCCGGGAATCTGGGAATCTTGGCAGCTGCAGCTGGCGCCATCTGGCGCATAGAATATAAACATATATATATATTTAAAGGAGTCTCTGTTGTTTTTCTTGGATTGGGGGAATGTGGATCGTTTAAGAAGCGACTTGACAATTTGTGCGCCATTTCCGTCGACTCTTTGGCATGTTTACAATGTGACTGACATTGTCAGATCCCACAAAGAAGTCTAAAATGATATGGCAACCCTAAAAGAACGAATTTGTGATGCTCTACAAGAAAAATATTTGCACACTTTTCTAAATATTTTAATAAAAATTACATAAACTGATAAAAAAAATAAAGAAGCCATTATAAAAATATATGACATTTTATTTTTTCGATTCGAAATTTTTAAGAATAGCACAAAGATGCAAAAATAAATGATCTTATTATAAAGATGTTTTTTTTATTTTAAAGTAGTTTTGGGTTTAATTTAAGAAATTTCTTGAAAACCAGCATTATTTTCTTTTTCTTAGTGAATGATAATATTTGCGAGGTAATAGTCTAGTGACGAAAGCCTTTCCATGCCCCAAGATTTCTGATATTAAATTTTGTGACGAACGATATTAAATATAATAAATGAATTATTCTTAAAAAACAGACTTATTTTTGGGTATAAAGAATACGGATGGTTTTAAATCTCTGGTTGTTTTTACCAAAAATCGATAAAAATCCGTTTCTGTTTGTGTAGATGATGTTTAAGCTGGCAGAAGCTGGCTGCTACACAACTCAAGAAAGCATGAGAATTTATATAATATAATAAAAACTTAATCTAAGTAAAAACACGCTTGATTTAAGCATAAAATACAAACTAAGTATACAAAAAAATTAATTTTAAACTAATGAAATTTAATAAAATGAGATAGAATTTTCATCAGAATAAATTGACTGCAAAAATGGAATAAACTTGCATTAATAGGGTATTTAAGTAAATAAACAACCTGCTTGCTGTGATGTTAATTTCAGTTCAGACTCAATCCAATCGATAGGGCACGGATTGAAGCAGGAATTGAGGAGGGAGAACTCAATGTCAACACGAGTTCGAAATCGAATCCGAATCCGTTTGTTAAAATTCTCACGCTCCTCGCTGGCGACTTTTAATTACGAGTCTCCTTCGGCTCTTAAATGACAACCGATTGTGACTTTAATTAAGTAATTAGCGACACAAAGAGAAAAACAAATAAATAAACAAAATGAAATAAAAGTAAATAAATAAAAATAAGGAGATAAAACTGAAATTGAGTTCAATTTTTAGTTCGCAATCTGTGCTTCAATTTCAACTGTCATTGGAGCTAAAGTTTCGCTTGCTCTTCCTTTCTCTCTCTCTCTCTCTATCTATCTCTCTCTGTTGTTATCCTTTCCGCCCTTCAGAGAGTAGAAAAAAAACTGTCATTTGTCTATTTTTAACAGACACGCCGACATGAAGGATTTAATTAAATTCAACTCGAGCTGACAGCTTCCATGCAGCTTTGATAGCTCTCACTGAAGTATCTGTATCTGTATCTATATGTGTGTGTGTATCTGTATCTATCGCTGTATCTGTGTGTGTGGGTGTAACTCTGACTGTTGTTGTCCTTCTCTTTCTGTCTGCTGATTCTCAATTTTCGATTTGTTGACTTTTTGATGCACATCCACTTTTGACTTTTGCGCTTTGTTTTCATTTCATTTCATTTCATTTCAAGCATCTCACAGATTCGCAATGAAGTTGAAGTGCAGTTTGGATGCAAAAGCGAGATTCCAAAATTGATTTGGTAATTGAAAAATACAGTGAATTCGAGCAAAGTCAAAAAAGATTGACTGATGTTAGATGCAGCTCATATTATCATAGTTTTTTCTTTACTAACTTTTCTTTTTAAACCTTTAAAATTAGTAAATTATTTCTTCTAAAAATATTAGACAGACAGCAAATGGTAAATTTAATTCTGTAAATATTCTTTTTTAAGTTTAAGTTAAATTTATGCATCCATAGTTTGGTATGTTCTATGTGAACTCGTCTCTCAGTTAAACAATCTTCATGAAATTTGATATAGCTGCTTCTCATAGTTGTATATGTTGCATATATCTAAAAGAGTCGAATCGGAGGACTATAACATATAGTGCATTACATATTTTTTTAATAACTTATTTCTTTTTTTAAATATTTCACTCAACTCAAACTCACAATATTTCAAGTTTTTTCATACCCCAACAAAGTTTTTTCAAAATCGGAGGACTATAAGATATAGCTACTATAAGAACAAATATTCTTATGTATAAAATATATTTTTTAAAGCTTCTATTTTAACGAATCCGAAGAAATTTTAACTCATTTCAGTTAAGTAAACGTATTATTATATTTATAACCAGTATACATATATAGAAATTTTCTAAAATACCTAGTAAAACATATAGATCCTATCAAAGTTTATCACTTTAAATAGTTTTCCACAATTTTCTCGTGTTTGTTCCTTGTCTTGTTGTCAATGTGTTGCGTATTATTCATTCCCATTTGGGCCATTAAATCAAAGCCAATTTAATGACTCACTTTATGCTGATAATTGCATTCCTCGAACAGGTAACAAACACCCCCTCCCCTTGTTCCTGACTTGTTCCCCCCATTTAATCCAACTAGAAACATATGCAACCCCCTTCTCCCCTTTGTGGCAAACTCAATTAGCCGAAAATGAAAATGAAAATGTCACAGTCATAATATTGTATTATGAGCCAAATTGGCTGACTGTCGGCAATTTGGTAGCAACAACAACAACGAACAACCAACAATCAGTGGCAGTTGCTGTTGCACGTTGCATGTTTTTGCATGCCACAAGACAAACAACAACAACAACAACACTTTGCATAGAAAACAACAACAAAAACAAAACAGTAGAAAACTTGGCGTTGGTAGCATAATTAAGAACACGAATTGGCCAAGTTAGTACAACGCAATGGACGCGACTCGTTGGCCAACGCGTCAATCAGTCAACAAGGCAGCAATTTGGTGGCAAGACACTTTTTTTTCTGGTTTTTTCTCTCTTTTTTATACCCGTTACTTAAAAATTAAGTAAAAGGGTATATTGTATTCGTGCAAATGTGCGTAACGGGCAGAAGGGGCGTGGCAGACCCTATAAAGTATATATATTCTTGATCAGCATCAACAGCCGAGTCGATCTAGCCGTTTCCTTCTGTCCTTCTGTCCGTCCGTCCGTCCGTGTGATCGCCTAGATCTCAGAGACTATAAGAGATAGAGCAACCAAATTTGGTACACAGACTTCTATAAACCCCACGCAGATCAAGTTTGTTTTAAATTTTCGATCGGACCACTATATCGTATTTATGCCATAGAAACGATCGGCCGATAATGAAGTTTTAGTATGAAAAACTTTTTTGTTTTCCGAGATATCTCAATTAATTTGAAAGAATATGCAATATAGTTGGTTTCAAACATCCTGACCAAAATTGGTTCAGATCGGTCCACTATATCATATATCTGCCATTGAAAGAATTGGCCGATAATTAAGGATTAGTGTGAAAATTGCTGTTGTTTCTGGAGATATGTCAATCACTCGCTGATTATGAATATTCTTTTGTCTTATACGTCCTTTCTATATTTTAGGAATATTCAATAAAAAATAAATGTTTTGTCGAATATTTTTTCGTATAGTTATTACTTTAAAGTACTTTTATGAATTTTTTTAATGATTCAACTGTTAACTTTAATTGTCTGCAGTTATCATTATAAACTTAAAGTTTTTATATCTTTAGATTTTAAAATTCGCAAAATACTTTATATATATTCAATGAAGTAACGGGTATCCTATAGTCGGGAACTCGATTTTAGCCTGTCCGACTAGTTTTTACATTTTGTTCATGATTTTTTTAGACAAGACGACTCTGAATTCGAGGCAAGTTTTGAAGAGTTTGTGGCTGTGGCCATTTATGAAATTAAGTTATTTTGCTCTTGGGGCCCAAGTTGCAGCTGCAACAACAACAACAACAACAACAGCAACAGCAGCAACAACAGCAGCAACAACGATGTCAGCCACTTTTAAATGAGTTATTAGCCTCAAGTTGACGATTTTAGCGCTCGATGCCAACAACAACAACTGCAACAACGACAACAACAACATCTGCAACAAGTTTTCAACGTTGTCTCGAGGTGATTGTCTATGAGTTATGGCAACGCCCATTTAAGTGGCTTCTTTGCGCAATAACCACAAAATGGCAGTGCCCCCTCTCCCTCCCCCATCTCCTCTTCTTCCTCCCCTCTCCTCTCTCTGCTTGCCCCATTTTGTGGCAAGCTTAAAGTGGTTGACACGCCGCAAGTCGTTTGAGCATCATGTTTATTTTTCATGCTAATCATAAGGCCATAAAACGGAGTCAACATCATTTCCTCCCCTCCCCATCGCTCCCCCCCCCTCTCAGCACCACCAAGAACAACCACCAACAACACCAGCAGCTTCAACCACCCTGTAGTAAATTCTATGTCGAGTGTGTCGACAAGATAAGCCGCATTTAAGTACTTCCACATACAGCACGTGCCACACCCCCTTCCCCATTCTAATTCCCAGCCCCTGTTTTCCTCTATTGCCTTATTGAATTAAGGTGCAAGTAACAAGTGTTAATTTGTCAAAGAAAGCATGATTGTGAGATACCCTGCATTGCATATGTTACTAAAAAAGAAGTAAATAAGTAAGATAATTAAATGCATGCTGTTAACAATGCACAATAAATAGTTTAAAACTATTTTCTTTACTGCGAATACGGTATTCCCAATTAGAGTGACCATGGAAAAATAATACTATGAATTTAGAGTGTAACTAAGACAGAAATTAATAAAATCATGCCAAACTAGTAGTTTCCTAATGGATTTTAAAGCAACAAACATGGTATTCCCAATTAGAGTGATCATAGAGTCAACAAAACAATATGATGCTCTGTATTCAAAGTATTACAAACACAGATTTTTATGAAAAATAATACCCAGCAAGTAGTTCGCTAACAGTCTGTTCAAAAAAACAATTAGGGTATTCCCAATTAGAGAGACCATGAAGTAAGCCATATGTTATGAGTGTAACAAAGACAGAAGTTGAATAATATAATACCTGCCTAGTAGTTAAAAACGGTTATTAAAACAGCAAATATGGTATGCCCAATTAGAGTGACCATGTCGAACTCTATACTAACAATTAAAAGATTAAATCAATACCATATAAATAAATGTTGTTATGTTATCGACACAACAATTAAAGTATTCTCAATTAGAGTGACCATGAATTACCTTTTCTTTAGAGATACAAGACGATTGTGTGACATAGAAGCAGAAAACAAGATACAAATTACATACATCCCTTAAACTTTTAATGCAGAAAATATGGTATTCCCAATTAGAGAGACCATCAAATAATTACAATATAAGTTTCCATTTAATTGATGACTTTATGTGAACAGAATTGTTTTTAAAATGTAATTTTTCTTTTTAAATAAAAGAAATATAAAAATCAGTTAAGATAATGATATTTTTGGATTTTTCAAACGACAAATGCTTCAATATTTTACAAATTAAAAATACATCTTGTAAAACATTATTTCTCTTCCTCTCCCTCTCTCTCCTCTCTCTCTGTCTGTCTCTTAATTTGCATTGATTGTTGGGAGGGGGGAAATTAATTAAATTTGGCAACTTGAGCAACTTGTTGAGCAAATGTATCGCTATAAATGGTTGCCCATCAATTTGCCAGCTGCCAGGCATCACATTTCACATTTGTAATCCCCCTGTAATTCTCCCTCCCTCTCTCGCTCTCTCTCTCTCTCATTTGTTGTGCTTTGTCACGTTCTGGGAAGGGAAACTTTTCAACTGCCAACAAAATTAAATTGTTTTCCATTTGTTACGTTTATTGTGAGATAAAGAGAGATAGAGAGAATGCGCAATCATTGTAGCAACCCTCGCTGCGTGATGAGTTTCAATTGTTTGCCACACAAAAATAAAATGCGCAATTGTGCAACGTTGCGTATGCGCAACATTCAAATTGAATTGAAAATCGTTTTCAACAATAAAATGCCAAAAAGCAAAATCAACAATTACAATTCAATTAGACACATGAAATGCGAGTGTGCAAATTGTGAATGTGAATGTGATTGTGAATGTGAATCGTATTCGCTTCTGTTTTCTATTCAGAAACCATTCATTATTCAAAGTTGGCAATTGTCACATGTTTTTTTCTTGTTTGCTGCCACTGAAAAGACTTGTTAACACGCTAAATGTGGCTGCTACACAAATGTATCTGTATCTGTATCTTTGTCTGAGTATCTGAGTATCTGACGGCCACAGAATATTAATTACATACTCGTACTCACATTCAATTCAATTCAAGCCGAATCGAGTCCAAGTTTCTCACATTGATTGATACGCCCGTTGTGCAACATTTTTATTGAAATTGAAACAATTTATGCACGCAATTAAATGGAAAAAGGCAACAACAGGGAAACTAAGGAAACTGAGGCTGCCACACTACGCTAAGGACTCTGTGGCATGCAACTAAATTTGTCTTCGGCTGCTGCATGTGCTGCATGCACAATGTGCAACCTGCAACCTGACACATGCACTGAGAAAAATATAAAGGCATTTAAAAAAAAAAAAATGCCTCAACCTTTTTTTTTTTAATAAAACCACTTTAAATCTCTTATTACATTTATATCCCAATTGCATAATAAAGTTAATTAAAGAATTTTTATCCATAAGATTCAAAGAAATTAAAAATTATTTGTTTAAAAAAACCACTTTCAGTTCCATCTTGAATTTAAATATCAGTTCCTTATTTCATAATAAAATTAATAAAGTAATAATAAACATTTTATCAATAATCCTACGCGCTTTTAAAAAATAAAAAAATTATTACCAGCTCCTCACTTCACTTATTTTAATAATAATTCCACCGTATTTTTTAGATAAAAGCTCTTAAAATACCTTAATAAATTTATATCTTAATTTCATAATAAAATTAAATAAATAATAATAAAATATATACATATCAATAACTTCGCCGGAAATTAAAAATTATTTCCAGCGGCTTTAGAAAAAATTATTAAATCAGAAAAAAGGAAAATATTTAAAATAAATAAAAAACTAATTTAATTCGTATCGAAATTTTTATATTTCAGGGTTTAAACTTCTATAATAAAATGTTTTTAAAACTTAGAAATTTCGTCTTAAAAAATGCTTTGATAATTATTATTTTTATAAACAATTTTGTTTTCAGTGTCTGAGTAGAGGAAGTCAACGGAGAAAAAGAGACAGAGAGAGACACTCATTAAGGCAACCAAAGCTAAATGAATTTGAGGCGTTTATTGCTGCAACTTGCAACTTGCAACAACAACAACAACAATAACAACAAGAGGAGACTTTGTTGATGGCGCCATGAATAAAGAAATTAGCGCCATAAAATATGTTGGGAATTCCGCATAGAAAGTAAATGTTGTTGGCAATTTATAACCCTCGCCACGTTTGTGGGTTATACGAGCTGGAAAATTGGAAAATTGGAAAATCCATGCAATATTCAATCGCATAAATCAAAGCAAATGAAATGAGAGACATGGGAGCATTCGAATAAAGCACAACGAGTACTCGAAATAGATCATTTACTCGGTTTGCATACTGATTGATTTGTGGCTAATTTTATAGAGCATTTATATACCCTGTAATACGGAAAGTTGGACTGTTAATCTTGATTAACTGTAGCATTTATTAACCATTCGTGATGAAATTTTCAGCACAGTTTCAAAGCTTCGTTAACTGAAAATATTCCCAAGATCAAGACTGTATCTATGACGATTTTTAAATAAAATAAAATTGCTTTTATTCCAGGGGACCAAAAATAATAATAATGTGAAAAAAGTCCAACTTAAAAAAAATCGACAAGAATAAAAGTTGCTATAGTAACATGGATTACACAAAAGTTGCAATATTTATATCTATTATCGAGAAAAATTCTATTTCTCACTGTCTCTACCTCCCCCTCTTTCCCCTCTCTCTCTTGTTCTCTTTTTTATCACTTTATCTCTCTATCTCTCACTATATTCTCTCCGTCTCTTCCTTCCTTTGTCCCTTCTTCTCTTTCTCTCTGTCTCTTCCCCTTCCTCCCACTCTATCTTTCTCTTTTCTCTGTCTCTTCCTCTTCCTCCCACTCTATCTTTCTCTTTTTCTCTACCTCCTTTTTTTATCTCTCTCTACCTTTCTCTGTCCTATTTTCTGTTTATTTCTCCCAGTTTGTTCTTCTTCCTACCTCTTTATTTTACTAAATCCTTGATTTTCATTGTTTCTCTGACTTTTTCTCTGTCTCTCTTTCCTAGTTTCTTCATCTCTCTCTACGTCTCTAGTTAGTTTCTTTTGTTTCTTTCTCTTACATTCTTTTCTGTCTGGCTCTGTCTCTCTTGTCTCTTCTTTCTTTCTGTATCTCACTCTTCTCCCCATTTCTCTAATTACCTCTCCCTTTGTTTCTCTATCCTCTCTCTCTTTCTGTAGGGTATCCAAATTCGCTGTAGATTCAGCTTTCGCAGTTCAGCTGCCACTTGTCATTCTTTCTCTCTTTCTTTTTCTCTCTCTCTCTCTCTCTTGCATTTTCTTTCTCTTTCTCTCTCTCTCTCTCTCTCTGCCAGTTCTAAGTGAGACGTCTTCGTTTCGGCTGTTGCAGACGACCGTCCCAGACATAGTTCCCATTCCCCATTCTCCATTCCCATACCCCACCCCAATCCTCTCCCGATTCCCATTCCCATCTTCTACCATCTCCTTCCCAAGTGTCGCCAAGTGGAGAAGAACCGTCGTCTGCTCACAATATAAATTTCTAGCACGCGTGCAAGTAATTAAGCCCAAAGATGTGACATCTTTTTGTGTATCTTTTCTTACACGGATCGCACACACGTACACACAAAAGATACACACACACACACACTTACAAGCATGAAGATGTATCTGATATCTTATCGGATATGTTCATCGCGGCGGCGACTGTGGACTGAGAGAAAATGCAGCGCCCCCCATTAAGAATTATTATTATGACGACGCACACATAATTAGTAGAGATCCCTCACTGAAGAGAGAAGGAGAGATGAAGAGAGAATGGGGGGGGACTGTGGAGAAAGTAGTCATGTTTTAGTTGATCCGCTAATGAAATGCTAATGGCATCCAAATGACAATTGAACTCAATGCGATAAGGCAAAGTGCATTTGGTCATTGAATAAAACTCGAATCTCTAGAGAGATTTTCAGGCTATAATTAAAATCGAATCGTAGTTAAAATAAATATATCATTTAATAAAAACCAATTTCTTAAACGAAGATTGTACAGCTTAAATTCCTGAGATAATAATTATTACAGATAGAGACTTTACACATTAAATTAAAATATTAAATATAAGTCCCATTTCTCTTATATTATAATTTAATAATATTTATAAAAAAAAACTAAAATAAATAATTTAACAATAATAATTTAAATAGGTGGTTGAAAAATTGAAATTTAATTATTATGTTGTAATTTTCATAAAATTTAAAATAAGAATTTAGTATTATTCATACGTATATTATAAATATAATTTTTTCGATAATAGATAGAAATATCGCAACTTTTGTGTAATCCATATTATTATAGCAAATTTTATTCATTTGGATTTTTTTAAATTCTTTCATTACCATTATTTTTGTTCCCTAGAATAAATTGTTTTAGTTGCAAATTTCGCATAAAGAGTATCTGCAAGTCGATCATGCTGCATGATTTCTTGGCCATCTGTTGAAGGTTATTGCAAGAATTTTTAATGTTGTTGTAGAACCTACAACAACGTTTTTTATGACATGATAAATTAACATAATAACAAAAAACATGAACAAATTGAATGACGAAATGAATAAGACGCATAGTTTGTAGGGTATATGCACTGCACAAGTAAAGAGCGAGTAAGAGGGAGAGAGAGAGAGGGAAAGAGAAGGGTAGCGTGTGCGTGCGATAAATAAACTGAAAAAGGCGGAAAAACTGCCGCTGAACTGAACTGAACTGATGAGTTCATTAGCGAGCTAATTTCAACTTGAATTAAACTTAATGCGAAATGATCGTCATCAGCAAAGTAAACAACGAATCAAGGCACAAAAACAAACAAAGCAAAGCAACAGGACAAAATAATAACAACTGTAAAAAGGGGATCAGCAACAAGAACAACAACAACAACAACTTAAAGAAGAGAAGAGAAAAAACAATGTTTTAATTTGCAGCTTCTGCTCATTCGAAGCGGAAAAAATCAAAGGCGTAAATGCCGCGGCAGCCCCAAAAAGCAACAACAACGACAACTACAAATATACACTGAAAGAAAAAACAACTTCTAAAATATAAGCTTAGAACTAAGACCATTTTAAGACCAAACTACTAATACTAAGAATAGATTAGACAACATAGATGAGACAATTTCATTGTGCAATAAGACAGCGTATTTCGAAATTCCACCTGCAAGTGGGTCAAATTGAGGTCAGAGGTCAGGGAATTGCTTTGTTGAAAAACTTGTTTGTTTCTTAAGATTTCTTAACCAAAATTACAGATTAGGTGTTTGGGACTGTCTCTTACATTCTGACCAAATTTGGTCATCGAAATCGGACTACTATATCATATGGCTGCCATAGGAACAATCGGATGTAAACTATTGGATATACCACGTTATAAAAAAATGCGCCAAATCCTTTACCTCTGTCGTGGTGTGGAAGTGAGGAAAACTTCTTAAATATATATTTATATACCCTAGTATATCATATTTTATTTTGCTCTCATTTCACACTTTCCAAGGAAAAACATTTTAATGAAATATAAAAAAATATATAAACTCATATTATATTAAAACAAGAATAAACAAATTCTAAATTTTTAAAACTGCCTTATTTTTGACTTGCGTATTTAAGAACATTTATTCGTATACTTATATTTGTGGTCTGGAAAATAGAAGAATTTCACATCTTATTAATAAGAACTTAGTCTTATTTTAAATGTTTGTAAAATTAAGATCTTTTTAATAAGAATTTAATCTTATTTTAAATATTCTTAAATATTCAGAATTTTATGCATTTTCTAGACCAAACTTCTTAGTTCTAAGACCAATCTTGAATTTAGCATCCATTTTTTTTATCAGTGTACAGCTAGAAGTAACTGCAGCAAAGGCAACAACTACAAAAGCTTCAATTTGACTTGATCACTCACTCTCCCTCTCGCTCTCACTCACTCTGTCGAACATGCAGCTCAAACATGTTCGAAGTGAAGAGAATGCGCGCGAGAGAGCGTGCAGATTACACAAGTTGGTGTTGTTGCATTTGTTGCTGCTGTTGCTCTTGTTGTTGTTGTTGTTGCTGCTGGGAGTGCACATCCGTTTTGTATTGGCGACAGCGCCCTCTGCCTCTCCCTCTTCCTCTCGCGCTGCTGTTATTAATAAAGACCACACATTTTGACAACGAGAGGACCACCCAAGTGCAGCTGCTGCTGCCGACGCTGACGTCGACGTCGACGCTGACGTCTCTCATAGTTGGCTGCCCTTTGCATGCCTTGCAATTTAAAGGCTGCGCTTAATTATATGCGACCAAAGAGAGCGGCAGGAAGAGAGGAATGGGTAAGCAGCGACACAGTGGCAGCGACGCAGCAGAGAAGCTCGCGTTGTTGTTTAATTCCCCAATGCAAATTATTTTCGAATGCAACCCCCACGAGCAGCGAAGAGGGGAGTGCAAAAAGAGCACAAAGAGCGGCAAGTGAGAAGAGCGGGAAGAGCGAGGGGGACAGAGCGGTGAGAGCGAGATGCCTATCGGTGTTTTGTAATTACAATTGAGGGTAAATATTTATGGCCGCTGCTTGCGTGTGGTCAGGCATGGTTAGTTCCCCTCCCCTCCTTCCCTCCCTCTCTTACCACACTCTTCCCCTCTCTACATGACCACTCAGAAAATGTGAAGGGGAGTTTAAGCGATAACGTAACGTAAAGTAACGTAAGCTTAGTGCCAATGGCGCCCACCAGTTAATAAAAATGTCAACCGCAAATGGAATTATGCAAATGCAACAACAAGAAGCGCACGCAAAAAAATAAACTAAAGCAAAAACAAGCAGCAACAACAACGACAATAACAACAACAACAACGGCAACAACAGCAAAAAAAAAACAGACAACAACAGCTAATCCGCAATCAATCGAGAATGACAAAGCAGCAAAAAACAGAAGCAGCTCCAACAACTATCTATATCAGGTGAATTACACTGTGCAACAAAATAGAGTTGTTTCTTAAATAAATGTTAAAATTGTAAATATTTTTATAATGTCAATTTTGTTAACTTACAACATCTAGTTTAGGCCTCAATTAACTAACTAATAAACATATTAATGTAAGCTGCATGAAAATTAATGTCAAACTCCGAAATAAAAACTCGAAAACTTACTTAAAATTCAAGTGGACTATGTAAAGAAAGTGATAATTTTAAATAAATTTAAATTATAATATTTTCCAAAAAAATATTTAATTATTAAAAAAAATTCTACAAATTTTTATTAAAATAAAAAATATTTAATTATTAAAAAAAATTCTACAAATTTTTATTATTTAAATTTGATTTACCTAAAAACTTGTATATAAATTCAGTTTTTTCCATACGAAAATTTCGTTTTAATTATTTTAATACTATTATTCATTTTACCTTTTATTTTTTCTAGAATCTTCTTAAGGATTTTCTAAATATTACCTGTAATCTTTTTTGGTTATTAGAGTATGCTATTAATTGAATACAAATACTCCCTGAAACTTAAATTCTTGCTAAATTTCTTAATTATTTTAATATTCTTCTCTTTTTTTCTAACATCGTAGTAAGGCATTTATAATTGCCTATAGTCTTTCTAGTTATTAGAGTAAGCTTCCCCGAAATTTAAATTATTTTTTATTTTCTTTATTCTTAATTCTTTTTCTTTTAATTATTTTAATATTATTATTTAGTTTTTCTAACAACTTTTTGAGGTACTCTCAAAACTGCCAAAACTTTATTCAAGTAAATTTTCTAATTGAATACGAGTACAAATTCTTGTTGCATAGTGTAGATCGGTAATCTGTTCATTAGTAAACGCTTACACGTTACATGACGACAACAAATAAAAAGAAAAAAACTCAGCTTATTACAATATTATTTTTTTGTGTCGCACAGTGTTGTTGCTAACTTTGTTGTTGTTCATTTACAGCCGCAAAGGGAACATGAATAAGATAGAGGAGGAAGAGGAGGAGGAGGCAGAGAAGGAGGTGAAGGAGTAGAACATTTTGGACCACCCCTAAAGCAGCCTCATCTTCGTCTTCATCTTCAACTGCATCTTTAGCTTCATGCTCATCCTTTTGGATTCAACTTCCTTGGTGGTCCGCATCTTGGTTCGAATGCTCCCATTGTTGGCGGAACTGTGTTGCCAAACTTTGACGCCGACAGCTCCCGAGTCCGGTTTGGACCTGGCTCTTAAAACTTGGCTCTAAAAGTGAGTCACAGAGGGAACTCCTAGTGAATGTGAATGTGAATGTGAATATGGGACATGTGTGTGGTCCATGCTGACGTACTGAATCATCAGAGGAGGAGGCAACAAAGCAACAAAGATGATCATGATGATCATGATGATCAACTTCATTATTGTGTTGTTGTGTGTGCGCCAGTTGCGGGTGCGTCTTTTGGTCACCGATCTGTGGCAAGCTGAAAGGGATCGCAGAGAGGGGGGATAGAAGGGAGAGATAGAGGGGACAGCAGCAACTTGGACTGGGATCGCGGCACAGATCTCCAATTAGCCTGCCTTCTGCTTGATGACTTAATTAAGTTGCTGTGGCGCCTCAATGTTGTTGTTGTTGTTCTTTCTGTTGTTGTGGCATCGATTTCGATTGATTTGTGCGGCAGAGAAAAACGGTGGCATGCCACACAGAACAGATATACACTGATAAAAACACATTGTATTTTAATTTACCTATTTTTATTGGCTCTAAAATCCATATTCTGATCTCAGAACTAAGAAATTTAGGTCTTAAAAAATGCACCAAAAACATAGAATACTTAAAGTTAGAAAAAAACATCTTGGCTTTAAGAACATTTCAAATATAGGACCAACTTCTCATTATTAAGATCAGAAATTATTATATTTTCAAGACCACAAATATAAGTATAAGAATAAATGTTCTTAAATACATAAGACAACAAAAAAAAGCAGGGTTTAAAAATTACAAAATTACTAGAGGAAATGAAAATTAGTTATTATCGGATGCAAATAAATCTTTAGTTTGAGTTTTTATGAGATATCTTAAGAAACATAAAAGGTTTTTCATACTAGAGGTTAATTTGCATCCGATTGTTCCTATGGTAACTATATGATATAGTTATCCGACTTTGACCAAATTTGATCAGAATGTAACAGACAGTCCGAAATATACAATCTGCAAATTTGGTTGGGATATCTTAAGAAACAAAAATGTTTTTCATACTAGGCAATTCCCTGAACCTTGACCCCAAATTTGACCCACTTACAGGTGGAATTTCGCAAAACGTCGTCGCATTGCGTGATAAAATTGTCTCAGCTATGTTGTGGTCAGTCAGAACAAGGAGTTTTATATATATAGATAAAATTATATTATATAAATTATATTATATAAATTATATTATATAAATTATATTATATAAATTATATTACATTAAATTATATTACATTAAATTATATTATATTTAATTATATTACATAAAATATAAGATAATTAAATTTTCCTAACACTTCAAAATTATTCCTATTTTAAAAACTGTCATTTCTGGGATTAATATTCTTACTATTAATAATTTGGTCTTAAAATGGTCTTATTTTAAGTAAAAAAAAAAATAGTTAAGATGAAAGTTTTTGACTTTAGAAGTTGCTTCTTTTCTTTAAGTGTACAAAGATACAAAGATACTTGAACTTGCTTCCCTTTTTTGCCTAGTTAATTGGGGGAACAACTGCAACTGCAACTGCTTGATTTATATGCGTCTTCCTTTTGCCCTTCTCCCCTCTCAACACACACACACACACTTTTATACACACTCTCAGTTTCCCTTTTTCATTTAAGCCTGCTCGAGATTTTAAGTGTTTTCTGCATTTTGTGACATCTTTTGCGTCACATTTCTCATGTTGTGAAATATTTTTGCAAATCTCTGCGCGGCGTACTTTGAAGACAGATACAAGATACAAGATACATTCATTGTGGGTGGTCCAAGACAAGTGGGAAAAGGAGTGGGAGTAGAAGTAGGAGTAGGGAAAGGAGCAATGAAAGGAGTAAAAGAGGAAGCTAAAGATGAAGAAGTATCTGTTGTATCTGTTGGATATGCAGTTCGTTATGGATATCTCTTTGAAATGAGCTTCTACTTTAATGGCTTACACTGAAAAGTGTGTGTCGGAAGCATTACAAATTGGAATTTCTTGGTGGTCTCACTTAGGGAAAAATGGGAAGATGCATTTTCATCTCAATTTCTACATTGACAACAATACAGATTAACATTTATAATTAAATGTGAATATGTAACTTTAAATGTAAATTGTTATTTCTTTTTATTTTGAATTTAAATTTTAATTTTAAAATACTAAACAATTTTATAGACAAAAAATATATTACATTACAATTAATAAAAATAATTTTGTTTTATCATATTTCATTATTATACAGGAAGATTATGCGTTAATAACGTGATAATGATGAAAAGTTAATCGACTATAAATAATCCTTCAAATTTAATTAATTATTCCATCTTTGATGAAAATACAAACTGAACAAAGAGTTTTATATTGGATTTAAAACATTGTTAATGAAAAAATGAATCGGTCAATTCATTGGGATAATTACAAATATTTATGGATTTATATACATTTTTTCATTATTGATAAAAATAGAATATGCTTCTTAATTCTTAAATTTATTTAAGAATATTATTTATTTGCAATTTATAGAAATAATTTACATCTTTGCTTTCTCTTTGCTGCTAGTTGAAAATAATTTATAGTTACAACAGAGAAAAATAAAGAAAATTTAATTAATTGAAAAAAAGCAGATTTCCCAGGATCATCGATTTATTTCCGAAAAACATCGAATTGAATTAGTTAAAAATTTCTTAGGGCAATCATCCATTTTTCGATGCATCAAAAATTCTCTTTTTTTAAAAATGTAACTTGCATGAGTCAGCTGATCACTCTCCTTCCCTTTTCCACGCTCTTTTCCTCACTTACTGCCTATCTAGTAATATTCTTCCGTTTTTGTCTTTTTTTTCGTAGTGCCTAAAACCAAGCTGTCGTCTTTTGACCACTTTAATGGAACCACAAACTTTGACGACAGTTGCGGGCGTTGTTGGCTTTAATGGATTTTTAATGACAAGCATTTGGCCAGGTCGCTGGACAGTTGGCCTAAAGTGAAAAATAACTCATTTTGTGTGGTCCTGATGAAGCTTTTTTCCCCTCCCCTCCCTTCCCACGACTCGTGTAATCATATAATCATATAGTAAATAAAGACTCTAACCGATCTTTTGCCTAACTCCATTTTAATGTCAACAAATTCACGACAATTTTGTTACGCACACAATTTTTTACCGCCCACAATTTAGTAGCTATCATTGTTAGTGAGATTCCAATGGGAGTTGGGGGAAAATGGGGAAAGTGGGGAAAGGGGAAGAGAGAAGGGTAAACGGGACAATTGGGAATGGGAACAAGCGCAATGATTCGATGAGTGGACCCGGTTCCACTTGCCTGACTCTCAAGCGTTGTTTATTCGCAAAACCATTTAACTGGCTTGCCTCCAAACGGGCAGGCATTTAAGTTGTTATAGATACCCTGTAAACACAGCACAGCTCAAAGGGTTGGCTGTACTTTTTCAACAGCAAGCTAGAAAAATATGATAAATCTTTGCTTCCTTTTTTTGCTACTTGAAAACCATAAATACAAAAGATAATAAAAATAAAGGAAACCCAGTGAATGTTGATCAAAATTTATAAATAATAATTAATGAATAAATTTACTTTTCCTATTTTTTTTACTTTGTATTAACCGGTCGTTTTTAGTTATTATGTCACTTTATCATTAAAAAAAATCATTATTAGGCGCTCTTTTCATTCTTTTATTAAAAAAAGCAATATTAACCTCTCTTTAAAGTTATTATTTCATTTTTGAAATCGTGTCAAATTATTTTTAAAAATTCATACTTTCCTATAAATAGTACACAAAATATAGTGAATTTTTTTCTAGATTCTAAGATTCCTTTAGTAATTCAACTTTTCTTAACTATCTATCTACCTAAAAATTTAAAACTAAACTATTTCATAGAAAAGTCTAATGAATTTATTTACAGGCAAGGCATTTAATAGTCAGGCCATTTATAGTAATTTTTTTCGACTTGATTCGTCAGCAAAGCAACTTTTCAAAGTATCTTATTGTATAATATTCCTATATTATTTTTTAAAACTAACCGTTTACAGAGTATTTCATAGACATTGTGGAATTATTTCTTCTTATTTATTAATATTTTCTTATTTATTATAGTCTGACATATTTTAGATGTCTTTTAATTTTTCTTTGCTATTTAAACCATCTAAAAAACAACTTATATTTTTTTTAAATCTACAGGGTATTTCCAAGTCTGCTTGTTTGCTTCTCTGTTATTGTTGACTATGAGCGTGCCTCGTTTGCCACATGCCAACCGTTGCAATTCTTCTTCTTCTTTTGCTTTAACTTCTTCTTCTATTTGCCTGCACTTTTTCAACCCATCATCCAAGTTTTCAATCCCCCCTTCCGAACTCTCTTCTCTCTTCTATAAATGGGAAATGCGGGAATACGCAGCTTAGACATACAAACAAACTGTCAGCTCGCCGTTTAGCAGCTGATGGATTTTACATTACACACACTAACACACTCTCACACACATACACACACACACTCTCACACACATACACACACACACAAACACACCATAAATTGTGTTTACATTCAAGTTAATTGCATGGGAAGGTCATTTCAGTTGTTGGCCAAGTTGCAACTAACCAAAAAGCTTATGTACAATATAAAAAAAAATTAATTTAAGATAGAAATTTAATTATTTCAGCCTCAATTCTTAAAACATTAAATAAAGTACAATAACAGCGTATACTGTAGCTTTAACATTACCTACAAAAAGATTCTTGTAACACCAAAAGAACTAAATTTGCTTGATCTTTAAAATATTTATAAAAATTTCATAATGATAAAATATTATTAAATATGTTCAATAACAGCGGATAGCTCTGGTAACTAATTTAATTAACATTAAAATGTTAACTGTAGCTAAAAAAAGTTCTTCCGAAAGATGCCTAGCTTTAAAAAAGAATTATATATATTTTATCAAAAAATTTATTATTTAATTCACAATTTAAAAAAAATAAAAAATATTTAAAAAAACATTTCTTTTAACTACTTTTTTAAACGAGGCAATGTTAACTACAGTTTTAATAATTGCTTGATTCTAGAAAGAGCTGCATTTGATAGTCATTAAAAACAATATTAAAAAATTACAATTCAAAGTACTATTATAATTATTTGTTTATTTAACTAAAATCAGTCAACAAAAAATGATTTAAAATTAAACTTGGTTTAGGATAAATATAAATATAATAAAAATAAATATAGTAAAAATAATGTCAATTTAAATTTCAGACTGACAGAAAAAAATAGTTGTAATACTTTTTTAATTGATTCAACATTTGTTGCAAGGATTGAAAAATATATAAATTTATATATATTATCAATATATGTTCAATAACAGCTCTCAGCTCTGTTAATTACTCTCGTTAACATATAGTTCTGTTAACTATAGCTTTACTCTGTTTAAATTAATCAAAGTTTTATTGTTATTGTGTTTGATTGTT
The DNA here is from genome assembly GCA_035042165.1 of Drosophila kuntzei. Classification (NCBI taxonomy): domain Eukaryota; kingdom Metazoa; phylum Arthropoda; class Insecta; order Diptera; family Drosophilidae; genus Drosophila; species Drosophila kuntzei. The sequence goes on along the minus strand of JAWNLU010000634.1, from coordinate 2,761,567 downwards.
AATAACCCTAATTATGAGTAATTAAATGAATTAATTGAGTCATTTAGCAGTTGATTTGTTATTGTTTTGCATTATTGCAACATTCGATTAATAAAGCTACAATTATGGCGACCAAAATGCAAAAGTCAAACTCCATTTTTGAATCACAGTGTGTGCGATAATTATATGAATATGCACCTACTCGTATGTAAGTTAAGAAATGTGCACATTTTGAATGTCGAACCTGAAATCGAGCAAACGAATCTTCAACCTGGAGTTGGACAATTAACACCTGTCTTGGAAACTTGCAAACTTGCAACCTGCAAAACGGCAGCGACAACAATAATAAATAATAATTGCTCCAATGGCACAAACATGGCCAACAAAACGCGTTTGTCAAAACGGCCAAAACAACAACAACAACAACCACTTGGCACAACACCTGGGAACTGGCAACTGGGAATCGAGTTGAAGTTGAAGTTGAGGTAGAAATTAAAAGTTGGGAGATGGCGACTTGCCAAAGTTCTTCAGCTGCTGCTCACGACACACGACAGCAGCAACAACAACAGCAACAACGACAGCAACAACTTTACATACTCTCAACAACATCATTAAGTTTAAAACATTACACAGTCACAAATAAATAAAGCGAAAAAAAGAGGAAAAATAAATAAATTTGTGTCTATTTTTTGGTTGTAATTCGTGATGCAAAAAAATATATGATTAAGCCCAAACGTTGCCCATTAAAAAGACATTATATATATACACAAATATCTAAAAGATAAATTGTAAAAAAAAATGTGTTGTCTTACATTGACAACAAGTTGAAGAGCACCAAAAATGTGATGAATTTTTTAGATCTTTGTCATAATTTATAACATAAGTTACAAAAATCTACATTTTATTTTAATTTTATTTAATTTTATATTACAAAAATCTATATTTTATTATAAATTATTAGTAGTAGTTGGTTTTTTTATAATTTTAACCTTTAACCTTTTGAACACATTTTACATTTTGATTAAGATCAATTTTTCAAGCAAATGAATTGAACAATATCTTTAACACAACATTTCAAATGATAAAAAAACAAAAATTTATATGATTTAAAAAAAATAAAAATTTTATTATAATAATATTAAAAATTTTGTAACTAATGCATTAATATATAATATATTAAGTAAATATATTTATTACTCACCATAATTTTGTCAAGGAGAAGATTAAAATGAAACTAGATAGTTAGTAAGGTAATATTAACGATTCAGCTATTTACATCGATCTACTCTTAACTTGATCTGCTGAAAAATTTAATCTTAAGATCATTGTGACTATGGCAGGAAATAATAAATTTAGAATTATAAAAATAAAAAAACAAAAAATTTCTGATATTTCTTGAAAAAGTTCCAAGTTTTATACTTAAATATTTGAGCTATTTTGTATAATTTTATTACTAACTATTATTTGCTATTATAGTAAATTTTAAGATTTCCAAAAAGTATTTCCGATTGATAGATTAAAAGTTAATCAAACAGAAAATTGTACAACTTTCAAAAACAAATAGTTATTTAACTCGTAGGTATTTTAAATGATTAGTGCAATTTGCGAGCAATCAAAATAAATAGTTTTGCACTTAATTAAGTTGTAGTTTAAATGTGATAATAAATTAAATGTAAATATAAATATAAATTAGCTTAAATGATGTGATGTGATTGAAAGCAGATCAAAGGGAAACGAAACTGCAATTAGTGTGCAAAACCACAATTTGAGTTGCAAATCAAAATTTACTACTATATAGAATGGAATGCAGGCAATAACTTTGCCCTCGGGGGGAAACCACAAATCGGCACAACTTCCCACAAAATAAAAGGGGGATGCGATAAACCGCAAATCAAGTTTAAAGGCAGGCGCCAGGTGAGAGAAGTAAAGGGAAGGGAGAGAGGAAGAGATTCTCCTTGGACAGCTGCAGATACACTGATAAAAAAAAATATTCTAAAATCAAGATTTTGGTCTCAGAACTAAGAATTTTGATCTAAAAAATGCGTTGGGAACATAAAATTCTTAAATTTAGAAAGCACATCTTGATATTAAGAACATTTCAAATAAGAATAAGTTCTTAATTTAAGACCAAACAGTCTTAAATTCTCAAACCAAAAATAAAAAAATAAGGCAGGTGTTTTAAACTTTAAACTTATTTTTTATATATTTATACTTTTTTAGGATTTTTTTTTTCTAAATATTCCGAATATACGTCTTTTCCTTGGGAAGATTGGGATTCGATCCCTCGCTTGTTATCCATTATTGTCTTCATATTAAATATGACATATTTATATTTTCCTAACAATTTAAGATTTTTAATTCTTTTTTTAAGAACTGCGAATTTTTATTGATTTTAGAAGTTGTTCTTTTTTTTGCAGTGTACAGATACATTGGAGGCGCCACAAGGAGTTGAACTCGAAAAGAACGTCAACTAAATGCAGATGTGGAACTGACTTCATCATCTGAAGTACCACACGCATATCCAATTATTTAAATCCCCCGAAAAACGAAACAAAAGAAGAAGCAGAAGAATCCGAATATCCATCAAAAAGGGAAACAAAGCAAGTTTCAGGTTTTCGAGTACTTTTACCTTGATAATGAAATGTTTCAATCAAAGGCAGTTAAATCATTTAAATTGGCTTAAACAAAAAAAAAAAAGAAGTAAACTAACTAACTGCGAATAATAAAAATATGATTACGATGTATAAATGCAAATAAAGCACAGCAGGAAGCTGTTAGTCCACAACTGAATCCCCAACATCTTTCAGATACATTTCAGACAGATGTTTTTGTCTTTTTTTATGTATTTTCCGGCAAATGACAATTGCATTCAGGACTCAAACAAACGATCGACTCTGGGGACAACTTGTTAATGGACACACAACATTCCAACTCATCTCATTTTATTTCATTTCATTTCATTTCACTCATCTGGGGTTTCTCCTCAGTTATTCGCATGTTTCGCTTTTTTCTCTGACCATCATATTAATTGAACAATCAGTTTCTTGTCAACAAGATGTTCTTGCATAATTTGCCAGCCAGCAGTACAGTGAAGCCTGCTGGCAAATCATTCAGAAAGAATATTTTGTTGTAGTAGAAAATGGGAAAACAATTTTAAGCAATTTTATTGTTATTCTTTTAATTTAAAATCAAATGAATTCCCACTATTAAAAATAATTATTTAGAATTATTTTTAAGAAATATTATTAAAAAATATTATTCCAATAAATTTTTATGAATTTTGTCCCCCTTGAGTGGAAAATGTGTAACTTGGAGTTGGATGGCTTAAAAATGTAATTTATGTTAAAATTTTAACCCACTTTGAATTTTTACTTTGAAAAAAAATTAAGTAATTGTTTCAAAATATTACCCCTAATGTGGGATTTAATTATTTTATAAACTTTAATTTTAATATTGTCAGTTCTCTATGGATTTTTCACATATTTTTCATTAACTGCTTTTGAAAACTGTTTTAAATTTTGTTTCACAACTTTCTAGAAAATCTACCTCATGTGGTATTCAGTTATAGATTGAACTCTGAATAATATAACCATATAATATGTTATATATTAAATACATTTTACCCTACAAAAACTTAAAAGTTTCCCCAATGTGGGACTAAATGATAATTCAGATTTTATACTAAAAAATCTTTGTAAAAAATCTTCCTCTTCTGGGATTCAGTTATAGATTGAACTCTTGATAATATAAATATATAATTTATATATTAATCTTATTTATTTTATATATTAATTTAATTTTTCCCTACAATTACTTCAAGAATTTTAGCTTCAATTTTACCTTTGCCACTTTTTTTTACCACTTATCGTAGCTTCACTGTACTTCTACAACCTCATCAATTAGAACAGATTTTGGACAACTGTCATACACTTCTTGCCACACAATAATATGCGTAATTCTATTTAGTTTTTATACCTTTTGTTAAAGTTTTGCGGTTAAACGATTTGATTGCTACAATTTACACAACACATTTTTTATAGTTACAAATTTAAAAGATAAAAAAGTAAGCAACGGATAAATAAATTCCTCAATTTTCAGAGATTGACCAATTTTGGGAGCTAGAGTCAATTGCAATTAATCAATACCAAATATAAACATAAACTACAAAATAATTTAACCTTTAAAAAGGCAATTAAATCGTTGCGGCAACAAAAAAAAAACAATTGCTCAGCTACAGATACAGATACACAGATACAGATACTTACGAATAGGAATTGGAATTGAAATTGGAATCGAAGTCGAGCTTTAGTTTGTAGTTGTTTTTGTTGTTGTTGTGCACATAAATTGTCGACTGCAAGTTGTACAATTAATTGAAGTTGAAGGCTCAACGACAAACAGCAAACAAACAATTAAATAAATAAATAAATAAACGCCAATTACCTGCAAAGATACAAACAAAAAAACAAACAGCAGCGAATTAATGACCAGCGGCAATATATAAACAAAATAACAGATACAGATACAAATACAGCTAAAGATACATTTACAGATACAGATACATTTACAGATACGCACTCAAAGGCGGCACCTGCAACATTAGTTTCTAATTAAGCAATTCGAAATCGGATACATAGCTAAAGATACACAAGTTGCAGCTAAAAAGATACAAGATACATTGCAAGACGGCGCGACTTTAATCGCTTTTAGCGTTAAGTACGCGTTAATTGAACCCTTCATTCCCAGAAGCAACGCATTGGATTGAAAACTAGTCGGAAAAGCTATATTCGATCTACCGACTATAGGATACCCGTTAAATCTTTGGTTAAATATAAAGTATATTGCGAATTTAAAACTCTAAAAATATAGAAACCCTACTCTAAAGTTAACAGTTAAAAAATTAAAAAAAAACCCATAAAAGTACTTTAAAGTAATGACTATCCGAAAAAATATTCGACAAAACATTTATTTTATATTGAATATTCCAAAAATATAGAAAGGACGTATAAGACAAAAGAATATTAATAATCAGCGAGTGATTGACATATCTCCAGAAACAACAATAATTTTCACACTAATCCTTAACTATCCACCAATCCTTTCTATGGCAGCTATATGATATAGTGGACCGATTGGAACCAATTTTGGTCAAGATGTATAAAACCACCTAGAATGCATATTCTGTCCGATTTTTTGAGATATCTCGGAAAACAAAAAGTTTTTCATACTAAAACTTGATTATCGATCGATTGTTCCTATGGCAGCTATATGATATAGGGGTCCGATCGAAAATTTCAAACAAACTTGATCTGCGTGGGGTTTATAGAAGTCTGTGTACCAAATTTGATTGCTCTATTTATATAGTATCTGAGATCTAGGCGCTCACACGGACGGACGGAGAGATGGACGGACAGAAGGACGGACGGACAGACGGACAAGGCTATATCGACTCGGCTGTTGATGCTGATCAAGAATATATATACTTTATAGGGTCTGCCACGCCTCCTTCTGCCTGTTACGCACATTTGCACGAATACAATATACCCTTTTACTTAATTTTTAAGTAACGGGTATAATAAAGAGTAGAGATTGAAGAAAAGTTTGTCAGTCAGTCAGTCAATCAAATCAGCTCAATGTCAATGCACTCGACGCCGAGTGAAAAAAATAAAAAACATTTTAATCAACTTATCAAAAAGTGTCAGTCAAGTCGGCAATCAACATTTGCCGCCTGTGTGGTCCACATCGTCATCATGTTCAGATCTCCAGCTCCACAAAGCTGACTGACACCAAAGTTAAGTGGCACACACACACACACACACACACACACACACACACACAACACACACACACACACACACACACACACAAAAACACACACTCCTCAGACTCATTGAATCCAGTTTCAAATGCAACTCTGTCTCTATGACTCTCACACTGATAAAAAAATGTTATAAAATCAAGATTTTGGTCTCAGAACTACGAATTAGGTCTAAAAAATGCGTCGAGAACATAAAATTCTTAAATTTAGAAAACACATATTGATTTTAAGAACATTTTAAATAAGAATAAGTTCTTAATTTAAGACCAAACAGTCTTAAATTCTCAAACCAAAAATAAAAAAATAAGGCAAGTTTTTTAAACTTTAAACTTTTTTTTTTTTTTGATATTTATACTTTTTTTTGGATTTATTTTTTTTTTGTAAATATTCCGATTTTATGTTTTTTCTTTGGTAAGAGTGGGATTTGATCCCTAGACTTGTTACCAAACTGAAGCGGCATCTCTAACCAGAGTGTCATTATTATGTTCATATTAAATATGACATATTTATATTTTCCTAACAATTTAGGATTTTTTATTCTTATATTAAGAACTGCGAATTTTTAGATTAATATTCATAGTTTTATTAATTAGGTCTTATTTCAAGAACAAAATATTTTAGATGAATGTTTTTGATTTTAGAAGTTGGTATTTTTTTCAGTGCAGATACTCTCAAGTATCTTTTACAACACAGTCTCTGCATATATTCGTTTTTTTTTTCGGCTTCCAGTCATCAATCTTATTGACACCGTTTTTAGGCCAAAATTCAGTTTAGGCTTTTAAATTTCAATTTCGATTTGAGTTCTGTAATTCTTTGTCGAGCTGTCGAGCAGGCGTGACTGCCAATTGAAATTAAGTTGCTGAAACTGATTGCAAGTTGCCAGCTAATTTATCTGTATCTTTATTTGCACAGTTGCTGATTTAAAGATTTATCGAATCTATATTTTCTTATTAAGTTTTTCTTCATTCATAAAAATGCTTTAAAGTGGAATGTTTTAGGTAGTTATTAAGCTTTTCCTTACATGAAAATTACTTTCAAATGCTATGTACCCTATAAAAACTAATTATCTAAGAAATTCATTTCCTCTACTTATGAGGTCAAGTAGAATTGATTTTTTCCCCTACATCAGAGTTTTTTTAATATACACCAAGTATTGCCTAGATTATAGGAAACAAACTCTATATTTATTAGATTATGTATGGATGTTCTATCTTTATATGTTTTATTTGCAGATTTATAAACAGTGCTTCATCATTTTCAATCATTTCTTTTAAAAATAATCAATACACAACTTTAATCTTATCTTATATCTAAAATAGTTAAATGGTATTTCTGCTGATATGATTGATTATTAATCGATGTTTACACAGTTATTTTTTGACAACACTTTCACAAAATATCTGCATAACTGAGCAGAGTATTTTTTATTTTTATTTCTTTTTGAGATGTGGGAGGTCTCATAAATTATGAATAATAAATTAGTCATTCATCAATTTAATCAATTGATTTACATAATTTTTTATTGTATTCAGCTTTCGATCGACGTTCAATTGGAATTCCACAACGATCTTTATAGATTTATATATAGATGGAATAAAGTTGCAATTGTCTCAACATCATTATCAGCATCATTGTTATCATCATAATCATCAAGATTGTCATCAGACTTGAAGTCGTTTTATTTGTCACAATTATTACGCACATAAATTGCAATGAAGCTGATCATGATGATGATAATGATAATGATGATGACCTTCAATGATCGACAGTAAATTGATTCCCTCTCTCTCTGTCTCTTTCAATGAGTTCATCATACGCTGTTATCACTGTAAACTGCATTTCATTAATGCTCGTTTCTAACTGCTTAATAAAATTTATTTGCACTACACTAAAAAAAAAAACCAACTCTAAAATCAAGAAATAAAATATTTTTTTCTTAAGACCAAATTAATAAAACTAAGAATATTAATCAAAAAATTCGCAGTTCTTAATATAAGAATTAAAAACCTTATATTGATAAGAAATTATAAATATGTCATAATTAATATTAAGAAAAAGTACAAATTAAAAAAAAAAGTTTAAAGTCTAAAACACCTGCCTTATTTTTTTATTTTTTGTTTGAGAATTTAAGACTGTTTGGTCTTAAATTAAGAACTTATTCTTATTTGAAATGTTCTTAAAATCGAGATGTGTTTTCTAAATTCAAGAATTTTATGTTCTCGTCGCATTTTTTAGACCAAAATTCTTAGTTCTGAGACAAAAATCTTGATTTTAGAACATTTTTTTTATCAGTGTAGAAACTCTTGGAACGAGGGAATCATTCAAGCTTTATTAGACTGGCTTCTCCTCAATTCTCTCTCTCTCTTTCTTTTCTTCACTCTCTCTCTCTTTCTCTGTCTCTGTCTCGATCTGCGTCTTGGTCACAGTCTCAATCGGAGTCCAAGTCCAAGCTGCAGGACAAGCTCAAGCGCTGTGTTCGTGTTCCCTGTCAACTTGGGTGGTCCAACTCAGTCGGCAGTCAAAGAACAACAACAACAACAACAATCACAACAACAACAATCACAACAACAACAATAAAGCGACCAGAGGCTGCAACTTGTGCAACTTCTGCCTGCAGCCGCGAATCGAGAATCGACTTAATTTTATTATGCGAGTCGCCGTTGCAGTTGCAGTTGCAACTTGAAATGCCACGAAAATACACTCAGAAAAATATGCACTATGAAAAATATTAAAAATATATATGTTTATACCCTTTTTTATTCTTAAAATTTTAAGATTAAATTAAGTATGAATCAATCTTAAATTTTAAATTGTGAATGAATATTCCTATGATAGCTATCTGAAATATTAATACGCTTAGTCAGAATATACAGTCATGGAAAAAATAATAGAAACGCATTTTCACTTTTTTTAAACTTTATATTTTTAATTCAGAATGTCATGAGTTAAAATTTTTAATTTTTATTTAACATGAATATGTAGTATAATATAATAATAATAATAGCAATAATTATTTTTCTTTTTTTTTATCATATAAATTCATAATTCATAATAATTACAAAAAATAATTCTTAAATAAAATATTGCAAATATAGGTTTATCCTGTTTTTGAATTTGCGTAAAAAAATAACGTGTGTCAATTTTTCTCACTCTTTTTTGAGTCTTTTTTGTGCCTCACTTTTTTAAACTCATAACTATTTTTACAACTATACAATACAATACAATACAACTATCTTTCATAATTAACAACAAAATAGGCTTTATTTTATTTGAATTATTTTAATAGAAACGAAATGAGTAATCCTATCCTGATTCTCTGAGTGTAGTGCATAGGAATTGAACATGGGCATGGTTATGGGGGATAGGCATGGTTATGGGCTTTAGCTACGAGTATATAGATCAGAGTTAGACAATAAGCTGATAGCCTTTTGGGTACTGTGCGCTTACTTGAGTCATCAGACTTGAAATTATCGCACGCTGACATTATGAGATTTTCTCGACTGTTCTCCAGTTTGTCTGCTCTACTTTGAGTCTTCCCTCCTCTAAGGCTATTTTATTTTAGTCTCCGATATTACTTTCAATCTTCTAAAGAAAGAGAAGAAAGAGGAAATTCTGCCGACTCCATTTTTTCTCACCTCCCCCTTAACTATCCTTTTCCACATCTATTTTCCTCTCTTCCTTTTCTATTTTGTTCGTTTTATATTTTCGTACTTCTCCATTTTCCCCATAATTTCCTCTGAGTTCTTCCTCCTCATATTCTTCTCTTTCTCCAATCTTCCTAGATTCTAATTACCTTCTTCGCTATTCTCATTTAATACTTTTATTCTTTTCTCTTCTCCTTCTCTACTTTATATCTGGCCATTCTTTACTTTCTCTTCTCTTCGTCTAACTTTCTGCTCATTTGACTTCCTCTTCGTCCTCGATCTTCCTTTCTTCTCCCTTCAGTTTATATCGTCTACTCTACTTCAGGTAGCACTTTTAACTAACAAATTACAATATTAAAAATTTTAAAAATCAACACTTTCTTAATCGAAGTGGCTTAATTCCTTTACCCCATTTTCCTTGACTTGTCTTAGGAGTGTTAACCAAACAACTCACGATCAAATCGAAGAGTTTTTCCAGCTTCAATCTGATTTTACCACATTCTCCAAGCTGTACTAGGAAACTACATATCTTAGCCTCACTCACTTTATGGCCAAATCGAACTGTTGGCCAGCTTTTATTCTGGCGCCCGTCTCTCTCTGTTCAGCACTTGCTTCTTATTAATTTCCGAGAAGAAGACTTAGAATCTCTCAATTATCGTGCGCTACAAAAAGATGAAAATTGTATATTTACAAAGCACTCGAGGCATGATGGCAACACTGTTTTAGCCACAACTTTGAGCCGAGTTGGAGTTGGAGTTTGAGTTGATGAGCAACAACTTCAGTTTCAGTTTCAGAGCACATTTTATGTGGGTTTTCTCCTTTTGTTTCTCACTAATCTCAGCTGATTTGAGATTTGTATTTGTATTTGAATTTGAATTTGTTGGCTAAGATTTGTGTTGGCCACACAGCTTTGAAGACCCTTTGAAATGGCACTCAAGTGTCAAGAGATTATGATTATGAGTTGGCCAACTGCGTATTGGATTCTGATTGGATTCGAAATTGTTTCGAATCATAATGAAGCAGTAATTCCAATAAGTGTGACTATCGCTTTTACTGCGGGCTGCACGACACACTGAACAAAACTCATCATCATCATAATGATCATAATGATCATGATCATCTCATCATGATGATCTTTCTTAAATTTTAAGTCAACTTCATGTTGATCATCACGAACAAGTAATTAAAGCGAAACAAGTAATAAACAAACAAAACAATAAACAAGACCAAGACGCCGACGCCAACATATGTCCAACAAGACATCGAAGAGGGGTTAAAGAGGGGGAGAGGGGGACCTATGCAAAGCGGCAAAAGTGAAACCAAAATCATCCAAAAAATAAAATAAAAAATAAACGCACCAAAAGCCCAGCTCGCTTCCCAATTAAACTTGACAAATGCGGTTGACCACACACATGCAACCAAAAGCGAGAGAGAGAGAGAGAGAAATACAGAGAGAAAGAGAGAAAAATACACTGATAAAAAAAGTCCAGATTTTGGTCTCAGAACTAAGAATTTTGGTCTAAAAAATTAATTGAGAACACCATATACATACTTAAAGTTAGGAAACACAACTTGATTTTAAAACATTTTAAATTAGACCAAATTCTTTTAAATAAAATACAAAATTCGTATATTTTTAAGACCAGAAGAATAAAGAATAAATGGTTAATAAAAGGAAGGTTTTAAATAATATTTTTATGGCTTGGTGTTTTAATAAAATTTTCTTTTAATAAATTTTTCCTTGGCAAGAGTGGGAATCGAACCCGCGCTTGTTTTCAAACTGTTGTTCTTGTTTTCCTAACAATTTAAAATTATTATTTTAATATTAACTACTGCGATGTTTTTGATTAATATTCTTAGTATTAGTTATTTGATTTTAAAATAGTCTTATTTAAAAAAAAATATGAAAGATGAATATAATTGATTTTTTAAACTTATTTTTCTTTCAGTGTACACATCTCAGTTTCAATATCAGTTTTAAGCCCTGCTGTCGTGACCAGAGAAGATTCCTTCGACTGTCTGTCATTCACTCAAAGGCATAAAATAATCAAAAGCAGACAGACAGACAGACAGACATTTCAACTGCATGACAACCACAACAACAACAACAACAACTCCATCCACAAATTGTCAATGAGACACAGATACAGATACACAAATTCCTTGTACAAGTTTCCCAACTAGGCCCAAAGCAATTTCAAGCTGTGATCCCAAAAGGGTGTTAGTTATGTACCTCAATTAACGCCAAAAGCAGCATTAAAACCGACTACAGTAAGACCTCATTAAGTGGCCCATAACATGAATCTGATCAGATTTAAGTAACAGAAGATAAACTTTGAGATCAGATTTAATTACATTTATTTTAATTATTTATTTTGACAATTAAAAACTTGAATAAAATTAACAAAATAAATTACTGAACTTGTGAATAAAATTAGCTGCAATCTGATTTATTTATATTTTATTTATTATTTATTTTAACCAATTTAATTTGAAAGTAAAATGGCTGAGACCATGAAATTATTCTAATAATATTTATTATTAATAATAAATAAAAAAACTATCCCAAAGATTAAATGATTAGTTTATAATTTAGCCGTACAAGAGGTAAAGTTAATTCTCTTTGTCTTAATATATTCTTTAGCAAGTTTACTAAATTATGTGGAGCAGTCAAAGTAAATGTATCTACAAGATACAAAAGTCATTTGTCATTATGGTATCTCAATTTTATTGCACGCGAATGTGAAACAGATTCCAATTCGCAGGTGTCACTTCAAAATGTTTAACTGCAATTCAATTATGCGCTAACAAATTCGTTGTTAGTTAAACAAATGTATCTTTTAGTTGGGCGTAGACAACAAATCAATTAAATGAAGAATGAACTTGAAGTTGAACTTGAAGTTGAAATAGAATTGGAAACTAAAACTGGGCGCGTTCTGATGACAAGTTAGTTAAAAACTGAACTAAGCTCATTATAGTTAGAGATATTGAAGTAGATAAATTAATATGTTAGATATAAAAATAGGAAAGCTATGGTCATAATTGTAGATTTAGATTTATTTACTTAATTTAGTAGTTGTCATAAAAAAATACCTTATTATTTAGATATACATAATTTTCTTAAGTAAGGAAATTGTTTTAACAAAAAACGAATTTTTAATTGAAACCAGAAAAATTTTCAAAATATTTAAAAATACAAGATTTTTAATTTTAAAAAAATATATAGATATGGATAAAAATAGAAATTTAGATATAGATAATTTACTTAATTAAGAAAATTGTTTGCAAAAAAACTCTTATAGATATTTTACTTAATTACGAAAGTCATATTTTTAAATTAATCTATAAAATTTAAAATATTTTAAAATGCAAGTTTAAATTTTAAAAAATATATAGATAAAAATAGAAGTATATAAATTTTTGGATAAAGATAATTTACTTAATTAAGGAAATTGTTTTAAAAAAAATATAACATTTAAATAAAACTAAAAAATGCCAAATATTTAAATTTAAAACAATATATATGTATAAATAGAAATATATAAATATAGATATAAGTATCTCTACTTCAGATACATTCACAGCTACAGCTACAGATACAAATTTAAACTGAGAGCAATAAATAAACGATTAAAAGACCACAAACAAATGTGGAATTGTGGCTGCCGTCAAGTTTAATTAGTTTTCAATAAATTCTTTGTCGACTTCTTGTTGTTGTTATTGTCTCAGTTGTGGTTGTTGTTGTCAGTGTTGTGATTGTTGTTGTTGTTGCAACAACAACCGCCTGCAGAGTCATAATGAGGCTTATTTTGATTATTTGTTTATTTGGTTTGGCCCGTTTTGGCTTTTAATGCATGTTTATGCCCTCTGATTGACTGACTGACTGATTCATTGACTGACTGACTGACTGGCAGTCACCTCGTGCCAAAGATTGATCGCATTTGTATCTCAGTGGCGTGCCCGTGTCATAATAAGAAATAAATCCGAAAGATATTTACAAAGAGAGAGAGAGAGAATATGAATATGAAATACCTGCCCAGCCCACTTTGAACACGATTATCATACACTGAAAAAAAAGACCATCTTCTAAAATCAAAAAAATTCATCTTAATAATTTGGTTCTTAAAATAAGACCATTTTAAGACCAAATTAATAAAACTAAGAATATTAATCTAAAAACAAATTTTATAACATTTTTTTTATCAGTGTACCTGCCTAGTCCACTTTGAACACGATTATCATAGCAGATACACAGAGGGAAAAAATCAAGTATTTCGTACTTAAAACGACACTTTTCGAACGTGATATCTCACTAAGATTAAAATTACTAAAGTCGAGTACTTCGATCTTATTTCAAGTACGATATTTTAAGTATTTTAGTATTTTTAAATTAACTTTGAAACGTACTTGATTTAAGTACGAATGAACTTGATCCAAGTCCTTTTAATTCTGTAACTGAGTACGAAATCATGTTAAAATATGAAGATGATACTTGATTTAAGCATATTTCAAAATTGATTCAAAGTCGTGTTAACTTGATTTGTAAGTAAGTGAAGACTGACTACAGAAATTATTCTGTTAAATAAAGTCTTAATTTATCAGTGTCCCTCGAACTGCTCCTCATTACAAATACGCTAGAACTATTTGGGAATTCGAAGCAAGCGAACGCTGAAATGGTATAAGAATTAAAGTACTTGATTTAAGATTTTACATACTTGATCTGTGAGTCGAATTTGAGTATCGAACTTATATAAAGAATTTCGTAATCATATCTAGTAATTTTAGAATTTAGCTTGATTCAAGATTTTTTGTTCTTATATCAAGATGGTTAGTACTTGGTTATAGAATTTTAATGCTCATTTTAAGTATTTTTAAGTATCGATAATACTTCATTCGAGTTCATTCATACTTAATTTTAGTACGGCTTTTTTCTCTCTGTGTACATTTTTTGAGATACTCGACGGCATCGGGTATGCTGATGAATGAAGTCATTTGCTTGTAGAGAAATACATATATATATTTTGACAGCTGTAAATATTGACGGGCAAGCCGTAAAACATTCCAATTTCTGCTTTGACTCGTTTCCAAATTAACACAAATGAAGTTATAAAAATGATTTTTATATGCCAGCCAAAATGTATCGAATGTTGAACTGTTTGAATGTTGAAACCAAATGCGGAAACTTGTCTTCTGAGCCGAGTTTTGTTATTTTTGGCTTTCTGGGTGGTCCCCGGGGCACCTCAAAAAAGCTCCGAGGTTTTGTTTTTATCTGCGTTACGTATACGCACTGTGTAACAAACACATAAATTTGGAATTTTCGGCATGTCGTTGGCCTCACCACAACAGTCAGTCAAGTCAGTCAACCGACTGGCAGATACCCTTTAAATGTCAACTTATCCAGTTTGAACTTGAACTGTTTTTGAGTTGGAAACTCAACCGGTTTTGTCACTGTGCATAACTATGAAAACTTAATTTTGTGTATAAACATAAATATCATATTTCAAGATCAGCCGAAAACAAGTGAAAATGCTGCTGTCGGGTGTGCTCGACTGAGAGCTACCCTCAATTCAACTCTTATATAATTTAACAAGTATTTGCACTCATTCAAGTAATTTAAATTTATAAAAATCGTTGTCTTTAAATTTGATTTGAAATTTGATTTATTAACTATTTTCACTCATTCAAGTAACTTTAGACTTATACATAAATATAAATCAAATTAAATTTATAAACATCTAAAATTATATTTGATTGTAATGTTAAATTATTTACACATTAAGTAAATAATGTAAGAATAATCAATTCTGTTGAAGATGCTGATTAAGCATATTAATATTTAATTGTATTTTATATATGTGTATTTAATTGTATTTTATTAATTTGTTTTAACATTCTTGTACTTTATGTTCTTGGAAGCTAAAGGTTATGACACCAGACACCAGGAAATAATATTTAGAAGTGGAGTTACAAAGTATAAGTATGAACATAAATTTGTTAATTTATTTTTTATGTTTTTTAACTTAAAGGCCCGCTTTTTAATGTCTATTTGAGGGCTCAGTTAATTTACTGAGGATATTTTGAAGTTAAATGCATAACAATAAATGTCAAATTCAAAAATATCTCTTAATATTAAACAGACCTATAAAAAATACGGGATCAAATCAATATTCATTTTTGGTTTTTCGTTTATAAATTTATTTTTTAATGAAAAAATTTTAACTCAACCGTCAAGAACTTTGTAACCAAAAATAATTAACTAGAAAATCTTTTTTATTTTATATCAGGGATAAAGTTAAGTTAAGTTTAAGTATGAATGAGAAATCTTCAATATAATATTTAATATTTTGAATAAGGTCTCGTGAAAGCAAATATAAATATAATTTATAAAATTTGAGGAAAAAAAAAAGGAAAAGGTGGCATTATTAAATGGAAATAATATCGTAATCATATTATTTATTTTTATCATAAAATCTCATTTTTGAGCCAAATAAAATGAATTTGAAGTATTCATTACATTTTTAATTTTGATATAAAAATAATAAAATAGATCTAATATTCAATTTTTCTATAAATCTAAAAATTACTATTATTCAGCATATTTATAAAAAAAATTAAAAATAAAAAGTGGCATACCCTACGTACATATTTGTAGGGTATACAGCAGAGTTTTAAGCAGATTAAACTGTGTAATAGATATTGAGTGCTGTGTATAACAATTAACAGCATTTTCCTCAACAATTTCAGGCCATATCAACGACGGACCCAACACCAACAACTAACAACTGCAGCAACAACTGTGACAAACAACAGCAACAACAACAGCAACAACAACAACAGATCACATTAACCAAATGCGGTCAGCAGCACAGTTTAAACGACATTTTTGCTGGCTGATATGGTCTCGTTTTGGCCAGGCCCAAGCTGGACAGTTTTATTGGCAGTGCGAGAGGCGCATGGTTGTTGTTGTTACAGTTGCAGTTGCTGCAATTGTTGTTGTTGTTGCAGTTGTTGTTGCTGCGGTTGTTGCAGCATTTGTGCCTTAAAAGGCGCTACCAAGTTGCAGTTGTTGTTGTTGTTGTTGCTGTTGGCGATAACTTAACAGTGGAAATTAATTTTTGTCACTTCATAAATCGCCTCGTTGATTGCCATGGCCAAGAGGCGTTTGAGTTATGCCTGTTTTTAACCCAAAAACTGTGACAACAATTAGAACAACACTACACAGGAAAGAAAAATGGGTTCTAAAATCAAGATTTTGGTTTCAGAACTAAGAAAGTTTTTCATACTAAGCAATTCGCTGAACTTTGACCCCAAATTTGACTCACTTGCAGGTGGAATTTTAAAACAACACTACACAGAAAAAATGGGTTATAAGATCAAGATTTTGGTTTCCGAACTAAAACTAATTTTAAGCACTTTTGTACTTCCATAGATGAAAATATAACACATTAGTATTTTCCTAACAATTTTTATTCTCAAATTAAGAAGTGCGACTTTTTAGATAAATATTCTTAGTATAAGTAATTCGGTTTAAAAATGGTCTTATTTTAAATAGAAAATATTTAAGATGAATTTTCTTGATTTTAGAGGTTGGTCTCTTTTGTCAGTGTAGCTTTTCATTACGTTATAAACAACAACGAGAATTTTTCCTTAAGGAAAATGCACGACAACAAATTGTTCGACAAGTTTGTGGCTGACTTCAATGGCTCAATTTGCCATTTAAGGCTTAAACCAAGTGGTTCTACAGGAACCAGAGGTGGGGTGGGACTAAGGGGGGGTTGCCACCTCAGGTTCGACGTCTATTGCCATATCGTGATTATCATATGACGTGACAGCTTCGCATACGCGTATTTATGAATGTATTTGGGTCATAAACAATGTTGTAGTTGCTTTTTTTTATTTTTTATTGCGCTTCAAACGCAAATTGTCGTATAATAAAACTAGAAAATAGTAGATAATAATAATGTCCTAGAAAATAATATGCTTAAAGCAATTTTAAAAGCAATTCCTTGCTTTAATTTATAGACAGTAAATCAATAATTGATTATGCCCTGTAAAAAGCAGGAATTGTCTTTGTTCATAGAATAACAAAGTCTAACAGAGTTGCCACCCAGTTAAAATGCACATTGACAGCAGCGAGTGAAGTTGGCTGCGCTTCATATACAGAGAAAGACGATGAAAAAATAACCTTTTTATCTTATTTCAAGATTTCAATATTATATACATTTTTTTTATTTATTTACATATTTAAAGTGTTTTTTCAGTATTTCAAGGTTCTTGTAACTTGATTAAAGATACTTTGATATTTTTTCAAGCATTCTTAAAAATAAATTAATTATTTCCTGTGTTGATTTCAAGATTTCTAAAACTAATTTGTAGCAATTTTTAACCACTTCTTATTTGCCTTAAATGTTTCGAGTGCAAACAGAATAATATTCGTAATAGAGTCATGTACCTGAGGTCACGTTTCATGGCCAACTAAGTAATTGGCCAGCCTAACTACTTAGACACTTAAGCTAAGAGTTGTTGGCCCAACAGTTGCAACAACGGACACATGAAACACATGCAACACATGTGGCAAGTAGGTCGTCACATATTGATTCGAAACAATGCCAGACAATGATGTTGATGATGAGGTGGCATCATTGATGGGCGGCCCCCTCAATCATAATTATTAGACCTCCCTGGCAGTAATAGAATTTCAAATTGTTGCTGTATTTTTTCAAGTATTTTCAATTGCCATTGGAAAATTGTGATAAACTGCGCATTTTAATGGGCGAAAGTGGCTGAGAAATGTGCGTGAAATGTACGAGAAATGCTTTTAACTACACTGAAAAAAGTTACTAATACTTAGGATATTAATCTTTAAAAAATTACAGTTCTTAATATAAAAAAAAATTGTTAGGAAAATATGCATTTGTTATATTTTCATGTGTAACCAATTGTGGTGCCATAAGACGGCGTTTTGCGAAATTCCACCTGTAACTGGGTCAAATTTAGGTCAAAGGTCAGGGAATTGCTTTGTATGAAAAACCTTTTTGTTTCTTAAGATATCTCAACCAAACTTACAGATTAAATGTTTGGGACTGTCTCTAACATTCTGTCCAAATTTAATCAAAGTCGGATAACTATATCATATAGCTGCCATAGGAACAATCGGATGTAAATTATCGTTTAGTATGAAAACAAAATTAAATATCAGTATAAATATATCAGCTGCCTTATTTTATTTATCTATTTTTGTCTTGAGTACTTAAAACTATTTGGTCTATAAAAAAGAACATTTATTCTTATACTTCAATATATTTGTGGTCTTGAAAATAAAAGAGGTTTTTGATCTTATTAATAAGAACCTGGTCCTATTTGAAATGTTCATAAATTAAATCAAGTTGTGTTTTCTAACTTTAATAATTTTATGTTCTTGACCCATTTTTCAGACCAAAATTCTTAGTTCTTAGATCAAAGTCTTGATTTTAGCGTTTTTTTTTTATCAGTGTTTGAGAAATGTACGAGAAATGCTTTCAACTGAGAGAAATAAGAAATGTTAGGAGAAGAGAGTCAAGTGGGAAGTCTTCTCCATCTTCATTTGATTCTTCTCCTCCTTCTTCTCCTTGCTAATGTTCTGGTTTTGCATCTGGCAAATGATTCTTGGGCAATTTTCTCTAAGCAAATTTTCCATTGAGCGAAAAAACTTTTCAAGTCAATTTGCAGCGTTTGCGTTGTGCGGAAAATTCTTCAGGCGTGCGCGGAAAAGCGACAAGGGGAGGAGAAGTGGGAGGGAATGGGGGGAAAGGTAATTGCAGACGAGGCTGATGGGTAATTGAAATTCGTTTGTTTATGTTGTCATTGTTGTGGCAGCCACAGCAGCCGCTTGTTGTTGTTGTTGTTGCTGTTGACTGTTTATTGTTGGTTGTTCGTTGTTGTTGGTTATTCTCAGTTGTTGGTTGTTCATTGTTGTTGCCTCGTTCTGGGCAAATTGAAAATTACTTAATGGTTCAGTGGCGATCGTTGCTGCCTGTTTTTCCCCCTACTGTTTTTTTTCCGAGGCTACTGTTAAATGAGCGCCAAGTGCTGGACAAATGTGAAAATTGCCAGGTCCAGAGAGTTTATCGAGTTTGTGTTAGCTGTCTTAGCCATATACTATATAATTGGCAGTCAAGCAAGCTGTAAAAGCTTTTATCCCCAGAGTGTTAACATCGCCTAATCATATCTTATAGCGAAGAAAACACACACATAAACTTTTAGCACTTTAACAAAACTCTTATAACCTCAAGGGCAAAATATAGTTTAAAAATTAATCAAGCAAATTTATTAAACAAGCTTTAATGTGCTTTTATTTAATAGAAATTTAGCTAATCGAGCTTTACATTTTTAATAATCTGATAGCAATTTAATAAAACGATAACCAAATTTATATAAAATTTAATTATTTCTAAATTTTACATGTTAAGCTTTAATGTGCTTTTGAAAATGTTGATTTTCAAAGTACTTATTTCAGTTGAAAGCATTTAAAAAATATTTAAGAAGTTGTAACTACTTCATTTTAGTCAGATGTTTTTTAAATTCAAAGCTTTAATGTGCTTTTGAATATTTTTTAAAAACTACACATTTCAGTCGAAAATATTTTAAAATGTATTTGAGATATTTGTATTTTAGCCATATGTTTATTTAAATTAAAGCTTTAATGTGCTTTTGAATATTATTATAGCTAACAGAGCTTTGTATTTAACAATATATAAAAGCATCTAAAGTTTTTTGTGCTTATTAAATCAATATATAAAATATCTGAATTGACAGTGTAAAAAAAGTAGCCCAGCTTAATCAAAAAGTGAGTTTCATAAAGCTTTAATGTGCTTTTGAATATTATTATAACTTTCTGTTATAACAAAAATTGTGCCTCATCTAAATTTTGTTCTTTTTAAATATATTTTTATATATTAAGATTAATATAGCTACTTTATAGATATTTTTAAATAGTTCAAGTCAGCAAAGTTTTAATTTACTTGCTTCTAAAAATTTATTTAGTTATGCAATTATCTCGACTTTATCAAATTTGTCAAATTAACACCTTTTAAATAATATTTAATAATTTTTCTTGTCGCAAAAACGAAAAACAATTTTTCAAAAGCGTTAAATTTATGAGCTTTATTTTGGAATTTTGTGTGCATTTAAATGATATTTTGTTGTCCCGATTTTATGTTGTTGTTGTTGCTGTTGTTGCTATTGTCGTTATTGTTGTTGGGCAAATCTCACGCTAAATCATTGTTGCAGCTGAAAGCAACTTGAGGTTCGACTTGGACTTCAACTGCAGTTTCAACTGCAACTTTAGCTTCAACTTAAAGTCTTCAACTTCAAGTCGACGCCATCGCCTACAACATTCATTCAAATTATGGAACCGCAATGCGATCGAGATCTCGTTTTAGTCACGCTAAATTTAAAAAAATACAACACACCTCAAAAAAAAAAGAGTGGAGAAAGAGACAACAATAAAAAACAGAGAGAGAGGGGGGGAAAAACGCTTCGTTTCGTTTCGTTTTGTGGTTAATTAGCGAACGCGACAAACCCACCTAAAAAAAAAAGCGTAGATTTATGCACTCGACTTTTGGATTCGAGATTGGAATGAATACGAATACGAATATATAGGAGTATGGGTATGAGTGTGAGTTTTGGGTATAGATGAGGCTACGACTCAGTTGACAACTGAGTGCTCGCAATTACTCAAATGAATGAATGTGACATTAATCAGAGTAATGAGCAAATTGCCGGAACAAATCGTATGACTATAGGTTTATAACTAGAGAGAGATAATGAATCCATATCAGCCCATGTATGATTACCTAATGAATAACTATGACTAAATCTAGGCAGTTATAAGATCTGATTAGAGTAAGGGCATATACAGACATATACATATAAGAAGGATCCAGAGAAAATAGAAATACAATAAGAGATCAATAGTAATCTTATGAGTTTACTGGAAATCAGGGATTAAAACCTTAACCGAAACCGTAACCTTTAACCGATGAAAAACGGTAACGGAAACCGTAAACGAAAACCGTTTTTTCCGCTGTACCGAAACCCATACATCGAAACTCTTTAAGCCGAAATAACCGTTTAGTAACCGATTCATTTATAAGGGTTAATTTCGGTCCTGGCCGTCGCAACTTTGATAACTTTGAACTGCCATAACTTTGTCAAAACTCAATTAATTTTCATGCGCAATATAAATTTGAACATGATTTTACCTCTTAATTCGTTCTGCAATTAAATTCTGTTCAATTTGAAAATTTTGAAAATTTCGAATTTTTTCGAAAAATACAAAGGGGTAAGTATGTAAATTTTCAAAATTTTCGAAAAATTTTAAATTTTCAAATTGAACAAAATTTAAATGCAGAACAAATTTAGAGGTAAAATCATACACAAATTTACATTCTGCATGAAAATTAATTGAGTTTTGACAAAGATATGACAGTTCAAATGTATTAAAAACTTCTAAACTATTTTTACTCTCAACTAGCAATTATTCTCATTGATTTATTAATATTATTTAATATTAATATTTGTAAATACTTTACAATTTCATGTACATTTAATTCCAACCTTCCAGTAATCCTTTGTAATATCTTCCATAATAAATTGAATAATTTTCCCATTACATACTCAAGTTATTTAAGAACTTCTAAACCATCATCCATTTAATACATGTAATTAGCTTTTATTTACATTGATTTATTACTTAATATTAAACATATGCTGTGCGCTATTATTAGGCCAACTTAATGGGAATGGCCAACAAAATGACTAGCTGAAAATCGTACAGAAAGTGGAAGTGAAGGTGGATGTGGATATGCAACCCCCTTTTGAAGGAGGACAAAGGATAATAATTATTAGGCAAACGATTACACGAAAATTCTCTGCGGTGGCATAAACTAAATTCATGAGTGCCATGATTCCCAAAAGTGGGAGAAGGAGAGGTAGAGAGTGAGTGAGAGGGAGAGAGTGCATAATGAGCTTAAGTTATGTTACATAAGCCATAAGGACATAAAAACCACTCGAGCAGACACTTCATGAGTCCAAAGTGGTTGTGAATGTGAATGTGCCCCAGGTTTTAAGGGTGAGGGTGTGTGTTTGTTGTGTGTGTGAGTGTGTGTGTGTGGTGTGTGTGGATTGAGCGTGTCATGACTGTATATCTTGCCCTTTTTTTGGTGGTGGTTTCCAAACTAATGAGCTGCAGATTGACGCCGAAGTTGAGAGTCGAGAATTGGGAAATGGGAATGCTCTGTGGTTGCCAGTTTGTTTGCTCAACTGTTTACGAGCCACTCAACCACTCAACACTCCCCACAAGATTGGAGTTTGTCTATAAGGACTTGTCATCAACTTACTAAATAGCTCCTCTATCAGTAACTCGGCATTAAAAAGATTCCCTTGCACACTTCTCAATAAAATTATTAAAAGATACTCTATAATAATCAGTGCTACTATATCGATAAGGCAGCGTTACAGCAAAATTAAATTTAATTTAAAAAACTTTGTGATATGATCCATAGAATAATTCGGAAAATATTCTCATTTCTTTAGAAGTTTATTAAGGAAATTAGGTGTTTTCAAAAAAATTTAACGTACGATTACTATTGCATCTTCTATTAATTGAATAAAGTTTTCTTAGAAAATTGTCTTAACAAAAAATATTTTTAATAAGACAAGATTATGTAAAAAAAAATAAAATACAAAAAACACAATCAAGATGCTTTCTCTTATTTTAGGTATCTAGGTTCGCACATTTTGTTTTATTTAACTTACAAATTTATGTAATTAATATTGAATTGATCGGTATTCTGTGATGCTTAATTACCAGTGTGTATTTTTACATATAAGGTGACGTACTCCGATTTTACTAGTTTCATAAATAAGTAAATAAATCATAAATTCACTCCGACTCTATCTGTTCTCACTCTATGTCGCGACATTTGATTTCATGTCAAAATGTGAAACCAGACTGAGAACATTTTATGGGAATAGGACCCTTATATAAATACACCTTGCGTAATTACTATGATATTTTTGAAATAATATTAAGTCGGATTTTGATGTCCATTACTATATATTTCTATACCTCGCCATTAAAATATGCATTTGGTAACACAGAATTTTAATTGATCGATATTTAATGAGATGGTGTTTAATTTGATTACTTCCGATATTAATATAATTTAATTATTTATGATTTGATTTTTCCCTGATATTAATATAAATATCGATAGCTTTTTAGCTCTATTCCTGAATCGCAACTCACCTGAACTGGGA
Source organism: Drosophila kuntzei (assembly GCA_035042165.1). Taxonomy (NCBI): domain Eukaryota; kingdom Metazoa; phylum Arthropoda; class Insecta; order Diptera; family Drosophilidae; genus Drosophila; species Drosophila kuntzei. The sequence continues at coordinate 2,737,828 of JAWNLU010000634.1, read as the reverse complement.
CGATCGCTGTAACGCGTGCAATAAACCCACGCTGGCCACACAATGGGCGTGGAACTAGTTCCAGTTCCCGTTCCCGTTCCCGATCCCGTTGTGGTATCTTCACTAGATTTATTTCCTGCTCCTGGAGCTGGTGATGTGGCATTGGATGTTGACTTGACCAAATCAATGGCCGGATTATTATTATTGTTGTTGTTGTTGTTGGTGCTGCTGCTGGTGGCGGTGCTATTTGAATCGTTGCTGTTGCTGCAGATGTTGGCCAAAGAGCTGGAGAAGCTTAAACTGGGCTGTGTCTGTGTCAATTGGGATTGGCATTGTGTTTGGGCCAAGTTCAAAGGCTTTGCTGTCTTTCGGGGCGTTTTTAAGGCCGAAATGGGCGCAGCAATTGGAGGCGTGGCAGCTGCTGCTGCTGCCGCCAAACGTTGTTGCAATCGCGTGCCAAAATCCGCTTTTAAAATATTATCAATGCTGAATTTCAAAGCACGCTCTTGGAAATTGTTGTTAATATTGTTGTTATTGTTGTTAATATTGTTATTGTTGTTGTGTTGCTGTTGTTGTTGCTGGTAGTGCAGTGGCAACTGTTGCTGCTGTTGATGTTGCTGGTGTTGCAAGAGCAACTGTTGCTGTTGTGTGGCATTGCCAATTCCCAATGCCGTCGCCGTCAGCTGAGCAAGTGCATCCTGTCCAGTTGTCGGTTGTCTCATCGCTGCCGCTGCTGCTGCCGCCGCCATTTGCAGCTGTTGCGTCATCTTGGGACCACGTAATCCACATCCCAAAGGCATCACCGCCGCCGTCAGAGCATTAACTCTGGCCGCCGCCATCAGTTGCATCTGTTGTTTCATTAATTCCTCCGCATAGAGTTGAGATTTGCGCAGGAATTCCTCCTGGAAGCTGGCAGGATTTGCCACCACCATTTGTGGCAAGGATTCATCGCTGGGTTGCACGCTACTAAAAGCCGACGGACGATAGAGTTGCGACATGAGGAGTCGCTGTCGTGTTGCATGTGCGGCAGCTGCTGCCACCTGCGATTGTTCCTGTCCCACACTCAACACGCTGTTCTCACTGCAACAACTTGCCGCATCATCTAGTTCCTCATCCTCGTCCGGTTCGTGGTCATCCAATATGTTGACCATGTGCTCATCACAGGCAGATCCTCCATCATCCTCGTCGCCATCTTCGGGCTGCTGTTGCAGCTGTGGACTGTTGCCGTGGCTGCCACTTGCCGCCAGTGGCAGTGGCAAACAATCCGGATGCATGCCAACTACGGATTCAATTTCCCTTTCCGTTTCCAGTTGCGTTCCCGTTGCCGTTTCCTGTGGCGAATTCGCTGTGCTGCGTTTCAGGATCAAATTCAGCGTCGGTTGGCGACTTGTGGCCAGCGTGGACATAAGTGCTGCCAGTTTTCCCCCAATAGAGACGCCAATGGCTTCACAATGTCGCCGTCTGCATCGTCGACAAACAAATATAATCGAGTCGAAGCGGTAAACACGATTTATTTAATTTAATTCGTTTTCCTCACGCAGTTTTTAACGTTGTTGGCCTTACAATGTCGCCGTCAGCATCGTCGAGAGGAAAATAGCTGACAAATAATCGATATCGCAGCAAATTCGTTGCTTTGAGTCGATTTTATTTAAATTTATTATTTAATTTATTTTAATTCAATTTCCTCATGCAGTTTTTAACGTTATTGGCCTTACAATGTCGCCGTCTGCATCGTCGACAGGTAAACAGCTGACAAATAATTGTTTACACAGACGAATTTAATTTCATTCAATTTAATTGGATTTCCTCACGCAGTTCTAAACGTTATTGGTCTCACAATGTCGCCATCTGCTTCGTCGAGCTGACAAATAATCGATAACACAGCAATTGCGCTGCTTCGAGTCGATTGAATATCGTTTATTTAAGTATTATTTATTTATTTCTTATTTATTTTTTATTTATTATTTATTTATTAAAACCAAAAGTTGCTTATGTTTTGTTGTTAAATGTTCACTGCCCACACTCCCTGCTGCTGTTTGTGGGCGTGGTAATGTTGCTTAGCCTTGTTTAAACAGCTGCAATGCCGTCGGCATTTTTAAATATACGTTACACAATTTCATTTACAATTCACAACTAGTGCATGCACTCTCACACATACACACACACATATATACACGCGCACTTTTGTTACGTCTTGCTGCGCTTTCAATAATCAAACATATACAAACTATTAAGCGTTAACAGACAAACAAACAAACGACAACGACGACGATAATAATAATAATAATAAAAACTCTCGCCCGGTTTTCAACGGTTACGTTACGTGCGCTCTGCCAGTCAGCTGAACCAACTGAAGCTCCCGCGAACTTCCAACTAAACGAGACGGCGAAAATGAGCAAGAGAGCGCGAGCAGAGTCGACAGCCAAGTCGCCGAGTCGCTCAGTCGCCCAGTCGTTGTCGCCCAAAACCGGAACGGCAATAAGAACAAAACGCACACACGCACACACATACAATGCATGCTCTCTCTCGCTCTCGCTCTCTCTTGGGCGCTGCGCTCTCTCGCATAAATTCGAACATCCAATGAGCGGCGAGCAAGCAGTGTGTGAGGGTGTGGGTTATGCACACTAGCGTTATCTCGCTCGCACAGCAACGATCCAGGCTGTCAGTTGAGGTTATGTTAAGTGTTTGTATATTTGTTAATTAAGTGCTGCGTCGCGTCGCTGCTCCTTTTGCCGGCTCCTTCTGCCGCTGCTGCTTTTGCTGCTCTTGTCTTTTTGATTATGCGCTGCAGCATTTAAGTCGTAAATCTCCAGCGTACATAAGTTTCTGGCTTGTGGCTGCGCATCTGCAGTCCTTTTACTGCCTCCATTCTCCATCCTCTCTCTTCACACACACACGCACATTATATTTGTTGCTCTTTATATTTTTTGCTGCCTCCTTTGCTTATTCAATAAAAAGCAACAAAATATATGTGTATAAAAATAAAATTGTTTCGCTTTTTGATGTCATTGTTGTTGTTTTTGTTTTGATTTTAGTCTGCGCTTTATAAATCACCACCACAAATTTTGCTCCAACATCTGCTGTGATTTCATAATTGTTTTTGATGCCTTTTTTGCTGTCTCACACACACATGCGTATGTGTATCTGTGTGTGTGTGCATATGTGAGCTTGTCTAATTGGCCCAAAATTGAGGTTAGGTTGCATATGGGAAAATTAACTGCATTGAGAAGTGTGAGTTTCCAGTATTCCATTGGAATAGGAATAGCTACAGTGTGTAAAGAAACTTTTTTGACAATGAAAAATAAACGCATATCCTTGTGCCCATTAAAAAGGGGTATAATGTGTTTGTTGGAATGTTTGTAACAGGCAGAAATTTGATCAGTTTTGGATCGAAAATCAATAATTAATTAATTTTTTTTTTGCTTTTAACTTTTCTTAAAAACAAGCCAATATTATAAAAATAAAAAATAAATAAAATGTATTATTTTTTTACATAAAATAAGCGAAATTTTAAATTTATCAACACAATTACTTGACTAGCTAAATTGAAATTCGATAAAAAATGCTTTATATTAGTTTTTAATTTGTTTTCAGATTTTTTTTAAAGTTGCTTATGTTTCTTAGAAAAATAAAAAATTATATTAACTAAATTCAAGGGAGTAACAAATTTAAAAAAAACTGATAAACATACAGACATCGAAACCAACTGAAAATCTCTCGAAATTTTATGAAGTTTTGGGAGATTTCTAATCGAATTCGATTTCTGTGGCACCCTTGTATATGTTTATTAATTTGTAAAATAATTTAGTTCCATGTATTCAGTTAATTTTTTCCTTTCCAAGAAATAGAAGTAAACTATGTATCATAAAATATGACAAGAAATTATAAGCTAAGAATATGAATTTTTTTTTTATTTATTTAATAAAATCAGTGATTTTTTTAATCAATCAAAACAGTTACCCTGTATGTTTTTTAAGTGTGTAGGGTTGCTAATTAATAAGGCACATTTATCTTATCGGCATGCATCTTTCAAAATGGCCCATTAAAACATTGCTTTTAGCTCTTTAGACAACATCCGTTGGCCATAAAAATAGAAATTCCAGTGTATGTTTATTTTTTTTTCTCTTTTCATTTTATTTACTTGATGCCGTCGTCGTCCAGCATCGAAAGCTGTCCACGCTTTATTATCTGGCCAGCATAGTTGCCACGCCCCAATTGCACACCCAATCCAGTTTAATAACTTTGTTGGCCCGCTTCACTTTTCAGTTTTCAGTTACGGGCCCAGGTCGAGGTCCGATTTGGATTCCGATTCCGATTCGGGCCCAGATGCCGACGCGTCGATAACGCAACCAACAAATTAATCAAGCTTAATTTCAGCTCTGATCACAACATACACAAATAGTGTTGTCACAATTTCAAGGGATAAAATAGCTAAATTTATACAAATAAAGTAGCTAAAAATTAGCTACAAAATTAATAAACATGCTTAAAAAAATATATGAATTATTTATATTATTATTTTTTTCTTCATGATATTCATGATTTTTTAGACTGCTTATTTTGATCAGTGTAGTCAAATCTATTTTCTATCAGATTTATTTTGTTGTATTATTCTCTGAATTAACAAAAAATTGATTACAAAATTCTCGATTTTATACTTTGGTTATTTTTATCAGTGTATTTTTAAATTATTCAGATTTATAGCTTAAATCATTTTTACAAAATAGCTAAGTCTAGCTATAAAATAGCTAAGATGGCAACACACGGAGAGGGAGACGGGGAGAGAGTGACAGAGAGAGAGGGAGAAGGCAACAATTATCCAGCGATTAAAAGCGGTTGAGAAACCCTAGACACGAATTATGAATAAAATTAAACGCAATTGCTCAAATGCGAAATCACAAAAACCGTTCCCCCTTCCATTCCATTATGTACTCCATTAACTCCCCCCCCTCACTACACTCCACACTTCACCCCACCCCTTGCATTGTCGTTCCATGAAAAGAGACATGATTAAAGCTGCGCACGAAACGCTTTTCACATAAAAGGCGCCGCATGGAGCGCGCGTAAGTCGATCTCGCCAGTTAATCGCGCAGAAAATCTTCATCAGAAATGGACGGCAGCCGAAGCGGCAACCGAAGCAGCAGCGGCAGCAAAAAAGTAAAGTTACTCAAACTAAAATAAATACAATCAAAACATGAAGCGTACAACACAAGCAATAAGTAACAACAACAACCACAACAACAACAATAACAAGACCCAAAGCAACAGTAGAAAAATAAAAGCGAGCCGGCAAAACATTACAAGAGAATCGAGTCGCAGTCGCTGTCGACTGCGAAGTCGACTGCAAAGTCACAGCAACAAATAGCATAATCGCACAGAACGACGCGACGTCTCTCCCCACACAATTTAGATGCGACCCAATAGATAAACTTAAAGAGGCTTTTATTTAAACAAAGCAGCGCAGCGCAGTCGTTGAGTCTGCGACTCTGTGAAAAGAGCGACAGACAGACAGACAAAGAGAGCGGGAGAGCAGCTTTGGGTGCTGTACAGTGATGCCAACTTTTTGGTGGACAAAAATAGCTGTTTCTGGTGTGAAAGCATACGAAATGTAGCTAAATCTCAAAGCAAAATAGATTTAAAAAAACTAAAAATATTGAAATGTTTTAAAAATAACCAGATTATCGAACAGCTAAAATTAATAGCAAAAGTAGCTTAATAATTATTAAAAATAGCCAGATTTTCGGCTTGTAGCAATACTTAAATTATTCTAGCAGTCGAACTTTGCAACTTTTTTCTAGTTTCAATTTTTAATATAAATTTAAATTTAACTGAATTGTTTAGTTTTAATATAATTTTTAGCTTAATTTTTATTTTAATTTTTTAACAAGCTAATATATATAAATTAAACAGTACTGGCCATAAAATAGCTAAGTTGACAACTTTGTTGCTGTCATCGCTGACGCGCAAAAATGAATGTAGCTTACAAACAAGCAACATAAGAGAAGAGAGCAAGCTCAGCTTTAACTGCATACAATGCATGCTCACTCACTCGCACTAGCAGTCGTGATTTTATGTAGTTGCGCGCTCTCTCTCTCTCTCTCTCATTGTCGTTAGGCTCATTGTCAATCTTATTGGAATTGCAGTTTTGCAGTCTTCTCGTTTTGTGGCTGATCTTTTAATCGAATCGTAGCATTTATTATTGCGATTGTTGTCGTTGTTTGTTGTTTTGTTGTTTGTCTAATGTCGTTAAGCAAACAATGGACATGACGATGTCATAAGTCAGTTTACAAAATGGCTACAACTGTTGCGCTAAATTAATAAAATTTGTTTGTGTTGCGCAATATTTTCCCACCCGCCCCCTCAAATGTATCCAATTGGAATCGCTTTCTGATTTGATTTGCTTTGATTTGCTTTGCTTTGATTTCTTGTCATGTTTTCATGTTCATTTTGTCTTAATTTATGTTTGTTTTGCCCATTGACAGGCAAACAACAAAATATGCTTATTGCATATCTATATTTGAATACCAAAAACATCAGCACACAAGCACAAATATAGACAATATATATATATATATAGTTAGTCAAGAAAGTCTTTTTACAAAATTAAATTGTTTTTGACTTAGTTAAATTCAATGAAAATTATTTATCTTTTTTTTAACTTGTGCTTAGAATTATAGACGGGAATCATAAAATAAGAAATAAAGTTAATAAAAAATTTAAATATGTTTTTTTTTTAACTAGTTAAATTCAATGAAAATTATTTATCTACTATCTTAGAACTTAAGACAGGAATAATAAACTGAGAAATTAATTAAAAATAATTAAAAACAATATATTTTTTTTGTATTATTATATATTAAACCTTTTTTTTATTTTGTCAAGACACTTTTTTGACTAACTGTATACACATATGTATGTACATATAACAAACATGGCTGCGTGTTGGTTGGTCTAATTGCAATTAACACATGATGAAAACCGTCGATTGCCCTCCAATAAGCGAATAAACGATTGTATCGAGCTACCAAACGCTTCCCCTTCCCTTTCCACCACCCAACCCCTTCCCTACCCTTCCCCCCACCCCTTGGCACGACAGTTGAGCGGAGAAAATCAATAACAGCCATGTGGAAATTGTATTTAATTGACAGCTTAACGATTTTCCACTTGCCATGCAAATTGATTCTAATTGGACTGTGAAGTGGGAGTCCATTCGTTTATATCTGATTGGACTGCGTAACTGGCAATTAAACGTAACTAACATTTAAATATAGAGTGCACACTAGTTTTTCAATTAAAAATTAATTAACAAGCGTGTATAAAATAATAATGCACTTTAACTTACCTTTAAATGTCTTTTATTCTCAATATCTTAATCAAATAAGTTTTTTTTAATGAAAATGTTAAAAAAAAAAAGCATATTATTATCCCTTTAAATAACTTTTAATTATCAAGTACACAAGTTTTTTAATTAAACCCTTACAATTGTAATACTAACATACTTTAAGTTTACATAAAACGTATTTGTTTTTTAATTTATAATAAAATGAAATATTTGTAGTTTAAAAAAATTAAAATGTTAAAAAATAATATTATTAAAGGGGATTTTAGCGAACGAAAACAAATGAAATTTTTAAAATAATATTGTTAAAAATGTAAATATAATAAAGATATTATTAAACTAACTTTCTAACCAAATTAAATGAAATGTTTTGATTAAAAACGTAAAGAAATTAAAGGGTATTCTTAATAACTTAAAAAGTTTGCTTAAAATTATTTATTTTTTCTTTCAATCAAATACAAATTTTTTAAATTAAGATATTGAGAAAAAAATTTTATTAAAAGGAAGCACAAGCTTCTAATTCAAAAAATCCCCAAAGAAATATAATACCAACAAAGTATTAGTAATTTTAAAATGTCTATTTTTTTATTTCTCAATCAAATGGAAATGAAAATGTTAAAAATATATATTAATAAATTTGTTAGCTTAACATAGAGGGTAGATAAAAGCTCCTTCCTCTATATAATCTATATTTTAGTTAAATGCAACTCACACTTTTCAACAAATTGGCAACCCAATCACAATAACTATTGTAGCGGAAAATTGCAAGGTCTTTAAATGTCACAATATACGGGAATAAAATATGAATCGAAATAAATATATATGAACCTATCCTATTTACATATGGCGAGTGTGTGCATTTAGTTGAACCGTTTACATTCAATCAAAAGCTATAATCAAGTGTCATTAGTTGCAAGTTGTCGCTCCGCCTTAACGATCTGTTTGACGCTCCACTTCCAATTTCCAATTTGAATGCCATTTCCAATTTGCCGACTCCATTGTGCCAGCTAGAATTTACACAAGCACACACACAAACTCACATATGTAAATACGTAAGCCACAAAAGAGCAAACAAACAAACGCGACATTTGAACCGTACAGACAATCACCTAATTACATATGAGAGCAAGAGAGTGAGAACGAGTAAGAGAGCTTTCAAGGTAAACTTAAGAGCGGGGTTGGGGTAATTGCAGGGCAAGGCGATGGCCTGTCGTCAGTTGTTGTTGTTGTTGTTGTGGTAATACGCCTAAGCAAATAGCATTAAATAAAAGGTTAATAAATAGCACACAAAGCAGTATAAGTAGAAGCACAGTAACGGTGCATGCGGTTAAGCAGCGCGACAAAGAGAAGAGAGACAAACACAATATGGCGGACAAGGCGAATCGAAAATGCGCTGACAGCAGAAGCAGCAGCAACAACAACAACAGCAGCGCATGTGACATGGACATGTGTGTGATGGCCTCGCTGCGCTGACTGCGCTGCTTGCGTGCAGTTACATATGTACAGTGGGTCACAGCTTATTTGACCCACTGCATTTTCAACTATTAGTTTTTTTGCTTAATACATATAAAATAAATTAAATGCAAATATATTGTTTAAGTTTAAACATTAATTAAAAAAGCTGCATTTAAATTTTTGTTATATCTTCTTTCCATTAAAAGTTAAATGTGTAATATGTGGCTCAAATAAGCTGGCAGCCACTGTAGTTGTGTATGTGTTTGTTAGTGTGTGTGAACAGTTTGTAACGCCTGCTTATTTATGCTTATTTATTGGCCTCCAAGTCCTTTCAATTGAACCGACGCGACGTCGACGTTGACAGCGCTGCTGTCGCTGCCTATGCAAATGTCAATTGTCAGTTGTTGTTGTTGTTGTTGTAGCTTGTTGCTTGTTTATTTAGTATATGCACAACAATCAACTAATTATGGCTTGTTAAATTGCAGCCATTGAAATGACCATTTAAACCATTCAATTTCAATTCTCCTTCTTCTCCTCCTTCTCTCTCTCCCTCTCGTCTGTCTGTCTCTGTCCCCCTCTCTCAACCCATTTGCCTGTCTCATGTGTCAATTGTTGTCTTGGCCTGGCTAAAATGCCCACAGCATGCTAAATATTTATTTGATTTATCGCTGATAAAGCGAGATTCGTTTTCAAGCTTTGACAGCAAAAAGAGGAAGAGCTTTCACCCAGTCTCCATCTCTCTCTCTCACACTCTCTCTATCTCTCTCTCTGTCTTTCAGTGGAACGCCCACGAAATGTTGCAATCTATCACCAAGTTTATCCAGCAGTTTAAGTTGCTTTTAATGAAATCGATTTATTTGTCATACGCTTTTTTTTTTGGCATGTTTCATATTGTGCTTTTAACTTGAAATGCTTTTAAAATTACTTATCCCTCTATCTCCATGATAAAATCTTTTTGAAAAATAGAGATCTAAAAAAAATAATTGTTTTTTATGTTTATAATTTTAAATTTTTGTATAAATTTGAAGCCGTGAAAATTAATAATATAGTTAGTTCCTTTTTTTATATATAACTATCTACTTTTTTATTTCTGCATGAATATGAAGCAGTGGAGAATATTTAATAATCTTAAGTTAAATATATTTTTTTTAACTATTTATAGCTAAATTTCAGCTTGAGTTTGAAACAGTGGAAAATTTATAAAAAATTCTGTATCTTATGCAAAATCCTTTAAAAGTTTTACTTCTTTTATCCAAACTAGGCTCAAAAAAAATTATCTACATAGAGTCCATATTTTTTTTTATATTTACTTACAATATATAATTTAATTTCAGCTTGAATTTAAAACTGTGTAAGAATAATATTAATATAATAATAATAAATAATAAATAACTTAAGTTAGATCCTTTAAAATTTAAGCTCCTTTCTCACAAAAAGGTTCGAAACAAAAAATTATTACATATTACAAAAAATCATATATTTTCTTCATATATTTAACTATATATCATTTAATTTCAGTTTAAATTTGAGACAGAAATTAATAATAGAGTCATTATCTCAAGTTACATATTTTCTTTAACATTTTATTGGCCTACAAATTCAAGAACAAAAGAAATATGGAAAATTGATTACAAAATCAGCTGATTTCATGGATTCCGCGAATAATTAAGTTTCAATCATATTTTGATTAAATCAGTTTTAACTGGACTCAGGGGGACTCAAAATAATCGTTATTATAATTAAGTGGCAGCCTTAATTAAAAAAAATAGTGTTGTAAGTCAATTACATTTTGATGAAATCAATTTTAGCTGCCTTGTAAACTTGTTAGATGTAAACGTATCTGGCCAAGATCCTGACGCCTTTGCAATTTGTTGAACACGAATTGCAATTTGCTCAAAATTTATCGCAATTTAATCATCAGCATGGAAATATGCAACAACAACAACAACAGCAACAACAACAACTGCAACAACAGCAACAACAACTGAAACAACAGCAACAACAACTGAAACAACAGCAACAAAACTATTAACGCCAAAGAATTGCAAAGACGATGATGGTGATGATCTTTCCACCTGCTTCGACTTTTACAGCCCCTCAGGGCAACAACAACAACAACAACAACATTAACAACAACAACATAAAGCAAAGGTCAAACTCAGTTGCCGGTTGCAGGAACTGTGAGCCAAGTTTCTTCTTGCCCCAATGCTGCAAATTTGCATTTTTACCACATTTAACGGTCTTTGGGAAGAAGGAAAAAAAAATATTTCAATGCGCAACAAAATTGATTTGTTCATGACGAACTCATTTTTGAGGTTATGCACAAATAAATGCAGATGCTGATGCGGATGCTAATGCTAATGCGAAACCTAATGAAGCAGATGCTGATGATGGTGATGATGATGATGATGATGATGGTGATGTTAATGCCGAATGCAGTTGCTGAGGGCAGTTTGAACGCTTGTTAAACACTCAGAGAAATATTCAAGATTAAAGATTTTAAATTTGAATATCGGAATGATTCCTTAAACTAGAAAAATGGTAATTTCAATTATCTAATTAAGATTTTAATTATTACAATTATTACAAAAGCTTGTATTCTTCTTTGTACGCTTTTGTAAACTTTTTCTATAACTTCAAATTATATTTGAAAAATTTCGTATATTTAAGCTAAACAAATATTTTTTAAATCTTTTCTATAATTCAAAATTATATTTGATTAATTTTGTATAGTTCATCTAAACAATTTTTTCTAAAGTTAAATCTTAAACTTTGTTTCCTTTTAAGATTTATAATTTTCCTATAAGTCCTTAGAATAGGAATATTCAAAGTATATATTTTTTTGACTGAAAAGTTCTTCATTTATTTTTATACAGTTCAGTTTTCTTAAACTTGTAGCCAATGTAGCCAGATAATAAAACATTTCACAAAGTTTTCTACTTGTTAACTTCTCTCAGTGTATACTGAAAACAAAGTCTTTCTTCAAGAGAGAGATAATCTCAGTGTAACCATGTAACAAAGCCTGTCTTATATGTAATCCATGTTTAAAATTTATTTTCCTTCTACCTGTAAATTTTCCGAATTTAGCCAGATAATAAAGCATTTTACCAAGCTTTCTACTTGTTAACTTCTCTCAGTGTATCCTGATAACATAGTTTTTCTTCTAGAGAGCATTATTCTCAGTGTAACCATACAATAAAGTATTTCCTATAGGGAGCAATATTATATTTTTTAAATATATTTTCCTTTCACCTGTCAATTTCTTTAAGTGTAGCCTGATAAAAGTCTATCTTCAGGAAGCAATATTCCATCATTTAAATTTCCGCTCTATATACTTGTAGATTTCTTTCAGTTTAACCATGTAATAAAGACTTACTTCTGGTGAGCAATATTCCATTATTAAATTTGCTTTACTTGTCATTTTCTCTCAGTGTAGGGAGATAACAAAGCATTTGGCCCTCGGCCTCGGCAGCTGCATAACAAAATGCGAAATGAGAAATGTGAAAAGTTTTGTTGGCAACAACGAAATGCGAAATGCCAGCGATGAAAGCGACTCCGATTCGCAATTAAGCGAAATGTTGCTCCACACTTAATGGCAGTTAAACAGTTAACAGTTAACGGTTAACGCTGAGCGGTTAACGGTTAATTGTGCGACGCTTTTCAAAGTCATTTTGTTTTGGGGGTTGAAGCTCATTAAAAGCATCAGTTGGGTCAAAAGGTCTAAGGTCTAAATCGAAATCTGACTCCCATTCAGACTGAGAATCGATCAAACTTGGCCCAAAGCTCATTTAACTTTTGCCTCCGTTTTGTCCTGGCCAACAAAATGTCAACATGGCAAAAAAGAAACCAACACAATTCTATTGATATTTGCTTAGAACTGATTTCCCGCTGACAACTCGACGACACTTGATGCATTCAGAGTGACAGACAGACAGACAGGGAAATAACAGCAACAAATTGGCCCGAAACGGCTAACAAAGTAACTGTCAAATCGATAAATCTACTAAATTACAGCGAAAGTGTTTTTTGGAACGTCTTCACACTCTTAACTTCCATAGGACAATTTTATTATCTCATTTTAATTTAATTGTTTCGTTTTTTATATAACCTCCTGTTAATTATTTCAGCTTCATGTTAAAAATAATCGATAAATCTGCTAAATCATAGCGAAAGTGTTTTTTGAAACTACTTTACACTTTTAAATTCCTTTCGACAATTTTGTTATCTCATTTTAATTAAAGTGTGTATCCTTTAGTTAATTTTTTTAACTTCATGTTAGAAAGAATCATTAAATTGGCTAAATCATAGCGAAAGTGTTTTTTGGACCGTCTTCACACTTTTAACTTCCATTCGACAATTTTATTAGTCCATTTTTAAACACCCTTCAGCTAATTTGCTTTACTTTGAAATAATTGATAAATCAAGTAAATAAATTGGCTAAATCACAGCGAAAGTGTTTATAGGAACGTCTTCACACTTTCAGCTTTCAGTCTACAGTTTTATTATCTCATTGTAATTTAAGTGTGTCCTTTTTTATGGGTCCTCAACTTAAAACTAGAAATAATCACAGCGAAATTGTTTCTTGGAACGTCTTCACACTTTTAATTATTGTCTCATTTTAATTTAAGTGTGTCCTTTTTAAATGTATCCTCCTATTCAGTTTCCCAATTTCATGTTAGAGATAAAGGATACTTTGGTTTAAAATACTATTAAGCTGTATCAAAAAAAACTTGAAATTAATTTGTCGACTGTAAATTTTTATGTTTGTTTACTTTCGACTACAATTAATTAGTTAATAAAATTCTTTAAGGTCCTAGTAAACAATATAACGTATATAGTGCAAGGATTACACTGCAAAAATTTAATTGAAAGAGAAGATCCTTGCAGAATTCTTCTTTGCCAAGATTATTTGTTAATCAGAATAATAAACTATTTCATAAGGATGAAATCTTGCAGTAATCTAAATAAATTTAGGAAAATCATATTTCGAAATTTTTCAACCTACACATCTTTTTTAAAGTCTCTCCAAACCTAGATGGGATCTGTTCGAAATTTTAGTTTATTCATTTATTTTTATTTTCTCCATTTTCAAACTTCCGACTCCCATAACTTTGTAAAAACTGATGCGATTTTATAGCGGATTATTTTCTTGATAAAGTTTTTATGTCTAAACTTATTTGTTTTTATTTTCCAGCTTTCAACTTGGCTAGTCAAGTTAATTATGTTTACACTTGTATTGTTAGATTGTGACTAATAAATTGAGTTGAAAAATATGCTGAAATTGTTGAGGGGAAGGTAAGGGGCTTGAGGGTAAGAGAAGGCTAACAAAAGTGGCTTAAATCAACTGATGACAACGCTAACGAAGCAGTCAGCAAACAACGACAACGACAACGAAAACAAACGAGTGAAAATCAGGCCACAACACCTTCCCACAAAAAGGAGGAGGAGAAGAAGATGAAGATGGAGAAGGAGAAGGAGAAGAAGAAGGAGTTGCCAGAATCTGGAATTGAGTGCAAAATATGGCGCAGAGTCAGCTACCATTCAGATGATACACAAGTAGCAGGGAATGGAGTCCAAGTTGGAGTCGGGAGTCGAAGTTGGGAGTCGGAGTTGGACTTCATGTCTTTGCATTTGTGGAATCCATGTTAGTTTGGCGTCCTAGGCGCAGTTTGGCACGTCATGTAGCCAATTAAAAGCGAAATACGACAAGCGAAAATTGTGGCAAGCACTTTGAGAGCTGAACTGAGATTCACAAGGAGCAGGAACAGCAGGAGAAGGAGGAGCAGCAGCAGGAGAAGGAGAAGGAGAAGAGACATCCAAATCGCAAATGCGAACTCACAGTCACGTTTGCCAACAGCCAGACACAAATCTATGGCCCGCAATCAAATTAGGCATGCCCCAAGTCCCAAAGTCCCTATCCCCAAGTCCCTATCCCCTCTATCCTCTATACCCAAACTCCATTGTGACCCAGAGCGAGTTGTCGATGTCGATGTCGAGGCTGAGAATGAGGATGTCTGCGAGGGTTGCTACAAACAATTCAAATATTTACTTGCATTCACCAAATAAAATAATAACTATACAGAAAAATAATAAATATATTATAATCAGGAAATAAAATCGAGAATCGGTTTCTTAACGGTTATCGATTTTTTTGTAGGTTTCGGTTTAAAAATACCGGTATGGTATGGTACTGATTTTTAATAACTTCGAATTCCCATAACTTTGCCAAAACTCATTCAATTTCCATGTGCAACGTAAATTTGAGCACGATTTTATTTCTAAATTTGTTCTGCATTTAATTTTTTTTCATTTTCAAAATTCTAAAATTTTGAAATTTTTAGAAAATTTACAGTGTTAACCCTTACCATTTTTCGAAAAATTTCGAAATTTTTAAAATTTTCAAAATGAACAAAATTTAAATGCAGATTGAATTCAGAAGTAAAATCAAGCTCAAATTTACATTGCGATTGAAAATTGATTGATTTTTGACAAAGTTATGACAGTTTAAAATTATTAAAAATCAGTAAAATCAAATCAAAAATATTTAAAACGTTTTTTTTCTGTCACTCATGCACATATTTTATTTATTACACATTTGATCATGCAAAATTATCTTTTGCATTTACATATCTCAACATTTTTACGTTAGAAATATTTAAGACCATTTATTAACATAACATAAATTAAGTTTAGCAAATACGTATCTAAAATATATAGCATTTTTTCCTATTGTAATTAATTAACTATCAAAATCAAAGTCTAATTAAATTAATTTATAATACAATATTATATAATTCATAATCGATCTTTAGCCCTATCACAACTTACAGAGCGACCCTCGTGGGGGCCACTCACTTATGTATGCTCGGCATATGTGCTCGAGTGCCAGATTTAGATTCAGAGAGATCCTTTAGTTAATTGCGACCTAATGCGACCTAATCAGTGCATGAGATTTCAATTGTGGGCCAGGTTAATTCCTATATGCTAATCAGCATTATTTTCGGTGGCATTATTTTTTGGATGGACGGGTGCAAAGGTCACACAGATTTACATGAGGGGGAACACATCTTGATATGAGAGTGTCAACGTGTACCGTTAACGAACATTTCATGGATGATGGCTTTTCCTTTTGGCCAGGCCAACTTGAAACAGGCAAACTGGCAAACTGGCTAACGACAACCGGCAGCTGCAACATTGGCAACATGACACCTCGAGCTTCTGTTGCTTTTTTCGAGATCACAACAACAACAACAACTGTGAGTGACAACTGCAACGTTGTTGTTGCTTTCAAATAGTTAACACCATTGCTTTTTGCTTTGGGCCGGTTCCGAATGCGTTTTGGGCCTTCAAACGCACCAAATGCATGCGAAATCCAAATCGAAGCCAACAACAAAAAATATAAGAAACAAGTTAGAACTTTAAAGTGCAGCTGCTCGACTTTGAAATGCCCAGCAGTCGATCCATAAGTTAAAGAAAAATTTATTTATATACATATCTATTAAAAAAATATTATATTAAAGATTTACAAGAAAAATTGAATCGGTTCAAATTAGGGATTAAAACCGAAACGAATATCGGTTTCGGTTATGCTCGAATTAAGGTTTTCGGTTTTCGGTTATGCAAAAACTTCGAGTATCGGTTTCGTAATGGTTATCGGTTTTTTGTAAGTTTGGGTTTAAAAATACCGGTGTGGTTTCGGTTCATGCTCTTTTAGACTTAATGTTCTTATTAGCCTGAAAAATAATGTTATCTGGTTACTGGAATATTCCAGCGTAATGTCGATTTTATTATAACTTGATCTCATATAAATTTGGTTCATTTGGCTTGAAAATTTCGATTATTTTAATTTTACTGATTTTTAATAACTTTGAACTGCCATAACTTTGTCAAAAGTCAATCAATTTCAATGAGCAATGTAAATTTTGACTTAAATTTACCTCTAAATTCCTTCTGCATTTAAATTTTTATTAATTTTGAAAATTCGAAAATTTCAATTTTTTAGAAATTTTACAGTGTTACCCCTTATCAATTTTCGAAAAATTTCGAAAATTTCTAATTTTTAATATGCACAAAACTTAATTGCAGAACAAATTTAGAGGTAAAATTAAGCTCAAATTTACATTGCGCATGGAAATTGATTGATTTTTGAAAAAGTTATGGCAGTTTAAAATTATAAATATTATCATATAAAAACCACATGCATTGCAATAATTGTTTATTAATTGGCTTCATACTTAAAAAGTTTTAAATCTGTCCCTGTTATTCAATATTTCCCATTTACGTGGACTGAGGGGGACTTGAAAAAATTCTAAAACCAACTTAATCTGCGTGAATAACTAAGAAGAATTGTCACTAAATTTGGTAGCTCTAATTCTTATATCCTCTGAGATCTGCATTATCACAAACTCAATATGCTCTAAATCCTTTAATTACTGGGCTAAAAATCAGAAAAATAGAAACACGAAAAATGTTCACACCCGAAACGCAACGCAGGCTGTTAACTTGGCTAAAACCCAAGCGGGCCAACTTGAAGTTGCAAGTTGCAGGTTTGAGACGCAGTTTGGGGCATGCAACATGCAAAGCTGTTGCCATTTTTTTTTTTGATTTCGACTCAACTGGACATTTTGGCATTCATTTATTCACAGTTGAGTCTCAGTTTCAGTTTCGGTTTTCGGTTTTAATTTAATCTTTTTTCCCCAATGCCTTAATTGATTTTGGCGCTTTAACGAGGCGCTAAGTAAACAAACAGGTTGGCAGCTCCATCAACGCCTGTAAACTTCGAATTGTAGAGTGTTAATTGATCTCTGCTTGAAATTTTAATTTGTCAGCGCCAAAAATGTGAAAAGATTTCGGATTTGGAAACCGACTCAAGAGATGCGATTAGGAGTAGGGAAAGTGGAAATTTAATGACATTACGAATGAAGAAAATTTAATTAGTACATTTTTTGCACTTTCCAAATATTAAACTCTTCATTTCTTATCTTTATTATTTTTTCTATTATTATTTACTATACATATATTATTTATTTACTCCTTATTTCTTATATTTATTATTTTTTTTCAATATTATTTATTATATTATTATTTATTTATTTACTCTTCATTTCTTATGTTTATTATTTTTTTCTATTATAATTATTTATTTATTTACTCTTTATTTCTTATCTTTAGTATTTTTTTTCAATTATTATTTATTATCTATTATTTAAACCACAGGCAACATTAATATAAATTCAATTAAAACGTTCTCTTTGAAGCAAATTTAAATAATAAGTTAAATGATAAGAGTTTTGATTTAATTTAAAAATATTGCCTAACTAAAGCATATAACACAAGAAAGAAACTCAATCAAAATATCGAATATTAAAGATATATCGAATATGAGCAGAACGAGTTACCAATAAGTTCCAATAAGTTATTTTATCAGTCAACTAATTTTTGCTGTGTATTTTATTGCGCACGCAGCTTTTCAATTAAGAGAAATATTGCAATGAATCAACCCACAAGTCTCTCTTAAACTACTTCGCTCTTGCACATTCCACTTAATCCTTTTTTACACATGCAATATGTACGTATGTATATAAAACTTACACTCACCTTTTTTGATGACGATGATGATGATGAAGATCTGTTGTAATTAAAAT
This sequence comes from Drosophila kuntzei, assembly GCA_035042165.1. Classification (NCBI taxonomy): domain Eukaryota; kingdom Metazoa; phylum Arthropoda; class Insecta; order Diptera; family Drosophilidae; genus Drosophila; species Drosophila kuntzei. The sequence goes on along the minus strand of JAWNLU010000634.1, from coordinate 2,719,411 downwards.
AATTGCACAATAACAAAAAAGTAAAATAATAATTATATGATAACGACGATGTAGATCTGTTGTAATTAAAATAATTGCACAAGAACAAAAAAGTAAAATAATAATCACTTGCACTACTTCTGCGGCAGAATTAACTCTCCACTCTCTTAAAACTCTCTCTTCTTTTTTCTATTCTTTTGCCTCCTCGCTCAGAGCGCATCGAAAAAAGTAACGGAATCGCGCCTAACGCACTTGCATATGCATACATACATACAAACATACATATGCGTACGCGAAAAAGAAAAGAAGAAATGGCATAAAGAAAAAATGTCGCATGTGAAAAAATATTTGAACTTTTATCACACATTAACTTTGATGCACCTTACACATCACATATTAAAAGTGCAATCTAATGTAACAGTAATATAAGCAATAATATAAGTAACAGCAATATAATTAATTGCAATTAATTGAAACCAATTGCAAATTTTCACCGGCGATCAGCCATAACCTTTTTTTTGCACACTCAACACAACTTTTTTCTTTCACAATTTCATGATTATTTCTGCCCGTTTTCTTCTGTTTTTTGTTCTTCTTCTGTTTATGTATCACTTAAACCAAAGTATATTAAGTAATTACACTTTTTTACATGTAAAAACCGTACGTTTAGAAATCTGCAGCATCCCGCCGTCGTTGCTGTCAAGGAGCGATATCCAACTAATTAGTCAATTCGCCGCAACGTTCTTTCAGACCAGCGAGAACGAGCAGTGGAGTTGCGGCGAAATTGTCACTTGGATGAGTGGAGTGCTTTTGTTTTATTGCTGAGTGCATTGCGTTGCGTTTTAACTTAAAGCAGTCCAAAATTAAATGGCTCAGGATTTTATTCTGCTTTCAAATTCTCAGAACTTAAAGCGTTGAAATGTATGTTTGGTAAATAGGATGATACGAAAATTAAGCCACTTTCTATTAAGTTACTTATTATAATAAAGGACCAAAAGTGAATTAGCAAAAATCGCTTTGCATTAAAAAAAATTTGTATCGACAACCTTTCACTTCTCATTTCTTCTAATTTCTACCAATTCTAATAAGTCTCTCTCATTTTCAGATCTCGCTTTGTATCGGAAGTCTGAGTGACAAATAAGCTGCAAATTGAGTGACAAAATGTACGATATTCGCACTCAAACAGTTTGAACTGCTTGCAATGGATACGACTTGCAAGCAGTTCAGCAGATTGATTTCACGTTTGAAGTTTGCTCACTGAGCATAAAAAATAAATTGGTATCAAAAACTTTTCACTTTTAATTTCTACTAATTCCAGTCTCTCTCATTTACAGATCTCGCACGGAATCGGCAATCTGAGTGGCAAATAAGCTGCAAATTGAGTGACAAATTACGAGTAACAAAATGTACTGCTTGCAATAGTTACAACTTGCAAGCAGTTCAATAGATTGGTTTCCAGTTTAAAGTTGATTTATCTGTATCTTAAATATTTTTTTACCTGTCTTTTTTTGTTTATTACATCTTTATTATCTATTTACTCTGAAACCATCTTACCTTTAGGTTTTTCATTCGAATTCCCAGATTGATATGTAGATCAAGTCAGTTTCATAGATTTATTTCGCATGCTGAGAATGTTTTGTGAGAATTGTGAGAATTCTCACAATCGCCGTTGTTGTGATGAAATTTTTTTAGCATACCTTGAGTCAAAGTCCTTAATTAAACGTATATATAGACATACATATGTATATGTATCCAATATGAACTAGACTATATTACGAGTATTTAAGATTCTATGTTGTATTATTATTTTGTGGGGAGGGGGGAAACACAGTTAAAATCGCCTTATCGCCATTTGTTATTATTATAAACATTAATTTATTTTCATTTCACATACGATTTATATGTACTATTTATAATAATGTTGTGCTTTAGTTTCTTGATTTTTTTTCTTTTCATTTTTTACAGTGTACCAAGTTTATGTCGATTATCATATGAGATATTTTTTTTTTTTGTAATTGTAATTTCTGTTTTTTTTTCGTGTTCGTTTTTTTCTTAATTACCACAACAAGCGTTTCCAGTTTTCTTATTTAATTTACTAACAATAACTATTCAATATATATATTTTTTTTATATATATACTTATATAAAACAGACACGTTCTTAAGCCAAATTCTCAAAGATTCAATATATATTTGATGTATATTTTTTAAAGAACGGTTTTGAGAGATTTCGAGTCTAATTCGTAGCTGAGAACGTGATCTGTATTTATATATATTATATATACTTATATATTGGTTTACCAAGTTGTAAATAGTTGAAGATTTTTATACAGAGACTATATGCATATTTTTTAAGCTATTAATACTCGTTTGGTAATTTTTTTTTATTTTTACATATCCGTTAGTTAGAGAGCGTTATCAAAACAGTTTTCGGGGAGTTTTTGGGGAGTTTTCGGGAATTATTTGAGTTGAAGAAATTGCAACTGTGTGTGTGAGTGTGTGTGTATTTTTCGCTGTAAACAATTTGCAAATTTACTTAACATTATTATTTTTATTTAAATACAAATACGCAAAATGGCTGTATTGATATTTTAATTATTATTATTTATTTTTATTTATTAATTATTATTATTTTTAATATTATTATTATGTATTAATTATTATTATTTTTAATATTATTATTATTATTTTTATTATTAATATTTTTATTTTTATTATTATTATTATTATTATTATTATTATTATTATTATTATTATTATTATTATTATTATTATTATTATTATTATTATTATTATTATTATTATTATTATTATTATTATTATTATTATTATTATTATTATTATTATTATTATTATTATTATTATTATTATTATTATTATTGTTATTATTATTTTTATTATTATTATTATTATTATTTTTATTATTTTTTTATTCTTCTTATTATTATTATTATTATTATTATTATTATTATTATTATTATTATTATTATTATTATTATTATTATTATTATTATTATTATTATTATTATTATTATTATTATTATTATTATTATTATTATTATTATTATTATTATTATTATTATTATTATTATTATTATTATTATTATTATTATTATTATTATTATTATTATTATTATTATTATTATTATTATTTATAATTACTGTTATTGGGTTTTTTTCTGTGTTTTTTTCTGTTTAATAATTTCTTCATGCAAAAAAGAAGAAGAAAAATGTTTAAAAACTTTTAAGTACATATAAAAAATATTACATTACATTAAATTTTTTTTTCCGTTACATACATATTTACAGTTATGAATTACGAATTACAGTTAGAGTTACAGTTACGATTATTTAAGCTAAAAAAATCGAAATCAGTTTTGAAAAATAATCGATTCCAGCGTAGTTCCCGTCGAGCGTCTAGTGAAAGCTATTTATCGGTTATCGATAACGATTTATCGACAACAATCGTTTATCGATATTAATCGCTTATCGATTTACTAAATGCTGAAAGTAATCGGAGAAAACAAACCATGCAACAACGAGAGTTCAAATCTAAATATTTATATTTTTATTTTTGTTTATCATTAATTTTATTTCCTTTTCAATTGAAATTTTAAACAGTCTGTGTATGTGTGTGTGTGTGTGTAGGTTAAGTATATATACTATTTGTTTAATAGATTTTTGTCGTGTTTTACCCGTAATTGTAGTTGCAAAATTCAAATCAAAAATAATACACATCACAATGTTCTTCATGGAGGAGGAGGAGATAAAAATGATGGAAAGAATTGGAACTCAATGAATTCTATATGGATGTGTCTAGAGGGGGTCTATATAGAGTATTTATAATTCCTTAAAGGGTCGCCGATATATATATATGTATATATATATCTACATATGTATATTAAGGTACAATATACAAACATGCATTCATCATTCGCATACGACTAACTACATAAGTGTATATATATTTATGTCTGTGAGTGTGTGTATCAAAAAAAGAGACATTAGGTTTTTGTTTTTTTTTCTATATAGCGGAAGTCGGCGTTGATTTATTTCTCTCAGTGTATAAAGCTTTTTGTCACAAATGCCTTCGATAAATCGATTGTTTTTGTCCTTTTTCTATTCTTCTCTCAAAACTCAACTGAAATTTCAACATAAAAATTTTAATAATAAATCAAATCAATTAATTGTTGTGTTTTTTTTTTATCTTGAAATTGCATTAATTATGTATATATTTTTGTTGTTGCTGCTGTTGGTTTTATGAATTTTTTTTATCGGTTGTTGTTTTATTAATTTGTGTGTGTTGTTGTTGTTGTTGTTTTTTTTAAGTTGCATTTTTGTTTCCATTTTTATTATCGCTTGCTCTTAAAAACTAAATTAAATGCTAAAGAAAGTACAGCTACATATATATATAGATATTAATTATACTTTATTTAATGTTATTATATATTTATATTTCTATATATATTTATATATGTATACTATTAATTTTTTTGCATTTTGTTTTGGATTTAAAATATTTTTGTATCTCTTGCGCAAGCATTTGAAATTTTTGCTTGTTTTTTTTGCAGTTTACAATTACAATTAAAAGTATTACCTTGTATAAAAATAATAATAATAATATTATTAATAATAGCGTACATTAATAGTGTTGGGTGTATGTGTGTTTGTTTTTTATGTATGTGTGTTGTTGTTGTTTACAGTAAACCCGCCCTTACGATAAACACTAAACATTATCGTTATCTGTTATCTGTTATCATTACTTCCGCTTCTCTCTCTCTCTCTCTTTTCTTTTATCGTGTTTCCATAGTTAAAATAACTAAAATGTAGTTTAATGTTTTTTTTGTTGTTAAGTTAATTTAATTTACGTACATTGAAAAATGTTTTTCTCTCTTTCATTAATTATTATTATTATTATTAATATTATTACTATTATTATTTATATATATAATATTATATTCTGTGTTTTTTTTGTTTTCGGTACGCTGCCAAAACGCCTCTCAAGTGGGCGTGGCAGCGTTGCTAAAGCGCGTGATTCTGAAACTGGCAATAAAACAGCTCAAAAAGCCAACAATGCCAAATGTTCAAGTTGTTTGTTGTGTTTGTTGTTTGTTTGTTGTGTTTGTTGTGTTGTTTGTTGAGTTGCCAACTAACATTTACATTTGTTTTATATTACTAAACATATTTATTAGCATTAGCATTTAAAATTATTATCAAATATTTACAGTTTGCTATTTAACACATGAGTTTTGTTTTTTTTTTTTTAAATTGTTGCATTTGAATTTAGTTTTTAGTTGCTGGCTGAGCGCGATTCTATTATTTAATGTAATGTAATTAATAATTATGCTTTATGGTTAGGCGATCTTGAAAATAAGACCTGAATCGTTTTTAAAATTAAGCGAACTTTGTTATTGGTGGCTTTTTCTCTCGTTTTTTATACACAAGTAACTTCTCTTACTTTCTCCTCTCTCTCTCTGAATCTCTGCAGAATTGTAGCAAATGTTTTTAGCAAAGAAATCTACAAAGTTTTTAATTTACATTTATAATCATAAGAGTTACTAAATCATCACGCTCAGTTTCAGCTCATTTTTCTCAATATGTTACAAGAATTTGAAAAAATCTATGCATAAAGTTTTGTTGGCTCTCTCACAATTTTAAATAGATAATAAATATTCTATAATAGAATATTTCTTGTTAGTATATATATTAACTATATATTCATAATGCCATCTAGGCTAACTGCTTTTTAACCAGGCAGAGCGCACAGCAACACTGCGAGGGCGGCTGCAACAGTTGCCCCAATGCCAGCAATAAAGGACTCGTTTTGGCTGCTGCTGAGGATGTTGAAGATGTTGCTGTTGTCGTTGTTGTTGCTGTTGTTGTTGTTGTTGCTGCCAGACTCAGCGAGATGCCGCTGGGCAATTGTAGAGTGCAACAAGCTGCTTGTTAGCTCAACTCCAAGTCTCATCTATTGATTGTTGGCGTTGCATTCACATTGCCAGTTCCTCCATTGCCATTGCCATTGCCATTTCCATTGCCACTAGCAGCTGTTGCTGCTCCATTGTTGTTGTTGTTACTATTGCTGTTGTTGTTATTATTATTATTGTTGCTACTATTGTTGTTGTTGTTATTGTTATTGTTGGTTGTTGTGGGCAACACAACGCCTCCATTATTGGCACTGGCAATCTGACAAACTTGCTCCACCGTCAGCTGTGTTTTGTTCACTTCCTTTGTTCCATCCACATTGTTGGCATTACTGCTGACCAATTGTCTAATGGTTCCTCCTCCTCCTCCGCCTCCTCCAGTGCTATTTACTGTTGTGCCCAGCGGCAAAGTGCGCGTTAAAATTGCCGAATTGTTGAGTCGTCCACGCAACACTTGTTGCAATCCCGCTGCACCCAATTGCATCTGCATCTGTCCGCTGTTGTTCTTCTGCAGCGGCTTCACATTCAGCAGACTGGTGTAGAGAACACGTTTATCTCCAGCTGACACCGGCACCTGCATCTGTCCAGCATTTGTTTTCAGCTTCTGATGTTGCTGCTGCTGTTGTTGTTGCTGCTGTTGTTGCTGCTGCTGTTGTTGTTGTTGTATGGCTGTGGTGAGTGGTGCTCCTGTCTTGTTTAGCACCACTGTGGTGGCTCCTAGCTGCTGAGTTGCCTGACTGACCAACGCTTCTGCTGTGCTCACCGTTCCAGCGCTGCTCACAAAGTTCAACTTCAGTGGCGTCTCCTTGTAATGCAGCTTCTGTTGTGCACCAACAACATTGCCAGCTGCAACTGCTGCTTGGAGTTCACTTGCTGTGGCAATGGTGAAATTGCCACCGCCTCCTCCGCTGCTGTTGCTGCTGGTCAGAAAGATTTTATTTGCCTGCTGTGGCGCCGATTGCGATGTGATTATTGCTGTTGCCGGTTGCAGGCTGTAATTGTGATTGGCAGCAATTGCTGCTGCTGAATTGGGTTTTTGTTGTTGCTGCTGCTGCTGCTGTTGTTGTTGTTGTTGCTGCTGCCCCGTTTGTTGTTGCAGATTGAGGTCGGAGACCAGCAGCGGAAATTGTGCCATTTTTATAACCTTGCTGAACTTTTGCAACTGTTGTTGTTGCTGCTGCTGCTGCTGTTGTTGCTGCTGCTGTTGTTGATGTTGCATTGAATCGTTGCCATCTTGTAGGGTGAGTTGCTCACCAGCTCCACTGGCCACCAGCTCATCCTCCTGCAACATCAGCTGCTGCAGCTGCTGCTTTGTCAGCTGTATTTGCTGCTGGGCAACCGCCTGTTGTCCCACCTTCCTCTGCGAGAATTTGCGATTCAGCAACAACTTGTTGATATCTGAAAAATTAAGAGAAACTACAATTAATATTAGTCTACATGTTATCATTTTAATAAATAATAATTAAATAAATCATTGGATTTGTGTGAAGAAATTAATATTAAATAAAAACTACAACTTATATTTGAGCTAATGTAATTCAATGTTGTGCCTTAATCACTTAATTGGCATTAATAAAAATAATGCTAATGAAAATCAAATTCCACCAGCATTAAAAAATCTTCAGCTAATGAAATGATATTTCCATAGCATTATAAATATGAAATTTAATGAAATTTTTCATTTTGGCGTTAAATAATGAAAATTTAATTTCATTAGCTAACGAAAATCAAAGCAAATCACTAGCATTAAAAAAAAATTAAATGTAAAGAAATTTTTCATTTTTGCATTAAATAATGAAAATTTAATTTCATTAGCTAATGAAAATCAAAGTGCACTAGCATTAAAAAATTGGATTTTAATGAAATTATATTTCTCGAGAATTGCAATGTAATGAACATTTTTGTTTTCGCATTAAATAGTAATTATAATGCAAATTTAATAGCATTAGCTTATGAAAAATCTATGAAATGATATGCAGAAATTAAATGTAATGCTAATTTTAATTTTGACATTAAATAATTATAATGAATTAATAATTTAATAAATAAATAATTTTAATGCAAATTTTTATTTGGCATTAAAGAATTTTAATGAAAACTTAATTTCAATAGCAATACTATTTTCAATGCGAGTAAAATGACTTTTCATTAGCAGTAGATTTTTCAATGATATCGAAATGTGATTTCGATATCATTCATTTTTAATGATAATAAAAATGTAATGGTAAAGTTTTACAAAACCACATATTATATTTATAAATTATATAAATATTCAAATTGCTACATTAGCATTAAATTTTAATTTTTCATTATAAAAATAATGTAAATATGAATTATAATAACTTCTGAACAAAAATTTCAATTTCATTATTTTTTATGAATTATAATAATTTGTAAATAAATAGTATTTCAGTTTAATTATTTTTTTCATACATATTAAATTCGATCAAGATTAAAAGACACAATTAAGTTTATACTTTTTAAGGATGTATCATCCAAAAATAGTATATATGGGATTTTCTTATTTACTTAGATAATTTTTGAAGAATTTGTTCGATATTATGTATATTTTTTAAGCTTTATTTAATTCCGTAAACATTTTAAACAATATGCCTGGTAGTTTATGTCAGAAATACCTATAAAAACTAGTTTCCGTAATATTGTCTATTGACTTAAATTATTCTAAAAGTATTAAACAGCCTAAACTCTTGGTCTATCAATAGTTACAGGGTATTCTTTAAGTTAAAAACAACCCCATCACAATGAAGATCTACAAGGACATTATAACCGGTGACGAGATGTTCACGGACACCTATAAAATGAAACTGGTGGACGAGGTTATCTACGAGGTGCAAGGCAAATTGATCAGTCGCAATCAGGATAATATTATCCTTGCCGGCTCAAATCCCTCGGCGGAGGGAGGAGGAATTGAGGAGGGCAACGATGAAAGCATGGAGACAGGCGTTGATATCGTATTGAATCATCGTCTGCAGGAATCCTTTGCATTTGGCGACAAGAAATCCTTTACACTCCATCTCAAGGACTACATGAAAAAGGTGCTCGAGAAGCTGCAGGATTCGGCACCCGATCAACTGGATGTCTTCAAGAACAAGATGAACAAGGCAATGAAGGATATTCTGGGTCGCTTCAAGGATTTGCAATTCTTCACTGGAGAATCTATGGATGTCGAGGGAATGGTCGCAATGTGCGAATATCGGGACATTAATGATGAAAGTGTTCCCATCTTTATGTTCTTCAAACATGGCCTCGAAGAGGAGAAGGTCTAGAGATAATTCACTTCTATATTCTATGTATATTTATTACTTTATTAAAGCAGTTTAATTCATTCTTTAAAGTTTATTTGTCTTTTCAAATAAGAACTAAAGTTGATACTCAAATATTGAACCGAACTGTATCATAAACCGAACCTATGATCCGTAAACGAACCGCACAACCAGGAATTAAAACCTTAACCTTAACCGAAACCGTAACCTTTAACAGATAGAAACCGATTGAAATTTGTAACCGTAACTGAAACCGTACCGAAAAAAATGTTTTACGCTTTACCGAAATCCATAAACCGAAACTCTTTAAACTCAAATAACCGTCTAGTAACCGATTCATTTATAAAGGTTAATTTCTGAGCAACTTTGATAACTTTGAGCTGCCATAACTTTGTCAAAACTTAATCAATTTCCATGCGCAATGTAAATTTGAGCATAATTTTACCTCCAAATTCGTTCTGCATTTAAATTTTGTTCATTTTGAAAAATCGAAAATTTCGAAATTTTTCGAAAAATGATAAGGGGTAACACTGTAAAATTTATAAAAAATTCGAAATTTTCGAATTTTCAAAATTAATAAAAATTTAAATGCAGAACGAATAAAGAGATAAATTTAAGCTCAAATTTACATTGCGCATGGAAATTGATTAATTTTTGACAAAGTTGTGGCAGTTCAAAGTTATTAAAAATCAGTAAAATCAGAATATCATCTTTCTCCTCTCTCAATCATATCTCAATTCTCTCGATAATCTCCCTTCTCTCCTCGGTCTATGGGAAAAGAGCTTAAAAAGTCTTTTTTAATTGTTGCTAATAATGCTCTGATTAATCCTCAGCTATCGATCAAATCTCGTTTATATCTCTCCTCTCTATCGATCATCTCTCTGTTCTCTCGATGATCTCTATGGGAAAAATACACTTAATTACAGTATTTTGCTAATAAATCTCTGATTAATTCTCTGCTCTCGATCATCTTGCTTCATCTCTGTCGATCATATCTCTCTTCTCTCGATCACCTTTCTCTTCTCTCCTCTCTCGATCATCATTATACACAGTCTATAAAAAGGGATTAGAAAGTGTCTCTCAATATGTTGCTAATAAATCTCTGATTAATCCTTCTCCTCTCTCTTCTCTCGATCATCTTTCTCCTCTCTCGATCATCACAACTCACAATCTATGAAAAGTGTCTCTCAATATCTTGTTAATAAATCTCTGAATTAATTTGCTCTCAAACATCGATCTTCAACTCTGTCGATCATTTATCTGTTCTATTGATCGTCTTTCTCCTCTCTTGATCATCTATTAACTCTCTCGATCCTCTATCTCTTCTTTACAATATGTTGCTAAGAAGTCTCTGATAAATCCTCCTCCTCTCACTCTTCTCTCGTTTATATCTCCTCTGTTGATCATCTCTCTTCTCTCACGATCATCTCTCTCTCTCTCTCTTCTCACGATCATCTCTATGGGAAAAGTGCTTGAAATCTTTTATTAATCCTTCTCCTCTCGATCATCTCTCGTTTATATCTCTCGATCATCTCTCAATCATCTCTCCATCATCTTTCTCCTCTCTCGATCATCACAACTCACAATCTATGGGAAAAGTGCTTCAAAAGTGTTTCTAAATATGTTGCTAATAATAAAGTTGTCGGCGTTGTTGACTCACCTGTGTTTTCGGGTCCATTTAATTGTCGCTTTTGTGTCGCCCGTCCCGCCCAGACGATCTTGTTGCCCACCGCAGTGGCTGAATCGGAGGTGGTGCTGGAGAGAACCGCTGTGGTTGCCACCGCAGTGTTTGTGCCGCTCACTTGACGCCAGACAATTGGTTGTTGCTGCTGTTGTTGCACCAATTGTTGCTGTTGTTGTTGCTGCTGTTGCTGATGGGCGTTGTTGTTGCGCGTGGGCGTGGTCACAATTAAAGGCGTGCTTGTTGTTGTCTGTTGTTGTTGCTGTTGTAGTTGCTGCTGTTGTTGTTGTTGCTGCTGCTGTTGTTGCATGTTGGATATGCTGTGCACCGCCAACTGTTGCCCACTTGCCGTATTGATGATGTTCACACTTGAATTTGATGAGTTGCTGGAGTTGTTATCATTATCATTCTGTAGCTTAACATTGGACAATGTGATGACAGTGTTGGGACCAAGTGAGGTGCCTCCTCCAACTCCTCCGCTCTTCTGTATGGCATAAGTCACCTTCTGGCCACCAACTTGAGCAGCTGCTGTCATTATTTCACCACTGCTGGTGGTGTAAATCATGTGATTGCCGCTGCGTGTTGTTGTCACAATGCTTTGTGATGAAATAACAGCTGGTTGTCCGCCAACAATATCACGTTGCATTTGAAACAGCAACTGTTGCTGTTGCGGCGCTTGTTGTTGCTGCTGCTGTTGTTGTTGCTGTTGCTGTGGTGTTGCTTGTCTTTGTTGCACGGTTACATTGCGTAGCTGCGCTTGTTGCAGTTGATGCTGCAACTGTTGCTGCTGTGGCGTCAATGCGGGCAATGGATTGCTGCCCGTGTTATGCGGTGTTATGGTGACAATATCACCAACAGCTGCTCCACTGCCCACAAACTCGCTGCGTGCTATCAGTTGTGTTGTTGCTGCTGTTGCATTTGCCGCAAATTGATTTAACAGCTGCTGTGTGACGGCAACTTGTTGTTGTGGCTTCTGTTGCAGCGGCAACTGTTGCAGTTGTTGTGCTGGTTGCTGTTGTGTTGTTATCTGGGCGGGTATATTGAGCAGATGTTGCTGCGGTGCAGTTGTTGTTGCTGCTGTGCTGGCAATCAACGTTGGCGCTGGCGTGGCAACAGCAATGGCAACTGTTGTTGCTGCTGTTGCAACTGCAACTGTTGTGGCGGGTGGCGTTGACGTTGTTGTTGCTGCTGTTGGGAACACTGTTGCTGCTGCTGCTGTTGTTGTTGTGGTTGTTGTTGCTGGCAGCTCTACAGTTTCCAGCTTCACAGGCACAGCAGCAACTTCGGCAATTGGCGGCTCCTCTTTTATTGCTGGCGGCGGCGGCGTTTGACTAAAGAACAACGATGGACGCTCAGCAACCATAAAACTGGAACTTCCCACAGCAGCAACATTGCCTCTGAGTTGAGCACGTTGACGTGGATTCCGTTTCAATTCACCAGCATTGTTGTTGTTGTTGTTGGCTGCCGGCTGTTGTTTTGCAATCCAACAAATTGTCGGCATTGTCCACATCATCATCAACAACAGCTGCCTCGCCATCGAGAATGCCATTCCAAAAGTTGGTTGCCTGATTCAAAGACTTGGGATCATCCATGTTGCACTCCTGCAGGATGTTGACCAACATGTGCTCATCCCCGAGCAGATTGTTAATGTCATTGAGGGAATCACCGCCGCTGAGATTAAATTCCAATCCCGATGCCGATCCCGTGTCGGAGCAGTTGCCATTGTTGTTGTCGGGACTTTGATTGCTGCTGCCACGGGCGTAATCCAGCGCATACGCGGTCTGCAGCAACTGTGCATCCGCATCGAGATCCGTGTACTTGAAAGCGCTGCTCATAAACTGAGCAACGTCATCATCACTGCCACATTTGCCATTGCCCAACCGACTCAACTCCAGGCTAATTGGTGTGTCCTGTGTCCAATCCACCAAGGCGGGTCCATCACACAGCTTGTCATCGACATCCGACAACTGATCCGTGGGCGTCTTGGGACGAAAGTGCAGCCAATCTCGACGTATCTCCGACAGCAGCTCATTGCAAATGTCCAAACGTTGACTGGATGTGGGTGACAATCCACCCAAATAATCATAGCCATCGTTGTCATCCTCTGTTGGCGATGTTGCTCCTGCTCCAGTTGCATCGATGTGCAACTGTTTGTTGTGCAATCGAATCACATCGGGCATTTGGTTGAAACAACGCGTCTGTTGCTGTTGCTCCAACTGTTGCAGCTTCTCCTCGTGCAACAGTTGGCGTTTCTGTTGTTGTTGCTGCTGTGCCTGCAACTCCTTCTTCACCGCCGTGTGCCTGATAATGTTGCTCAACTGCGCCAGATTCACATCATCCTCGGCCTCATCATCGTCCATTAATTCTGAAGGATTCTGAGTTGTTGTTGTTGCTGCTGCTGTTGTTGTTGTTGTTGCTGTTCTCATGCTGCTCAGTGGCTCATTTGAATCATCCGCATCGATTAATTCACGTTTTATCGTTTTGGCCACTTCTTCCAGAGTTGCTGTTGTTGTTGTTGCGGTTGTTGTTGCTGCTGCTGCCGCTTGTGCGGCACGTGCTGCAGCTGCTGCTGCCGAGGTGGATGCCACCGGCTGCTCATCGAGAGCTAATCCTAATTCTTCAGCCGCATCCTCAGCCGCATCCATTTCCTCTTCCACTTTTATCACATTGATTTTTTCGCTAATGCTAACATTCTTATTCATATTATTATTATTATTATTATTATTACTACTACTACTACTATTGTTGTTGTTGTTGTTGTTGTTAAACACGGTGTTGTTGTTGTTATTATTATTATTATTATTGGAACGGTGGTGCTGATGATTGGCATGATTTAGCTGCTCATCACAGCTCATCTCCTGCTTCAGTTCCAGCTCCTGTTGCTGCTGTTGTTGCTGTGGTTGTTGCTGTGGTTGTTGCTCTGCAATCTCCTCCTCCGTTTGCGTTGTTGCCTGCAGCGTCAGTGCCAAACGTTGCAAATAAGCGCGGGGCAATGGACGCAGTGGTAATCCAGCTGACGCCTCCTCTCCACCTTCCTGGGCGCTATTGAAACGCTTGGCGGCATTGAGTTCACGCATTTGTTGCTTTTTACGACGCAATCGACGACGCTTGAGACGCATCTCGTGGGGATTCTGTTGCAGCGTCACCGCCGAGCTGTAGACGCTTAAGCGTGAGATATTCTCATCTTCCGTGCACACATCATCTTCATTATCATCATCATCATTTTCCTCCTTTCGCTCCGTCGTCTCCAGTTGCTCCTGCTTCGGTTGCACTTGATCGCACAGTGGTTCCACCTTGAGAACTGTCTCCACATTGCCATCGGTTGTTGTGGTTGTTGTTGTTGTCGCTTTGCTTGTGGGCAAATCCACGACGGTGGGCGGGGAACTGGGCTTGGGCAGCAACTGCAACTGCAACTGTTCGGATTGATTCTTGAGCGGCTTGTGACTTCGCACCACATTCTCCAGCACCGTGTAATCAAACTGAGACCACAGATCATCATACCGGCTACTGGCACGATCCAACAGCACACGCCCACCACGCCCCAATCGTCGACGTGCAAATCCAATGCAGCGAGGTCTGCAAGAGATTATATTTTAGATGATATCAATTATAAAAGTGTTAATGATAACACGCACCTGGGATAGTTGATCGAGGTTAGCGTATAGCGATACTTGGCATCTGTTCCAACAGCCGCACCGGGCGGCAACTCATCCTCATCCTCCTGGTTCTCATCCGGCGACTCCCAGGGCCAGCGACCTTCACGATCTCCACGCATCTACAAGGATTAATAGGAATTAGTTAAGAGAACTTTATAATTTTTAAACTAAGAAATGCCTAAACTTATTTTTAAATGATTGAGAAGGCTACAAATGAAGCGCACTCGACTTTGAGAGACTCTGTACTTAATATATAAAAAAAATAGGAATTAGTTGCAAGAACTTTATAATCTTTAAACTAAAGAATGCTTAAACTTATTTTCTCTTAATTGAAAAGACTACAAACGAGCTCACTCGACTTTGATAAAAAAATATCAAATCAGGAAACGTAAGGATTAAAACATTTTAAATATTAATTATATTTATAAATTATACAATTTACGATTTGTTGATTTTTATCAAAAAAATTACATATTTGCTAATACAAAAATATTTGTTGATATTAAAGTAATTTTTTATCTGAATTAAAAAATGTATAAAATAATGATGGAATTAAAATGATGGAATTAAAATTAAAAACTCTTATTCTCTTATAAAAATATTTGTTGATATAAAATTATCTCTTACAAGAATATAAATATAAAAGTAATTTATTAATTTTTTATCTGAATTAAATTATAACTTTTATTTAAAATGATATAACTCTTATTCTCAATTTAATTATGCTGTGTTAAATTATATCTTCTTTTTTTAACAATTTAAAAGTATGGAACCGAACTTTAATATAAACGTAAAACAAATAAAAAGTTGAAGTGAACCAACTGGATATAGCTTAAAGGATTTTCTATATATCATAAATGGGGTCGATCCTTAAGTTCCTTAAGTCGATCCTTAAGTTTGCTTAAATTTCCCCATCGATAAACTTAATAAATTCTTTGTAATTTTAAATTAACTAAAAACAAAAGAGCTCAAGCTTATTTTTATGATCTTTTTCTTATGATCATCTTCATTATCTTTTTAGATTGTATATAATCTATTTTAATTGTTTACTTTCTCATTTTATTTTAATTTAAAAAAATGTTTATTTGACTGCTAAATAATCCAATAATTATTGTAATAATAATGATTATTAAAATTTAAAGCATGATATTACTATACTATATTACTATATGAGTTGATTAAATAAATTTAAAATTATCATATCCACTTTTTCATCTTTTCAGTTTTAAAATTATCAGATTTTATATGATCTCTTCTAATTTTATTTGAAATTAAAAAAAATGTTTATTCAACTGCTAAATAATCAAATCATAATCAAATTTAAAGCTTAATATCACAATACTTGAGTTGTTTTAAAATATAAGCTCTTAATACATTTAAAATAGTTGCTAAAATATATATTCTGTTTGGATTAATTGATGAATTAAATGCTTACCCGCAGGTAGTTACAGCTGACTTTGCGTCTAAATGCAAACGGCGCTTCCTCTTCGCTCTCGGAGCCGAGTTTGTTGCCATTTTGGTTGCCAACACCGAGATAATCCTCCTCCTCGCTGTCCACATTCGACTCGTTGTTCGCCGGGGAAGCACTCTGGCGATGCAGATGATGCAGATGGGAGAGATGCGCAGGTGAAACACCAGACGCAGATGAAGCCAGGCCGAGACCAGGCAAATACTGTTGTTGTTGTTGCTGCTGCTGCTGTTGCTGCTGTTGTTGCTGCTGCTGTTGTTGCTGCTGCTGATGTTGTTGCTGCTGTTGCTTTTCCCTTGGCAGTTTATGTTTGCGCTTCCTGTACGGTCGCTTCTCCTTACGACTGCTGCTCCCGTTCCCACTTCCTGCACTGATGCCCTCTGAAAATACAATAAAAAATAGAATAACAGAATTAGAAATCATCTCTTGACTTGAGATCGTAATTAATATAAATTTGAATTATAAATAAATTAATGAACAACTCTTGTTACTAATCTAAATAAAAATATTGGACAATTGTTTTATTTAATTGATTGCATATCTTAATTTGTAGTCCACTTAACACAGTAAAATAGAATAACACAATGAGAAATCAACTCTTGACTTGAGATCTTAATGATTATAATATTTAAAATATGAATTATAATTAAATTAATGAATAACTCTTGTTACTAATCTAAATAAATACATATATTGTACATAATAATTATATTTAAATGGTTATATCAAAATTATATAACTTTGGCATTTGGTATAAAATAATTCAATTTAAATTTTTATATAAAAATTATATCACTTTGACATTTTGGATACAATAATTAAATTTAATATTTAATTTAAAAATCATGTAACAGGCTTCTCTTTAATCTAAATTTTGGTCACATTTCAATCAATTCGGTTTTTGGGTTGCCACCAGAAAATGGGCAATTATAAATTAAATTTTATATAGTATTCATATTCTTCAGTTTTCCATTTAAATTTGGTTTTAATATTTAATTTAACTTATTGAAAATCTTAATTCATAATTTAAACTTTAAATAAATAAAAAAAAAACAAAAATATATTGTATTTAAATACAATTGAAATATTAACTTTGTGATGTCTTCTAAGTTTTCAATTTAAATTTTGTATTATTATATAATTTAATTAATTGAAGATCTTTGCTCATAATTTAAACTTTAGATAAATTAATAAATATAAATATATGATATATGAATTTAAATTATACATTGATTTTTTTTTATATTTTTTAAGTATTCAATTTAAATTTGGTATATAATTTAAATCATAATTTAGACTTTAAATAAATAAAATAAAAATTATATAGGATATCTAAATATAAATTAAATATTAATTCTTTGATTTTTTGAATTTTCAATTTAAATTTTGTAGTATTATTTAATTTAATTGATTAAGAATCGTTATTCATAATTTAAACTATGAATTAAGAATATATGATATCTAATTCCAAATAAAATATTAATTATTTAATATATTTATTTAGATACGAAATAAGAGTTGAAATTTTAATCTCTTTCATAAGAAATGGAAAATAGTAAATTATCCTTTTCGAGAATATCCCATCCATAAATAGTGTACCTGGGATTAATGTATTCAGTTCTGGCTTTCTTAAATTTGTTGTCTCTTATATGGAATCGCTGCTTGTACCTGAGAGTGAGTGTACACTGTACTTACCCATTGTCATACTCGATGTGTTCAGGTACTGCGACGCCTGCGCATAGACGGCCGTGTTGCCGGCACCTCCTGCGGCCAGAATACCCGGAGGTAGGACACCACCTGCCGAGATTAGAGCACCCGTGCCAGTTGTTCCACCTGCCGCCGTTGCGCCTTGTGAGTATTGATTCGCATACAATGAATTGTACACAGGTCTGCAAATAAATAATATAATTATTAAATTATATGTGTGAAATCTGATTGATATCAATTGCAATTTTAAAACGCACCTCGAGCTCTTGTATTGGGCATTGAGCTCAGAGTAGACTGCACCATTAAAGTCGCGCATCTCGACACGTTTCTCAAAGATGTTGACCGTCATCTTGAGATGATCACGCTTCGTCTCCTCGCGTCGCCTCACCATCTCCAGTATAGTTGTGGCGCGCTGCAGATCGCGTCTGTAAACAAACAACAATTAATTATTTGATTAATAATAATACGAAAAAGAATCAACAAAAAATCAATCTGGGAATTTTTTATATTTAAAAAATGTATTTTGGGCTTTTTACTGCTTTTTTACACTTGTTAAAATATACAGTATGTTTAGTAATTGTTTTTATAGAGAAAAGAATTAATGAAAATGCGGAAATGAATTGACAAAAAAAGAGAATTTTTTATTTTTAAAAAATGTCTTTTGGTTTTTTACTGTTTTTATGGACTTGCTAAAATATACAGTATGTTAAGTAATTGTTTTGAGAAAGAAAATAATAATACTGTGAATAAAAATATTCCCCATATGGAATTTTTGGATATAATTTTTCCTATATTTTATTGTATCATACAAAATGTTGCTAATGGTTCTTAGAACAATTTAATAGAAATATAAATAATGAAAATCAAATAGCCGCATTTCTATCTTTGTCAAAACAATTACTTGGCATACTGTATGTAAAATTTTCAATTAAATAATAGTTTGCGCATTTGTGGAGATTTATTGAATAGTCTGTGTTAATTGGAACTGTATTTTTAAACTTTATTTCTAAACATTATGTATACTATATCAAAATAATTTTTATTTAGATATCTGAGACCTTAACTAGACATTAAAAAAAGGGGTTTGGTATTTATAAATCATGATGATGATTTAAAATATCAATCACCATTATTTATACTTGAAATATGAACTTAAAGACTATATTGAGTACTATGAAAAATTATAAAATAAGAGCTTTTTTTCCGATCTATCTTCTTCTCATTAAAATGTATATTTTTAATATCTAAAACTTACCGCAGTTTGAGCATCTTTTCGTAGGAGGCTTCGTCGTTTTTGCGATTTTTACGCGTTTGCATTTTTTCGGTGCGCCGTCGAAATGCCAGATAGGGATTATTGGAGCTGGCGCCAGGTCGGCTCTCTGTCTTGACGGTGAGTATAAGCGGATGTTGCTGCGAGAATGTAGAGAGTGTAGATAACGTAGATTGCAGAGAGAAACTCAATGAGAACTTGGGCATGTTTTAGCTTACCATCTTGAGTCGCTTGTTCAGCCAGTAATCGTACACGGATATGCTCGTCTCATCGTCCTGGTTGAGCAACGATTTGGCCTCATTGAGCGTGACGACCGTTTGGCCGGAACTCTTCTCCAATCGATCCATCATTTGTTCGAATCGCAGCTCCGTCAGCTGCAGACGCTGCTGTTGACTCAGCCATTCCCCATCGGCGCTGTCCATGTCATAGTCTGGCACTTCCGTATCCAAACCCAGGGCTAAAAAACAATTTAAATTAGATTAATGAATCATTCACAAATATGGTAAACAAAAAATCAAAGAATTACCAAAACAAAGAATATAATTTATAGAAAAAAACATAAAGATGGAAAAATAATAGAGTCATAAATAAGGAAGTAAAACTGAGAAAAATATTTAGAGTACAAAAAATAGGATACTGAATAAAAAAAAATATTAAGAGTGCAAAAAATAGGATACTTAAGAAAAAGAAAAATAATCAGAGTACAAAACTAGGAATTTAATATAAAAAAAAACATTGAGAGTACATAAGTTATAATATATCATTTAAAGAATCAAAATTAAACAAGGAAATACAGCTAAGAAAAATATTCAGAGAACAAAAATTAGGAAATTTAAATAGGTAAATCATTCAGATTACAAAAGTTTGCATATTTAAAAAAACAAAAATATTCTGTACATAAATTAGAAATTTAAAATAAAACATATATTGAAAGTACATTAGTTATGATTAATATTTAAAGAATAAAATTTAAGCAAACTAATAATTATAAATTAGGAAATGCAGGAAAAAAAAATATACTGGGTAGAAAAATTAAAATCTATTTTATTAATATTAGAAAAAGTAGCAATAAATTTGTAATAAAATATTTTAAATGTCGAAATTTGATAAAGAAAATTATTTAGAGTACAAAAAATAGAATATTTAAAATACAAAATTATTCAGAGCACAAAAATTGTAATTTGAAATGAAAACAAATACTGAGAGTAATTTAATTATGAGTAAACTAAGAATAAAATTGAAACAAAGCAAAATAAGAATATATGTATATACTAACAATTAAAGTAGAATAATATATTAAAAATATACTGACTACAAAAATTAGAAGCAATTTATTTAATTAATATTTGTATTAAAACATTTTAAGTATCGACTTTTTCTATGAATTATCACAATTTTTACTAGTTTAAATTTTCTAATAACAATAATTTTGTTTTACTTAATTTTTGTATTCCAATTAAAGGCTTTCTACTTTTATTTAGCCAATATTGAGTTTTAAAATGTTTGTTTTTCTTAGTATATTTTAACAAAATTAGTAAAGAAAATGGATGAATATAATTAAGGAATTAAATGCTTTCTACTTTAGTTTTAAATTGTTGTTATTCTCAGTATAATTTAACGAACTTAGTATAGAAAATCAATGAATATAATTATGGAATTAAATGCATTCTACTTTTATTTTGCTAATTTTAAGATATAAATTGTTGTAATTCTCAGTATTATTTAACTAAATTAGTATAGGAAATGTATGAATATAATTAATGCATATAATTATGCTTTCATATAATTATGCCTTCTACTTTTATTTAACCAAATTTAAGTTTTAAATTGTTGTTATTCTCAGTATAATTTAACGAAGTTAGTATAGAAAATCAATGAATATAATTATGGAATTAAATGCATTCTACTTTTATTTTGCTAATTTTAAGATATAAATTGTTGTACTTCTCAGTATTATTTAACTAAATTAGTATAGAAAATGTATGAATATAATTAAGGAATTGTCTGCTTACGCTGCATGTGAATCATTTGACGTGGCATCTTGTAATCCGGCGGATAATAGGCATCGTAAAATGGTTGATCCGTCTGCAGAACTTCAGGTGTTGGGATGATGAGACCAGTGCAAATGGCGCGTTGCAAATGATGCTCCTGTTAATGTAAATCAATTATAGTAATCATTGCATACAAAAATATATCTGTATATAGTTATAACTAACCGATTCCTCCTCTTTCTCCATGCCACTGGGCATTTGGGGCACTGCACGATTAATGGCCGAATATTCGGGCAGATCCGGCAGCTCCTCCGCCAAGTAGATGGGCATCTGCTTGGACGGATCCAGGTGACGTGCTCTGAACGATAATTTTGACATTTTGTGGCTGTGTTTGCTTTTGTTTTGTTTTTGTTTGTTGTATGGAATAAATGTGTGGAATTCTATGTTGTTAATGTGGCTGTTGTTGTAGTTGTTGTTTGTTGTTGTTTGTTGTAGGTTGTAGTGGTTGTTTGTTGGTGATTAAGGGGAACTCTTAAGTTGCTATTGATGCTATGCAGTAACAATTGCCAATAACAACTGACAACTGCGGATTTCTACAGCAGCGATTTGTTGCTGTTGTTGTTGTTGCCTCTGTTGTTGTTGTTGCCTCTGTTTTGGCCAACAGTTTCGTTGTTCTTCTTGTTGTTAGCCTCACAAATGTGACGTCTGTGGATGGAGGAGATATGCTGCTCTTAAGCGTATGCAACGGCGTTAATATTAACGGCCCAAGAGTCTTATTTGTTGCTGTTGCTGTTGTTTTTGAATGTAGCAGCAACTGTTGCTGCTGTTGCGTTTGTAGCTGCTCTGCCTCTGCCTCCGACTGAGCACCGGGGCTGCGGTGGCAATGGCTGCTGTGCCAGCAAATATACGCAGCCCCTGTGCCCGTTCCCCTGACCGTACCCACGTCCTGGCTCCGGTTGCTGCTGTTGTTGTTGCGGTTGCTGCTGCTGCTGCTCCTGTTGGGATGTCGCTTAACGACAGCAACTGCTGCAGTTGCTACTGCTGTGTACAGCGCTGTGTCCAATGTAACAATTGTTGTTGCTGCTGCACTGTTACAGTTGTTGCTGCTACTTCTTCTGCTGCTGTTGCTGCTGCTGCTGTTGTTGTCCGCTGTCGCTGCCTCTGCTGCCGTCGTCGTCGTCTGTCGCTGTCGCTGCTGTCGTTGCTCGTTATATGCGAACAGCGCTGAGAGCAACAACAGGGCCAAAGAGATTAGTTTATTGCAATTACGACGACAACGCAGTGGTAGCAACAACAATAACGAGTCCAGCAATTGTGTCGACGACATTTTTCACGTTGAAATCGAAAAAATTATGTGAATTGGCATAATTACGTTGATCAAATTTGCACATTTCAGTTCATCTTTAATTCGAATTAATGTTTTGTTTGTTGTTACTGTTTATTATTTGTTATTATTATTATTATTATCGATTTCCAGTTGCGTTGTTTGTTGTTGCTCTTCTTCTTCTATTTGTTGATATTCCTTTTTACTTTTAGTTGCTGCAGCTGATAATTATCTGCAAAACAACAACAAAACACATAAGTAAACAATTCACACGCACACTCACACACACACACGCACACTCACACACGCACACACACAGCGATAATCATACAGAAAACTGATAAAAATAAATGCGCGCGCGGGAAAATTTTGTTTTGGCCTGTAAATTTGAATTGCAACTGCACTCACACACACACACACACACAATATTGCAGCTTACACACACACGCATTCATGCATAATTTTGTTATTGTCTTCTGAGCGTAAGATCGTAATTTTGTTGCTGCCAAATGTGATGAATCATTTCCATTCTTTTTATGCCCGCTATTAATTCAGTGTGCGAAATGATTTAATCAAACAGTTGTAGTTGTTGTGTACGAAACAACCAAAAAAAAATACGAAGAAATATGCATAATCATAGGAAAGGCGAGAAGAGATAGAAGCAGAAAAGCCGCGCCGCCGATGCGAGCGTAAAAAAGGCGGCATAAACAAACACACACGCGGCGAGTTCGCCCAAACAAACGCGGCGAATTGCACGAAGAAAAAACACGAAGCCTATGCGCAAAATACGATGAAAAAAAACGTAGCACTCTTCATGTGGGTTTTGTTTTTTGCAATTAATTGCCAAAGCAATGCATATTTTCAGCAGCGATATATTTTGAAGCGTTTTATTTAATTTTTAACACACTTTACCGCGCTTTTCACACACCTGCACGCACAATTTTGTTGATAATTTGTTGAAAAATTTACACAAATTTCACGAATTTTGCGTATAGCGTGGTTTTGCTGGAAGCAGTAATGGCGGCCAGAGCCGAAGACTAACGACGACGCATAGCACTTCCAGGCCGCGAATTGTTTGTCATCGTCGTCGGCGTTATTACAAACGGCTTCGGACCAACAATAATTAATTCTATTTACACAGTGACTAATAAAGCAAACAATGCATGCAGAAAATATATTTAGGCACTACAATTAAATTATTTTGTTATTTAATCCCGCTACACACACAAGAAACAATAATAATCGGTGTAGTGAGCAACGGCGTTAAAAATAATTAGCACGGCATAGAACTCTGCGACTCCGAAGCGTGCACTAGTGCCGCCCTCTGGCGAGCTACACTTGAATGAGAGGCAAGCGTACCGAAAAGTTTTTTTTCACAAACAAGAAAATCGATTTACATTTTTCACGCACATTTTTTTGCACTTTATTTGACTTTATCACGTCAGAATTGGGTGGAAATCATGTGCTTTCACTGTATTTTTGTTTTCCGCAGCAATATAAGCAATATTTTGACTGTTTCGTCAACAAAAACGTTTAAAATTGTTTTTCTTCTGCGGACACGTTTTTACTTAATGGCGGGCGGCCATCACGAATTGATACTAAAGTGTTTTCGGAGTTGAACGCTCGTCATAATGCTGTGGAAATTATTTTGGGTCGCTCAAATTGCGTTGCATTTGATGAATTCGAATGGGGTTTTTGCTAAAATTTGCAGAATATAATTCTAAATTTAATGCATACAATGGGAACATAAGCATTCAGCTGGAATTGTTTAAATTGTTATTACCAACACCAATACCTTGCCAGCGTGTAATAACAAGTGTACGATATAGCAACAACCAGTGTTGCCAACTCAGCTTTTTCTCCGCCACATCTGGCGATTGTCGAATAGAAAACGCGTTCTAGCTTTTTAAAAATGTTGTTGGCAACACTGCGCGCCTGCCTTGTGCATTGCTATGTTGCTGTTTCTCTTCCACTCGTCACTTTCAAAAGCACCGCAACTAAGCGGCAAACATAGATCTTTCTCACTCTCTCTTATTCACTCTTCTATCAACGTTGCTTTTTCGCTTCCACTCGTCACTTTCAAAAGCATCGCAGCTGAGCAGCAAACACAGCTCTTTCTCGCTCTCTCTTGTTCACTTTTTTATAAACAAGCGAGCTGCTGCGATTTCTGCGCGCCTGCAGTGTTGCCAGCTCGGCTTTTTTCCCGTCAGATCTGGCGTTTTTCGTATTTTAATCGCGTTCTAGCTTTTTTTTTAAGTTAAAAGAACTCCAAGAAATATTTAAAATTATTGTTGTATTTAGTTAAAATATAATATATATAATATGAAGTCAACCTAAGAAGAATAATAACTTTTTTTCTGTCTTTATTCTAGATTTCCCAGCTCTTTCTAGCTATATTTAAATGTAAATATAAACTTAAAATATATTGATGTCATCCACTTATCGGTGTATGTATATCGATACACGGCTCCTCGTTGACATTTTTAAGCAACAGAGTTGACAACTATCGATAACCAATAACAGATGAAGGAGCGATAAAAATACCTGTGGAAGGAAATTTTATTTTGAAAAAGCAGTTAGATTCAAACTGAAATTCAAATTCAAATCTCCGTTGACTGTTGAATTATTCCCAATGAAAACAAGTAAATTGACATTCAATGTGCTTTATTTGTAAATTGTGAAAATTTGTGGTAATTAGCTTAATTTCCAACGAATCGTTAACTTTATTTTCAAATATATTTGGTGATATTCTTGAGAGTATTTATTATAATTATTTCATGTGTATTTAGGTACATTAATTGAACTTTATACAATCATAGAGTTGTATGAATATCTAGTGCTTTCAGATCAGTATATAGTGCTCATAGGGTAACCTGATAATAATAATTGTAATGCTAAATAATGTCTTGAGAAACTCTTATATAATAAAATGTACTCGTAATTGCTGTTTCAGTTTCGGGTATTGTCTTACAAAGTATTAAGAATTTAAAAGCTATTGAATTTTGAGTAATTTATATAATGGATTACATTCATAATGTTTAATACTAATTAATAGCTTAATTAAAAGTATCGCATATTTTCGGAAGATTTAAGGCTTGCTTAACGGAAAACTGAGCAATATGAACAAAAGTGAAAGCGTATTTTTATGTAGATATACTAAAAATATATGTATGAATATAACAAATTGAAAAGCTTTATTGTCAAATAGCCCCCAAAAGCACATGTAAGCCTCAAAGCTTAGCCTTCACTTTGCTGATCTATCGATTGTTATCGATCAAAGCTTTGTCATCACTTGCTGATCTATCGATAGTGATTAATCCATCGATGATGTCCCCATTGTAGTTGTTGCTGTTGCTGCGCCTGTTGAAGTTGTTGCTGTAGTTGCGACTGCGACTGCGGCTGCTGCTGGTGTCGTACACATTCATACAGTAAATTGTGGCTGGCCCTGTGGCCGAGTGCGAATGCCTCGCACACAGTTGCATATATGACGGACACACACACATGGACACACACACACGGGCACAGGGCCGTGCACACGGGATGCAGTTGCTCGCTCAATGAGCGCGCTCAGTTTTGCCAGCCCCACAATTGGAACGTATGTACATATGTATATATTTGTGGATTGTAACGATCTTGGATTGTGGAACGTGCAGCTGTCGCGACATTGCGGCTAACTGTCATGGTATGCGATGGCGTACATGATGAAAAAATTTAAGTCAGACAGTGGTGGCGTATGTGAAAAAGCACCATTAGCGTTTAAAAAAACTGTAATGAGGCGTAAGGAGTTGTAGGAGGAGTAAGGGAGCAAGCAGCTGCGAGAGAGCTTTTTCGACATGGCGAAAAGGCAATGACGCTAACTGTGCGACTGCGACTGCGGCGCCTGTGCAGCTGTTATACACTGAGAGCAATATAGAGAGAGAGAGAGAGGAGGAGGGAAACTGAGCGCAGGACTTTGTTATACACGATATATATGTATATGTGTGTGTGTGTGTATGCATATATGCGTGAAGTGAAGTGTTATTATTGTTGTTGTTGTTGTTGTGCCGAGAAAGTTATCGAAATCATAGAAATTATAACAGAAATCATGATTGAACGAAAGCTGCGCGCGCTGCGTCTCAGGATTTGAATTTGGTTTGGAATACAGTATTACTTAGGCGCTTCTGAATGAACTCAATTAAGGAATTAACGAAAACAAATATATATACATATATAGGGGGAAATGTTGGTTTTTTCTTGAGTTCGTTTTTGTTGGTTTTTGTTATTTTTTGTTTTTTGGTTCTGTTTTTTCATTATTATTATGCAATATTCAACAACCAATACCAATATCATTGAAATATTAACTGTTATATTTATATTGGTAAAGTCTTTGATATTAATTTAGTGCTTTTTGTATTGTGAGGAATCTATGGAAAACGGGTCTTAAATTCAAATTTGAAACACGCCTAACGGTACTCGCATTATAGAAATTTACGATTTACTTGATGAAAACTGAACTGTAAGTATTTTGTGCTTTGTTGTACTTAATTTTTTGGGTCGGATATGCACTTGAAACTTGAGAAACGGATCAAACTGTCTGACAAACCCAGTAATATAAATATATGTATCAGGGAATAAAACTGGAACCAGTACCGAAATCGTAATAAATTTACATTTTCCAATTTTGTTGTAGAATCAAATTGGAGGTTAAATAAAATTGATATTCCGCAGGGCAATCGGTTAACCGTTAAATAAACCGTTAACCTGAATTAACCGTTTGGCCAAATTAACCGTTAACCTAAATTAACCGTTAACCTAAATTAACCGTTAACCTAAATTAACCGTTAACCTAAATTAACCGTTAATCTTAATTAACCGTTTTATATTGACCGACGGAACCAAAATAAAATGTTTATAAGAAACCGAAATCCGAAACGAAATAGGTTTATTTTTCCAAAAATTGTTGATTGTTTTGCTTTATATTAAAAATTAATTAAAATTTTAAGTTATCTTTATCTTTTAAAATATTTTTGTTTTTCAATCATTTTAAATTTGTAAATATTCAATTGGACAATACCAAAATAGTTGTTTCGGCACGTATCGGAACCAAAACGGGAGCCGATATTTGTTTCGGTTTTATTCCCTGGAATATACAAATTTCTGGATACTCTATAGCAGAAATTATACCTGCTTTCTAGATTGGTCCTTTCATGCTGACTCTAAGAATTTTTCTTAACTGACTTTATATTATGTAGTATGCTTTGATATACCCCAAATTTGAGTTACGAGTGCATATCCTAAATATGGAAATTGTGTCTTGTTGTGTTTTTTTGTATTTGTACTTGAAGTGAACTACGATAGAAGTGTCTAGTATAGAGTTCTATGTTTGTGGAGAATATTAGAAAAGTAAAAAGATTGTTAAAGTAAAGAGAGTTTTTGTTTTTAGTATACAGATAAGATATAGATAAAGAGAGTTTGAGAGATCGAGAAAGAGAGAGAGAGAAATAGAGATTCAGAGAGAGAGAGAGAGAGAGATGGCTTTTAACTACAAAAAGTACTAAACTAAAATGATATTATTCTCTTTGTTGTTGCTCTACAAATCAGTGTGTGATGATTGTATTAAATTTGGTTTGATTTTGTATTTTGTATTTTAAAATTTACTAAGAACTGGAAAACGCATTAACTTTCAATCAAATACTGGTTATAAGAATATTGTCCACATTCACAAACCAAAATTGGTTATTATATTATATTAGATATATGTTTATGTTAGTATATATATGCATATAGTATTATGTATTGATAGAGTCAAATAAACCAACATACCAGAAATTAATTCAAACAAAACTCAATTCAAAACCGAACAAATACTACGAAATCAAAAATAATAAAATATAGGGGTTTTAGTAGGGTTGCCAAGTGTATCGAGAGTTATATAACAATAGCTTCCAAATTCTCTGGGGTGTATGGATTAAGGTGCAACTACAAGTATTATTTATATATAGGCCGGGTATATCTCGATCGATATGTATTAATATCGCAAAAGTTATCGATAACGTAATGAGTCGATGTCAACGTGGAACTTACCTTGGGGATTTCGCAGGATAGATCAGATAGATGATAATAATATCGGGAACTACATTTGGACGGAGATGAATTTGTATATTTTTTTTTTTTTTTTTTTTTTTTTTTTGGAAAGCATGTCCTAAGGTTGCTGTTGTTGTTGTTATTGTAATTATTGTTATTGTTGTTGTTATTATAATACAAGAGTAATTAGTTTGAGCAAGTAGTTAGTATAACTAAAGCCAGTACTAAGTAAGTATATATATTTTACAGATGGAGAGAGTGCAGGTTGAGAAAGTTGAGAAAGAGGTGAAAGGTGAGAGTTGAGAGTTGAGATAAAAGTACAAAGTATATAGTATTATTATATAGTTTATAGTACAAAGCAAATACAATGGTAGTAAAAATGTTTATTTCTGATTAGCCAATTTGTCAATTACATAAATCATAAATTCATTATTTTTTATATGCCTAAAATACAATCTAGAATAATCGAATAATCGAATGATCGAAAATCAAATCAAAAGCTACATTATTACATTACAAATTGATGAATTGAGTTTATCGGTATTGGTATCGGTATCGTTATCGATATTTTTAAAACTATCACTAGCATGAATAACAAACATGAAGACCATTACAGTCGAGCTGCCCGACTACAAGATACCCTGTACACAGTAACTCCACCTGTAGAATTAATTCCAATAATGTTTCCATATCGATTAATCGAATCGGACTTTCGTTTTTCTGCATTAAATGTTAATTACAGGGTATGCGAGAGACTATGTAATTGGGGTGTATTTGTTTTATCGACTTCTTACTGACTAATTATCACTTGTTAAAGGGCCAAAAACGAAGGAACAGTGAAAACAATGAACATAATTCTTTATACAAATTGAACAGAAATTCGATTGTTTGCGTGTCTCGTAACTCCTAGAGTTTCTAGATGATATGATAGAGCTTAAAGTCTACTGATAATAATAATAATCAATAATAATAAGTAGAAGTAAAAGAAGTAGAAGTATTTCAAGTTTGGAGTTACATTTTGTGGTTTATCGAAGTTCTTGACTTTGGAATAAAACTTGATGAGCAAATTTTCATTAAGAATTTCATTATCAATGGTTGAGTTAATGCGGCAATTGACAAGCATTCATCAGACTTGATCATTGCACAATACTTAGATTCCGATTCGATTCGATTCGTTTCATTATATATGGACACACAGAATATATGTATATATAATGTATATATACATTTGCTTAAAAATGTAGTACGTATGTATAATACCCTATATAAGCTTAATTATTATATCTGATGATGATATTCATATTGGGGTTTCTATAAATGTAAGTAACAAAAGTGAATGAATAAATGTATGTAACTACAGATACGAGTACCTACTTAAGCTTTAGCTACATGCTTTAGCATTAACAACATGCATTTCAATTCAATTTCAATTCAATTCAATTTCAATTCAATTCAATATCAACTTTCAAAATTTTCATATTCGATTGTGTAGCAAACATTCCAAGTATTCAAGTATTTAGTGCAAGTATTTCAGTTACTTTATCGATTGTAAAATAGACTTATATATCATTATATATATAATATATTGTGGATTGTACTTGTTTCAACAGAGCAGGAAGAAGAAGTATAAGAAGATAAAGATTACTTTTAATTTTTGTCAAAATGCAACACTTCTTTCTGTAGAAGTTTCATATGCATTATTTCTTATATCATAATTCAAATATGTGCGATCTACAACTTTTTGAAGTTTTGCTTTTGAGAAACTGTGCGAAACTTAAATAATCAGAAGTTGGCTACAAATCAAGTGAAATTAGATGTTATATAGAGATGTGTGTGTGTGTGTGTGTTTTCAGAGAGGTATGCTGAAGTCTTATATTGTATATATTGTATGTCGGGTGTAGGGTATATTTAAGTGTAACTCTATGTACTCTTTTAACGCTTCTTTTGGATCAATCAATCGATCTAACGATCTAACGATCTAGCGATCTATCGATTTATCGATCTAACGATCTATCGATCTAACGATCTATCGATCTATCGATTTATCGATCTGTCTATCTGTGCACTGTCAACTGTACTACAAGTTGGTGTATTAGCCATGGTATTGTGATGATCATGAGGTAATGCTGGTAACCCTGGTACTTTGCGAATGAGTATAAACTTTTACTAGAATTGCACATATCTTCCTCACAAAAGCACATATGTCCATTGCCTGAACTTTCCATCATGCACACGTGATCGACCATGAATAAATTGATTTGTAATTGTGACGTACACATGCGTCGCACCACCTCGTAAGCTGGGAAAAATAACAAATAGAAGAAGAAGAAGAAGACCATACAAAATCAAAGAAACTTCTCGTTAAACCCTCTTAATTGATAGTCCTCTAAATAGGTTATACACAGAGCGAAAATATCAAGTATTTCGAACTAAAAACGTTACTTTATTAACTTAATTTCTGACTAATAATGTGAAGAATAAATAATTACTTGGATATCTAGAGATTTACTCGATAAAAATCATTTTGTCATGTACAAAAATGGTTTGTACTCTGATAAAAAAAACCGGATTCTAAAATTAAGTTTATTGTTTTGAAACAGGGATTAAAACCTTAACCGGAACCGTAACCTTTAACCGATAAAAAGCGATTGAAATTTGTAACCGTAACTGAAACCGTAACCGAAAACAGTTTTTGCCGCTGTGCCGAAACCCATAAGCCGAAACTCTTTAAAATGAAATAACCGTTTAGTAACTGATTCATTTATAAGGGTTAATTTCTGAGCAACTTTGATAACTTTGAACTGCCATAACTTTGTCAAATCTCAATCAATGTTCATGCGCAATGTAAATTTGAGCACAATTTTACTTCTAAATTCGTTCTGCATTTAAATTATGTTCATTTTGAAAATTCGAAATTTTCGAAATTTTTCGAAAAATGATAAGGGGTAACACTGTAAAATTTCTAAAAAATTAAAAAATTTCAAAACTTTCAAATCGAATCAAATTTAAATACAGAATGAATTTAGAGATAAATTTAAGCTCAAATTTACATTGCGCATGGAAATTGATTCAGTTTTGACAAAGTTATAGCAGTTCAAAGCTTTTAATAATCAGTAAAATCGAAATAATCGAAATTTTCAAACCAAATGAACCAAATTTATATGAGGTCAAATTATAATTAAATCGACATTAGGCTGGAACACTCCAGTAACCAGATAACATTATTTTCCAGGCTAATAAGAGCATTCAATTATTTTTATGTAGAACAAAGAATAACGCTTCTTATTTTGCTCAATCGAAAACCTTAAGTCTTAAAACCGATAACCGTTACGAGACCGATACTCCAAGATTTTGCATAACCGATAACCGAAAACCTTAATTCGAGCATAACCGAAACCGTAACTGAAACCGATATTCGTGTCGGTGTTAATCCCTGCATTTCTCACAATTTTTTTATCAGTGTAAATTAGTGTTTCTAAAATCAAAATTATTGCTTTATAGAAGACTTTAATTTTCAACATTTTAAAAGAAAAATCAAATATTTTAAATAACACATTCTTACAATCAAAATGTTATCTCTAATTTTCAAAATTTAAAAAATGCTTTCCTCATAATTTTTTTTTGTCAGTGTAATTGGTTAAAGAATATTTTTATTCTCATTTTCAGTAAATCGTATTTATATTTAAAATAGATTTAAATAATCGCATATACTTAATTTGAGTTCGAACTTAATTTGAACAGGCTCTTTTTTTCTCTCTGTGCATCCTTCCCCATTCGTAGATTCGTGGAGTACTCACGTGATCTTTGATGCCGCACCATTTTCACACAGCAGCCGTTGCAGGTCATCAGGGGCGGCTGATCGCGGGGCAGGGCGGTGTAGTTGAAGGGATCCTTGCAACGTGCATCCGTCCACGAATCGCATTCATAGCAGTAAATCGAACGCGCTGCAGTATAAAGCACAATCTGTATTATTATCGTATCCTTAAAAATTCTTTATCAATTGCTTTTGCCGCTTTGCTCAGAACAGAAATCCAGTCAAAGGCAGCAATGCTGGGACCTATTTATATTTATATATATGTACAATTCTACAGGTAATTCTACAGGTGGAAATTCACACAAAGGCAGGCAAACAAAAAATGCAAGAGTGTAAAGCAAGAATGCATTCAATACAGGCAAAATATCTTTACAAATTAACATATAAATAAAATTAATGTGTTAAATTATTTATAAATCTTTAAAAATTTTGAAATTACTTTTGTTCCATTTTAAAAATAGTGCTTATTGTTCGATTCAGTGTAAAACTAGCTTGTGATAAATTAAAATTAATATTTTTAAAGAGCTATAAATTCTAAAGATATTCTGCCTATGGCAACCCTAAAAATAAAAATTTACAAATATAATTTTGAACTTATTTTGAATGTGTTAATCAAAATTGAATATCTCTTTATTTAAGAACTTAGCATGTATACAACTGACCAGAGTTGTCACCACTATACAAAATTAAACAGGAAAAATTTACAAATATAAATTTAAATTTATAATATATAAAAGTGATAATCAAAATTGAATAGCTTTTTATTTAAGAACTTAACATGTATACAATTGATCAGAGTTGTCACCACTATACAAAATAAATATTATAAGTGTTATAAGAAATGGCAACCCTAAGAAAAATGTTCAAATATAATTTTGAATTTATAAAATGTGATAATCAATATTGAACAACTTTTTATTTAAGAACCAGAGTTGTCAATACTATACAAAATAAAAATGGCAACCATAAAAAAAATTTACAAATATAATTTTAAATTTATAAACTGTGATAATAAATATTGAGTAACTTTTTATTTAAGAACCAGAGTCTTTCAAAAAAATGGCAACTCTTAAAATAATACCAATAAGAAATAAATTCAAAACATGCCTCAATCAATGAATTAATAAAGTGCTGAACAACTCATGTGGAATTCAGTGCAGAAATCAGGTGGTTAAGAGAAACTTGTGAAATGTTTTCATGCTAATTAGGGCAGACAGTGTGTAAAGGATAAAGGATGCTGCTTGGAAGTGTCTTAATCATGCACACACACAAACACACACACACTTATATGCACACGCACACTCACATACATAAGAGATAAGGGAGAGAGAGAGAGATAAAGAATAGAAATAGGATAAGGAAAAGGCATCATGAGGTGTATGGATTGCAATTTGCAATTGTGAACATATGCTGGCAGGTTTATGCCATGAAATTAATGATAATAGCTTGAGTTAAGTATAAGGAAAATGTTTTTCAAATTGAGGAAAGCATAAGCTGTCTGTCGGATGGAAGGATTTCATTAGGATTTTGAAATAATTGCTTTGTTTTTTTTTTATATAGACATACATCAAAAGATGGTATCAAAAACATTTATAGTCAAATTGTTGCGTATTCACAGAGCCTTTTTCAACATAAAAGTCTCGATTTTCGTTACATTTGACAGTTAACCAATTGTTTAAAAGTTACAATTAAAATACATATACTTATGCATGACTTTTGTATTAATATTGTATTTTTTTTTTGCAAAAAAGGTTATATTGTAATAAGTATATATTTAAGCATTTTTAATATAGGCAAAGGATCAATGGATTCATACTTTGACATTCGGCTGAGGCAGATGGAATCCATACGAATGTTAGAAATCCAAAGATGGCTGCAAATAAACAATGAAAGGAAGAGCAAAAGTAGAAGACAGGAAAATGAAAATGAAGTTCAAAGTTTGCGTGAAATTAGGTTGAAATTAGAGACATTTACAGAGATTCTCAGCTTGTAGTGTCAATCAATGGAATTATGTTTATAAAGAAGTAGGTTGGTAGGTTCGGGAATTTTGAATGGATTAATTGAAACAAAACTGTATACAAAGTTGGGATTTTAATTCTTTTTGAAATATATGCAATAGGAACTTAAATAATTGCAATTTATATTGAAATTTATTTTTTAAAATAATTTCTATTTAAAAAATGGTGTGTATTTGTTTTATAAACATAAATAATTGCATTTTATATTGAAATTTATTTTTTTAAATAATTCCATGAAGAAATAGTATGTTTTTGGTTTTATTGACATGTTCTTTCCATTGATTGACAACTGTACCTGCTGATGGGGACTTGAACGGGGGACACACAAACTCTGGGAAACAGTCAAGTTAAGATAACCTCACCTACTAAGTAGTTAACTGAAGTATTTACTGGAGATAATTAATTAGCGAGTGTAAAGTGGTATGGAAAATTTCTGGATGGGGAAATTTCTGTTGTTTTTTTGTTTTTTTTGGTTTTTTTTGTTGTATTTTTACACAGTTGGTGAAACAGTTACGCTTAAAAGTAATGCTATACATAGTTTGGTAAGTTGGCAATGCATTTATACAGTGTTTTTTTAACGACACGTCCTTCATTTTACAGGGTGTTTTTTAAATTAATTTTTTTTGCAAGACAATTTACGATACGATATGTTACAATGTTACAACATTTGTGACCATCGCACTTTCAATGTGGTACAGAATGTGGTACAATGTGTACAGACACGAGACTGCTACGAGTATTACCAGTAATCGTACCAAACCAAAACGGAACGAAACGGAAATGGAACGGAAACGGAACGGAAATGGAACGCAAAACCAACTGTGCTGGCATTTACGAATAACGTTTATTTTACAGGGTATAACAATGGTCGAAACACGGCTTTGAGCATCCTTGCAGTTACTTTTTTAATAATTTTTTATATAATTCTGTTAATTTCTTCAAGATCTATAGTTCATTTTATTAGAAACAAGTGTTGAAAAGTGTTGCATAGGAAATTATTAAGAATTCCTTTAAATTCTTTTAAAATAATTTTTTATTTTTATATAATTCTGTTATTTTCAAGATCTTTAGTTAATTTTCTTAGAAACAAGTGAAAATCCTTTAGAAATTTGATACAGAACAATTTTATTGACTGTACAAAGTATATTTTTTATATTTCAAAGTGGTTTTCTATTTAAAATAAGCGAATTTCAATCGAAAGTTTTTTTGGGAATACAATTTTATTAAATAATACTATGTTTTTTGTATTGAGGAAATACATTTTAAAGTCGTTAAAATTTCTTAAATAGATAGTATTTTAAATTAATTTTAGAGTAAAGAAATTGTAAACAAATTATTTATTTTGACTGTATAAAGTAGTTTTTTTTTATTCCAAAGTGACTTTCTATTTGAAATAAGCGAATTTGAATCGAAAGTGTATTTAGGAACACGTCTGTTGAATTTTTATTAATTAATACTATTTTTAGGAAATAAATCTTAAAGTTGTTCAAGTTTTTGAAATAACTCGTATTTTAAATTGATTAAAAAACGAAGAAATTGTTAAAAAATTATTTATTTTGACAGTAAAAAGTATAGATTTTTTTATTTCCTTTTCAAAGTCATCGAAATTGAACCGAAAGTGTATTTGGGAACACGCATGTTGAATTTTGTTAATTAATAAATTAGGTAACTGCAAGGATGCCTTAAACTTTGTCGCGCCAAAAATACTTATAGACTTATATATTTTATTTTTTATTTTTTAGTACGAATTGAAAACTAAATAAATAAACAGAATTATGCACAATTAGCTTAGTACGAACGTAAAAGTTAAAGGAAACTAAAATAAAGGAAAGGAAAACTGAAATTGAAACGGAAACGGAATCAAACGAACGGCACAATTTTGAAACGAAATGAAAGTAAAAAACTTACTTGGAAAACAATTATCAGCCGTACCGAATTTTGCCAATGCCAAAATAACTTTTGTACAATTTTTAAACACACGCAGATGGAAAATATGTGAAATGAAATATGTAAATTAATTGTAAGCCAATAAATTGAGAGTAATCGAAATCGAAATTGAGTTTAAATATTTTTTTTGTAAAGCTAAAACATCTTGTCGAATAATAATATTATTTGATAATCAATTTTATTTGATTAATAATTTGTTTATTTTCATATCACATCACACATCTCAAAATCTAACATCGCTCATATACGAATATATGAAAACGAATACGAATATAAATTCGAGTGTGAATGTGAGTGTGAGTATATGGAAGACTGCTCGGCTATTTATACACTTCACACGATCTATATTGGTCCACAATAATTGTAAAAATAAAAGTCCATCTGTATGTGATTTGATTATCTACTCATCGTAAATAATCTCATTCTTTGGCTTTGAAGTACACCCTTCAATAGAGCTAATAAAACTTAAGGCATCTGGCCTTAATTATGCACAGTTCGTCATAATGGTGTCGGACTGTAGTGGATTACCTGCCAAGGCTAGCAGCCATTTTCCATCTGAGTTTTCTCTAGTCCACATCTTGTTTTCAAGTTTAACTTCTCCCTTTCCTCTCTCTTTCTACGTCTCCTTCTGCAATTGATATTCTGAGTATTCTGAATTTATAGTTGGGCATATTTAGAGGCATACCTGGTACTCCGATACGATATGACTGGAAATTGTGAATGGTTTCGGCATAAAATGCGCTAAGATCTGCAGCGTCTCAACTTCATAGCTTTTCCCTCATTATAACGCCTGAAAAGTTAAAATTTCTTAGTAGATATAATATTCAAGTAAGTGAATTTAAAGCAGGGATTAAAACCTTAACCGAAACCGTGAAAACCGATTGAAATTTGTAACCGTAACTGAAACCGTAACCGAAAAAATGTTTTCGCTGTACCGAAACCCATAAACCGAAACTCTTTAAACCGAAATAACCGTTTAGTAACCGATTCATTTATAAGGGTTACTGAGAAACTTTACTGCCATAATTTGTCAAATCACATTTTCATGCGCAATGTAAATTTGATCATGATTTTACCTCTTAATTCGTTCTGCATTCAAATTTTGTTCATTTTGAAAATTCGAAAATTTCGAAATTTTTTGAAAAATGATAAGGGGTAACACTGTAAAATTTCTAAAAATCTCGAAATTTTTGAATTTTGAAAATGAACAAAATTTGAATGCAGATCGAATTTAGAGATAAATTTAAGCTCAAATTTACACTGCGCATGAAAATTGATTGAGTTTTGACAAAGTTATGGCTGTTCGAATTTATTAAAAATCAGTAAAATCAAAATAAACGAAATTTTCAAACCAAATGAACCAAATTTATATGAGGTCAAATTATAATAATTCCAGTAACCAGATAACATTATTTTCCATGCTAATAAGAGCATTAAATTATTGTTATGTAGAACAACGAATAACGCTTCTTATTTTGCTTAATCGAAAACCTTAAGTCTTCAAACCGATAACCGTTACGAGACCGATACTCCAAGATTTTGCATAACCGATAGCCGAAAACCTGTAATTCGAGCATAACCGAAACCGTAACTGAAACCGATATTTGTTTCGATTTTAATCCCTGCTAAAAGTCATGACTTTTCTTTTTTTACTTGCTAAGATTAAATTATAGATCTTAATTTTTTTCACATTAAGTTAATTATAATATAAGTTTTTTTAATAAATATATATCACAAATTTAAACCATTATAATTTAATCTTAAATAAAACATATAATAATTTAAATTTAAATTAATTTTTGCTAAGTTTAAATTATAGATTTTAACTTTTTCATCACATTAAGTTTATTATAATACAAGTTTTATTAATAAATATATCTAAAAAATTTAAACTAATTACAATTTAACTGAAATAAAATTAAAAATAATTTAAATTAAAAAAACAATAGGAATAATAACATTTTCTTAGGGCATATGATTTATAGATATTGATGATTGAAATTATGTGCACAACTTTAGTCTAAGCTGAGAGTTTAAGCTTTACTTAATCAGAAATAATACTGTAAGCTTTGCAGAATGTAAATATAATATTTTTAAAATTTATATTTCATGGCAAACAGTTAATAGGACACATTTATGAGCCATAAATTCAACTGGATGATTATCAAATTTCCACCTCAGTGGCCTTTCAAAAACGGGTACGTCATTATAACATAATAAGTGTGTATATATAAAGATATGAACATATGGATATATGGATATATTTATATATATAATATACTAATAATAGCAACGCTATATAACCTCTAATAAGTGTTCTAGGTCAATGTGTGTGAAATTAGATGAAGACCAAGTCAAGTCATGGCTGTTTTTGATGTCAATCGAGTGAGGAAATCAATGAATCTCTGTGAACATTGAACTCACATATAATATGAATTTTTCTAAATATATTCTTTATAGATGCCATCAATATTATCTTGCCACTTTGTTGTCATTTACATATTGATCTGTCTGTGAAATTCACATTACAATGAACTTTGGCAAAGTGTCAAGAAATGCCCCAAAATTCAACAAGTATTTTATTTTAGTATTTATTTAGTTGATGTTTGCCACTGTGCGACGAAACTGCACAAGAATGTCGCACATTTCTATATTGGTAGTTTCATTTTATTTTCAGGTTAAGGCTTTGTATACACTAACACAGGGTATTACAATAACGATGGTGTCACCCAAAATGTGTGTTACACATTGATGGATGACATAGTGGTATCTATATTTATACACTGATAAAAATATACGGTTTTTTGTCATCAAGAATATTGTCCGAAACAATATTTTCTAATAATGCGACTTTAGGAAATTCTAAAATTAAAATAAACACAATCTTTCAATTTAGATGTTTTCTATTATTTTAAGAGTCTAAGTTCCCGACGAATTTTTTAGAGGAATGGTTTTCAAATAAATATTTTTCTTACAAAACTAAGAATTTTTTTTCTAATATTGTCCCAAACAATTTTTTTTAACAAGACAACTTTAGGAAATTTTTAAATAAAAAATTAACACAATATTTCATTCTAAACGTTTTTTTACTTTTAAGAGTCTAATTTCTCGACACATTTATTAGACGAAAGGTCTTTAAATAAATATTTTTATCTCAAAACTTAGAATTTTTGTCCATAAATTTTTGTCCTAAACAATTTTTGTTAAAAAGGCATATTTGGGAAATTCTAAAATAAAAGAAAACAAAATCTTTCGATCTAGATGTTGTCTCTACTTTTAAGAGTTAATATCTTATTAGACGAAAGGTCTTTAAAAAAATATTTTTCTCACAAAACTTAAAATTTTCTTCTAAAAAATGCAACATTTTTTCTCTCAGTGTAGTTGAGGTCTCCTGAATATGCATAGCATACTTTTTAGACTGTTTATTCTATAAAAGCTAGAAAGACTTCACATATCAAACAATTATAAAATCAAGAAATCAATGTTGAATTTTTTAAAATCATAATTAAAATATTATATATAAAAAAAAATTATAAATCATATTTAATATCATCAATAAACTAACTTAAAGAGTATAGAATATTTGGCTTGACAAACACAAAATTTCTTAGTTGTTTTGATTTTGAATAGCTCGAAAACTTGAGTAAATTTTGTGCCAAACATGCGCAAGTTTTAAAATTTATTTTATATCGTATTTAAGAAGCGTCCACTCTGTCACAGTGGGTGATTTAAGTATGCGGACAAGCGCATACCATTTACACTGATAAGTGGCAATTAGCACATGGCAAATTAGATTCTGGCTTAAAGTGTGTGATTAACTAAATGGCTTTAATTATTTGCTGCTGTTAAATAAATGTTGGTCCCCGTTGCCGGTCAGTTATTATTACAGCTGAGATGCGACAGAGGCAAAAATAGAGCAAGAGACAATGTAAACAACACACACACACAAACACACACACATTGCAGCAGCAGCATTGCATTTACTCTCTTTTCGAACTGACACTCTCACTCTCACTTGCTCGCTCTCTTTGCTAGCTGGCTAGCGTGCTCTCCCTTTCAGCTACCTTTCTCACACGCACTTGCAGCAAACGCGGCTGCTGCTGCTGCTGCCGCTGCTGACGTCGCAGTCGCAGTCCGTTCACGCATTGAAAATTGTTATTGTTATTTTTCGAACTTAGATTATGAATTGAGTTTTGCATTGTTGTTGAATGAAACTTTGATTACCTTATGCTGCAGCGAGCTTAATTGATTTACACTGTCCCACAAAATGCTGTTTACACTGTCCTGCGGTCCACTTCAGAGGTCACGCAGGTGTTTCATAATATTCAAGTAGAAATCGATTAAGCAGCAAAAAGAAACTGGGCCAAAACCAAAAAAAAATAGCAACACCTAATGCAATTTACACTGGCCGTCTGCTTTTTAGCCTCTTCGCCTTTTTGGCTTTCACAAGCTTGACACTGAATTCGTATTGATTGGATTTTCTTCAGTTGGCAATCATCAATATTTCTTTCGCCACAGTGTGCACATTGATTCATATACTGGCCAATAAACCGAATTTTCATTCACCGAATATTTGTATTTTTCACAGATATATTTTAATTATATTTTTATATATTTTTGTGGTGACACAAATTATGTTAATTTCGTTTTTTATTGCATTTATTTGAAACGGCCGTGAAGTTTGTGTCTTTTAACGCTAGCAGCCAACACGCAACGACGTCAACTGAGGCTGTGCGTCCAATTTTTCCGATTTTCCGATTTTCCATGCGTTCCTCGTGAGTTTTGGCGCATGTCGCTTTGTTGCTATTTTCCAACACTCTTTACTTGCATACATATGTATGCTTGTTGAGCTTTTTGGCGCCAATGCGACTCAGTGTTGATTAATGTGCAGCTAAAGATTTCGACCTGAGCTTTCAAACGGTTATTTAAATGTACATGCATTTTTATTATCATTTTATATGCCACTCAAATAATTATATTTCAATTTAAAATTGGTTAATTTAAATTTTAAATGTCATTTAATAATTTTATTTTAATGTTTAATTTCATTTAATTTAAATATACAAATTAATTTATGGGTGAGCTCGAAAGTATGCAATAGAATTTTTGAATGGTCTGAAAATTACTTTTACCAGCACAAATAGTTTTTAATGTCAGCCCAAAGATATGCAATACTTTTAAGTATGCAGTATAAATAATTCGGAAAGGCGTCAACAGCATTACAAATAATTTTCTATGGCAGCTCGAAAGTATGCAACACATTTTATAATGCGTTAAATTTCGGAGTTCAAATTTATTTTCTATACAAGCGCAAAAGTATGCAGTACATTTGACATTAAGTACACACTATGTAGATTTCGAAGTAAATTCAGCAGCTGCCAGTTTCATTTTGATGCATTTTATAGAGAAGCTGAAAAGTATG
Source organism: Drosophila kuntzei (assembly GCA_035042165.1). NCBI lineage: Eukaryota > Metazoa > Arthropoda > Insecta > Diptera > Drosophilidae > Drosophila > Drosophila kuntzei. The sequence continues at coordinate 2,677,864 of JAWNLU010000634.1, read as the reverse complement.
CAATATATTCAGAAATTACATTTGATCCATGCTAATTTCGGAGTGTCGTCAGTGCTGCAATTTATGTACGAAGCCCGAAAGTATGCAACACATATATGAATTTGTTGTATTTCGAACTTCGAATTTATTTTACATGCAATCCAAAAAGTATGCAATACATTTGACATTTCGGAGTTGGTTCAACAGCTGCAAGTTTCATTTTGGACATGAACCATTTAGTAGACAAGCTGACAAGTGTGCAATAGATTTAGAAAATCTGTATGCTCCATGCTAATTTCGGAGTATCCCCAGCAGCTGCAATTTATATATGAAGCCCGAAAGTATGCAACATATTTAACATTTTGTTGCAATTCGAACTTCGAATTTATTTTTTATACAAGCCCAAGAGTATGCAATACATTTGACATTTCGGAGTGAATTCAACAGTATCAAGTTCCAATTTGGACATGAACCATTTTGTAGACATGCTGAAAAGTATGCAATATATTTTGTTTGTATTCTAAGTGAGCCCGAAAATATGCAATGGATTTTTTTGTTTTCAAAGTGATTTGATCATTTATTTATTATTATTATTATAATGAACTCATGATGTAAATACATATCAATATTAATTAGAGGTGGTTGTGTTAAGCACAGCTTATATGTATATTAACAAATATTAGTTTAAAAAATGAACTCGCATAAATAAATACATAAATACTTGTACATACAATAATTAACACGTATACGGAGAATTATTCAAGACGAAAACGAAAATGGAATCGAGAAAATTAAGAGTTATTGCAAAGATTTCCCTACAATATTACAATATTCATGTGGATGAGCATTTGAATTTGGATATAGAAAGATGATCCTTAAGCATAATCGCGAGTTCCTTCCAATTTACGCAGCTGTAAAAGGAGAAATGAATTGAAATTATTGAAAATCAAATCAGTTAATAATTGTAGTATTTACAAGCTGAGTGTGTGTGTGTGAGGGTGTGTGTGTGTGTGTGTAAGTGAGTGTATGTGTGTGTGTTTCAGTAGAAACTCTTATCATGCCAAGCCGCAAAAGCTCTCACCTCACGTTCATCGGCATGTGTGCGATATTTCTCAGCCGCCTCGTTGTTCTTGGGCAACTCTTTGGCCTCCAGCACCTGAGTGTAGAGCAGAGCAGCCGTAATACCGCCCAGTATTGGACCAGCCCAATATATCCAATGGGCATTCCAGTTGTCAGTCGCAAATGCGGTGCCCACTGTGCGTGCTGGATTCATGCTCGCACCCGTATAACGAATTGTCCCCAAATGTCCCAGAGTCACAGCCATTCCAATGGCAAAGGGTGCTGTGTAACGGGAATCGGGCTTATTGGCATCACAGGCACCAAATACCGTCAACACCAAAACCAGACCCAGGAAGAACTCAATTCCCAATCCTTGCAATTCGCTCACATTCTCAGCCAACTTCGTGTGGCCAAGACCATTATGGTACTCCAAAGAAACCAGAGTCTACAATAAAAATTATATTAAATAAATTAATTTTAAATAAATAAATTAATTACTTTTAATGTTATCGTACTCTACTTGATCATCAAATTTATGAATAATAATTTAGGATAATTGAACAAAAAAATAATTACTTTAAATATTTTCGAATCATTTGCGATTTGTGATATCAAAAATATTACAAATTAGTACTATAATTGATCATCAAAGTTTATGAATAATAATTTAGGATAATTGAACAAAAAATTAATTACTTTTAATATTTTCGAATCATTTGCGATTTGTGATATCAAAAATATTACAAATTAGTACTATAATTGATCATCAAAGTTTATGAATAATAATTTAGGATAATTGAACAAAAAATTAATTACTTTTAATATTTTCGAATCATTTGCGATTTGTGATATCAAAAATATTACAAATTAGTACTATAATTGATCATCAAAATTTATAAATAATAATTTAGGATAATTGAACAAAAAAGTTAATTACTTTTAATATTTTCGAATTATTTGTGATTTCAAAAATATTACAAATTATTACTATAATTGATTTGCATTTCATCCATTATTAAAATTGGTCAATTCAGTCTTAATATAATAATTGAATGCATAGAATATTATGTTAAAGATTAGTAACAGATCAGTTTAAAGAAATTAAAAAACTAATTTTAATATTTTCGAATTATTTGTGATTATTCAAAAATTATTACAAATTAGTACATCATCAAAATTTATGAATCATCTAATATTAATTTAATGAATTAAGTAAATTAGGATCAATTTGAACAAAAAAGTTAATTACTTTTAATATTTTCGAATTATTTGTGATTTCAAAAATATTACAAATTAGTACTATAATTGATCATCAAATTTATGAATAACAAATTAGGATAATTGAACAAAAAAATTAATTACTTTTAATATTTTCGAATCATTTGCAATTTGTGATTTCAAAAAAAATTCAAATTATTACTATAATTGATTTGCATTTCATCCATCAATAAAATTGGTCAATTCAGTCTTAATATAATAATTGAATGCATAGAATATTATGTTAAAGATTATTAACAGATCAGTTTAAAGAAATTAAAAACTAATTTTAATATTTTCAAATTATTTGTGATTTCAAAAATATTAAAAATTATTACTGTAATTGATTTTCATTTATTCCATCATCAAAATCAGTCTTAATAAAATAATGCATAGAATATTAATTTAATGATTTAAGTAATTAAAGATCAGTTTAAATAAAAAATTAATTACTTTTAATATTTACGAATTATTTGTGATTTCAAAATATTACAAATTATTACTACGTATATCAGGGATTAAAACCGAAACAAATATCGGTTTCAGTTACGGTTTCGGTTATGCTTGAATTAAGGTTTTCGGTTATCGGTTATGCAAAACCTTGGAGTATCGGTTTCTTAACGGTTATCGTGTTTTTGTAAGTTTCGGTTTTAAAATACCGGTATGGTTTCAGTTCACAAAATTAAGGTTTTCGGTTGACCAAAAGAAAAAGCCTTATATTATTGCTTTAATGTCGATTTTATTATAATTTGACCTCATATAAATTTGGTTCATTTGGTTTGAAAACTTCGATTATTTTAATTTTACTGATTTTTAATAACTTTGAACTGCTATAACTTTGTCAAAATTTAATCAATTTTCATGCGCAATGTAAATTTGAGCATTATTTTACCTCTAAATTCGATCTGCATTTAAATTTTGTTCATTTTCAAAATTCGAAATTTTTTGAATTTTTTAGAAATTTTACGAGTGTTACCCCTTACCATTTTTCTAAAAATTCAAAATTTTCGAATTTTGAAAATGAGCTAAAATTTAAATGCAGAATAATTTAGAGGAAAAATCATGCTCAAATTTACATTGATCTTGAAAATTGATTGAGTTTGACAGAGTTATGACAGTTCAAAGTTATTAAAAATACCTTATAAATGAATCGGTTACTAAACGGTTATTTCGGCTTAAAGAGTTTCGGTTTGTGGGTTTCGGTACAGCGAAAAAAATATTATTTTCGCTTACGGCTTCAGTGACGGTTACAAATTTCAATCGGTTTTCACCGGTTAAAGGTTACGGTTTCGGTTAAGGTTTTAATCCCTGCTTTTAATAGTTAAGTATGAATTTCCTAATATATCAATCATATTTAAAAATTATTTTTTTTTGTTCAATTAATTAATTGACTTTTGTTTAATCAATCTTAAAAATTTAATTAAAATTGATTTTATTTTTGTTAAGTCTTTGAAGACATTAAAATTTCTAGGGAATTGCAGGGTATTTACCTTGAGAGCAGCTGTGCCCGCTATGGCACCTAGACACTGGAATATTATATAGAATAAAGCACGAATCACGCTAATCCGACCTGCTACTAACATAGCCAAGGTAACAGCGGGATTAACGTGGCCGCCACTCAAATGGCCAACGATCTGAAAATAAATAAAACAAAACAAATGCATTAATTTGTTAATGTAAGACAGACAATTTTAAAAAATTGCAAATATTTTTTTATTTATTTATTTTAATTGTAGCTTAGAATTAATTCTTTAAAATTGAGCATTACAAAAGAAAGTCTTAGATATACTATTTTTGAATTTAGTATTCTGGAGGAAAAATTTTTTTTTTATTAATTGGTATCATTAAATTAATTTTTATCTCTATTAAAAAATTTTATAATATAGTATACCTAAAATTTAAATTTGTATAGTACAAAATTGAAATTCTCAAACAGTTTTGGTTTTGATTATTTTGATATGTACAACTAATTTTATTATTAATTTTTATTGTCAAGATATTGAAATTGAAAAAAACTTCATTATTACATTTTTACTGTCAAAATTAAAAAATAAAACTTTTAAATTTAATTTTTATTATAAAAATTGTAAGTACGGGTAATGCTATGATTTTTATATGAAAGTTGTCATTGAGTTATTCACAATTCCATCGCAATATCGTGTTAAATATAAATAAAAAATTAAGTTTTATTTAAAAATCATAGCATAACTTAATTTTAAAATATGTAAAATATAAAATTGAAATTCTCAAACAGTTTTGTTATTTTCTGAATTTTTTAATGTGCACAATTTATTTTACTTTCAATTTTTATTGAGAAAATTGGAAAAAAATATCTTTATTAAATTTGTATTGTCAAAATTAAAAAACAAAACTTCTAATATACATTTCCATTGTACAACTTAAAGTTCGAGCAATGCTATTATTTGTATATAAAACTTCTAATTTAACTACTACATAATTGCCATCGAAATATCAAGTTAAAGTAGTAAAAAATGTGTTTTTTCATCACTTGATTATTTGTTAAATTGTTGTTCTATTTTTTTCTACTCACTGTGATGGCCATAAAGACGCCCAGTCCAAAAGCCAGGGCCTTGAATACGCCAAATTCAGGTTGTGTGCAGGCACCGCAGGCAAAGAAGTTTAAGATGAGATTCCCAATGAATTCTCCAATTAATGCCTGCCACAATCGCGAATCCTTCGACTTGAACTCATTGAGACCCAGTGAATACTCGAATTTTCCCATCTTCTTCAGTTGCCGATCAGCTCAACAATGACACACTGAAAAAAAACAACATGTAAAGTAGAAAATACAAGTCCAAGTTTTATTAATTATGCACTCGAATTGGAAGTGAACAATTGTCAAACATCTAAGTAAACGATGACCGCATTCAAATGCAGCTCTTATTAGGGGTATGACTAAACTAAGTAGTCGCAATGGATTTTAATTTTAATATGGACATGGAATAAAGTCTGACACTTGGCGAGAAGACGAGACGCTGTTGACAGTTATTTCCGTTAGTCGTCCGTCGTTTAATTTGACACCCAATTGGCCATAAAACACCTCCATATTCATTTGCCAACCACTTTATTAATAGTTTGCTGCATTTGTAGTCAACAAATGTGTATTTTAAGTTTGCATATTTATTTTATGCAGTTTAAAGTAGTAGCAAACATAATAGAGACTTCACGACTGGAGAATATCCTATAAAAAGCATGCTAACTAGGGAAAATATTTTAAATAACTAAATTAAAAATTAAAATTTAAATGCAGAATCAATTTAGGGACCAAATTATGATCAAAATGACATTCAACATAAAAATCGATTGATTTTTAATAAAGTTATGAGAGATCAAAATTTTTAAAAAAAAATTAAAGGGTAGTATTAAAAATCGTGATAAATATCGAGAATCTTTAAATTTTTTTAAATTAACAAAATTTAAATGCAGAATTAGTTCTGGGGACCAAATCATGAATCAAAATGATACTCTCGCATGGAAATCTGGTTGAGTTTTGATTAAAGTTATGCAAGGATCAAAATTTTTTAAAAAATATTAAAAATATCGAAAAAAAATGAAGCTATTTAAAATCAATCAAATTTTAATGCAGAATCAATTTCGGTGCCATAACATGAATTAAATGATATTCCACATTAAAATAGGATAAATTTTGTTAAAGTTATGAGTGATTAAAATTATAAAAAAATATAATATAATATAATGGGTTTAGTATGTAAATTCTGAATACATATCGCTGTTAATAAGTTTTTTTAAATTAACAAAATTTAAATGCAGAATCAAATTTTGAGAACAAATCATAATCAAAATTTATATTCCGCATGAAAATCGGTTGATTTTTAGTGAAGTTATGAGAGTTTGAAATTGTGGAAAAACTAACATTTTTGACAAAATTTTAAATTTATCAAATACATAAAATTGATAATAAAAAGTGCATTAACATTAATATTGGCAACAACAACATTTAACAGTTTTCATTTAATTGGCAACAAGTCATAAGATCTGTGCAAATATTTGGGCATAAAAACCTCTCAGTCTCATCGGACTTGGCCCGGGGGATTATCACTCCACTTCAGATTGTTGGCCAAGGCAAAAGGCCTACTCATGATATGCCTATAATTGTGGCCAATACTCAAATTGTAGCCACATTTGGTGCAAGTGTCGACAAAACGCAACGCAACTCGGCCAAGATCAATTGACAGTCCCAAAAATGGGTTACAACTGGTTGACCATGCCCCCACACAACAACAACAACAACAGCAGCAACAACAAACAACAACAACAACATCAGCAACATCAACAACGTCAGCAACAACAACAACTTCATCATATATTAAGTTCCATGCAATTTAAATTAATATTTTAGGCATTAATATCAATCAGTTGTAACACAATGATGCATTTGAAATGAAAACTCTAGACTTGCCCCCCACTCCTTATTCTAAGCATACAAGTATTGTCAAGTTGCTACTTTACTAATACCCTGTACATTTTAATAATGTCTCTATCCAATCTATTTCTACTACAATAAGTTCATTTTTATTTTGATATTTAACTCAAAGGAAGTATTTTAAGCTAATAAAAAAAAATCTATAGCGTAGTACAGTATTTGAATTTACAGGGTATCTGCTGTCTATCTAAAATTTAATTCATTTATTTATCTTATTTATTTATTTATTTTATTTGCAATTTTTTTTTTTTTTTTTTTTTTTTACTTAAGAGAAAAAATAACTTATTAAATTTTAAAATGCAATATTAAAAATTAAATTATATTATAATCAAATTTAGTTCTTAACTGAAAAAAAATTCTAGCTAAAGTTAGAGTTAAATTAAAACCTTAACCGAAACCGTAACCTTTAACCGATAAAAACCGATTGAACCGTAACTGAAACCGAAAATAATTTTTTCCGTTGTACCGAAACCCATAAGCCGAAACTCTTTAAACAGAAACAACTGTTGAGTAACCGATTCATTTATAAGGGTTAATTTCGGTTCTGGCCGTGAGCAACTTTCATAACTTCGAACTGCTATAACTTTGTCAAAACTCAATCAATTTCCATAAGGAATGTAAATTTGAGAAAGATTTTACTTCTAAATTCGATCTGCATTTAAATTTTGTTCATTTTCAAAATTCGAAATTTTTGAAATTTTTCGAAAAATGATAAGGGGTAACACTGTAAAATTTCTAAAAAATTCAAAAAATTTCGAATTTTGAAAATGAACAAAATTGAAATGCAGAACAAATTTAGAGGTAAAATAATGCTCAAATTTACATGCCGAATGAAAATTGATTGAGTTTTGACAAAGTTATTTCAGTTCGAAGTTATTAAAAATCAGTAAAATCAAAATACTCGTTTCGGTTTTAATCCCTGGTTTAAAGTCATAACTATGTCGATATAAACTCCAAGTTTATAGCTTAAAGTAGCTAAATTTAGATTTACAACACTACAGGGTATTTGTAAGTCGTGTCTTTTTTTCTAAGTGTTTTTTTATGACACTCGAATGTGGGCTTGTGCCATATATCAATATCAGACGGAAGATTTGAAGTGTTCTTTTGATATCGAAACCTCTTTAATTGACAGTGGACTCTTTTAATAGATAAATGCAAGTACAGTGGGGCAAAGAGGAAGAAATGAGGAGTGACAGCTCGTTTAAGGTGAATTGATTAATATATTGTAATTATTTAATTAATTATTAGATAAGTGTGAATCGTTTTAATATAAATGTAAATTTCAAGTTCAGTGATGTCATCGAAATTAAAAAATGACAGTAAATAAATCTCGTAAAAATCAGTTAAAGTTCAAAATGCGTTCAAGTTCTCAAACGAGTTTGGCTGGAAAATTCTCGTATTCATTTCAAATTTATTACCATATAATTTGAATTAATGTATTATTCTCACATTAATCATTGCAAAAGAATTAAGAGAATTATTCATCTAACAGCTCAGCAGGTAATTAAATTGATTACTTTGTAGGAATTACACATTTAATGAGTTTTACACACGGATTTTCCCAATGAAAAATCACTGAATGAGTTTTCGACATTCCAAAGTATCTAATGGATTTCGCAAACACCTGTCTACAGATATAAACAATTGAATTCTGTCAAGTGGTAAACAATAAGTACAAGAATAATAATAACTAAACATAACTAGAACAATGATAGTGTGTAATTAATCAGATGCAGCTTATCTATTAATGATTAGTTTTAGCAACTAATGAAATCAGCTTCGACTGATTAAAATACTTTATTCATGGCAATATGATCCATATTTATGACGAGTGAATACGAGTGAGTACCCAATTCCCAATTCCGTAATATTCGCCAATTCGTGCGTGATATTTTCCATAAAATCCGATCGACCACGTCAACTTGAAATGTTTGTTCCACAAATTAACGCAAATGCTTTGAATGAAGCACACAAATTAACTGAATTCTTGCACACAATGCAACAAAAGACGCCGACACATAATATAATATAATATTATTAACAATATTTACATACTTTTAACAATGCATTCTGACACCTTCACAAGCTGATTTGAAAACTTGAAGAAAAAACCGAATATAAATACCATAAATATTCCTGTCGAATATTGCAGCTGGTAGTGCTCGACTGACAGATACCCAGTAGTAATTACCTATATTCTGCTGCTGAATTCAATTCTTTTTCAACTACTTTCGTTACTTTAAAGCAGGGATTAAAACCGAAACGAATATCGGTTTCAGTTACGGTTTCGGTTATGCTCGAATTAAGGTTTTCGGTTATCGGTTATGCAAAATCTGGGAGTATCGGTTTCATAATGGTTATCGGTTTTTTATAAGTTTCGCTTTAAAAATAAAAATTAAGGTTTTCGGTTGACCAAAATAAAAAGCGTTATTCATTGTTTTACATGAAAAAACACTTACTGCTCTTATTAGCCTGAAAAATTATGTTCTCTGGTTACTGGAATGGTCCAGTATAATTTAAGGATTTTTAATAACTTCGAACTGCCATAACTTTGTCAAAACTCAATCAATTTCCATGCGCTATGTAAATTTGTGCATGATTTTATCTTTAAATTGGTTCTGCATTTAAATTTTTTTTCATTTTTCAAAATTTTTTGAAAATCGAATTTTTTCGAAAATTTACAGTGTTACCCCTTTGTCTTTTTTGATTTTTTCGAAAATATTCGAATTTTGAAAATGAACAAAATTTAAATGCAGAACGAATTTGGAGATAAAATTATGCTCAAATTTACATAGCGCATGGAAATTGATTGAGTTTTGACAAAGTTATGGCAGTTCGAAGTTATCAAAGTTGCTCAGTTCCTTATAAATAAATCGGTTACTAAACGGTTATTTCGGTTTATGGGTTTCGGTACAGTGGAAAAAAATATTTTCGGTTACGGTTTCAGTTGCGGTTACAAGTTTTAATCGGTTTTCATCGGTTGAAGGTTACGGTTACGGTTTCGGTTAAGGTTTTAATCCCTGCTTTAGAGTGTAACTTCTGAATTTACTCCTCGTTTATTATGAAATTTTTAGGAATGAAAAATCAAATAAAAATACCATGAATATTCTTGTCGAATATTGTATAAAAATCAGCTGGTAGTGCTCGACTAGCAGATACCCAGCACTAATTACCTATATTCTGATGCTGTATTCTTATGTTTTTCAACTACTTTCGATACTTTTGACTATAACTCCTAAATTTACTCTTCCTTCATTATGAAATTTTTAGGAATGGAAGTTGAAACTTTAATTTTGCTTATTATTCTCATTGGTCTACATAAGTAATACTAATTATAGTAAACAATTTTTAAATGGAAATTATTATTGAATAAATTATGAATAATAGTTATAATAATGTACTTATTTAAATAAAATAGTGATTCAATTTTGATGAAATCTTTATTAAAATTTCTAATTAAGGAATCTTATAAAAATAATGTGATAACATCACAAAAAAAACACATACAAGGTCATGAACTGCTGCATCGTCATTAAAATGAGTAATAACAATAAAATGTAATCAAAATAAATCTCGAAAAAAATGAAATGAGTTTATTTAAATAAGGAAATTAATTTGCTTGACAATTACAAGTGAATTAAATTCTCTTCGCTGAATATAAAGATCAAAATTCCAATAAAATTGTGTGAGAAAAGTGACGAGAGTTTTTCTTTCATCTCAAAATTAAAAAAATTACTATGAAAATATATATACTGGTAATAACGGGACAGTGTAGGTGTCATTTAAATTTAAAATAAAAAAAGCTGATGTAATTGCCTGCGGGATTAGATCAATTTAGCAGCTGTTATAAAGTGTTATACGCTAGACGGACCAAGAGAAAATTCCGGCTGATGACATGCTTTGATAGTATCATCACCGCATTTCTCTATGACAACTTTATCACTTAAAAAGTCATAAAATTAACTTTCAATTGAAATTTGTATGCAACGCCAAATGTTGTTCAACTAAAAGTAGAGCTCAAATGGAGATGGAACCGATTCCACATCCATTAAAAAAGGTTTTTTTAAAGCGGAGTCACAGTTCAGAATACATTGTAAAGTGCTTTAAAACCGCAGCTAAATATACAGTCAGTCAAGTAATTGTTTTGACAAAATAAAATATGCTAATTTTGGTAAAATAATATATTTTCTATGTGTTTTATATATTTTTGCTTAATTAATATAAATGCTTTTGGTTCTTGGAGCAAGCTAAAAATAGAAATATTGAGTTCAATTTGGTTTAAGTATTTTTTCAAAATAAATAAACGAATTTATATGTATTTAAATTTTGTTTTTTGTCAAAAACAATTACTTGACGTATGTACATATATTTAGATTTTTATATATGAAATATATTTTAATTTACTATAATCAATTATATATAATAACAAATTGAAGCACACAATGATCTGCATACCTCATTAATTCTACTTTGTGTAAATATATTTAATTTGTGTAAATCTCAATACCCTGTACCATAAATGTTCGCATCATTTCACGCATCGTCGCGTGCGCAGACAGTGAAAACTGCCTAAAGTGAACTAAATCTAAATAGATTACAATTTTTGAAAAATTAATGTACAAATTTTGAACTTATTATTATATCAAAAATGTTTTTAAAAATAAATTGATATAGATTTTGATCAAGAATGGCAGTCTTCACTGTAGTTGTTTGAAATGTGGTATTATTTTAATTTATTTTGGCAGCTCTGCATCAGTTTTAAATTAAAGCATATCGCTTTTATCTACAAGACGTAGATCTATAAAAGATAATGTTTTAATTTCCCAGAATCTTTTGCGGTTTACTTTTAATTTTTGTTGACTCACAAAAGTGGAAATTAAATGTTGTACATTTTTTTATTTTATATTTAACGATTTGTCAACACGTGTGTTTTGGGTTCAAAATTTTGTGTTTTGTTGAGATCATCTTTCGGACTCGCGGTTAAAAGAGCAACAAAGTAAAAAGTAAAAAGTGAAAAGGTACAAGGTCAAAAAGGGAACAGAAAAAAGATTCTATACAGAATACACTGTAGAACATAATCGTGTAGATTTGTTAATTAGCATATTGAAATGTCCTTGTGTATTTACCTTTTTTTTAGTAATTAACTTTTATAGGCTCGACAGGTTCTTGACACCTCTGGACATGCAATAAATGCCACCTTTTTAAATGATGTGCATAAAAGTGTTTGCAATAACGAATAACGAATAACGATTAACACACAGAGTTCACTTAACGACACTGATTAACTTATTTGGATTCTTGACACGCTTTACAGGAATCTCTCCCCTCTAAGCGATCCGCGCACTTTGACTCAACAACAAACACTGTGCGCCACACGAAAATCGCAAAGCTTGAAGACGATGGAAAAGGCAAAAGCAAAAGCAAAAAGCAAAAGCGTCAAGCGCAATGCGTCGCACAGTGGGAAATGTCGGTGTAAAACTGATCATTAAAATATTTTATAGCTAATTACAAGTGATTAATTTCAAATAATTACAATTCAACTGTATTTTAGCCTCGTCATGCAAAATTTAAAGTTACAAAAATGATTCATTAATTGTTAGTAGTTTGTTTAAGTTTTATCACTGTAAAAAAGTTGGGTAATCACTTGTTCCCGGAGCTATATCGTATGTGCCAGACCATAAATAAATACATATGCCTTTTAATATTTTTATGCTTTTTCAGTTAATAAAATCAGACTATTCAAAATCAGCTTTTGGGTTGTATAAATTTTTAGTTAAAAATTTATTCTATATTTCAATAATGAAAAAATATGTGTGTTTTTTTTAGCCAGTTAAATCTTTAAAGCTAAGTTTGAGTTTAAAAATCTTAAATTGTTATAAAAATATAATTTTTTGTCGGCTGTTTTATTTGACGTTAAATAATAAAAATTAAACATAAATCTGTAAAGCCATTAAAACTTTATTTTAGAGTGCTAAACAGATGTGGTGGAAAAATAAAATTTAAATTGGTTTAGACATTGTATATCAGGAGATAAAATTTTAACTTTTGTCGCCTTAAAACTGTCATAGCTTTGTCAAAACCAAACCGATTTTCATGCTAAAAGTATTTTTGTTCCTATTTTTATGCCTAGTTTAATAGAAAATTAAATTTTTAGGTTTTTGAAAAAAAAAAATTCTTATGATTTTGAAAATTTTGCAAAGGGGTTAGCCTTTACTTTTTTCAAATTTTTTGAAAAATTTAAAATTTTAATTTTAAATATTCAATCGATTTAGGATGATAAAATAAGTATAAAAAAACAATCCTGTATTGATTTCAAGTTTTTATTTTCAAAAATTTAGTTAATAATAACATAAGTCTGTCTTATAAAGTTCCTAGACTTAAAGCCAAACCAAAATTTATGGTTGAATTTAAATTGGTTTAAATTTCTGCAACAAATCTGATAAACTAAGAAATAAAATCTTTTCCGATCAAATTTACATATTATATGTACAACATTATATATATAAAATAAATATTGTATTAAATACCATTTCATGCATGGATGAATCAATCGCACCACTGTGCGCAGCGACAGCGCACGACGTAATTAGCAGAGAGCTAAAAACAATCGGTAAAAATGTGAACTCTACATAGGTGCTGCACAGGAGGAAGAGAGACAGCCTTAAAGAGAGCCAATTGTGTGCGCATGAGCATGAGCAAGAGGAAAATGAAGAGGAGGAAGAAGAGGAAGAGGAAGAAGAGCAAAGAGAGCGCGCGCGCAGCGGCTTTAATCAGAACTAAAATGAATTGCTCTAGATGTTGTTGTAGTTGTAAGGTTACCGTTGCATGCTGTAATGCTTATCAAAAAAAGAGAGATTGCGCTGTGGAGACTGTGGAAAGTGTGGAGAGAAGGAGGAAAAAGCAGGAAGACATGGAGACAATAAAATAAAGTCAATTCACAACGTCAATTGTGACGTCATTCGAACTTCTTGAGCAAACAAACTTGTGCAATCAGCAATGAGAATTGTTTTATGATCTGTTTAATTACTTATTTAAACATTTATAGGTGCAAATATGAAATTGGTACAACGCCCCGTTTGTTAAAAAAAAAAAATTCCACACTGCCTGAATTAATTTAGTGCAATTTTCATGCGCGCTTATCACAAATAAAAGTCAAACAATTTGTGAAATGTTTTGATTTTTAATTAATTTAGTGCATCTGGAATTTTTCCATTGTGCCAATTGCCATAAATTTTATATTATTTGCCATGACACATTGTAAAAGTCGTCACATTCAATTTGCTCTACCTCTAACAACATCATCGTGACGGTTATTAAATGTGGGTGTTTTCAATGAGATCCGATTTCAGACTGTCAAGTCCATGACATAAGTACGACAAATTGTTGGTCATTAAGTATTATGAGTTAAATGAAAGTGCTCCAAGTCTGTAGTTAAGTTCTTAAAGGCAAATAAGGTAAGTTCTTAAATTTTATTAATGCTCTTTAGCGCATTGATAACAAGCCAAGAAACATTTTCTCTATTTCTTACATTTCAAATTAAAATATCCTTTTATTTTCCCCTAAGTCCCACTTGCAATCATAAACATCCCACGTGCCATAAAAGTACCTAAAGCAAATGATGCATACTTTTATGAGGCGTCATAAATTGCAGTTGGTTTGTGTCCTCGCTATTATCTGTCGCTTTCGTTACAAACTAAACTTCAATCGTTTTTTCCAAAGATTTTTTTTAAACTAGACAAAATTGAAAATTCATGAATTTATAATTTCATGAATATATAGTTATTTTCTTAACTATATATATTTATATTCTATTATTGTTAAATTTGTATTAATATTACAGTACTGCCAGAGTTTTGATAATTAAAATCTAAATTTCAACCTTTCTCGCCTTCAAACTGTCATAACTTTGTCAAAACCAAACCGAGCTTCATTCCAAAAGTATTTTTGTTCATAATTTTATGCCTAGTTTGATATAAAATTAAATTAAATTTAATTTGGAAAAAAAAATTATTTTATGATTTTGAAAATTTTGCAAAGGGGTTAGCCTTTACATTTTTCAAAATTTTTGAAAAATTTTAAAATTTAAATTTGCACTGGTAATCGATTTAGGGTGTTAAAATTAGTATAAAAAAGTACTCCTGCCCTGATTTCTAGTTTTATCTTCAAAATTATAGCCAATAATAAGACAGGTCTATCTTGAAAAGTTCCTAGTTTCATGTTTCAGTATTTTACTCTAATTACAACCTGCATAACTTTTGTAAAAACTGAATCGATTTTTATACATTCATAAATTATCAATATATATTTGTATTCTATTATTAATAAATTTTAATTATGATTTTTAAGAATTAAATTTTGATTATTAAAATAAGTTCGATTTGAAAAGCTTAGCAAAAAGTAAAAAAAAAATGGTGAAATTAAAAGTCAATAGGATTATATAAGGCTAAACTTAAATGTACAAAAAAAAAGAGCAAATTGTTCTGACTTAATGGTTTTTCCTAAATTTAAAAAACATTTGAAGATTTTAAAATATGATAGAAAGTTTGCAAACCTTTTTTGGCAAGTCCAGGTAAGTATTTATATTATTTATACATCTGTCTACATAAAAACTTTAGCTCATATCGATAAGAAAATCTTACTCACTTATTTTTCCAAGCACACGCTGACTTTTCATTATTCAAATTTCAATTTGACGCGGGCAACGCCCAACATTGTGGGTTGTGTGTCATGAGGACAATTGTCCTTGAACTTTGAGGCGCAGCATGAAAGGACTTTTATTTGCCTGCCTAATCCTACCACTCCAAATCCTTCGCTCCTCGCTCGACGGGACATTGCCAAGTAAGTTATGATAGGGATATGAATGACTTTAGCTTTTACTTGACGGGACATTGAGAAATGAAAAAGCCGGAAATTACCCGGAGGGTCAATCAATTAAGCAAATTAAACGTAAACTACGAGTACACAATAAAAATTCAAGTGCGGAAGTTTTTTAGCCACAAATCACATGCAACTCACAACTTTCTGGCCATTTAATGGAACAGTTTTAAGTTGAGAACTTGGCAAATCTGTTGCTTATCAGTAACATATGTATACTTTATACTCATTCCCATTCCCATTCCGATTCCCATTACGATTTCCATGCTAATGACTCTCGAACAGAACACGTACGAAAAACAAAAGCAGCTTTAAAAAAAAAACAAAAAATAAAGAAATTGAAAGATGAAAAAAATATAAAAAAAAGTAGCTAAAATTGAATTACTGTTCTCGGTATTCGAGTCTAAGCAAATACGAGTGTGTTTTTTTTATACAACAATTAAATAAACACAAATGGCAAATTTTGTTAATAGAAAACAAAATAAAAAAAGATACAGAACTCAAAAGCCACAACACACGCACTTGAGTGTGTCAATCAATTCTCGATTCTCGATTCTATTTCTTTTTTTTCAAAACTCAAGTGTTGCCGGCACTAAAAAACTGAAAAACTAAAGCCATAATTGTTAATTGCCTGCAATTTTTGACAGCGCACGCGCCTCGTTTGGCAGGAAGTGGCCCAAAGAAGACGACGCCTCATCTATCATATCTCAACTCAACTCATCTTAACTCAACTCATCTCATCTTAACTCAGCTCAGTCAATCGCCGACTCTTTGTACTCTCCCGAAGTATATAACACTTGATAAGAAGTCTATTAATGATTTTATTTTTAATTTTCCATTTTGTTTTTAATGCTTTCAGCTCAACATTTAGATAGATAAACGAAAGAACTCTGTAAATCGTTCTTATATCATTTTAGGTAACTACGAATTACTGATACAATTTCAGCTTAATAATTATGGTATTTAATTGACTCATAGTTAAATAGTTTATTCAAATACTTTAAAAATTTCATTACAATTGGTTCATTGAAACAAAAGTTATCTTAGTTACAACTTCAAAATATTAATTTTGATATGGAGTCTTTTAAGGATCATCGACTTGACAAATTTCAGTCAAAGTCGCTGAGAAATGTGCCAAAAACAAAAAATCCTGTATAACAGGACATTTTTTCGAATACTTACCCCATTAAATTTTTTAAATACTTACCTTTTTAGATTTTTCAAGTTTCTGTGTTCTTTTGTCGAACAATTTCTATTTTTCTATACTTACCCCATTCAATTCTTTCAATTACTTACCATTTATCACATAAAAATTGGTATAATATTAATTATTAAAATAAAGATTTTTAATCCAAATAGACAGACAAATATTTGAGTGATACAATCTTTTTAAACAATAAAGAAGTCGGTCATTTAATTAATAATAGACGTCATATATCAGGAGATAAAATTTGAACTTTCAACTCTCATAACTTTGTCAAAACCTAACCGATTTTCATGCCAAAAGTATTTTTGTTCATAATTTTATGAGTAGTTTGAGAGCAAATTTAATTGAAAGTTTTTCGAAACAAAAAATATTTTTATGATTTTGAAAATTTTGCAAAGGGGTTAGCCTTAACATTTTTCAAAATTTTTGAAAAATTTAAAATTTTAATTTTTCACTTTTAATCGATTTAGGGTGATAAAATTAGTATAAAAAGTACTCCTAATTGATTTCTAGTCCTTATCTTCAAAATTATAGCCAATAATAACATAAGTCTGTCTTGAAAAGTTATCAGATTCATGATTTTACTTTTATTACAACCTTCATAAATTTTTCAAAACCAATTCGATTTTCATACATTACATTACATTTAGATTTAGACAAATACTTACCTAATATTACTTACTTATTATTAAAATTAATCGGCGTAAAATACAAATCAAATGTAATACTTTTACACATTTAATTAAGAATTTTAAGATTTATACTAATATTAAAAAATTGTACTTACATTCTTTATATATCAGAAGATAAGCATATAAATAATATATCAATGTTACTTTTTAAGGATAGGATTTTAAGAATAAAGTGAATTTAAAATTGACAACTTAAACTTTTTTCATTTTTACTGCAAGGGCTTTATTTTCAGATGGGGGAACTTTAAATTTCAGGACTAACTGAAGGAAATTTCAAAATTACCAGGCGAACAGAATTTACAGTAGGTCGTTATAGCAAAATATTTAAATTTAAAACAGCAGCATTTTCACTCAGCTCAGCAACTCAAGGTCATATTTTCACTCAATTAAAATTTGAGGTGAATAAAATTTAGTTGCTTTCTACTCATTTCTGTTCGCCTGGTATTTCAGCTGGTATTTCGGAACTTTTAGACTCTTCACGCTCTACAAGTAAGTATAAAGAAGTAAGTATTAATTCAGCTTGCAACAGCTCGTTGCAACCGGAAAGTCAGTAAAAATACCAGGCGAACAGAAATCAGCAGCAAGCGAAATATTCATTTGAGCAGCAGAAACTCAAGGCCATATTTTCACTCAATTTGAATGTGGGCAGCAGAAACTCAAGGTCATATTTTGAGTCAATTTAAAATTTGGTTGCTTTCTACTCATTTCTGTTCGCCTGGTATTTCAGCTGGTATTTTGGTTTTCTAGAACCTAGAACCTAGAATCTATAAATAAGAATTTAGATACTAGAAATAAGAATCTAGGTCCTTAAAATAAGAGTTTATCTTCCTTAAAATAAGATTTTATCTTCCTTAAAATAAGCATTTATCTTCCTTAAAATAAGAGTTTATCTTCCTTAAAATAAGAATTACCTTCCTTAAAATAAGATTTTATCTTCCTTAAAATAAGCATTTATCTTCCTTAAAATAAGAGTTTATCTTCCTTAAAATAAGAATTTATCTTCCTTAAAATAAGATTTTATCTTCCTTAAAATAAGAATTTATCTTCCTTAAAATAAGAGTTTATCTTCCTTAAAATAAGAATTTACCTTCCTTAAAATAAGAATTTATCTTCCTTAAAATAAGAATTTATCTTCCTTAAAATAAGATTTTATCTTCCTTAAAACAAGAATTTATGTTCCTTAAAATAAGACTCTAGATCCTAGAAACTAGAACCTAGAAACTAGAACCTAAAGCTTGAAGAGTCTAAAAGAGCCAAAATACCAGCTGAAATACCAGGCGAACAGAAATCAGCAGCAAGTAAATTTTAAATTTGAGCGACATAAACTCAAGGTCATATTTTCACTCAATTTTAACGGGAGCAGCAGAAACTCAAGGTCATATTTTCACTCAATTTTGTTAAGACTCAAATAAAGTTCATTTGCTTTCTGCTCATTTCTGTGCGCCTGGTATTTTAGCTGGTATTTCGTTCTTTCTAGACTTTCTCTAATCTCAAAATTTTAATGCTGAATTTAGATTATTTATGAAAGTACCTTTTACATTTTATCGAATACTTACCTTTTATATTTTATCGAATACTTACCTTTTATATATAATATTATCGAATACTTACCTTTTAAATTTTTTCAAGTTCTATATTTCCATACTTACCCTTTATATTTTATCGAATACTTACCTTTAAAATTTTTTCAAGTTCTATATTTCCATACTTACCTTTTATATTTGATCGAATACTTACCCTTTATATTTTATCGAATACTTACCTTTTATATATTATCGATTACTTACCTTTTAAATTTTTTCAAGTTCTATATTTCCATACTTACCCTTTATATTTTATCGAATGCTTACCTTTTATATATTATCGAATACTTACCTTTCAAATTTTTTCAAGTTCTATATTTCCATACTTACCTTTTATATTTGATCGAATACTTACCTTTTATATTTTATCGAATATTTACCCTTTACATTTTTTCAAATACTTACCTCTTTGAATTTTTTTTAAAGTTTCTGTGCGCCTGCTTTAGATCTATTTTAATACAAATGAAGCTATATTAAAATAAAGCAACGCTCACGTGACAATGATAGACGAGATTTTAAATCCAAATAGACAGAAAGATATTTCAGTGATACGATCTTTTTCAAAAATAAAGAAATCGGTCATTTAATTAATAATAGACATATCAGGATAGATATATCAGGAGATACAATTTTAACATTCAACTGTCATAACTTTGTCAAAACCTAACCGATTTTCATGCGAAAAGTCTTTTTGTTCATAATTTTATGCCTAGTTTGAGAGAAAATTTAATTTAAAATTTTTCGAAACAAAAAATATTTTTTTGATTTTGAAAATTTTGCAAAGGGGTTAGCCTTTACATTTTTCAAAATTTTTGAAAAATTTAAAATTATAATTTTTCACTTTTAATCGGTTTAGGGTGATAAAATTATTATAAAAAAGTACTCCTGATTGATTTCTAGTTTTTATCTTCAAAACTATAGCCAATAATAACATAAGTCTGTCTTGAAAACTTCCCAGATTAATTTTCAGGATTTTACCCTTAATACAATCTGCATAACTGTATAAAACTCAATCGATTTCATGCATTACATTACATTTAGATTTTTTAATATCGTTGAATAATATTAAAACCAAATTGTTTGAATATAAAAATCGGCATGCTGGGTACAGGGTATCCTACTCTCGAGTGCGCTCGACTGTGGCCGCTCTTAAACGCGAGTGAAGTGAGCAGGGTGCATAGCCCCCTTTGTTAACTTTCTTTTTATTTTATAATTTTATAAATTCTTCAATATTTGGAGCTTCAGATTTATGGACCGGGTATCTCACATTAAAACAATCTCTTTCTCCCTCTTAAATTGAATTCTTTGAAATAGACAGAGTATCTGCTAGTCGAGGGAATTCATTGCACACTTTTTTGCAGATAAGTAACCCATTGTTGGGTTAAGAGTACGTATCTAAAGATTGGTACTCAACAAATAGGTTTTCATTGATGTCTGAGCCAAGTGGCAAGTGGAGCTTGTAAGACGGATTAAAGCGTAGATTATACCAGTTTATAACAGTTTGTATGGCAATATATAACAGGCCACATTTAAAGTCTGAGTACATTGTTGAAGCATTTGGCCAAAACGCCCCCGCAGCCAAGTTGAGAGAATTTCCCACGATATGCGTGTGTCAAATGTTGGTAACAGCTTGTCAATAGAGTCTAACAATTTCGGCCAACAATAACAACAGTTAGTCTTAGTCATGACAAGATAAAAATTAAAAAAAAATAAAATTAACAAAAATCTGAGAGAACAAAAGCTGATGACAAGCGACGACCTCAGAAAATGTATCTGAATGTGAAATATTGGGTACAAATCGGCGACTCTTAGCCATAATAATAACAAATTTGCATTAGGCGGGACAGGGAAACAGGTACAGGTACAAGTACAGATAAAGATACAGATACAGATACATCTACAGTAAAAGATACAGATACAGATACAGCTACAGGTAGAGGTTGAAAGACTCTCGTATTTCAGATTGATGGATGAAGTTGAAGCTGCGTTTTGAAGTGTCAAAGCTGGCGACATTGACCTTTATTTGTTATTTGCATGAATATGTGTGTGTTTAGGCCAAGTTAATGATCATCCGGATCATGGCAATTGCACCCCTCAAAATTGAACCAATTTTCACAAAATTTTGATCAACTTGTTTGTCTCAATTTTTTCTATAATTTTTTTTGGCAATTTCATGGCCCGATTTGTACTGACTCATTGGCGTTTATTGCTGGCAGTTAGCGATTTTTGCTTTTTGCCTACACACACAAAATTCATTTCATGATTAGCGCCGGCAATAACTGTATATCATTTCGGGCCAACAACACGGCCAAAACCAAACGAATCAAACGAACGATCGACGCACATCGCTCGAACTTTAACTGGATTCCATTTCAAGCCGCAATTTCTTGCCTGGAAATTGGAAGCGCACACTTACAGATACTTTTTATTATTATTGTATATTGTTGGCTTTAAAGCTTGAAAAGCTGCTTCAATGTCGCACATCGATTGAAGGCGTGGATTGTGGGCGGAAGAGGGGGATTGTGGGGGGTGGGGGAGCGGCTATTGAATGATTTTTGAAAAATTGTTTTCATTGTTGCAACAATAAACAGGCCGCAGGTTCGAGTTATTTCTGTATACCCTGTAACCCAAACATCATTCAACGGGTATGCTGGTTTTGTAATTAAATTGTAACATATGTATGCATCTAATTAGCTAAAAAATTCTATAAAAAAAAGTGTCAGTTTGCTTTTAAATTTTATTTATTTTAGTTATGTTTTACAGGGTATCTGCAAGTGTTGCTTTTCAGTCTAACGTGTTGCTTATATTTGTTTTGTGCAAACCAAAGAGTTAATTGAACAAACTATAGACAATTTTTGGCCACATTTGCTACCAATTGCGCATAAATACCCTGTAAAAGTATATATGTGACGGGTGTGCTGCGTTTTTTATAATCTGTGTCATAATTTCCATATAAAAATATTTAACAATTAGTATAATAAATTTAGTAAATAATTAGATTTATACTAATTAGTAATTAATTAAAATCAAGAGAAAGTTGGAAAATCATTTCAATTATAGTAAAAGTAGGGTATTTGATTTTCTAAGAAGCCTAAGAGTAATATACAAATTCTTTGAATTTAAAGTGTGAAAATTTAATAATAATAATAGAATTCAATGCTCATCAATTAAACTTATTTCCTAATTTATTATTTTATTAAACTAATTTTTAAATGGAAAGTAGAGTATTGTCAAGAAACCAACTGACTGATATTTTTACTGTAGTGTATTCAACCTTTATTTCAAACTTCTAATAAAAATCTACAAAAAAAAAGAAAGTCATAAAATGTATCTTAATTTGAATTGGCTGGGAAATTGCGAAACTAAATTAGGCAGTTTTATGACTGAAGACGGGAATGGAAATCCACAAAAATTGCATCACTAGAAGAATTCTAAAGAAGCTTTTAAGTCTGTTAAGTAGAACAAAAGTTGATTCTACACGTTGAAGATACGCTAAGATTCTACACTGACAAAAAGAATTAGTTACTTAAATTAAAAATTATTTGTAAAAAACAAGAATTATATTTATAAAGATCGCTTTAAAAGCTAAATTTAATAAAGAAATGTTAAATATTATAAATAAGCGTTTTACAATCAAAATCTTTCTTCTATTTCTTAGAATTTCGCAGACGAAAGGATTTTAAAATAAAATTGTTTTAAAATTAAGAATTTTTACTAAAAAAAAGGTTGCAAACTAAAAAAGAATTTTTTTATTTTTACTTATTTTTGATTCTACACGTTGCAGATACGATAAAATTCTACACTAATAAAAAGAACTGGTTACTTAAATTAAAAATTATTTGTAAAAATAAAACTTTTTTAATATAAAGATGACTTTAAAAGATATATTTTAAAAAAGGATTTTTAAATATTTATACGTTTGTTACAATAAAAATATTTCTTGTATTTCGAAGAATTTGGCAGACAAATGGCTTTAAAATAAAGATTTTTGATTAAAAACTAGGAATCTTTGTTTTAAAAAAATGGGTTAAGATCCAAAAAAAGATTTTTATTTGCGCCCCCGGGTGGACTCGAACCACCAACCTTTCGGTTAACAGCCGAACGCGCTAACCAATTGCGCCACGGAGGCTGTTGAGATAATAGGAAATACTTTCTTTTTATCAGTTTAGAGATTTGAAATCTGAGTGTAGAAAAGATTTGCATAGGAAACTGATAAGTCTAAGTATAAGATTAATTTTAAGACTGATTTAATGAAAATTATTCATATAAATATATAAATATATATAATAAATGTATATTAAATAATTTTAACTATTTAAGTAATTTCATATTATTCGTTTGTTTCAGCCCCGATTTAATTTAAGCTACTTTTAATATGCGTCTGGCTTTAAGTACTTATGATTATAATTACCTGAAAAACGAACCTAAATCCCTATCTTTAAATAGACAATCTGTCTGAGCGGGTATTACTTATTATTGTTTATCCAATAACAAACAAAAAAATAATAATAAAAGAAGAAGAAGAAGAAGAAAAACAACTGTGATTGTTTTCGTTGTTGTCTGTCATTTGTTTTGTCAATAAGTTTGCAACTGTTGCTTGGGCCTGAAATAAATATGACAAGGTTTACGTACATCTATAGTATACCTATGTATAGCCTCTAGGCATCCCCATCCATTAACTAAGGCAAAAAAAAAGAAGAAAAAAAAATACTCTAATGTGCAATAATAATCAATATTAAAGCGTAACCGAAACCGGGGAAATTGCTTTGAAAAGTGAAAAATAAATCTTTCCAAGCATAACCCATTAGCGGGTGGTAACAAAAAACTGGTAAACAACTTTAAAAAGTGGAAAGCAGTGAAAAGTAATGTTAATGATAAGTATCTGATATCACCTATTATGGAGGTTGTGCTTGGATTAATTTAACGTAATCAGTTTAAACGGATTAAGTTCTTCATATTGATAAGGCAATCAGTTTTGTGCCTATATCATATAATATCATTTCTGAAGTGGCTAAATGTTGTCGAATTAAATTTAGACAAGTTGGTACTAAGGGCAAGAATGGAGAGTTTAATTATGATTAACTAGCAGATATCCTGTAAAATGATTTATTTATTTATTAGCTAGCGAATTAATTAATTAATTTATTTATATATTTCTTTATTTCTATATTAATTAATTTATTTATATATTTATTTACTTCTTCATTTATTTCTTTATTTCTATATTAATTATTTTATTTATATATTTATTTACTTCTTTATTTATTTAACTTTGACTAAAACCCGCCGACTTTAAAAAATATTTAGAATTTTAAATATGTTCGAAAAATAAGATTAAGTGAAAAATTAATTCATTTAAATATTTATTTAAGTGACTTATTATTTATATATCTATGGATTTAATATTAACTAAAACCTGGCGATATTTAGATATTTAGAATTTTAAACATAATTGAAAAATAAGATTAATTTATTTATTTATATATGTTTTTAAGTCACTTATTATTTATTTATCTATTGATTTAACAACAGCTAAAACCAACCGACTTAAATAATTATTTAAAATTTAAAATATAATTGAAAAATAAGATAATAAAAATTAAATTGTAATTCGATTTACATGCAAAAGTTTTAGAGAGAAGGGAATTACAATAAGTATACCGTTTAGTTGCTTTATCACAGGGTAAAACTAGTGAGCTAAACTGTAATTAAGTAACTAATTAAGTCATAATCCCCAGATAATCGTTTAACGAGTTATTCCCTATAATACCCTATAATTGAAATCTAAAAAGAATGCTAGCTAATTTTATATTTAATTTTTTTTTAAATAAATTATTTTATATATATTTTTAATTTTTTCAATAATTATTGTTAAATTAGAGTTGTCATAATATACCCTATACTGTTAGTTTATTTTATATTAATTTTTATTGAATTCGATTTTCTATACTAGTTATTTTTATATTTTTTTTACTAATTACAATTTTTTAAAATAATATTTTGATTTTGTAATCATTTCCTATATAATTTTTGTTGACACAATATACCCTTTATACACTTAATTCCAGGGTATTAATATAATTCCGAACTGTCAACAAGTCGCCCATCAAGACATAATCGCAACCGATTTCGCTTATCACAAGAACTTTATCGCAAACACACCTGCATATACCCGAGAATACAGCAATTACAGGGTATACAACAGTTATGCAGAACTGTTATTAAATTTGCTAATTAAGTCATAAGGGCAACCACAAGTACAATCCTTTAACGACAACAGAAATAAAATAAAAACAACAACAACTGCAAACGGAAAAACTGAAAGCAAAAAACGACAAGCCCAAAAAATGGAATAAAAAAAAACGAATACTGAAAAACCAACGGCGCAGTCGCAGTGGCTGTCGCAGTCGCAGTCGACGTCGCAGTCGCAGTCAGCGCATGTCGGACTGAGAGTATATCAGTTACAGACACAGCGCCAGCAACGTTTATTTGCGCTCGAGCAGCGAACGTGGCA
Source organism: Drosophila kuntzei (assembly GCA_035042165.1). Lineage (NCBI taxonomy): Eukaryota > Metazoa > Arthropoda > Insecta > Diptera > Drosophilidae > Drosophila > Drosophila kuntzei. The sequence continues at coordinate 2,652,234 of JAWNLU010000634.1, read as the reverse complement.
GCAAGCAAAAGCAAACACAAAAGCAAAGACAAAACGCAAAAGCAAAACACAAAAATCAAAGACAAAAATCAAGTGCGAATCGAAACGAATCAAATCTAAACGAATTGAAGCAATAAATCAGAGTTCGTCAAGTGTTAACAATAATAATTCAATTTAAATTTGAATTAAATTGTGAAAATTGTTATTGTTAATTGATTATAATCGAATTACGCGCTTTCATTTTCAAAGAAATTCAAAAAATAAAAAATTTAAGATCTACCAATAAAATACATGCTCAAAGAAGTGGCAATAAATGAACGTTAAGTGAAATTTGTCATTGCAAATTGTACTCGAAAAATAATCAAACTCTTTAATGTTGTAACTTTCAACAAAAAAGGCGCTTTTCAATTTCGAATTCAATTTCGAACTCAATTTTTATGGTCAAGTGGCAATTGTGCAACGCCAGCAGCCACTTAACCTTAACAATTATTATTATTATTTGGCAATAAGACATTTGGCACAATAATTTCATTCAAGTGCGCCCAAAAAAAAGCAAAAAAAAAAAGAGCGCACTTTTACCGCAAAAAAACGAAAGCAAAGCAACAACAACAACAACTACAACTACAATAAAAAACTCAACATACCCACGCGGGCGCTAAACTCTAGTGGCAACAACAACAACAACTACTACAAATACCAACAACAACAACAACAACTGCGGTAAAAAACAGCAGCTGCCAAAGACAGAGGAGCAGATAAAATAGTGCAAAATGGTTGAGAAAACAGGTGAGTAAAAAAAAAAAAAAGTGAACAAATGTCTCAAGTGAACATGAACAATTACAAAAACAAAATAAGATAAAAAACCAATAAAAATTTGGGGGAAATTTCAATTGAAGGTTAACGGTAAAGTGCGTGTGTGTGTGTGTGGGAAATTTCAATTGGATTTTGAAGTTTTCAAATAAATATTGCAAAAAACATATTAGTTTTTTTGGTTTTTAATTTATTAAATTATTCATTGAACTTCAATTCCTATTTTTAATGTTATAATTAATTTTTATTATATCGCAAAAAATATATAACTTATTTTGTGGTTTTTACTTTATTTAATTATTTATTGAACTTCAGTTCCTATTTTTAAAACACTTGTCTACTTGTTGTTTTATTCAATATTTGTATTTCATTAAAAATATAATATAAAATTTTTTGATTTTAATTGAAAAACTGCCAATTCTCAGTTTCAAACACCTGTCTACGTTTTATTTTATTCAAAAAAATAGTAAAAAATATTTTAGATATTTAGATATTGCAAGAGAACTTCTAGTTTTATTTTAAAGCTTTAACGAAATTGCAAATTTATGTTAAACTTAAGTTTTTATTTAAAATTGATAATTAAAACCATATTCACGATTTTATTATTGAATAATAAAAAATGTAATTAATTTTTTGAAATAAAACAAGAGTTAAATATTCCCTGCTTTTAAATTCAAAATGTCATCAATTGTCAATGCGAAAACTTTAACAACTCAAAACTCAACTTAACTAAAGTAAACTGAAAAAAACTTGTAAATTATTTCCTTCTATTTTTAAGTTCTATTGCAAAAGTTGACGCAAATTTATTTACAATAGAAAGCAAATAAACTTGACTTCTTTGTAAACAGCGATAAAATTTAATGTACAAATAACTCTCACTAAAATTTGTATTGTTGTAGAGGAAATAAGTAAATTTACTAGTTAAAAATATATGTAAAAATTAAATGAGGACATAAGCATCATAAACACTTCCAATATATTTAAATTTATTTATCCTGTACTAACAAGGATCAATTATGAACATATATATTTTTAAATTAATATATATATATGGTATAATGAGATTGATTTTTATTTTCTGTACTATTAATTACTGTAATAAGATACAAATAAAGTTTATAAAATTCTTTTATTTAAATATCTTAATTTAAAAAATTGCCTATGTACGTATACGTAATATTACTGAGTTAAATTTACTTATAACATATTTAATAATTATTTAACTCCGCTGCAAATCAAAAATAAATTAATAAATTGTCTATATACGTATACGTAATATTTCTGAGGTACATTTAAATAAAACATACTTAATAATTATTTAACTCCGCTGCAAATCAAAAGGTACAAATTTCAGATATAAAAATGAACTTTGCTATGCACATAATTTATCAGATTATTTATCTAATCGAATAGGTTTTATAACGAAGGGATAATAAACACAGAAGTTATACAAGAAACTGTATCATAAAGTGTGAGGCAGCTTATCAGCTGATTGTTAGGGTATCTCTTAGTTCAACCAAAGTGTTGCCAAGCTGCAAAAATATTACGTTAAAACACAACAAAGAAGTTTAAAAATAAACCGAGTCTGAGTTGTATTTTTAAAATTCAATTCTTTCATTAAAAGAAATGTAAATTTTGCTCAAAATAAATGCAGATAAATTTTAAGCACTGAAATGAAGTGTTGTAAGTCGCTGAATTAATCATGTAAAAAATGTAAAATCATTGACGCACGTTTAATCAAAGATGCCAATTGTTTTTTAATGTCTTTGTGTGTATTTTTTTATCAATAACAAGATAATTACATTTCAATATTTTCACCGCTTTTTTGCTTTTGCTTCCGTGCCATTTGATGCCATTTTCTGTTGCCAATGATTTGATTTCTGAGCTGAAAGTTTTCATAAAAAACAGCGAGAAAAATAGAGAAAGAGAGAGAGATAGAAAGATGACTTCCTCGATCGAAAGCTGGCCATAATAAAAATAATAAAAACAATAAAAGAAAACAGTTAAGAGCGCAAGTGAATGAACTGAGATTGCGCCGCATTAACTTGGCCCGAATCTATTGGCATTATGGCCCATTAATTGTGTGGTCTATTTGCCTTCAACAGGCGTTAAATTCACAGCGATAAGAAATTAAAATTGATAGATAAAAAAATATTTGCCAGGCTAATTAATTTACCCAGCGACTAATGCGATTTCCGTGAAGTTCTTTTGACCAGTCTAATTAATGTTAGCCCGGCTTGTTATTATTTAAACAATTGTTTCAACAATTCACATAAATAGCGCTTGAGAATTACAATGCCAATATTGAATTTAAATATTAACTGTTTAGCTGTTTATCTGTTTAGTTGTTTAGTTGTGTGCAACTTGTTTGGCTTTAATAATGCGGTTAAAAGCCACTTACATGATTCTTTTAACCTTGGCATTGAAGCCATTTGAGAGTTCTACAATTGATGGCATGGCCAAAACGAGTTTATAATTTCTCTACAAACTGCGTCTTGGCCAACATCGTGAAATTGTTGGCAATCGGAAGTCGAGACGCGTCGAAGCATTTGATTTTTTTATTTGCGTTGTTGTTGATAAAATTGTGGCTTTAACTATACACAACTATTTCATTTTAATCGACAGTCAGTTGACAGTTCACAATTCACAATTCACAATTGACAGTCATGACATCACGGTGAAATTCGCATGCGCACAGTGACGCAAAATATTATGAAATTTAATCTGAAGCCCAATTACCTTACTAAGAATATTTACATTTAAATATACCATTTAATTGTTAATTAATAATTTTCATTGAATTTCTAAATAAAATTTATATTATTTGAGAATGATAATAAATATATAAATAATTAAAATAAAATTTATTTGCATTTATTGAATTAACATTAAAAACATTCAACACATTAAAAAAGTAAACACAAATAAACTAGTAAATATAAAAAAAAACTCTAAATTTAGTTGAATATTATTTTTATTGTTAATTAATAATTTTCATTGAATTTCTAAAGAAAATTGATATTTTTTGAGATTAATAATAAATATATAAATAGTTATAATAAAATAAATAAATTATTTGCATTTAATGAATAAATATTCCAATTATACCGAAAATAAACATAAATAAATAGTAAAAAATGCATGCGCACGCACGGTGGCACAAAATATTGAGAAATTTCGTCAAAACCCCATTTATCTTACTAAGAACATTTACATTAAAATTTAAATTTTTAACTTTAAATTTAAATTGTTAATTAATAATTTTCATTGAATTTCTAAATAAAATTTATATTTTTTGAGATTGATAATAAATATATAAATAATTATAATAAAATTTAAAATTTAGTTGCATTTATTGAATTAATATTAAAAACATTCCAAATATTCCGAAAATAAACATAAATAAATAGTAAAAAATACATGCGCACAGTGTAACAAAATATTATGAAATTTAGTCGTAACCTAACTAAGAACATTTACATTAAAATTTAAATGTTTACCTTTTCATTTTTTATTATTAACAAATAATTTTCATTGAATTTCCAATTAAAATTTAAATTATTATTCAGATTGATAATAAATATATAAATAATAACAATAAAATAAAAAAATATATTGGTTTAATATTCAAAACATTCCAAATACTCCGAAAATATATATAAATAAACTAGTAAAAATTAAAAATAATTCAAATAACTATTAATTTAATAGAATTTTTTGACTAGAATTAAGATTGAGATTATTGCAACCGATCTTAAAATAAATAAATCAAAAAACATTTCAAATATTCCGAAAATAAATATAAACAAACTTGTAAAAATAAAATAAAGAATAATTTAAATAACTATTAATTTCTTGGAATATTATTTTCCCTAGAATTAAGATTGAGATTGGATTTCACAGCTTAAGGGGTTACGAAATTTAGACGTATAATCATTTCAACGTGTTATTAATGAAGGCAGCTTATAATTAAGTTATTAAGCTGGCATTCTCGGATTTAACAAAGATCTTCCCATGGAAACTTTTTTGTTAACGTAACTCTGACTAAATCATAACAAAGTCATTTATCTGATTATTTCTAAAAAAAAACTAATCAGAGAAGTATATTTCCATTGTAATGTAATCTAGAAGGCAAATTGATAGCTGTCATGTGATCGCCGGAAGCAGAGAATATTTTGATTATTACGGATTAATTAAATTCACGGGTAAACTTAGAAATCTTATGTAATAAGAAATTTATATAAAAATTCTACAGATATTTAAGATAAAGAATTTATGGAAATTCATTTAATATCCAATATTATTATGTAAATACTTTATAGGTATCATTAGTTATAACTTTAAAATCTCAAACTCTCATATAGAGGTTTGAAATTACAGATCCTTAGATTTTATTTAAGGATGTTGATCATCAAATATTTAATGTAAAAGATATTGAGAACTTTTCTAAGAATTGCAAATTTCTTTTATTAAAGTGAAATAAGATATGAACTTTAGTAACAGATCAATTTAAAATATTTTACCTGCTCCTATAATTCTAGAAGATCTTTGAACTTTGAACACGTAAAATTCTTGTCCAATGTTTGATTAAAATCTAAGAACTATCGGTTGTTAATTTAATGTTAATTTGATAATTTGAATAAAATTCGCTAATGTTTTTAGCTCATCCAATACATGATAGAGCTATGACTATTAGCTTAAGAGAGGAATCCCCCAAAGTGACAATTTTCGCTGATTTATCGATATTGTAATCGAGCCAACTTAGGGGCATAAATTAGCAGGTCATAAAACACACCTCCCGCATACAAATCGAGATCTCGAGATCGAGTTGACTAATTAATGAATTTATCACAAAATTTATGGCCGAAACTAAAGTTTTGAGTTAAAACAGGTTTAGGTCACAAAATATGAAGAATGCTTTAATAAAATCATCACCTTAGCGAGTCAAGTGCTGGGAACACAAAAAGAGTTTACAATAATCAAAAGAAATCTAAATAATCCGATTAAATTGATTAATTATTGTAGTGGGATGAGTTGAAAAACACGCGTCTTTTGTTTAAGGAGTACACTCAACAAAATATTACTCTAATATTGCATGAAAAAGTCAATTTTTAAACTAACATTTAGAAAACAACCCTAAAAAGTCACAAAATCTTAGAAATATCTTTTTAAAAATGTAGAAAGAGTTTTTCTTAAATAAAAGTGTATTTTTCTTAAATTTAGAAAATAAGCAGCCGGCCAAAATGTCAATTTATCCCTATAAAAGTGAAACAGTATTAAAAATTTCTTTTTATAAATTTAGAAAGAATTTTTCGTAAATTAAAGTATAATTTTCTTAAACTTAGAATTTCTAAAAGTCAATTTTCTGACTAGGATTTAGAAAATATTCCTATTAAAGTCAAAACATTTGAAATGTATCTTTCTAAAAATGTAGAAATAATTTTTCTGAAAAGTATAATTTTCTTAAGCTTAGAAATTCGAATCTAAGGAAATTATTAGTAAAAAAACTTACCCTAACAAAACATTTTAAAGATATCTTTCTAAAAATGTAGAAGAAATTTTTCTTAAATTAAAGTAAAATTTTCTAAAACTTAGAAATTCGAATCTAAGGATATTATTATTAGAAAAAATTACCCTAACAATTTTATTTTATTCTATACTTTTTTATGCTTTTAGGTAAAATATTTAGCAACATTAATATTCAAAATTTAATTTGATCTCAATTTTAAGGCTATTCTAATTTTAAGACGATTTTCTTAAATAAAAAAATAATAAATAAAATAATTTTGCGTAGGCTTTCATTTTACTTTAACTAAAATTTGTAGTTTCTAACTTAAGTTATAAATGAAATTAAATAAATTAATTAATTCGTGGCAGCTCTGATTTGCCTTGTCAATAAATAAATAAATAATAAAAAAAATTTCTGAGTGTACAGCTGGCCAAGGAAGCGAAACAAAAGGCTAAAATTGATGTGTGTTGCCAAAAAACGTTAATAAAACATTAACAAAGATGCAAGTTTGAGTCTTTCACATACGTAAATTAGACAAATTATGCGAGATTCGCGTGTTTGCAGCTCATAAATGTGTTGTAGCCTGTTCTCTGTGAAGCTATTCAGCATATGGTTATGGCCATTTGCCATTTAACATTTAACATTTAACATTTGGCATAATGAAGTTGGCAGTAGATGTTGTGAGTGTCACAGTCACTGTCACAGTCACTGTCACAGTCACTGTCACAGTCACTGTCACAGTCACTGTCACTGTCACTGTCACTGTCACTGTCACTGTCACTGTCACTGTCACTGTCACATTGACATTGCTCATACGCCGCGTGGTGCGTTCATCAGACAAGAATACGCCCCGAAAAATGAATAGTGATAGTGATTTTCTTTTACAGGATTTGGGTGTGTCACAAAAGCAGTAAAAGGAAAAGGAGAAAAAGAAAATGGAAAATAATATAGGCAAGCCTTTGACACAAATCAAGGTGTGTGTTTGAGGCACGTGTGGCAAGAAGAAGAAGGTGCAAGTTGCAAGGTGCGCCTTCTACTATTGTTGGTCAAGGCTTTGGCTGCACCTTCACAGCCTTTTTGGCCAGGCCAATATACTTAGCTTGTAGCAGGATGTGGCAACGGAAGTTAACTGCAACTGCAAACTGCATAAATTTTCTTGGCGTGTCTAAAACAAAACTCGAGGTCAGCTCAAGTTTAGAGATAATAATAATATGAAGCATATTAATTGCAGGGAGCCAGGAATTAAAACCTTAACCGAAACCGATAAAAACCGATTGAAATTTGTAACCGTAATAGAATCCGTAACCGAAATAATTTTTTCCGCTGTACCGAAACCCATAAACCGAAACTCTTTAAGCCGAAATAACCGTTTAGTAACCGATTCATTTATAAGGGTTAATTTCGATTCTGGCCCTGAGCAACTTTGATAACTTTGAGCTGCCATAACTTTGTCAAAACTCAATCAATTTCCATAAGGAATGTAAATTTGATCATGATTTTTCCTCTAAATTCGTTCTGCATTCAAATTTTGTTCATTTTCAAAATTTGAAATTTTCGAAATTTTTCGAAAAATGATAAGGGGTAACACTGTAAAATTTCTAAAAATCTCGAAATTTTTGAATTTTGAAAATGGAAAAAATTTAAATGCAGATTGAATTTAAATGTAAAATCATGCTCAAATTTACATGCCTCATGAAAATTAATTGAGTTTTGACAAAGTTATGGCAGTTCAAAGTTATTAAAAATCAGTAAAATCAAAATAATCGAAATTTTCAAACCAAATTTATATGAGATCAAATTATAATAAAATCTACATTACGCTTGACCATTCCAATAACCAGATAATATTATTTTCCAGGCTAAAAAGAACATTGAGTCTTTTTTCATGTAAAACAATGAATAACGATTATTATTTTATTAAACCGGAAACCTTAATTTTTATTTTTAAACCGAAACTTATAAGAAACCGATAACCGTAACGAAACCGATACTCCAAGATTTGGCATAACCGAAAGTCTTAATTCGAGCATAACCGAAACCGTAACGGAAACCGATATTCGTTTCGGTTTTAATCCCTGCAGGGAACAAACGAGAACTCATCTAAATACTCACATTCACATACTCACACTCACACCAATTATTCAGTTAGTAGTCAGTCGAGTCTTGTCATTACCATTTACCATTTACCATTTTTATCACTTATCTTATCACTTATCAGTCTGCACATTTCCAACGCCCATAAATTGTTTGAGGCTCGTCGGAGCACATCAAAGAGGCGGACGGACGGACACTGAAGATTGTATCTGAATGCGAGTACCGCTATTTGAGTGCGAGTATCTGAGTAACCATGCCCACAAAAGGGGCGAAAAATACAAGTAGTCAGTCAACTTCAAGTTGTCAATCAAACAATCACATTCCTAAAATTGACAACTCATGAAATTTGCAAGTTAACTGTCGAAATTAAACATTTTTAATCAAATAAAAATAGAAATTAGTTTATAAATTCATTAAATTATAACTTAAATTAATTTAATGAAGTGGTTTTATCATCTATTGATAACTGAAATTAATTTAAGATTTCTAAAAATGGAAAGTATATTTTTAATTGGGATAAGTAAGATTTAATTAAATATTAAATCAAACCGAATATTGTTCTATGCAAAATTTGCTTAATTTATAAAGAAGAAATATTAGATAGTATATAAATAAATTCAAAAATTTTTTAAATTTACTATATATATAAAATAATAATATATAAAATATTTTGTTGTAAACTGAAGGCAATTATTAGAATCAATTTTATATTTTATAATCAAATACACAACGATTTGTTATTAAAAATCTACTTTTTTTAATGTAACAATAAAAATTGATTTATTAAACTGGTTAAATCATTTTTTAAATTTACTTAAATTAATAAAATTGAAATACATTTTTAGATCAATTAAATATGAAGTAAAATTGAAATTAAAATAAAATATATTAATTTTTGTAAATATTTATATATATTTTAGTATTTTTTAAAAATTTTATTAAATAAAAAGTAGAAAAGAGTTTTTAAAAATTAAAAGCGATGCTCATAATATAATTTTGAATCGAATAGAAATATTCAAAAGCTTTCATGGATCAGCTAATAGAATAATATGTAATAATAGCTATAATTATTAATTAAATGAATGAAAATATTCATGTATTTTTTCAATTAATTTAATACAAATTTTAATTTATTTTAATATTTAGATAATCAAGTGTTTTTTCAAAATATGCACATATTTGCATTACTTATGAAACGGCCCTCGCGTTGTATTAATAAAAATATTCAATTTTTTTTAATATTAATTTAATACAAATTTTAATTTATTTGCCTTACTTTTGAAACGGCCCTCGCGTTGCGTTCTTTGTGTTTTATGCAAATGCCGCATGAAATTTCCTTTATGGCCTAAAGATTTACCGCTAGCTGGCCAAGAGTGAGTGGCAAGGCCGTTCTATAGATGCCACAATGTTGATAGGGAAAGTAGCAGGCATGAATCTCACTTTGAGTGTGAGTGCAAGTATGGGTACTCGCATGAGTACTCGTTGAATGTATGTATGACCTTGACATTCGAACTGAAAAATGTACAATGTATCTTTATATTTCAACATATGTATTTATTTATAAACACAATCATTTGACAACAACAACAACAACGATAATAACAACAAAAACAAGATTTTAATCTTTCGAGCCAAATGCGGAAGAGTCGAAAGCTAAAAAAAGAATATCAGTTAAAAACTGTGCTTCTACCTGTTTTGCATAATAATTTTTAGCGAGTACCCAGTTGAGTACGAGTGCCATTTGCGCATTATTCACGAATCTCTCGTTATTCACGCTGTATTTGATATGGGTTACCTGAAACTTGTTACCTGTGCTACTTTTTCCCGCTCCAGAATGCACAGAATTACACATGCCATTGGAATGTGTGCCAACTGGCGCTAGGGGCGTCTCTTCTCTACTTCGCTGACATTTCTCAATTAAAAATCAATGTTATTTGTATTTGATAAGAGGTTGTTCAAAGCGCACTCACTAATTAATTTCAGGTACTCGTCGTTGTCTTGGCCTCGAATCGATTTTGTAGCACAAAAAAAAAATGCTTCAATTACCTAAAAAATAAAAAAAGAGCTGGTAAAGAAAGTGCTCATAATTTGTTAATTGATTCAATTAAATGGCATTAAAACAATACTCACAATTTATTTGCGCCGATTTTTGTGTATCCATGAGATACAAATCAAGTTTGTAGCCTTGTCTTTATTTTTTATTTCATTCCATTTTTATTGATTGTTTAAATCCATTCAATGTCTTGTCGTCACGCCCTCACCAGCTAAAATAATAATAATAATCATAATCATTATCATAATAATAATACATAATAATCACCTTTCATTGCTTGTTTTGTTGTGTGTAAATTTGATTTTATTATTGTTTTTTTTGGCAACAATTATAATTGTTAATGTGGCCCATTCATTTCTTAGACCCATTTTGCACTCAAGTTCACTTAAGATCACTAGATACTCATCTATAGCCCAAGGATGTGACAAACATAATAAATTTCAAGTTGAGATCTGCACACGATACACCCAATTTTAAAGATCTTTTATTTTTTTTGAGGAAGGTTAAAACAAATCCATGACACAATTCTCTCTCTTTCTTTCTTCCTAAGTGTTAATAAGTAGACCCATAAAATAATGCGAGTAATTTAGATTATGCTGTCGGCTCAGACAGAGATTGATAAGATTTGTCCAAATCCACAAAAGTGGGAAGTGAACTTCTGATTTCATTACGACTCTTGAAACTAGAGACTCATATATAAGTATGCTGATAAGCCAATATGAAAATGGTAGTCAAAATGGTAGCCAAATTGTGGCTAACTTTATCTTTATGGGCATTATCCGAGTGGTAGTCATAGTTTTAAGGCCATAAATTCACTCTATACTCGTATTTGTTCTGTAAAAATTGGTGAGCAACTGAATACACTCACTTTTATTATAATTCTAATGCAAATATTTTGTATTTAGATATTAAACTGAGTAAATAGCTGAGAATTTAATCTAGATTTGGCTTATTGTGACAATAATATAGGTCAATTTTATAAACTAAGCTGTCCTACAATTCTTTAGTTATAATATTTCAGTCTCTGATTGATAATTTAATTTAAAAACATTACAAAATCGTTTGAAGATTAAGCTAACTTGTGAAAAAATAATTAATAGAATATAGAAATAATTAATTTTATAGGCTATTTTTTATAGTCTATATTTTATTCAACTTAAATCTAAATTTAAGAATCTCATTGACTGACTGACTGATGGATTCTAAAGGATTCTTAATAAACATACTGTCAAAAATTTATTTAAAAATATCTACATTAATTACTACTTGGGAATTTAAAGAAAATTTATAAATAGGAATTTTAAAAAATGCGCCTCAAAAAGGAAAATTGTTTCATAAACTATTATAAGCAAGGTTTTTATTCAAGCGATCAGCTCTACAATTAATTTTCAAAACATTAAGTCACAAATAAAAATTGTTTTATGTTTTAGCGCTTAATTTTTATTCAGGAAAAAACGAGAAAATGAGCGCAAAAATTTGTAAAATACTTTTTTCCCAATGTGAATATTCTCAAGGTGATAAATTGATGAAAATATTATTATTATATTATTATAACTTTGTCTAATTATTACTTAAAAATCGTTGCCAAAAAAAGCTCCAAGTGTTTTAGGCAATTTAACAAATTCATCTTCTTGAATAAGAAATACAATTTCCACAAATCCAATTTATACAAATTATTAAGCTAAATTAAACTTTATATTTAAATAAATAATTATTTATAGACCAAGTAAAAAATTTAAGAAATAAAATTTCCATAAAGTTAAGTTATAACAATTCGAATAATAAATTAATTAATATAATAAAGTAAAAATTTATTTACAGACCAGAATTTATCAAATTAAATTTCTTGGATATGAAATAAAATTTAAACCAAGCAAATTTATAACAATTCTAATAATAAATTAAATAATATAATAAAGTAAATAATTATTTACAGACCAGAATTTATCAAATTAAATTTCTTGCATAAGAAATAAAATTTAAGCCAAGCAAATTTATAACAATTCTAATAATAAATTAAATAATATAATAAAGTAAATAATTATTTATAGGCATATAGCATGAGAGTATTGGAATGTGACATACGTATACTTATCAAAAAATAAATATGTTATCCCATTCCCATTCCCAATTCAACTTGACCATTGGCAAGGTAAAACCCATCAATTATTTATAAACTGACTCACAGTCAGTTTCGGGGTAATATCAAAAGTTTAACGAGCCTATCAACAAAATGCGGCCCAAAAGCCAGTTGGCTAAAAGTGTTAGTTGACCTAAAAATAGCACAAATGGTTGCTAACTATTTTTGTAATCAAATCAGTTAAATATGCTTGTAATATTATTATTGACGAGTGTTTCTCGACAAGTTCAAATTTAGCAACTTTTTCATGGGCTGTTTTAATTTTTTTTTTAATTTTAATTTTAATTTCAATTTCAACTCTCCATTTTCAGATGACACTGCATTTCAAGTTGAAAAACAAATTGAAACTAATGTTTCAATGAACTTGAATTGTGAATTGTGATTCTGAATGGAAATGAAAATGAAAATGAAAATGATTAATAGACTTGTACTTGTTGACCGTTATGGATAGAGCTATTAATGATGAGCAGCATTGTTTTATTGATTGATTGATTGACTGATTGACTGACTGATTGATTGACTGATTGATTGATTGTCGCACACATTAGCATCACTTGTTTCGATCAATGTAATTTTGCAGCCTTCATTTGTTTGTTTTATGTGATTTGTTTTAATTTTATGATTGTTGCAACCACTGTAACGAGTATTGGAACCACTGTAACCACTGTAAGCACTGCAACCACATTTTATGCATTTGCATAAACAAATTGAGCTCACAAATCGCTTAGCATACAATGCGTTGAACGTTGAGCGTGAATTAAACAAATGTCCAATGCAAATAAACCATAAATTTTAACCATATGCTAATTGATCCGATCTCAGTCTGCGGATCTTGTCAACAACCTGATCTCGTTTCGTCGACTGATTTATTTATGATTATTTCCAAATCTTTACATCATTTTCCATCAACTGTGGGTGTTGACTGTAGACGTCAATCTGTAGACTGTAGAATGCAGATCACAGATCACTAAGAGTTGTGGGTTTTATTTGATCTTCCCATATTATTGCAACTTTATGAATTGGAATTAGCTACCTACTATATTTTGACAATTTTTAAGACAATAAAAATAATTTTACACTGGCTGTTTTTAAAGAAAATTCCCAATTGTCAAGAAAATATTAATTTAAAAACCACTCGTTTCAAAAATAGGTCTAATATAAAATTCTGTTCTTTGTATTTTTCTCTTAGAGTTAAATTTAAAAATTTTGTGACTTGTAAGAAAAATATTGATTTGAAAGCCGTTTCAAAAATAGGTCTGAAATCAAGCCTATTTTTTTTTACATTGAATTTTTTGAAATTCTTCTTAAAGGTGTCATAAATATTATTTAAAAAGTTTTTTAGAAATTTGATTATTTTTTGTTCAGAGAATATTCTACAAGTTTCTTATTGATGAGAGGTCTAATCGATCATTATTTTCCTTAAAAACTATATCATAATGTAGTCCGATCCGACAAAATATATTTCATTAAATACGAAAAATATAAAGATCTATAATCTTAAAGTTTTATTTACAAAAGTTACAGCTCATATAAGAGTTTTGTAAATATTATTCAAACTCTTATTGAAATATGAAGTTCCAGAAGTCGCTCCCTATATCATTTATGTATTTTTTCCTGCTGTAATATTTCGATAATAAATTTTATAGTAAGTTATAAAGGATATTTTAATTGATCATTTTAGAGCGATAATATGTAGAATTTGTTGTTTTTTTGCCTGCTATAATTTCCTCGATTTTCCCAACCATATAAACTATTTGTCTTCCTCATAATATATTCTAAAAATTGTTGATACTTTTGTGAAATTTCAAGTGTAAAATAGCTAGGAATTTTATTATCGCAATGATTGACGTTGATTGATTATAGACTCGTGCTAGTGCGAGTATTCATACAGTAGTTGCTATTCAGTTAATGGATTTGCTTTGTTGTTCTAGGCAAAGTCTGGATGTCGATGTCACTTCACTGTCTGTCATAAACCCATATACTTAATAGTAGTTATTTTATCCTACCGATTTCCTCCCGATTTTCTTAGCACGATTGAATGCATTCTGAGATTGCACAACGATTCTCGTATTTGCAACACGATATGTTTTCAGAGTACGTTCAATGAATCTGAATGAAATTCTAGTCAAGCGATTGACGTTGTCATTGTTGTTGTTGTCATTGTTGTTGTTGTTGTTGTTCTGACAACACATTGCCAATTGTTTTACGATGTGGCTTAAACGGTTGCACCGCTGAGTTAACTGTTGTTTCTTGTTAACACCCCTCCACATAACTATGGCGCTATGAACTGCCCGTTATCATCGTGTCATGGGACTGGGGCCAAAAAGACAACTAGAATAACAATTATAGCAACGACAACGTCTAAATGACGTGAGTAACATGAAAGATAATTCAAAAAATATATATATATACTAGAATAAAAAAATTAAAATTAAGATTAATTAAATATTAAATAAATAAAAATATGTATAGTTAAATAAAGTAAAATGAAATTAAATAACTGGCATATTAAATAAAGTGTGAGAAGCGTATCAAAAAGAGAAGCAAGAAGAATAAGTAACATGAAAGATCATTTAAATAAATATACTAGAATAAAAAATTTAAAATTAAAATTTATTTGCAAATAAATAAAATTAATTAAATAAAAATATGTAATTTAGTTTAATCAAGTAAAATCAAATTAAATAACTGGCATATTAAATAAAGAGTGAGAAGCTTATCAAAAGAGAAGCAAGAAGAAGTAACACGAAAAATAATTTTAAAAAATATACTAGTGTAAGAAATTCAAAATTAAGATTAATGATATATTAAATTAAAGAAATTAAAATATGTATAGAGTTAATTAAGTTAAATAAAGTAAAATTTAATTTAATAACTGGCATATTAAATAAAGTGTGAGAAGCTTAGATCATTTAAAAAAAATATAATATAATAAAGCATTTAAAATTTAGATTAATAAAATATTAAATTAAATAAAATAAATAAATATATGTATAGAGGTAATTTAGTTAAATAAAGTAAGATTAAATTAAAAACCTCGCGTATTTAATAAAGTGTGAGAAGCTTATCAAAAAGAGAAGCAAGAAGAAGAAGTAGCATGAAAGATAATTTTAAAAAATATTTATAATATAATAAAAAATTTAAAATTAAGATGAACTAACTATTTATTAAAATTAAATATAAACATATATATAGAGTTAATTTAACTGGCAAATTAAATAAAGTGATAACAGAAAAGCTTATCAAAAAGAGAAATACTTTTGATGCGTTGACACGCTTCCAACTGGAATTAATTGATAAGCATTTTTCCTATTTACATGCGGATTACGACCCAGTTTTATGGCCACTTTTATGGCCTTGGCCTAAAGTCTTTACCAAAAGTGTCTTCCAAAACTGAACAAATCAAATAAGTACCCTAGAATTATAGGCAATGTGCGTGCTTACCTCATAGACATAAAAAAATACAGCTAAGAGTGATTTAGTCAAGACTGCTCGACTATGAGATACCCTGTAACCACTTATTATACTCTAAGTTCTTGCATTGGCCTTGGAATTATTGTGAATTTTTCACTAATAATTATTTATGCAACCAGTGCTCAAAAGTGATCGACTTGTAAATACCCTGTTAAAATCTAAACTAACTTTTACGGCTACCAGCAAAGATTTGTGCATTTTTTAATGTACAGATACACAAATAAAAAAAATTGTAAAGCGAAAGTGAACGACCTGAGATACCCTTTAAGTTTTTATTATTAGAGTTTACACTAATGACTACGATTTTTCTCAACAAATTTTTAATATTTCAGTATTTAGAGAATAAATTAAGCAACTGAATTGTTTTCCATCGAATGTGATCGACTAAGAAATACCCTGTAGCTATACAAACAAATTTCAGAGTTTATTAGACTATCTACTATAAACTTTAAATGAATAAAAATAATATAATAATAATAATAAATAATATAAACTACTCGACTAGCAAACACCCAGCATTTATGTAAATTAATACACATTTTACAAATTTTCCCAGCTTTAATAGCTTGAATTTCCCTAAAGTTATCATCGAATATACCCTCCATGCATTTCATTGTTACAGGGTATAGCAAATTGTGCATTTAGTGCAAAGATAATCGTAAATTGTGATAATTGAAGTGTGTAAAACGACAATACGAATAATTGAGATATTTATGCCAAAACACGTCGGGGAATTAGCTAAATAATTAGCACCCTCAAAAGGCGGATCGTAAATCAATAATACTACATATATTATTATTATTATTGATAATTATTGCATTGTTAAGAGATACTTTCAATATTTGATTTATGCCATTGTTTAATAGAAAATCAAGTGTTATTTGTTGTTAATATTTAATCTAAATAATCGCAAGTATTCACTTAGTATTCACAATCAGACGCAATTGCAAATGAGGTGCTAATTTAACGTTATTATTTGTTTAAACAAATTAATTAACACCCGCTGTTTAACATTGAGCTTAGATAAACAGCAGAAACAACAACAAATAGTAAATGGAAGGAGGAAACAATGCGCAGAGTGCGATTAAATAAAATTAATTAATCAATCTGTGTGAAATTGCGAGTATCATTATATTATGAGATCTTCAAGATCAAGATAATTACATTAAATAGACTATGCGAATTTATCTGGGAATAGAGAAAGTTTATTTATTTATTCACGACTAAAAGCAGTCGGAAAAGGAAAAATTATGTGTAAATAAAAATTTAATTAAAAATTAATTATTAAATTAATAATAAATATAAATTAAAAGCTGAAACGAAAAAATGATTAAGTCAGGGGAATACAAAATTAATAATTGATCCAACATTTGTTGCAAGGAATGGGGAAAACCCAGAAAAACCCAAACAGATCAATATGAAAATAAAAAATAGATAGATAGTTAGATAACTATAATTTATTTTAAATAAATTAATTATTGTTATTTAGGAAATATGTATAAATATATATTGAAAAGAGGTTGGTTTCTGAGATTGTTTAATGTTTTCCAGATGAAATTTAGGGAACCTAATATTAAAAGAAAATCAAGAAAGTTTTCTTATTTAAGTTACATTTTTTTGCATTTAGATTATGCTTTAATTTGCCAATCTGTAACTTTATTTTTATTGTAAAATTAATTTTATTTCTTACAAAATATTTATTTCATTAGCTGTGTTAAATAATAAAATAAGCTTATTTTAATAAATTATAATAAGTAAAAATTTATTAACAGAGGTTAGAATAGAATTATATGATCTAATGAAATTTTGTCCTGAGTCAACTTAAAACTATTATTAAGAAATTTATGAACTTGAGAAAAAGTTGTGTAAGATTCTTAAAAAAATAATTCATTTGGTAATCATACTTGATAAATCTAAAGTTGTATCTATAATTATTCAACACAACTTTTAATAATTATAATATATTTTCTGTTTATATTCGTTGAGTTTTTAATTTGATTTATATATAATTTTAGTTGTTAATTGATAATCTTATATTATAATATTATATTGAACCTTAGCTAACACGTTAAATTAAAAAATAAATAAAAATAAGGCGACAAATTTAATTTCAATTAATTGCATGATTAAGTAAATAATTAATTAAAATTAGGCATGCGTTGGGCGAGTTCTTAATCAACATGTTGCCAATAATTAAATTAATACCAATATTTGTTGTTATTGATTTTTAAACAATTTTTTTTGTTGTTTGTTATCTTTGTTGCAGACATGTCGAAATTCGTTGGCGTTGCCGACATCACGGAGAACAAGAAAATCTGGCGCATGCTGCTCGGAGAATTGGTTGGGACATTTTTCTTGGTATTCATCGGTGTTGGCAGCACGGCAACCGGAAATCCGAGTGTAGCACAGATAGCGTTCACCTTTGGCTTGACGGTGGCCACATTGGCCCAGGTAAGTTAACTACCAACTACCAACTACCAATTGCCATGAGATTGCCATCAAAAATATTGTGATTGAGATTGGGCCAATAGCATTACCAATATCAATACTAATACCACTACCAAAATCAATACACTGATAAAAAAACATGTTCTAAAATCAAGATTTTGCTCGCAGAACAATGAATTTTGGTCGAAAAAATACGTCGAGAACATAAAATTCTTAAATTTAGCAAACACATCTTGATTTTAAGAACATTTCAAATAAAATTAAGTTCTTAATTTAAGAACAACTAGTCTTAAATTTTCAAGCCAAAAACTAAAAAATACGCAGGTTTTTTAAACTTTAAGCTTATTTTTTTGGAAAATTATACTTTGTTTTGGATTTATTTTATGTTTATAAATATTCCGATTATATGATTTTCCTTGGCTAAGTTCTTAATTTAAGACCAAACAGCCTTAAAATCTGAAACCAAAAATTAAAAAATAAAGCAGGTGTTTTAAACTTTAATCTTATTTTTTTTAACCTATACTTTTTTTGGATTTATTTTTTTTATAAATATTCCGATTATATGTTTTTTCCTTGGGAAGAGTGGGATTCGATCCCTCGCTTGTTATCAACTTGTTATCGATGCCATTATTGTCTTCATATTATATATGACATATTTATATTTTCTTATCAATTTAAGATTTTTAATTCTTATATTAAGAACTGCGAATTTTTAGTTTAATATTTTTAGTTTTATTAATTTGGTCTTAAAATGGTCTTATTTTAAGAACAAAATATTTAAGATGAATGTTCTTGATTTTAGGAGTTGATCTTTTTCTTCAGTGTATCTGTAATTGGTCAATAGTACTAGCAAAATCATGCGTTCAAGGACACGCCACCGCCGCGTTACACTTTCGGCCGGGCCAAAATCTCATTCACAAGTTGCAGTCGCATTTTGGGCAAGACATTGGCATTTAAAACGGCTAACAACAAACGACAAAACAACAACAAACGCATTAAAAAACGAACGTTTCAAGTCGAAGTCGAAGTCGAATTTGAAGCGTTGGCCGCGTGCGAATGTAATTTACAAAATTGACAGATAGATTTACAGACGCACAAAGATACAGATAAAAAGATACAAACAGCACACACACTGAAAAAAAATTAACAACTTTTAAAATCAAGAAACATTCATATTAAATATTTTGTTCTTAAAATAAGACAATTTTAAGACCAAATTAATAAAACTAAGAATATTAATCTAAGAATTCGCTGTTCTTAATATAAGAATTAAAAATCTTAAATTGTTAAGAAAAATATAAATATGGCACCGTGGCGATCTATTTAGAGATGCCGCTTCAGTTTGGTAATATAACAAGTCGAGGGATCGAATCCCACTCTTGTCAAGGAAAAAACATATAATCGAACTATTTATAAATAAATAGATTCAAAAAAAGTATAAGTATCAAAAAAAAAATTAGTTTTAAGTTTAAAACAGCTGCCTTATTTTTTTATTTTTAGTTAGAGAACTTAAGACTGTTTGGTCTTAAATTAAGAAATTAGCCAAGGAAAAAACATATAATCGGAATATTTATTAAAAAAAATAAATTCAAAAAAGTTTAAATATCAAAAAATAAAAAAATAAGTTTAAAGTTTAAAATAGCTGCCTTATTTTTTTTATTTTTGTTTTGAGAATTTAAGACTGTTTGGTCTTAAATTAAGAACTTAGCCAAGGAAATAAACATATAATCGGAATATTTATAAAAAAAGTAAATCCAAAACAAAGTATAATCAATAAAAAAAATAAATAAATTTAAAGTTTAAAACAGCTGCCTTATTTTTATATTTTTGGCTTGAGAATTTGAGACTGTTTGGTCTTAAATTAAGAAATTATTCTTATTTGAACTGTTCTTAAAATCAAGATGTGTTTTCTAAATTTAAGAATTTTATGCTCTCGTCGCATTTTATCGACCAAAATTCTTAGTTCTGAGACCAAAATCTGATTTTAGAACATGTTTTTTGATCAGTGCAGCTACAGATACATTTACACAGCTACAGATACAAATACAGATACAGATACAAATACAAACTCTGGTCTCTGATCATGATCATTAGCGCTGCACACGCTGCGTATGAGTAACGCACAATGTTTGTGAATACAAAATGCGAATGCGAATGATGTGAATGTGAATGTGAATAATAAATGCGCACTCGCTTTGAAAAGCGTCTGCGTCGGCAATTAACATTAATCAACACGCAAAATATGCAATTAGATTATTATGCGTTTAATTACGTTATGCTTTTGATGTTGTTCGTCTTGTTGTTTTTGTTGTCGTTCGCGTTGTTCTCGTTGTTGTTTTTTTGCGAATTTCAAATTTTAAACACTTGAAATTTGAATTGATGACAACTCTATGGGCATAATAGAGACTTATAGCTGACATTTGGATCATATCTAACTCAGCAATTATTATAACAAGTATTTTTAGCTGAGAGCTTTGAGTGTATAAAATTATTAGAATTATTATAGAATTATTGATTATATATTATTATTGATTAACAGCAAAATCAAGGCAGCAAATTTTAATGTAATATGTAGATTACATTAAATTTAAATTGATTACAAATTGAAATCAATAATTGTAATTTAACGTATTTTTAGCTAAATATCATAAAATTTTAAGTATTATTATAAAATTATTGGCAAATTATTATTATTGATTAATAGCAAAATCATGGCAGCAAATTTTAATTATTTTAAATTTAAAACAAAATAAATTATTAATATTTTTCTATTGTTTTCCTATTTTTTCTTATTTCTTAAACCTTTTAAATACTTTTTTATTAAAAAAATCCCAAACATTTTAAAGGATTTAAATTAGGATAATGATTTTATTTTAATTTATCTACTGTTTCAAAAAAGAACTATTGAAAAAAAATTATTATTGATTAACATTTAAATCAAGGCAACAAATTTTAATTAATTTAATTTTAATACAAAAAAATGATTTAATTTCTTTAATTGTTTTCCTATTTCTTCTTATTTTTAAGTCATTTGAATTATTTTTTATTGTATAAATCCCTAACATTTTAAAGAATCTTACTTAGGATAATGATTTTATTATAATTTGTATACCTTTTTTAAAATCCGGCTCTAATAAAATTACAGCTAGTAATATATATATAAAAAAAAGTATTTATATATTACATATTTCAAAGTATCAAACCTAAGACAATGATTTATGTAATTACAACAAATAATTTTTTGTTTTTTTAGTAATTGTCACGATTTACTAAGAGATGAAATTAAGGTTTATTATTATTATTTAATCTAATCTTTTTTTAATGATTTAAGGAAGTTCAAATATACAAATATATAAAAAATGCTGCTCAAAATGAAACGCATTTAAATTAAACGAACTTTAACGTTAATATGATAACTAATAATACTTCACGATATGTGAGATATCACGATAAGCTGTCAAAAACAGACGTGTGCACCTGAGAAATGAGTTTTGTTTTTTGAGGAACATCTCTGAATGTATCTTTTACCGAGTTTTTCCACACTTTCGCCAATTGGTAAGAGATTCGTTACGATTGCCCAATGCAATCGACAGGTGAAAGATACGAATAGTCACGAGTCACGAGTCATTGTTATTGTTATTGTTGTTGTTGTTTTGGGTTATGAAAACCGAGCAATATTTCAACGATTAGTTGCACTTGCAGTGGCAGCTGTTGTTGCATTCACATAGATACAAAAAAAAAAACCTACATATGACGTGTGCCACGAGAGTGTGGTTAAATGCAGTTGGCCATTTGGTCATTTGGTCATTTGGCCATTTGGTCATTTGGGTTAACTGAACTCGATCCGTGACCAGACAATGTGACGACAATTGGCTCGAGGTTCGAGCTTTGAAATGACGACGATTCCCTTTTCCCAATTGCTGGTCAATGAAGCGTAACAATTGGAAAACGTGACAATTAACAATTATTTAAAGCCAACACATACTCTATAAACAATACTCTTACCTACAAATACAACTGAAAACATCTGGAATTTTGAATTGCAGTGAAATTGTCATATTTAGTTCTATTAGTCATTTAAAAAAATAATTTCCAAGAAAAAACGTGGATTTAATTGAACCTCAACCTATTTATTCAATAGTTCTGCATTAAAAAATTTAAGGATACATTTAAGATAGTTAAAATAATAATCCTACTACTTTTCTCTTTTTAAAATACAATATTTTTTACTGATACATATTCCCAATTTCATATTCTCGACTCCCTGTTAACATGGTCAACATTGGGATTTCTTTGCTGAATTCACTGCTGATTTCACTAGTGAATTCACTGCTGATTTCATTGCTGAATTCACTGCTGATTTCTTTGCTGAATTCACTGCTTATTTCATTGCTGAATTCACTGCTGATTTCTTTGCTGAATTCACTGCTGATTTCATTGCTGAATTCACTGCTGATTTCACTAGTGAATTCACTGCTGATTTCATTGCTGAATTCACTGCTGATTTCACTAGTGAATTCACTGCTGATTTCATTGGTGAATTCACTGCTGATTTCATTTGTGAATTCACAGCTGATTTCATTGCTGAATTCACTGCTGAATTCACTGCTGATTTCATTGCTAAATTCACTGCTGATTTCATTGATGAATTCACTGCTGATTTCACTAGTGAATTCACTGCTGATTTCATTGCTGAATTCACTGCTGATTTCATTATGTGACTCTGTTAAAACGTCAACATGATGTCAACACTTTGAACGGCTTTTTAACTGTCCAACGACTCGGTAATTGAATATTATGGCAGAGGGTCGATTGGGCTATAACAAAATGGACAGAACAATGATGTTGAACTGTCTGGCAAGCATTTTAACACCAACTTTTAACTTTGACATACACATGAGAACATTGACCTTACAACGGACTCTACATTTTATAGTTTCTAATAAAAAAAATCAGTTTTTTTTTAATATTTTAGTTGTAGGTACGAGTTGAAAACTTGGCAAGCATAAAATGTAGAGACTGTTTAACTGTCTGTCTGTCCCACTGTCCAACTGTTGCTGTCTCTTTCGCGCTTGGTCTGTCAGGTTTATCCATGAAAGATATAGAGATATCGATCGCTTAGATCGAGGCTTACGCATGCGCAACTTTGGCGCACAAATGTCTACGTTGTTGACCAAGTTGTTGTTGTTGTTAGTGTTGTTAGTATTCTTGTTGTTGTTGTGCGACATTTGCGCTTAAATCATATTTTATAGCTTTTTGTTAAATTGAATGTTAACTTGTTTGTTTCGTTCTGCTTTTCTGCAGTTCTTGGTGATTGTTGCTGTTGAACGTTTCAAGTTCGCTTTAAGCCAACGCACAGTGGGCAAAAAGTACGATATTTTGACATATTTATATATTTTTTAATTATTTGATTATTTATTTTACTTATTTATAAAATAAACGCCGACTAAAAGCTGTTGACAGGTAGAAAAAATACTCAATTAAATTTTTAAAAAAAGTTATAAAACGAAAATGACAAATTTAAAATTATTTTATAAAAAATTTTAATTCATAACTGAAAATGTAGAACAAAATTTAAGTTTATGTTTTGGTTTTTCTTTAAATCTTAATACAAGTTAGAATTAATAGTAAGCTTTCCAATTGCTTTTCCAGAACCGTTTGGGAAGGGAGTGTAAACTTGATTTAATTAAAAAACAAAATAATAAAAATTTTACAAAATACAATTAATGCCATTAAAAATTCTGATTTTTTTTTTAAATATTACTAAACTTTTAAAAAAAATAATATTAATTTCTACTTTTGTCTAAAATGCAAAATTTCAAGTTTCCTGATTATATTTTAAATATATAGAGAAAAATTAATAAATTAAAACTTAAATAAAATTATAAAAAATTTTAATTCATAACAGAAAAAATACAAAAATTTAATTTAAATTTTTTCTTTAGAAACAGTACTTTCTTCCCACTGTGCAATGGCCTAAACCAAATTGTTGAGCTGACTTTGCCATTTTCGCTGATTTCGGGCCGTTTGATTTTTTTTTAAACTTTTGTGAATGGCGCACGCACAATTTTATTACCAATGTTGTTGTTGTTGTTTTAGTTGTTGTTGTTGTAGTTGTTGTTGATTTGGGCTTTTATTGATCTTGCATGTTGCACCTTGATTGCCGCTGGAGGTTCTATCGACTTTGACTACATTTTGAGATAAGATTGAATTATTCACATTGGCCTTTTGAATAAGTATTCGTTGTATTCATGGCTCATCTGCTTGAATATTATATTGAATATGTTCTGTGAATCGTTTGAATAGCCATTAATCAAATGTGGCCAAACCCATAATTGCAACTGATTTGAAAAAACTGATTCAACTGCCGGCACTCACAATTTATGAGTATTTTTTGGTTGGCATTCATTCATTTCATTCACTTTGGCCCGCATCAAAAAATCAAATTGTTGGGATTTTCCCCACGTTTCTTATGGAAAGATAATAATCAAAAAGTGCAGGTTGTTTTTGTAGCTATTACTATGCAATTGTTATTTGCATTTTCTTTTTGTGCCACTTCCTTTTGGCCAACTGTCAAGCACATGAAACGTGGCTAATGCAAATTGCATACAAATGTCACATTTGTTTTTTTTTTTTGTAGAAGGTGGAAAATAAAGGAAAGAGTTGGAGAAGAAAGAGAGAGATAAAGTGGAAAAAAAGGGAAAGTGGAGAGCTCAAAAAAAATAATTCATATTTAATATTATTATAAATTTTTTTTAATTATTTAAAATAAGTTTTAGGTGATTATTTAATTGTATTTCATTGTATTTCCATTTACTTGAAATAATGAAAAGAGTTGAAGAAGAAAGAGAGAGGTAAAGAGGAAAAAAAGGGAAAATGGAGAGCTCAAAAAAATATAATTAAAATATATTAATATTATTTAATTACTAAAAATTTTAATTAATTAATCACAATTTACTTCACAATGACTTTATTATATTTCTTTGTATTTTATTAGGTTTCAATTTTCTTGTCATTTATGTAATGATAATTTATAAGTTGTATAATTTGTAGTGTTAGGATGCTGAATAAATAAATAAATAAATAAAATATATGGAAAATAAAGAAAACAGTTGAAGAAAAAAGACAGAGAGGTAAAGAGGAAAAAAGGGAAAGTGGAGAGTTCAAAAAAATTTAATTCAAATATAATATTATTTAATTACTATACATTTTATTTAATTAATCACAATTAGTTTTAGGTAATTATTTAAATCTCTTTTACTTTATTATATTTCTTTTTATTTTATAAGGCCTCAACTTTCTTGTCAGTTATGTTGCAATTGTGACTAGCACAATAATTTATAAGTTGTATAATAATGTTTTCCGGTTACTGGAATGGTCCAGCGTAATTTCGATTTTATTATAATTTGACCTCATATAAATTTGGTTTGAAAATTTCGATTATTTTGATTTTACTGATTTTTAATAACTTTGAACTGTCATAACTTTGTCAAAATTTAATCAATTTTTATGAGCAATGTAAATTTGTGCATGATTTTACATCTAAATTCGTTCTGCATTTAAATTTTGTTCATTTTCCAAATTTGGAAAATTTCGAAATTTTTAAAAAATTTACAGTGTTACCCCTTATCATTTTTCGAAAAACTTCGAAATTTTCGAATTTTTAAAATGAACAAAATTTAAATGCAGAACGATTTAAGAGGTAAAATCATGCTCAAATTTACATTCCTTATGGAAATTGATTGAGTTTTGACAAAGTTATGGCAGTTCAAAGTTATCAAAGTTGCTCAGAAATTAACCCTAATAAATGAATCGGTTACTAAACGGTTATTTCGGCTTAAAGAGTTTCGGTTTATGGGTTTCGGTAGAGCGGAAAAAACGGTTTCTGTTGCGGTTACAAATTTCAATCGGTTAAAGGATACGGGTTCGGTTAAGGTTTTAATTCCTGGTTTTTAGCATTTAAGTGTTTTTTTTTAATTTAAGAAAATGTGTAGCTAATTTTAAATGCCAAAAATCAGCTTCAGTTTCAAGTATTGTTTCATTATTTAATTTAATAATAATAATAATTTAATTCTGTATAATTTAGTTGAATAAATGAGTCATATCGAATTGCATTCTCACGCATTCAGCTTGGAGTTAATGATGTTCAGTTCTGCGTGCCCCATTGAGTGGCATGCAACAAATTTGATTAATACGAAGCCGATGCCGATGCTGACTCAAGTGTGCAATTAAAAAGTGCGCACAAAACCAAACAAAAAACGCGTTAACAAACTGCGATCTCAGATCGATCTGGCCAAGAGAGCTGACTCAGCCAACAAAAGCTTCAAGTGTTTTGTGATTTTTTTTGCCTGATCTTGATGATGAAAAACCGCAACATAATTTCGAAAAAAAATACAAAAATAAAATACGAGATACGAAATTGCAATGCGTGCGTAACTCAAATGTCAAGTTGCCACAACATCAACGGGCGTATCTCAAAGATTGCATGTATCTTAAATCTCGCTTTGGCCTAAACTTGCTCTTAACGTGGCTGTAATTAGCGCTGTGGAGCAGCAAAATGGCCTGCAACATATGGCCTGTAATCCCCTACCTCCCCTCCCCCCTTTCCCCATGAAATAACCTGCAGTTGGTGCATTTATTAATTAAACGCGAAATGTGAAACGCAGACACCCGACATTGGCCATGTTTATGTTTGCACTTGAAGCTAAGAGCCAAATTCAAATCAAAATACAAAACCAATTCGAAGTCTAAATTCAAAAATAAAAATAAATGAAACAAATAAGAAAAAATAAGAACGTTACAGTCGAGCTGATCGACTGTTAAATGCCCAGTATTCAATTTCTAGCAGAAGTAACAATCAATCATTATAAAAAGTATAAATAGATTTAGAAAAAAAAAATTAAATATTTAAATATAAAAGTGCAAAAAAAGTGTAACAATTTAAAAGCCGAATTATTTTTTTCCTTAGAAAATTAAAAGATGTATCAAAAAAATAAAGAAGAAAAGAAAAAGCTACTAAAATATATCTTAAGACTTATTTTGATTATAAAAATTACTTTGACCTCTTATTTTTCAATTTTTAAAATAATTATTAAATTTTTATTTTTATTTAAAAATCATATCTTTTCAACGTTATATAATATCTCATGAAAGGTATTGAGCATCATGAATGTTTTTAGATTTTGTAAATACACTTCTTGGTTGAAAAGATATTCACATTAAATTTTTATAATAAAAAATAAAAATTAATTAATTATTAATAAAATAAAATTAATTAATTTTTAATTTTTGTATTAAAAATTGAAAAATAATTTGTATTTTGTAATTTTTACTATTTTCTGTTATTTTCTTAGAAATAAACAACATATAAAAATTGTAAAAATAAAAAGTATATCAAAAATTTTGAATAATAAAAAAGCAATTTAAAAAAATATTAAATGTTATTGACATTTGCAATTTTGCAACATTTGAAGCGTCTCCTGCATCGGCAGTTAAGGAATTAAACCTTTAAAAACTATATCTGAAAACTGATATAACTGGTTTATATATTTATAAACCGATCTAAATGAAATTTTCAACAAACTTTAATAAAATAGTAATTAATTCGTACGCCAAATTTCAAAACTGTAGTTTGAAAATTCCCTAAGTTATGAGATTTCTTAACATTTGCGCGGGTTGGAAAAATTCTAAAACAAAGCCGATTTAAGTTTTAAAAATATACTTTGACATCAAATTTGGTTGCTCTAATTCTCTAAGAAGTAGGTGCATTTAAGGTTATAAGGAGCATAGACTTTGTCACAAATTTATAAGCCTTTCTCCCTTTTAAAAACTGGGTTAAAAAAAAACCGAAATCCGATTCTAAAATAAGCAAATCGCCAATTGATATCGAGCTACATTGAAGCCTGCACATCGACCTTGAGCTCAGGCCGCGAATGCGTTTTCATTCATAAGACAAGTGTGAGTGCGAGTGTGAATATGTGTATGAGTGTGAGTATGAATATGAGTATACTCACTCTATGTTTGAGTGGCAATTTTGTTTTTATTTCAATTCTAAGTGAACTTTGATGGCACTTGAGTTACGATGACTCAACAGAACTATGGGAATCTTTTTTTTTACTTTTACTTTCGATCTGCAGTTGGCAATTGAATTCAGCTTTGACTTTAAGTTTTGGCTCTAACTGTGGCTTTGTTTTTGTCTTTGTTTTTGGCTGTAAGTTTAGTGCGTCTCCATGTCAGACAAATTGCTTGTATCCGTTGGCAGCTCACTGACACTTCGACTTTAACTTTAACTTTGACTGCATTTAAGACTGACTATTGCATAATGGCCAAAATGCAGACTTCATGCCAAAAGGGTAAAAAAAAAACATTACCCAACCCAGAAACGCAAATCACTTGCCAAATTACAAGTAACAAATGGAGATGAAGTCAAGTGTCAACTTGGCATTTAACATAAAGTATTTCACATGTGAAACTCGGGAAAAAGGGCTAAGAATATTATAAAAATTCATTTTAAAAAATTATGCTGATTTAAAATTAAATATTCCTTAATTTCTGACTGGACTTTGTCTTATTATTTCAAATGTAAGATTTTATTTAAACGAAAAGTTTGATTAAATTGTTAACTCAGATCTGAGTTAAGTAGGAATCACGGATATTATTGAGTTTTTCCCAATCCTTGCAACAATTATTAATTTTTATACTCCAAACTTAACATATTTTTCGCTTTAGTTTTTAATTTAAATTTATTATTAATTGAATTTGATTTAATTGTTAACATTTAATACAATTGTTATTTAATTTGTATTTTAACTTTTTTAACACTTAACTTTCCTTTTGCCGACTGTTCTTAGTCGTGAATAATTAAATAAATAAAATAAATAATCTTTAAAAGAAAATATATGCTAAAAACAACACACTCAATTTAATAAAGAACCATTAATTATTTTTTTCGTAAAACTAAACACTTTTATTTGTAAATAAATTGAAAACAAAAATCGCAGCCACATTAGTTAATTAAATATTCCGAATTGCCAAAGAAATGTATTCCCGATTTGTTATTAAGTAAAGTATATTTTATAATTAGATATATTTATTTATTTAAAGTCAACTCAGAACAATAAACCAAAAGTAATTAAAATTTTAATGTATGAAATTAATTCTTACCTAACAAGTTAATAAAAGATTTTAATGTGAACTGAACTTGATATGCAGCTATAAATTATATTTAATTTAATTTAATTGAACTGAACTTGATATGCAGCTATAAATTATATTTTATTTTAATGATCCGTTCACACTTAAGATTTAATTAAATAGATAGCAAATTAACAAATTGGGCAATTTCTTTAAAATATTTGTTGACAATTGAATTGCAATTTAAAAAATTAAATTCTTTCTCTACTTTTTTTAGGGTCTTGGCCACATCAGCGGCTGTCACATCAATCCGGCTGTCACCATCGGTTTCCTGATCGTTGGCGAGATGAGCATCCTCAAGTCGGCCTTCTATATCATCGTCCAATGTGTGGGCGCCATTGCAGGAGCTGCTGTCATCCGGGCAGCCACCAGTGGAATAATCACAGCTAAATTGGGCGTCTCTTCGTTTGATGCCACATTGGATGTGGGTCAGGTGGTGTTGATCGAGGCATTGATCACCTTCATTCTCGTCTTCGTGGTCAAGGCTGTGTCTGATCCAGGTCGTCAGGATATCAAGGGATCAGCTCCTCTGGCTGTTGGTCTTTCCATTGCCGCTGGACATTTGTGTGCGGTATGTGATACTAATCAACTTTAAATATTAAATTATTTTTTTTTTTTTGGTTTTTTAATGGGTTTCTCTTCAATTCTAAAATCGAACTTTGAAAAATCTTAAAATTGAATACCTCCATCTAATCAGAATATTAATTTTAAAAATTGTTAACTTTAAATTAAAAATTTTTAATGTATGTTTTTATCTTAAAACAAAATATATATTGGAGTTTTCAATGCTAGATTAATATTTGAAAGATATTTGAACCTAGATTTTAATTTTTAAATATTATATTTTAAATTAACACATTCTTAGTATGTTTTTTTTTTGCATATTTATCAACTTCAACTACAACATAATTTATCTCACATGTTTTCCTTCACTCCTGGCCAAATCTCTTAAATCTAAATATAAAATTTTATTTTGAATGTTATACTTTAAATTATAAATTTGAAATCTATTTTATTTCTTACAATTTCTTCAAATTTTATTAACACTTACATATATTAAATCTTCTTGTTGACTGATCAAAGTTGATAATGATTAAAAAATAAATACATTTTTTGTTGTAATGTAAATTAGAATTCTTAAATGAAATTTTTTAAAATATTTATATTAAAAAAAATCGTTTAAGAACTTCAATTAAGATTTCAATATTACTTATTAATATTAGTAATATTAATATTATTTTTTTTACTTAGCTCACTTCTCGTTATTGAAAATAATTAAATAAATATATGTATAATTCTTTGATTGTAGATCAAGCTCAGCGGTGCCAGCATGAATCCGGCTCGCTCCTTTGGACCTGCTGTTGTACAGGGTATTTGGACCGATCATTGGGTCTACTGGGTGGGTCCCTTTGCTGGTGCAATTCTCGCCGCTCTCATCTACAAGTTCATCTTCAAGGTGCGCAAGGGCGATGATGAGGCCAATTCTTATGATTTTTAAGCAACGAATATGATTCCTTAATCCACTATCTCCTCTTGGGGATTTCAAAAACTTGTTGTTGTGTGTTTGTGTCTATTGTATGCAGATGTTTCACATTCACATTTGTATTCGTCTCATCCACAAATCGCATTCGTTTGGAACGAGCCCACAATTCACTTAGATTTGCCAAGCGAAAGCCGCACAATTTAAATTGTACAATTTTTATTTGTTAAAAAATAAAATAAATTGTCGCTTTGTTTTAGTCGTATTAACATCAAAAAAATATTCAATATATTCTATATTTTTATGCTTAAGCTAAATATAATTCGCATTATAATTAAACGAAATTGTATCTCGAAATGTAATTACAATGAAAAATGCAATTTACGAAACAGAATTCCCAATTATTTGTTAAAATTGTTATTATAATATCTATCAATTTATTATTGAGCACAAATAAAACTATTTCATAAATGACAAATTCTATGTGTAATAAAAAACTATGAAAATATATGATATTGCAGTTTTATTTTTAAATTTGGCGGCAAATAACTTAGACAAACAGTGTTGTAAAGTGCTGTTAGGCAATCAATCGAGTTATCGATATCGTGTTTCTCATCGAAAGTGTTGTAAAATTAGAAATTTACTTCCGTTCGATAATTTTAAATCTTTGGCGCGCACACACACTTTGAAATGGTTTTAAATAAAATATTTATTTTTATTGATGTAAATGCGTATCTAGACGAGATTTACAACAGTATTTATAATAGATTCCATCATTTACACTTTTATAGGAATGTTAGCTTATCTAAAACTACAACTCGATCATTCCACATATACAAACAACGAGAAAAATAATAAAATTAAAAACAATAGCAAAACTATTTCACAAATTAAATACGTTAGTTAATACACACTTTGAAAGTTGTATATCTTAAATGTAACACAATTGTCTGTATGTAAGATATATAAGGAAACAAAGTTATTATTATCTGAGGTTACTGAGCGTTCAATATAAGACTCATTAACGATAATATAAATAGCACATTCTATGCATTCAATTTTTTTGTTTTGTTTTTTGTTTTTTATACATAAAATGTATGTACGTGCACAGAACAGCAATCACTTGGCCTCCCTCTTTTGGGTTCCATAATACATAATATACTATATAGTAGTATATAGATTCCTAAACCAATAAGCAAAGCTATGGGCTGCCATTTACAATAACAGTAATTACAATTACGCCCTAAAGAATCTTACAACTCGTACAATATATTGTCGGCAAATCGGGCACTCGGGTAGCACTTTTCCACAATTGGTGCATGTCGCCATATGGCCGCATTCCAAGAATACGCACTCGATCGGCGCATCCATGCATATCTTACAAAGCTCATCAGTGGCAAGTTTCTCAACAGCTGCAAAGGAAACGAGAATTAGAATTGAATTTTATTTAATAAAGTAATTGAAGATCTACCTGGCGCAGTGCGCATTGTTTTCCATAGTCTTTCCACACGATCGAGCAGTTCCTGCTTCTCACAACATCCTTTGTAGTCAACACGATGCAACATCAGTACCTCCTTCAATTGTTTCACCGTTAAGTTTTCCAAGTCTTTTCTGTAATTGGAATGAATTTAAATGAATATAAATGATTATATACAAATAATTCAAGTGTCACTCACAGGTCCTCAAAGTCTTCCAAGTTGATGAAGCGTGAATCGATGCCGTTGGCGGGTTCAAAGCCAAGCGGCGCTGCATACACATGAATCCCCTCATCGTCATCCCAGTGGGCATCATTGTCGTCCTGCGTGGGCGAGAACTCAATGGTCGGTGTGATGGGCATGCCAGAACCACCGCCAGCTGCAATGCTCCCCGCATCGCCACCGCTGAGTGGTGAAACCACATGACTGTCCGCTTCGGAGCAGTCTATAGATTTGGTGCGCTGCTCCAGATACGTGAGGAACTCTTGCAACTCTCGTTTAATGTCCTCCTCAGACATTTGCGAGTTCTCCAAATGTCGACGCATCTTCTCCACATGCCGGCGTATATTTGTTTTGTTCTTGCCACAACGCTGACAGCTACTCGAGGCTGTTCCCGATCCCGGACCCGTTCCCGTTCCCGGTTCTGGCTGTTCCCTCAATGTGCTTAAAGCTGGTCCATTTGTCGCCACTGGCGATTCATCATCGCTGGAATGATGACGACGATTCAGGTAGCCATCGGAGCGTCGCCGGGTCACTTTCTTGACCCGCAGTGGCAACTGTGGCACCGTCACCGTGCGCTGCTCAATGTTTGGCGTCTCTCCGGGCTCATGGCGCAGCGTCACCTCCAGAATCTCCTCTGTAGCTGCACCAACGGACTGTGGATTCAACTGACTGCTGCTGCTTGGAGCTACAGTCTGCTCCAAGATCTGCCATTGATCCAAATTGCTGCTGTTTGTATCTGTAGCTGCTTTACTCTCATCTGAGATGCCGCCAATGGCGCCCAGTTCCTCGAAACTGGACTGCGATGAGTCAGCACCACATGCATCCACTTTGGAGCTAAGTGAACCCGGCTTGGAATAACCTGGACTGATGTTGCTTGTTGCCGCGTTGTTTGTCACAGTTCTCAGCTCCAGAGGTGGCCTGTTCAGACTTTCCTGGCCAGTACTCTGCTCGCTGTTTTTGTTGGAAGTGCGCTCACTAAATGTGTTCATAATTTCATCATCCGAGCACTCGCACTCGGAGTTATCATTATCATTATGATTATGATTATTTGGCCTGACAGCTAATGTAGCTGGCACTGTTGCTGATCTGCGCTCCTCTGTGGCCGTGGGCGATGTGCTTGTGTGCGTGGATGAGCTTGAGGGACTGACATGTACATGGGCCACCTCCGTGGAGTTGCTTCTGGGTGTTGTCGGTGTCCGCACATGCACTGAACTCGCGTACGTTGGAATCTCGCGTGTGGAGACACGTGGCTGCTCAAAGATGTGAGTGGGCGGTGTCGGGGCAGCACCAGGAGCAGGAGCAGGTGCACCATTGTCATGGGAGGCATGACGACTGTTCGCACGACTGTTCTCAGCTGTTGACTTTGCACTGGACTTTGTGTCGAAGGAGGCAAAGGAATCACTGATGTTGTCACTCAGATTGGTGAAAAAGTTTTGGCACGTTTGCTTCAGACTGTCCATAGGATTGGCTTGGCCACGTCCAGGACTATTATTGGATGATGGTCGTCGACCGGAATTGCGATCCGTTTGCGCCACATGAGTCAGCACCAGGCCGACCAGCTCCTCCTTCTCTGCAGGATAAAGAGAAGGTTGGAAATTGGAATTGATTACCTTCAGTTAAATACAATAACAGTGACTCACCCAGGCAGCCCTCAGTGGAAATGTGCTTCGATTGCAAGTAGAATATTAAATCCTTTGGCTTCAGTTTCAATAAATCCGTGCGCAGCAGCGGCCGCTGTGCAAATATTGCACATCGTTGGCAGCGACGCGTCGTCGTCGCCGTCAGACAATTGTTGCAATAATATCGCCTATCGATATCGATACATTCCAATTATTCAATGCAATTTGAATTGTAATTGTAATAAATATAATTACCTGCAATCACAGCAGCTGCGCTTGCGACGAAATACTGTAAATTCAACTCTACAACTCTCACAGGGCATATTGTTGTTTTTGTTGTTGTTGCTGCTACTGCTGCTGTTGTTGTTGTTGTATTATGTCCTTTCTTCGATCGACCGTTTCGTCCGTTTCTTTATCCTTGCCCTTCGCTCTCCTTGCTCTTCCTCTTCTTGCTCTACGCCCACCACAACCACCCCAGCATGGCATTTGTTTTTCAATGTCAAATAGTGAATCAATTCACTGATTCCTCAATTTGTATCTGTTGTTTGCGAATAACAAACCACGTTGCACTTCACTAATCTCGGCTGTTTGCTGGCAAATCCCATTAGATTAGTCACCAGGACAAAGAAACATTTATAACAAGTGATTTCACAAATTTTTATCAAATAAATATATGGAATAAAGTACGTGCGCAGAGTTGTCAATAGTTCGGACTAAGTTCAAGGCGTTGCCACCTGGCAGAATAAAAGTTGCCAATTCATTACATTACAGTTGACTGTTATTACATTTTCTGTTAATAACATAATTGCGAAATCGATAATAATATCGATAGGACTATCAATTTTAAATAATGGGCGCCTGAAAAAAAAACGTTACCAATAAGATTTTTTTGAAAATGATATTTTTGTATCAATTTTGTAATCTAAAATAAAACCCCTAATTTTATTTATTTACGGCGAACTTAAAACACTTGAATTGGGCCACAATTTAATTAAATAATTGTAAATTTGGAAATACATATTAAGTCATAAGTTTAGTTAATGTTTATTTAATTCACATCCACTACTTAGGGCTAAGTATGTAATTTATATGCAATTCAATAGTTAAGTGCCATAAAATGTTGCAATCTTTTCAATTTAAAATAATACATCAGTTTAATTGCTATATGTATATAATATAATATATATATATATGTATATTATACGATTTGCACACATTGAAAAAAGATGTTTGCTCTTCTACTTGATCAAGTCATTTAGTATATACACATATGGTTTCGTATGATTGAGCTTTTTGTTAAAATTCTTGTTGATAAGTCTTTAATTTATAAACAAATGCGTCCGTTGCCCTTTTTTCTGCTACGCGTTTAATGTTGTTTGCAAGGTAAATTATCATCTAGCTGATTGGCCGACTGTCTGTCTGACTGGTGCATTTGTTGTTCTTGTTTGCTGATTGTTGTGGTGACGGTGGTGGTGTTGTGGTTGTTGTGAATCATCAAAGCAGCGCCAGCACCGCATCGTAGATCTTTGACCGTTGGCCAGAACTGACTACAGTTTCAAGTTTACAGGTGAAATTCATAAACAATTAAGCGTATGCTAACAGCATTTAGATAGTTGGTTAAATTACAAATAAAAAGAGAGCAAATGAATATCGAGTTTGTTTGTTTTAAATATACAGCTTTAAATAACTATTGGCGAGTTAAACGTTGGTTGCTTGGCCCTAGACGGTTATGTGTGTTTTGGCTACTGAATCTTCAACTGCAACTGCATCTGCATCTTAAACTATGACACGCCTGATTTCACATGGCTCTGTAATGGATCGTCATTGTTGTTGTCATCATCGTGCACGGATCGTGCCACATCCAGTTTACGATTCTTTTCGTAGTCGACAAAGTCATCGAAGAGACTTGGCCACGCTTCGGTATCATCGTAATTTTCTATATCACATTGTTCGGTAAAATTGAGGTACATGTTCCATGTATCCTTGGGTATGCGGCGTATGTTCGGATGCTTTTCGAGGAAGTTTACCCAGTTTGAAAAGAGATCAGGTGATTGTACAGTGAACACAAGTTTCCACAAATCTATTGCCATTTCCAGCGACAATACGCGCTGATCCGGCTCCAAGCCAAAGCTGCAAAAGATAACAAAATAATATATATACAAATCTGTACATAATTAATAATTTAATTCCATACCGAAAGGTAAAGCGATAGAGCTGCTTAAACATTTCAGCGTCGACCTTAAGCATCTCAATTGTCTGCTCGAGTCTCAAGCGTATGCTCGCAATTGTGTCAGCCCGCATTTTGTGTAGGCCATCAATGAACTCGGTTTTGGTAAAGCGGCACATCTGTGAGGCGTCCAGGCACCAGGCAAGCACAAGTATTGCAAATTCATCCGGCTGATAGTTAAGATCATTGCACAAACGTTCAATGCCATCAGTGAGTATCATATCATCATCATCTGGATCTTTATACACATCGAATAGTTTGTTTAGCGTTTGATGTGATACCTCCATTGATTCCTTGACCGCTGCAATATGGAAAATGGAAAGAATTAAATTAATTATTTAATCAGAGAACGCAAATTAAAAGCAAGCACGCGATCAGGTGACGTGTTTACAATATATACATACATATATACATATTGTGTGGGATATTTAGCTAGATCAACAGTTGATTTATGATTATACACTTGAAGAGGGTGTTTTAATTTGAATTTAAATGTGGAATGAGATGTGGCAAACTTTATAAGTATATATATTCTTGATCAGCAGAGTCTTAGTATGGAAAACCTTGTTGTTTCTTAAGATATCCCAGCCAAACTCACAGAATGTGTATTTGGTATGGTCTTATACATTCTTAACAAATAAAACTACTATATAATACTGCTGTCATAGGAACAATCAGTCACAAATTGAATACAGCGCTCTGCAAGCGTATTAAATGCTTTCTAACTAGTTTTTAGCATAATTTTATACTTTTCTATACACACCAGTTGTTATAATTTCGCTCATGGTGGGCGCACTGCCATTAAGCAAGCCTAAGGACTTAAAACTATTACGCTTAGTATCACAATTGTTTGCTGGCTTGAGTGGAGTTCGATTCGAGAGCAATTCATCGGTTTCTGCAGCACAACAAGAGAAAGTAAGAATTAATATATATATATACATATATATGTTATTTTGGGGTATAACTCACCTCGTGGCCTGTCGTAAATGGCGCAACGTTCATTTGAATTTGGTCCAACAATATCGTAGCAGTTGACAATGCTGGTGGCCGCTTGGCAGCTGCTGCTGTTGGCGTTGACGTTGTTTGTTGTTGTATGCAATGCGTTGTTTGGTGATGAGGAGGAGCTTGTTGGCAACGTTGGTGCGGCAGACGACGACTGGAAGCATTTCAGGCAATTGCCCATAGTGCGTTACACGCGCTCTCCACAGCGGACCCTTGGGTTCAAATATTTTCTTGGCTCTGCTTCTCTCAATATAAGTGTGTCACAGTATGTGTGTGTGCCTGTATGTGTGTGTGTTGACACTTGTTTCTGATTT
Source organism: Drosophila kuntzei (assembly GCA_035042165.1). Lineage (NCBI taxonomy): Eukaryota > Metazoa > Arthropoda > Insecta > Diptera > Drosophilidae > Drosophila > Drosophila kuntzei. The sequence continues at coordinate 2,614,195 of JAWNLU010000634.1, read as the reverse complement.
ACAGTGAGAGGTATCGGTATCGGTATCGTTATCGGAATTGGTTTTGTTATTGATATTGATAATGGTTAATGCTAAATTAGCTGACTACTATGGTCAAAGAAAAAATCCGAGTCTATTTGATTATTATTATTATTAATAATTACGAAGCTAGGCGTTAGCTCGCTTTGACTTTGATTGATTGACATTGGCACTGGAATTCGCATGGAACGTTACCGAGCTGCTGCTGCTTCTGGTTCTGATGATGATAATGCACGCGGATATTGACGCACCATAGATGCATCGAACATATGGTGAAGAATTCTTTGTTGCTACTGCTATTGCTGTTGTTATTTTGATACCACCTCCTACGCAAACTCATGTGTATTTGTATATCTCTGTGTATGTGCGTATACATACATATACAATTGTAGTAGTCAGCAACCAGCACAACCAACCACCACAAATGTGCGTGAATTCGTCAATACGCTGCTTTTTCACATCTTATTTGAATTTTGCACTGCACTGCGTTTGTTATTCAGCATATTTTCTATATAAATTAATTGATTGTATTTTTGTTTTTGTGATTTATGTATGCCAGTCTTTTTACTGAACAATCTTTTTTTCTTGTTTCTGTTTTTTGAAAGTCGTTGCCACCTTGTTTTTTAGTAAAAAAGTTACCGTTTACTCGAACGTCTGGCAGCCTTTATTAAGTAAAAGAAACGCACAAAAGATGGCGCCACTCTTTTTTAACGTGTGGCAATCTTGAGTCCCAGAAGGCAAGGGCTGCACATTTGACGTTAATATTTAAAGTAATAGTATTTATGGATTTTTGCTTTAATTAATTATCCGCGTTATTGATAATAAATAGTTTATATAAACGAATGCATATCAAACAGAAAACAAATTGTGCAATTTTGTAAATGTAACTTGGCAACTCTAACACCAATTGCGCGCTCTCTTGCACATTCTTCGGTTCGCTCGCTCCCGGTTTTAAGCCAACTTCAATTTCAGTTACCAACAAGCACTCGACGCGGCAGAAAGCGTTTACACTCGTTAACTCAACTGATCGCAGAAAAGAAAAACTTCAATCTGTTATTTGTGCCAAAGAAAAGTGTCAAGTTGTTTGAAAACGCTTCGTGTTTGAACTTGGCCAAAAGCACTAACAATAACAATAACAAGATACATATTTGCATGTGTAGTTAATGGTCGAGTGCCTCGAAACGAAATTCATACATTGGTGGTTTTTGGGCAAATAAACAAGGTTGACTGAACTTCTTGCTAGGTATGTACAGCTGAATGTAAATATGTATGTTTGTAAGTAATTTCTTGGGCCAAGTTTATGTGACCGTCTGCATGTGTGTGTGTGCATGCAGTACACGTATGTATGCATGTATGAGTGAGCATGAACTCCAACCGGAACGTGGTCCAAGCTTTTCCTTTTCACTTCACTGAAAGTGTCATGTACACGCGAATCTTCTACAAAGTTTACACGACGGCTTAAGTCGCTTTAAATGAAATCCAGATAATGTACACTGTATTATAACTTACTTACTTTTGAAAACTAACGTTTTTTTAAGACAGTCATAACGCCTTTTAAAAAATTTTTTAAAAATAATAATAATAAGATATAGTAATAAATAAGAACATCATAAGCGGACAATGAAAAGACAGTACTAAATAAAAAATATAGTGTCAAAAATATTGTAATATTAAGTCAAGTTTAACTGCCTTGTAAACTTGATACTATTTATTAAATTGCAGCGTGTGAATCTTGTATCTTCAGTTAAGCCGAATTTATGTTGAGCTTGTTTGTATTCTTTTTACATATGATTGTTAGCACAATTTAAACCAGTTCTTTAACTGTCTTTAAAGATGAAACAACATGAAACTTGTTAACTATACATTGATTGAGCCATATCAGACATTTTCTTGGGTATATGAATGATGCTGTCAAAATAAGATGTCAACTCACTGACCTCAGTAGACTCACTCTCTCTGAATAATACTTCCGTTTCTATAACTCTATCACATTCAGTTATCAAATCACTTAAGCTGTATGTTGGCCTTAATGTCGCCTTCTTTGGTCCAATTACTTTTAGCCATGAAGCTTCATTCTGCATTTCTTTCAAGTTGCATTTTAGCCAGTCTTTGCCCTTTGACTTTGTCATATTTTTTAGATGTTGTAAAATAGGTTTTCTTATTAGCATCTTCTTCGGATTTGATATCTTCTTTACTCCTTCGCCTTCCTTCTGCCAGAGACGTAGATCAGTGGGTTTATAGCATACGTAAAACGGATTCTCTTCGATGCTTGTATAGATCTCTTGGGAATCCGTGAATTTGTTAATGTTCAGTTTTGATGATAATACTTCCAAACGGTTAAGCGTCGAGGCCAGTTCCTGATCGATGTCCTTGGTCATGTTTAGTATTAGGTATTATATTTGTATATCGTAGTAAAATATATATTGTGAATGATGTCAGTCCTGGAATATAATAGAAAGTATATACTAGTTGACAATAGAGTTTAAATGGGTTACTTTAAAATACGTTACGTTAAAATATGATAGATTTTAGTTTTTATAAATAAGTTTTAACATATGTAGTAAAAGTTATATTTATCATTTAGGTATCAGAAAAAGTCGATTTTCTTACCCATTTATATAGATCGTATTATGGTCATTTTGTAATTTGTCTTTACTCCGATTTTCAGGTATTTCCGCATTGCCCATCACAATTTATAGTCTATGGAAATAACTAGGAGATAAGAAAACGGTGAAAATGTCTTCAGATCGATTTCACAAGTGAGTTTCGAACATGCAATTAATAATGCTATTCTCGCTCTGTAGTATCTTATCAGTTCCGTCATATTTGCTACTTTATGTCATGCACAAGTTTCATTAATTGTGATTCCCTCCCGTTCACCCGCTAGGGCTGCCAAAGATGGACTCCTCGATGTGCTTAAGGAGGCGACACGCAGGGATGCAAATGCCAAGGATGATGACTCAATGACTCCCGTGATGTGGGCAGCATTCGAGGGAAGACTGGACGCACTACGTTTACTATGTGGCAGAGGGTTAGTTTTAACTTATCTATAAACTGATGTATACTATAATTACCTTTATCTTTTATGGATTACAGCGGTGATCCCGACAAATGCGATCAGTTTGGCAATACAGCTCTTCATTTGGCCGCAGCCAAGGGACATTTGCATTGCGTCGATTTCCTCATCAAGTTCGGTGTCAATATTTATGCTCTGGACATCGATAGACATAATGCCAAGGATCTGGCGGCCATTAACAATCGGGATGAGATCTTGCGTTATCTCGATGCTGCCGCGGCCAACTTTGAAACGAATGAAAAGTAAACAAATGACTAGAGTTGCTTAAGTGTTGTAAAGTGCACCAAGTTGCTAAGCGATAACGATAGGCGATTAATCGAATCGTTATTGAAAGCAGCCAATATGGCGGTTACTATTTAAAATTTGACTTGAGTGTTGTAAAATACACAAAGTTGCTAAGCGATAACGATAGGCGATTAATCGAAACGTTATTGAAAGCAGCCAATATGGCGGTTACTATTTAAAATTAGACTTGAGTGCAATTGTAGAATAATAACTTGAATTAAATATTTAATTAAATTATTTCCACTTGCAGAAAAAAGTCAAAGGCGCTCAAGGAGTTGGCTGAAAAGGAATGCGAGAAACGCGTCAAGGAGTACATGAAACGTCAGCAGCAACAACGTCAGGAACACGGCGACTACTGCGACCTGAAGACGAGCAGTGGACAATCCTATGGCACCAGCAGCAAGTCCAGTAACATGTTGTCCACATTGAAGCAAAAGATTTGGTCCAGCCAAGGGAATCTAAATAAGACGCCGCGGGAACAGCCGGCAGTTTCAGTTCCTCAGCAGCCTTCACGAGTTGGAGCCAAGTTCAGTGACCTGGTGGGCAGTGGCAGCAGCAGCAGCGGTGGCTCCACCATCGCCAGTCGCATTGGCACCGTCCAAAAGAAGCCCTCAATGCAGCAACAGCAGGTGAAGAGTCAACATTCCAGCGCCTGTCCACATGCAACATCCGCTGCAACCGATGGAGGATTCAAAGTGCGTGAACTTGAACCGGATGGCAAAAGAACAATAACATCGTTGACGGGACTACAGAGGGATTCGGAGGTGCTCTACGTGGGCACATTTAGCTCTACAGAGGAGAGCATTGGCAAGCGTGGCAAGATCGCGGATGTCTTTGAGGTGGACGACGACAGAGAGCGAGATTCCAACAGATTAGGATACAGTACGGCTTTATCACGCTCCTTTTCCCAACCGGATATACTCGGCGATTCACAGTTGACACAGGAACTGAACGAGGAACTGGTGCTCCAAAGACCTGTTGGTCTCTTTGATCGACCCACGATGTTGGGCAGCATTGCCTTTAGACGCTCGGTGACGGCGGCTCTTAGCCAACTTCAGTTGCAGACGGATTGTGTTGATAACATGTCCAGTTCGACCATGAGAAATGCTCCTGGCCCCAACAACAACAACAACAAGTCACGTTCTGGCAGCAACAAGGCCAGATTGTATTTGAATCTTTCGGATGACTCCGACTCCGAGGGCGACGGCGATGATGTCTACAGCGAGGACGATGAGGATCAGGAGGCATCGGCAAGCGCCTTGCAACGTTTCCTCACTGTCTGGGCATTGGATGAGTATCTGCCAGTGTGAGTATTCTATTTTGAGTCCTTAAATGTTATTCCCTATACAATTTTTGAGGAATAATATGTACTAAGCAGGAATTAAAACCGTAACCGAAACCATAACCTTTAACCGGTGAAAACAGATTGAAATTTGTAACCGTAATTGAAACCGTAACCGAAAATATTTTTATCCGCTGTACCGAAACCCATAAACCGAAATTCTTTAAACCGAAATAACCGTTTAGTAACCGATTCATTTATAAGGGTTACTGAGGAACTTTGATAACTTTGAACTGCCATAACTTTTACAAAACTCAATCAATTTCCATGCGCAATGTAAATTTGGGCATGATTTTACCTCTAAATTCGTTCTGCATTTAAATTTTGTTCATTTTGAAAATTCGAAAATTTCGAAATTTTTCGAAAAATGATAAGGGGTAACACTGTAAAATTTCTAAAAAATTCGAAATTTTCCAAATTTTGAAAATGAACAAAATTTAAATGCAGAACGAATTTAGATGTAAAATCATGCTCAAATTTACATTGCCCATGAAAATTGTTTGAGTTTTGACAAAGTTATGACAGTTCGAAGTTATTAAAAATCAGTAAAATCAAAATAATCGAAATAAAATATTCGAAAATACGTAATTAGAAAATGTAAAATTGACGCGTAAAATTAGAAAGAGGTAGACAATTAATTAATTACAAAAATTACGAAAATATTAAATTACAAATATAAAAAAATATGATAAAAAGATCCCTCAAAAATTGTTTTTATATTTATCTTAAATTCCCATTTAAAGAATTTCATTCTCAAGAATTCCATTTTAGTTTTCAGAAACAAGAGATTGATCTGGAGACGCTTATGTTGTTAACGGAAGCGGATCTGAAGTCGTTGGGATTACCCTTGGGACCCTTCCGGAAGCTAACTTTTGCTATACAGGAGCGCCGGAATGCTCTGGCCAATCCCGGACCCATGGTGGACAGTAGATTGTAGTTAATATTAGAGCTTTAATCGATGTATACAACAAGAATAATACTACAAACTAATTAAGCTATTAAAAAAAGGTTAACAATTAGAGTTTTCTATCCAGCGACCTGTTGCATCATATAGAGATTGGCATAGATGCCATTGAGGGCCATGAGATGGTCATGGGTGCCCTGTTCCACCACAATGCCCTTCTTGAGGACACATATCAAATCCGCATCCCTCACGGTGCTCAATCGATGGGCAATTGTGACACAGGTGCGTCCAGCACGTGCTTCATCCAGAGCTTGTTGCACCACCTTCTCGCTCTCCAGATCCAACGCAGATGTCGCTTCGTCAAGTATGAGAATCTTGGGATTCCTTACCAGCGCTCTGGCAATGGCAATTCGTTGCTTCTGGCCACCGGATAACTGAGATGTCTTGCCCAGACGAGTGTCGTAACCCTGTGGCAAGGAGCTGACAAAGTTATGGATATTGGCCTTCTTGGCCGCCTCGATAATCTCCTGCATGGGAACATCATCTCGGAAGTTGTTGCCATACGCAATATTCTCCGCAATGGTGCGATCAAAGAGCACAGGCTCCTGGGACACCAATCCCAATTTGGAGCGTATCGTATCCAATGGGAAATCCGTGCTGGGCACACCACTCAAATTGACGGAGCCGGAGACGGGATCGTAGTACCGCAGGAGCAGTTGAATGCAAGTGGATTTACCAGAGCCGGAAGGACCCACCAGAGCCACCGTTGTGTTCTTCTTGATCGTGAGATTCAGACTGTGCAATATTGGCGTATCCTTGCGCGTTGGATACTCAAAGCACACATTCTCATAGACAATATCGCCCTCGGATTTCTGCAAGAGATTTAAGAATTTAGTAAACATGAAACTTTCGAAATGGTGTAAGAATTATGTGACTATATTTTATCTAACAAAATCAAATTATGAAATGATTAATAAATTAATTTTTTATCTCTAAATTTTAAATATTATAACAAAAATTTGTGTATTTTTGAATCCATTTAAATTTTTTAAATAAATAATATTTTTTTAAGCCCAACTCGTATTTTTTATATTAAATTTTATAATAACAATTTTGGAATTCTATGTTTTTTGTTTTGATATTTTTCATTTTTTAAGGATTGTAAAAATATTAAAAGAAGAATTATGTAACTATATTTTTATCAGTAGATTAAATAATAAATCAAATTATTTGATCTAAATTTATTAAATTACGAAATGATAAAAAGATCAATTTTTTTGAGTCATAGAATAACAATAAATTTTAGATTTTATAACAACAATTTAGGGACTTTTAAATATTATTAAATTTTTAAATAAAAAAGATTTTTTTTAAAACAAACTCGCATTTTTTTTAAATATTATAATAACAATTTAGGTATTCTAGGTATATTTTATTAAATTTTTCAGAATTTATTTTGATTTTAAATTAAAAAAATTGAAAAGTAACTTTTTATAATAAAAAATGATTGAAAAAAAAAGAAAATTAATTTTAAAATTTATTACAAATTAAATAAAATACCAAAATTTAAAAAAAAATACCAGTTATAAAAAAAGTACCCAAAATAATTGAAAATACTCACGTCTGCCGTGTTGTAGGGATTCATCGGTGGATTCGACTGAGTGGGCAATTGTTCGAATAGTTTTAGGAGACGTCCAGCCGAGATGATGGCATCGTTGACATTCGGAGCATAGGCCAAGGCCTGACCCAACATCCAGGAGCCGAAGATCAGCGCCTCGGCCACTTTGATCACATCCTCGTAGGGCAAATCATCATTGGCGATCAGCATGCCTCCATAATACAGAGACACACCATAGGCCAGGAAGGGAGCCGTCTGTCCCAGAGCGAAAACCAATCCACGGAAACGCACCTTCCGACGGCAGGCGATATCCACCTGATCAATCTGCACAGTATAACGCTCTAGGACCTGTTTCTCCAGTCCCAATCCATTGACAGTGCGAATGTTGGCGATGGCTTCCACGGCCACCTGGGAGGCATCTTCAATGGCCGCCTTTGCGGACTGAACGTTCTTGGCAATAAAGCGACCCTCCAGATACACGGACAGACAAAGGAAGGGCAATGTGATCATGGTCAAGAGCGTCTGTTGCCACGAGAAAACAAAGCCAATTAACATGCCGACGGCCAAGGTGACGACAGCCTGGAGCATGATGCCAACTCGAGCACCAGTTGCCTGTGTAAGAGATTAAAGATTAGAGTTGAGTTCAAAGTAGATGGAGAGGAGAGAAGGATATCCATTTATGAATGATCATTACTGTGATCGCTATAGGAAATATTGATACGATTTTAATTAAACTCGGTCAGGATGAGCTTGGTTCAGATATCTCAAGAAAAACTAAGTTTTCATACTAATTATTGATTTTTGAAAGATCATTTTTATTGGAGCTATATGATAGACTGTTTCGAATTAAACTAAAATTTTATCAGGATATATAAGACAATGTCAAATTCATGTCCTGTAAGTTTTGTTGAGATATCTCAAGAAACACCAAAGATTTTCATACTAATAGTTGATTTTTGAGTGATCGTTGCTATGGAAGCCATGAGAGAAAGCGATCCGACTTTAAGAAAATTTGATCAGGATTTATAAGACAATGTCAAATTCATATCCTGTAAGTTTGATTGAGTTATCTCAAACAACAACAAAGTTTTTCTTACTATTATCCTATTATCGACTAAGCTTTATGATATTGTGATCCGATTTTAATTAAATTTGGCTAGAATATATTTAAAAATGCAATGTGAGATTCCTTGAGGTATTCCAAATAACAGAAAAGTTTTTCATACCAAAGGTTGATTTTTGACTGATTGTTCCCAAGGGAGCTATATGATATAGTGATCCGATTTGAACCAAATTTATTCAGGATGTATAAGACAATACCAGCTATATATATTCTGTTAGTTTTGCTGAAATATATCCAAAAACAACAACGATTTTCGTATTATAGGTTAATTTTCGATCGATCATTTCTATGACAGTTATATGATAAAGTGATCCGATCCGATTTACTTTGACATATGCCTATGATGACTGCCTGCAGCAAAAAGACTGGTCTATACCAAGTTTTATCAAGATAGCTTTTAAATTGAGAGAATAGTTAACATAAAAACAGAAGGAATCATCGTTCCGATCAAGAAGATCAAGATCAAGAATATCTATGCCTTCTGAGGTCTTTAATGCGTTACACATTACGAGAGAAATTTTAAACACCCTCTGCAAGGTTATATAAATGTAAAGAGATTAATCTCATTAACTTACCCCCTGGACATTGGAACAATCGCCAGCGAGACGAGCACACAATGCGCCAACGGAGTTCTTCTCATCATCAAAGAAGGCCACCTCCTGGGACATGATTGTCTTGAAGGCCGTCTTCCTTAATCTGGTTGTCATCTTGACACCCGCCGTTGTGAACATGTAACTTTGTAGCATGGTGCCCAGTCCAGCCATCAGACCAATGCCAATAAAGATATACGAGATGTTGTTGCCCTCATGACGCACCACATCCGCATCGCCATTCGACAGGATGCCAAAGAAGTCGCCGAAGAATAGACCCCAAAGAGGAAAGGTAACGCCGTGCATGGCGGCCGCAATGCAACCCCAGACAATGTAACGCCATTCGGGAGCATTCAGTTTCATTAACTGCATGAAAGTGATCTTGGGTTCCTCAATTTTCTTCTTCTTGCGACGCTGCGAGCGACCTGGAAAAGAGAGAAAGAACAAGTACAGAATTACATATCTTCTAATTCTATTCCTATACAGAGTAATGTTGTTTCTTAAATAACTTCCAAGTTATTTATGAGAACATAATGAAATTTTCAAAACAGATAAACATTTGGTTTTGTAACACATATGCCAAAACTCAAGACTTTAGTCATAAAGTTGCGGTTTTAATTAGTTTTTTTTCAATTTAAAGACGAGGTATTTTACCTCTTTTTAAACCTTTTAAAATTCTAAAATAAACTGGATCTAATTAGGATAGAAAGCAACCTACATACCAAGTTTGGTGTCGATAGATTATAAAGCTTTTGAGATCTAGCAGTTCATATTCGTGATTTTTAATTTGCTAGGGGTTATAATGGACGTGGTATAATTCTAAAACAATCTGGTTAGGCTTAGGTTATAGAAGAAGCTACATATCAAATTTGGAGTCTCTAGTTCGGATAGTTTCTGAGATATAGATGGTCATATTTATTTTATTTAAATTTTTAGGCGGCCTGACGAAATTGTGAAACAAACTTTATCTACTTTGGATATAAAACAATCTGCATACCAAGTTTGGTGACTCTAGCTCTTAAAATCTTTGTGATCTAGGGGATTTTTTAATTTGCGGGTGTTAAAGGGGGCGTTCTGAAATTCTAGAATAAACAGGATTAACTTGAGATAAAGTACAGTCTATAAAACAAGTTTGGTGTGTCTAGCTCTTGTCATCTCTGAGATCTAGGTAGTTTTTCAATTTGCGTGGACGGAAGGGGGAACTGCTTAGGATATAAAGGAATCTACATACTAAGTTTGGTGTCTCTAGCACTTACAGACGACATTGACTGATCAGAAATATATGAATATACTTTATAGGGTCAGGGCCAGACCTCTTTGAGCCTGTTACATACACAGCACACACTAATTATATACCCGTTACATGGCATAAAAAGGTAGCGTAGTTTAAGAACCCCTTGCTCCCCTTTTTAAGGACTCTCTCTAGGCTTAAGGCGACTTACGTTTGCCTCGGGAAGTAACGCTGAAGACATCGTCCTTGCTGTTATTTGCCGCACCCGTTGCCGCACCATCATCATCCTCCTCATCCTCCTCGTCATCCTCCTCCTCTTCGTCGTCTTGTGAGTTCATGAATTCCTGTTCCCTGCGCTTTGTTAGTGCCAACTTGCCAGCCACATCCTTATCCTTATCCTTGTCCTCATCCGCACCCTCCTCGGTGGCCTCCTTGCGCTTGGTAATGTTCACAAGTTCGCAGTATAAACCACCCTTGTCCATTAGCTCATCATGGGTGCCTTGTTCAGCCACCACACCGTCCTTGACAAACACAATTTTATCGGCATTAGTCACCGTCGACAGACGATGGGCAACCACAAGGGTAGTTGGTCCCTGGCTCGCCAGTTCCAATGCATCCTGTACACGTTTCTCGGAGGTGGGATCCAGTGCGGATGTCGCCTCGTCCAGCAGCAGGATCTTTGGATTACGTACGAGTGCGCGGGCAATTGCAATGCGTTGTTTTTGGCCACCGGACATTTGGGCACCACGTTCCCCCACCTTGGTGTCGTAGCCCTTGGGCAACTTGCTGATGAACTCATGGCAATTGGCATTACGGGCTGCTCGCTCGATATCCTGCTGAGTAGCCTGGGGATTACCATAGCGTATGTTCTCCCCAATTGTGGTGGCAAACAGCACAGGCTCCTGACCCACAACTCCGATCTGGGAGCGCAGCCAGGCGACGTTTAAGGTTCGCAGATCGCGACCGTCCAACTTGACGTTGCCCTGTTCCGGGTCGTAGAAACGTTGCATCAACTGGATGACGGTGCTCTTCCCACATCCCGAGGCACCCACAAAAGCGACCGTCTGTCCCGGCTCCACATCCACCGTCAATCCCTTCAAGATCTCAATGTCTGGCCGTGAGGGATAACGAAAGTGTATGTCCTCAAAGCGAAGTCTTCCTGTAATACTATCCGGTTTGTTGCCCATTTCCGACATGGGATCCACTTCCGACTCGCGATCGATAATCCTGAAGAGATTACGTGCAGCTCCAAGAGCCACGCCAAACGAATCCACATGGGGAGAGGAGAATCCCAGATTCTGAGCACCCATTATAATGGCAAAGAGAACAATAACAAGTACAGCCGGCGTATATTGACGATCCTCCAATCCGCGATCATCCAGAATCAGACTGACTCCATACCAAATGGCAATGGCCATACAACAGTAGATGATTAACCACATCACACCAGCTCCGATTCCCGAGTAGAGACCCTTCTTGCGACCCGTCACCTCGGCCGGCACAAGCAACTTGGAGAAGCGTTCGTTCTCCTTGCTCTCTCCGCTGAATGCGAGCACGGTTCTAATGCCGCTGAAAACTTCCTCGGCTACACCGCCGGCATCGGAATAAGCCTTGAGTTCCTTTTCCGCCAAGGAGCTTTGAATCTTCGCCACCATTGCCGTCGATATCATGATGAAGGGACTGCAGGTCAACACAACCAGCGTCAGTTTCCAGCCATAGATAAACGATGCCACAATCCCCATCACAAACGTCATGATCAGGAAGGTTACAATGGCCACCTGGGAAAGAAATTCAAAATATGATTAGCTATTGGTATAGCATAAAAAATCATTCTAAAATTCATTATTTATTTTACATGCTGTCATTCACTTTTTTCTATTTTTATAAAAGTAAACTTAAAAAAAAAAAAAAAAAAAAATGTAAATCCATATATTAAATTCCGGATTTTATCAAGTACTATCTTAAGTATGTATTAATTGTTAAATTGAGACTACACAGAATAGGAAAAATCATACTAACATTTAAGCTGAAGATTTCCGATTTTAAAGCTTAAATTTCTTAAATTTCTATTATTTGTTAATAATACAATAATGGGAATGATTTATTTAGCACAGCTTTACATATAAATATATTAATTGTTATTTAACAATTAAATTTTAATTTAATTAAAAATATAAATTGTTTTTTAACAATTTTATTTTTTTTTAAATATTATATTGTTGGGTTGGCGATTTAACAACAAATAAATAAATGTATGAATAAATAAATTTAAAAATAGGCAGTAGCCACAATCATTTTAATTTATTACCCTATTTAATATAATAGATAAGATTTTGATAAGATTGTCTGTAAATAAAATAAGGAGTAATTATAGCTAATTGTTTTCTTTTTGTTGATTAATTATTTACCAAACTCAATTTTAATTTGTTCCTAAACTGCGGCTAATTACTCTTAACTATTTTGGGGCATTTGATTTCCCTAGCAAATATCTTGTATCTTTAGGTCATTTGTTCTTGATGTTTTTATAGTTCTCGTTAATCTAGTTAGGTGATTTGGAGTACACCAATTTATGATAGATAATTTAATTTAATTAATTTAAGTACAAAATTCTTACAAGAACGCCAATAAACAAAATATTTAATTTGAGCGAATTAAAAAATTGTACTTGAGTCAATTTAAAAAATCTCGGAAGTTAGGTTTAATTTAATCTTGTTAAAACTTATTTTTAGTTGGAGTACATACCTTCTCGCCAATGCCCTCCTTAACCTTATCCAGATCTCTGTAATACACGAAAATTCCCCGATTAGTTTACACCCAATTAAATTTCAGATAATCCCCTTTACTTACTCTGTCATTTTGCTGGCGAAATTGGTGCCAGAAGAGGTGTCATACCAGGACATATCCTGACGCAGTATGGCCTCCAGGAAGAGTTTACGTATGCGATTAATTTGATTGAGGGCCACACGATTCGATACATCAATAGCAATGAGAATAAGGATGAACATAATCACTGATCCTACGAGACTGCCAATACCAAAGGCAATGGAATCATCTATGATGGCCTGAGAATTCTCCTCCTTACTGGCATTGGTGCTATAAGAAAAAAGAACTCATTAGGAACGATCTTAAATGGTATAGGCTACACTGATAAACAAAATTCTTGCTTATCTTCGGAACTTTTAGACGAACTTTTCTGGTTTTTAAATAAAAATCTCAAATTTAGCACTTTTTACAAAAAAATTCATCGGAAATTTAGAAATTTCGTCTCAAAAACTAGTCGAGAACCGAGAGAACAGTGAATTTAATATTATAAAACCACTAATTTCTGTATTTTTCACTTTAAGTTGTCTTAAATTTAAAAAAAAAATATCTAACAAAATATTCATATATCTAAAAATATTAATTTCATTTAAGAAATCCTATTTTTAATTTTAGTGTACTTACAGTCGCTGTCCGCCTCCAAAAAGGGCGAGAAAATAGGCTGGGGAGGAGGTACCCTCTCCCACAGTGCGATCGATGAGCAGGGATGTGAATTCTCCGTAGATTAAAATGAAATAAGGAATGAATGCTGAAGCTATTGTGGCCACAATCATGCTAAGTGCGAGTAGAAAACGCTCCCCACATGTGGAATAACGAAACTGTCGATGGGAAGTTAAAAATGAGGAAAATAGAACACTTTTATTGAAAGCCCTTTTTTCACTTACCAGATCAAAGTAGGTGTACTTTCTTTCAGGTTTCGTGCCGACATCAGTTGTGGTCTTTTCCACTTGAAAGTCTCCCAAACCGGGAAGCTTGTCATTGCCTTTTTTGGACTCTTGTTGGTTGGACATATTGAGATAGACTGCAGCTCTAGAGTTGAAAGGGAACGATTTTAATCTAAGTATTTTTTTGTATTTCACACTCAAATTGTCGTTGCACTCAATTGGGATGCGGTTTTTATTTCAATTTAGCATCGACACGAAATAATTAAATTCTTTTTGTTTTTTTGTTGTCTGTTGTAAAAATCAATTTATATAGAAAGGAATAAAAAACGAAAACGAATAATTTCCCAAGACAATTTGAAACAGTTGCAGCTTGATAAATTGAAATGACGATGATGATTGCACACTTGTGTCAATTGAAAAACTGGAAAAGCATCCATAAATTAATAAATTACAACACAGCATTCGAAAGTGAAATATCTTTCTGACAACGACCGATTGATCGATGTGGATTCGATCTACAATTGTAATCGTAATATTCTAGACCAATTACCAAACTATGTAGATTTGATATTATAATAGGTTCCCTAATCGAAACTGAAATTATTTATTCTACAAGCAATTGATAAGACTGAAAACTTTCAAGTTTTTCAATTACCAAGCTATGTAGATTAATTATTATAATAAGTCTAATGACCGGAGTCAGAAATTATTTATTTCACACCGATCGATGATTGTTTGTAAAGCAATTGATAAGACCGAATTCTTTCAACTAGTATTTCAATTACCAATTTATGTAGATTTGTTGTATAAATAAGTTTTATAATCGAGTTAGGATTTTTTTTATATAAGACCGAATTCTTTGAACTATTTCGATTACCAATTTATGTAGATTTATTATTTTAATAAGTCTAATGACCAAATTCTTTCAAGTATTTCAATTACTAATTTATGTAGCTTTAATTATTTTAATAATAATCGAGTCAGGAATTTTTAATATAATATAAGATCGAATTATTTCAACTATTTCAATTACCAATTTATGTAGGTTTAATTATTTTAACAAGTTTTATAATCGAGTCAGGAATTTTTAATTTAAGATAGAATTATTTCAACTATTTCAATTACCAAACTATGTAGATTTATTATTTTAATAAGTCTAATTATCGAATTCTTTAAACTATTTCAATTACCAATTTATGTAGCTTTAATTATTTTAACAAGTTTTATAATCGAGTCAGGAATTGATTATTTCACACCGATTGAATATTGTTCGTAATGCTATTGATAAAAACGTATTCTTTAAACTATTATATCAATTACCAATTTATGTAGATTTATTAATTTATTGAGTTTAATGATAGAATCTCAAATTTATTAATTCCGTTTAAAGCACAAAGACACCGATCGATGTTATATTTCTTATTGCTATTGATAAGCCCGAAATCTTGAGCAGTATTTTTCCTTAGATTCGTTGATGATTAATTTTGTTAATGGGACGTTACGGCTTTGGGTCGCGGTACTTATGCGATTTCACGGACTTTCCGGGTATGACAAGAGTTTGCATCTCGACAGCACGCGATTGGAAATGGAACTGTTGAGGCCTGAGAATTGGCGCTAACGATTATACCTCGGTTCCAGTCTCTGGTCTCTGTCTCCGACTCGCGTTTTGTCTCTTCGTACATTGACGCTGGAGCATGATATAAGAACGCAACCGAACCTAACCGATGTTATAATAATAAACACGATCGTATAAATTTTAATCGGCAAAAGGCGGCAATTAAATTATTCGACTCGTCGACTCGTTTCTGCCCAAAAAAAAAAAATATAAATGTTTATCATCTGTGGGTAAACAAATCAGCTAACTGATAGTTAGTTATCAGGTACTTTAGTGACGGGATCTACCCTCAGAACCGCCTACCTTGAACACGCCTTCAATCTGTGCCCAGTCAAACTGGTAGAATGACTCTACAGAATTCTCAAAACTCAATTCAAGCTTTCGCTGCAATTCCCAAGTGAGATTTCCCCCTGGCGAGATGCATTACTAATACAGATCACGCACCTGCACAGGTAGATGATGCGAACCCAAAGGGGGAATTACCATAATTCGTGGTAAGAAATTCCTTGAAACTGGAAACTGGAAACTGAAAACTGCTTCCCGAAACATTGTGAAATTCATTTCGGGCTCGAAAGTTCCGTCAGAATTGGCAGTCAAGTCTCTAATCTATATGGTGTGCCCACGATTAATATAGTACATATGTACTATATACATATATATGTATGATAGATCTTTATTGACTTCATATAGTCTTCTTATTAGATCCAGACAAATTGAAATAAATTATTTATATTTTTGGAATATGCACGATAATGAAAATTATAACTCAATTCAAATTGCGCATTGCAATTTGTTTATTTCACACCGTAGTTATCATATTTGTGCTATTGAAGTGCAGTGCATTTACACTACACAACATGGTTTTGATTTTGAATATTTACTACGTATAAGGAACACATTTCATACAGCAATTTACACTACACATCATGGTCTTAGCATTTGCACTTCTTACTTTTACACTACTCAGCAAGATTTAGGAATAATCAATTTATTATTAAGTGTGAATTTTCACTATACAACAAGACTTTGGTCTAGGCAATGTACGCAACTTATTTATAAAATTACACTACACTACAAATTGTGTGTATAAGAAAAATATTTGTTTACAAATTACACTACACAACAAGTTTTGGGTCTTGGCAATGTATGGTATTCTACTAACTTATGAATTTACACTACACTGCAAGTTTAGTGTATAAGAGAAATATTTGTTAAGTATTTACACTACACAACAAGTGTTGGATCAGGACTATGTATCGATTTCTGATACACTACACTGCAAGTTTTGGGAATAAGAAAATATTTGTTTGAGAACTTCACAACTCGTTTTGGGTTTTGGCAATGAATTTACACTGCACTGCAAACTTGGGGAATAAGAAAATATTTGTAAAATATATCACATAAAAAAACCTCTACACGAGGTAAAAGTCTAGTGACGAAAGCTTATTCTAGCCCCAAAATTTCTGATATCCAATTTTGTGACGAAATTTATTACATTTAATATATGAATTATTCTAATATTAAAAAAAAATTGTTTGGCATTCGGCACTGCGCATTAAAGTAATTTTTAGGTATAAAGAATCGTGAACTTTTTTGCGCAATGTGCCGAATGCCAAACAATTTTTTTTTAATATTAGAATAATTCATAAATTAAATGTAATAAATTTCGTCACAAAATTGGATATTAGAAATTTTGGGGCTAGAATAAGCTTTCGTCACTAGACTTTACCTCGTGTATAGGTTTTTTTATGTGATTTATAAACACGTGCTCTCCACAAATCTGTAGACATAGGGTTTTTAGAGATTAGCAGAGCATAAATTTATGTAATCTTTAAACTATAAATAGGTATAGTTTTATATCTATGAATTTCACAATTTTATAAGTATATATTTTTTATCAACTCAATGGCGCAATCTTGTTGGGCCGTGTTAGGGAACATTCGGCACTTATCTGTTGTAAGTGCCTGTACCTTTATGATGGGAATACTATAATTTATATACGCTATAAACATCAACCATCAAGGTTAGGCTGGCAAAATTACGTTTATGCGTGTAAATATTTACTAAAATGTTATGCCCACAAGCCACATGTGGATAATACGAGTTACCGCTTAGATTGAGAGTATCGAGTGTCATTCACCTGGTCGCTCTTTTGATTATTCTATTGAAATTATTTCCATGTGGATTCTACGATTTATTAAACAAGTCACCGTCCAGTCAAACAATCATTATTGAACTGAGCACCATTGAACGAGAAGCACCAATATTTATAATGTGGACTGGGAATCTACCTGAGAACCACTCGAGAGTCACATCTAATATTATGCCGACCTGCAGTGCGATTATATTATATATTGCATAGCAAATTGACTTGGACAGGTCAAAACACAGTCAACGATCGTTAGTTGACAGTCCCTAAGGTATCTAAGTTCCTAATGAACGTCCGGTATTTCAAGAAACATCCTAATTGAACATATCTATCGTTATCTTTATACTTATCCTTTAAACTGACGAAAGGAATTAAATTAGGCATCCTGTATTCGGTTCTATAAATGTGATTTTAAATTGAACTTCAATTATTCGACGACATTCAAAGAATATCATTGCATAGTAATAACCATATCTAATACTTATACATGTAGACATGTCTGGGATATATTAAGATTAACTGAGCGGAACTAAAAGTGCACACGTTTCTCACTTGTAAACTTTTAATGTTATGACATTAAATGGCAACGCAATAATAAGTGTGAGTTTTGATCCGATTGCCGAAGAATGAAATAATATTATATCATTTATGAGTATCTTAGGCAAGCACGTGTTGGATTTCATCACTATAATGAGATTTATAGACTTTATAAGGTTTGGTTTCTATTCTATAAGAATCGAATTAATATTGATTAATGCAAAATAATAAACAAATTCAATAAATATTATGTAATATAACGATTATTTATGATTTTTATCGACAAAATTTAAATAAATTTTAATTTTAAAAAAAAGTTGAAAATTTAACTTTTCCATAAACATTAATTTAATAATAATCTTTTGAAACAATATTTACAACAAACATTCATGATCTATAGTCTAATATTTGGTATTTGGTTCTTAAAGATTTTATTTTAAAACCGTCAGTAAACCAATCCAACCAGAGAATAAGTCTACTTTATACTAAATAGCTTCTCTCCCCATTTAGAATCCAATATCAATAACTTAGAAGATTTCAGTTAAAAGAGGGTCAGTAAACCTGTTCTTCCCAAGGTTAAGCTCTTGGCTTTCAACTCTTATTAACTACAGATAGGAAGTGAGACATTTTTATGACGTATATGAAAGGTTAAAGACATTAGGTTGGGTTTACGTTTGTGACGTGCTTCAAAGCGGGGATTCCATGATTCATTCCAAGAATTTCGCAGTTGTCAAAGAATTGTTTGAATAAATACGAGTATATTTTATGAATAATAGTACACTGATAAAAAAAAACTGGTTTTTTAAATCAAGAATATTGTGTTAACAAAATTATTTCTAAGCAAGAAAACTTTTAGGAATAATAATAATTAAAAATCCAATCTTACAGACAAGATGGTTTTCTTTTTTATTTTGAATAATATACGAGTACATTTAATGACCAATAGTTAATATACGAGTACACTGATAAAAAAAGACTTCTTTGTATGTAAAGTCAAAAATATTGTTTTACTTTTTTAAAAATAAAAAACCGAATCTTACAGTCAAGATGGTTTTCTCTTATTTTTAGAAAGTAGCTGCTGATAGTTGATTTTATACCCGTTTCTAAAAAGTTAAGTAAAGGGGTATATAGTATTTTTTTCACAGAAATGGTTTTAACATTAATATTTTGCTCACGAAGTCAAATTTTCGGGTACAAAAATGTTTGTTTTTTTTCAGTGTAGTACAGTGTAAAAATAGGTACACAGTGTTGAGGTAGCTGCTCAGTTAGACTCTATAGAGGGGAATTGGATTGACTTGGATCAGCTTGGATTAGTATGTAGGTTAGTAGGACAGATTGATGGCCTGCTGGCGATGGAAGATCTCGCTGCGGACGAGAACCTCATAGCTGCTGATGGATATCTCCTGGCCACCAAACGGAATGTGGATGCAGCGATGCGATTGCTGAATCTTGCCTGGTGTCAGGCTGCCACAATAACGACCACGTCCCACATAGAGAGGTTCCCCATTGTAGGCGCGTCCCGCCTCGACGGCACCTGGGGCGATGCTACCTTCCGATCGTGGCACCCAATGATACTTGCCCTGTCCGATGAGCACCTCGTAGTTGGACTCGATGATCTCGCGACCCGAGTGCGCAATGTAGGCGCAACCACGACTCGGTACCGCTTTGCCCGGTATGCGTAATCCCTCATAGAAGGCGCGACAGACGAGCAGAGGCGCCATGTCGCTGTCGTTGCCACCGTAGACGGCATCGGGTGGAGTGTAACCAGCACGGGCGGGCAACCAGAGATCGGAGGTAGGACCATGAGTAACCGATCCTCCATAAATGGGAGCAGCTGGTACTGCAGCCGGAGCATACTCCGCTGGCGTGTAGCTAGAACAGCTGGGAGCATACGGATCCATGGGCGGTTTGTAGGTCTCTGCGGGCACAAAGGAAGAGGAAGAGCAGGCGGCAGACGAAGGAGGCGCCACCTCAGCGGGTGTATAAGCCGGCGGCATGACGGTTTTGGGCGGCAGAGGCAGCGCCACGCCCACTGGCGCCTGATACGAAGGCAGGATCGATGGTGTTGGTGGTGGTGGATACGGATCTGTGCTCGGCATGGGCATCGGCATTGCCGTGGGCGTATATTGAGGTGGACGGTCGTGCATGGGAAAAGGTACGGCATCAAAATCCGGAGGATATGGATACGGTTTAAGGTTTACTGCACCAGGTGGTGGTGGCGGTGGTGGTGACAGCGGACACTTGTCCTCCACTACCAGAGCTGCTGGTGGCGGTGGTAGTGGCAATTGCCAACCCGGCAACGAGCGTCGTTCCTCCACGAGAATCTCATAGGAATCCAGACGACGCTCCGCCCCGCGATAGGCAATGAACAAAGCCCGATGCACCGAGGATATTTTGCCAATGATCAGATGTCCCTCGTAGTGACCACGTCCAATGTACATAGGTTGATCCAACGCAGTACGTCCACAGAGCACCGCCGTCTCGGGTATCACATGGTCATAGCACTTGATCCACGTCAGATTCTCACCGCACAGCATCTCAAAGATGTCCTTGGGCAAGGCCTCGCCTCGGTGGGAGATGAAGCCGATCTGCTTGGAGGGCACCACCTTGCAGACGAGCATATCGCCCTCGTGCTCGGCCCTTCCCACATAGATCATCGCACCGTCCTCATCATTGCCGCCCACAACGGCCATGGGAGGTATGGAGGCATACGACGAGGATTGCACCCATTTGTAACCTGAAACGATACAATAATAACGATATTAGTTAAGATATATTATTAATATATTTTTTTTTAAATAAATCATTTAAATAGATTAAGCGTTATACTCTTAAGAAATTTTAAAACAAATATTAGTATACAATGACGGAGTTATAGTTAATAATACTAATTCCAATCCTTAGTGATCTCCGATTAAATTAATTATAATATTATTACTTATTGATCTGTTATGCGTTTGCAGAGTTTTCACCCAAAATGTTAGAATAAAAAAATATAAATATATCTTAAATTCCTTTTTTTAAACATATTCAGACTTTCAAACTTTTATTTAAGTCATTTCTTTTTTAATTTTTTCAGTTTTCATTTAAATTTATTTATTAAATTAATTTTAGTTTAGTTTAAATCAGTTATTCCTAATTTTATATTTTTTTAAATAACTTTTGGTCAGCAGCTCGAAGTTGTCATTAAATGAATAATAAATAAATAATAATAATAATAATATATAATATTTAATCGCCTTGTCAACGCATGCCAAAGTAATCAAAGTATATATGTAGCTCCTAAGTCCATATCTGGCCTCTTTATCTTATCAGCTAATGGCTTTTTTGTGTGGTATATTACGTGTACTCCTTAACTCATTGTTTAGTTATTTTTTTAAATATTGATTCATATGCATTGTTAATAATATTCACTAAAAATATGCTGGTTTATAAACTCATTACTTTGTTAAAGTTAAATAAGTATTTATAGAAGTATATAAATACATAATTATCCCTTTATGGTATAGGATTAAATTAGAATAAAGATCAGATGTTTATAGAGATGTTTCCTAATCTTCTGAGTTTTAGATAAGAACATTAAGATGTTATGAAATATAATGGAATACTTGATATAATAAAAGATTGATTTCAATGTTAACATATTGAACTAAATGGTGTTTGGAATTGAGAATGACTCACTGGAGTAGACGACTTATAGAGATACTTTTTTATAGAGATAGTTACAAATTTATATCATAGATTATTATATTTATTATAACGATAAGACTTTAAACTATGGTGATTCAACGGTCTTTTTATACTTTTCTGCAAATTAATGAAACACTTTCATCAATATTCTTTCAATATTCTTTCTATGTTCTTTTGACAGAATATTAGAATATTGTATCTATAAGAATTATTAGAATAGTGATTCAACGTTCCATTAAATTTTTCTTTATGTTAGTTAATCATTTTCCATGTTAATTGATTTCCTTACATATAACTTTAATGTAATTTGACCTATAAATTATATATGTTAAGATTAGGATCTAAAAATTGAAGAGAAAATATGACTATATATCCGAAAGATTTAAAAAAAAGATACTATTACTTATCCCCTTGATCAGCTCTTATAGAATTTTAATAATAAGTTTTCTTAGGGAGATTATATTAAAAAAAAAAACTTTTAATGGTAATAATTTTGATATTTTGTAAAAGAAAGATCTTTTGCAAAAGTATTATTCCTGGTATTGAGAATTGTTGATAATAAACAGCTTTAGTATGTAAATGCGTAGTTTAAGAAGTCGCACCTTTATTGGGAATCGTTTATGGCATTGACAATGGTACGGCTTAAAGTCTAGGTTTATATATAAAATGGGGAATGTGGAAACAGGAATAAAGTCGAGCAAATATTTATTGCTTGCAGAGCACTTCATAGGAATCGACGCGGATCTCTCGGCCGCCGTAGGGAATGTAGAGGCAACGTTGTCGGGAGGAGATCAGACCGGGTGTAAGGCTGCCCTGGTAGTGACCACGTCCAAAGTAGATGGGCTCCCCATTACGGGCACGTCCCGTTGTCACCGCATTTGGTGGCATGCCATGATGATGTGGTTGGATCCAGACATAACCATAACCGGTCAATACCTCATATGTGGGTTTCTGGAACTCGTAACCCCCAAAGCAGACGTAGGCACATCCCTTGCTCGGTACCACCTTGGCTGGGAGCATTTCTCCTTCGTGCATCGCTCGGCCGGCATAGATGGGAGTACGATCCGAATCGTGGCCGGCAATTACGGCACCTGGGGGAGTATAAGCCGGACTGGCGGGAATCCAGACATCCTGCTGTTGATGGATGAGCACCTCGTAGGTGTTAATGCGCACCTCCTGACCACCGAATGGTATATAGAGGCAACCATGCGATGGATGCACTTTTCCCACACACAGTGAGTTCGAGTAATGACCGCGTCCCACATAGAGCGGTTCTCCGGTGCGGGTGGTACCACTGCGTACCGCATTTGGTGGTGCACCACCGCTGGCACTGCCCACCCAGGCGAATCCCTGGCCAACTAACACCTCGTAGTGGGTTTTAGTGTGCTCGGTGCCGCCAAAACAAACATAGGCGCAACCTTTGCTTGGAATGACCTTGGCGGGCAGATTCTCACCCTCGTGATGGGCCCGACCAACATAGATGGGCGAACCGTCGGCATCGTGGCCACCAACAACGGCAAACGGAGGCAGTGCGGCATATGGAGTCGAGTGCACCCAAGTGTGTTCTGCAACGATTATTTTGGTTGTTATCAGTAATCAGTAATCAGTTCCGATAAGATAGCATTAAGTTAACATTGATAAAGGGGCTTAAAATCATGAGTTGCGTTGATTTGGTTTCGTTTCGTCTTGGATTTGAAGGGATTCACTTCTTTGCACTCGCCTACCAATGCTCACAACTGCTCCTGGCTGCACTGCACCTGAAGGAGAATACCAAATATTCAAATACACAAATCAACACGACTCCCAAATTCGGCACTTAATGCAATCGATCGGATTATTACTATATGTATGTATATAGGGTGCAACTTCTTCTTTATATATTGCAGTGTTGCCAACTTTTGACAAGCAAAATTTGTTTATAGTGCAAAGAAGTTTGAAAAACTCCAACAATAAAATCGGAAATTCAATTTATTTTGTTGAATTTTCAAATGAACTCAAACTTACGAAAATTCATTAAATACAATTTAATTTTACATTTTATTTTGTTGCAACTTTTCACAAGCGAAAACAAATAAGTTTATAGTGAAAAGAAGTTTGAAAAACTCTCAACTTTAAAACAATATATTTGAAAAGTTAAGTTTTCAGTTTTTTTAACGACAATTTGTAGAATTTTCAAATTAACTGAACTAAATTAAATTCATTGTGCAGCTTTCGAAAATTTAAATAAATTAATTCTTAAAAATGTTGGGACTTAGAATTTATTAAAAAAACATAAAAAAAAACAATTTAAAATTAATATTGAAATTTTAAATGCATTTTTATGATTTTAGTTATTCTAATAAGATGATAAAAAAATGTTAACGATTTCATTTTTTGAGCATCTTATTAGAATTAATAAATACAAATCGATTTATTGCTTACAAAGCAACTGTTATCAAAATCTCTACAGATTTTTGAAAAGATTATAAAATGAAATCACTGACATTTTATTATTGTTTTCCAGAAATTTTTGATAAGAACACTTTTATTCCATTTCTTTTTTAAATATTTTCAGTATAATCGAAAATAAAACGACGCAGAAACTGCTGTTAATGAGCAATTATCAATTCTTCACGTTTTGTCATATTAATAAAGCAAAAATTATGTTTCACATATATTTTTCTGGGGTAAAAAATAGTGGAAAAAAACACATTTTCAAATATCCAGTTCTTGATTTTTTCCCGCAACAAAAACTTTAAAAAAAGCCAAATTTGACGGGAAAAAAGCTGTTTTGGCAACACTGTTATATAGTCTAATATAATACTCTACACTTTCTAGACTGCATATCATATAATGTTGTATCTGAGCTTCTTGACTTACCCATGATTCACTGTTTATAGGTGTGATAAGCGTGTCTTGTATTCAGTATATATCTCTCTTTGTATATTATATATTATGTTATCTATATAATATATTTATAGGTTTTCCACTTGTTTTTGCTCCGAAGTCAACCGTTCAGTTCGCTGTTTAATATCTGACTAAACTCTTAGCTGAAACGACGACTGCAAGTGTTTAAAAATAACGACGAACAATGAATTTACAATTCCAGCGGGTGGTTCGATAATGTTGGTTGGTTTCTGGTTCGATTGAGACTTTCGCTCTTATCAGAAAGCTTTTTTCTTCATGGACACAATAATGATAAATATTGTGACTTATGAACATGTTTATCAATTACTTCAATACAATGTTGAAAAAGCTTTTTTCACATGCGTTCATCATATCAATCATTATGAATCATTCTCATCGCGGGGAATTTTCTCTTGTCTCCACCATTTAACATGTGGAGTGTGCAACAGGTGAACTCCCAGTTCTATATAGAAGTTTACCTAAAACATTATGAAATTTATTGAGGAAACAACTGTCAAAGCGATTACATAATATGTACTTATGCTCATCTTATCTATAAGTGAATTCCCCTGTTCCCCTGACCACTATCGATTCATAGAGATCTTTAAATAAGTCCTTGTTTTAGTATAAATATTACATTTTAAACACATCTTCTCAATAAATTTAACTTGTGTATTATACCACAAATTAATTGTTAACATTACATTAAATTATTACAATACTTATTCCAGAGAATTCTTCGGTTTTTATTAGAAATACTCTTATATCTTAACTAAGCCCTTATTTTAAAATTAATTGTTAATTTCACATTAAATTATTACAATACTTATTCCAGAGAATTCTTAGGTTAATATTAGAAATACTCTTATATCTCAACTAAGCCCTTATTTAAAAAATTATATACTCAATTGGATTCAATATATTCGAGATAGCTTATACCACAAATCAATAATAATTATTACAATAATTTATTTTCACCCAAATTCTAGAGAATTCTTTTTATAAGATAAGAAAAAGATTTAAGATATACAGAAGTCTTGATACTCTTAAGAGTATTTTTTACGGGGTATCAGAAATAAGAGTTACAGACAAAAAATTAAAAAATGGGCACAAAAAAAGAATACAAACATGAAAGAAATTATCTTGATAAATGAAAAAATATGTGGAATGACATAAATATTATTTTAATTTTTTAAAAATTATGTTTAACTCTTTATATTGATATTTTTAAAGTAAAAAATCAAATATAACTTTTATTTATGTTTTTTTTAATTAAAATAGAAAATAAAAAATAAGAATGGTATTTAGTTTTATAACAAAAAAATAAATAAATAAAATTTATTATTTTTTTAAATAAAAATTGAATACTTTGATTTGAAAATTGCGTTTTATTAAAAAAAAATTTAAGCTTATTAATATAATGAATTTTGAATGGATTTTATGAACTTTTTGAATATATTAAGAAAGAGGCGGGGCTTGTCAGCGAATTTAATAAGATACATATTTTATAGGGTTGAAATCTATTTTATCAACTGTGCAGTTAAGCCTCTCAAAAAACAATTCATATATCTTAAAAAGCACTTTAAGTTTGCTCTAAATAGGCTTGACTGTAAATAAATAAGACTTCTTTAAAGTATTTGTTTTATTCACAACAAATGTTTGAAGATTATGGCTAACAAATTGCCTCGAAAATGTCGAACTTTGTTTAAAAAACATTAAAAATAATGTTATTGCTGAGTCATAGAGTATATTTAAAGGTATTTAGTAGGCGTTGTTCCTGCTGTTTAAATGAAACTTTCCACATGTCGACAACTGAGTCATGTTTTGGTCCGAGCAACTAGAAGAAAATAAATCAACAATAATGAACTGAGAGGCTGAACCCGAACCAAAAACTGAACCCGATGTTGCATCAGAAGCAGAAAAAAAAACAGCTGTGGGTTTCATTATCAGCTGCAAATTATATCGTTGTGGTTATATCGAACAAAGACCTTTTATATATACATATATCCACGAGACGAAGTCTGGTGCATAAAAAGCCTATGTATTCACAATAATTCAGTGCATTCACAATTGCCAAGTGCCACAAGTTGCAACAAGTTGCAAAGTTCGTCGCGTCAAAATGAACAAAGTTAATTTCGGTAAGTGTAGTGCAATTAATTGAACAAATATTTTTATGGACCTGCCATAACAGTTCTTAAAAGACATACACTGAGAAAAAAATTTGGGTTTAAGGAATTAAATCAATCTCAAATTGTTTCTAAGGTTCAGTATTCTCAGATTTTCTGATATTTTAGGCTTATTTTCGAATCTTTTAAATCATATATTTCGGGTTTCAGTAATTAAATCAATCTCAAATTGTTTGCAAAGTTCAGTTTCTCAGATTTTCTGAAATCGTTTACGAAATACTTAAATAAAATAAAAATTTTCATTTTTTTCCCAGTAAATATTTAAATTCTTGGATTTTTAAAAGAATTTTTTTAATTGAATCAATTGTTTTAGGCATCTTTCGACTATTTTCATGCAATGAACTTGAGAATTGAAAATTTGAATTTCTTGAGAATTTGAAACTTGAATTTTAGAATATTTTTTCATGTGTAGTGTTTGATAAAAAACTATTTTTTGAAGTGAAGGATTCGTGTGTTTATTTGGTATATGACATATATTAATGAGGCTATTGATTAAATGTATTTTGGGCCACGACACTTTTGATAAGGTCTAATCGATGCAATCGCTCAAAGATAAGCCGTCTTACCCCTCTAACTTGGTCTAAACAAATAACCTATTGGCTTTTAAGGCTGCCTTGCAAGTAATTTACACATTTTATAGTTTGCCGCTCAATTGTTGTTATTGGTGTTAGTGGTATTTTAAGTTGTCTTAGTTAAAGTTCACACCTGGACTGTTGTTGTTGGCCCGGTTTGTAGGGTGACGAAGTTGGATTCGTACACATGTTTACTTAGAAAAACGCCACAGGCTCCGATACGATATCTTATCATTGCCGGCTAGCGACAACGACAACGACAACACAGTCAACAATTTCTGCCCGATAAGAGAGTCGCAGCTTTATAACACAACCGTCAACAGAACCGTCCAGTCAGTCATACACCAACCTCGTACTGAATAGTGCCAGTTATCTGTCAGTTCTTTCCAGAAAAAATATATTATATTTAAAAGACACACACAAAAAATGGGTGAGTGATAGAAAGAATCCTACAAACTATGGAATATAAGTGAAAAAACTGGAATATCTGGAATATAGACGTATATCTCTTAAGATTTAACATCATGTGACATATTTTCATTAAAAAAATAATACAAGTGATATAACTATTATAATCTAAAGATCTTAAAGTGCACAGTGCTTAGGCAATCGTTCTATTTTCAAACCAAAAAACTATCTGATATGATAGATAGTTAGATAGTACAGTTCAATATGTTCCGCGTACTATATCAAATATGGGTTTTTTTGTTGGACGACAGTTGAAATCCAAGGGCTTGAAAAGCAACTTATGAGCTTTCATGACAATTCACATTGATAAGACACAAGTTTCGTGTGAAATGGCCTAAATAGTGCCACGATTTCGATACTGTACTTGATAACAGGTCCAACTATCTATCCCTCTCTCTCTCTGTTTGTTGTCAGATCTTCCCTTTCCCACACACTTGCATGCAAGTATCGATCTTTTAACTCCAATTTGTTATCAGTTTTCTCTCTTGTAAAATTTTGCACTCAACTCAATGAGATTGTTTTTCAAAAATTAAATTAAAAGTAATATAAAGAAAAGCTTTAGAATTGTTGAAAAATATTCCAGAAAAAATACATTCAAAATACAATTAAATTTTTGTAATATTTCTGTTTTTCTTTAATTTAAAATACCTTTAAAATTGCTTAATATGCACAAATTGGCAGCAATAATTTTAACTCAAATGGTTATCAGTTAACTCTCTCTGAATTCTGCACTCAACTCAATAGCATAGTTTTCAAAAGTTAAATTAAGAGTAATATAAAGAAAAAATGCAGATATGTAGAAAAATATGATACAAAAAAAGTTTTCAAAATTTAATGAATTATTTGTGACTTTTCCTTAATTTAAATAATTTTAAAATAGGTACAAATTACCTATAAATACTCAAATCGTCATCAGTTATATCTCTCAAAGTTCTGCACTCAACTCAATAGCATAGTTTTTAAAAATTATATATAAAGTAATAAAGATAATATGCAATGCAGATGTGTAGAAAATGTTTTCCTTTAATTTAAAAACCTTTGCAATATATAAAAATTACTTAAATAGGTATAAATTACCGAAATACTCAAATTGTCATTAGTTAACTCTCTCTCTCAAAATTCTGCACTCAATTATTGCTTTGAGTGATGAGTAAGTCTCCATGCCCTGCCTCGCCAGTCTCCTCAGGGACACTGAGCTCAAAGTGCAGACTCGCTTGCCGTCTCGCTCTTGCTTGCAGCTGCAAAGCTTTGCGCTCTGCACTCAATATTGGCTTGAGTGTATTAAGAGCGTAAGTCTACAAAAGGAACGTTGCACAAGACTTTTTATCTCACTCTAACTCACTTAACTGAATGAATGGATTTTAATTTATCTTTTTTTGGGTATTACAGATCACACCTGGGTTGCCCGCAATGTCTACGATGCACTGCCTCCATTTGCCATCGCAGCTGGCCACGATTCGGACAACGATCCCATCTACGTGGGTCGCGCTTATCACAATGGAGACATGCTCCCCGCCAAGGTGATTCCCAACAAGCAGCAAGCTTACGTCGCCTGGGGCGGTGAGGAGATTAATAAGCATGATTTCGAGATTCTCACTGGACATCATTACTGTTGGATTCCCGCCAGCAATGGTGAAGTGCCTCCCCATGCTCTGCGCGTTGGCCAAACATCCGACGGCGAGGCTCTCTACGTGGGACGTGGCTATTTCTCCGGCAGTTTGACACCCGGAAAGGTGCATCCCTCCCACGGTTGCCTCTACATTCCCTATGGTGGCGCCGAACACAAACTGGAGGCCTATGAGGTTCTCGTGCAACCCGAAACTTGGGTCAGCTCCTCCGGTAGCAACATTGTGCCTGGTACCATTCTGGCCGGACACGATTCCGACGGAGATGCAATCTATGTGGGTCGTGCCTATCACGAGGGTGATCTACTGCCCGCCAAGGTAATATTTACAACCCTATCACTCAGAAATAAAATCAATGCAGGCGATGTTCAAGAACAAACTATTTTAAGAGCTGTCTAAGTTCTTAATTTCCAAAAGTGAGAACAAAAATCTTATTTAAAGTTCGGTTCGGTTAAAATCCAAGCTTAAAGTCCCATTTGCATCGCTAGAACCAGTTGCGAATTCTAAGGCGCGACAAAGAAAAAAATCTATCTCAAAATGTACTTGTTTCTAGTATTCTCATTCTCATTCTTAAGTTCATTTCAATCTTAAAAAGGCTATTTTAAGAACAAAAAAAAGACCTTAAACCAATTTAGTGAAAAAAAACACTATTGCTTCTGAAAATATCTTAACCAGACTCACAGATTGTAACTTAGGTTAAAATCGAACTATTATATTATATAGCTGTCAGTCGAAAATTTACGTTTAAGATCGATTCATTACTTAATTTAAGATTTTTAGACAATTGCAATCTTAAAATTTTAAGAACAAACCGGTTGGGTCGTTTTCAGTTAACTAATGTTGATTCTTCCTCTTCTTTTCCAGGTGATTCCCAACAAGTCTTGCGCTTATGTGCCGTACGGCGGACAGGAGCACGTCAAGTACGACTTTGAGCTGCTTGCCGGTTACGGTTACGGTTGGGTACCCGACGGTTACGGCAATGTTCCCGGCGGTGCCGTCGTCTGCGGCCGTACCAACGATGGAGAGCCCCTTTATATTGGCCGTGGCCATTACAACGGCAGCTTCACTCCCGGCAAGATTCATCAGTCTCATCGATGCCTCTACATTCCCTATGGCGGTCAGGAGGTGCGCCTGGACAGCTACGAGGTGCTCGTGAGGTCCTAAACTGATTTAATCCCAATCCCTACAACTACAACTACTTCGGTTCAGTCGACTTCATTAATTTTGTACAACACTTCTAAATAATCTATTAAATTATTCGTATTTCATCAATTATTCAAGAATTATTCAGTTATTTTTTACGATATTAAATAAAGCTTAGATACATTTGTATATCAAAAGTTGTTTTCTTTAAAGTCTCACAAATTTGTAGATTTTGAAAATCTTAAACATTTCTATCATATCTTTTCATTTTTATCATATCTTTTCAACCCTGTAAATAAAAAGGACCTCAATTTTCCCGGTATGTCTCTCTTCCTCTGTAATTTAACTCTTGATTAGCTTCGATTTCAAGTTTTAGTTATCAACCCAAAAGTATGCTACATAAAATCTCGCATTTAATAAATATCTTACAAATACGAGTATCTTTAATTAATCTTTCAAATATCAGAAGAGTTTCACTTGATTTTTTTTTGCTCAGAAACTCTACAATTATTATATAAGTAAGTTATCTACTTACCATAGTAATAATAATAATTATTAAATGCATTTCACACTCGTTTTTTCAATTCTCTTTTATCTGTATGTATTCACACGATTGCAAGCTTTTGCTGAGCTTTTTTGCGCTTTCGGCAATGTGTAGAGTTGTAGAGTTGGCATCTCTCACTTTAAATACGAGCTCTACACTCGTTCAACTGCACTCTCATTCGTCGTCGTTCGTGCCTCAACGTGATTGGTCGACAGCCAGAGCTGCGTTCATTTTGATTGGCTGCGAGTTTGTGCAGCATTTTGAGGGCGTACTTCGGGTCGAAACAGACTGAAAAGAAACACGAGTAAAATTGGTATAAAATTTATGAAATGTTAATTAGTAGCTAATCATGTTTTATTTATATGCAGGTGTGTTCGTATTTTAGCTTGAGCGGTTTTTTTTAAAGGTGTGCATACTAAATAAACTGGTTTTCAGGGCCCTCATTTTCAGCTCTTTAGAAATGCCCTCGCTTTGACAACAACCATTGAACGTGTTGCGACTGTGGCAGCCACAAGAGGAATCTGAAATGTTCTCAGAATATGATTATAGAAATGTGTATCTCAAAGATACATTTTGTAAGTAGAATACTTCAGAAAATTGCGGTTTTCTGACTGTTCTTTGAAAACTTGCTTAATTTAGCAACTACTTTTTATTGGACTAAAATAAAAACAATAATATGCAATTCTCTTAAATTATAAATATTTTTTTTAAACCTTGAAAAATAAAAATTAGATAGTTTTAGTAGCTTGTATCTTTTGTATCTTTAGTAAATTACCCAAGAAAAGCGCAGGATTACTTATTGTATTTCAGAAATACAGAAAGTATACAATTTCTTTTAATAAATAAATATTTTTTGTAATTTGAATTTTTGTTTTTTTGTGTCTAGTAGTTTCAGTTGGGAATTTTTAGCTGCTTAGGTTGACTGAATTTTTCGATGGACATTTGTTATTTTAATAGTTTAAAGAGGGAGAATCGAGAAATAATATTTTTTAATAAGATTTTTTAAGTGACAAATGTTAAGTCTTTAATTTCTCGCCATTTCTAGAAGATATTTAGAAGATTTCTTTGGTAACAAGACAAAATTACTTAGTGTGTTCTATGGATATGATAGAAAATGTGAAATAGAGTCGGAAACTTAAGAATAAACGGAAAAATAATAAGAGATAACAAAAGAAAAAGAATTTAATACGATTTTTCGGGTGACAAATTTTAAATTTTTAATTTCTCGTAATTTCTAGAAGATATTTCGAAGATTTCTTTGGTAACAAGACAAATTTGCTTAATGTGAGCTGCAGATAGAATAATTAAAATGAGTTAGAAAAGGCAACTTAGGAAAAAACGGATAAGGAATAAGAAATACACAAAGAATAATATATTATTCAGAAATTACAAGAATGTGGAGAATAACAGTATGCCGTCGGTAAAGTTGTTCCCTATTGTATCTGGGAGCTTTTCACATGTGAATCTTGTTTTTACTTTAACTAAAAGTAAAACCAAAAGTACATTTTTAAAGCATTTGTAGCTAGAAAATGTTTAAATCTCTCTAGGCAATATAAATTCTTGTAATTTCATTTATTTTGTTGAAAAGGAGTGTGGCAAGAAGAAGAAGGATGCCCCTTGTGCTTCTCCGAGATACTGTCTCATATCTCAGCTACAATATCCATTTAGCTAAAATGTATTAAAAAGTAACTCAGATGCTATCAGAGGACATCTCATCTCATCTCATTCCATCCCATCTCATCTCATCCATTGAAGCTTCCCAGACACACAGAGCACTGAGAACAGACACAAAACGCCGCGACGACATCCCTCAAATAACTTTCGAGAAATGCTCGAAATTCTTGCCCAGAGCAACGGTAACAACAACAACAACAACAACAATAATATGGTAGCTTTGGAATATCAGTTTCTTCTTCAGCAGCAGCGACAGGAAAGGCAAAGGAACGGCAAAGGAACGGCAAAGGAAGGCTAAAGGAATGAAGCGAATGACAAAATTTGGCCTGTGGGGCTGTCGCTCTGTTGCTATCACTACACACACACGCACACAAAGAGACAGAGAGACAGACGCACACATCAAATTGTAGTAAAAGGAAGTGCGTTGAACGCAACAACAAATGAAGGCAGCAATACAAGAGCAGCAGCGGCTGAATGGAAGCTCTCTTATATACAAGCATTTACATAAATGAACTCTTTTATGTCTGCTGCAGTTACAATTAGTGGAGACAAGAGCCGAAAAAGTATGAAACAATAAGAACTAGCTGTATGTAAGAGAGAGTGAGGGCAGAGCAAAGAGCGTGTGGAGTGAGTTAAATGTGGAGGGTTTTGTTGTTGGTTGCATTGCAGTTTACAATTAGTGGAGACAAGAGCCGAAAAAAGTATGGAACAAGAAGCGCACGCTACGTTTTGAATATGTGTGTGTGTGTGTTTGTGTGAGAGAGAGTGAGTAAGTGAGTGAGTGAGGGCAGAGCAAAGAGCGAGTGGAGTGAGTTAAGTGTGGAGGGTTTTGTTGTTGGTTGTACTGTTGCTGTCGCTAACGCTGCCAACGGCGACAGCGAAAATTGCTTAAAGGACACGCTGTTGGGTATCAAATCAAGGCTTAGGGGTGGAGAGTGGTGTGGTGTGGTGGAGTGTGGTGTGTTGTGGGTACAGAGACGTAGGGTTGCTCTTCGGCTTAATATTAAAACGTGTCTCATCGGATGCTTCAATTGCAAGCGATAAATCACTCACACACACACACACATACAAATGAGCAAAGCGCGCTTTCTGTGCGTGTGTGTGTGTGCGCGCGCGAATGATGTGAAATAGAAATGCAAAGAAAATAAGTAAAACGAAGCAAAGCGAAAAATGAAAAATTTATACATAAAAATGGAAATGCGCTACGCGTTGAATAACCCTCGGCATAAGCAACAACAACAACAAGAACAACAACAACAACAGCTGTGGGCGTGAAGTAAATAAAAGTAAAGCCGAAAAAACTCTAATTAGTGGTGTGTGAGAATGTATCTATGTATGTATCTTTGTATCTATGTATCTTTGTAACTATGTATCTTTGTAAATATGTATCTTTGTATCTACACGCTTATTTACTTCGATATGCATGTATTGTGTGTAGACTAAGGCAACGTGGTTGCCACTAACGGTAGCTGGTTGCCTCGTGCCCCACGGCTAAGCTCTTGCTTACCAACTAGAAATGAGCGCGTGACACGACACGAAATACATTACACAAATATCATCTTAAATATTAAAACAGAGATACGAAAAAAAATAATTGCATCAAATGAAACTTGAAACTCTATTTAAAAAATAACGTCAGAAAATTTCGTAGATTTTTTTTTCAAGTTTTTCATTTTGTATTTGTTTCGTTTTTAGTAGCTTTATATAGGGATTAAATCTGAAGCTGTGAAAAAATCTCCTATATACTAAAGCACTAATCTAATCCCAAACAAATTTTTTAAACGCTTTTCTCTTTTTTCCCATTAATCATTCTATATGCAACAAACTTTGTCTTTAAGTCGAAAAAAAGATTCAGTGGTGTATTCAACATTTATTTTAATACTCCACGCCTAACATAGGGAAATTTACTCAATAAAGTCAAACAATATAACAATAGTAAAAACTATTAAATCAAGTTAAATTACTCAAAAAGTTGGAAATCCATTTATTAAATAATTTTATAGGCTAAAAAATTCAAAATTAATAAGTTAAATTATTTAAAATGTTGAAAATCAATTTATTAAATAATTTTATAGGCTCGAAAAATGCAGAAAAATTTGAAAATACCTGATAAAATCTAATAAATTTGTTTGCACAACATTTAAGCAAGTTTTAAAGCAAAACTTTGGGTTCAGGAGAGAAATCTTGCACTATGGAGAGCAGCAATATCTTCAAAGTGTTGAAGGTTTCCTTGACATAATTAAGCCAACCCTGGCAACTCAAACTCTCAACCACAAGCTCTCTACTCTAATTAGTTGTTATGATAAAACGAATTTCTAAAAATAAAACAAAAATACATAATAATGTTTATGAAGGGGGATGATGGGGTATGGGTGGAGGGGGAGGGGGTTGTATCTGCTTCAGTTGGCAGCCAACAACACAGAGTAAGTATCTCGAAGTATCTCAAACTCATTTGAGGCGCATCTTTCATCTGTATTTGGTTGTCGCTTATGCGTGATAATTCAATTAGGAATGTGTGAATCAGGCAGCAACAACAAAAACAGCAGGCACTCAACAACAACAACAACAACTGCAACAACAACAACAACAACTGCAGCATGCAAGCGGAAACAGAAGTAGAAAGAGAATTAAACAGAAATACTGAAATACAGAAATACACATACTCTTTCCCAGCAGCCAGAAACACAGAAATACAGAAATACAGAAACCCAAAACTCAGCTATGCCCAATGTGCAGTACTAAACATCGGACAGTTGCATGCAACCCTGTTTCACTGTATGTATCTGTGTGTGTGTGTGTGTGTGTGTGTGTTTGCCTTGCCACAGGAACAGAATCACAATCAGAATACGGCCTCGGCTCTGGCGGCCTGAAACAATTTATGTGCCATGTATTTTGTACATAAAAATAGCGGACGAGAAGCAACAGCAGCAACAACAACAACGACAACAACAACAGCAGCAGCAACAACAACGACAACGACAGCGACAGAGACGCCAGCAGTAACTGCGAACGGAGCACGGGGCAATGAACATGGACAGCGACTGGAAGAGGGGCTTATGTATGTATGTATGTATGTATTTATGTATGTGCGCAGCTTGCCTCGAAAATATTTCAACACGAGCATGCGACTGAAAACACTTAGTGTGCAGCGGTGTAGTCAGCAGGGTAGGCAAAGAGGGGTCAATTAAAAGAAAACTGTTAAAGGCCACGGAAGTATAACAAAAATTGTATGCCTGCTGGGGGACTCTGTGATACATTTTTCTGATTTGGTAATAAATAATTAAATAATTAATTATAAATAAGTAAAAATGAATATTTAAAAATAAATAATCAAATTTAATTTGCTATAAAAAGATTTTCGATATAAACAACTGAAGGTAAGAGGTAACATCATATAAGGATAACATTTTACTTTAATATTGCCAGAAATTTGTTGTCATCAAATAGAATCTATCAATTTCTAAAAGCATTAATTAAAAACGATCAGGCAGCAAGTTATTCTGGTAAACGTGTCCATTATTTACATACATATCAAGGCTACAGACTCCTAACTCTTAGTTCAATTTTAGGTCTATAAAACTATATTATAAAAAGATTTATATATTTTTTAATTTCATAATTATGATTGCCCTATTCAAATTAAGCTTTAAAACGATTTATATTTTTTTTAATCTAATTTTTTTAATTTCATAATTACTATTGCCCTATTAAAATTAAGCTTTAAAAAGATTTCTTTTTTTTTTTAATCTAACTAAAGATATTCATAATTATTATTGCCCTATAAAAAATAAAAATATACGTTTAGCAATGTTCTTATATGCAATTTAATTTATTATTTTTAATTATTTATTTAATTTATTTTAATTTAAATATTTTACAATTGTAAAATTATTATCAGTGCAGCGATCCCCTTTGGCGAATCCCTCTCTGAGTTACGCCTCTGCCTTATATCTTGAATCTTGCTGTACATACAAATACAAATACAAATACACTCATTCAGACGGACATACAAACACACAGTCATGAATGTATGTATAGCACAACCACTCTCTATGCATACGTATGTGTGTGTGTGTGTGTGTGTATTCAAGTGTGCGGCACTGCGATAGCAACGAATAACAACAACAACGACGACGACGTCGAACAACGTTGGACCACAAGTTGGGCCTCGTCGCATTACCAATTTAAATTCCCATCCAATGCCCGCACGTAGCAAAAGAGCCGGTAAGGAATAAAACGACAGACAGACCGGACAGAGAGAAGGACAGACAGAGAGACAGACAGACAGAGAGACGGACAGACAGATTCAACACGACAGACTCGCAAAGATAGAGTATTTAATGAGCGCTACTGTTCTGCTTGTGTTGTTGCTGCCTTTATTTTTTTTCTTTTTTCTTATATTATTGCAATGCCAACTCGATACGTTACCTTTCAGTTTTTCTCTCTCCCTCTCGCTTTCTCTTCACATGCATAGCTGTTGTTGTTGTTGCTGTGTCTTCTATTAAATTAGGTTCATTTGCCAGAGTGAACGGCTGTCGCAGTCGCTGTCGCAGTCGACGTTGCTGCTTGTGCTGCTGCTTCAGTAGCTTTTGCCAAAAGCACCCTCTCTTTGCTGTTGTTGTTCTTGTGTCAAGTGGGCTGTGCAAGCGTGCATGTGTATGTGTGAGTGAGTGTGTGTGTGTGAGTGAGTGCTTATCGACTATGTGTAAACCGCACGGCTCACTGGCTGCCCGGTTGCTTGGCTGCAGCGTCGACGTCGACGTCGTCGTCGCCGTCTCTTTGACGCCGTCATTGCGGTTATAAGTGTGAGTGTGTCTGTGTGTCATTATATACTGCAAAGATATGTACATATGTGAGTGGTGTATATACAAAATATGTATTTACCACCACCACTGCTGCTGAAGCTGTGGCATGTTGATAATTCAATAAGCTGTAAAAAATGCAAAAATGCGACTGCAAATTGGCAATGAGTGAGTGTTTGACAAACACACACACACACACAACCCTTATATACTTACATACTCTTGTATTACATAAAATCCACTCAGCCATCAACAACGACAACGTCATGCAGCTGCAGCGGCATCGCAACTGTTTGCTCATATTCAAGAGCATCATCAAGTCTACGTCTACGACGACAACTCTCCGACTTCGTTCCGACTCTCTCTCCACCACTTGAGCGAACTCCAACGAACTGACGCCACCCAACTTCATTTGCAATGCAAAACGCGGCGCGTGAGAGTAACAAATGAGTGCATCAAGTGTGCATGGAGTGGTGAGTGGGAGAGTGGGAGCGGAGCAGGAGTGAGCAGCAAGCAAGCAACAAGCAGCGAGCAGTGAGAGTGAAAGAAGTCGTGAGTGTGTCTTGTGTAATCAACTAATTACCACAGCCGCTCTAAGTCATCCCCCCCCCCACCTGCACCATTTGTCTTGTTAAAATGACTTTGAAGCTTAAGTTCCCCTCCTTCCCGCTCCACTCCAGCTGCTGGTCCATGGTCATCAAGAGCAGCTCATCATTAGAGACAATTGAGTAGCACTCAATCCTAAAGTCCAATCACTCAAATCAATCAATGTGAAGAGCGGACGAAAGAGAGCAGAGTATGAGAGAAGTAGCAAGAAAATAACTTTACCGTTTTAATGTCGCTTCTTTAGCAATTCATGCAGTTATTATTCTTATTTCCGGTTCAGGATTTTCGTTCGCCGAAGAACAGGATTGAGAATGAGATTGAGAATACCGCGTCCATCTCCTTTACCTCCCTTGCACCCCATCAACTCTTACCATACGCCTCTTCGTCGTTCTCTGTAAATTGATACTTTTTTCGGGTTTCGCATTTTTTTCCGAGGGGCAGATGATGCAAAAAAAAAATAAGAGAAGAAAAAAAGAAGAGAAACCCAGCAAAGCAGCGAGAATGAGATGGCGAATGAGGACGAAATTTGGGACTCGGCAGTCGGAACTTGAAATTCATCTGAATCTGAATCTGAACTTCTCAACTGCCCCTTGCATATTAATAATGGTGCTCTAATTGGATCTTAATGCTGGGATTTCATTTCATTACATGACTCAATTATGTCCTGATGAATGAAATTATGTTGACATTGAATCAAGGCAAAGTGTTCCAAAGCATAATTCATTCTTGCCACAAAATGTTGTAAGAAGATAGAGATACATATTTTAAAAGGATATTTTAAAAGGAAAGCTTACAATTTAAACTTTATTGATTTATTGGAGAAAATGTGTAATTTTCTACACCTGAAAATCAATTTCCGTTCAAATCGAAACTTTAGATTATCGAGTGTGTAAGTCTTAAGATCGATAAACCTATCTTTAAGATACAAATTATATATCTTTTTATATATAGGGCAGTTACCGAATTTCATGAAGGAAAAATGGGGTATTAATGCTTTGAGAAACAGTTGAAAATAGGCAACATAATGTTATTACAATTTAAAAAAAAAAAATTATGTTTGATGTAAATATATCTATAAGTACCAAACCCATCTATATTTAAGGTATTATTTATTATTAGTATCATCTATATTATCTATTATTTATATGCTACCTAACTAAACAGAATTCAAGTTTCAAAGAAATTTTCCCTATAAATATTTTTTAAGTTAAAAAGTTTACTTTAATCAGTAAAAAACTTTCGCGGTTAGGACTCAAGATTATAATTACTAAGATTTGGGGTTTATTAGGAATCCATCGATTAAAATTCTTTAAATTATTGACACTCAAAATTTGCTATTTGAGTAACCTAAAATCAGTTTTCAATTCAAATGATAAGTTTCATATAAAATTAAAATCTTTCTTGAAAGTTTCATCCAAATTTTAAAACGTTCTTGGAACTTTTATTTGTGAATTTAATCTAAGGTTTCTAACTAGATTTAGTCCTAGAAAATTACCTTATAATAATTAAGATAATACTTAAATTGTGTCCTTAGTTAAAGTCGCCGACCTGTCACCTAAAAAAAACTTCGATTTGAAAGATAACTGGGTTCGATTCCCAATCATTATTTTAAAGCGTGTTTTAAGTTCCTGATTTCTCTTTATATAGTTAATCAAATATAATTTGTTAAATACTATCTATAAATACCTTCAAATGACACCAGATTGAGCTAACATTAATATAAGAAAAACTAAAACTAATTTGTCAACAACTTAAGCTTAACATGAGCATGAAAATACTTAAACTTAGACCTAAGAAACTAAGTAATAAATAAATC
Organism: Drosophila kuntzei; assembly: GCA_035042165.1. Taxonomy (NCBI): domain Eukaryota; kingdom Metazoa; phylum Arthropoda; class Insecta; order Diptera; family Drosophilidae; genus Drosophila; species Drosophila kuntzei. The sequence goes on along the minus strand of JAWNLU010000634.1, from coordinate 2,573,991 downwards.
TATATTAAAACAATAAGTCATAAGCACAGAAATAATTTCTATACTTAAGTATTAAGTGTTTCTCCATTTGTACGATAATTCTGGAGAATCAATTTCAGTTAATGTGATGACAAGCGTAAGATGGCTAATTAAATTTTGTGACATTTACGGGCCAAGTTAACCGTGCGTTAAAGTCGAGAACTAATTTTGGATGCCATTATATAATACAAATGCTAAGCACATAAATCGTCATTTAAGGAACAACTTTAGGAGTACGTTTAGTAAATGAATGAGAGAGAGAGAGAGAGAGAGAGAGATGGTAAGAGAGAGAGAGAACTATAACAAATTGCAATTAGAGAACTCTTGGCCCTGAGCTGGAAAACTTTTTGCCATCAGCCACAAGACAAATCCCAATTCAATTAAAGTCACTTGTGGCAACTTTGATGTTCAGTTTACTCGTGTTGGGAATTCGTTATGGAACTGAAAAACTGGCAACTGTTTTAGCCACATTTTGTACAGTTGGTTATTCCAATACACGTGGTAATTCAATACAGTTCCATTAATTACAATTACACGAGCATAAACTAAAGCAAACACATTTAAATGAGTGGAAATGGCAGCAGGTAGTTGGTCAAAAGCTTTGTGGCTATAATATTCTGGTCAACTGATAGCCACTGGATTTCCTTTGAGCAATATATATTTCAGCAATTAGAGATTCAACAATAAATCTGAAAATGACGCTGGAGAACACACACTGAATAATAATATGGAAAATCTTACTTTTCTAATACATAAAGGAAAATTCGGAAACTTAGGATATCATTCTATCTTCCAAAAAAAACTTTTTAACAAAGTAAAATCTAGTGACGAGTCTTTCCTCCCCAAAATTTCTGATATCCCATTTTGTGACGAACGATATTAAACTTTATATAAATAATTAAAAAATAAAAAGTTTGGCATTCGGAACATTGCGCATAAAGATCTTGATTCTGTATACCTAAAAATAATTTTAATGCGCAGTGCCGAATGCCAAACTTTTTATTTTATAATTATTTATATATTAAGTTTAATATCGTTCGTCACAAAATGGGATATCAGAAATTTTGGGGCAGGGAAAGACTTTCGTCACTAGACTTTTACTTTGTTAAAAAGTTTTTTTGGAAGATATCAGAAATTTTTGGAATTTAATATGATTCTGACAGTGTAATTTTGCTATAAAATTATCAAAATGCTTACTTCAAATAAAAAATAAATAGGGCAGCTATATAATATAGTAAACCGATTTTATCCAATGTTGGTCAGGATGTATAAAACCAACCCAGATGCGTATGTTGACAGTGTGATCAAGATCTGAAAAAACAACAAAGTTTTTTATACTAAAACTTGATTTTTAACCGATCGTTCCTATGACAGCTATATGATATAGTGGACATTTGCAGACTAAGTTTGGACATAATGTGTAAGACTAACTTAAATGCATACTCTGTCAAATTGGTTGAGAAACCTTGAAAAACAAAAAAGTTTTTTGTACCAAAGCTTGATTTTCTATTTAGTACCATATAGTAAATAGTAAAATGTATATATTCAGTTTACCGTTAATATCTTCCAAACCTTATGGCTGAGACACATGTGTCATATATCAAAAGACGCGAAATTTTAGATGTTACAACATATTGAAATTTAATAAAAATCGTCGGAACCGTTTTCTAATAAATCGCCAAAGTTTAAGCTAAAAATTCTTTTTTCACCTGTAGCGTTTTACCTGAGCACTTTGCAAAAAAATATTCAAGGCACGTCTGAAAGCCCTCTAATATACCTTTCTAACGACATATAGAACACATCTCTAGCTTTCTTGGATTGGAAGCAATGGGTGTTTCAAATTTATCACGTTTTAGCTTTTTCCCGCTAAACTAGCTATTTCCCGCTAAAGTCGTAGAACAAACATTTCTAGACTCGATAAGAAACAATTCCTCATCAGAAAAATTTAGCTTTTTCAGCGCCTTCGTACAAACAAACAAACAGACAAACAGACAAACAAACTTTTCATCTCATTTTGAGAAGGCCCTTAAAAACTTCAAATTAATATATCTTTTGAACCAAATGTCGGATTGAAATGATCAAGGTATCATTCGACGCGTATTTTTAATAAGAATTTTTAAAAATTATAAAATTTTACCAAAAGGCTCCAACGGCCCCACTAGCTGCAATCATTAAAATTTGGCCCCTCCCACTTACACCCCCATATCTTACGAACCAGGTGAGTTACCAAAAGTCTTAGTATGCACTTTTGTTAGGTAAAGTCATACCTTTCGATCGGTATATAACTCAATCCGATCGGACAGTCATAGCAAATTTTCCATTCTGCGTGTATATATTGCTAGTCGCCTTTTGCACACTATGTGTTGCTTTCGTCACTAGCGCGGACTGCCGTCCGCAGTGATTATTATGTTCAATAAAGTGTGAAAGTGATTTGAGCATATTTCTTCTTACTTTCTTAATTTAAATAGATGCGGAAAATTATTATCCAGATAACAAAGATCTGGGGATTGGTATTTAAATAATATATAATAATCGAAAAAATTAAATTCTCCAAGTAAACAATGAAAATTTAAATGTAGGATTGATTTAGAGGCCAAATCACGATTAATATGGCATTTCGCAAGAAAATCGATTGAGTTTTAATAAAGTTATTGAAGATCAAAGTTTTTCAAATAATTTAAAGGGGTTAGTATTAAAAAAATGACCAAAATTTAAATGACGAATAAATTTGGGGGCCAAATCATGACCAAAATGATATTCCGCATAAAAATCGAATAATTTTTGATGAAGTTATGAGAGATCGAAATCTCGGAAATAATGTAAAGGGGGTAGTATTAAAATTCTGGAATATTATCGAAAATATTTAACATTTTTAAACTAACAAAATTGAAATGTAGAATTAATATTGTGGACAAATTATGATTAAAATCATATTCCTCTGAAAATCGTTTGAGTTTTGATGAAGTTATGAGAGTTCGATGTTTCTGAAATAATGTCAAGGGGTAACTATTAAAATTCTGGATAATTTTCGAAAACAATAAAGTTTTTTAAATTAACAAAATTGAAATGAAAAATCAATTTAGAACCTAAAACATCATCAAAATGATATTCCGCATAGAAATTGGTTAATTTTTGATGAAGTTATGCAATTTTGAACTTCGTAAGACCTTCTACAAGTCTAAATTTAGCAGATCTCCATTATGGAGTATAAGAAAGTCGATCAAGCTCGAATGCTCGCATTAAACTTACTAACGAGCATAAATGTAAGTCGATCATAAATTGAGAAAGTACACATATTTATTTAGATTGCGGAAGTCTTTAAGTGTCGACGCGTGGAGTGGAAGAGTGTGGTGAAAGGCTAGATCATAATCCGTACTACAGTAGACACTCGTGCCAAGTGGACCAGCTGTGAATAGTTGGACATAAGCCTGTTTATGAGTGTGACTCGCCTGTCAAGTAATATAAATGTGTGTGTAAGTGCAATTTTACATTTCTAATTACCTGAATGAGTATCTGCAGCTTACCTGTATCTTTCAGATACAATCGTGTGTGTGTGTGTGTGGTAGTGTGTGTGTGTGTGTGTGGTATGTAACTGTCTGTGTGCTTACACAAATGATTTATAAATGCTAAATTAATGCGTTAAAAGCCAAGCGCATTAAACTTGTTTTCACATGTGCCCAATACTCATACTCAAAACACTCACACTCGAAACACTCATGAGCGTGTGTGAATACCCATATGTGCCCGTGAATACTCACTAGAGTTTGATCATGGAGTTGGGGATGGCGGGAAGGGGAAGAGTGTCTGCTTAATTATTGTAATTGGAGTTTTTGGCTCAAACCACACGAAATTTCATAATTTATTCAAATGAGGCACAGGGCAAAGCATTTTTGGTAAGACTTTATGAATGAATTTTAAATGATTGCTACACTTTATGAGTTTCGCAGAGCAAATACATACCCTGTAAAAATTATACTTCATTGAAAAGTGTGTTATAATGTCCTTAAATATTGTTATTTAGTATGAATTAATTAAGTTGTTGATTTAATGAATTAATTTTAAATGATTCTTTCATTTTATTCGATTTTTCCGAACAGACGTATACCCTGTAAAATTTGTACTTTATTAAAAAGTGTATCAGAAAGTCTATAAATATTGTTTTCTTGAAATTAAGATTTTTCGAGCAGAGTTATACCCTGTAAATATGATTAATAAGGCTCTCCACATAGTCATTCAATATCAATCCATCCTAAATGCTACAGGGTATTCCGTATATCAAATTCAAATAGTAATTGGCTGGCACATAAATCTTTTCATCCTTTTTTCCTTGGTGATTTTCAGCGCCTTTAAAGCAATTCGCACCTAATCCACCCCTCAAACAATACGCCTATCAAGATACTCTACCCTTATATCCGTCATTGGTTAGCCTGCGGCCTATTTATTAGATGTATGGCTGTACAGAGCCGTCTTTTGGGACTCATTCCCTGAAAATTGCCAATTTTCGATATCGCAAACTCGCAAAAAAAAAAAGAAGAAAAGGGAAAAACAAAAACAGAATAAAGAAAAGGAAAACCAATGGATTTCCAATGGTTTTTCATTGAATTCCGTATCCCGAAAAGTGTCAGACAGAGGAAACCGAAACCAAGAGACTTAAACCTGAGTTCGTAATCTTTTATTTGTCTTTGTCTCTTTGGGCATTTCTCATTTTGAAAGCAGTTTGACATCACGAAGGGTCGACGGGGATTAAAGAAAAAAGGACGAGCGACCTTCATGGAATGCATTGACCTTGTGACCCGTTAATAAGTACTATGCTGTCCAGCTGATTAGCATTGATTCAATAGAAATAAAGCAAGGCAATTATTTTTACGAGTATAAATTATTTCTTTTTTATTATTATCTTATTTTCTTTTTTAATATAAACTTTATATTTACACTTAATTCATAGACTATTTTTTAGCTTATAAACTTTTTATTTAATTGGCTTCATTTAAAAATTGCTTACGTTCAACTTTGAGCTTTAAGTGAGCTTTAATTAATATGCAATTATAAAAGTTTATTAACTTTATGCTATTTGTATACAAATTGATTCTGAATCGTTGTCTTCATATCGAATATACTAAATATATAGTATTTATATAATTATAGATAGCTGTATAATTAATATTATATTTAATATCTTACAATGTTTGATTATTTTATATACTTTTTTTTTTTTCATATATACAAAGTTAAAACAAATGTGTAATTTGTATAACAGCTAACAAAAAGTTAGTTAATAATTAGAGCTGCTTTTCATCTTTTATTCTTATATACAGTTAGTCAAGTAATTGTTTTGGCAGAGTAAAAAATTCACATAGTTGTTATTTATTAATAAAAATATTAAACCCAATGTATTTCATTATTTTTAAGAATATTTTTTAACTTGTTCTAAGAACCATAAGCAACTATAATAAAAATGTTTTTAATTTTTACAAAATAATATATGTAAATTGTCTAGTTAGTCAAAACAATTACTTGAAATACTGTATATAGTTATAGATTAATAACTGACAATGTTTTTTGCTCTTATCGAATTTTTCTTTTATGTACAAAGTGAAGTGAGAAAAAGAGCGAACATTTGTATAACATCTTTAAATAATATTTAAAAATAAATCATTTAAAAATTATTTAGTGCTGCTTTTTCACTACATAAATATATATATATTTACGGCTTCATATCTTACAATGTTTAAGTTTTTTATATTACTGATTCTTTAATAAAATTTCAAAGTGAAACAAATAAATGGGAGAATTTGTATAACAGCTGACAAAAGTCTTTAAATATAAAATAATGCTGCTTGTTTACTATATATAGAATATATAGTATATTTATATTTGTAAATTAATATCTTACAATGTTTTAATTATTTTTACAAAATTGGTTTCATTTAGACCAAGTGTAGAAAATATTGTTAAAAGCAGTTAAATTTGTATAACAGCTTTAAATAATATTTAAAAATTAATTTGTGCTGTTTTTTCACAATATAAATATATATAATTACAGATTAATATTTTGCAATGTTTTAGTTTTTATATTATTGTTTTTTTAATCAAATTTCACGCTTTATATAAAGGGAAACAAATAAATCGAAAAAATTCGTATAACAGCTTTAAATAACTTTTAAAAATAAAACTTTAAAAATTTATTACTGCTGTTTTTCACTATATAAATATATATGTATAATAACAGATTAATACTTTACAATATTTTTGTTTTTATATTATTGTTGCTTTAATAAAAATTCAATCTTTATATAAAGGGAAAATTGTGTATAACAGCTAAACAAAAAAGGTCTTTAAATATTAATTAGCGCTGTTTTTTACTATATATTGATTATAGTATTTTTTATAAAATTGCTCTCATTTAGACAAAGCGTAGAAAATAATTTTAAGAGCATATAAAGTGGAAGTTCGTATAACAGCTAACAAAAAAGGTCTTTAAATATTAATTAGCGCTGTTTTTGCGCCCTTAACTTTTTTAGGGGTTGGTTTTCTACCTTTGGATGGATGGATGGTTGGGTGGGTTGATTTATTAAGTGGTTGGGTGGTATTTTCTGCTGTTGTTGTTTACTTGCTTTTGGCCAGGGACAGATTGTTGCTAGTTGTTGGCCTTGGACTCGCATTGCTTTTGGCCAAGTTGCTTGAGGTTGCAGCTGTTGCCGTTGTCAGTTTATTGGGGCCATGTGGCGAACTCTTTGGACTGGACACCGTGCCAGGGCTGGGTAATGTTACTGTGGGCAACATGGGCATCACACTCTTATGCTCTCCATTGGAGTCGCCTCCCACACTTGCCACACTTTTCAGTTTCTGCAAATAATCATTGAAGACTTCGTTGCCGGCACGTTGCATCCTCGAAAGTTGCTCCATAAAATATGCCTGCTGATAGTTGTACATGGATGGTGCAAAGTTGTATAACAGATTCGATTGATTGGCAGCAGCAGCCGCTGCTTGTGCCGCCTGTGCCGCTTGTGCCACCTGAGCGCGCATCAAATTCTCCTTGAGAAAGTTGCTCAAATCTAGAGAATTGGCAGCTGCAGCGGCTGCGGCACTTGAAGCAATGCTAAGTGGAGCATTTAGTTGTGGCAGCTGTGGATGTGGAGGAGGTGGCATCTTTGTTGTTGTTGCTCCAGTTGCAACTGTTGTTGGCAGCTTTGTTGCTCCTGCAGCAGCAACTGTTGCTGCTGGCGGCGGCGTTGTCACTTTGCTTAGCTTTTTAGGCGGCGAATTGTTGTTGAGTTTATTTAATTGATTATTCATTTTATTGCCATTTGTTAGTTGATTATTATTAGTGGGTGACTTTTTACTTTGTGGCACCTTTTTATTCTGCCCCACGTTGGGCGCCACATTAAAAGCGGGTGGCAACTGTGGCAACTTGGGCGCCAATTCCGCATTTTGACGCGGCAAAATGGGACGAAACTTTTTGGCCGCCGAGGCATCATTGAGTTGGCAACCATTTGTGGCAGCTGGCGAGGATTTGGGTGACTTATTCTCCGCACTAGGCGAGTGTGCAGCTCCCAAAGATCCCAATGAACGTTTCTCCGGACTGGGCGTCTTTTTATCCGACTGTTGTTGTGGTTGCAGGATGGTTTTTAGCGGTGGAGCAGCAACTGTTTTCGATGTTGTTGTTGTGGCAGCAGCAACACTTGTTGTTGTTGTTGTTGCAGCAACTGTTGGCGGCGTTAGACGCGTCATTAGATGCTGTGGCGATGGTATCGTTTTACTTGGCGGCGCAGGCAATTTAAGCGCCTGACCTTTGACCCCAGTTTCGGGTGTTTGATCCGGCAATTTGACTATTTCGATATAATTGTTAACCGGACTTTTGTGCTTGGCATGTGCCGCATTATTTGGTGAGGAGGCATCTCCATTATCCCTGGAGATGGTGATGGACAGCGAGGAGGGAATATTAATGTTGCAGGAATTGAGCAGGGATTTCACCTTGACCTGTTGCTTCTCGGGTGCATCCTCATTGCAGGAAGTCGGCTTGGCGGGATTTGTATTCTGATCGGTTTTAGTGGGTGGTGTGGGAAAGAGTGAAGCACCTCCCAATCCTCCCCCAGCTCCATTTGCTGCTCCATTCAACATGTTTTGCAAATAATTGCTGGCAGTTGTTGTTCCTCCTCCTGTTCCTGCTCCTGTTCCTATTCCTCCTCCTATTCCTGCTCCTATTCCTCCTGTTCCTGCTCCTGTTGTTGGCTTGGGCGTATATTTATAAGTCGGCATCGTGGGTATATTATAGTTGGGCACATACTGCGGCGAACTGGGCGAATAAATCGGCGAATTGGGCGTATACATGGGCGTGCGGCAACCTGGAGGCGCCTCCTTGCCCCCCTTCGATTTGCTGGCATTAAAAAGCGCCAAATTCAAATAATTATTGGACTTGTTAAGCGAATTACTTCCACTATTATTCGATTTATGGGTATTATTAACACCATTTCTTGTGGGAGGTGGCAACATTTTCGGCTCCGTCAGCTTGGGACCATAACAATGCGACTTGGACTGACTGGCAATGGATTTAATCTCGGTGCCCGCATCCTTGAGCAAACGATTCACATCACTGGGTATATTGGCAAAGGGATTGTGATGTGCCTTGGGTAAAATGGGCTGATAACGCTTGGCAATGGGAGTTCTATTGCCAGGAGCGGCCAATTGTAATCCCTGGTGATGATGCAGTGGCGGGAAGAGCGGCAAGGCAGGAGTTGATAGCTGAGATTGGGATTGTGATTGGGATTTATGACGTGCTGCAGCAATGGGCGCTTTGGAGGCAGGTGGTGGCATCAAAGGTTTATCCGCAGCTGGAGAGGATGAAGTCAGTTGATTATTGGAGACAGGCAGCCTAATCTTGAAATCCTCGCGTGGCAAGGGAGGAGACAACTTCGGTTTCTTATTGGACACCGCTTTGATGGGTTCCTTGCTCTTCCTCTTAGAGGATGCTATGGATTTGGGTGGCATAGCACTTGGTGGCTTCATCAGCAATCGATCATCCAAATGACTCTTTGTTCCTCCATTTTGGCTCTTCTCCGGCGACTCCACTTTCACTTTAATCGGTGTCAATGCAAAGGATTTGAGAAACTCCGATTTGGGATCCTCAACGACCCTCGGACTCAACACGGTACTGACTCCATTGGGACTCAGAATGCGCTCCGTGCGTATTGTGAGTGGAGGCACTGTTAATGGACTTGGACTTTTGCGTTTCCTACTTTCACTAGAGGATTTGGGACTGCCATCCTTGTCCTTGTCCTTTTTGCTCTTGGAACGCGATTCCTTTTCGGGTTTGAGGGGTTTAACAATCTCCTTGCGCTCCGGATCCGACATATTGATGATGGTAACACTATTCTGCTTGGAAAGATCGATTTTCAGCTTTATGTTGGGCTCCTCCTTGTTGCCAGGACTTGCAGCGGGAGAGGGCAGAGATTTGGATGAATTCTTCGGAGAATGATGGGATTTCTCATGTTTATCCACAAAATTGCGATTGATAATCAGCTTGAGAGGTTGTTGATCCGTTGGAGAGTTGAGATTGGGTGCAATGCGGAATTCTTCCTGTTGTGCGGGTTTCTCCACTTTGATGCGGGGTGGAGGAGGAGAAGGAGCAGGGGAAGGAGTCTTAATCACAGCGGGAATGGAGGGAACTGTGGGAACAGCGGGAACTGCAGGAACTGAAGCAACTACCTCCTGTTTTAGTTGAATTGCAACTGGTGGCGTCTTTATTATTGGTGTCCCCGGTTTCTTTGGTGGCTTTGGAGGGGATTCATAGACCCGGAAATAGAAGCGCATTGGTGCATCACGTTTCCACGTATAGATATACGCAATATCCATCAATGTATAATAATCCAAGAGCACAATTGTCTTCACCTTGTACATGATATCGATGCTAAAACGTTGCATATCAATCTCAAACTTATCGTAGACGAACTTCTTCAGGTGACTGACACGACACATCGCCGGACACTGCAGATAACGTGGACGCAGCGTATCCCCAAATTCCATATCCGATTCCGCATTCAATTCACTGTAAAAGATACAAAAGAAAAGTTGAAATTAGACGGTGACAACACTAAAAAGTTTATTCCTAAGGTAAGGCCTTAAAAAAGGAAACAATCATAATAAAAAAACATACAATCCCAAATATACAAAAAAAAATAAAAATTATAATGTAAAATTCTTAGAATCTCTTAAAGTATTTTTTTAAAACTTTAATGGAATTTAAAATATTTAATAATTAATCATTTTTTCCTCTTTAAGAATTCTATAATATTTAGAAAAATGATAAAGTTTTCAACAAAAAATTATACAACATTAAATATGCAAGGACAATTTCAAAAATGTAAAAAAAAAATATTAAGATAATTTGTAGTATTTTTTGCAGTATTTTTTAAACAATTTTCCAAAATTGCAAATATTCAGAAAATAATTGTTATTTTTTTCTTTAAGAGTTCTATAAAAATTATACATCGCAAAATATTAAAAATTTGTATTTGTTATACAAAAAGTCTTAAATAATTTGTAGATTATTTTTTAAAGAATTTATATTTTTTAGCACCACTTTTTTATGATAGTGAAAAAGTAATGATGTTTCTACAATTGCATCACTTAAGATACTTCAAATAGCTTTTCCGTTATCAACCCTAATTCAAGTTTTATTTAAGCTTGAATTTCTTAACACCTATACAACAAATTACGGCTTAAACCTGCACCTATATTTCTCTGGAATCTCTTTTCTTTAAAGAATTTCTCAATATCGTTATTTATAACCTTTTCCTTAAATATCTTAATTTATAATCTTTTCTTAAAAGAATTTCCAAATATCTATAATCTTTGAAACTTACCCAAGTTCGGCATATTCGAGGGATAGCGACATATCATCGGAGGGACTGAATATTAAATGCTCGGTATCGTCGCCCCTTTGCTCGGGCGTGGCCAAAGCCGCCTCCTGTGGACGATCCTTGTAGAAGGCGCGTTTCCTCATCAGCTCCCGTTCATAGAGACCCGGCACGAGTTTATAAACAATTGCCTGCAATGTGGTATCGGATCTGGAAGAGGGAAGAAATTAGGAGAGAGTGAAGAATTGAGGTTAGTTGAGGTGTTATATGGTATAAAAAAAAATACCCCCTGACTGAGGGAGAGACATGTGTGTGCTCAGTGAAATGGAAAAGAGATGAGACAGAGAGAGAGAGAGAGAGAAGAAGAAGAAGACGGCTGCGTCATTGTCTTGTGTTTCTTTTTTTGTAGTTTAGAAAAGCGGGAAAATTAGTCAAAATAAGAAGTCAGGAGATCTGAAGGGACAGGACAGCTACTTCCTTGGCGCGGAAATGAGCGCATGACAATTCACAAAAGATACAAACACATAGATATAAAACACACACACATAGATAGACACACACACACAGATAGACAGACAGAGGAGCAGTACAAATTAGACGGCAGATGCAATTGCTTCAATGGCACGCAACAAACGCCGTTGAAGCAGGAGGAAAAGAGGAAGAGGAAAAATAAGTAGAAAAAGAAAGAAGAAGACGCATCTATGTGGCATGCGCTAATGTTGTTGTCGTTGTTGCTTTAGTTGTGGTTGTTGTTGTCGCCTCAAGTCGCATTTCTCACTAAAAATTCAGGCGCTCGCTTCAATCATTTTGAAAAGAATTGAACCCAACAAAGGCAGACAACAAAATAAAAATAAAAGTAAAAGCAAAAGAAAAGGAATAAAGAGAGTACAGCTGAGTGGATGAGGAGGGAATTCAAGAAAAAAAACGCGAGACAACAATTTCCTCGAAAATCTAATCTAAAAGCCAAAAACTCAAATAGTATTTAAGTAAGTGAAAATTTAAAGAATTTCTGTCACAATCTATATTAAAATCTCGAGAAACTTAAATGGATTAAAAATAAAAACTTTTCTAAACTCTAAAAAACTCTAATCAGAATTGTAGTCTTTTAAATAAAGCAAAGTTTTAAGAAAACTTATTAAATTGAATTTTAAAGAGTTTTTTGATAGACTTAAATGCACTTTTATCAAATCTTTTGTTTATGGGCATAAATATAGCGAATATGCAGAAATAAGAGTAGAAGGAAAGGAAAAACCAGGAAAGGAAAAATCTTAGCAATTTTATTTTGTTAAATAAGAAAACTTAAAGACATAAAGAAAAGGTTTACAGTGAAGATATTTCATTTTCTTTGAAGAAATTTTAGTTCGCCACTCTTTTTTTTTTGATAAATGGAAAATACTTTTCAAAAAACTAAGAATTATCGGTTTAAAATATTGCGATAAAACGGTCTTAAAATTTATATATTTCTTAGAAAAAACTAAGAATTTTCTTTAAAAAATGCGTCGCAAATAAAAATATATTTTTAAGTGCAGATTCTAGACTTCTAAATAACTTCTAATAATATTTTCTGAAAATAGTTGAAATAAAAGTAAAGCTTTCTTTCACAGTTTGTATTGAACAACCCATCATTTCTTTTTTTGTGATTGTAATCCAGCTTCTAGTTTTTCACCTCTAAACTCAGCTCAACTGTTAACTGTTAACCTAAAGTTTTACCCTAGAGGGGAATGATTTTTAGCAGAACTCAGTCAAACAGCAGCCGAACTTTCAGTGCGGTAATTGTGGTAAGGCTGAAAACTTGGCTAAATTTAGTGGGGGAGGCATCAATTGCTTGAAGGAGGACGCACCTTGAATTGAAGTTTGTTGTTGTTCTCGGAAAACTTGACTGTGGTTAACTTTATTTGATGCCTGCCAAATATTTGCCCACTTTTCTTGCCGCTCCCCCCTTTGGGACTGGTGATCTGCCTGCCTACCACCTCCCCATTCAGCATACTTTTCTGTTGTCTATGTATGTGTTTGGTACGCACGTTTCTAATGAAAAACACGTTCGTGACGAGCGAATCAATTTAAAGGTACAGCTTTAATGGTACAGACAACAAGAAAAAACCACCCGCTGCCAGGGTTGCCACCCCATGCTGACAACGAGCGTATACAAATCGAGTCAGGTTGTAATCTCTCTTTTTAGGACTGCACACAAAAAGATAATGAATACCGAGTACAAATTCAAAGATAGCTGGATAGATATGGAGTTTATATCCGGGATGGGAAAATGGTGTGAACTCAGCAAAAGAACTAAGCATTGAAAGAGATAGAGAGACAAGTGCTTTTTGTACGTGGTTTACCAGACAGCGACTCGAGTCTCCAATTAAATTTATTGCAAAACTTTATTGTTTAACCCGGGAAAAAAAGAAAGGCAGTCAAAAATTGTTAAAGCCAGAAAACACACAAAACATAACAAAAGAGACGTAGCCACAGTTTATTTATTTATTTTCTGTTCGTTTATTACCTATTTTCTTTGCAAAGGTAAACAAAGAAATGGTAAACGGAAAAACCAAAACAAATAAACTGAAAACTTGGCTTGTTGCCTGTCGCATGTGCCGGCCATGTTTTTATTGTTACTGATAAACTGCAAAAATAAGAGAGGAATAAAAAAAAAAGAAGGAAACTTTTGCAACGCATTTCCAAGAAAAGCAAATCGAAAAACGCCAGAGATAATTAACGGGCGGGTCTTGTGCTCAGTTTTGCCGACGGCAACCGGCAATCGAAAAGTGGCAACAGGAACCGAAAACAGCAACAGCAGCTGGAATACAGTTCATAAAAGCCAAACTCATACACATGTAGAGACAATCAGAGACCCTTCCTCTTCTTCTCTTTACCTTTTTCAACAAGTTGAACAACAACGCGAATCGCTGAAATTGAAGCCCAACATAAAAGACAACAACCTAAAATGGAAGTTGCTCTTAACTGGTCAAAGATTCGTTGTTCGTCATTTAGCAAAGGGGTCGTTAACTGTTTTTTATTCCTTCTTTCTTTTTTCCTAAAGTGTCAATTGGTTAACTTGTCATACTAAATTTAGTATGCTTAATGTTTATGCGCACTTTAAAACATTAAATCAAATGCAGCGTTAAAAAACAAGAAGGAAATTTATAGTATAAAATTAAAAACCTAAGAAATATTTTAAAATTTATCCTATAAAATTAAAAGCCTAATTAATATTTTAAGATGTATCCTATAAAATTAAAGGCATAAGTAATATTTCAAAATGTAACCTATAAAATTAAAAGCCTAAGTAATACTTAAAAATGTATCCTATGAAATTCTTTATATTCAGTAATGAAAAGTTACAATTAGGTAATAAACAAAGATATAAAAATAATGGAACGCTGGAATGGAACACGACATTTACAGTCGTAATAAGTAGAATATCAAGAATAAATCAATTACAACTTAAAGATACAAATTTCAATCAATTTATAAACAAGTTTTCTCTAAGAATAAAATAGAATGGAACACTATCAAATAAGGGGCGGCTCTGACAAATGATGAGGAAAACTTCAATCTTCAAGTGTCCCACAGTGTCTAATATGATATCCTAATTGTGATTGTCAGTGTCAGTGTCAGAAAGTGACCCAAAATATTGTTAAAATTGCGATTATGTTAACTTACTTGATGTTGGGTTTGGCATTGTTGATGACCATCTCGCAGCGTGGACAATATCGTTCCTTCCGCAGGTGATTGATGAGACAACTGTGACAGACTGTAAATACATAGAAAAGAGAGGGAGAGTGTGAGAAAGATACAGTTATAAATTGTGTAAACAACAAATTATTGGGGGGGAGAGAAATTTGCACTCACTACAGATTTGTTGTTAACCAATTTCGGAAAATCATTCAAATTTATGTAAAGCTCCGAAAAATAATTCCCCAAGCGAATCCCAGACTCACAACAAGGTTTATTCCTCTTCCATTCCCCACTGCAAAACGAAACGAAAGAGGAAAACGAAATAAAAGTAAATGAAACAGAGCTATTCAATTCAGAGAAGTTCCACCCACGGGCCAATGCTCCAAAAAGGTACAACAAGAAGAAGAGCTGGAAAAAAAAAGTAGTTTTGACTTTAATGTCAATGGCAGTGTCTGCTCTGGTATCGTGTCCGTCTACGTCTCCTGCAACTGTCAACCCAGGAACGACAGGAACATGGACGGACCAGACTATAGTCAAAGAACGGAACGGAGGGGAGTATGACAAGGAATGAACGGAGAGAGGGAGGGAAAAACACATTCGGTTCGCCTGTTACGCTTGTCTGTCAGAGAAAACAGAGCGAAAAAAATACAGCAGAGAGATACAGAATCCAACTGGGGCGTATGTTTGATGGGTGTGTGTGTGTTGGGTTGTGTGTGGACTGCCCGATTGGGTGGTAAACTGTTGGAACTGTTGTTGGCCCAAATGGCCTCGAGTAACTACAACAACAAGTGAGAACATTACAGTCGAGCTGATCAACTGTTAAGTGCCCAGTAACAATACATTTCTTTGCACTCGTTCAATTCCACAACCAAAAATTAAATAAAGATTAGGAAAAAATAAAGTTTCAATTAGGAAAAAAGCTACAAAATATTAAAATATTAAAAAAAAAAAAAAAATTAGATAAAAAGAATTAATAAATAAAAAAAATAAGTGAAAAAATAAATAAAGAAATATTTAATACCAAAAATACTTTTAAAATATTGAGAAAAAATATGTACAAAATTAAAAAAAATATGTACAAAACTAAAAATATATTTAAAATTAATTTAGTGCAAAAAGTTTAAGAACATATTTTTTGTTTTTTTTAAATACAACCCATTCTAAAACTAAGCTCGGTTCCCCTTCGACTCAGGCTAAGGTGCTATTCGCTAGACTACACAAAATACTTTGTTTATCGCAATTTCAAAATTAACTATATGTTTTTTTTTAAGTTTCTGCAATATTTGTATACAAATAAACAGGAAAAAATGAATTTTATGAGTAATAAAAATATTAAATATAAGTAAAAACAAATAAATAATATATAAAAACCAGTCAAAGCAATTGTACCTACATCTCAATTATCTTATATGTGTATTAATCGACCAAGATGAAATTTTCAACTAACGTCCGTAAAATTGAACCTCGTGTCAAATCTCAAGGCTGTAGTTACGAAATTATTCTTGTAATTCGATTTTTACATTGAAAATTCTAAAACGATACAATTTATAGAAATTTTCAACAAATTTTCTAGCTCTTACTATTATATTTTTTGAGTTACACTTAGAGCCTACGTAGAGACAGTGTCACAAATTATAAGCCTGTCTAACCTTTGGTTACTGGGAATACAACAAAGTAGCACAGAAAAAAATCAACGCGAGTCCAGCAGCTGTTGCTGTCATCCATTTAGAAGCGCTGTTCCCATTCCCAATTCATGGCTGGTCAGGATTGAAGTCAGGGTATGTGTTATGTCGGTCTGGCAACAGATTTAAATGAGCCTCGAACCAAATGGATGTCATCGACACATTGCTTTCCACATTTACCAACTGCAACAACTCATTGAACATGACGTTCTCTCTCTCTCTCTGTCTGTCTCTCTCTCCCTCTGTTTGCCTGTTTGTCTGTCGCCTGAGGCTGTGATTAGACATTACAATTGGTTGGAAACGCTCTCTAATTTGTGAATTGGTCAGAGAAGTAAAGATAAGGCTTTGACTAATTCCGAATTTACAGTGGTTTTTTTTTCCTGTTTAGACTACCAGAAAAAGTGTTGGTAATCAACACATCTAACATCAAAAGTAGTGTTGTATAAGGCCACAATAAATGTTATTTTATTATTTTAAAAAGCAGAAACTCTAAATTATGGTGAAATTTAAATTTTAAAGAGTTTTTTTTTAAATAAACCTTAAAATTTTCAAAATTTAAGTATTTTTATTTAAAAAAACCCTTAAAGTAGAACTAAACCTTATAATATTTTATCTTCTATCAATCATTCTTGTCTTGGCAATCTGGCAACTTCAGCTACAGTAAATTTTTCAGCTGTTACTTAATTATTTAAAATAAAAACTCAAAATTTTAGAAAAATTCAAATTTAAGGATTTTTCTTAAAGTAAACGTAAAAACAAACTTGCAAATAGAGCTAAAATCTGTATAATTTTATCTTCTATCAATCATTTTGGCGAAGTGGCAACTCCAGCCACAGTTAAGTTGGCTGCGCTTGCACTTAAAGAAAATTTCTAGTCAGCAACACTTAAAAAATAAAAAGATATTAAAAAAAGGTGAAATGCGAAACAAACCGGAAATTGAAAATAACAAATTTCTATGAAAACTTGAAACGCTTTTCCTCATTCTTGTCTGGTTTTTCGATTTTTCCCCCATTGAAGACGAGTCGGTTTCGACTTGGAAAGTTGTCTGATTTATGGTTCAGTAGTTATTAACCCGTATCCTCGAAAGCCAGAACCATTTGTAATTATTTAGTCTGACATATGTACCATATATCTTTTGGAATTCTTCTTCTCCATCTCCGCCTTTATTCTTTCTATTCTGCTTGTGGTTTAAACGGATTCTCTCTCTCATCTTTGGCCAAAAAGTACTTAGTAACTATACATATGCAAAAGGCGAAGGCTCATTAATGTTGGCCATTAACTTATCGCCAGGCAGCATCTGCAGCAACTGCCTCGTCTGCCTCACGGTGGCAACTCCACACACTCTTCAGACGGACCAGGGAGAGCAAGAGATACACCGGAAAAGATCAGATGTATATTTCAAGTAAGTGTTCAGTATAAGGTTTTCAAATTAATAGGCTAATTTCACAGTGCAAATACGTTAATAATTTTGAAATTTTAAAATTAATATTAAACAAAATATGAATCTATAAATATCAGTGCTGTCAAAATTTGAAAAAATAAAAATAAGTAAAAAGTAATAGTAATAAAAAAATTAAATATTTTAAAAATGTACTAAAAAGTCTAAGTACACCCAAAACATAAAGAAAAATTTGGGATTTCACTATTATTTGATTTGAAAATCTTTTAATTATTGCAAAATAGGTATAATTTAAAGCAATGATAAAAAAAACATGTTAACTCATTGAAGACTTTTAAAAAGTAGATAAAATTGCAATAATTTGACATTCAATTAAAAAAAATTAGATTGAAGACTTTTTAAAAAAAATAGATTAAATTGCACTGATTTAACATAAAACTAGGCAAATATTCATTAAATATTTAATTCAATTACTAAATTCTTTTAAGAAAATTCGATAATAAAAATATTTGTTAAAAGCGTAATGAGAAATCGTACTTAAATATATTTGGTTTAAGAAAATTTACGGATTGAAGTTAGTTTTTAGACTGTAAGAAAGATAAATCGTACTTAAATATATATTTTTTAATGAAAATTCATGATTTAGGGATTAAAATTGATACCGTTTGAAAAGTCAAAAACTACTTATTGATCTGATAGGTTTTTTCTGGGATTTTCCCAATTTTAGCAACAGATGTTGTATCATCTAAAATCAAATTTTTGTAAAACCTCCTTTTCCTATTACTTTATACATTTTTCTTTATTTTCTTTCAGCTTTTAATATTTAATTGAATGTTTATGTATAATATAATATTATTTAAATTTTTGATCTCAATAAATATATAAATAGCGAAATATTTTTTTCCAGTGTACTTTTGCCAGTTTTCTAATTAGTCGCGAGACAAGTGATGAGTATGGGGGGTAGATAAAGGGGAGGCAGATAGAGAGGGAGTAAAGGGAGTAAGGAAGGATGGATTGTTGGATTGTTGGGTACTTACATGAGTGCAAACATTCCACGATGGTCGTCGCATTGATCAGATACCCTGTGCACAAGTGGCAGATTATGTGCGGATTGACGGCAGTTAGAAGCACTGGGCGTGGCGTTGTCATCATTATCGATGTTGTTGTTGTTTCAGTTGTTGTTGTATCTGATGTTGCTGCTGCAGTTGTTGTTGCTGCTGCTGTTGTTGTTGTTGGCGCCTCTTCTGCCGTTGGCTCCTCATCAGCGGAGGCGCCGCCGTTGCTGCTGCATGCATCCTCAATCGTCGACCAGGTGGATGATGATGATGAACATGACGAGGATGATGATGAACTGTTTGTTTCAGTTGTTGTTGTTGCAGTTGCAATTGTTGTTGTTGTTGCTGGAGGTGTTGTTTCTTTTTTTATGTTTTTGCTCTCAAGCATTGCTTTTGTTGTTGTTGGTGTAAATGCATTAGTTGCATTTGTTGTTGTTGCATTTTCACTTTTTACTTTAATGCTGTTTGCATTAAAATTATATTGTTGTTTTTGTTGCTTCTGCTGTTTTTGTTGCATTTGCATTTTATTATCAACATTTGACGACAACTTTTTGCTACTGTTGTTGTTGTTATTATTATTATTATTACTACTATTGTTGTTGTTGTTGTTGTTATTCACATTGCTGACAAAGCTTTTAGCTGACTTCGTTTTAGACGCCGCTGTCAACTGCAGCGTTGACGCCGACGCCGACTGCGACGCCGACGTCGCTGCTTGCTTTTGTGTTTGATGCGCCATTGTATTTGGCGTTGTTGTTTTTGTTGTTGCTGCTGCTGTTGTTGTTGTCTTCGACTCGGGCGTCATCATAATAACAATAGTAATATTAACAGTCGGCTTTTATATCTGCAAAATAAAGTAGAAGAAAAAATTGTATGAATTATATGCAATGACAAAAACAACAAGTAATAATAAATGTGTACACACGACTAGTAAATACCCTGTACACAGTTGTAATATACTCAAGATTATTAAATTCTCTAGTTATTTTCTTAAGATTCAGAAACATAACATTTAGTTAGTCTACGACTGGTAGATACCCTATAAGAAATTATAGATATGCGGTTTCTTTCTTCTTCATAAGATTTGATTTAATGGCAAATCAATGTAATTTAGTTGTAAGTATACGACTGGTAAATACCCTGTAGTCAGTATTAGTAATGCTGATTCTTTCTACTGCTGCAAAGAATTTGATTTAACGACTAATAAATGTAATTTAGTTTTTGATCTACGACTGGTTAATACCCTGTAGTCTGTTTTAGTAATACTGCTTTTTTCTACTTCTTTAAAAGATTCGATATAGCGACAAAAACAATATAAAAAGTGATTATACGACTCCTTTATACCGTGTAGTCAAATAAGTTTATAAATAAGTTTAAATTAAATTCAATTTATTATATTTAGCATATTTTTACGGCTATCAAGAATGAAAAAAACGATGACAACTTAAAATCGAGTATGCCATTCAACCGTTTCCAATGCGTACAGGGTATATAAGCAAAGATTATTGAAATTTGTAGAGCACAAAAGAGTTGAGCTTATAAATAGAGTGCTAGGCAAATAGAAGTTTATGCTTTGCTCCTATCGAATTGTTTTGTCTCTCTCTCCTTTCTTTTCTCCTTAGCTTGATCCTTAAATCCTACAATATGTAAACACAATGGGAACAGCTCAAGTTCCAACACACACACACATCTTCAATTTCCACTTGAGAGACAATCGAACTTTTTTTTCGGGGGAACTTCCAATGAAAGAAACTCGGAAATTCTGAGTAAAGTCTTTAACCTCGAGAATTTTGCTGATATCGTAATTTAAAATTAAAACCAAAGGCATAATTACAATTACAATTATAGGGTACTTTCAGGAACCCTATAAACAACATAAGAAGGGGGAGTTTCGCAAACTCATGTAATATTTATAATGCCCACGGATAATTGAAAGTCAAATCACGGGTCAAAAGCTTCAATTATTTTCCTTTCGGACAGGATACAGAAATTGAGGTACATAAAACAATATGAGAGGGGAATATTATTAAAAAGGTTCTTTTCTTATATTATTTTTAAGCTTTACTTGTCTTAAAAATGAATTTTATTTGCTTTATTTTCAAAATATGTATTATAAATATTTCTTATAATGTTTAATACAAAAAATAACATATTTTTAAGTCAGTTTTTTATGAATAAATAAAATATGTGGGGGATTATTATAAAATTTGTTTGTTTAGTTTTTAAAATATGTATTTTATAAGATTTCTACATCATGTTGAAACAATTTCAAGTGTACGAATAATTTTTGGACTGACTGTATAGGCAATCAGTCGATGGATAATGGATGCTTGTAACTTCCCCTGTATAGTTGTCATGGGAATTTTAACGACTGCCAGACACCCTGTACAGTGTGTACACACATTGAAATGCACGACACTCGGGGGAGTAACTAGAAAGGGGGAAGAGGTGAAGAGAGGATAGGAGGGGAGGGGAGGGTAAGGGCAGCTCCAAATAAGTTGGGTTATGTACGCTCGAACAAATGAAAATGGCTTCAAATTGAACTCAGTCAAATAAAAAAAAAAGAAGGAGAATGTGGAATGTTAAATGTATTTGAAAACAATTTCAAGTTGTTTTTGCATCAACGCGTTAGTAAAAAGTCGACTCCAAAAAGTTTTTCTCACAAAACTTTTTAGACCAACAACGGGAATTCAGTTCGTCTCTCTTCCCCTGCCCCTCTCTCTCTTTCTCACAGAGAAAATGGAAATATGAATGAATATGAAATGAAATGTATGCAAGGAACAAAAAACGATGATGCTTTAAAATCCTTTTTACATAAAATTTAAGTGAACGCACACACACATACATACATACATATATATCCCATACACACACAGTTACTCACAGCATTAAACGCACTGCGAACCCAAGCTTAACCCTTTCCCATACCCCAAAACGCAACTGGGCCACGGCAAAGGGTGAAGTAGGAAAAGAAGAAGAGAACGCGCGCGCAAAATAAAAAAAAAAATGTGAGTACGAAACATGAAAAGGATAATAAAAAAAAATAAAAGAAAGAATGAAAAAAAAAGCAAGCAGCGGAATTTCACGTGAGCTAACGAGGAGAACAAAGCGCGGCATGCGCGACTGTAGATACCCCGCTCTCCTACCCATGAAAAGGTATGCAGGCAGGCAGGCAGGCAACAACAGTGTCTGCAAGAAGTGTAGGGTGACGCCGTTTTTATCTCCAATATCAACACACACACAGCGTGCTGCGATAACTGTGCATTTATATAATTACAAATATTCTTGGCATTTCACATACAAAATATACAGACATACATATGTATATGTATTTACTATGTAGTGAGAGAGTGAGAGAGAGAGCAAAGCTAGCTTGCCAATCGCAAACTTCACTTAAGTGGAGATAAATCTGTTGCTGCCACTGTTATTGTGCTTCTTTTTCTTAGATTTCTTCGTTGCTGCTGTTGTTGTTATTGTGGGCGATGAAAGGCAGAGGGCGTTTGCATGTGTGTGTG
This sequence comes from Drosophila kuntzei, assembly GCA_035042165.1. Classification (NCBI taxonomy): domain Eukaryota; kingdom Metazoa; phylum Arthropoda; class Insecta; order Diptera; family Drosophilidae; genus Drosophila; species Drosophila kuntzei. The sequence continues at coordinate 2,551,794 of JAWNLU010000634.1, read as the reverse complement.
TGTGTGGGGTAAGAGCAGGCGATGTTAAGAGAGGGGGAGCGCAACAGCTGTGCGCTGTCAGAGGCCGGCTGCGACAGTGTTGGAAAATCACACAACACAACAGCAGCAAAGAGCAGAGAGAGAGCGCGGGAGCGGGAGAGACAACAAACACAGCGATTATAAGAAATGCAATTGAAATATCGCTCAGTTTGTGTTTGACTTTTGCTCTTACCTGTATAAATTATATTGACTGCTAATCCAGATAAATGCGCGGCATTTTGTGTTGTTGTGATTGTTTTTTATTTTTTTATCCAATTGCTGCAAGTGATAAACGTAATCCAAAACGCGATGCAGTTGTTGTTTTTGTTGTTATTATCCAGAGTGCAGTTATTGGCATATTTTCACGCACACTTTCACAATTTCAACACACATGTATGCATATATTTATTCTTCGCTTGGTTTAATTAGATTTTCAACAATTTTTCTTGTGCCTTTCTTTCTTCAGCTTTAGCTTCAGCTGTTTGCTTTGCTTCGTTTTATTGCTTGCTTTACACTTTACTCCTCTTTCAACTTCTTTGCCTTTGCTTTTGATGTTTCCCAACTCACTAACACACACACACACAAATTCACATATACACTACAGCATAGAAACTCGAGCGCTGCTGCTGCGGCTGTCACTTTTGGTTATTTGCTTTTGTGCGCACCTTTATTGTGTATTATGCTTTGCCTTATGCTTTCTGCACACACACAGAAATATACATACATACACTAACACATGCGCTGCTGACGCACGCAGCGACTGCGACGTTTACATAGACGTCGTCGTCGTGTATATAAAGCGCAGCCTGTTCGCTGCTGCTGCTGCTGCTATCGCCTTCTTTTGTTGTTGTTGTTGTTTCGGCATTTGTCACACGAGACACAAAGGAAATTTCCAGCACTGTATTAAACTATATGTTGCTTTGCATTCCATTTATTATACAATATATTAATTGATGCATATATTTATTTATTTATTGTTTAATTATTACACTTAATCCATGTACTTTGTAGTTTAGTTAAAGCACTTGATATTTCTGACAGCAATAAATGCGCGCACGTCCATTCGCTTCAACGTTTCGCGTACAACTGAAGCAAGCGACGCTGCTGCTGCTACGTCGCTGTTAACGCTGTGTTATTTACTCACACAAACGCGCACACATATGCAACGCCTATTTACATTGACGGCGGCCAACTGCCTGCCCTCTGCTGCCAGTTTTTCGTTTTCCTTTTTGACAACTGCGCGCTCAGTGGCTGCCCACAATGCTATCTCGCTCGCACACAAACTCTCACTGGGCGTGCAACTGTTGCGCACTCGCTCTCGCATACACACACACACGTTCGTTCGGCAGCTACTCCGTTTTTTGCGTCGTCTGCTTTATTTGCGTTGGTCTCTTTTACGGTTCTCTCTCTCATTCGCTGCTTACAACCGAGTAACGAACCGTTCTCGTTCGAAGTTGGTTTTGCACTGAGTGTACATATCTGGCGATGTTTGGCGTTTGCCGTCGTTGTCGTCGTCGTCGTCGTTGCCGTAGCCGTTGCCTTTTGCCTCTTTTGCTGTGCCTGCTGTTTCTTTGTTTCTTCGACGCTGTCGCACCACACATTTGTGTGAAAGGAAGAGCTGTCGGTTGTCTCACTGTCCGTACATGGCTTATGTACTCAATTCTCTATATACAGTGCCCGTAGAAGTGTATACAAACATACCTACATATTTACTTAATTGAGTTGGCGTCGGTTGCCCTTCAGTTTCAGTGTATACATGAGTAAACACCTTTACTTTGATCTCGTTTATAAATAGCTGTGTATATAAGGTGAGTGCATACATATGTATTATATTTGCTGTAGAAAATGAAGTGAGCTCTGTATGTACATAAATATCCGAGGGTGGGTACAAACATACTTATGTATTTATATTTTATGAGTTACTTTTATGTACATATGTAAGTAAAAACTCGCCTTAATCCCAGGTGCTTATGTATGTGGTAACCATTGGCTTCAAATAACGGCTCTGCGTTGCCAGTGTTACCCCTCCAAAATTTGCATGATTTTCTTTGCTTTACGGCTTCTGTCGCATATTTGTCTCAGGTAACAAAAAACCGCCAATTAGACGACTCTGGATATTTAGAATATACAAATTAAGTAATCCTATGCCTATTTCTGAAATTGTACGTAGAATATTACAGGCAATACAGTTATTTACGCAAGAAAGTAAGGGCTTTAAAATATTATCGTTAGAAATACTGATAATTGTTATCTTTTGTAGTCCTAAAATTGCCGGAAATTCCATTTAAAATGAATTTTTTATAGCGAAAAGTAGTTATGAAATGAAAATTTTTGTTTTTATTCCATTTAATTTCATATTTACGTATAAATTTAGTGAAAATCTTAGTTTTTACTATATTTTCAATGAAAAATGATGTAAAAATTAATGTTTTTACTATATATAAGATAGAATTCTCAGTTTATTTATAATTTAGATTGAGAAAATGTAAGATTACCCATATTTTTAGCATAACTCATAGTTTTTACTATATTTTCAATGAAAAATTATGTAAAAATTAATGTTTTATGAATGTATATGATAGTATTCAAAGTTTATTTATAATTGGGAATAAGAAAATGTAGGAATATCTATGTTTTTGCTTTTTCAGAACAAGTTATATCATTAGTTTTTATCATAAACTGAATCTTTTGCCCTTTCTAGGCTAAAACACTTTGAACACTATAATCTTAAAAGGTAGAAAATTTTTTAGACTTGTAAAAGTGAAGGTATTACATTTAAACGTTCGAGTTTGGGTATAAATCAGATAATACAGTGAAAATATACAATATTTCAAGTCATTGGCTTTCATGGATTCCTGGTATAATACCATAAATTCCGAAAATTTAATAGTTAATAGTGCAGTTCAAGTAAATTTATTGTTTTTTGCGTTTCTTCCGAAATCTGCCCACTTCGCAATTCGTTGTTTTCCGTAGACAGAAATTGCATATTTGCACGTTGGCGTGTAACACACACACTCCTAAACTCACAGACACACACATACTCGTAGACACAGATGCAGATAAAGAGTGTGTGTGCTTTTTTTTGTTGCCCATGTGAATCAACAAACAACAATCAGCATTTGTATTGTGTTTATTTTCCTTCTCTATAAAGACTGGCAAAGCTTTCCCAATCAGTTGACGATTGCACATTGCACATTCATTCATCAAACGACTTTTACGTTTCTCTCTCTTTCCTTTATTATTATTCTTCGCCTGTTCTAATGAGTTTCGCAAAAGTTGCGTTCATTATGAAGAAAAGTGCGAGAGATCATAATTTAAGTTGTTTGGAAAGAAAACAACTCTTAAAAGATGATTTTATATGTTTCTTATCGGTTTTTAGCAGATTCTGGAATATTTTTATTCTTAGCTCATGGAATAAGCTGTTTTCTTAATATAATCAACCTCATTCTTACTGTTTTTTACAGTTAAAAAGCTTTTTCTTTTGTTCTTACTAGTTTTTTTTACCTCAAATTGATACAAGGATAGGAAACGTACTGATAGGATGAATTAAAGTGTATTCCACTTGTGGAATCCTTAAGTTTCGGAAGCAACTAACTGCCCATTCTCTGTGCCAAAGGACATTCGCTATAAAGAGCTTTTATCGGTTCAATTTATATAATTTTTATTAAAAATAATTTGATGATTTCTATACTTTGTTGTGGAATACACTGTACTCAGAGGAAGATCATATTTTTCTGTTTAGTCGCTTAATTTTAGCATTGGAAATACCATTTGAACAGGTATGCCCCAATATTATCTTCGGAATAGTGGAATTTCCCAAAATTCTCTTAATAATTTGCTAAAAGAAATTAAGGAATATTCTAAGATAAATTAAATAAACAATTAAGAAGAAATTCAAGTAATAACCATTTTTTAATAGTATCTTATAACGAAACTAGTATGAATGTGAATGTTTTATAAACACAGATTTTAAGAAAACTCTACTAAAGGTGGGAATTTCAATTATCAAGAAGACTAAAACTAAAATTTGGATAAATAAACATCAAGTTAAGCCATTAGACTAATATTTTAATCATTATATATTTATTTCTCAAAGTATCTGAGTGAGTGGACATTTGACTCACTACGAATGCCAATCCCCTGACTCGTCATCCATAATATACAAATTTATGTGGCAACCAGAGATAAAGCGATTTGTTTTCTTACTGAAATTGTGTAAAATTTGGTTTTAAAGTATATGATAAAGAAATCAAGAGAGGAAATGTGTAAGTCCGTTTAAGTTTACTAACATAATAATAAATTACTATTAAATTTGCGTGATATTTTATTCCAATTCTTATTATGTCTCAATTGATTTTACATTTTTCTCTATCAAAAGATTTACGTGCCTTATTTCAATAGTTATAAAACGGGTGCTGGGTTCATTGCATTAAGTTTTCCAGAATTTCGCTGGCCAATCTATTAACAAGTTTTGAAGAAATAGTAGATTGTGGGATCCAACACAGAAAGTACATGCGGATATTCATATTATTCAAAAAAGATAACATACTAACATGTCGCCAGATTAAAAGTATATAATGAAACTTTTTTTTTCTGCACTATTCTTAATAAACTATTTATTTCTTATATATCTTAATAAACTATTTATTTCTCCAAATTTTGGGATATTTATCTTACTTTCCTATGATTATTTTAAGTTTTTAATACAATCGAACCAAATTAGCCTGTAGTTTTTATATGATAAACTGTTTTCCCAAACTCAGGACTAGGTATTCGTAACTTAAATTTAAATGAAAACCTCTCATACAAAGAATCAAATAAAGAAACGATGGTAAATTAAGTAGTTTACATAGATTTTTTCCCATAAATTTAAAATGAGAATTCGAATTACATAACTCGGAACTTAATTTTGGGAATAATTTAAAAGACTTTTATCACTATACCAACAATGTTATGGGATTATTATGAAACACATTTTCTATTGGCGGTTCTTTTATCTTTTTTTGGGGAAGAAAGTCCTATCAAAAGTCGAATTTTTCTTGTAGAAAAGTAAGTTTTTGTATAGATTTGGTTGTATTTTAATATTTCTTTTAAAGTTGACACGTTTTTTTTTTAATATTTGCTAGTAATATTATTAAAATATATGTATGTAAAATATCAATAAGTTTTTCAGGATCATAAGGTCTGCAGTTTTTGTATTGAAATTCATAGATATCCTACAAAGGAACAAAAAATCGGGTTTCCGGGATAAAATTAATTCACTGCGGTGCTTGAAGTGCGGTTATGCCGGATTTTCTTATGCCAAGTACAAAATACTGGAATCAAGCCTGATTTTTCGTGGCAATATTCTGATTTTCGGCATCTGAATCAAATATTTTAGCCTTTTTTGAATTTTTTAAGGATCAATCATTGTCGTTTCATGCGTTTCTTAATTTACCAATAATAATCTGAATACATACTAAAAAAATTCTATCAAGAATTTAAAAATACTATCAAGAATATTTAACTTGAATTTAGAATGGTGAATTTCACGAATGTTCTTCTAACTATTTAAAGCTCTATTTATAAAATCTTGTATTTACCGGGCGAGCTAATCAAAGAGAATGGATTTAGTTTAATGCGGATACATTATTTTAGCCCGGCTTTATCTGTTAAGAGGAACGACCAGAGAATTTGTAAACGCCATTTTAAGTGATGTGGCAAGCAATGTTGGTCTTGCCACACTTTGTTGCCAGTTGTCCGCTGATTGAGCTCATCCTGTCGGCTGTCTCGGATTCGGTTTCAGGTTGCAAAGTGGAGGAAGAAGAAGAAGGTCTCGATCTGTGGCTTGTCGTAAATTATTGATTGGCTTTAATTCCGCTCGATAGATTGGCCTCAACTGGTCTTAACAGCTTAATTGAGACCCCATGCAGCAATAAATGCGATAAAGCGCCAGCAACAACAACAACAGCAGCAACAACAACAACTGCAGATACATTATAAGAAAGAGAAACTAATAATGTGCCCAGATGGATGACGATGACGTTGCGAGCTGCTGCAGTTGCCACAGTTGCCACAGTTGCTGCTGCTGAAGTCGTGGCCAGTGGCACGACGATTCCCCGCAGCAACATCAGTGGCAACAGCAACAACAACGACAGCAACAACTCCGGTAGCAGCCTCCAACTGAATGGGGGGCATTTAAGTTTAATTTGTGTTGTGCCGACGTCGCGTTTTTTTTTTTATTTTTTTCTCTTTCTCATTCGCTGCTGCTGCCGTCGTTTTCTCCTCCTTCACCTCCTGCTTCTCGCCTGCGCATCAACAACAACAAATCCCGCAAGCAATGACCGGCCAAGCAACCAGCAGAAGCAGCTCAAACTCAGTTTCAGATACAGATACAGATACATTCGCCGTTTGCCGTTGCCGTTGTCGTTATCGTTGTTGTATTCAGGGCGCATGCCGAGATACACAACGAGTACATACATACATACATACATACATAGATACATATGTATCTGTAGCTGTTGCTGTTGCTGCCAGTAGATTTTCCCAATACGCATTGTCGTTGTGACGTCAGCAGCAGCAACATCATTCAGCATCATCATAACTATGCTTATGCCACACAGCTTCATGCCTCATGCCACAGAGATACATACATATGTACATACAAGTATACATACATACATACAAATATACATACAATACACTCATTCCCAATTACCAGCGACGTCAACAGCAGCAGCGGCAACGTCAGCGTCAGCAGCAGATGTTTATGTGGCCCACTGTATATGTATATGCATGTGTGTGTGTGTGTGTGCGTGTGAAAAGGTGCATTTGTATGTGTGTGTGTGTGTGTGTATGCTTGCCTAAGCTGTTGCTGGCGGTTGTGGCATGCAGCCACAGGCGCGCTAGGGTTGCCAACGCGCTCAATATACAATTTATGCTAGAGTATATTTGGAGTTTAATTTTAAATGTAGCTTATTTTTAAATATTTTAAATTTTTCAAATTAAAGTAAAGCAATTAGAAAATTTTTTATTTATTTTAAATTTATATTAAAATAAAATAAAATAAATTATTTTACATTAATAATTTTATGTTTATTTTTTGTGCATTTAAGCTTAGTTGTGTTTTATCATATGCATTTTTTCTACTTTTTTCGCTTATTTTTTTGAGTTTAAAAATACATTTAGTTAGATTTAATTTATTTTTAAGTATTTAAATATTTTTTAAATTAAAGAAAAACAATCCTACAAATTTTTTTCCATATTTTTTAATATTTCTACATTTATGCTTTTTTAAATTTTTATTTATTTTACTTTCTTACTTAAAAGTATTTAACTGTCAAAATCCTTACAACACTTATTAGAAGATACCCTATAAAATTAAAGGCATTCATTAAAATAATTTATTATAATTAGTTTAAAGTTCATATACAATTGAGAGCAGTTGGCAACCCTGTTCGCGTTTGCTGCTTTATTATCTACGCGTGCACAGACAGCGAGCAGAGCTCGAGCGTCCGCTGCCGCGCAGAGCATAATAATGAGTTTTCTCACTGTCCGCTTCCTCCTCATTTTCCATATAGTTTCGGGCTGTTTTCCCCACGTATGTGCACACACACACACAAACCGACAAAGTGACAGTCGTCGGGGGTAGGCAAAAAAAAACAACGAAGAATTAATGAAAGAGTAAGAAGAAATAAAAAAAATAATATGCTGGCTTCATAAGTTAGGCAACGGGGCTGCTGACTATCCAGATATAAGATACGAAACGAGCATGCGAATGGGCGAAAAGGCAGAGGCAGAAGCAGAGACAAAAGCAGAGGCAGAAGCAGAGCCAGAGTCAAAGCAAACTGGTTGCTAGTGACAGCGACAGCGACAGAAGCAGTAGCGAAGATGTGTGGAATGAAGTAGGCAAAACAACTGACAACTGTAGCAGCGACGCCAGCAGCGACGCTAACAGCGAAGCCATATGCAGCAGCGGCCAAGCCAAGCCAAACGAAACGAAATGAAACGAAAAAAAAACATTAAGCGAAGCGAAGCGAAAATAACAGCATAAGCAAAAGGCAAAGCAAACGAAATATATGTGTGTATATATGTACATACATACGTGAGGGTCGCTGAGAGCAGCAGGCAGCTAGAGCGGCAGTTGGGCAGATAGCGAAGCGAAAGGCAATTGACGAAACTCTGTGTGCGCTGCGAATGAGCGACGCAAAGCAGAGAGGCGAATACATAACGCAGACTCGAACTCAATACGTAAATATGTACATAAATATGTTTGTGTGCTTGTCTCTTGTGACAAACATAAGAGAAGTACTGTCGCTGGCGCAGGGGGGGGCCAAAAGGTTGGGCAATGAAGACAACGACAACAACAACGTTGGCAGCGCCGACGCCGGCAGCGCTCAGCATGATACCGAATACCGAATGTGCCCACAGCCTTGAGAGAGCAGCTTCGTGCCGAGTGGCGCTCGTGTGCCGACGACGACGACGCGACGTAGATTGTATGAAAACAAAAGGTTTTGTGCTGTTGTTGTTGTTGTTGTTGCTGCCTACCGCCTTATAATTAATCAAAAATATTTTAGTTTCAATTAAACGTAAACGTGTGCGATAATAAATTATTTGATTAAAGTTGCCGAACACCTTTTCAAACATTATATTCCAACAAATTGTAGTCCCAAATAATATGCGAAAAGTTGTTTTGGGTTGACGTTTCAAGCAGGTCAAAGGTCACAATCAGAACTTTTAGCCAAAATAAAGGCAAAAGTTATCCAAAAAACTTAAGCTACACATTGCGAGAGAGACAGCATGACAAAGAGAGAAGGGAAATTGGTGGGAAAAGTTCGCAAAAGTCGCGTACAACTTTTTTATGTTCACGCCAATTTTATGCTCAGTTGTCCAACTGACAGACGGACGGACGGACGAAGGGAGGCAGCAACCGAAGAAGAAGAAGATGTAAAAGGAAATCCGGCAGCGGATCAAAGTGTGACAGCCAAGGGGATAAGTATTCGTACATTCAATATTAAGGTGTTGAATCCCCAACCAAAAAAAAAAAAAAGGTCGACCTTCCAACGCATTTTCCACACAGATTCGAAGATCTTAAATTAATTTTATTTACTGTCTGGTCTGTCAGTTAAAGTGCAACATCTTGATATCTTAGGGCTTTAAGGCATTGAAAAGTCGGCTTAAGTTCACTTTTATTTTTTATGTGTTTATGAAATTGACTTCTCCAAGTTTGAGCTCAGAAATCTCTTGCCGATAAACCTTGAACTTCACTTGAAACAGGCTCAAAATATAATCGAACATTATTTTAGACTTCATATATTTGATCACATATTTAATTTGAAATGCATTGAATCATGGGCCTAATATTTGTAGTCTTATATGTAAATTTTGGGCCATTTTCCCCATTTCTAGTGTAGGTCTAAGTTTAATAACTGAAAGATATTATGACATAATGTGTATAGAAATTTTTGTAAAATTAAAAATATCTCCCAGTTTATATTTAAATGGAATATTTAAAAAGAACATAATAATGCTTAGATTGAAAACATTGTCGTATGAGAAACCCTAGTTTTAGTAAACAGTGCTTTTAAATGAATGTCGAAAACATTTATTAAAGTTTTTTAGAATAGATATCTGTTAAAATTCATCTGAATATGCAAAGTTATGTTGTATTTTTTTGGTATATGTATTATTATGTATTATTTATGAAATACAGTACTCGTTTTTTCTGTTCCTGGAGAAGATATTTCTTCAAAAGAAAATTAAATATAGTGCAAACGTTACAAAATTTTGGGACACATAAATTATCCGTAATCTTTAGAGTTTTCACTATTTAAATTTAAAATTCTATTCATTTTCCTCATAAATCTGTTTATTTACTTTGATTTTTCCGATTTTAAATTTCAAGATTTTGAACTAACATTATTCCATTAAAATGCATTCCATTATAATTTATAACTCTATTCATTTTCCTGTTAAATCTGTTTATTTACTCTCATTTTTCCGATTTTATACTAACTTTACTCCATTAAAATGCATTCTAAAATCAAGAGATATTTACTTCGTTCTTATTTTAATAAGTCGACATTTTGTAAAGCAATTAAGAGAGAACAAATCATTAGATCGATTTCTTTTGTAGCATCCTATTTTTCCACCCCTGCAAATACTTAATAAACTCCCCCATTTTGTATAGTATTTCACAATGAGAAAGCAATTTTCCTGTCGAGAGTTTAATTGAGTTAAGCCTCTTAAATTTGACGCCTTTTATATCTGTTCTTGACACGGAACCATTATGAGAGACCTACAGAGAAATATTTGTAGGAAATTTGTTCGTCTTAATATTTCTAATAGTACAAATGCAATTTGATAGCCGCTACTCGGAAATTAAATCAATTTAGCGCCAAACACTTTTAAAAAGTTCATATGCTTGAATTCTATAAAGAAATCGTCTTATTATGAAGATTTTAAGCTATTCTAATAACATGTTTGAATCACCCTGTCAAACAACTCTTTAATGAGCTCATGTAGGCGTGTTCCGGATATTGCTTATGTTAAGATTACTGATAAATTGATTGAAAAACTAGAAGGTTGTCATAGTTATTGTTTGACTGTAGAAATCTTGGGAAAAGTATTTGTACCTTCTTCAAATTCGTGAATTTTTTTCAGAATATCATTAATAATTTACATTTTAAGCAATCAACAAACCAAATTTAGGAGCTAAAAATACATAAAGGACACTTAAAAGATATTTAGACGATGACTATATGAAATTTTTTCAGAAAACGAGTTTAAACTTTAAAGAGTTTAATTAATTATTCCCATCAATTCATACATTTTTGGAAGATTTTCGGTTGTTTTCGAAGTCTGTTAGTAACATGCAGTTTATTTTTATATGATTTGTTTATTCATATATGATTTGTCCATGTCTATGTACCGTTCTTTTAATCTAGATAACACTTTTAGATAGATATATATTATATATTTAAGCTGTATTTCACAAAATTTATTAATTTGTATTTGTATTTCCAAAGTTTTTCCTACACCTATTATCCTATACACCCAATAACATAAGAACCGCGGGGTTTCCAATATAAAGCTCTCACATTTTACATAGAATCTGCAAAATATCATAAAAAGATAAGGCTTAGAAATGTCGCTCAATTTTTCAGTTTAAAAATATGACAACTGCTCCCAATTTCACAATTTAAAACGTAAAGTTTTGCTGAATATCTGAAAGTTAAACTGATTTTATAACTACTAGATATCTATGTACATAAGTCTATATATTCATATGTATGTACATATGTAAGCTTGAATTCTGCAAACATTCTTGACATATTTATGCAAATTTTGTATCGCTCGAGGCATTTGGGGAAAAGCTCTTGAAAATCATTCCAAGCTATTTAAATCCACTTTAATTGGGATTTTAAAGTTACGTAACTGCGTCAGAGATTAAACAACAACAACAAGAGCAGAAAGAGAGAGAGAGAGAGAGGGGAAGAAGAGGAGGATCAACAATGCGGCAACAAATTAATCTCTTAAATTGCACATTTCGCAACATCCTAGGGGAAAACAGACATCACCCCTTACTTTTCATCCCCCCCCAGGCCAGCAAATTGGAATTTTTCAGCCCCTTTGTCGGGTGACGGGTGAAAGAAGGCTGCAAATTTGTCGTCGACGCTGGCGTTGACGTCAACGTCGACGTCGGCATCGCACAACATTCATAAACTAATTAGTGCCGTAATTTCAAAAGTCGCGTTTTTATTGTGAGAAGGGGATGAGGGGAAGGGGAAGTGCGGGTTGCGGGTGTGACAAATCCCACAGGTCACAGTCAACATTACGGCATTACGTAATAATTATGAAAAATTACGTTGCCATTTCAATTATGCGACGTCGAAAAATACCTGAAAATACTTTCAGTATTAAAAATAGCGAATACGGTCACGCGGATATCTACAGTAGGTCCAAAAGTTGTATGTTCTTTATTAAAAAAAACTAATCTTAATAAAACTTGCTTATTCTTTATTAAATTATTCTAAGAAACTAGAAACTCTGATAAAATAAGAAATAAAATAAATAAATATAAAGTAAATATAAGTAAAGATTTATTTTATTTTGGAGATAATTTTTTATGAAAAAACGATAAAATAGTGGAATTTTATATTTTTTTTCTATAATTAATTTTTTCAATTTTTATTACAGCTCTACATTTTTTAATTTTCATTTAAATATTTTAATAATTATAACCGTTTTTATTTTAATAATTTTAAATTTGTCAAAATAGTTACTCAGGCTACTGTATGCAAATAACTTATTCTAAGAACCACTAGAAACTTTGATAAAATAAGAATTAAAATAAATAAATTAAAAGAAAATATAAAATATAATATGTAGTTCAATTTCTTTTATATAAGAATTTATTTTTTATTAAAAAAATGAAAAAATTATTTTTCTATAATTAATTTTTTTAAATTTATATTTTATACTTCAACTTTTTTTATTTTCATTTAATTATTTTTACAATTATAATTTTTTATTATTTTAATAATTTTCCACTTGTTAAAATAGTTACTCGAGCAACTGTATGCAAATGACAAATAGTATAACGATTGTTAAGAGATTAGAGATTTGTTGGCTTGATCAATTAATCATTTACCGTTCTCTCTCGGTTGTTGTTATTGCTGCTTGTCTCAATAATGTCGTGTGATAAATCGAAACAAATTATAATTGGACAAAAGTAAAAAGCAGCGCAGCAACCAAAGCAACAAAAACAACAAGCACAAAAAGCTACAATGTTATGCATGCATGTGTGTGTGTGCGTGTGTGCCTTGAAATGAAACGAAAAAGTCAAAAGCAACAACAACAACACAACAGAGGGAGCAGCAAGAACAACAACAAAAGCAGCGACAGAATTTTAAACTACACCCACGAATGCGGCGTCAAAAATGCGCCTCAACAGTTTCCCAATCAAAATGTAAATATGCCGCAGTCGATGCCGACGTCAGCGTCGCTGCTGCGACCAAAGTGGTGGTTGTGTGTACGAGGAGTGAGGAGTGCGGGCTGCGGGTGTTGCACTGGGGCTGGACGACGGCCTCTCAACTGACACAGCCTGCCTGCAATTTAAAAGTAAATATTGTACAATGTACAAACATACATACATACAAATGTACATATGTACACATATCTTGCTATATCTGTAGACTGGCCAAATGCGAAAAGCAAATGCAAACGTAAAACGCAACGCAACGCCATCGCCATGTTTGCGCACGACGTGAAACTTGCCGCTGTCGCTGTGTCGCTGCTGCTGCTGCCAACGTCAGCAGCAAATTTTGTATGCTGCCAGAGACCCAAAGACAGAGCACGACATGAAGCAGCGACCAAACAAACGACCCACTAGGAAATGGCATTACCAGTGTTATGGTGCACTAGTTGCTAGGTAAGTCAAAATTCAATTCAATTCAAATTTTAATGTCAACTTAGTCAATGCAAGTGTTTAAATTTCATGAAAAATATGTATAAAAATTAACGCTGTTTAAACTAGTGTAAATCAAACATTACATATTAAATTGCACATTGCTGACTAAATTGGGCACTGGGGTTTGTGTGCACAGCAATGTTAAATGGGAACGATGAACGACGAGTCAAAAGCAATAGCAAGAAAGCGTAGCATTTGCCTGTGTGTGAGTGAGTGAGTGTATGAGTGAGTGAGTGTGTGTGTGTGTGTGTGAGTGGTAAGTGAGCAGGCTGCTCTTCTTGTTGTTTTGTAGTTGTAGTTGCTGTTGTTGTTGTTGTGTAGCTGGCATTCAGCTTTAGACGTAGTGCCACATTTACGTGTACCGCAAGTGCTCATTACGTATTCGAATACACACACACACACATGCACTGCGTTTTTGAGGGTTAATATGAAAAGATACTTTACTTCACAGATACATTCCATATATCCATGCAATCCGCAAATCTTTCATGTTTACTCGCTTGTTTATACCCCTAATTTTTTCTCATTTCATTTCATTTTTTTTTTTTGATTTTTATGGCAAGTCGTGCATATTTTTTGCGCCCTCTCTCTCTTAATCTGTCGCTCTCTTTCGTTAGCATTGGAAAATCTGTATGCTACTGTCTTTGTCTTTTTGTGTGCGCACTTTTCTCTAATAAATTATGCGCCCTTTATGATAAATGTCACTTTGAAAGTACATTCCACCTAATTGTGGCGAGACCGTGAATAATCTACGATATCGGGGGACTTTACACATTAATTGCCACAAAAGATACGTAATAAGCGCACCTGTCCAAATTATTTTCATATTTTCAACACCGTAAAATGGAAGAAAATGGCAATGAAATGAATTTCTTAATTCTAATTCCTTTTGAAATTAATTGTTATGAAACAAAATTTGACCTTTAACTGGATGCAACTTTGTAAGCATTTGAAAACTTATCTGAAAACTGAATAAAATGGATATGGAAACAAATTCTTAACTCAAATTCATTTTAAAAATAATTGTAATGAAAGAAAATTTGACCTTTAAATGGATGCAACTATGTAAACATTAAAAAATGTATCTATAGGCGGAATAAAATGGATTTGGTATGAAATTCTTAATCTAATTGCTTTTTAGAATTTATTGTAATGAAAAATAGCTTAAACTTTAAATGGATGCAACTTTGTAAACATTCGAAAATGTATCTGAAAACTGAATAATATGACAATGAAATGAAATTCTTAATTCAATTCCCTTTCAAATTTATTGCAATAAAGTAGAGATGGGCACGGGCCGTCTTTTTGAGACCCGGCCCGAACCTGAAACCATTTTTAAAATCCCGGCCCGGCCCGTACAAATTTTCAAAAAGCCCTGCCCAAACTTACATATATTATAGAAAATGTTTTTTAATATTTTGTACTTTATTTTTTTAATTAAATCAAACAAAATTTAAATTTTAGAGCGTCAATTTTAAACATATCGATACGTATCGGTAAAAGATACGAAACTTTTTGATATTAATTGTGCATCATACAGAAAAATGTTTGTGAGTTTTCGGGCCTACCGGACTTCGGGCATTTAGCTGAGACCCGGATCCGAAAAAAAGCCCTTTTGCAATTTTCAGGCACGAATTTTTTAAAGAGACCCGCGGGTCACGAAGCCCAAAGAGGCACGTGTCCATCTCTAAAATAAAGCAAAGCTTAAACTTTAAGCGTATGCAACTTTGTAAGCATTTCAAAATGTATCTGTATCTGTATCTGAAGTATCTACGGTATGCGAAGTATAAACTCCTAACCACATAGACAAAACCACAACCAGTTGCTACACACACGCATTAATTATGCATTTGGCCAGGAATAGGATTTGTATCCAGCTGGGTCGCAAGGATACACACATACACACATACACACACACACACACACACTCAGTTGTCTATACATAGAAGTCAACTGCAGTTCAGTCGTTAGAGGCACTTGGTTAAAGTATCTCGGCCCACATGGAACCCTCATTTATAAAGCAGACATAATTACGTTTACATGCAAATATACTGCACTGGTTTTTGCCAACTCACTCCAATTAAAAATGCGCCCATAATAAATGAGAATTCATAGATATGTGCAGGCTTTTAAATACTTATTCCTTTACAGAAATTGAATTGAACGCTTTTTTGACACATGTTTTCTATTCAAAAAATGATGTTATCTTTGAAAATGATTAGCATTAAAGTTTTTAAGCATAAGTAATATATATTTTGATATACAGAAATTATTTATAGTAAATATGCAGAATGTGTTTTAAGCTGGGATTAAAACCATAACCGAAACCGTAACCTTTAACCGGTGAAAACCGATTGAAAATTGTAACCATAACTGAAACCGTAGCCGAAAAAACTTTTTTCCGCTGTACCGAAACCCAAAAACCGAAACTCTTTAAACCGATATAACCGATTAGTAACCGATTCATTTATAAAGGTTAATATCGGTTCTTTAATAACTTTGAACTGCTCAACTTTGTCAAAACTCAATCAATTTCAATGAACAATGTAATTTTGAGCATGATTTTATTTCTAAATTCGTTCTGCATTTCAATTTTGTTCATTATCAAATATTTTTGAAAATCGAATTTTTTAGAAAATTTACAGTGTTTGTCTTTTTGATTTTTCCGAAAAAACTCGACTTTTCAAAATCAACTAAATTTAAATGCAGAACGAAATTAGAAGTAAAATCATGCTCAAATTTACATGGCGCATGATAATTGATTGAGTTTTGACAAAGTTATGGCAATTCAAAGTTATTAAAAATTAGTAAAATCAAAATAATCGAAATTTTCATTCCATTCCAGTAACCAGATAACATTATTTTCCAGGCTAAAAAGAGCATTAAGTCTTTTTCCATGTAAAACAATGAAACCGAAAACCGATTTTATTTTTGTGAACCGAAACCATACCGGTATTTCTAAGCCAAAACTTACAAAAAACCGATAACCGTTACGAAACCGATACTCCAAGATTTTGCATAACCCATAACCGAAAACCTTAATTCGAGCATAACCGAAACCGTAACTGAAACCGATATTCGTTTCGATTTTAATCCCGAAATGTAACTCAATTTCACGCTTTCAATTAAGTTCTTTCTTTAAGAAAGATACATCAAATATTAAATACCAAGATTCCTAAAAGTTTCTCTCCAAAAGGAACATGAAAAGTATTATTAAAAACGATATTTATGATAAAAGCAGGTTTATCGTATATTAACTAACTTCTTAAGCTAATATGTCTAAACTTATCAAGAGTTGTTAACTTATTTTAAGTCAGTTTTGCCATGAGAAATTCGATTGTCTTTATTAAATTTCTCTAAAATCCAAAGATCTTCGTGTGAAAGAAGAAGATACGATTTTGGAATGTTTTGTCTTCTTTTTCAAACTATTTATGTAGAAGTATTATACCTTAAAAATGAATTTCAATAGATTTCGGCGCATACACATTCGGAAACTTATCGTAAATCGTACAGAGATACATAGAAAAATAATATCTGACAACTTTATCTATACTTTGTACTACAGAATTATGTAGAAAAAATTATAAATTGAATTAAATACAAAATATATAGATATGGAAGTTAGGTAAACTGTACAAAAAATGAAATTCAAGGAGAATTTTTCGAGTTTTTCAATAAAAATATGTCAAAGCATTTAAATTTCCCCGTTAGACCGAATAATGGATATTTGCTTAGATAAATCATACAGAGATACAAAGAAGCAAAGTATCTGACAAATACAAATACATATTTACATAGGATAAACGATGAATGAAATAAATAAATAATTGAAATTCAATAAATATGCCAAAGGATATCAGAGCACATGTCAATTTTCGCCGTTAGACGGACTAATGGATATGTGCCCAAAGTAAAGATACAAAGATACATCATTTATCAAATTGGGTGCCTCTGGATATTTGTTTGCTCAGCATTTTAATGCCTAAAGAGCCTTGAAATCGATGCTGAAACGTGCAGAATCTTCAAGGACATTTCATTTTTCGCACTTGTCGCTGTCTCCCGTAATCCTTTGATATGCAAATTTGATTTGGCAGTCGCTGAAACGTTTTCAATTGAATGGCATAAAAAATACGAGCATAAAATTTAGGTTTTTCCACATTTTTCCCCCCTAAGGCGGCTGTCAAATCGAATAACGAGTGTAAAATGAAGTAGGCTTCATGTGTCAAGTGGTGTCAGATACAGATAAAAAGATACGCAGATACAGATACAGAAAGAAGAGGATGATACGTTTTTGTTTTTTGCATATGGCCACATGTGTTGTTCATATTTTATACAAAATGAGAGAGCGAGAAGCAACAACAACAACAACAACAACAAGAGAGGCGGACGAAACGAGAATTTGCAATAATTAAAATAAACGCCAAGGCCAATACGTATGTAGCTGGCACGACGACGTTGTCGCTCTGCCGCTCTGTCGCCGTCGCTGTCGCTGCCAACGTCAATGCTAAAGCGTTAATCTCTCATTTGACAGTCGAATTCAATTAAAAACAGCACACCCACACACACACACACACACGCATACACACGAGCAATGCACAGCCACCCCAAAAAAAGTTAAAGGCAGCGACAGCGAACGCACCGACAGAGAGCCGAAGAGTTCGTGTCGTGTAGCCGAAGTGCCGAGCGTGACACTCGCAGCCAATCAAGCCTCACAACAGCCGCAGGGTGGGCGGGTACAGCAATGGCGTGAAACGGCAACATACCAACTCTTCGTCTCGCTCTCGCTTGCTCTCGCTCTCGCGTCGGTCTCTCTCAGGCGCAGACGCGAACAGCGAACAGTGAACGGCGACAGCGACAACGACAGCGCCGGTGCCGAAGTCGTTGGCAGGTCTAATCAGAATCAGTCTTTGAACAGTTTTCGTGCCGTGCACTTTATGTGGACGGAGAAAAGTCAAATTTTGTGCGTAAATGAGAGACAGAGTGAGAGAGAGAGAGAGAGTGTAAAATCTCAGTCGTGATAATAATAAAAACGTGTGTATGAGAAATCGATAAGAGCAGCAAGCAGTTGAAGTGAAAGAAGCGCGCACACACACACAACACACACACATACAGTTGCTGTGTGTGTATGCATGTGTCGGCAAGTGTTATAAAGTAAGAAGAAGAAGAATCGATTTATGTCTTTGCATCAAAAATTGATTTCAACTTTTCACTTGCAGCCTCTAAAAAACCGGCAAAAACAGTGAACTCGAAAATTCAGTGTTTAACAATTTGCGTCGTAACGTAACGTATGGAAAAGCGCGTTGTAGTTCTTCTTGTTGTTGTTGTTTGTATACATTTATTTGTGTACATTTCTAATTAGAAAATTTCACTTTGCTTTTGATTGCGCGGCGAAATGTAACGAAAAATTTATTTGTGTGTGTGTGAAAATTTTGTAAACACACATACACGTGACAAGTGTGTGTGTGTATGTTGTTGTCGTATTGGAATTTCCGTCGCACAACGCGGCGATTTCGAAAAAACCGAAACTAACAATTTGCGGCGAAACGGCGAAAAACGCGCGCGCAAATTGTAGAAAGTTTTGTTTTGGCTTTCAGCTAGTGTTGTTGTTGTTATTCGCTCGTTCTCTCGCTTGCTCTCCCCAAGTGGGCTGTTGTGTTGTGGGGCGTTGAGGGCGCTCTCTCTTATAATGTGTGTGTGCGGCGAATAGATACAAATTTTGTGTCGTCGTGTGCTCGTTTCGCCTCAATTGCGCGGCGAGTACGAAGTGCGAGTACGAGCGCACACACACACACACACACATACAGAGAGACCAAACACGAACGTGGCGTAAGCGCATGTAGCATTTGAATTTCGTGCATTGCTAAGCAAAGCAATGATTGCTTTCAGTTGTATTTTCAGCGGCTGCTGTTGTGGACACACCGCAAGTTTTATAAGCAGAAAGTATTATATTTATTTTGTTTTTGTTTTTTTTATACATATTTTCAATGTAACATTTTGCGTCGCTTGTGTTTCGTCTCGTCTCGACTCGTCTCGTGTCTCGTCTCTTGTCATCGGCAAAGCTTGTTGCGTGCGCGTCGTGTGTGTCTGTGTGTTTGTGTGTGTGTGTGTGTGTAGCAACCACCCAGTCGGGTCGGTTTTGTAAACTTCGCTCGTGCCGGCGACAGTAACTCGCATTGTTGTTGTTCTTGTTGTTATTATTGTTTTTATTATTATTGCTTCGTTTCGATAGCGATAACAGCGCGGCAAGCCTCTTTCCACTTTTTTTTTATTATTATAAGCTGTGGCCATTTCGTCACTGCCACTGTTACTTCGTCTCTCTCTGTCTCTCTTGTCTCTTCGTAACTCAAAAAACGTCAGCGACATTGAAGACGTCATCAAAATATTGTTGTATCCTGCCAAAGACCGGCACAGTGGGCCATTTACTATTTGTGTGTGGGTGGGTGTGGGCGTAGACGTGTGGGCGTTTACACTGATGAATGACTACGGTGTTTACTTAGGCTCCACATTCACATTCACATTATCCTTATTCTACTTCTTAACATTTGCACTTTTCCCTTATCATCTCAAACTATGTACAGTGTCCAGTTTTCTTACTCTACCCACTTCACATCTCCAAAGCATCTGTTTACAGTTAGTCAAGAAAGCGTTTAGACAACATAAAAATTTAAATAATTGTGTTTTTATTTTTAAGAATAAATAAACTCAAGGAAAATAATCTTGTTTTTTTTAACTTGTTTTAAGAGCCATATACAGAAATAATTAAATAAGAAATTAAATAAAAATGCATATATTTTGAGAGATTTAAAGTGGTGCTCTTATTATTTCGACATTTTTGAACCCCTTTTGCCTAAAAAACTAAAAACAAAATATAGACAACCATTTTAAAGGAAAATAAAATAAAAAAATCCATATATTTTACAAAAGATAAAGTGATTGTATTATTTTTTCGCCATTATTAAACCCCTTTTCTTTAAAAAATTTAAAATCAAGTATAGACAACCATCATAAAGGAAACTTAATACAATTTTTTTTATGAGATACATTAAATATATTAAAACAATATATTAAAAATGAATTTTCGGAATTAAATTATATTTTTATTGTTCAATTCATATATAAAATACAAAAAAAAAAAAAAAAATTATAGTAATTTGCTCAAATTTAAACATTATTAAACAAAACTGCATTTAAATTTTACTTATGTCTGTTTCCCATTAAAAGCTAAACTCATTTAACATCTGTAATATGTAAAAATAGTGGGAGAAATAAGCTGGGAGCCACTGTATGCACATATATCTGCCCACTTTGCCCATCCTTGTGCCCACTTTGTATGTTGGCTTAGTTTTTCCCCCCACTTTGCTTTGTTTTTGTTGTTGTTGTCGTTGGCTTCGTTTCTTGCTTTTTTTGTTTTGCTAAAGGCATCGCAGCTTCAGCTTCATTCGTCTCTTCTCTTTTCATCTCGTCCCGTCTTTCGTCTCGTCTCTTGTCTTGTTGTCACTTCGGCCGCCTATTTCGTCTTCCCTTTTACCAGCTGCTTTCGTGCCAGTTTCGCGTGAGCGTGCGACGTACAAAGCGAAAATACATGTCAAAGGCGAACGGGGCAAAAGTGGGCAGCACAGAGAATATTACGAATTCTACAAGGCGACTTTTATTTGCCCTACAACTGGAGTTTGAAAATAGGAGCACATTACAGGAGTATTATACGAGTACTCCAGATATTATATTCAAGATATAATGTATCTACTTCAATCTTAAACTCTATAGAATCGAAAGATCGTAGAGATTGTAAGAATTAGTATGTTTAATCATCGCTTAGGAACATATCTTAACACTGTTAGGCTGTAGAATACTTTTTCCTATCACATGTAATAGGATAAGCTATTTTTGGACAACACTGATCTAGAGAATAGTTTAAATATTCTTTAGTTCTACTCTCAAGTTGTATATCTAATTTTCATCTTCTTCAGCCTGAATATCTATAGAATATATTGCATATTCTCTTTAAATATGCTCGATATTAGGAAATTTTCCATGTTCTTTTCATGTTCATAAATGACATGTTTAATAATATGGAAAATATATTCACTCTTCTTGATCAGTCTAAGAATCTAGCATATTACTTCTATTTTCTCAAGATAAATGCTTGAAATTATAGAGAATTTAACCTTCATATGGTCTCAAAGTTTAGAGTATTTATTGAATGCTCTCCATTTTTTGTTTCAAAATTATTAAAAATATAGCTACAGAAAATGAAATAGAAAATGTTGTCAGGAAAACAAATACGTTTATTTGAGATAAATCTAAAAATACAGAGAATATTTTTAGTGTTCTCTAAAATTAATATTATAAATTGCTATAATATTAAATATAATTCCCCTATACATAATTCTCCTAACTATTTTCAGCCCAAAAACATTAGCATAACTAATATTTTCATATATTTTACTCTCACTTCAAGTATCTACGAGTATCTATTTAATTATATTTAGCTTAAAATATTATAGGATATTTATTTATCGGTTACAATTAGTAGATTGTAAGCTCCACACACACATGTTGTATGCTATGTACATACATAATAGATTGACATCATGACATTTGCTGCTTTTGTTTCATACAAATCTCTTCATGATGATGAATTGTCATTATTATCATTATTATCAAAGCTTTGAATGTGGCATAGATTCAGATTCCGACTCAACCTGCTGACTGATGATCCACACACACAACATAATAATTATAATAATCATTATTATCATCATCATCATTAAAATGCATCATTATCATCATGAAAAGAGCGTAATTTTCGTACTTTATTCGTTTGCACGACGATGAAGAATACGAAGTAAAAACCTAAAACTAGATTCAAGTACACACGTCGAGTGCACAATCGTTTGCTTTGTGTGTGTGAGTGTGTGTATCTGTGTGTGTGTGTGTGTTTGTGTGTGTGAGATTTTGTAGGGTGCCCTCTGTGTGACACGAAGGGCGCCGAAAGCCCAGTTAACCTCCCCCTTCCTTCGTTTCTTCCCGCTTATGAGTTACGTTTTTGTTCTTCTCTACTTTTTTAGTAGTTATATTTTTATATTCGTATTCGTATTCGTACTCGCATTTTGTTGTGTTTTCGGCATTGTTCCGATTCATGGATGGCTGACTTACTAGTCTAAAGTTTTCGTATCTTGTGTCTTGTGCTGTTGCCACAATGTTAAAGATACAGAGATACAGATAGAGAGATACAAAGATACACTCTCCATATACACTCTGTGGCTTTTTGTTGTTTGACTGAGCAACCACAATGATGATAATAATGATGATAATGATGATGGTTCATGATGGTTGATGAGATTTTGCTTTATGTTGTTTCTCACAGTTTGGTTTTTACAACTTTTTGTTAGCTGCGTTGTCTTCAAACTTTGTGTAGTTCCAATCCAAGCTGTAAGCTTCCAAAATTTAGAGAAGATTGACCAAGATTTCGTTTAGTGGAACGGTTTTAGAAATCTCTTAGTTAAAATAATAGTTTTAAAGAATTTTTTTTCTTTGATGCATTTTCTATTATTATTTATATCTGTAAATTATACGATTAGAAAGTTTTTTTTTTTTATTTTTTTCCCTTGTATTCGATTTCTATTTTTCTTGATCTTTCCGTTTCTGACCTTTGACCTCACTTCTATTCCTTACAGGACATGCAAATATCGTGAAAACAATTCTTAGAGAGGCTAACAACAATTTTAAACTAGAAATGCAACTTAAAAGTGAGACAACGCACAAGAAAATCTCTAGCGAAATGGAGAATTCACAAATTACGGCACATCGAAGGGATTTAGGGGAGTTTAATGACCTCTTAACCTGTCGCATTTGTCTCGGTTATATGATAGATCCCACAACAGTCGATTATTGCTATCACACATGTAAGTTATATACTCAATCTAGAAGGAAATTCAATTTTCAATTTTGAAAAACTTCTATTTTTTTCCAGATTGCCGCAGTTGCATTTTAAAACATTTGCTACGCGATGTTTATTGTCCACAGTGCAAGGGAAGCGGTGGCAAACAAATCACTGAGGATAATCTAAGGTATGTACCATTCCCTCCTTTTTTCTGTCTCTCTTTCCCCTCCCTTTAACTAACTAACTTATTTAATTTTTTATTCCTTGCAGATCCGATGACACGTTGCGTGCTCTGATTTATAAAATGGTACCGGGTCTCTATCAACGTGAATGCGATCGTCTTGTTGAGTTTGAGGAACAGCACAAGGAACTCGATGCCGAAGATGTCCTGAAAACGGAACAGGAACAAGAGTTTTTTACGCCTGCAGAGCCTATAAGGTAACTTCATTTTCCTTACTTCAATTATATGATAGAACATCTCAATTTCTTACTTTATCAATATTTATCACACAACAATAAAACGTTTTTCTTCTTCCAAGTATTTCTTCTACTTGTTGCCCAGTATTTTCTTTCTTTATTCAACTCCCTAAACGTTTACCTATTTATCATTATGATACCATTAACCTAACTCACAAATTCAAACGGATTTGTTCGATGAATTTTATTCCTCCAAATAATTCTTATTCTAAGCATTCATTTATTTATAATTTCTATCTATAAGAAAGTTTCCACCAACTTTATAAAGGAACGAAATTCAACCCTAAAAAGTAAATGTTTCTCCTTTCAAGTATATTACTTTAGAAACCTTAAGTTATTCTCAGTTTTTCAAAATATAACAGAGCAGTTTTTTGTCTCCTTAGGAGTTTATTATTCTAGAATCTTTTAAAACTTTTGAAAACAACCTAAATATCTTAAAAAAGAGATTTTTTTCTTTTGTAAATTCTTTATTTTATCAACCTCCCAACTTGTTATTCTCGCTCAGAATTTTTTCTGATCCCTTAAGTATTTTTCCTTTCAGAACTTTAAGAAAATCCCAGTTATTATTCAAACAATTTCTTCCTGTCTCTCCATGTGATTTTTTCTTAGAGAACTTTGAGATAAACTACATTTTTAAGCTAAGTATTAGGTTGTTCCTTTTCTTTTCTTTATCATCGATGACCTTAAGGCCTTTTTAAGGGGTTTCCCAATTCTTTTCTTCAATATTGCTGCTTAACTTTTCGTTCTGCATATTTTTTAATTCTAACTCGAAGGTTTTACTTTATTTTCCTCATAATATAAGATTGTTCCTTTACTTTCCTTGCTTCATCATTGATTATTTTAAGGTTATTTCAATTCTTTCTTAACTTTTCTCGATGTTTTTACTTAATTTTCCCTTACAGTTTATCCCTGGAATATCATCCTGCAATGCTGAATCACTGCAGGGCGTCCGATAAGCCGCCCGTCTGTTACCTACAGTGTCCAGCTGGGTTGAGGGTTATGCATCTGAAGCAGTTTCTCTGCTCCAAGTACGACATCGATGCGCAGAATAAACAAGTTGAGGTCGAGGTCACGTATGAGGATGAGGTCTTGCCGCCAACTCTGACGCTAATGGACGTTGGCTATTGCTACCATTGGGAACGGGTGAGTTTTCCGCATGTGCGGAATGGGAAAAGTCCAAATTGGGGAGGGAATTGTCATTGTCAAAATTAGCCGCTGGCAAATTGGATTGTTTCGCTCGTTTAAGTTCCCTTGCAAGTCTCGTAACGCTACACTCAGAAAAAAATGCCAAGTTTTGAAGTAAGTTTCAATCTTTTACATATCTGAAAAAATTACAAACCAGAAAAATTTTATTTTAAAATTTCCGGACTTGCAAAAACCGAACCCGAAATAAGATTTTTGTTCTCAGTTTTGAAATTTCCGAACTTAGACAGCTTTTGAGATTGATTTTAATTGAATATCCCCTGAATAAGTAAGGAAATCTTGATTTTTTTCTGAGTGTAGTTTAAGATCTTTAAGGTACTAAAGAAAAGTTATTTTTTATCATGATTGAAATGAACTTAAAATTGGGATTGTTTTGTACATTTTGGGATAAGATCAAAATTGTTGTGTACATTAAAAATTACATACCAGAAATATCTAATTTTAAAATTTCCGAACTTGCGAAAGCCGAACCTGAAATAAGATTTTTGTTCTCAGTTTAGGATATTCCCAGTTTGGACAACTTTTAAGATCGTTTGTAATTGAATATCCTCTGTTTATTGATTATTTTCTAAGTGTACAAACTCTACAATTGCCATTTTTCCCCCTTGTTTTTTATTTTTCTGCTCTCCTGCAAATCGTCCTGCAGCATGCGCCGATGTCCTTTCAATATCGAATTCTTCTCTATGAGAACGAGACGACAAAAAACGATGAGAACAATTTATCAAAGGTTAATCAGGATATTGAGTTAAAAGCCGTCGATGTGGCCGCTGTGGCAGCCACCAACAAAAGTGTCAAATCTGTGACGTTTGCCGATGAGGTGGACACTCAATTGCCAGTCAGGATGCCAACCAGTAAAACACGCAGCAAAACCACAAAGGTCAACAAAAGCAAGAGGTCAAACCAAGTGAATCTACCGGGAAAAAAGGAGACAAACTCAGAGGAGGGAGCACAATCTTTGAGTAACTTTAAGAGTCTTCGGAGCAATGACATGAGATATAGTGACTATGGAATCAGTTCCTCCACTACTCCCTTGATGCGTGTGAAGAGCGAACCGGAAGCGGAGGCAACCGAGTCTAGCCTGGGCGTGTCCAATATGAATATTGTGGTCAGCATACCACAATCCCAACTCAGTAAATCCGCAGGTTATGCCGATGAGGAAGGATTCGAGTTAAAGACGGCAAATAAAAAGAATTTGCCGAAACTCAAGATTGAATTAAATAGCATGAAGTCGAAGCTAACGATGCCCAAATCGGCGGATGCACGACTCGAGGATGTGCAACAGCAATTGGATCTGGAAACCTACGCCAAGAATATTGGCCTGAAACCCATTGAACCGAGTACAACACCAATAACTCCACTTCAAGATGCTTTAAAGTACAGCCCAAATGCATCCCCTATGTCATCGTGTTCCTCATCAACAAATGGTTCAAATGGTTCCTCCTCCTCACATAGGAAGCGCAAAAAGAAGCACTCCAAGGAGCCAAAGGATGCGAATGGTAAGAGGAAGAAACTGCATGCGGAAATCTCATCACAAACCGATGGCAAAATGAAAATGAAGATAACAACAACGCATAAGCATAAAATGGATTTAAAGAGATCACAATCTGTAGAAATTGTGTCCCTGAATCAACTGAAATTGGTAGAGGAACAGGTCAAGGAAACCGAATCCTTGAATGTACTAAATAGAACTTTGGGCGAAGAATCGCGTAGCATCAACAATTTAATGATTGCCGGGAATTCAAATTGCAATACGACTGCAAATCCTTCGGAGAAACGTGCCAATTTACCCGCCTCACCTCCGTTGCCGCCGAGTCTCTTCAAGTCCTTTATACCCGCCAGCAATCAGTTGCCGAAGGCAGCAACACCGCCGCTACAAGCAGCAACAGTTGCAGCTAAAACAAAGTTGCCAGCAACACAAAAAGCCATTAAGGCTGTTAACCTGGCCAACAATCAAAGGAAACCAACATTGACGCCCTGCTCCTCTCCCAATCCAATGTTGCTACCTGCAACAGCAGCAACAGCAACTCCACATTTTGCGGTGCCTCAAGCGCCGTTGCGTCAGGCGCCACATCAAATGCTTCGCTACCTTTCGACGCCCAGTTCCATTGCCAGTGCCGCCAACAAGCAACCAAAGCGTTCGCTCTCCTTAGACGAACAGCAGCAGCAACAGTTGCTGCTGGCGAAGCAACCACGGCTCGATTATCAGCAACAATTGGCGGCCAAACTGAAAGCGGGACAAATGCGACTCTATGGACCCGAATTGTCCAATAAGCCAACAAATATGCCCATGTTGTGCCCCACCAGCTACGCGGCAGCTACAGCAACAATTGGCGGTGGTTCGGTAACAATAACACCGAGACAACGCAACACAACAGCAATGCACGGTTTAACTTATCCCTATAACGAGAGCAACACTTTAAATTCGCTGCCCGCTTTGGAGATTGTGCGTCTGGGAGCAACAACAACAACAACAACTGCAGCAACAGCAACAACAGCGGCAGCAACAACTGCAACGGGACGTTTGATGGGACCACCAAAGCAGCCGGCAGCAAAACGAGCAACAGTTGCTCAAACAACAGCGATGCCAATGCCCATGCCAGCAATTGTCAAGTCGCCGCCGCTGTCAGTTGCATTGAGTGCACAACGCGGCAACAACAACAACAGCAACCACAACAACAACCAACGTAACAACAACAACAACAACAATGTTGCTGCTTATCGCACATCGCCGCCTGCTTTAGTAAATCTGCGGCAGTTTCCATCAAAGTCAGCAGCCAAAGTTGAGCTGAATTCAAAGAAATCCGCAACAGCAGCAATCGCAGCGGGAGCAGCAGCAACAACAACAACAACAACAACTGGCAAAACCAATGGCACAACTTTGCTGGACAAGTCGAAAACAAGTTTGCGTGATTTTCGGCCGCCGCTTGTAGCAACAGCAACAACAACCACAACAGCAACAACAACTGCTGCTGCTGCCAAGGATGTCGACAACATACTTGATTTATCAGCGGGCACAGGACGCAAAGCAACAACAACAAGTTTGGAGGCAGCACTAAATAAAATCAAGCAAAACATTTCCGCCAACAACAACAACAGCAGCAGCAATTGCACTGTTGCTGCTGCAGTTGCTGCTGCTGCTGGCGATGATCTTCAAAATCTGCATATGCTTTCCGAATCGGCAACAGCGCGCGAAAAGATCTCGATAAAGGCCGGCAACCACAACAACAATAACAACAGCAGCAGCAACAACAACATCAACAGCAGCAACATCAACAGCAGCAACATCTATGAGAATAAACCAAAGAATGCTGTGGTGCGACCACAAAATGCCTCAGTGCGCAGCATACCAAATCCATCGGCATTGGCCTTTCGCAATCAGACAACAACAACAACAGCAATAACAACCACAGCAGCAACAGCCACAATTGCTGCTAGCACAGCAACAACAGCAACAATTGCTGCCAAGCCGTTGACTGTTAAGGCCGAAGAGAAGCCCAAATTGACAACAACATTGCTGCTCAGTCCTAACAACAACAATAACAATAGCAGCAGCAACAACAACAACAATAACAATGCTGCAACTTCGCCGCGTGCCACAAAGAAAGCAACAACAATTGATCAAGTGGCTGCCAATTTAAATATACGCGCCGAGGCCAAAGCAGCAGCACTTGCCGAGGAGGCGCCACCAACAACTGTTGCCAGTGTTGCAAGTGTTGTTGCTGTCAAAACGCCGGAGTTGGAGATCTTGCCCAACAGCAATAATCTGCTTAAAACTGATGTCAAAGAGTCAACAGCAACAACATTAACAACAACGGCAGCAACAACTGCAACAACTGCAGCAACAACCGCAACAACAGCAACAACACTGGCAACAACAACAGTGTCAACAGCTGCCACAGCAACTGCAACATCTATTACACCTGCAACACTTCCCTTGCCGCTGTCTATGCCAACACCAGCAACATCCACAGCACCAACGACAACAGCAACTGCAACGACAACTGCAACAGCAACTGCTGCCAGCGTTAACGTCAGCGACGCTTTGTCAAAGCCGCCCGTGCAAATTTCCGCTACCGACACGCCGGTACCGGTGGCAAGTTCCGCTTAGTCACAAGGTGAGTGCCACATTAATATAATACACATTAAAATAATATTCAAATCTATTCAATTAGTTGCAATTTACGATTTTAATATTCCATGTTTTAAAAGTAAAGTAATTTAATTAATATATTTTAATTATTTCGATATTATTATTATATCTATTAGATTTCCTAAGTTTTTCCTGACTTACATATTTGTATATGAATTTTGTTCACTTTTGTACTTATTTTAAACAATATTAATTTTTTTTTTTTTTTGCTTATTTTTTATATTGAAGGAGACATAAATATTGTTTTTTGATAAGGATTGTGATAAGTTCCTAGAACAAATTGGTAGAAAAGCTTCGTATACAGGGTGGCCACAGATTTCAAAATCAAACGAAAATCTCCCAATAATGAATGGAGTTTTGGAGATTTTCGCTCGTTTGGATTTCTGTGGTACCCCTGATAGTTTTAAAAACCTTTTCGTTCTTCTAGATAACTCGATAAAAATTACCAAATCTGAGTTGTAATTTCACTCACATAACTTTTCCAACTTTTTAGAGAATCGAACGACTGTAAAGTAAAGTCAACATAGTAAAAATCGGTTGAGAAACGAGTATTTGTGTGAAAAAGTATTGTGTTGCTCTAAATATTTTCGAAAAACTTTCCATTTTCCTTTTAAAACATTTTTTACATATTGTCAAAAAGTTTCATTCCAATTTTAATACTATAACATATAGTCTCAATAGGAAAGAACGTTAAAAAAAAAGGTTTTTGTTTGAAAAACTTGTTATTTTTCAACAAATTCAAAATGAAGATAAATAGGAGAACGATAATATATAGGTGAAATATGTATGTATATATTTTCTTTAAGTGTATACGATCGTCGGCTTACCTTTTAACTTTGTGTTTACGTCAAATATTATTAGATTGGTGAATTTCAGAAAGCGAGCTTAAGACTTAAGACTTAAGTATCCACTTGGTGTCGTCTTCTAATTCAAATGAGTTGCTTTTTTATTTATTTATTTTTTTTACACTTTGCTGTTGTGATTGTTGTTGTCAGTGGTTGTTGTTGTTGTCAGTTGTTGTCTGTGGTTGTTGTTGTTGCTTAACTTCTATGTTTAGTTTTGTGTTTTTTGGCGCGTTTCCCACAGTCAACGCAAGAAGAAAAAAGCGACTCAAATTATACAAATTACATTTCGTGTGTGTGCACATTGTTGTTGTTGTTGCTCATTTGTTGTTCCTGTTGTTGTTGTGTTTTTTTCCTCTTTTCTTTCGCTTTTCTCAAGTAGTCATTATACACAAATTTAGCGGGCAACGCTCGTCAACGTGTGTCTTCCACATTAGCAGTGTTGTCAACTGTTCACAGCCTAAAATAGCTATATTAATATGTAAAAATAGCTAGAAAAAGCTAGATAATCTACAAGAAAGCCTAAGAAAAAGCTAGAATAATTTTTAGGTTGATTTTATAACCTGCATCCTTTGAATATAGGCAAATTTATGTAACAGACATAAGGGATAATTATATTATTATATATTAAAGCATATTCATGTATTCTAAAGCAGTATTTAAAATCGATAAGATTTTGCCGTGTCCGTCTGGCAAAAAAATATGTTAACAACTATATAAAATAGTAATAAAAAAATAAATAATTTGGAATGTTTCCAGTAGTTTTTTTAACTTTAACAGTGCTTTTCAGTTTCTAAAATAGCTATATAAACATTTAAAAAAAAAACTAGTAAAAGCTAGTAAATCTGCTAGAAAGCTAAAGAAAAAGCTAGAATAGTTTTTAGGTTGATTTTATAGGATGTTTAGGATGTTTTTATGTAACAGGCATAAGGGTTAACTCAGTCTATATAAAGTATATACTGCTTATATTCTAAATCAGTATTAAAAATCGTAAAGTAATCAAAGAAAATCATATTTTGAATATTTCCATTAGTTTTTAAAATTAAAAAATAGCTATAATTACAAATATTCGCTATTTAACACTTTATGCCGCATTTGCCAATTGCAAAACGCTAGATCTAGCGGGAAATTAGCTAAATTTGGCAACACTCCACGTTAGCCTCTGCCCCCTGTGTCTCTCTCCCTTTCTCTCTCACTCTTACCCTCTCTCTCTCTCTCTCTCTCTTTCTGTGGCCTTTGTTGGTTCGTTGGGTCGGTCATTCCTACGAGCACTGCTTTATTTTTGCCGTTATAGCAACAACAACAACAACAACAACCAGCAACAACAACAGCAACAACAACTGACAACAACAACTCGAACTTTTTATGCAGTGTTTGCTTCGCTTGGCCTTTTTAATGAACAGCATTCTCTCAATCTCTCAATCGTTCAATCTCTCATTTGCTCATTTGTCCATTTTCTCTGATTCTCTCATTCTCTTGGTCATTACATCATTTTGTATTTTTCATCCATGAATAACAATTTTCATTTGTGTAGCGTAGTGAACACACAAAGTATTTTTATTTTATTTATTTACTTTAAATAAAATTAGAACATTAGCTTATAAAATTAACAACAAATAAAGTATTTACCTAAATTTGAATTTTATTTTATTTATTTATTGGAAATAAAAATTGAAAATAGTTCAAATTATATAATAAATAAAAGTCAAATTAGAGCATTAAATCATAAATTTATTAATTAAATTAATTTAGAGAATTGCGCGTATTATAATTAAAATTAAATAATAATAAAATTAGATCATTAATTTAAAACTAATAACAATTTAATTATATTACTGAATTTGAGAGTATTATTTTGAATTTTATTTTATTTATTTGCTTAAAATAAAATTAGAGCATTATTAAATTAACAACAATTAAATTATTTATCTTAATTTTCGCGTATTATTCTGAATTTAATTTGATTTATTTATTTAAAATAAAAATAGAATTAAGTAAAAATTATAAAGTAAATCAAAACAAAATTAAAGCATTAAATCATAAAATTATATTACTGAATTTACACGTATTCTTTTAAATTGTTTTTTATTTATTAATTTAAAATACGAATTGAAAATAGTGAAAATTACATAATAAATAAAAGTAAAATTAGAGAATTAACTCATAATATTAATATCTATTAAATTATATTCATGAATTTGAGCGTATTCATTTAAAATAATATTTAAAAATAGTTAAAAGTATATAGTAAACAATTTTATTATATTAATTGTATTTTCGTGCATTGTTTTTTATATTTTATTTAGCTAAAATAACATAAGAATAAACAAACCTAATTGATGAGTATACAATTAATAATTCAATAGAATTAAAGACACAGTATTTAAAATAAATTAGTGTGTATAATAAATTTAAAAATATTATTATACATGCTCGAAATTTAAATTTAAGTTTCATACAATTTGAACTTAGTTACTTAAAAAATAGCAAAATAAATTTCTATGCACATTTCATTAATTTTCCCATATTTTCTTTTGTATCTTCTTGTTGCAGCGTTTCTTTGGATGTGCGGCACACAAATGTATCTGGTGGCGCCACTGGAGAGTCTGCAGGGCAACAACAACAATGCAAATTGATAACGTTGCCAGTTTCAGTAAGAAATCCACTTCCAATTCCAGTTTCAGTTCCAGAAATTAGCACAATGTTGCGGGCAACGTGTAAGAGTTAAAGTTTCAACCATAAATACCTTGATTAGAAAACAATTTACACTGTTTCGCACCTAAAAAAAAAATGCATATACTCAAGACACCAGATACAGATACAGATACAGCTAAAAGATACATTTACTTGTTGAGATACAGATACAAAACAAAAATCGCGCACAGATGCAAATAATTGTGCAAATATTTGCGCTGGAATTAGTACGCGTCTAAATAAATTATAAACGTAATGGAAATATGTCTGCTAAAAGACCAAACAACAACAGCAACAACAACAACAACAGCAACAACTAAAAAAATGCTGACACAAAAATGCGAAATATAAATAAAATAAATCGCAGCGAGTCTGATTATTGTTGTTGTTGTTGCTATTGTTGTTGTTGTTGGCTAAGCAAAAATGCGAACGAAAATTAATTATAAAATATCAGCAAATAACAAATCCAACAACAACAGCAACACACACAACAACACAAACAACAACACAAATAACAACACAAACAACAACAAAAACTACACACTACAGATACTCGCTGTCAACATTCGACAAAACTCATACGTGTCATTTACACTGAGCGAAAGCAGCGCCACAAAACTCACTCATTCATAACTTAACAACTCAGAGATACCCCTTAAATTTACATTAGTGGCAGTTGCTGTGTTTGGTAAGTGTAACAAATTAAAGATTTCAATTTATGGTATGATTAACATAAATAGAGAACAACAAACTACCCTATCAAATTTAAGTGCTAGGTTACACTGTTAAAAACGAACTTTTGTCTTTAGAAAAATCTCTTAGTTTTGTGAAAAAATTTACTTTTGAGACTTTTTGTCTTTAAAATTCGTAGAATATATTTGTATTATAAAAAGTTGTATCTTTTTATTATACCCTGTTTATAATAATATTTTTTTTTAATTTATCTTATTTCAATTTATGGCATGATAGACAGAGCTTAACTGCTAGAGTACACTGTTAAAAAAAATAAGGTTTGTCTATGAAAAAACTTAGTTTTGTGAAAAATTAAGTTTTCAGGACCCTTCGTCTTTAAAATACGTAGGGAACTCAAAACCAGGGATCGTAAATAATATTTATTTTTATTATAAAAATTACTTTTGAATCTTATTCTTCAATTTTTAAAAGAAAAATCCAAAATTCTAATTAAATTTCAATTTTTATTTAAAAATCATATCTTTTCAACCTAAAATATCCTTAAAGAAACATGAAAGGTATTGACGCATCATGAATGTTTTTAGATTTTGAAACACACTACTTGGTTGAAAAGATATTCAAATTTTATTTTAAAAATTAAAAAAATAATTATTATTCTGAAATTTTTATTATTAAAATTATAATCGTTACGATCCCTGCTCAAAACTCATAAAATTAGAGAAAATATCTATATTGTAAAAAGAGGTACTTTTTGTTTTCTTTTAAAAATATCTTATTTAGAAACAATTTTTTTATGAAATCGATATTTTTTATCAGTGTATAAAGCTTTGTTAGCTAAAGAAAAGTTGGATATATCACAGTGTATACAAAATTCAAGGGTATTGTTAAGTAAAACATTTTTTTGCTTAAAGAAACTAACTAGTTTAAATGTTAGGGTATTAAAATGGAAAATATAAATCAAATAAAGCAGATTTATAGATGCATCTACACTATTAACTTCGAGCTAACAGGGTATCAAAAATATAAAAATAAGATGCAGATAAATCAAAAGTCGTAACTACCCTATGCAGTTATTACAGCTAGGGTATACACTGTAAAATCAGCCAGATAATCGTAACTACCCTATACAAAGAGAGATGTAAGAGTATCCTATAGAAAAAGCTACAGAATTTATAGATACGAAATATAGATATCTATAGATAGCATAGTATCATTAGATAGGGTAGAATTTCCATCAGTTCTGAAATCTATAGAAACAGACAGACCCACTGAAAAGGGCAATTGTTAGGGTATAAGACGAGTACTTAAAAAAAAACAGAAAACCTAAAGCTGATAACATTATGAACTCAAATCGCATTCGGAATGCATAAATTATGATGAATACGAGTACAATGAGTATGAGTATGAGTGTTTGAGTATATGAGTGTATGAGTGTATTGTGGATTCGTGAATCGTGAATTGTAAATTGTGAATCGTATGAGTTTTATTTTATCGGAAGTGTGTCCAAGTGTGAAACGCGCACTTGACGAGTTGAAGTTCGTTTTGTTTTTGTCGGATTTCGGATTTCGGAATTCAGATATTAGATTTACTCTTTTTTTTTGTTGTGTGAACGGTAGCCAATACACACACACACACACAAACAGCAGTACACCACACAGTTACAGATACAGATACATTTACAGTGGCACACGCACGTTCGTTGAGGCGATAAAATTTTAACGATTTGCGCCGTTTGGAGCTGAGCGTGTCAAGCATAAAGATACAAAACCAACTAAATATAAATATATATATAAATATATGTAGACACATACATATATACACACACATATATATGCATATACCTATAGATACTTATAAATATCTTGTAGATACTTTTTGGTATTAGTTATTTAAGCGCGTTACGTTTAATTGCAGCACGAACTTTGTACATAAATTTAAATCGAAGCGACAACTTAAAAAAACAAAACAAAACAACAACAATAACAAATGCACACACTTTTTATACATAAATGTATCTTAATATTTTTTTTTCAATTTAAAAAAGCTTCGACCAAAAACAAAATAAAGAAAAAGAGATGAAGAAATATTTTTAGTAAAGTTTCCTTTAATCGTAAACGCAGCAAAATTAGATACTTAAGATATATCGTAACATATATATAGCGATAATTATCGATATTATAGAAAGCTTTATGTGTCTTCTCTCTCTCTTTATCTATCTCCTATCTTTATCTGTTTCGCTTTGTGTTGTTAACTTGCATTTTTTGTGTAATACAAAACTTATTTTATTGTTAATTAGATGTAAATAATTTATAAACTTTAAATTGTATAATAATAATAATTATACGCGTGTTATCGGCGCAGTTTATCGATGCTGCCTATCGATATCAACAAATATTAAACTAAAAATATAGAAATGAAATGAAAAGGGGAAGGAAAAACAACCCTTCAATGATGAAAACTTGTGCAACCACTTTACGGTTGAAAATTTACATAAAGAATTTTCCCGTTCCCTGGTTTTCAATACCTCCCCCTTAGATGATATCGATATGGTTATGTAACCATGGAAATTGCGCTTAGAGAACTTTCATTTGGGTACTCGAAAATTGTTGAAGAATTGTATATTTATATATTTAACTAATTTAAACTCTGGCTATATGAAAATCGTGCAAAAACTATAATTACAAAAAAAAAAAAGAATATACTTATGTACTTTGTATTTGTATTTCTAATTCGAATTATATTATTTGTAAGCTGATATTAAAATGTTTGTTCCGAGAGAAATTAACAAAATTATACACACTACATATATTTAAATAAATCTAAATGATATTTAGAAATCTAAATGTGTGCACATACTAAAACAATGCATCAAAAATAATAACTATTAGATACATATTATTATATTGTTAGAAACATGTAATCCACATAAGTTAAACAATAAATTAGCTGATTTTCAACTAAATGAAATAAAGAAATAAATAAAAAAAAAATACAAATACACTCACAAAAAAGTCAAAGGCGTTTTTCATTTTAATGCAAATGATGATTAATCTGAACGATGTCGGATACGGATACGAAGGCGACAACGACAACGACAACAACAACGGCGTCGACAGAAGGTGTCGTTATGTGGCCCAGGAAGATACGTTATCCATATGAGGAACGAGTACGAGGAGAAGTACGAGATGGAGTACGAGTATCAAGTTACAGTCGCAGTTACCGTGGGCTCAACTCGGATTAGAGCTGGAACCCTTTTAAGTCGTGTTTCTTCACGCACGACGCAACTTGATTGCTGTCTTTGGAGCATGTACTTAAATTTTAAAAATAGATGGTAGGAATTAGAGATGAACACGGGCCCGAAAACAATTTTTATTATATACAACATTTTTTTTTGAAGATTTTTACTTTATTCATATTTTTTTTTAACTCAAGCTAACAAAATTCTAAATTTACATACGTCCGAATCGGTAAAATTTTTAAAAAGTCCGGCCTGTTCCTTAAATTTTTCATAAAAAATTTACTTTTAAATATTTTTATTTTGCTCATAATTTTTTAAGTATTACAAAATTTTAAATTTATTTATTCTTAGTAAAAATATGATTTTCTTTTGCTCATTTTAGCGCATCAATTTTAAACATATCGACAGGTATCGATAAAAGAGATGTGTAAATGATATTAACAGTGAATCAAGCAGTAAAATGTTGTGACTTTTCGGGCTTTCGGCTGAGGGCCGAACCCGCACAAAAAAAGCCCGTTTGCATGTTTTTAGAACCGAAGTACGTGGATTTTTTGAAGAGGCCTGAAAAGGGCTGTGCCCATATCTGGTAGGAATCATCATTGAAAACATCCTAAAAGGTAAGATATTTGTTTAGTTCAGTAGAAAAGCTTATATACAACATAAGAAAATGAATATACCATTAAATAATGGTTCATATTCATAGCTGGAAAACTATATAAAGATGTTAGGCTGGACTTAAAAATTTTATTTGCTGCAAAAAATCGTTTTATTTAAAAGATATTCTATTGAAGTTTCATATACGTAAACATTAGCAAATTATTAAACTAAGCCGAACTAAAATCGGCTTATAAATAAGAAAGTTATTCAAATAATTTAAAAAGGAAAAAGATTGTAGAGTTACTTAATGAAGTATCTTCTCTGAAGCTAAAATTATAGTTTCTAAAGATTCTACAACTAATTACGCTACTCTTAAATTAAATTTAATTAAAAATGCCTTGCTTAAAGTTTCTACATAGAACACATATCATTAAAATTCATATTTTTCAACATTTTCGTGTCACATTTTGAGGCTATCGTGACACGCGTGCATCGCTTACGTGTATTGTGAAATGACGTGGGGAGAGTGAGAGAAAGAGAGTGGGAGGAAGAGTGAGAGAGAGGCAAAGTGTGAGGTTAGAGTGGGTCGCTGTCAGTTTTTCATTTGAAATTCCAACCCCCGCATAGAAAATTGCACACCAAGTGTCAAGGCAAAGTCCTGGGTCTAAACCTGGTACACTGGGTATTACAAAGTGTATTGTTGTTGTTATTGTTATTGTTGTTGTTGCTTTTACTTGTTGGCATTGCAGATTTCAACGCTTTTCATGGTTTTCAAGGGGGGTTTGTGGGTGCCAGGGACAGGGGCAGGGGCAGGACACTTGCCGGAAACATATGGCGGCACGCTAAAACCAAAGTCGTCGTCCCACACACACACACACAACCACACACACATACAGTTATAGCGACAAAGCCACAGCCACAAAATACGTAACAACTGGCACGTGCCAAAGCCCGTGCCATAACCTTCAAGGCAATGACAAACGCAGGGTGGCGGAGAGGAGGGGAGTGGAAGGGAGGGAGCGGCAGCAAAAGAGGGCGAATACCGAACATGAGGACGAACTCGAAGGCAAGGCGAACTGAAGCGAGGCGAGGCGACATGAGACGTCGCGAGGCGAGGCGAGGCGAAATCAAGGCGTATGCAAGGCGAAGCGAAGCAAAGTGAAGGCGAGAGAGAGAGAGAGAGCAAGGCCGAAGCTTTGGCGTCGCGCTGCGGCTTTTGGGTGACAGTGTTGACAGTTGAGCTATTTTTATAGCTAAAATAGCTATTATTATTATTAACATTAATTTATGACACTTGACTATTACTATTATTGTTTTTTTTTGAATCGAACCCAGTTATATTCGACTTTTGGGTGACAGTGTTGACAGTTGAGCTTTTTTTTATAGCTAAAATATGCTATAAGCTTATACATAAATTCTAAATAGATAGCAAAGACATTATGATTGGAGTATTAAAATATTTATATGAAGAAAATATTTACAAAATTAAAGTTAGTCAGTTAGTTTATTAAAGCTATTTCTATGGCTATTTTAACCATGAAAATGCTGGCACGACTGGTAAAAATATTAAAATACAATAATTTTAAAATTATTATTGTATTTTTATTATTTACAAAAATTAAAAATTATTATTAAGCATGTTATAAATATTTTGTAAGCTATTTCTAGCTACTTTTCTGGATTAAATTGGCTAATTTAACTCTGCAACACTGCTAAAAAAATAGTAATATTAATTTTTAAATAAGTATTTTATTGGGCATATTTGTTTAATATTTTGTAAGCTATTTCTAGCTACGTTTTTGTATTAAATTAGCAGTTTTAGCTTTAAAAATGCTGGCAACACTGGCGGCAGCCGTTACGAGTATCTCAATGTGTGGGAGTGTGTGTGTTTGGATGTGTGTGTGTGTGTGCAGCTACTTGTTGTGCTTTATTTGTTTGTCGTACTTTTATTAAAAACGAACGCTACTTAATCAGCAGCAAAATGTCGCACTTTACTGCACACACAAAGATACAGATACATTTACAGATACAGATACATACGCAGCAGGCTAGAGAGTGGGAGTTAACATGAAGGGGAAGAGAGAAAAGAGAGAGAGGGAGGGAGAGCGGCAATCGTTTTGCCCACACGCCATAAACCGCATCCCCCCTGTCACCCCCACTCCTCGCCGATTTGCGAATATTACACAGAAAAAAAAATCATTCTTAAATTTGAGTTTAAAATGATTTTAGCATGATTTTTTTTTCATTAATTATGCAGCATTTTATAGTTAAATGAAGACAATATGTGAGTTATGGTTTTGACCCCCTTTACCACTTGTTCCCTAATTCCCATACTACTTACTTATTGATTTATTTGTATTTTAGACTTTTAGACTGTTTTTTATCCATTATAATTTTCGTATTTTTGTACTGCTTAGTCACGAGAGAGAGAGCGAGACTGACCTTTCTGAATTCCAACTATAACATCGAAATAGGCCATAGAGTCCTAAATTATTGTATATTCAGGTTTTAAGGGCTCATAGGAATAAAATGGCAGCGACTTAACATCAAAAAAAAAGTAAAAGAAGCCTAAAATATTTAATCTATCTAAATTTTAACTATCTGATTCTAACAGAGCCTAGAAAATCAAAATATTGCTTGAATTAAGTATTTTGTACATGGTTTATATTCTCCGGGATTATCGTACTTTTGACATTGGATTGATTTTATTCCGAAATCCAGCATTTCTATACCCTTTACTTAAAAATTAAGTAACAGGTTTTATTGTATTCCTTGGAATTGATATAATAGAAAGAAGTTGGCATCTTCTTTTTTCAGTGTACATACTTATCAGCTTTTGTTTCTCGCTGACTTTGGCGAGAGCTTTGCTAAAATCGCGACGTCGCGTCGCGTTGCGTCGACTGTCGTTTCCATCCGGCCTTCGGTTTGCCGCCTGCAGCCACAACCCCCCCCCCCCATCCCCCTCAAACCACCCAACCCCCCTTAGCCAACATTGCGAATTCAGACAGCTTTGTAGCTGCTGATAAATAGCATTTAACATTTCTCAATGTTGTTGTTGTTGTTGTTGTTGTTGTTGTTATTGCTGTTGTTATTGTTGTTGTTGTTGTCAGCATTGGAACGTGCTCAGCTCTTCGATTTGCGATTGGTAAATTGGGTAATTGAAAACACTTAAGCGTTCTGATTTATTATCTTTATTATACGCCTGATGCATGTAAGTGTCATAACGCCCCTCGCTCCTACATTCTACCACTCCACTGAAGAAAAGACAAACTTGTAAAATCAAGAACATTCATCTTATCTATTTTGCTATTAAAATAAGGCCATTTTAAGCAGGGATTAAAACCTTAACCGAAACCGTAACCTTTAACCGATGAAAACCGATTGAAATTTGTAACCGTAACCGAAAAAATTTGTACCACTGTACCGAAATCCATAAACCGAAACTCCTTAAACCGAAATAACCGTTTAGTAACCGATTCATTTATAAGGGTTAATTTCGGATCTGGCCGTGAGCAACTTTGATAACTTTAAACTGCCATAACTTTGTCAAAATTCAATCAATTTCCGTGCGCAATGTAAATTTGAGCACGATTTTACCCCTAAGTTCGTTCTGCAATTAAATTTTGTTCGATTTGAAAATTTCGAAATTTTTCGAAAAATGAAACTGTAAAATTTCTAAAAAAAAATCGAAATTTTCGAATTTTCAAAATGAACAAAATGTAAATGCAGATCGAATTTAGAGGTAAAATCACGCTCAAAATTACACTGCGCATGAAAATTGATTGACTTTTGACAATGTTATGGCAGTTAAAATTTATTAAAAGTCAATAAAATCAAAATATTCAAACCAAATTAACATGCTTAGAATATCTTACATATAAAAAATGTGTTAAGTTTAGAATGGTTGTCAACATTTTATTTTTAATTTTTTTTTGGGAAAAACGGCTCAACAATTTAACAACAATACAAAAATTATATATTTTAAAACCTGCCTTATTATTTTTATTTATTGTCTTCAGTGTTAAAAATATTTATTCTTATACCTTTATTTGTGGTATTGAAAATATCTTGAAAATACAGGAATATTTGATTTTATAAATAAAAACTTGTTCTTATATTCGAAATGTTCTTAAAACCAAGATGTGTTTTTTAACTTTAATAATTTTATGTTCTCGACGCATTTATTAGATAAAAATTCTTAGTTCTGAGACCAATATGATGATTTTACTATTCTATTTTTATCAGTGTACCCCTTTAACTCCCCCCCCCACTC
The DNA here is from genome assembly GCA_035042165.1 of Drosophila kuntzei. Lineage (NCBI taxonomy): Eukaryota > Metazoa > Arthropoda > Insecta > Diptera > Drosophilidae > Drosophila > Drosophila kuntzei. The sequence goes on along the minus strand of JAWNLU010000634.1, from coordinate 2,510,276 downwards.
ACCACTCACCCAACACCAAAGCGCCACCTGCCGAGCACTGTTTGCATTTGCAGTTAATTATGCAATCATTAAGAGTTGCCATTTTATTGGAAGCTCCAGTTATCACTATGGGGTTATTAAAATTGCATCAATCATTTCAATTTTGATTGATGGATGTTTTCGCAACTGAAAATCAGTTATTTTTAGTGCATACGCAACGTGACTTTCAAGCTTTTCAACTTTTTCAGCATTCAATCAATCAGACAGTTTAATGTGTTTTCTTTTCTTTTTATATTCAAAAGATAGCAGAAAGTCTTAGAAACTACTTAAATCGATACTCAACAGATTCCATTAAATGGGAACTGATTAATAGATGTTCTTAGCAGAGCTTAAAGTTAGAATTTTAGAAACATTGTAATTCCTTAATTGATTTTTAAATCTTTAAAAATGGGTTGCATTAAGTTTCTTTCTGCTTTTAAGGAAAACTCAGTTAGGTATTTAAGTGTGAGTTATTTTTCAGGTTTCTAAATGAGTTTCAATAATGTGTTCTCAGAGTTTTAAAAGAAAATATTGATTAATAAACTATTTAAACAAGTTCCCACTATTAGAGGTAATTTTTTAAGTGTTGAAACATATAAAAATATACTTTTAACTACGATTAAGTTAATTTTCTAAACTATAGTTAATTACATATAATTTTTTTTAAATGGTATTTTAAAATTGTAGTTCTTAATAATATTATTTTAATTTTTGTACAGCTTTTGTCGAATGTTATTAGTTTAAAATAAGTAAATAATCTATCTATTCAATCTCTTCTATCTGTTTTAGAGGTAGAAATCCTTATATTGGACCCGAAAACCCTGTAAAATCCTATAAAACATTTAAAAAATCATTTCATTTTCTGTACTATAATTAATTTATAATTAAACCCTCAGAGTCTGTGTCTATTTAAGTTCCTTTGACCTCTGGCTGCTTTACATTCTTCTTCTTTTATCCGGAAGTAAAACTGCTTTGCTTTTCTCACACACTTTTATCCTATCCCTTTCAACGGAAAGAAATTCCTATTTACTCGGCCATGAACAAAGCCACAAAATTTGTTAGAGTCAGGTTTCTCCCATGTAAACCAATTTTAAAGTTTGTTAAGCTATTTTTGGTGGTTTCAGCTTAAGGTTTACAAACTTTCTGCTTATAATACCATATTACATTTCACACTCAACTAAAAAATATGCTGAGTAATGGCAGATATTGTTACATTCTTTCTGTTTACTAAACTCATAAAAAAGATGGGACATTTCAAGCATCTCTTTTAGGATCAAACAACAATTTAAGATGAATTAGAACTCAAGAATTATAGAGTATAGTCTTTTTATCAATCTCAGCGCATTTAATTATTATGTATGTATGTATGTACATATGTATATAAGAAAAGACTCAACCAAACAAAGATTTTGGAAAAATCGATACCGGAAAACCTAATTTTTCCGAATAAATGTTTTTTTAATTAATGCTAATGATAACTTTGAATTGCCATAACTTTGTCAAAAGTCAATCAATTTCCATGCGCAATGTAAATTTGATCATGATTTTACTTCTAAATTCATTCTACATTTAAATTTTGTTCATTTTGAAAATTCGAAAATTACGAAATTTTTCGAAAAATGATAAATGAAATTTTCGAATTTTCAAAATAAACAAAATTTAAATGCAGAACGAATTTAGAGATAAGTTTAAGCTCAAATTTACATTGCGCACGAAAATTGATTGAGTTTTGACAAAGTTATGGCAGTTTAAAGTTATTAAAAATCAGTAAAATCAAAATAATCGAAATTTTCAAGCCAAATGAACCAAACTTATATGAGGTCAAATTATAATAAAATCGACATCGCTGGACCATTCCATTAACTAGATAACATTATTTTCTAGGCTAAGTAGAGCATTAAGTCTTTTTTTCATATAAAGCAATGAATAACGCTTCTTATTTTGGTAAATCGAAAACCTTAATTTTTTTATTTTTTTGTGAATTGAAACCATACTTGTGTTTTTAAACCGAAACTTACAAAAAACCGATAACCATTAACGAAACCGATACTACAAGATTTTGAATAAGCGATAAGCGAAAACCTTAATTCGAGCATACACAAAACCGTAACTGAAACCGATATTCGATTCGGTTTTAATTCCTGATTTAAACCTTAAAAATAAAAATAAAAAAATAATAAAAAAAATGAAAATAAAAAAAACTATTAAAGAACTTTTGAAAACCGGAGAAAATAATGCCGTAAATATAGAGTTAGATTTGCTTTCTATATAAAATATGTAGAACCTAGAAAATAACATTTATTAAGTTTTATAAACTAGAAAGAATTGACTAAGATAATGAGTAAGATTGAAGTGGGATTCTAGATTTTTCCTGCTTTTGCAACACGACTTTATGATAAAATTGCGATTTGTTGGGAAATTGAAAGTTGTAAATCAATTGTAATTCGCAACGTAATAGTTTCATTGTGGCCATAAAAGCTCAAGTATTCGATGAGCTCCTGCTTTATTGAGGTCAATTCTTATCTCAGTTTGTTGGTAACAACACGGAGAAAAACTGGGGATTTGGATATAAAATCAATCTATTGAGGTGTCAGTTGTATTGTAAATTCTTGTTTAAAGCACAATTTTTCTCAGAAATATTTTGATCTTCGAAGCTTTTTATAGTTAGACTTTTATAGATTAACTTAGATAAACTTTTTATAGATAGATTCAATATCTTAGGCGTCTTTGACTTTTTTAAATTTGAATCCTTGCCATTTTATACGCAATATTGTCTTAATTTAACAAAAATATCTTAAATAAATACTTAAATATTACATGATAAAATCAAGAATTTTAAAGTGGAATTTTAAAATGATTTCTTTGTTGTTCAGTGTATATATTTTCCATTGCTTTTCTTTCCTTTCATTTGGTTTTCACGAGTAACTGAACTGACTGGGAAACTGAATGTCGTGGCGTTATCTGCGGGCAATTTTCCGAAAATTTAACTGCGATCTGTGTGTAAGATATGGACGAAAAGCAGAAGTAGAAACGAAGGGATATCCATTACCGGTAATGGGTGCTCAGTTGCTTGTTACGCTCTCGAAATCACGTTCCGCTGCAATCTTGAACTTTGAACTCGATTGGAATTCGATGGCAATATTTTTTGTTACGATTAAAACTAATGAAAAGGTCAGCAAGACCGAGAGCGCAACAAACAGACAGAGCGAATGAGCGAGCGAGCGAGATAGAGCGAGAGAGACGAGTAAAAACAACAAAATGAGCGTTAACCAAGCGAATCCTCGGCACGTTTTCGAGACGCGGGCGTTCAAGGTGTGCTTCCTCTCCCCCTGCTCCCCGCCTTCCGCTCACCCTCATCCACAAAATACACACGATATGCGAAAACACGCAAAGCGAATTCGATTTCGTTGTTGTTGCTGTTGCTGCTGCCTCTGCTGACGTTCCTCTCTCTCGTTACGTCGCTCTCACCCCACGATGCTAGCATGGCAATTTGCCATTTTGAACAACGTAGGAGCCAGCCACAATTTTGCGGCTTCATTGGATGCCGCTGCTGCTGCTGCTGTTGCCAAAGGCAGGCGCAGTTGAAACACTGCAATAAATGAAGGGTAGAGTATGGTGTAGGAGAAGAGAGAGAGGAAGAGGGAGCGGGTGTGGAGATAGCAGTTGACTGCCTTTTGCCTTTGGGCAACAACAACAACAGTCGAGGCTTCTGATTCTGATTCTGCACGTTTTACGTTCACATTTCGTTTCTGCTGCCGCTGCCGTTGTCTCTGCTACCGTCTCTGCCGCTGCAGCTGTGCATTGCAAATGATGAGAGAGTGAGTGACTGTCTGTTTGAGTGTGTGGGAGAGTGTGTCTGTGCTGTGTACATATGTGTGTGTGTGTTTGCATCTCTTTGCCTGCGTCTCTTTGCCTCTGCCTCTGCACCTGTGCGCTCTTTTTGCTGATGCTGCTTTTTGCTTGAACTCTGCAACTGTTGTGCTTATATTTTTTTTGTAGTTTTGTTGCTGCTGTCAGTTGCATGTCGCCGGCAGACTGTAGGCGGAACTCAAATAAAAGTTATATTGCCGCTGCAGGGAGATTCAAGTTAATCGAATAATAAGCGCGCGCGCACACACACACACATATGTATGTACACACAATGCACACACACACACACTCACACAGAGAGAACAAGCTGCAGTCTCGCCGAGGTCGAGACATGACCAATTGGCGTGTTTTTCAAAATACTTCGCTTCGTTGGAATGGAAGATGATAGCTTCGCCGCATCGCCGTCTCGCCTTCGTCTCGCCGCCGCCGTCTTGGCGACTTTGGCCGCTTCTCGCCTTGTTATGTTTTGTGCCTCGTTTTCTTTTTGTGATTTTCAACACACACAGTTTTTTATTACCTCGTACTCTTTGCTTTTGCTTCAGTGAAGGCGTTGCGGGGTGAGTTAAAGGAGGGGAAAAATGGCATGGGGAGCCCATCAAAATGATGTGCACTCATTTGTGAAGTACGCGGCGAAGACGAAGACGACGACAACAACGACGACTGCGACTGCGACGCCGACGACGACGGCGCTTTTGTGCGTGAGAAAAAAAGAACTTGGAACTTCCTTTCCTTCCTCCCTTTTGTTTGTGGCATTGCCCATCATCAAATTGAGAGCGGTGCTACTTGAAAGCAATTCTTCAAGTTCTTCGAGTTCTTCAAATTCATTTCTAATTGAATCGGAATTGCTTTCAATTGTGCCCTCCTTTTTTTTTTTTTTCGATTTCTCGTCAATTTCAATTTCAAGTGAAAAGATTCGTGCATTCATATTTAACCCCAATCGACCCACAGATCTATTCAAATCTAGATATATTTATATATATTACTTGACTTTAACATTAAAATCGAATTCCCCTTTTGAATATTTCTTCACATTTTTTCACATTTCCAATAAATGTACTATAAATTACAATAAGTAATTTCAAATATATATATAGAAAAGTTGTCACTTTCAAAGATTATGTATATATCTAAACACAATACAATGAATCTTATATCACTTTAATTAACACTAAATATTTACAATATTTCATTTAACATTCTTAGTTCGGATTGACAGATTTATTTGGAAGAGCTAAAGTTACAGGAGACAAATACAATTTTAAGATCTGTGATTCCCTGAAATTTTATAAACCTTTAGTTTTTTTTATCCATTTCAGGTAATCGCAGTGAGTACACCCAACTTTATCTTTTAAATTGGAATGTAAAATGTCAAATGGAGAAATTCCTCAGGTAATTTTCATGATTACTACTATTTTTTTTGGTATCACAATCGGTATCGCAAGAAATATATAGCTTAAATTGTTTGATAACTGATAGCGATTGTTTTTATGAACGATAAATATTCAGGGTTGCCTCAGAAATCCAAACTAACCGAAAATATTCCAAAAACATCATATATTTTTATGAAATTTTCGGTTGGTTTCGAATTCTGTGGCACCTCTAATAGATTTTTAAGGAAATTTCAAAAAACCTAATTGTCTACTTACATAAAAAAAAGTAGAAAGATGATTCATTACAAATAAAGGCTCAATACTGATTGAGATTACATACTGAAGGTCACGATTCATTTTTAATTCGATAAGATACTTTGCTACTTTAAAAAAATTATAATTTATTCATTTTCTTCTTAATATCCGTTAAAATTCCTAACTTTCCGTATCTGAACGTTTCTTCAAACATAAAAAGTCTATTTTCTATGCTATAATTTGGCATTAATATGATCTAAGAAACTCTGCTTTTAATGTCAGTAAAGTTAATACGAGATATAGTTTTCCATCTCAAGTATTTAGTAAACTTGTTTACAAGATGTTATAAAATAGATTGTTTATGGCAATGTCTAAACAAAACCTAATACTTTGTTGATTATATTCTTCATACACATTAGCTAATGTAGTTTCCGCTTTTAAATGTTACTTTTTTCTCTTTTATACTCAACTTGAGTCGATATATTATCTTCGATAGTTTATTTTTCTCTGTTTTGTCATATTTCCTGCTCTTTTGGATGTCGTAATATGGTACAAAGAAATTTTTACCTAATTAGGTGCATTATGAAAGTAGAATTGTTTTTTGCAGTCTCTTTATCGGTAGACTTGATAGCACAAACAGAAAGCTATTAATACCAGGGAATAATCAAAATATTCCAAAGATAGTTGAAGATATCTCGATGAAAGCATTAAAAAGCAAATGAAAAGCATTGAATGTCTATAAATCGCAGATAAATACGCAACTTGTTTAGGAAAACACATTATACTTATTTATAAAAATAAATGTATGTATGAATGTATGTGTGTAAGCTTTCAAGAGTTTGAACTTGCAATTTAGTGTCGACAAGGGCATCATAAATAAACAATAAATTTGAAAATTGTTCTCGCTTATTGTGAGAACAGGAACACATTTCAAAAGCGCCAACAAAACATTCATTTTGTTGCTTTTTACACAAGTAAAATGTAAAATAAAATAAAAAACAAATTGTTCAAAAATTCCACAGCGTCTACGTCTGCTCTCTCTCTCTTGCCCTCGCTCTCTGTCTCTCTCTACGCTTTAGCTTCTGTCCGACTCGCAATCAGTGTTGCCAACTCTTCAGGAGCTGAAAAAGCTATATTAACATTTAAAAATAGCTCGAAAATGATAGGAAATCAGCAAGAAAGTCAGATAAAAAGTTGTTAAATAAAGGGGTGCAAGAAAAATGGAAAACAATCGAAAATCTCCGAAAACTCCATACATTTTTGGGCGATTTTCGGTTGATTTTGATTTTTGTTGCCCTTTGATAGTTTTTAAATGATTTTTATGCTTTGTATGCCTTGAAAAAGGCATAAAAAGGCAACTCCGACCCTGTAAAGCGTAAATATTCTAGATCGAGTCGATTTAGCCCTGTTCATCTGTTAGTCCAAGTTTTCTAAGAGCTAGAAACACAGAAATTAGCAATAAAATTAATTTTTTTACTATGACTATTTTATAAAAATAAATAAAAAAATAAAAAAGAGTGTTAAGAACGATATATGTACAATAGTAATCTAGCAATAATGATTTTGAATATTTCCATTAGCTTTTTTTTAATTTTTATAATAGCTAGAATTCCCACCAGTCGCCATTTAGCCATTTTTCTCGCGATTCTCTGGCGTTTAAAAAGCTCAGTTGGCAACGCTGCTCGCAATGTCGACAAGCGATAAATTCGTATGAACAAATTGAATGAGCGCTGTTGTTGTTATTGTTATATTTGTATTTGTTGCTTGTAGTTGCGCTTTTTGTTGTTGTTGTTGTTGTATCTGTATCTTTTCGCTGGCGTATTTCATTTCATGACTGACTGCCTGACAGCAATTTTAAATTGCAGTTCGCGACGCCAAAAATGGAGCACATTTTTTATTTTGCACAACATTTTTGTGACTTTTCACAGCTCAAGGTTTGCACACACACACACACCAATGTACATGCAAACATATGTATGTATGTTTGTATGTACGTTTCTAACACATTCACCCTTGCATGCAGACATTTTATTTTTGTTGCTATTTCGTTTTTTTTGTCCTCGCCGTTACAAAAGTTTCGCTGTTTCGCTGCCAACGTCGACGTCGACGTCAACTAGAGCGCCATTTGTCATGTGTCGACTGCGGCGGCAACGTCGCCTGTTTTTATTTGCTCTCTGCCACCTCCACCCGCCCGTTGCTGCTACCGCCCATTTATTTGCCTCATTCATCAAGCAGTTGCTTAGTTCGCATCGCCTTTTTCTATTTCTATTCCTTGCTGTTCCGTCCTGCAGCTTTGTCGCCCACCTTCCCCACCTCTCCTCTGCTCCAACAGCTGCCCGCAATCTTCACTCAACACACACACACACACACACGCAGGCATGCAAAAGTTTTTGCGTCTCTTCAACTGCTTCTTTTCAACTACATTCCCTTGGCACCAAAAAGAGCTCCCACTCTCTGCCCCACTCACTCACTCACTCACTCACTCACTGCTGCTGCTGCTCTCTCTTCCACGCTCTTTGCCTTCACTTTACTTTTGCAATTCGAAATTTTCTAGCTTTTTCGTTCGTTGGTTGTTTGTGTTTCGCAGCGGGTGGAGAAGAGCGACGGCGACTTTACTATGTGTGTGTGTAAGTGTATGTGTATGTGTATGTACTTAGTATAAAGTTCGTTTCGAGACCAACGCTTTACGGACTTTGCTTTATGCTCTTTCTCTCTCTCTCTCTCCGGCAGCAAACTTTCCTCAGCACCAAATTTCATTTTAAATTTTATGGAAAATCGTTTTAATTATATTCGTGCAATTTTGTGCAATTTTTTTTTCCGTTCTGCGCTCTATAGAAAGTTGGTCCCTTGCCGGAATTTGATAAAACTTTCTGCTTGCGATATTTGCATATTGTGTTAAGTGGCATTTCATAAAGCCAGAAAATGAACAGCGTTAAGTGTTAATGTAATTAGTGTGAACTCGCTTAAATAATTCATAATTATTTTCGTCATTTTAATATCGGTTTGGAACCAGGGTTGCGGTTTCGATAACTGTTTAAATCCCTGCTTAAAGTTGAACTTTTTAAAGCACCAACGAGATGATTGATTTTAAAATGGCGTCATAACAGTCACACACACACACAAAAATACATACATACATATATCGAAAGTCCTTGTCCCTCGTCGTCTGTTCGTGTCCGTCCCTGACAACCATTTGATGACTCTGTCTTCGACAACAACAACAACGCTGATGATGACGCCAACGCCGACGTCGCTGTCGCTGCCGCTGCCGACGTCATGTGGCGCGAGGTGCGCCAATTTGATTGGCATTCACAGCATCAACAACCGCTGCGATTTTGCATCAACATCAGCATCAATTTCATGTTCAACTTCAACTTCAACTCCGACTTTGGATACAGCAACGTCAACAAGCAGGAAATTCAATTACGCCATTTGTTGTTGGCTGTCATGTGAAAAGCGAATAATACGTGAGTCGTGCGTCATTTTCATATTACTTTTTACATACATATATCCTACAAAATTAACTATAACAAGCGACAGGCAACTAACAGATACCCTATACTTCGTAAAGTCACAAAAACTCAATATTTTCATCCTTTAATAATGAAGAAATATTTTAAATTTAAAAAAAAATCCATTTTATTTGAACTATTTTTGCTATTTTATCTACACATCCTGAAACTACAACTTTCTTCATTCAGGAAGTTTCAGAAATTGAGTAAATATGTAAGATACAACCTTTCAAAAATGCATTTTATGTTTATTAGGAGAAGCTCATAAAATAATTCATTATTTTCATCTAGGAAGTTTCCGAAAATGGTAAAATATGTGTTGTATAAACTTTTTTAATGATGTTTAGGTTTATGCGAAAAAGCACATAGAATACTTCAATTTTCCCCCTTAAGTTATAATTAAATATTATTTATTCATAATTATCAATCAGAATTAACAGCTTTATACCCATAGAAACTATACTATATTATTATATGCCTTATTATACTATATGCTGTTCAAAACGTATTTTTCAACATCTCATTTATTTTTGACAGAATTCTTTTACTTTATAATGACTTTAATGGAGTTGTTCTACTAAATATTAATCTATTTTAGTTCATATTTACTTTCGGCTGTATTTGAGAAATCCACTTAAAATTTAATCTAAAAACATAATTGGTTTCAAAGTCTATTATTCCTAAAAGGAACACATACGTTATACGATGAATCTCAATTATTTTATAATTGAGTTTTTCTGGGGTGCATATTTTAAGTGTATGAAATACGATAACTAGACCCAAAAAGGGTTAAAGAGATACACATATCGTACATATACAGATACATTAGACTAAGGGTAGACATATGTAAATACTCGTAAAAAACACCCGACTCCTTTTTTTGTCCAAGTCAGATCTACAGTGAAGTTATGAATGTTATAATAATTCAAGGAATGTGAGTTAGTTCAGATCTATAAAAATATACAGGCATAAAAGAGTAAAGGAATTTCATTTATTTTCGTTTCTTAAGATCACATAAATTTTGCAGTATATTTAATTGAAACTGAGAGCTAGACATATAGGAAAAAAGGTTCTAGAATTAACTACAAGTGTAGATCACAAGAAGAACTAACGAAAAACCCATTAAATGTTCTCTGAATATTGAGCAAAAAATGTTGATTTTTCGATTGTAGAAATTTTGAAAATTATGTGAGAAGAAAATTTGAGATCCTAATTAAAATATTTATAATTATGATATTGTAAATTCATAAAATCTTAAATAAAAACATCTTTTGCAGTCAAGTTAAGAAATAGTTTACACTTTATGTCAAATTTCTGAAAAGAAACGTTCGGTAATACAAAATAATGATTTTTCCATCTATATAATATTCCAAAGTTACAAATACTTTGCTGTTAACTGTATTGAATAGTGACATACTTAAAAACTTTAAAAAAGATTTCGAAATGTTTTCATAACTTAGAAAAATGTTTTCTTTACTGCTTCCCCCAATGGGGGTGCTATTAAATTTCAGCAAATGTAGAGTGAAAACATTCTGAAAACATGTTCAATACGACTTTGTGGACAACATCAAAATAAAAAAAAACAAGCAAGAAACGAAAACGAAAACCAGCTGCGGCCATTTTGAGATATTTTATTGCCCATAAGTCTTGAGTTATGACAAATATAGAAACTGAAAAGCATTAAATTTTGGCGACAGCCAGAATATCCATAAAAATCCGAACCGAACCGAAATTGATATTCAGCACGACAAGTTGGAGAGGCCTTCAATAAGTATAGATAGATATAAAGATACATACATATTTGTAGTTATGTATCTGTGTGCCTTATAAGCCAAGATGAATTTATAAGGCGTGTGTGAGCTCATTACAAACTTGAACTTGAATATCAGATACGTAGATACAAAGATACTTTATCTACGCTTTTGTTGAGGCGCTAATTAGTAGTCTAACTTAAAACAACGAATTTCGTTGATAAACAAATAAAACACATGCATTTATTTTAGCTGATAATAATCGACAGCTTCCTAAAGTTAATGAATACAGCTAACCAGCTTATTCAGTTAAAAATTCCACTCCAAATTGTAGAGATTGAAACGTTTTTGCCGAAATAATCTGAAAAGCTTCAATTTAAAACAATTACGGATTTTATAAAAAATATAAATATGATAAGTTAATAAATTCACATATTTTATTATGTCAAAAAATGTGTCTTATTATATTTTACTTAACAAAGTAATAAAGAAATCGAAAAAAAATTGTTATTTTATAATAAATTCACCTAAAATAAAATATATCCTATTTTATTTCTCTAAATAAAATAATTAAAATAATCATAAAATATGTAATTATTTTATTAATTAAAATATGCGAATTTTTTAATGTGTCAAAACAATTAATTGACTTACTGTATCTTAATTTTGTTTGTCAAAACATTGACTTAAAAGTATCTTTTGTTCGGTCTTTAGAGATAATATCCAGATTCTTCGTATGATATATGTAGAAAGTAAAAAGCTTTTAAATTGTATGAATAAATTAGCTGTAATGCGATTAAGTGCTTCACTTTTGTGTATTCATTTAGGCTATTAAAATGAATACAACTGAATACAATGAATACATTTGCAAATTCAGTAATATATACAAATATACACATTTATATGAATATCTTCACACCTTCCAAATTTTGAATGGCCCTCAACTCACGTTTAGACAATTTGCCTGTTTTTTATCTGTATATTTTCCGAGTGTTTTTTATAGGCCCAAAAGGGAGATTGGCTAACTGAATTCCATTGAGAACTGAAATGCATTGACAATTGCCATCATTTGCTTTGTTATCGCTTGTGTATCTATATCTTTATATATATATATATATTATTAGGTAATATCCCTTCTCTCTGTGCGCCACATAAAAAGCGGCAATCGGCACGTTTCAACTCCCACACTGAGGTGCAGCTTTTTACGGCAGACAATTTCATATACAGCTAGTCCTGAAAGTGTTTTGACGAGATAAAAATTCAAGTAATTATTTATATTTTATTTTTAAAAATAGTTATATTAAAATGAAAATGAATATTCTTGTTTTTAACTTGTTTTAAGAGCTGTAGAAAGGAATAATTAAATAAGAAATCAAATAAAAATCCATTAAAAGTATATATGTTTTTTGCTAGAGAAATTGTGTAAGTTTTTGATTTTGTCAAAACACTTTCTTGACTAACTGTATATTTTTTTCTGCAAGAGAAATTGTGTATATTTTTTAATTTGTCTAAACACTTTCTTGACTAACTGTATATAATTTTGGCTACAGAAATTGTGTACATTTTTTAATTTGTCTACACACTTTCTGGACAAACTGTATACATATATTTTGGCAAGCGAATATGTGTAAATTTTTTGTCTTTAAACTTTCTTGACTAACTGTATATATTTTTAGAGAACTGTGTAAATTTTTGTTTTTGTCTTCAAACTTTCTTGACTAACTGTCGTTACAATTCTTGATTTTGTCAAAACACTTTCTTGACTAACTGTATTTTTTTTTATTACAAGAGAAATTGTGTATATTTTTTAATTTGTCTAAACACTTTCTTGACTAGCTGTATATATTTTTGGCTACAGAAATTGTGTAAATTTTTTAATTTGTCTACACACTTTCTGGACAAACTGTATACATATATTTCGGCAAGCGAATATGTGTAAACTTTCTCGACTAACTGTATATATGTACGTTTAGAGAACTGTGTAAATTTTTGATTTTGTCTTCAAACTTTCTTGACTAACTGTCGTTACAATTCTTGATTTTGTCAAAAAACATTCTTGACTAACTGTAGACATGTTTTCCAACCAAAATTGTGTTCATTTTAGAATTTGTTTAAACACTTTCTTGACTAACTGTATATATATTTTTTGCAAGCGAAATAGTGTAAAATTTTGATTTTGTCACATAACTTTCTTGATTAACTGTCGTTACCGACGGCGACCTTAACCATAAAATGGCGGCATCGCTTTTTTGACGACCGTCGCAGCTCAGATTAAGCTGTTGCCCAGGCACGGTGGCAACCCTGCTCCCTATTGTTGTTGTTGTTGATTTTTTTTGTGAAAGATAAAAAATGCCATAAAAGCCGCAGGTAAAACAGGCAGACCGACAAAGTCAACAACAACAATAACAACAACAACAAGAAACACAGCGATAACGAAATGCACACAGCATTCGTTTATTCATTCATTCATTCATACTCCACACTCGTTTATTCATATGGACAGCAGCAGGTAAAAAAATCGGACAACGGACAGAACAGACGGACACACTTGTGGGTGGGCTCTGTTTTCAACGTGTTAAACGGCATCAAAGTAGAATTTAAAAAAAACTCAAAACGAAATGAAGCATGTTAATAAAACTTAAAAAAAGGAAGGGAAATGTGTGGGCGCAGAGAAATGAGAAGAGAGGTGAGTGTGAGTGTAATTATTTACACTCCACCCTTTAAGGTAAAGTAAAAAGTAAGAGTGAGGTGAGAAGAAGAGCATATTCTTACTTATAAATATTAATAAAAACTATAAAAGGAAGAGAAACAAAAAGAGAAGTGAGTGTGAGTGTAATTATGTACACTCCACCCTTTTAATAAACACGCAAGGTGAAGCAGCAAATATAAAAAGTAAGAGTGGTGAGGAGAAGGAGATAGCGATTTCTTACTCTCCCACACCCTTTGCCTCTCTCTTTGCTCGCAGCCGGTAGGATTCGAACCTACGCTCCCAGAGGGAATCTGATTTCTAGTCAGACGCCTTAACCGCTCGGCCACGACTGCTCTTAAACGACGAGTGTCTAGTTAGCGGCTTTACGCTCGGCATAGCACTCAAGCAGCAGCGCAGCGACTGCGACGGCGACAGCGACGTTAGCGGCAGCTAAAAATAGTTTTATTCAGCGAGTGTGTGTGAGTGTGAGTGAGTGCACGCTACTTGTTGTTGTTGTTGCTTCGTTTCTCTTGAGACGTTGCGTCGTCGCTCGCCTTACAGATAAGATACTTTTTTTTTTGTTAAAACTTTAAGCTTCGCATGCAATAAAAGCAAAGCCGTATACAAACTTTTGTAGCGCCCCTTTCTTCACCTCTCACTCTCCCTCCCTCTCACTCCCTCTCTCCCTCTCTCCCTCTCTTGCTCTCTCTATTTTGTGCTGTTTTTAGTTGTGCGTTTGCCTTAGTTTCGTTTTGTATTTTCTTTTTTTTGGCATTGTTATTCCCATTGTTCTCACGTCAGCATTAGCTTTGCTTTTTTGCCGTTTCGTCTTCTTCTTCTACTTTTGCTTTGTCTACTACTAACTACATATACATATATGTATGTATATACATATATTTATTATTGTTGTTGGTTTCGCGCAAGAAATGCGTAGAAACAATTTGTTCATCTTCTTTGACCCCTCAAAGTCGCCTCTCTCTTTCCTTGCTCTCCCCTCAAAGTCGCCTTCCTCTCTCCATTCCTCTCTTCTCTCTCCACCCTCCGTTGTCCGTCTTCGTCTCCATCTTCAACCGCTTGACGTTTGCGGCGTGTCCAAAGTAGAAAATCTCTTTGTTCCGTGTGTATTAAATGCCATGAGTTTGCGGATTTTCGTCGCAATTTTGAAGATACATAAGTATCTACACAGCATACACATCATCCAACTACAGCTACGAGTATGCACAGCTATGTAGTAATTTTTTTTAAATATGTACATATGTACAATCATATATGTACAATCTACACAGAAAAATAAATTCGGTAACCTGGGATAAATTCAATCCCATGCGGAATCAATCAGAAGTATGGTAATCCCGAATTTCCTTAAACCAAGTACAAAATACTTGATTCAAGCTCGATTTTTCATTTGGCCTTTAGCAAATATTTGGATTTTCGGGGCTCTGTAAGATTTTCTATAATTAGATAAAAAATTAAATTTTTTTAAAAGTCTAAGAAACTTTTTTAATGCTGTGTAGTTACTATTTTATCGGCATATTGTCTTAATTTAACAAAAATATCCTGAACATACTTAAGAAATATTAAACAAATCTTGTAGAATTTAATAAAAATAATCAAATTTAGTATTAAAGTCTACAAATCGATTTGCAATTTTAAAGCTGATATTTGGCACACATGATTTTTATTTTATCCTTTTATTTTATCTTTTTATTTTACTTATTTGACTTCAACTTAAAGCAGTTGAAAAAAATGTTGAAAAATTAAAATAATATTACAAATCACAATTTTTTAATAAGCAGCTAAATTAAATATTAAAAAACTGAAGGAAAATAATTAAATATTCTTAAGTTATAAGGTCGGGGCGTATTCAAAGAATTTTAAACTAAAATCATTCAACATTTGTTGCTAAGATTGGGAAAACCCAGAAAACCGAATCAGATTTATAAGTATTAGTATTTTATTAGTATTGGTAGAAGTATTAGTGTTACTTTATATAGTTACTCAAGTCCGCGTTTATCTAAAATTTTATAAAGATAGAATAATAAGCTCAAAACTTATACAACAACATATTTCAACTATCTCTCTGTACTCTACGTTAACTTAACTTTGAAGAGTTTCAAGTGGTTTAAGTTTAGTTTCATTTCAAGTTTTTGCCAACTTCATTTCCATTAAAATTTTGAGAATTTCAAAACGCTTTTAAATAGGCAAATATGTGCACAAATGTGTTTACTCCCATACCATTCCATCCGGCAAGTTTGAGAGTTTCAGGCCCCCCTCAGAAAGGGGGAATCAGAAAAGGGGGGAAGTCAGTAGCGTGGCACATTTAGCCTCCGTTTGTGAACTCATTAAGAGAACATTTTTAGCACGAAAAGCAGTTGACTTTACAAAACTGCGCAAACAATAACAAACCCATTAGATTAGCACGAGAATTTGGAGTGCTTTCAGTTCTCAGTTCTCAATTCTCAGTAGTCGTTGTTAAGCTAATTTGCTAAATGTTATCCCCTTAAAAGCATTTAGAGCAGTCTTATCATGGTCAATTGTCTGCGGAATTATACTTAAAACTTGTATTTCTATTCTTTTTAAGGGTAATTCTTTAAGTCCCTGATCTAAGAAATGGTAAATATATAAATTTATTATAATGGGAAAATATGTATCTTAGTCCTTTTGGAATAATCAATAAAAATATCTGAAAAATTATGTTATTTAATTAAATATTGATGCAGAATCAAATTGTAGGCCAAATCATGAACAAATTGATATTCCGCATGAAAATCGGTAAAGTTTTAATGAAGTAATGAGAGTTCAAAATTTTCGAAAAAATATCAAGGGGTTAGTTTTAAAAATCTGGATAAATATCGAAAATAATTAAGTGTTTTAAACTAACAAAATGTAAATGCAGAATTAATTTTTGGCTCAAATTACAATCAAATTAACATTCCGCATGGAAATTGGTTGAGTTTTGGTAAAGTTATTGGAGAACTAAGTTTCTCAAAAAATGTCAAGTGGTTAGTATTAAAAATCTGGATGATGGTCCAAAATAATAACATTTTTTAAATAAACAAAATCATAAAGAAACTTATATTCCGCATAATAATCGCTTAATTTTTGATGAAGTTATAAGAGTTTTAAAAAATGAATAGGAGCGGTACAATATTTTACCGAAAAATAGGGTTTTGAAGGACAACTGAAACTTCTCTATTGAAAATCATGGTGGAACCTAAAATATAATACCTAAATAGATTGTCTTATACCAAAACATTCAAAATTTTGAATTTGAGACCATCTAAATAGCAATTCAGCTTGAATGTAAACTTAGTATAAAAAAAACTATAATGATAGAATTTTATAAATTGAAATGGAATTTGCATAGATTTCTGAGCATTTTCTGTTTAGGTTCTCAATGATAAACTCTTGAGATTCAGCTGAAAGTGAAGTGTGCTTGTCCTTAAGCATTTTGGCCCACAATGGCGGTCAATTCAATGCATTGGATATTGGGTATTTGCTATAGAGTGTAGAGCGATGATATCTAGCATCTTAACTTTCAAATTGGATTCCCATTGTTGTTCCCGTTGCTGTTGTTGTTGTTGTTGGTTAGAGCAAAAATCAGTTGCTTGGTTGGCATTGACCGACCACAGAAAACGGGGGATGTTCCCGATAACGTCGATTGCCCATTTTGGGGTTGGTCCTCGGAACGCGTGTCCTCTGTCCTCTGTCCTTCTGATGTTTTGATGTTTTGGGTTTGGGTAAACGACGTATAAACGATGTGGCAAATCCATGCGAGTTATGACCAATGAAGCACATAAAATTGTTGATTTGTTTTGGATGATTTAAGAGTGTTTATAGGATTTTCGGCCACAAATTGGTAAAATATTTAGCTAAACTATGTGAGAAATTGATTGGAATTCAGATACATTAAGTCAAGAAAGTGTTTTGAACAGAATAAAAATTTACACAGTTTGTCTTGCAAAAAATATAATATATGTATTTTTACGGGTATTTATTTTAATTCTTATTTTAGAACAAGTTAATAAAAGAAAAATAGTATGCTATTTAACTTTAATATTTTTAAAAATAATAAAATGACTGATAGATGAGATAATTTCATAATGCAATAAGACGGCGATTTGCGAAATTCCACCTGCAAGTGTGTTTACCTGAGGTCAGAGCTCATGGAATTGCTTTGTATGTATTTCTTTTTTGTTTCTTAAGATATCTTAACCAAACTTACAGATTATATGTTTAAAACTGTCTCTTACATTCTGACTAAATTTGGTCAAAGTCGGATTACTATATCATATAGCTGCCATAGGAACAATCGGATGTAAATCCACCTTTAGTATTAAAAACTTTTTTGTTTCTTAAGATATCTCAACCAAATTTGTAGATTGTATGATTGGGACTGTTTTTAATTCAAATATATATTGTTGTTTCGGCTGTTTATAGCTTTACAATAAATAAATATGTAAATGAAGAAATAAATATAAATTTTAATTTTTTCAAAACACTTTCCCTGGTGAACTTAAGCTTTTACGTCTATTATGTCAATCAGCGTGGAGTGGGAAATTTGACCCTTTTTATGTTGTTGTGTTGGAAAATTGTGTGGCAAGTCAGCATTTTCCTTAAGCTGTATTATTACCTTGGCTACAATTCAATGTAGACACTTTTGCCACTCGGTAACAGATACAGATACAGATACTTGTACACTCAGACAGTCAATGCAACAACAACAACAACAACAACAGCAGCAGCAACAACAAATCTGCAGCAAAGAGACATTGCCATGCATCTTTCGACTGTCCGTCTTCCCGTCCGTCCGTTCGCCGCATGCCGCAAGCCAAGGAAATGAAATAAATTGCAAATAAATTCAATATACTTCACATGTGTGTGTGTGTGTGTGTAAGGTTGTCTGTGTTCGCATTAGAGATCCAGTAGCTGAGATACATAAATCAAGGCCATAAATGGCAATTGCGCTCGCTGCCAACGTCGACGCCGATGCCGACGTCACTTTGATTGGAAGCAGGCAGCGAAGAGCAGTCGCAGCAGCAGCAGCATTCACATTGTGATTGGAATTGTTCATATGTAAGAGAGTCAGTTTGTATGTGTGCTGGTATTTGCTGTTTGTGCGCTGCCTCTGCCTCTGCCTGTCACCCTCTCTTCGCCCTATGCACTTAGGGCACTTGAGCGTCTCTTGCACTCTCCTCTCTCTTCATTCTGAGACGGAGTTGAAGTCGGCTGCGAGTCGAAGAGATCGACACTTGAGCTTTGAGCATTTTTGAGCATTTTTGAGTATTTTTGAGCTTTTGTGCTCTTATTGCGGCTTTGTGCTTTATTTGCCATAATTTTGGTTATTACTTGCAGTCCATTAAAGCTTCAAAGTGCAGTGCACGTTGAATTGAGAATGCAAATGGGTGTGAGTGTGTTTGTGTGTGTGTTTTGTGCTTAAATCAATCTTTATTAAGCGCGCTCGTTTCTCGCAGTGGCGTCGCGCAATAAAAAATCAAATTGCACTGTAGTCGGCAACAACAACAACAAAGCGACAACAACCTGAACCTGTTTAAAGTGCAACTTGCGGCAGTTGCGTCTCGTCTGTGCTTCAGATTTCTCCGCCACTTTACTCTTTACTCTTGTTGCTGCTGCTGCTCAGTGTTGTAAACTTAGCTACATTATAGCTAGTTTTGGCTATTTGCAAAGTATGATTGCTAGAAATATTTGATTATTTATTTTTGATGCATTATTTATTAAATCATTTTTAGAGTCATATAAGGATTTTTACAAATTACATACATATATTAAATTACAGACTTTTATGTGGCAGTTAGAGAATCGTAGCCACTTATTTTTCAAGCAGAAATTCTAATTATGGATATTTTGTAGTGAAAATAATTGCTGTTATAATAAAGTTGGCAATATTTTTGTTTCATAGCTATTTTGCTTTGAAATGTAGCTATTTTTCTGACGCTTTCCCACCAGAAACTGCTATTTTTTGTTTAAAATAGTTGGCAACACGGCAACACAGCTATGTAGCTTTTTTCTTTTCTTTTTATTTTTCGTCTTCGTGCTACAAAAGTCGAGTGGGCTCTTGTGCTCAATTTGGCCGCGTATTGTTGTTGTTGTTTTTTTGTCAACATGCTGCTGCCGGCGCCCGTGCTTCGTACTCCGTGCTCCGCCTCTGCTGCTATCTCTGCTGCTGTTGTTGCTGCTGCCACTCAATTGCTGCGCCAATGCCCGACGACGACGTCGCCTGGCGACTCGCGACTCGCGCGCATATCGCAAATGCAATCGCAATTAAGTTTTATTTTGTAGCGAGCGCATTTTTTAATTAGCAAACGACGGCATACGCTACGCTTCGTGTCGCCACAAGCAGCTACCGCCCCAACCAAAAAAGCTTCCACAACCAGCTACCGATCTCCCCACTGTCGCAGTCGCAGTCGCAGTCTCAGTTGCTGTCGCTGTCGCTGCCTACGCGCGCGCCGCTGCTACTAATGATGATGATTGCTCTCGGACTGCGACGTGGCGTCGTGACGCTGTCTTAGAGATGGACACGAACGAAAGCACGAAGGCAACCGAATATCAAAGTGAGCATTTAAGGAGATGAAAGCGATCAATATTGTGAAAATATAAAAAGGAAACAAATTAGTAAAAAAAAGAAAAGAAAACTCTTTTTTTTAATATGACGTATAGTGAATTGCGTTTCATTCCTAAGCAACTTAACAACACACTCTAGAATAATATGATGAGGATCCGAGTCCAGATATTTTTCAAATGTATGTGGCAATAAAGTTATAAAATATCCGGTTCCGGTAAAATCCTAAAACATGAATCTAAGAACTTTTCAATACAGACTCTTATTATTTTTGCCAATAATTTTGAAGATAAAGACTTGAAAACAATGCAGGAGTGTTTTTTATAGACATTTATCACCTTAAGTCGTTTTAAAGTGTAAATTTAAAATTAAAAATTTTTTAAAAAATGGACTGAATTCTTTATTTTAAGAAGATTGTATTACTGAAATATCTGTCTGTTTGGCTTAAAAAGCTCGTCTATCATTGTGAAATGAGCGTTGTTTTACCTAAAATAGATGATTCAATTTAATGTGTAATATCAGTTGAAAATTTAAAAATTTAATATATTCACTCTTTTAGTCACGCGCACATCTCTAGGATGTATCTGTAGCCATGTATCTTTGTATCTGTATCTGTATTTGTGCATTGCATACGAAAAATGCACGAAAATTTATTCGCTTTTCGATATTTAGCACCCATGGGGGTATAAAATAAAAATCAACAATCGACTTGATCGTTGGATCGTCTCTATATTTGGCACATGGCACCCGAACTGTCTCCCCTCCGCCCTATTTGGCTATTCCTCCTGCGTGGCATACAAAACGAAAATTTTCATATTTATTGGATACCATTTTCAGTATTTATAATCGTTCGTCACTTTGGGATTGCAGAACAAAACGAAGAAAAATTTGCATTTGACTTTTATTGACATATTCGCATTTTTATTGATCGTTTTAATTTGCATTTCGATTTCAATTTTGTCTGTACTCAGTGGCTGGCAAAATCAACCAAAGGCCTTATTTTGCATTTGTTTACACACCCTGTAAGCAAGTGGAATTTTAAAAATAAGCGGGTATATTCGTTTTGAGCAGGGATTAAAACCTTAACCGGACCCGTAACCTTTAATCGAGGAAAACCGATTGAAATTTGTAAATCGTAGCCGAAAATATATTTTTCCACTGTACCGAAACCCATAAACCGAAACTCTTTAAGCCGAAATAACCGTTTAGTAACAGATTCATTTATAAGGGTTAATTTCGGATCTAGCCGTCGCAACTAATGAGCAACTTTGTTAACTTTGAATTGCCATAACTTTGTCAAAACTCAATCAATTACCATAAGGAATGAAAATTTGAGAATGATTTTACTTCTGAATTCATTCTGCATTTAAATTTTGTTCGTTTTAAAAATTCGAAATTTTCGAAAATTTTCGAAAAATGATAAGGGGTAACACTGTAAAATTTCTAAAAAAAATCAAAATCTTCGAATTTTGAAAATGAAAAGAATTTAAATGCAGAACGAATTTCGAGGTAAAATCATGATCAAATTTACATTGCGCATGAAAATTGATTGACTTTTGACAAAGTTATGGCAGTTCAAAGTTATTAAAAATCAGTAAAATTAAAATAATCGAAATTTTCAAACCAAATGAACCAAATTTATATAAGGTCAAATTATAATAAAATCGACATTACACTGGACTATTCCAGTAACCAGATAACATTATTTTCTAGGCTAAAAAGAGCAATATGCCTTTTTCTATGTAATACAATGAATTAAGCTTCTAATTTTGGTCAACTAAAAACCTTCATTTTTATTTTATTTGTGAACCGAAACCATACCGGTATTTTTAAACCAAAACTTACAAAAAATCTGGTAACCTTTACGAAACCGATACTCCAAGATTTAGCATAACCGATAGCCGAAAACCTTAATTCGAGCATAACTGAAACCGATATTTGTTTCGGCTTTAATCCCTCGGTTATGAGACGGATTTTTGAGTTTAAAATGTTATTTGTAATATGTGGAAGTCATATTAATAAGTATATTCATTGTTTTCTTAAATGTTAGGGTATCTGGTAGTCGATCACTTGAAACTTAAGCACTTCTCAGTCATGTTTTACTTATTTTTGTTGTCTGTCAATAAACTGGTTGCTTGCCACCACACGCTGTGGTGTGTGCAACAAAAACACATTTGCAATATTTATAAAATTTTATTGCATTAATTATTTAATTTATGACTTTCTTTTATTTTATTTTACGACTCGAATTTTGCATTCCCCATAAAACCAATAAACACATACATTAACATATTCACATATGTACATATACATATATTAAATGTGATTATTGCGCATTATTGATTGCCTTGTTTAGTAACTCTCACTACACATTGATTAGCTAATTTTTCCCCGCTCTTCAAACTCATTTTCATAATGCTCTTAAGTGATTTTGTCGATTGCCGATTGAATAACATTGCAATTCTCAATTACATATTTGAATATTTGCATTTGTAATCGAATCTGGGATTGACCTATTTCAGTTCTACAATTTCCATGCCATTTTCCGTATTTTCAGCATTTTCTTTTGCTTATTTCCAACTGTTGTTTGAAGGTCACTCCAATGATATCAACATTCGGCGAATGCAACTTTAGAGACAACAATGTTTCAGTCTATAACGATATTATATCTAATCGGAAATTGTGAAATATGAGATACCATCTAGCTTATCAACGTCGAGTCTTCTTTGTACTTCTTGTTCTAACAAAACTTCAAGAAAATTCCATTTAATAAACGGGTGTGTTGAAATAATGTGAAATTCTCTAAGATTATAGATTGTATCATGCTTATATTTCACATAAGGTTCCAGAACCTTTGTTTTGAAGAGAAATTTTTTAAAAGTTTGGCAGTAATGTAATTTTTTTCAAAGTTTTAAGAGATTATGAAGGGAAATAAAGAATATAGGATTGTGGGAGTGTGTTGAAAAGATTTTAAAATATTGTAGGATTATAGATTGTATCGTTCATATACTTCAAAAAAGAGAAATGTTATAGGATAATGGATTTTAATGTTCTTATACATAACATAAAGTTCTTAAATCTTTTCAAAATTTCTGAGTAATGGAAATATGTACAAAATTCTGAAAGCTTATGAAGTGAAATAAAGAATTTAGAATTGTAAGAGTGTGTTAAAAAAAAGGTGAAATATTGTAAGATTATAGATTATATCGTTCTTATTTTAACGGAAAGTTCTTGAGTCCTTAAAGAAGATTTTTATAAAAAGGAAAAGTCTAAAACGTTCTTACTAATTGAAATAAAGGAAATAAAGGAAATAATGAAATTCAAGTGTTTTTTTTTCAAAAATTCCATTCATTTAAAGAGTTTGTTAAAAAAAGGTAAAAATATTGTAAGATTATAGTTTATATCGTTCTTATACACTACCTAAATATCTTGAATCGTAAAAGAAGTTACAAAAGTTTTTGTTTACTCTAATAGAAATGTTTTCAAAGTTCTGAAGGGAAATAAAGAAATTAAAGTTGTTTTCGGACCCGGGCAACTGTCACGCCACAGTGCAGAGCCTTGAGCTATATGAGAACCCAAAAAAATAAGTAATAATCGTAGCGATAACCGAAAACAATATTATCGCAATTGTGTACAGAGAAATAATCATTTCGATGGTTGTCCACTTCCTGGCAATGGACAAAAGTTAATAACTGTGCTATTAAAGTTACGCCCAGGCCTATTATTATTTCATGACTTAAAGCTACGAACTCAACTCAAACTCGGGAACCGACTTCGAGTCGGAATTGTGCTCGGTCTTGTTTGGTGTTCGTTCGTGCGAACAGAAGATGTTGATAGGGAACGGGGAGAAAGCAAGTGACAAAAGGAAACCTTTGCGGTTAATTGCACCACCACCACAATCACCACCACTACAAATGACAGCACCACACAACTTGGAACTAAGTGAATAGCGAGGGGAGGAAGAGAGGAAAAGACAGCATGGACAGCGCGGGGTCAAAGGCAGCGTTAAATGTCAATTGGGCCATTCTGGGGGTTGTCGTCGACCACAACGCCGTCCTATTGTTAATGTGAGTCTCACAACCTGCAACTTTCAACTATTACGTTTATACGACAGACTAAAGTACAAGATAATAGACAAATGTAGAGACTTCTCGAGTTAGCCTAATGTTGTATTTAATGAAAACAGCAGGAAATACTTTTTTATATGATGTCTATATTTTATATTTATTCAAAATATTATCGTGAACTATGTAAAGCATAAAAGAAGTGAAAAATTCAGAAACTACTAAAATTAAAATTAAGTATTTGGTATTTAGATTTGTCGTTTTGGCGACCTTTCTAATTTCTAAGATTTTAATGCCTTAATCTCCAATTTTCAAATCGTATTTAGAATTTAGTATAAAGTGAATAACCATAAACGATAAAACGATAGTAAGAGCAAATAATTGTATGTTTTTTTAAAGTTTAGTGAATCTATTGCTACAAAAGTATATTCCCATCCGGATAATACTTTAAATTTATTCGATATCACGATTTGTGTAAGACATGAACCAAGTTAGGAACTAAAAAATTATAAGATTTATACATATTAATTAAAGATAGTATAAGAAAATAACTCCAGCCTTAAACGATTATAGTTCTGTTAAACTGAAAAATGATTCAATTTCACTATAATATTATATTTGCTGAGTCATTAAATTGATATTAAAAGTCTTGGGAGCTGAAAAACGCTTTCGTCACTAGTTGGATAGCTCATTAATCACATTTTACAATATAAAATATCGCAAAATCTATAACGCATAAACACAGTGACAAATTTAGAAGATACACGAAGTTACTCAATTTACAATTAAGTGTATTTCAATAAACTCATGATATATTCAGTGCATAAACGTAAATAGTTGAAAAAAGGGGAAAATCTGGTATACAATGGGAGAAAAAGAGAGACCAGCCAAAGTCAGCTCGCTTTAATAACAGTAACTATAACTGTCAATATTTTGGATATGGGGAATATGGGGAATATGAGGAATATGAGGAATATACCGTAGAATCCACCCTGACCGCAGGCTAATTAGTTGGCCAAATGTTTATGCACCATGTGATTTGGCAACGGTTACGAAATGGCCAAATAAAAAGCTCTTGTTCACATTTAAAGCGAGTGAAACGGGCGAGATTTAAAATAAATTATATCGTCATATTCCCAGGGGCGCTTTACGTATTTTACGTTGTTGTACACTGAAAAAAATGAACAGCTTCTAAAATCAAAAACATTCAGCTTACATATTTTTGTTCTTATAATTTGAAGACCAAATTATTAATACTAAAATTGTTCATAGTAAAAGGTAAGAATGCAAAACCTTGCAATTGTTAGTAGAAGAATATAAATATGTGCATATTTCATGTGTTATCTTGGAATATTTAAAAAAACACCAAAAATAAAAAAATATTATACCAGTTTAATACATTGCCGTATTATTTTTTGTTATCATTGAGTATCTAAAACTTTTATGGTCTATAAATAAGCAATTTGGATATTAATTTGAAATTTTTTTAAAAACTAGATGTGTTTTCAAACTTTAAGCATAAGAATTTGATGTTCTCGACGCATTTTTTACTATTAAAATTCTGAGTTCTGTGTCAACAAATGTTGAATTTTTTATCAGTGTAGCAGTTGTAAACGTTGTTGTTGTTGTCGAGTTGAGTGCTTTACGCCGCCCCCTTTGGAGCAGCACTCAACTGACAGGCGCCCAACCACCCAACCACCCACACATACACACACACACCTACACGCAGATGAGAGCTCGTCAGCGTCGACACGCCAATTCCATATGTTACACAGTTCGCTACGTTTAACCCCCCTCTCCACACCTCACTCTCATCCACTCCACACTCTTCTTTCCACACTACTCGCTGGGGGGCTGTAAAGGGGGGTGTGAGGAAGCATAACACATCAACATCAACAGCAGCGTCCAACGACGGATGAGAGAACGACCGCATTGCATGAATTTAACTTAATCCCACACTCTTTTTATTTTCACTTGCTCTCTCTGCATATGTTGCTCTCTCTTCATAGGCTTAGTTCGCTCTCTAAGCGTATGTGTGTGTGTGTGTGTACGTTTCTATCGGGGTAAAATAAAAGCAACAACAAGCAAGAACACTTCGACTCTGCGATAATTGAACATGTTTCCGCTGCTGCTGTCGCAGTCGCTGCCGCTGTCGGCGCTTGGGTTCAGCTAGCGTTGTGCCCTTTTTAGATTGTATTTCTCGAAATTGCTTTTTACTGCTGCTTCGGATTCTTTTTTGGAATGAACTGAATGCCAGCCAAGCCCATTACACACACACACACACACATACATGAGATAGCTACTCCATTTTGTATGCGTTGTTTTAGGGTGACCAGCTGACGTCAATAACAACAACAACAACAACAGACTGCGCTGCCTTTTGTTGCTGTTGTTGCTGTCCGAAGCATTTGCATTCCCATTATCTTTATTGCGGAATATACTTATTTTTAGTAAGCGACATTGTTGCTTAAGCTTTTTTTGTGTGGCATCAGCGGAATGCGATTGGCAACTCGACATTTATTGACCTTCGATAGCTCAGTTGGTAGAGCGATGGACTGTAGAAAGTATAGAAATACACGGTAGACATCCACAGGTCGCTGGTTCGACTCCGGCTCGAAGGATTTTTTGTATTTATTTATTTTTTATACATAACAATTTTTTAGTTACTTAAAAATGAAGTAAAAGGGTATAATGGTTTCGTTGGACTGTATGTAGAAGGCAGAAAGAGGTGTGGCAGACCCTATAAAGTATATATATTTCTGATCAGCATCAACAGCCGAGTCGATTTAGCCATGTCCGTCCGTCCGTCTTGTCCGTCCTTCCGTGTGAACGCCTAGATCTCAGAGATTATAAGAGATAGAGCAACCAAATTTGGCACACAGACTTCTATAAACCCCACGCAAATCAAGTTTGTTTTAAATTTTCGATCGGACCACTATATCATATAGCTCCTATAGGAAAAATCGATTAAAAATTAAGTTTTAGTTTGGAAAACTCTTTTGTTTCTCAAACAATTTGACAGAATATGCATTCAAGTTGATCTTAGACATCCAGACCAAATTTGATTCAGATCTGTCTACTATATCATATATCTGCCATAGAAAAGATGGGTCGATAATTAAGGATTAGTGTGAAAATTGCTGTTGTTTCTGAAGATATCTCAATCACTCGCTTATTATGAATATTCTTTTGTCTTATACGTCTTGAATGAATTTAGCTTTAATCGGTTTACTATATCATATAGTTGTAATTGTAACGATAAGGGCTCTGCAAGGGCATCAAATCTTCGGCATGCCGAAGGGCTTTCAAGTGCCTGGGAACAAGGAGGAGCCCTCTTTCTATATTTTAGAAATATTCAATACAAAATTAATGTTTTGTCGAATATTTTTTCGGAAAGTTATTACTTTAAAGTACTTTTATGGGTTTATTTTAAATGATTTAACAGTTAACTTTAATTGATTGCTGTAATCATTTTAAACTTAGAGCTTTAAATATAGAGTTTAAAATTCGCAAAATACTTTATATATATTCATAGAAGTAACGGGTATCCTTATTTATTTTTAAATATTTTTATTGAAATTTAATTGGAGTATTATTAGGCGATAATCATATTTTTTAAGGAAGTTTTAATATTTGTATTATTTGAGCGATTTTATTCGACCAACCGAAAACCAACCAAAAAGTCTGCGTATTTTGATTATAATATAAATTTGATAAAATAATTATACTGAAATTAAATTATTTTGCAATTATTTTTTGTTAAAACTGGTCACTCTCTAAACTGATTTGAATACATATTACTTAAGGATAAATTCCGTACAATAATTCAATTAAAAAAATTAATTATTCTTAAAACTGGTCACCCTAATATTGCGCATATTGCGTTTGTCTAATGAATGTCCTGTTGCCTTGTGTCTAGCAATAAAGGTGGAGAACTTAATACGCAGTACGCAGGACACGCACAGTGTCCCATAACGGACAGGGACACAAACAACAGGGACACGGACACGGACACGGACAAGGACAAGGATATGGACATGGTCATTTAGAAGGACAAGGAACAGTTAAATAAAAAAAGCTCGCATTGAGAGAGAGAGAGAGAGAGGGAATGTGAGGCGTGTAATGATAGGCGCACTTTCATATGCATATTTGATTAACAATCAGCAGTGAGGCGGCAAGTTGCAACAAAATAATTGATGAAGGCAAATTGAGGCGCCACAAAAAACACACTTACACACACACACACACATGCAGATTTAAAAGTGGCCCCATGGGGCTTTGCAGCTACTGGAACTGGAACTGAAACTGGCCAACAACTTTTGCGGCTCATCCCAATGTCAAACACACAAAAAGCCCGAAGCTGAAGCCAAAGCCGAAACTGAATCCCAACCCAAAACCCAAATTCGAAAAAAAACCCGAACATAACCAACATTGGCAGTCATAAAATGTGAGCTTTATGTGCGCGCGTTTATCCTTTAATATTTTTAAAGCCCAGGCAAAATGCTAAAACACACACAAACTCAAATGCACACACACAGTACCACACTCACACACAGTTACAACGTGCATGAAGGCTTTATAAAAATTAAATATTTGCCCAGGAGAGTCAGGCGCTGGGTGGGTGGGGAGCAGGAGAGCGCAATGTCGAAAGGGGGCTACGCATAAAGAGCACAACAAAAAAGTTTAAGCATAAAACTTTTCTTCTTCTTTTTCTATTTTGATGTCCGCTGTCCTCGTTGTAGCTGCTGCTTCTTTCTCTTCCTCTGCCTGTGCTCGCTGCCTCTGCCGCTGCCCTGCCTCTGCCCTGCTGCTGCCCTGACTCTGCCCTGCCTCTGCCGCTGCCTTTGCTCTCCCTTGCTGTGCAGTGGGTGGTCCTCTCTCTCTCACTCTCTCTCTCACTCTCTCTCTGTGAACTTTCTGGCGCGTGCTTTACACTCGTTTGTGTGCTTGCCAACGCTTTAGGCGACTCTCACACACACACACACACGTAAATACACACACACACAGTACTTGTACAAATACATGCACATACAGAATTTGTGTTTGCTTTTGACTTTTTTGTGCTAAGGACATTACAGACATTGCACAGTTGTTGTATGTAGTTGTTGTTGTTGCTGCTGCTGTTGTTCTTGTTGTTGTTGCATTGCTTCCATTTGGGGTTGGCTGACGTTTTTTGGGCCTTCTGTTCTATTCCATTATATTGCTGCTTGTTGCCTTGTCCCATGTCCGTGTCCGTGTCCTTATTTCCGTTCACCCTCTTGTTTTTGTCATTTCCATTTTATGCGACTCTTTTTATTTTATTATATTTTGTGATTTCGGCTGTTGATTCCCCAGAGCTTCAATTATGCCATTTAATGATTGGTTCGGTTGGTTCAAGCCCAAAAACTCTACAATTTAGCCGAGTGCTTTTTGTGCACTCCTCCAAGAAGGAAACTTTCATATGCTTACCTATCATCAAATAAATACATCTATAAATACATACATCTATAGTTATTCATAATTATATTATGATAATATTCTCTTTGTTTTTCAATTAAAATAAGTTATATATGGAAAAGAGATTTTAGTACAAAACTACTATTCTACCAAAACTTAAGATCCCTAACATTGTAATAATATGATTTACACATTCTACTCTGTCTTTTATTTAATTTAAATTATGTATGTATGTGCATTGTTATGATTATGACATAAAATTTATTTTTATATTAATTATTAAAATAAAACAACGCTCATTTCACAATGATAGATTAGATTTTTAATCCAAACATCAGAAGATAAAATTTTTAGACAGGCATAGGAAAAATACAACAATGTTACTCCTGAAGGATAGGTTTTTAAGAACAAAGTGAATTTAAAATTAATATACATATTTCAGTGATACGAGCATATTAAAAATTAAAGAATTCAGTCATTTCATTTATAATAGACATCGTATATAAGGAGATAAAATTTCAACTTTTCTCTCCTTAAAACTGTCATAACTTTGTCAAAACCAAACCGATTTTCCTGCGAAAAGTCTTTTTGTTCATAACTTTATGCCTAGTTTGATATATTTTTAATTTAAATTTTTTCGAAAAAAAAAAATATTTCTCTGATTTTGAAAATTTTACAAAGGGGTTAGCCTTTATATTTTTCAAAATTTTTAAAAAATTTTAAATTTAAAATTACAGTTTTAATCGATTTAGGGTGATAAAAAAAAGTATAAAAAACACTTCTGTGTTGATTTCAAGTTATTATCTTCAAAAATATAGCCAATAATAACATAGGTCTGCCTTGAAAAGTTCCCAGATTCATGTTTCAGGATTATACACTTTTTACAATCTTTATAACTTTTTCAAAATCAAATCGATTTCCATACAAAATGCCTTTTTGTTTATCTAGCAATTTAATGCGAGCAAAGCGAGCAGGGGCGAACCGCCCTTGTTAATTAAAAAATATATAGTACCAATATTGTAGAATTGTTTCTCTGCTGTACTTCGTTTTCCCACTATGATCGTTTGGATTTTCTTTATCATCTTGAACAAGTACTTTTTATACCCGTTAATCGCAAACCGGAAAAATCTTCAAAGCACAGAGACAGTTCTTAAGATATAATTTTTAGCAGATTCTTAATTAGTATTTTAAAACAAAAAAGGAAATTTCATAAAGGGAAGTTTTCTTTTGAATATTTCTTACTAATAAAATTATTCAGAGCTTATTACTTATTCAATTATGAGACCGAGTTTTGTAATTATTTTATTTTTGCAAATCATTGATGAATTTTATTCGGAAACAATTTGTATTACGTATTCCCAGTTGAGCTCAAGAAATCCACTTCAAATTTATCAAGTGAAGTGAACTTCAATTCTATTTAATTGACACGGACTCACATTAGACAAGCGGAACTTCAAGTTTCCCCAGAGGAGGCATCCAACTAGCAACTTGATTTATGGCCATGTCCTAAACTCTTCGCACACCTTTGGAAACAACTCCGGGAACTTTGTGTTCGTTTTCGTGCGTGTTTCGTGTGTTTGGTGTTTGCCGACGGTTTTGCTGTTCGTTTTTCCTACAGATTCACATACAGATTCCTGTTCCTTTTCCCTCTTCCCTGTTCCTGTTCCCGTTGTCCGTTTGGGGACTTAATATATTAATCAAAGGCATGAAATCTTTATCAAGTTGTCAAGGCGTACGACTGACAATGAGTCTGCGAGTTGTAGATGAAGAAACCCGTTTGATCCTTTACACGCACATATTCCCAGTTGTTGTTGTTGTTCTACTTGTTGTTGTTGTTATTCGGTCGCATTCTCATTTGCAATTTGCACTCAAAATCAGAGAATTGCACGAAAAATAAAAAATATAAATAAAATTAAATTACAAATTTATATTCATCTGCACGAGGGTTGCTCTTTAACTTAGTTGTTTTATTCGATTTATAAATTGGATTATAAGGCGTTAACCTTCAAGTTTATAATCTTCTTTTATTGTTTTACCGAAGAAGTTGATTACAATACTTGATTACAATAATACACATATGTATAGTCATTCAATTTATTAAATATATTTCCTTATACTATAAACAATCTTCAATTCTCTATATTCTTTTAAACATTTTAACCTCTTTAAATGCAACTTTAAGATTCACGTTAAATTCTTGCATACATTTCCTAATATTCTACATTGTTCTTCCATTTTATTCCCCTTTTTAATCCCTTAAAACTTCTAAATCGGAAGATTTAGTATCTTTACAAGTTATAAACATATATCTAATTCAATGAATTAAATTCATTTTGCCACATGAAGAATCTTTTACCCTCTATATTCTTCTAAACATTTTAAGCTCTATAAATGCAACACTAATTTTATTAGGCATTTGAATGTACCATATCATTTCAGGATTCTTTTACTCAAATTTTGTATCTGTAACTTGGGTTTACCTTAGTTCATATGTAATTTTTAAAGTTCTTTTAGAAAATTCAAAGCTGCCTTTTCCTTATTTTAATTTCTAACTTTTACAAAATTTGAGCTTGTTTTAAGCGACTAAGCAACCCGCGTTTCTACTTCTCCAAATGTATCTACAAAGTGCGAATTATTTTACAAACGAACACTGAAATTGTCACCAGATTTCGCTTGAGTTTGAGGTTGAGTCTCCGAGTCTCCGAGTTGGAGTCTCAGTCTCAGTTTGGGTTTTGCGATCCGTTTCCAATCCGTTTTGTTGTGGCGGCAAACATTAATATTCACATGTCGTTCCTCGGTATGCGCGACCAGTTGTAGGGTGGGTAGGGGCGGGTAAGGGAACTTGAAGTTGGGCTCTGATATGGAGCTCCCAGTTTTGAGTTCCATTTCCAGTCGCCGCAAACTCATTCCTCTCTCTCTCTCTCTCTTTACTTGCTGTCTAAACAGTCGCTGTCTCTGTTTTGGGTTGCTTTGTATCCCCCTTTCAGTTCATTATTCCGAATGGTTCGGCCACAAAACGCGCTTTAGGCTGCATAAATTTATTCGTCGCTGTCGCTAACTAAAGCCGAAACCCGGCTTTGCCCGCGCACCACACAGTCTCCATCTACAGCTTCAGTTTCCTCTCCCCATCCTCCTCCATCTTCGTACTCCTCTTTCAACTGGGCCTCAAAACTGGTTCCATTTATGCAAGTTTCTTAGCGACTCTTTTGGTATTGTGCTAGTTGTTGTAGTTGCGGCTGCTTTCGCATTGAATTTTGCACCTCAACTTTTGCCGCAGATACATTTTACTTATCGGCATCTAAATTCAGACGCTGTCATGCAGTTCGACCCCCTTTCCACTTTCCACTTCCCAGTTAACTTCACAGTTCCCAATTCCCAGCTGCCTCTGCAATCGCAATATAAATCCAGAGTCTCCACTCCACATTTTGTTTGTCTTTGGATTCGGGTTCGTGTTCGGGTTCAGGACGACGAGCAAACAGCGCAATGAATACATCCGAAATATTCACGCTAAAGTATCAAATTTCAACAACTCCTAAAAAAACGAGCACAATTCGTAATGCCTATGAAAAATGGTTGATAAAGATGAGAAGAGACAAAAAAAAAACTAAACTGCACTAATCGTTTTTTGAGTTAAGTCGACAGAGTCAAATTCCATCATCATTATTATGATTATCATTTGTTCAGTTCCCATTTCTAATCAAATTTACATTTTCAATAATAAATTTGTATATTTTTTTATTTCATATCCCGAAATTTCTCAAGTTAAAAAAGTTAAACTCCATCATTATTTAGTTCAGTTCCCATTTTTCATAAAACTAAACGTTTCATTAATACATTTTTTTATTTCATTATCATTTCCTTAAGTTT
Source organism: Drosophila kuntzei (assembly GCA_035042165.1). Taxonomy (NCBI): domain Eukaryota; kingdom Metazoa; phylum Arthropoda; class Insecta; order Diptera; family Drosophilidae; genus Drosophila; species Drosophila kuntzei. Next base: position 2,476,864 of record JAWNLU010000634.1, on the reverse strand, counting down.
CTCAAGTCGGCCTTTTTTAAACTGATTAAATTGATCTATAGAGAAGTGAGTAAAGTCGACAGAATCAAGTTCCATCATTATTATTATCATTATCATTAGTTCAGTTCCCATTTTTAATCAAATAAAATTGATTATTTCATTATCATATAATAATAAAGTTAATCAAGTTAATAATGTCAAATTCCATTATTATTATTATAATCATTAGTTTAGTTTCAAATCAAATTTACCTTTTCATTCAAAAATATTATTATATTATATTTATTTATTTATATTTATTTCACTATCATATGTATATGTTTCTTTAAATTTCTCAAGTTAATAAAGTCAAATTCCATTATTATTATCATTATCATTAGTTCAGTTCCCATTTTTAATCAAATTAACCTTTTCATTAATAAATTTGTTTGTTTCATTATCATATATGTTTCCATTATTATTATTATTAGTTCAGTTCTACTTTTCAATCAAATTTACATTTTCATTAAAAAGTTTGTTTATTTCATTATCATATATATTTTCACAAGTTAATAAAGTCGCCTTTGTTTTTTTTTTTGGACTGATTAAATTGCCCTCTGGAGAAGTAAACATCCGTCGGAACTGTCGATTCAAATGATTTCATTGTTTACTTAAAAAAAACTCGCCAGCTCTTTGCTCTTATACCATACGTAGTATCCAAGAGATACTTATTATATGTACATATCTATCTATCTATATTTATACAGATGCAGATCTATTCAGACTCATACTCAAAGTTATTGAGTTATTCGTCGTTGTTGTTTGTTTGCTTGTTTGTTTCTTTTTTGTAAATAACGCAAATGAAGGCCTTTGTAGTAGATACTGTGTATTTAGATACACATACACATTTACATACATTCATATTTGTATCTGTAAGATTGACTTTCTATGCTGGACATTAAAGTTAATGAGCTTTCGTTTCGTTTAAATGTTTATCTAGAAACGAAAGTGATCCCATCTCATATCGTATAGTCGGTACCTTTAGTAGATCCCATTTGAATTATGAGTTGAGATTAAATACCATTGATAGATCAAGATATTTAAGAAACCTTTTCTCTCTATTTCCAAAGCATTTTTATGCTTCCTTCTTACCACATGGGGGGAAATTAATGAATTGAACTGCTTTTCATTCAAAGGTTTTACCTTAATTTCGCCATTTTTGAGCTCTTGTTGCTGATAATTTGAAATATCTTCAGAAATGTGGAATTTCGAAAAAGAATAAGTTATTGTAATGTTGTATTATTATAGTATTGGTATTTAAATGGAGTATTTAAAATAAGTATTTAATAATTGGTTGACAAGCTTAAAAAGTTTCAGGAAAAAATGTTGTATGGGTACATCATATATATGATTATTATGGGGAAAAAGAATTATTGTAAGAAACTTTTGTGTTCTTTATAATGGATAATTAGCTTTGAGCTTGTAAAAAATTGTACAAGAATCTATGGCCAAAATTAATACAATAATATTTTCAGATTGACATCGGAAGGAACAACCTTTTCTGAAGAAAATAGGCGATTCACGAAAGTGTGAGTACAATTTTTTATATTCATAAGCTTGATTAATTTTCAAAAGTTCTTAAAGTAATTAAAATAAATATAACGATTTTTGCAAATTAATGGTAAGGGCTTTGTTTTGTAAATAGCCTATTTTGATATACTAATTTTAGTTAATTTAGTTAGTCAAGATCTTTTGTTATACAATTAATATTATAAGTTTTGGGAATCGAATACTTACAATATCCATAACTACGAGTATCAATTCAACAAATTTCTTAACAAAATTAATATCTAAAGTTTTGGAACTTTAATATCCGTTTCGTCAACAGTTGAATACCTCGTTAAGGTGTTTTTATATGATATATATACTATATATTGCTATATACTATATCAATATTGAGTATAGTTTTGTTTAGCTATATTCTAAGCATTTTTAAAGTTAAGTCCACAGTCATATTTTGGTTATTTTTAGCTAAATTGTTACTTTAAAGCCGGAAAAACTTTGGAAAACTCGCTCCCCAAATTCCATATCTCTATATCTCAATGTCTGTAGCTAAACCATTTCCAATTCCGATGAGATACAAAGAGCAACGACATTGCAACATCATGAATTTTGTGTTATTTGTGACTTCTGTTGAAAAGTTTTTGGCCAAAAGTTAATTGATTTATATTTTGACATTTTGCGGAAAAGCTAGCTAACAAAAAAAAGAGAAGGTGCACCATAAAACTGGCAACTTGTAACTCCAGAGACCTTTTCGTGACAAATGCCGGGAAGTCAGAGTTGCCACAGTTGCCCGTTGTTGTTGCCACAGTTGCCGTTGGGTTGAGAAACTTCAGTTGCAAAAGTTACTTAATCATGAGCTTCAATTAGTGCAAGCAAGTTTGGAGCTTGTAGAGCCATAGAGCCATGGGCTATGTGGGTACTCATACTTGGATACTTGGGTACGGTACAGGCCATAGGTTTCGTGCCAAGAGCATATTGTGTAGACGTCGCTTCGATGAAGCGAAGGAAAATAAAAATGGAGTGTCACGGCTGCCGCACACAACTGGCTGCAGTTGGGAAAAGGGAGTGAGGGGAACTGAAGGGTGTGCAGAGTGAGAGAGAGAGGGGAGTATGGGATGCAGAGTGCTTCACCCAGACACAATCGCATTCATTGTGTTGTTGCTTTTTGTATGCGACGGCTTTGTTGGCAGTCGCTTCGGTCGCCGTCTCGGTCTCAATGAGTTGCTTCCGCTGCTGCTGCTGCTACAGCGACGGCGACAGCGACAGCGACACCCACTCGCCAACTGGGAACTGGGGACTTGGCACTGCCAACGGGGACTCTTACTTGGGCACTCTGCTAACTGCTCACTCATTCGCCTGCACTCACTCCCTCTCACACTCACTCCCTCTCACAATCACTTACGCTCTCTCTCCCATTTGGGTGTTCTCTTTGCTTGTGTTTGTGACTCCACCTCTGGCCCCTTTGCGAGTCCCACACTCTTGACGCTCTCTCTGGCATTCGGCTTGTGCTCGGCTTCGTTCGTCTTGCCGCTGCTCGTCGTTCGGCTTCTCAGTCGCGCGCTCTGTTCGGCGTCTTTCATCACACATATTTCGTGTTTATCGCTGAGTGATGAAAATTATGTTGATGACGTTTGCACACACAACAGTCTCTGCTTCTGTCTCTGCTTCTGTCTCTGCCTCTGCTGCTGTCGCTGTCTCTCTGTCGCCACCTCAGCAGTGTGCTCCCTACGCTCCCCCTCTCAACACCCCCTCGGCGTCATCGTGTGGCCCCAACGGCGACAACTAGCGAAAGTTGTGCTAAATTGGAACATCAGCGTTTTGTGTTTTGCGTTTTGCTTCTGTTTATTTTCATGTTTGTTTTGCGCCACAAATTCATAAACAAGACTAAATTTATTTGCATTCATTTATTTATTTCTATTTTATAAACGCTGCTCATACTTTTTCATACTTTTTTTCGCACTTTAAACAAATCAAACGAACTCATACATACTTAAAGATACACGTATTAAATTTTAGGCCGTATCTTACAAATATATTTGGGAATATTATGTAAAATCTCAGAGTAAACTATATTATGGGTGTTGTTCATTAAGAGAACTTGTCAAAAAACATTCAGTACGAACATATATATATACTATGGTAAAAGTATCGTGACGAGAATGACTTTAGACAGCTGAACTGAGTTCTGTTTTTATGAACATTTTCCCGAGTTATCAATTCCACTTAAGATAAAATATAACTAATGATGTATCCAAAAGGATAAAAGAAGAATTTGCGATATAGAAATCACAATTGCAGCATTAAAGAAAAGTGTGACATGAAAATGTCAAATACTTTTCTTTTTAAAAAGTTAAAGAGTTTTTTACATAAATAGAAAAACAATAAAGCGTCTAAATAAAAGTAGAAACACTACTTAAAAGAACTGCATTTAACCTTTTTTGATATCTTTTATAGTTTCGCGGTTACTCCATTTAAAAGTTGTACTATATTTCTCTATAAAATAAGTTCTGATCAAGTGTACATGAATTTGGAATCATACTGAAAAACTCTTTTTTTATATATGTAGAAGAAAGCCAAAGAAAATCCTTCCACTTTATAAATATGCTTATCTGAAGTAAAACCAATTTTATGTTTACTCCTATCACTATAAAATATTGATTGATTGATACAAATAAACCATAATCTGAGATTCCAATAAATTCTTTCACACCTGACTGCTTAGTGGATTTGTAGAACGTAACAAAGGTTCACATTACATGAAAAACCTATCAGAAAACCTTGATAGAATACTTGTATTTCATTATCAATTTTATATTATATATTTTATATATGAAAATTCTGTTATTTCCTCTTATTAGTCTGTAGGTAGTAAATTACGTATTGGTTTGTAAATCCTGTGATCCCACAGAACGTTTTTTAGTTTAACAAATGACAAGATTCGTATCATATTTGATGTCAAGATTCATATACATAAATTATATTCGATACAAGACAATAACAAAATGGCGACCAAATTGACAGCCAAGAGTGAATTTCCTATAAGATACATAATAAATATTCTGAATTCTATATACAATCTTGATATATTCTAAGTATTACTTGAATATTGCCAGAAAATAAATGAATTTAGCATAATAGAATCTCAATAAAACTTATTCAGAACATTATTTGGCATGAAAATCAATTTCAAGAGAAATTCCGCTACTTTAATAAGAAAAATTAGTTTTATTGGGCATTTCTAGAGTTTTCGAGCAAAATAAGCATAAAAGAATCTCTATTAAACTTATTTAGAAGATTATTTGCTATAAAAATGAAGTTCAAGAGAATTTCCGCTACTTTAAAGTGAAAAATTAGTTTTATTCGGCATTTCTCAAGTTTTCGAATTCGATATTGTCCCAAAGACAACAAAAGTTAAGATCTAAAAGTTAAATATACTTGAAATCCGTTGATTTAAGTTGAGTCTTAGCTTTTGTTGTTTTTTCTCTACTGGAAAGTCTCTTTTGTGTTGTGAAATTGCATTCGTCTAGCCAATTTAGGTGACTTATGGGCCAAAACAAAAGAGTTGCCAACAACTTTTCAGACGCAAAAAGCTGAAAACAATGGGAAACTCAAGTGATGCGATAAATGAGCAACACGAGCAAAAATTTATTGAATGCGGCTGAAAGTAAAAACGTCAAATAAAAAACACTAGAAAAAAGCACAAAGCATTTGCTTGCCAACAAAATATGTATAGTATGTAATTAGTTGAAACGTGATAAAAGCGAACCGAAAACAATAACAAATATTTTAGAGGCCTCTTTTTGCGTCTTGACTTTTATTTGATTTTGTATTTTGTTATTGCTTTTGGCAACGAACAAACGTTCGGTTCAATTATTATCGGCATCGTGAAACGAAGCTGAACGCGAGCCACGATTGAGAGGCCGAAACGTCAATGCGCTGTTGCCACTTTTCACAACCGAAATGAAGCAACAACACAGTAAACCAAAAAACATAACAAAAAAGTTGCGCGCTTATAAAATTTTCCGCGCTTTTCTGTTTTGAATCAAAATCCGCACACACACACACAAATAAATAAACGAGAGCGAGCACACATGCATGCATATAATCGTAGCCCGTCGTATTTGGCGCTCTCGTGCTCACACTCTCTTGCGGCGAATTCGTTGCTTGCTCTCTCTCTCATTCGAAATTCGAATAAAATATTGAGTTCGAATAAATATCTTGTCAGTCGCTGGCCGTTGTCGATTGCAACGTCATGAAAAAGGTCACAACAGCAACAACAACTACAAACACACAACGCATTTTACTATAATTTACGTTTGAGTTGTGCGCTGTTGCCAAACTTCATCATTACGTAGCATGGCGAAAATTCAGTCGTCATTGTGGGTTGTTTGCCAGTTTTTGTTGCTCGTTTGAGGCGCATGGAGTGAGGAAAGCGAGGAGAGTGAGGAGACTAGCTGTGAAGAGAGGGGAGAATTGTTGTTGCTTCGTCGTTTGCGAATGGCGCCATTTATGGCGATTATTAAGTTAACGCTGCTGGCACATTTGATGAGCTTTCTATTATGCACTCTCTGCCACTCCCATTCCCTCTTCCTTTCTCCTTCCTTTTCTCTTACACACACATACTAATCGATGTATTCTCCTCTCCCTCGTTTGCTGTTTAATGAAAAACGAAAAACTGTCGCCTATGAAAAACACAATTACGTTTTTATTTCTTTTTGCCTTTTGACATTATCTTTTACGGGCTTTCTTTTTAATGCGTTCGTTGCGGTTCTTCGCTCTTTACTCATTGCAGCAACTAATTTATTTATAACTAATTTCAATTTCAATGAAATGTTCTTCGCTTTTTGCTGCTTCGCTTTGCCGATCGCTAAGTGAAAAATTTAATTATAGCATTTTTGCGTGTCGCTTTGGCATTTCGATTTCTCGTGTTTTTCGTGTTTTTGTTGTTTGTGCCGATTAAATTAAGTTTTCGTCGATTTCAGTCGCCTATCTGAGTGTGAGTGAGTGTCAGTGTGTGTGTGTGTGTGTGTGAGTGAGTGTATGTGTGTACATTTGAGTGGGACGCAGAGCATCAACGTGACGTCAATGCCTGACGTCGACGCTGACGTTGACGCCGTTTCTGGCTGACGACGCCATTTTATATGACCGAAGGCTGCGACTTTTGACTGCGGTATAAAAGCAAAAGAGGAAGAGGCATGAAAATAAAAGCACAAGAACAAAGTGACAACTATGTAAGTACAGTTAGTCAAGCAAGTGTTTTGACAAATGAAGTTTAATAAGTTAAATGCAATTATTTTACTTATTTTTAACATGTTTTAAGATACACAGACAGGAATAATAATAAAGGAAATAAAATAAAAATCCATAAATAATATAAATGTAAGTACAAGAGAAATTGTATAAATTTTTGAAATGGTAAAACACTTTCTTGACTAGCTGAATGTAGTACTAATTATGTACTTGCTGCGGATAATAAATAAATGTAAGATACTGTATCTCTATCTGTCTAGAGTGTCATAGTGAAATATGTTAGGGATCTATCGACTTTTTTAATAGTTTTCAATGGTGTTTAAGTTGACTCTGAAAACACATCTCCAAGTTTTGGTAAATTAAACAGGAACTAAATACAGTCAAGCTCTATTAATTATTTAACTTATTTAAGGAAGTTTCGCATTTGATACATTTATTAGTGTCAGAATTTTCGTCACGTTATTTCTTTCGTCATCTATTTTCTCTGACTCTATGTACATATAAATAATACTTTTACTTATTGTCAGATTGAGCTTTAATGTGTTTTTCTTAATCCTTATCTTAAATGTTGGATCAATTCAAAACTAGTTTTAATATCCTAAGACTACAACCTTTTTAGCTTTAAGTGTTTAATTTAAAATGAAATACAATTTTATTTAATTGTTATTTGAAAATCATAGTTGATTTTTTTTTTTTTTTTTTTTTATAAATAAACTTTTATTGACTGCTTTTGAAGTACGTTAAACAAATAAATAAATTAATTAGTCTAACGAATATTATGTTGCTCAAAAGCTTAGACTGTTTATCAAGAATCTAAAAAATGTTGTCTGGAGAAAGTAATATTATTCAAGATACATATGTATGCTAAATAAATTCCAATACCATCGGAACTTGAAACTGCGGTTAATACGAAACTGTCGAAAACTCAGCCAACTAATGAAATGCTGTAAAATATGAAAACGTGCTAAAGTTTAAGTTTAAAAAAATAAAGTGTTGGCTACCGTGAGTCGGTGAGTAACGGCATTTTGTGACAGCTCATTTAATTAAAAATGGTGATTTGTGTGGCAAGTCAAGTGCCGCCAAGTGCAATAAACTATGGACCCAAAACGAACTACGACGGGTGGCAACTTCGGAATTGGAGTCGGAGTTGGAGTTGGAGTAGGTGGCAACTCGAAGTGGCAACTGGAGGTGGCAGAGTCAGAGGCAGAGACAGTGGCAGATTCAGGGAGGGAGTGTAGCCATTTTATGACCTGCCACGGGGCGAAAAAGTGGCAACTCAGTCGTTGGCAACTCAGTTGTTGGCAACTCAGTTGTTGGCAACTCAGTTGTTGGCAACTCAGTTGTTGGCAACTCAGTCGTTGGCAACATCTGCACAATGAAGATGACTAAATAATTGAGCGATAATTAATGGATTGTTATCAAAATGGAATTTAAAATCTGAGCTACAGAAGAATAGTGTTTTTAATGGGAAAAAGATATAACTGATTGCCATATGATAAATTGATGGATTGTTAGCCATACTAAATTTAAAAATAAAATAAAAGCTGTTAGTAATTGTCATTAAGTTACAAGAAGATTTTTTTATCGAGAGATAGTTTTATCTATGTAAATTTCTGTAAAATCTGAGTATGTTTAGAAGTTGAAAAAATTGTTTTTTCCATTGGAATAGAACTACATATCGTCATAATTATATTTCTGCATTGTTATCAAAATTAAAATAACGAACATATTAGTTAAGTTATTAATAAGTAATTAAGTTAAAATAAGAGTGTTTTTAGTGGAAGTTAGATACAATCGGAAAACATTTTGGAATCTTGAATTCCACTTCATGTGTAAATTTTATTTTTTAATATATCTTTAAAATATTAATTAATCAAATTTCAAAGCTGCATAGATTGATGAAATCTCATCCTAGTGCATATAAATAATTCGCTATCTTTAGTCAAAATTTATAAATATGAAGGCAGAAAAGCATAAATTATTTCAAATTAATATGATACAACTAACTTGTGTATATAGACAAAGGAACACGGCTCGATACATAATACTTGACTATTCAATAAGATCCAGAATATTCAAGTTTTCCCATCTTTGCCAAGATATTTAGTTTAGAATTCGCAGTCGGTCGTAAGGTGAAAGATACAGATAGTGAAAGATACAGCTAGTGAAAGATGCAGCTAGTAAAAGATACAGATAGTGTAACTTACAGATACATTGTTCCTACTCTGAAAAGTCTATTGTTTTGTCGAATTTAAGATACAATCTCGTTGCCGCCCATAAGAAATCTCGATTTTTCCATCCATTAAATAGAAAATAAAATACGAGCACATTAAAATCAGTTGCGTGGCCAGTTTTGCTTTAGCTCTCTCACTCTCTTGTGCGACGAATGCAAAAGAGAGTGAGTTGAAGAGAGAAGAGAGAGAGCACGAGTTGATTTTCGAAATACCGAAAGAAGAGAGCGCAAAACCGGTTGCCGAACGGCGACAGCGACAACCGAACGCAACAACTCTCTGCGATTCGTCGGATATTTAACGAAAATGTCGACCAATCAGCAGACAGCCGAAACTGATAGCCGAAGTGTGTGAGCGACTTTTGATTGGACAGCGGACGAAACGTTTTACGATTCGACCGACTTGTCGGGTTGATCGGGCGTGGTTAAATATATTTCATTTGGGCTCTGACGAAAAAGGGGCGACTTTTTCACGCGGAACAGAAAACAGAAGCAGGAGCAGGAGGCAAAACGAATGTGAGAGTATATATGTATATGTGTATGTATGTATACAGATATTGATTGATGGACTCGGTCGGTGGGTGTACAACTTTGGAAAAACAGCACCTGATAAACTGTTATCTGGATTTAATATTAATGGCTGCATAGGATATAAAAAAATGCGTATTCTAAATAAAGTTGGGGTTTCTTTTAATTTAAAATGCTGCGTTTAACATTTATTTAAATGTTAATTTTTAGTTTATATTTTATTTTAAATTTTTCTAAAACTTAATTTACTTTTAACCAACTGCTTTAAGTCATGCATAAATAAATAAATTATGCAATTGGTAGTTGAATAAGTACAGTTGCTACCGGAATATCTAAAATACTGTGTTGTCGCATATTAAAGCCAAAACATGATGGCAAAATTCCCAACCAAAGCAGCAATTGTTGTTGCTGAGGTAAACAACAACAACAGCAACAACAACAACAAAACTTCTTCCCTCATTACTCATTATGAAAATGACAGAGAAAAAAGTATCTAACCATTCAAAATCAGCCATATGGAAAGATATATTTTCCATGCGACGAACTTGGTGACGAGCGGAAAGCAGCAAAAGGGAATACACAAAACAAAGGAAAATGCCTAAATGGATGTGAGTGTAACTGTGTGTGTGTGTGTGTGTATTTCTGTTAGTGGTTGCGTGTATCTGTTGGACAAGGAAACTCGAGAGTTTTTCGGGGTTGCTGTGTAAACTCATGGAATGAAGAGGAAGAAGAAGTAGAAGAAGAAGCGTACTGTGGGCGGCAGGGAGTTTTGTGTTCTATGTACTTGAACAAATTATGGGTTTGCTTTATGTAAATGAAGAGAGTTTTGTTTAACTTGGGGATTTACAAGGGCCGTGATGTATGAAAAGGCATTTGTTTACAATTCGTTTGACTGAATCAGCGAAATTTGCTGAATCTAAGTACAGTATGCATTTTAATAAACAGAAAACTGTACCTAAATATCCTGACGCTGTACAAATTTTATATTTTTCATAACTTCAGTTTTCTTAATTATCGTAAAGACAAAATATAGCTAAAGTTGCTTTCACAAGCAGACCAAAGATGGCGTTTTAAGTGATGACATCATTTCTAAAACTATAGGTGGCGTGTTTATGTTTCGCAGAACCGACTACAGCTGGCGCAACAGTTTTGAAACGAGTGGCAACATTGGTGGCCAAAAAACAAATTCTTATGTGGCGCCATCTACAGGAATAAGCCTTGCTAAAGTTTCTATGGCAGTGTCTCGGCTAGAAATAGTGTGTGTCTATGCTAAGCTGCCAGTTCTTAGTACGTGAAGTTGGCTGTGCTCAAATTTTGTACTCACTTGAAGTTGGCTGCAGCAGCCTAACAAAAGGCGCCATTAAATTATAGTTTAAACAAAATGGTTGCGCGAATAATTGAAATCTTTATGTAAGGTAATAGTAATTTTTAAATAATAAATTAAATAACCTATATTTACTAGAAACGAGGGAGTAACGTTAATAACTTAAAGATTTTCACCTCACTTAACTCTAATTAAAAATTTAATATATTCATAAACGCTTGCTGTGAGGTGTTTGTGTCTGTCCAAGTGTTAAAAATATTGTAATTGAATTCACACGAAGTCAATGAAGCGAACAAGTGTTTAAGTTAAATGCCATTAAATTTATGGGCTGTGCGAGTAAAGTGAATTTGTGTGCCATAATTCAGTATTTACACATTTATGGCAATTGTATTTCAATTTCTAGGTATTAATGTAATCTATGTAGTTTATATCGAGGATTACCTGCAAGTAATTGTTTTTCGATTTATATCGAAATTTATTGGAGCGGGTCGATGAAGTGTCATGCATCATAGAGAAATTGATATAAGGCTCATTTAATGCATATTTTATATTGTTTATGTTGTTTTTGTTGTTGCTGAAGATAAGTTGACTTAATCACTTTTGCCATGCAAATAAGCTGCATCATGCCAAATGTGGCTATAAATAATGTTTGCCAGTTGAATCTCTGGTTAGAGAGCATCATAGTTCACTATTCACCATTTATCCAGATCCTGTGGGCTCGATTTACAGTTGCCAGTTGCCAGTTGGCCAAAATGCCAAAAGTTGTTGCCACTGCCACTCATCAATATTGATTGTGGCATGCTGGTGTTGCTGCTGTGTTGTTGTTGTTGTTGCTGTTGTTGCTGTTGCTGTTGTGTTGCAGGTGCCATGTTATTTTACAATTTTCGGCACGAATTTGTTATGCCACAAATCCCCAGGAGCGCTTGTCAAAAGTGTTGCCTGTTTCTGTTGCTGTTGCTGTTTCTGTTGCTGTTACCATGATGCCAAAGTGGCACAACGAATTGGCCAACACCCGTTGCATTCTGCCAATCAACCAATCATAAATACTTCATTACGTTTGCAATGCCACAGTGGCCAACCCCACAGTGCACAGTGCAACGAAATATGCGAAAATATATTAAATTACAGTTCCATTAATTAAAAGCATTTTTAATTGGCAGCTCTTAATTAAAATAAAAATATATATTTAATAGTGGACTTTTTAGAGAAATAAATAAATATTGGTTGTAGTTGGCTAAGTATTTCTACAAACACTAAATCCTTTGGTCTGGGAATTTTGATAACATTTTTTAATCAGCATCTTTTTATTAAACAAAAATATATATATTTATTTATTAGAGTTTTTAAAGCAATAGTTATGTATTTCTATAAGCCATTAATTTATTTGCAGTTTGCTTTAATTTTATCTCAACTATTTTTTAAATACATTAATTATATTATTAATTTTAAATTTCTTTTGGTCAACTGATTTTAGTTGACGCTAAATAATTAAATAAATTAAAGGCAGAAATAAAAAGTTAGTTGATTCTTTCAACTAAAGTTTAGACACAGTTAATAAATACAGCTTGCAGTAAATTGTTAATGGCATGGATTATAGTACTCTTAAATATTGATGTACAATTTTTTTATTCACTATATTTTTAATTTAACTTTTTATTTCCACTTAATTTTTTATTAGTATTTTGATGTTATTAAATCATACACTAAATAAATTGTTTGGAATTTTTATTATCACTAATTAGTTGATAATTTATTGTTATTTACATTAAAATACTAATCGACCCACTGTGCAAGGGGTGCATTGCTGATTTGGTGCAAAAAGGGGTGGGGGAGGGAGAGGGGGCAGGGAAAATATCTAGCGCATTAGTGAGAAGCATTTGACATTAATTTATCCAGTTTCTGATTTCCAAACAGCCAAATTGTTTGGCTTGTTGCATATTTCAAGTGGCATTTGATGTTGTCCCTTTAGGGTTGCCCCTATGCTACTTGTGGGTCGGAGGGGAGAAGGGGGGAGGGGAGGAGTAGTAGGGTTGTCATCTCAGTTAGTGTCAACTGTTGTTACCTGCACGTAAACAGCTGAAATCTGATTCAGAAACGTGCTGTTGAAATAATAACAATTCCGTTTTTGGTTTGCCAAATTGCTATTTATTAAAAATCAATGTTGCTGGCAACAAAATCAGCAATTTAACCAGCCTCAAAGCTGAAACTCAGAAGCTGTAGCATGTGGCATGTGTCATGTGGTGTGTGTATGGTGTGTGGCATGTGGTGTGTGGCATGTGAATGGTGGCAACTGTGTGTCTGTTCAACCAACTGACGTTTACAGTCTCCATGGTTCAGGTTTCCAGATCCGCACTGCGGTCGGTGTTTTTGCCATGCTCCAATAACTGTTGCAGCAACACCCACACCTACAAACACACCTACACACACACACACAACTACACTGAGAGAAAATATCAAGTAATTCGTACTTAAAACGACACACTTTAAACTTCATTTCTCACTAAGAATGAAATTACTAAAGTCAAGCACTTTGATCTTATTTCAAGTAGGATATTTAAGTATTTTAGTATTTTCAAACTTAAATTAAGTTTAAAACGCACTTAATTTCAATACAATTCAACTTGATCCAAGTCCTTTTAATTCTGTAACTGAGTACTAAATAATATTAAAATATGAACATTACACTTGATTTAAGCATATGTCAGACTTAATTTAAATTCGTATAAACTTAAATTTTATGTATAAAATGATCTTGAAATAAGTATTTTTAGCATCATAAAACACATAATAAAGAAAAATAATAATAATATTTTCAATTATCAAAATAAAATTATCAAAATAAGAAGCGTGGATTAAAAACCTTACAGAAATTATTCTCTTAAATCAAGTCTTTTCTCAGTGCCCTTAGAACTGCTCCTCAAAGCAGATACGCAAAAACTACTTGGGAATTCGAAGCAAGCTAACGCTAAAATGATATAAGAATTAAAGTACTTGATTTAAGATTTTACATACTTGATCTGTGAGACAAACTTGAGTCTCGAACTTATATAAAGAATTTTCCTACTCATTTCTAGTAATTTTAGAGTTTTACTTGATTCCAGTTTATTTATTCTTATATCAAGATTGTTAGTATTTGCTCATAGAATTTGAATGCACATTTTAAGTAATTCGTACTTATTTTTCAGTATCGAAAATACTTAATTCGAGTTCATTCATACTTATTTTTAGTATGGCTTTTTTCTCTCCGTGTACACCCACATCTACACACACACACACCTACAGACATCACATATGTATGTATGTGTGCCTGGGGCAAGTTGAAAGTTTGGGGGGCACGGCAGCTGGTCAGCCAGGCGACATTTCCGGGTAGTTTGAAGTAATTGCTTTGCAAGCTGTTGCCAACGTTGCTCGGACATTGGCAGAAGGATGCCGCAGTCTGTTGCACACTCACTTGCTGACTACAGAAGGGTGCCAAGAAGGGGGTGTGTGTGGAAGTGTGTGCGGGGGCAGCTGTGTAGTGGTCAGGCTAAGCCAGCAAGCGGCTTAAGTTAGGCATTTTACCAAAAACGACAGCAACAGCGGCTCACGCGGCGTATGAGAAATTTGTCAAGTAAATGCGAACGGAAACAAATTTTGAAACAGCTTGCAATTCATTCGAGGGTTGTACGTTGAGTATATTGATTGAATATGTAGATGATTAAATGTTAGAGTATTGGATTATTCTGTTATTCATTTAATGTCAATTAAAAGTCGATATAAAAATTATTCAAGATTTATAATTAAATTTAAAAATGAGATTGAAATATATTAATTTAAATTTACATAAATTAAAACTGAATTCTATTGAATAATTGTATAATTTATTAATTACAGTCACTTTTTTCTTACAAAATTGAAATTAATTGTTGTATTTAACCCAGGAATTAAAAGCGAAACGAAAATTTTGATTATTTTGATTTTATTGAATTTTAATAACTTCGAACTGCCATAACTTTGTCAAAACTCAGTCAATTTTCATCCGCAATGTAAATTTGAGCATGATTTTACTTCTAAATTCGTTCTGCATTTAAATTTTATTCAATTTGAAAAATCGAAAATTTAGAAATTTTTCGAAAAATGATAAGGGGTAACACTGTAAATTTTCTAAAAATTTCAATATTTTCAAATTTTTAAAATGGTAAAAATTTAAATGCAGAACGAATTTTGAGATAAATTTAAGCTCAAATTTACATTGCGCATGAAAATCGATTAAATTTTGACAAAGTTATGGCAGTTCAAAGTTATTAAAAACCAGTAAAATCAAAATAATCGAAATTTTCAAGCCAAATTATTAATTCTAGCAACTTTAGTGAACTTATCCCTACATTATCGAGTTTTCAGTTTTATTAAATGGCACTTTCTTATTTAACAGAAATATATACATGAGATAAAAGCATAGATGTTATCGATAAATCTCTCAGTATCCAAATAGAGTATATACTATTTTATTGTTATATTCTTTATACTCTTTCTGAGACTTTGTCAAGTTTGCAGCTACTTCTGATTGATTTGATTTGATTTATGTTTGAAAATACAGACTAAGTTTTTTAAAAAATTGTACCAATCTATTTTAGAGACCTCCCTCTATACGCCTGCATAACTGTATACCTATATCTAGTTCGCTCTACGTGACACATTCAATGTGAACGAATTCGGCATTTATCGTTGCCTGCAGTTGTCATTTTCCGGCTGTGCAAGCTGGCACTTTTCTTTACTGATTTTCCACTTTTCTTCTGTTGTTTTTTTTTGTTGATGGCAGTCAGTTAGTCGGGATTTCGGCCAACACATTTGCCGTGTGTATCCGTATCCGTAGCGGCATCCGTAAACATATCCGGATTGGGACTTTGCATTGCGAGCCGCGCGTTTTGCATATTAACTAAGTGAAACATTTCGTTGACAAGTTTTCAAACATTTGTGTGCGTCCTCTACAAATATTTGCCTACATGTAAAACAAACACACAAGCACACAGATACCCTATAAATCTCCCACTCTCACCCTCTTTCTCTATTTCTCTTACTTTCTTGCTGTTATTTTGGGGCTTTTGTCGCCTGAAGACGTTTTGAATTGAAATTTAAATTCGATACAGGGGGAAATATTCTCAGGTCTAAAAGGTCTAAGGATCTCGGGCTGCATCCTTTTGACCGTATCGCTTAACATTTTCATTTTCTATCACTTTCTGCTTTTTTTTCCTATTTTATTTATCGCGTTGCGAGGGTGACTTCAACATTTCCAATACAAATGAGCCAAGGCCAATAAGTCCTTTTCCTTTTTCCCCTCTGCCCGTTGGGGGGGGGGGAGGGGGTGTCCTTTGGTAGGATTTGTGCAAAATAGCTAACAGAAAAAATATGTGTTCTCAGCATACATATTTATTAAATATTGAATGTTTTCCTTTGGCAGCGCTGCCTGCAGGCGAAATTTTTCCTTTTTTTCTTTCTATTTTTCGCATTTGTGTTTCCCTTTGGTCCTTTATGCCGCTAGCTAGACAAGAGAGAGAGAGAGAGGAAGACTGGGGGTTAATATAAGAATATCCTTATATGCAAATTCTGATGATGATGATGATGATCAATTTGTTATCCCAATGGCGCATTCAAAGACGTTTAACTCAAAGTTATCGGGCGTTAAATGATATCAAGAACCTATTTGAGTTACTTTCCGTATACGCTTATAATTTTCAAAAGTATAAAATATAAATCAAAATAATTGGTTGATTTGTTTTAATAAATAAAGTGTAATTTTAAATATTAATTTTCATATAAATAGAAGTGTTAAGAAGTAATTTTAAAAGTATATATTAATCAGGGACTTAAACCTTAACCGAAACCGTACTCTTTAACCGGTGAAAACCGATTGAAATTTGTAACCGTAACTGAAACCGTAACCGACAAAAATTTTTTCCGTTTAGTAACCGATTCATTTATAAATGTTAATTTCGGTTCTGGCCGTCGCAGGTACTGATAACTTTGAGCTGCCATAACTTGGTCAAAAGTCAATCAATTTTCATGCGAGATGTAAATTTGAGCATGATTTTACCTCTAAATTCGTTCTGCATTTAAATTTTGTTCATTTTAAAAAATTTTTGAAAATCGAATTTTTTCGAAATTTTACAGTGTTACCCCTTTAATTTTTTCGATTTTTTCGAAAAAAATCGAATTTTCAAAATCAACAAAATTTAAATGCAGAACGAATTTAGAGGTAAACTCATGCTCAAATTTACATCGCGCATGAATATTGATAGACTTTTGACCAAGTTATGGCAGCTTAAATTTTAGATTCCTCACAAATCTAGTCTGCAATAATTCTTATAAAAATACAATTCTTCAGAAATACAAGACTTTAAAGATTTTTATTTAAAAAAGCCAGTAATAATTTTTAAAAAATAAAAATTATTTATGTTATTATTATTTCAAATGTTGTTTATTTATTTAATCCCAAATAATTATTAAATTTGATTGATCAATGAAAAGTCTGTAATTAACCATTAAAAACAATTTCTGTTAATTCCTCATAACAGTCTCTGCTAAAAATAGTGTGTTTGGGATTTTTTTCCATTTACAATGATAGAATGATCAAATAAAAATCTATAAATAACCATTGAAAGTGATTTTTGTTAATTCCTCATAACAGTCACTGCTAAAAATAGTATGTTTGGTATTTTTCCATTTACAAAGATTTTTGCTTTCAGTTTTGTTTCTTTTTCTAACTTAAAATCCCCTAATTAAATAGACCAGACATTCAAAAGATAACGGCAAGTGTTTTTGTTTATGTGATAAGTAATTTTTTTTATTTATTTTTTGTTGTCATTTTTTTTTATAGTTATTGATTTTGCGAGTACTCGAGAAAAGTAGGGGGAAAAGTTGAAGATGTCTTAGCGACGACCCCAGATCTCGACGGTGGAGTTGAGACCACGGCTGACCTGACTCTTCAGATTAACCTGGACATAACGGTATCCTGGACCGCCGGACCAAATGCTGGGCGTGGCACCGGAGCTGTTACGGAAGTTATCGATCACTTGGACCAAGGTAATGGTATACTGGTTATTCTGGCCCTGTTAAAAATTAAAATAGTTAACAACTGAGTAGAGTTAGAGTTAAAAGAGTTCACTTACGGCACGGGGAAAGTCCACATTGATGTTCCAGTAATTGTTCTTGAGAGGCTGACGCACCTCCGTCTGACGAGAGAGCAAATAGTCAGTGCTGTTCCTCTTGCCCCAGCTGGAGCTGTAGGCCTGGCTAGCAGCGAACACGGCCAGAAGAAGGACACAACTGTAGAGGAATTTCATGGTTACTATTTGGAAGACAATTGCTTTCTGTTTCAACTCAGTCTACAAATGTGGCTTTTATAACGACAATTCTCTCTCTGTCATGAGTAATTCTGTTTACGATTGTCTTGCTTTATTTTGATTTTTTTTAATTAACTTTTTGCATTGGAGAAGTGTTTTTTATTTTTTTTTTGCACCAGCTTATCGCCCATGAGCGTAAAAAACCGACTGTTTACCAGGTGTTTGCCCTTTCTTCCTCTCTACTCCCCTCATATCTTCAAGTGCTTCCGCCTGTTATCAGAGTTGATAACGCGCTTGAATTCTCAGTCTCGTTCTTTTTCTATTATTACAATACTGTTGACTCACGGACTTCATTTCAAACATGTGTCTATTATGGAAACGAGGCACTTTAAAAAACGAAATCGCCACTATCTAAATCACGGCATCAAAATTAAATAGAAAATCGCACGTTATCAAATTCGTAGAAGTTGTTTGGCCACTTTAATTGATGATAAGCTGACAATTTGCTTATCACATTTATTGTTCTGGTACTTTTATTTTCAATATGTATTTTAAGGCTCTAAAACGTATATCTATAAAGACGGGTCTTATAGTTAAGTACATATGATGGATGACAGAACTATTGACAAAAATAAATTATATTTATTATGTAACTAATTTTGATTGAGTGAATAAATAAACAAATAAATAATTATATTAATAAATAAATAGGTATTCATAAAAAAATAAATAAATAATTATATCAATAAATAAAGAAGTATTTATAAAATAATAAATAAATAAATAATTATATCAATAAATAAAGAAGTATTTATAAAATAATAAATAATCTCTACATTTATACTTTATCTGAAATTGTTGGAAATGTTGGAAATTTACGTAAAGCTCTTGGATGATATATAGAAAAAAATATTTTGCCAAAGTACAAAAACAGTTCCCATTTGAAAGATTGTTCAGTTTTGATTTATTCATAATATTACGTATAAATATAAATACATTTTTAAATCTCTACAAAATTTTAATAAAGATAAACGACTGAATAAATAAATATAGAATTAAACTATTAATAAAAATAGATAAAATATAAAAAAGAAATAAATACTTCACATAAATACTTAATCTTAAATTGATGGTAAAATATAAAAAGTAGATAAAATATAAAAAGTAAATAAATACTCTACATGAATAGATAAAACTAAATTGATTGAAATTTTAATGAAGATAAATAAATAAAGAATTAAACTATTAAAAAAATATAAAAGTAAATAAATACTCTACATAACATCTTAAATTTATAGTAAAATATAAAAAGTAGATAAAATATATAAAATAAATAAAGTATATAAAATAATATTAAATTAAATTAAATTTTGAAAAATTGGCTTTCCAATCAGAAAATACACGTAAAACTTTTTCAAGGATATTTTCTGTGTTTGACTGATTGGAAAAACAAATATAAATGTTTTCTTTTCTTTTCCTTTAATGTTTTTCTTTTTTATAAAATTATATATAGTTGAAACATAAATATATTAAACATTTCTTTAGAAAGACACGGGCAATGCCGTCTCACACTACTTAGTGCAAATGTGAAATTAAAGGCCAACTCAAGTGAAAATTTAAACACAAATCTTGTGATTTCCAATTGAAATATTCCATTGTAACAAGTAGAGATTTAAGCAATTGCATATCGATTGCAATTTAGGGAATTTCAACGATGTTGCAAGGCATTTTGGCCACAAACTAACAATAACTAATGATGGCCAGAGGTCAAGATGGGAATTTAACTGAGCTATCTAAGGAATTTATTTAAGTGTGCATTTTGTGGGTTCATTAAATTGCTGACGACTCAAACATAAGCTGTAGTAAGTGGGCTTATATTCATATATCTGAGTATCTGAGATGTGGCAGTTGCATTCACCACCCATTTCAGGTCCTGTGGTGTTATGTCTGCCACATGAAATTCCTCTCCTTTTCCTCTCCCTCTTCTCTTTATCTGCTCCTTTGGCTCTTAAGCTTTATCTTTGAGTGACTCTCGGGTTGCCTGCATATTTATTGCAAATTACAAAATTCAAGTTACTTGCTTGCTTCTGAAATAAAATCTCATTACTCGACGCACGCTCCTGATAAGCGTACACACGGGGTAAGGGGCAGGTTCAGGGGGTCACCAGACATATTTGTCACTTATGAAAGGGATAATTTGCCACGCTTGCCAGCCAACAATAATAACAACAAAAAAGAAGTTACAAAATATAGAGGGAAGGAAAATTCCTTTAGGGATTTGAACAAAAGAAAAAATGCCTGCGGAAAAGTGGAAAAATGTGAAAAAGTAGGAAAATGTGGCATTGCATTGTCAACTGTCGGCATTTTTATGCAAAACTTGTTAATCACATTTTATTGACACATGCGTAAGGAGAGGGGAGGAGAGTGGAGGAACGAGGGTAGATTGAGGGGTTTGTCAACTGTCGAGGGAATCGATTTCCATTTTTAAATTGGCCAAATTAAGGGCGGCTATTGCCTGTCATTGACTGCTGCCGTTGTTGCAGCGTCTGATAAGCAATTTGCAACAGAAAAAATACCCTCATTGCCACACTGATAAAAAAAAATGTTATAAATTCGAGATTTTGGTCTAAAAAATGCGTCGAGAACATAAAATTCTTAAACTTAAGAACATTTCAAATAAGAATAAGTTCTATTTTTTTTAGACCAAACAGTCTTAAATCCTCAACCCAAACAAAAAATTAAGGCAGGTGTTTTATTTAAACTTAAAATATTTTTTTTTAAGATTTACATATGTTTTTTCCTTGGCTAGAGCGGTTTTCGATCCCTCGGCTTATTAAGATTTTTAATTCTTATATTAAGAACTGCGAATTTTTAGATTAATAATCTTACTATTAGTAATTTGGTCTTAAATTGGTCCTATTTTAAGAACAAAATATTTAGGATGAATGTTCTTGATTTTAGATTTTATTTTTTTTGATTATTCTGTTTTTATTTACAACAACTTAAATTAAACTTATACGCTATCTTCAAATACAACATAGTCTAAAAGCAGGTGATGTTCTCGACTTTAGAAGTTGGTCTTTTTTCTCTCAGTGCACACACACTCGCACACTTTTGTGTTAAACGCGTCTCGACAATTGCCAAATTTAAAAGCAATAAACGTACGAGCAAATTTCGGGCTTTATGCCTCGTTCGTTTTCGTTTTTTTCTTCTACGACTTTTCCTTCTTCCTCTTCTGCTTCTTCTTCTTCATCAGTTTTTAACGGTTTGACAGGGTAGCAGCGACGCGTGCCACAGTTGCACAGTTGCACCCTCGACGAAGTCTGTCTCTGTCTGGAGTTGGATCTGAATCTGGATTTTGACTGGCATTCCATTGACTTCCATTTGCCATTCGAAGTCACATGCAAACGCTTCCCTTTCATTTGCGCTTTCAATGCCAATTGGTGCTACATTCCTCCCTTCCCTAGAGAGGAAATCAACCCCACCTCTCTTCACTCACTCCCTTCCCTTCCCTTCGGTTCCTTTATTCCCTTCCTTCTTCCTTTTGGCGGGGCAGTGTTCAAAATGCGCTTTGGAAAAATGTCAAGTGTGGAATGTGCACTTTTGACAGTTTCAGTTCATTCGCCAGTCACTCATACTCGCACTCACACTCATACTCGCACTCACACTCATACACTCACACTCACTTGTCCTTCGTCTGGCGATGCCTGTCAAGCCAGTCTAACCCTAAAACATCCCTCACACACTTATTGCCATCCAGACACGTACCCATAATAAAACTTACCAAATGTTCAACTTAAATGACTAGCAGATACCCTATAAACTTAGGTTTGTGCATGTAAAAAATCATACTATTATTTTTCTTTTATTAAATACTTCAATTATTAATAAACACACCTGGGATACCCTGTAAACTGTCATTAATTACATATTAGACATCGTACATCCGCAGATAAAATTTTAACTTTTCTAGCCTTAAAACTGTCATAACTTTCTCAAAACCAAGCCGATTTTCATGCGAAAAGTCTTTTTCTTCATATTATTATCCCTAGTTTGATATAAAATTTAATTTAAAATTTTTCGAAAGAAAACATTTTTTTATGATTTTGAAAATTTTGCAAAGGGGTTAGCCTTTACATTTTTCAAAATTTTTGAAAAAATTTAAATTTTAAAATTACATTTTTAACGATTTAGGGTAATAAAATAGGTATAAAAAAACACTCCTGCATCGATTTCCAGCTTTTATCTTCAAAATTATAGCCAAAAATAATAAAAGTCTGTCTGGAAAAGTTCCTAGATTTTACCCTTCTTGGAACCTTCATAACTTTGTAAAAACTGAATCGATTTTTATACCTTACATAACATTTAGATTTTCCAAATACTTACCTAATACTTACTTACTTACATGTCATAAATTAATTTCATGTTTGTAGCTCAGTTATCAGAGTTTGGAGTAGTAAATGAGCTGAGACTTGCAGCTGTATATTTTAAATGATATACCCACCTTTGCAATTTTTACAGGGTATAATAAACAAAATCAAATATTAGAAAAGCGAAGGGGCTGCAGCAACAATTCTCATTCTCAGCGTGTGCTTTTTATGTTTTTAATGTGTTTTTTGTTGCCGCATTTTGTTGGCGCCGCTGCTGCCACAGGGAACAAGTGAGGAATAAGTGGGGAACGGGGAAAGGCAGCACCAATTGGAATTAGTTGCTGCTTCTAACAAAAAAGCAGTAAAAAAACTTATTGCGACAACAAACGACAACAAAGCAAAGGCAAAAAATAAAACAGGAAGTCCAAGCTGTGAGAAAGAGAGAGGGACAGTGAGAGTGAGAGAGAGAGAGGGCAAGACTAAAAGGAAAAGGCATACAAAGCTCTTAGTTGCTTTTTACTGAAGCACAAAAGCAGCTCAAAGCGACAACCGGTTAGAGTTGCCACCAACAGTTGCCATTGTTGCCATTGTTGCTGTTGCATTGTTTATTTGTTGTTGTTGTTGTTGATGTTGCCATTGTTGTTGTTGTTGTTGTTGTTGTTCTTGTTAATTGCTGACTTAATGGCGCTTTAATTAAATCGCAACACTGCAGGCGGTCGACAGCATAATGCCCCAAAGGTTAGCGAATATATACACTGAAAAAAAAGACAAGAAAAAAAATCAAGAACCTTCATCTTAAATATTTTGTTCTTAAAATAAGAACATTTTATGACCAAATTAATAAAACTAAGAATATTAATCTAAAAATTCGCAGTTCTTAATATGAGAATTAAAAATCTTAAATTGATAAGAAAATATAAATATGTCATATTTAATATGAGGAATCGACGCTTCAAGAAAAAAATATATAATCGGAATATTTATAAAAAAAAATTAAATCCAAAAAAAAAGTATAAATATCAAAAGTTTTAAGTTTTAAACACCTGCCTTTTCTTTTATTTTTGGTTTGAGAATTTATGACTGTTTGATCTTAAATTAAGAACTTATTCTTATTTGAAATGTTCTTAAAATCAAGATGTGTTTTCTAAATTTAAGAATTTTATGTTCTCGACGCATTTTTCAGACCAAAATTCTTAGTTCTGAGATTTTAGAATATTTTTTTATCAGTGTACATACATAAATATATCTGTATATATATTTATATGCTAAAGTGGCATAAGGACCTGCTGGTAATTCTCCCCTCTTCCCTTCCTCTTCATTCCCTGCCCTTCTCCCTATCAATGCTGAAAGTTATAAACTGTTTTCACCAAATGTTGCAATTCTTATCAATAAAAGTAAACAAATTTTCGAGTTGACCGCAGACAAAGCATTTTTTCCGCTTACTTTTCGATAAGTTCTTGTTATTATTGTTATTGTTATTGTAGTTTTTGCAAGTGATTCATTTTGTGGCAACCCCAAAACTATGCAACACTTTTATTCATTGCCGTCTGCAGCCAGTGCACTATGGGGCAATTAAACACTTTTTTGACATTCATTTATTACTCGTACACTACGTGAGAAATTTTGATATTTTTATAGATACATAGATACATTCTTTTTTTAACTTTTATATTTATTTTACATTTGTATAATATTTTTCAACACCTTTTTAATCTTATTCAAATTTTTAACAATTTGTTTACATTTTTAAATAGTTTTTGGGCGTATTTTCGTGTTTTCGATTAATATAATATAATATTTCTGTTATATTCAGGGATTAAAACCTTAACCGAAACCAAAACCTCTAACCGGTGAATACCGTTTGATATTTGTAATCATAACTGAAAAAGGTGCTGGTTATTATTTGAGTATGAATCCAAATAATAAATAAATAATAAATAATAATAACTTTGAACTGCCGTAACTTTGAAAAAACTCAATCAATTTTCATGCGCAATGTAAATTTGGGCTTAAATTTATCTCTAAATTCGTTCTTCATTTAAATTTTGTTCATTTTCAAAATTCGAAAATTTCGAAATTTTTCGAAAAATGATAAGGGGTAACACTGTAAAATTTCTAAAAAATTCGAAATTTTTGAATTTTTAAAATGAACAAAATTTAAATGCAAAACGAATTTAGAGATAAATTTAAGCCCAAATTTATGCGCATGAAAATTGATTGAGTTTTGACAAAGTTATGGCAGTTCAAAGTTATCAAAATTCAGTAAAATCAAAATAATCGAAATTTTCAAACCAAATGAACAAATGAAAATTCCTTTATTTGAATACTTGTAAAAATGAATTAATGCCAACAAAACTGACCAATTGCCCCATAGTGCAGTGTCTATTGTTATTTCTTCCCCATTGTCTATTGTGGTTTAATTGCTGCTTTCGACATCGATGCGACTTGAATTATCGTTATCCTGACGTTATCCTTGCGCGAAATAAATGCCGAAATTTGGCGGAAAATTGCAATTAACCCAAAGCAACAGAAACAACCGCAAACAGTTGCCATTTCAATGGCCAGACAACAATTTCTCGGCACAGTCAACTGAGAAACAGTCTGAGTTATCTTTCGAGAAGGGGGAAAACGAGAAGTTTATTGGGTGTCACTTTAGACCTGGAAGGGAGACTTTCCTAAAATCTAACTGAATGCACAGGAAACAAAGAAATCCCAAGATTTTTTATATTTTGTTAGGAAGGATATTTAATTTAAGAATTATATTTAATTTGTAATTGATTCTGATAGTTTTTGAATATTTTAAAGTAGTCCTGCATGGAAGACTTTCTTATAATCTACCTGAATACACAGGAAACACAGAAATCGCAGGATTTGTTAGGAAGGATATTCAATTTAAGAATTATATTTAATTTATCATTAATTGTGATTGGTCTTGAATATTTTATAGTAGACCTGGAAGGGAGACTTTTCTAAAATCTAAGTAAATACACAGGAAATAAAATAAATCCCAGGATTTTTGATATTTTATTAGGAAGGATATTCAATTTAATAAATGTATTGAATTTGTAATTCATTGTGTTAGGTTTTGAATATTTTAAAGGGAGAAAAATCGAGAAGTCTATTAAAAGTCTCTTTAGACCTAGATGGGAGACTTTCCTAAAATCTAACTGAATGCACAGGAAACAAAGAAATCCCAAGATTTTTGATATTTTTATTAGAAAGGATAATCAATTTAATAAATATATTTAATTTGTAATTAATTGTGATAGGTTTTGAATATTTTAAAGCAGTCTTTCTGTACTCGGCTTTAGAGGTGATAAAATACTTTTTACTTTAGTGATAGTTTCATAACTTTCAGCTTGGATAAACTACATGCAGATATTTGTATTAAATACTCGTATAAATACCTTGCAAAAATGTTGCATTATATTTTATATTTTTTGATGTAATATTTACGTTTAATCAAATGGAAAATCCGTTGAAATCACTGAAACTGTAATAATAATATCACAGTTGCATCGAGATGCACCCATATTTGTATATATACATATGTAAATGTGTGCAATTCTGTGCCTGTTTGTACCTGTCTGTGCATGTTCACAACCCTCTTAAATTGCAGTAAACATAATCTCTATTGGATTTTTCATGTTCTATTTTTTTTCTATCTTATTGCATCACATGGAAATGTATTTATTTTGCAACCATCGCTTTTAATTAAAGGTGCAAAAAAAATAACAATTCTGTTTGTTGCCACAAAAATTCATTATGAAACTCTGCCTTTTCACAATTTGTTTAACTTTTCAAAACAATGCATAAAATTGAATACATCAAATTGATTGCGCATAAAATGCCAATAAAAATGTACAACAAAAATGTAACTAAAAAGTGAAAAGTGCAAAAAAACATTTCATTCAAAATAATTGTGCATAGAAATCGATTTTGAAAACCCGCACAAATCATCAAAGATTTATTAATTATAATGGCATTTAAATGAGGCAAATCTGTTTTTCCATATATCATGGTAAATATATTTATTTATATTTTTTGTTGGTCATGTCAATTAAATGACAAATTTTGCGATAAGATTTTAATTGGATTTGATTATGAATTGACATATGTACATATGTTAATTTTGCCTATCAACGCACAACGCTGCGTATGCTTAATTTTGCAATAGATGCAGAGTTTTTTTGATTTTCCTGCACTTGAATTTTCATTCTAAAATGGAAACTCTTTCGATTTGCAAACAAAACATATAAATGGCGTGGCATTATCTATCCATTAAACAGTCGTTGTCCTTTGCGCCATGTTTTTCAGTGTTGTAAAGCGACGCACACGTCATTAGTGTCGACAATTATGAGTGCGCATAAAAACGCGTTAAGCACTCAGCTTACGTACATACATACATATATATGTAGTAGGGTGTCCCACCACTGAAGGGGGTGTCAGATGCTGCCACTTGATTTTGGGCACGCACAGCAAACAATTCTGATGGGCCAGGCCAATAGCAATAGCACAACATCCGATGGTCAACAGACCCAAAAGCCCTTTGGTCAACTCTCCGTTGTTTCAGTTGTTACAGTTTTTGCCAGCTCAGCGAGCAAACACACAACGTGGCACTTTTTATACTTTTGCCAGTTGCCACTTGCCACTTGCAACATGCCACTTGCCACTTGCCACTCAGCAAAGCGCTGAGCGCCATGAAATGTTCTTCAACAAGAAGCGCAAAGTGGAAAAAAGAGAAAGCACAACGAACTGTGATTTTGTAATTAGAACGTAGTCAGTTGATGTCTCTGATCTGATGTGTGTAAATATCCAGTGGGAACCCATTGAAGTACAGCTAATTCAGGGCTGTTTTCATGAGTTGACTCTGGAGTACAACTAAAAGAAGGGAACATTTCATGTGGTAACAATAATTAAATATCAAAGTTGCTCTAAAAAAATATGGGTGTTATTTAGAAGACGACTGGAACATTTTTTATTATTTTTCACTGGTAGCAATAGTAGTACAAAATATATATTAAATATATTAGCTGCCTCAGACTTGCATGTGAAATAAGGAAAATGTCAGGAGTACAACTTAAAGAAGGGAATATTTCATGTGGTATCAATAATTAAATATCAAAGTTGCTCTAAATTTTGGGTGTTATTTATAATTTTTATTATTTTTTCCTGGTAATAGTAGTATAAAATACTGTAGATTATTTTTAGGAACACAAGTGTTTATTCAATTTAATGCATTTTATTAGCTGCCTCAGACTTGCATCTCAAAGCCAGCAAAATGTCAGGAGTACAACTAAAAGAAGGGAACATTTCATGTGGTAACAATAATTAAATATCAAAGTTGCTCTAAATTATGGGTGTTATTTAGAAGACGACTGGAACAGGCGAAAAGTTTAAATTCGGACTTTTTTTATTATATTAGTAGTAGTACAAAATACTGTAGATTATTTTTAGTAACATAAGTATTAATTTGATTTATTGCATTTTAATGTAGATCATACGTTCGTTAACTGAGTAAGATGTTTTATTTTTGTTTGTAAAATTAGTTATCAGTATAAGAAGAGCATTAAGTCATTTTTAATTTTTCAAAACATTGAATAACGCTCCATTTTTTCTTCCACAGGGAATGTCTCCAGCGGCATTAAAGTATGATCAAACTCGGCCAACATGCAGCTGTGAAAATCAGTAACCAGAAATCATCAAACGGGGGATTCCCCTCCATAACGACGATCATATTACGAATTGCAACCGGCAACTTTGCAGCTGTAAAATAAAAATCCACTTTTGTTATTCCCAATTATAATCCCTTTAATTAATATTAGCATTTATATTATATATTATAATAAAATGTTGTAAATTCTCCACTTCAGAAGATAAGCATAGAAATTATATATCAATTCTTAAGAAAAAAAATGATTAAAAATTTTAAAGCTAATCGCCTTAAAACTGTCATAACTTTGTCAAAACCAAGCCGATATTCATGCGAAAAGTCTTTTTGTTCATAATCTTATTTCGAAAAAAAATAATAATAACATTTTTCAACATTTTTGAAAAATTTAAAATTTACACTTTCAATCGACTTGAGTTGATAAAATTAGTATAAAAAAACACTCCTGCATTGATTTCTAGCTTTGATCTTCAAAATTATAGCCAAAAATAACAATAATAATAATAATTTTACTTTTAATATACTTACCTCTTACATTTATTCAAATACTTACCTCTTTATATATTTTCAAGTTTCTGTGGTATTTTAGCTGGCATTTTGCCTTTTTGATTATTCGATATATTATAAGTTTGTTATTTTCATACTTCCCTTTTAAATTTTTTCATATACTTACCTATTTACATTATTTTCAAATACCTATTCCTTTACATTTTCTCAAATTCTTACCATTTTAAATTTTTAAGCAACCTGTTAAGCAACCGCTAAAATTTAAATTTGTCTATTTTGACCGATTAAATTTTGTTTGCCTGGTAATTTTAACGAGCTGCTTAAGATTTATTTAAATCCAACTGAAAGGAAAACCAACCGGTAAAAAAAACTACTTTCAATTTATCTTTGAGCTAATTTTATTCCCGAAATCCAATGTTTTAAGAATTAATTTCTACGCTTTTCATAAATAAAGAATTCAGTCCTTTCAACTTTTCTCTCCTTAAAAGTGTCATTACTTTGTCAAAACCAAGCCGATTTTCATGCGAAAAGTCTTTTTGTTCATAATTTTGTCCCTAGTTTTATAAAAAATTTAATTAAAAATTTTTCAAAAGAAAAATTTCTTTTATGATTTTGAAAATTTTGCAAAGGGGTTAGCCTTTACATTTTTCAAAATTTTTGAAAAATTTAAAATTTTAATTTAACATTTTTAATCGATTTAGAGTGATAAAATAAGTATAAAAAAACACTCCTGCATTGATTTCTAGTTTTTATCTTCAAATTTATAGCCAAAATCAATAAAAGTATATATTGAAAAGTTTCAATATTCATGTTCATAACTTTGTAAAAACTGAATCGATTTTCATACCCATTATTAATTATTTATTATTCAAATTAATCGGCCCAAATAAAATTCAAATGTTATTCTTTTAACTTTTAATTATGCATTTTATAATTTAAGCTAAAATTAAAATATTGTACTTAAATTCTTTATATATCATAAGATAAGCATAGAAATAATACATCAATGTTATTTCTTAAGGATAGGATTTTAAGAATAAAATGAATTTAAAATTTAAAAGTTAAACCATTTTTTCTTTTATGGAAAGGGTTTTTTTCAGAGGGGGAAGCTTTAAACAATTTTCAGGAAACAAACGAAAGTAATTCCAAAATTACCAGGCGAACAGAATGTATAGTAGGGCGTTAGAGTAAAAAATTTAAATTTAACTGTCGCTCAAAGAAACGCTCAAGCATTAACTAAAACAGGAGCAATTTCACTCAGCTCAGCAACTCAAGGTCATATTTTCACTCAATTTAAATATGATGTGAATAAAATTTGGTTGCTTTCTACTCATTTCTGTTCGCCTGGTATTTCAACTGGTATTTCGGCACTTTTAGACACTTTACGCTCCAGAAGTAAGTATAAATGGGTAAGTATTCATGCATATGTGTGAGCTTGAAACAGCTCGCTGCCACCGAAAATTCACTAAAAATACCAGGCGAACAGAAATCAGCAGCAAGCGAAATTTTCATTTGAGCAACAGAAACTCAAGGCCATATTTTCATTCAATTCAAGGTCATATTTTGAGTCAATTTAAAATTTAGTTGCTTTCTACTCATTTCTGTTCGCCTGGTATTTCAGCTGGTATTTTGGTTTTCTAGAACCTAGAATCTAGATACTAGAAATAAGAATTTGTCTTTCTTAAAGTAAGAATTTATCTTCCTGAAAATAAGAATTTGCCTTCCTTAAAATAAGATTTTATCTTCCTTAAAATAAGAATTTATCTTCCTTAAAATAAGATTTTTTCTTCCTTAAAATAAGAGTTTACCTTCCTTAAAATAAGAATTTATCTACCTTAAAATAAGATTTTATCTTCCTTAAAATAAGA
Source organism: Drosophila kuntzei (assembly GCA_035042165.1). Classification (NCBI taxonomy): domain Eukaryota; kingdom Metazoa; phylum Arthropoda; class Insecta; order Diptera; family Drosophilidae; genus Drosophila; species Drosophila kuntzei. The sequence continues at coordinate 2,446,276 of JAWNLU010000634.1, read as the reverse complement.
ATTTACCTTCCTTAAAATAAGAATTTACCTTCCTTAAAATAAGAATTTATCTTCCTTAAAATAAGATTTTATCTTCCTTAAAATAAGATTTTACCTTCCTTAAAATAAGATTTTATTTTCCTTAAAATAAGAAGCTAGTTCCTAGAAACTAGTACCTAGAAACCAGTCTAAAAGAGCCAAAATACCAGCTGAAATACCAGGCGAACAGAAATGAGTAGAAAGCAACTAAATTTTAAATTGACTCAAAATATGACCTTGAGTTTCTGCTGCCCACGTTAAAATTGAGTGAAAATATGGCCTTGAGTTTCTGTTGCTCAAATGAAAATTTCGCTTGCTGCTGATTTCTGTTCGCCTGGTATTTTTAGTGAATTTTCGGTTGCAGCGAGCTGTTTCAAGCTCACACATATGCATAAATACTTACCCATTTATACTTACTTCTGGAGCGTAAAGTGTCTAAAAGTGCCGAAATACCAGTTGAAATACCAGGCGAACAGAAATGAGTAGAAAGCAACCAAATTTTATTCACATCATATTTAAATTGAGTGAAAATATGACCTTGAGTTGCTGAGCTGAGTGAAATTGCTCCTGTTTTAGTTAATGCTTGAGTGTTTCTTTGAGCGACAGGTAAATTTAAATTTTTTGCTCTAACGACCTACTGTAAATTCTGTTCGCCTGGTAGTTTTGGATTTACTTTCAGATTGTTTCCTGAAATTTGTATAAAGCTTCCCCTCTAAAAAAACCCTTTCCATAAAAAGAAAAAATGGTTTAACTTTTAAATTTTAAATTCATTTTATTCTTAAAATCCTATCCTTAAGAAATAACATTGACGTATTATTTCTATGCTTATCTTATGATATTCAAAAAATGTAAGCACAATATTTTAATTTTAGCTTAAATTATAAAATGCATAATTAAAAATTAAAAGACTAACATTTAAATTTTATTTGAGCCGATTAATTTTAATAATAAATAATTAATATTAGGTAAGTATTTGGAAAAATCTAAATGTAATGTTGGGTATGAAAATCGATTCAGTTTTTACAAAGTTATGCAGGTTGTATGAATCTGGGAACTTTTCAATTTAGACTTATTGTTTTTGGCTATAATTTGAAGATAAAAGCTGGAAATCGATGTAGGAGTATTTTTTTATACCTATTTTATCACCCTAAATCGTTTAAAAATGTAATTTTAAAATTTAAATTTTTTCAAAAATTTTGAAAAATGTAAAGGCTAACCCCTTTGCAAAATTTTCAAAATCATAAAATTTTTTTTTCTTTCGAAAAATTTTCAATTAAATTTTTTATAAAATTAGGGATAATATTATGAACAAAAAGACTTCTCACATGAAAATCGGCTTGGTTTTGGCAAAGTTATGACAGTTTTAAGGCGAGAAAATTTTAAATTTTATCTCCTTGTATACGATGTCTATTATAAATGATGAATACAATATTTTGATATTAGTTTTAGATATGTAGAAGAATTACAATTGATTTTTATTTTACGCCAATTAATTGTAACATTTTTTATCATTTTATTTTTAAGGAATAATTAAAATAAGATTAAAAATTTGGCGATTCAATATAATTAAATACAAGTTTAACTGATAACTGATAAAATATTATAAATAAATAAAAATATAATAATTAAAATAAGATTACAAATAAAGCAATTTAATTTAATTATACGTAATATCAAACTTATAACTGATAAAGTTAATAAAATGAAGCTTATTTAAAATTTTCTGTCGAATTATTATTATACAGCTGAAAGAAAGGAAAATTTCATGACGCTCCGGAGTTGGCGGCAATGCAACAGCTTCCTACTGGGTAGTTAAATGGAACGTGCCGCGGCATTGACATCACGCATACGACACGTAAGCCAAGGGAAGCCAAGACAAACCAATCAATGCTGCAAATGGCAAACTGGCTGCAGGCGAGGTGGCATGTTGAATGTGGCATGTTGCATGTTGTCAGTTGCAACAACAACAACAACAGCTGTGTGATACTTACCTATAAGTCTAGGAATTTCAATGGACTGACAATCCATAAAGAGATAATAAAGCATTATGTTTTGTTGATGATTCAAAAGGAACATTTATTTAATTTGTTTGTTTTTGTTGAGTTGTTTTTTTGTTATTCTTGTTGTTGTTGCACAAAAATTGAATTTCTGCTTTGCTATCTTACGGTTTTCCACCACCCACAGAGTCAGTCTGTCAGTCCCAAAAACAAAAAAGAAAAAGGGGAAAATACCCAAAAAGAAAAACTGTCGCTCAGAAGATGCTTTAGTTTAGTTTAGTTATTGGGTGAGTGTGTGTTTTGTTTTTTGTTATTTGTTTTCTTGTGTGGTGGGTTGGGTTGGGTGTGTGGGGGGGGGGGGGGGTATTTTTAGCAAATATTTTCCAATACACATATACATATACTAGGGTACATATATCTTAAGTTAGACAGAGACAGAGAATATATCTATATAAAAATTGGTTAAGTGTTAAAGAGTGAGAGACGTTGAGAATCTGAATGATAATATTTTTTTTGTAGGTTTTTGTCATTTCATGTGACAGTGTAACTATGTGTGTGTGTGTGTGTTTGAGTGGGTTGCCTTAAAAATACACAGAGAAAACCTAGTTGATGTATTAGTATTAGTGTTAGTATTAGTCGTGTTTCTTTGCTTTCGGTTTTCATTTTATTTGCAATTTGAAATTTGAATCCCTTGGGGATTTGCCATTTGTTTATCTTCGTTACGCTTTTAAGTTCTCAATTTGATGACAAAATATACATAGACAGTACATACATACATACATACATACATAAATACATACATACATACATACATGCATACATTCAGGATACATACAAGTACAAGTTAAGATTTATGCATATAAATTTGAAACACATTCAGTTAGTTATAGTTATTCTGTGTCTGTGTGTGTGCTGAGTGTGTGTCTATGTGTGTGTTATAGTGTGTGTGTATTATTAACTATTTAAAACTGTTTTACACTTAGGTATTCAAGTTAGAGGGATTCGAATTGAGTTCTTTAAATTGAGACACATTTTCAGCAGTATTTTTTTCTTCTACTTAGTTGTTAGTCATTTAGTATTCGTATTCGTATTCGTATTCATATTCATATTCGTTTTGTTTAGTAACATTCATATTCATATTGATCAGTGTTTCCATTACCTTTGAGTGCAAAGTAGAACTTGAGCTTATTAAATAAAACATACATACAGATACATATATAATATAATAATTACTTATAGGATATATCCTGTGCATATAGCCTAAAGTCTAGAGAATAAGCAGGCGATATATTCGTATTAGTTTTGAGAGTTGACTATTTTAATATGTGTGTATTTCTTTGGTAATTATTTATTATTTTATTGCACTTTCAACTATGACAACAACATTTCATTCACGTTGTTGTTTCTAGTTTTATTTTGTTGATTTTTCATATGTTTTTTCTATGAGCAACTTTCAGTTGCATTTTGCCAACAGAATTGCAAATAATATCAATGACTAGAGAAATATAATATAAACAGAGAACGAAAACAATTCATACTAAACGAAAGCTTGGAACAATAACAATAATATCTTAATCTAAGCTGGAAACATGGACGAGCAGTGGGAAATCATTCAAAATGGAAAACTAACAAAATGTGTCCTTAAAAAACACGACTACAATGAACTAAATCATTTGTCAAGCTATGCTAAAAAACTCTCGGGGATAGAGAATTAAATTGTGAAGCTTTTTACCGAGTTAAGCAGCTTTAAAAGCACATGAAAACTCGATAGAATTTTAATTTTCATAATTTTTTACTTTAAATCAACTTCAAGGTTGAAAAAAAATTCTAGATCCTTAAGATAAAAATTTAGGTAATTAAAATAAAAAATTTAGGTACTTAAAATAAGAATTTAGGTTCTTAAAATATGAATGCAGATACTAAAAATCTAGATCCTTAAAATAAGAATCTAGGTTCTTAAAATAATAATCTTGGTTCATAAAATAAGAACCTAATTCATTAAAATAAGAATCTACTTCCTTAAAATAAGAATCTACTTCCTTAAAATAAGAATCTAGATCCTTAAAATAAGAATCTACTTCCTTAAAATAAGAATCTACTTCCTTAAAATAAGAATCTACTTCCTTAAAATAAGAAATTTTTTACTTTAAATCAACACCAAGTTTAAAGCTCAAAGATCTGAAATTCTGTTTAAAAATAGCTTTGATTTGTTTAGTTTAGCTTAAGAAATTGTCAGCTGTAGTTAAAGTCAAAGTGGAAGTTGTTATAAATAAATTAGTGCGATATTTATGAGTGTATTTGTGAGTGTTTGTGTGTGTTTGTGAGTGTCCTAAGTATTTAGATTTGAACTTTAACTTTTAGCTTGTGACATTGACAATTGAGTGGTAATTGCAAGCTATTTAAAATTTGCTGTGTTGTGTCTGATTTGGGATTGGGATTTGTGATTTGTGATTGTGATTGGAATTGAAATTGTGTTTCTAATTCTGATTTGAACTTCACATCTGCCTTGACTGCTTGGACTCCTTGGACTCTGATTCAGTCGAGAGTTTGTCTTATAAATACTTAAGTACTGTCATAATAATATTATACATAATACTTGTAATATCATATGTAATCAAAAATGCTCGTTTCGTAAATAAATAAATACATTTATCTTTAAGTTTTTCGCATAACAATTGAGGACAACATTTGAGAACAAAAGATTCTGTATTTTGTTGTCGCACATTCAAATCTATTTTAATCGCATCTCCCTATCTCTCTCTATTTATCTCTCTCTCTCTCTCTCTTGATCTCTCTCTAATAAAATATGAACTCTCAATATTTCACAATCATATATATTATTTATCTGTTTGCCATCTTATGTGTATTCAATTTCTAACTACTTAAATGCTCAATCTGTATTTATTTTGAAGGGCGTTCCCAAAAACGTTTTCACCTCAGAAATTCATAGCAATTTCTTGTGCTGTTCATATTTAATTTGTGTATTATTTTCATTTTGGGGCGAAATCGATTTTGGGAACACTTGAAATTGCAACTGAGTATCAATTGTTTTGTTTACGTATGAATTATTGGGGAAACTTGTTGTTGTTTGATATTATAATTGGTTTTTGTTTAGTGCCATTTGAACGTCTTAATTTCTACTTACACAATACTCGACCTCTGACCTCTGACCTCTCTCTCCATCTCTCTCTTCGGTTTATATGTACAGACATCAAACATCTAGTCGTAACAGGTAAATCTCACATTTAAAATGCAAAAGTTTTCAATTAATTTAGTTTAGTTATGCATTCAGTTAAGTTATTCAAGTTCAAGTTAATCCGCACTTAAGTCCATCCTTAGGCTTCCTTAGATATACATTCCCAGATCGACATGAAAGTCCTGCAGATACGAGAGCAGCTGGGAGGGAGTTGGACGTTGTTTTGGCTCCACATGCCAACAACAATTCATGACCGTAAAACTACAGGAATTGAAATTGAAATAGAAATTGAAGAAAGATTTCTTGACTTAATACCAGGGACTGTAATCATTTTATATTATATTATAAAAATTACATGTCAATGATTATATTTCTATTTTTACGCTTTTGTTCAACTATAATCATTATTTTTGAGTAATTTTATTAAACTTGGACTATAATCATTATTTTTGATCCAAAAATATAAAACTCAATAATAATGATTATTCATGAGTGAAATAAACTAAAATAATTAAATAAAATGTAAATAATGTAATGTAAAATCTATAAGTCAGGAATTAACACGATTATGATTAAAAAAAATTAAAGTCTTTTTAAAACATAATTTAATATTTGATAATAATCATTTTAATATTGAAATAAAATGCATAAGTAATTAAAAATAATGATGATTCTTGAGTTTTTTCGCTCAAAATTAAACTCAACTTTTGCATCTGTGTTAAAATTTTTACCAATATCATTGTATATCCTTGTAAAGGGACCACAACACATTTTTAGCATTTTAAATTTTAAATTACAAAAAAAAATAAAACTCATTAAAAATAATGAATATTCATGAGTTTTATTTTGAGCGAAAAAAATAAAACCATTATTTTTAAGTTTTATTTTTTTTGATCTAATATAATGATTAAGATCTAAGTTTTATAAAATTACTCAAAATTAATGATTATATTTGATCAAAAACGTAAAAACCAGATAAACAACTATGATTTTTAAAAACGTAAAAATCAAATAAATATGTAACTATGATTTTTATTTATCTGATTTTTACGTTTTTAGGGAACTGCAGAGATTGTAAAAAAATAAGTCTCATTTTGGCGTAAACCATTATTTTCTAAGTCTATTAAAATTTAGTGATTTTTTTATTTAAAAAAAATAATAATCATTATTTACGATTATTATTTGATTAATACTATTACTTACAATTCATCCGGACAATTGACGGGCTGTTCCAGTCGATAGCCGGCAGCCAAGTAATTGGTAAGCTCGAATATATCCACCTCCTCGTGTGGCATTTGGGCCAGTGTGACCAGCTCCCAGTAAAGCACGCCTAGTGACCACACATCACCCTGCGTGGCATAGACCTTCTTCTGCAACGACTCCAGCGATAACCACTTCAAAGGACGATTCTCATTGTCACCCAGACAGTCGTAATCATCCGGAAACAGATCTCGAGAGAGTGCACTATCGCAGATCTTCACATAGGCCTCCTCATCCAAACTGTAAACACAAATAACTTAATTCTTCTCCCACTTCTTTTAACTTTACCTCTTTTTACTTACTAGCAATTTCTTGTGGCGAGATCCTTGTGCACAATCCCCAGGGAATGCAAATAGGCCAGGGCTTTGGTAATATGCAGTCCAAACTCCACAAGTTGTCGAGTGCTTAAAGCTGTGCTCGACTCCCGACTCTTCTGTAAATAACTATAAAATAAAAGGGACAAAATTGAGAGTTAGTAAATATTCGCAATAATCAGATAATACAATAAGAAAAAATATTTAAATAAAATAAGAAAATGTTAAATATAAGCTTAAGCTCAATTTTGTAAATTGTAAATCGATTTGTTTTGAAAATTTCGATTATTTTGATTTTACTGATTTTTAATAATTTCGAACTGCCATAACTTTGTCAAAACTCGATCAATTTTCATGCGCAATGTAAATTTGAGCATTATTTTACCTCTAAATTCATTTTGCATTTAAATTTTGTTCATTTTGAAAATTCGAAAATTTCGAAATTTTTCGAAAAATGATAAGGGGTAACACTGTAAAATTTCTAAAAAATTCGAAATTTTCAAAACTCTCAAAATGGAAAAAATTTAAATGCAGAACAAATTTAGAGATAAATTTAAGCTCAAATTTACATTGCGCATGAAAATTGATAGAGTTTTGACAAAGTTATGGCAGTTCGAAATTATTAAAAATCAGTAAAATCAAAATAATCGAAATTTTCAAACCAAATTTATATGAGGTCAAATTTTAAGAAAATCGACAATTCGCTGGACTATTCCAGTAACCAGATAACATTATTTTCCAGTCTAATTAGAGCATTGAGTCTTTTTTCATGTAATGCAATGAATAACGCTTCTTATTTTGGTCAACCGAAAACCTTAACTTTTATTTTTTTTTGTAAACCGTAACCATACCGTCATTTTTAAACCGAAACTTACAAAAAAGCGATAAGCGTTACGAAACCGATACTCCAAGATTTTGCATAACCGATAACCGAAAACCTTAATTCGAGCATAACCGAAACCGTAACCGATATTCGTTTCGGTTTTAATCCCTCAGATAAATAATGGATTTTATTGAAGAGAACTTACATTTTGAGATTGCCCTTGGACGGATAGGGATATGCAATCTCTGGCGGGCCGGGCAGCTCGGTATTGGCCAGCAAAGGTGCCAATATGTGCTGATGGCTAACACCGATGAGGAGGGAGGCATCCTGCAGCAGACAGGCCACCTGAGTCAACGAGGCGCCATCGATGACCGTCTTCACAAGAGCATCGCAGGTTTCTCCCAATTTGCCCGCATAGATGCGACCAAAGGTTCCCTCTTTGATCAGCTGCTCATAGTTTAATGCCCCGGGCTGTACGCTGGGAATGCGACGCAAACGTTCCTTGGTCTTTTCACTGTGACTGTGACTGGCCACCGTGATTGTGCTGCCAGTTGCCATGCCCCCAAAGAGGCTGCCACTGACATTTCCCCGACTGCTCTTCGGTGTCGACATGGCCTAAAAGGAGAAGAAGAAAATGGTGGAATATTAGAATAATATTATTAGTTCTTAATTTAAAATATTTATATTTTTATTTATATTCATAATAAAATAGTTTCTGTATTTTATAAATATAATAATAATATAGTTTAATATTATAGAATACTATTAAAAATTCTTAAACTAAAATATTTCTATTTTATTGTTACTTAATTTGTAAATATATTTCTAATAAAATAGCTTCCGTCTTTTATAAAAATATATCAATTAATTTGCCATTTTATAAATAAATAGTTTATAATTATTACAATGCTAATCAGACTAGATTTTCTGGGATTCCCCCAATTCTTGCAAGAAATATTAAGTAAATTAACTATTTTTGAATTCCCTTAAACTTTTAAACTTGAGCTTGAGAAATATTGTAGAATATGTTTAGAATTTGACTGAGATTAAAAACCATTACATTCTTAATTTATAGCTTTTTTTAAGAGCTTTCAAGATATTGATTAATTTAAGTTAGTTAAATTGAATATATATATAAATGAATTGAATATATATATATATATATATTGAATTGAATAAATAATACGCTTCCTTAGAATTTTAATTAAATTTAGTATCATTATTGTCATAATTTGTAGAGATTTAAAGAGTTTATAAAGATATTGATAAAAAATATGATAATTAAATTGAAAGTATTTTTAATACATTTCCTTAGAAGTTTTCCCTAATTTTATTGTCATTATTGTCTTAATTTGAGGAGATTTAAAGAGTTTCCAAAGATATTGCTTAAAATATGATAATTAAATTGAAAATATTTATAATACATTTCCTTAAAAGTTCTCGCAGATTTTATTATCATTATTGTCTTCATTTTTACAAATTTAAAGAGTTGCAAACTATGGTTGAAAAAAGCAAAATTTTAATTGAAAATGGAATTAAATGTATTTTAAATTCAAATAACGATAAAAAATCAGATCTCTATCAAAAAGATAAAAAAGTTTAAAAAAATCGAGGAAGAAATTATTTTTTTTAACTTGTTTTCCTTCATCTGTGGTTTTAAAACACATTTAATATGATAGGTTTAGTTTTGTAGCCTAGTGTAATTGGCTTTTCATTAAAGTAAACATCATTAATATATCATAATTAAGAAAACTGTAAGCTGTAACCCCTTGGGAAGATCTTCGTCTTAATATAAAATGAAATGAACGAATTAGGAAATTTGATGTGTTATTTGGCTGGAAGAAGGGAGGGTAAAAAAGGAGAGGAGTATGCCCAAAAAAGGGCAATGAAAACGCAATTTTGGAGTTTGCCGGATTTGCATCTTTCAGTTTGCATCCGTTTACCGTTAGTCATGCACTTGGCTGCGTTTCGTTTCGTTCATTCATTTTAATGAATTGAGTTCCGTTTCCGCTTGAAGGAACTGCTGATGTTGCCAACTGCCAAGCTGATTGTAGTTCCAGTTCGAGTTCGAGTTCGAGTTTGGCGTTGCCAACGGCGTCAAAGACTCCTCTCGCCATAATTTGACTATATAATGAGTAGGGAAGAGGAGCAGAGACAGGGATGGGTAACAGAGGAGGAGCAGAAACGAGGGCTGTGCCATTTCCTCCGTAGTTGTCTTACGGCATGAATAATTTATTGGTTGGCAAAAAGCTTTAATTCGTCGAGCATTATGTTTGCATAGCCTTGTGTGCCAGGGCCAGCGGCAACCAGGGATGCGGATGTCTAGGGGAAGTCAAGCTCCAAGCCCTAGAGGAGCATAGACAACAACAATTTGGGGGAAAATGTGGAAAGCAGCTGAGCAGAGTTGTATAAACAAGGTTTTTACACTGAAAAAAATGACCAACTTCTAAAATCAAGAACATTCATCTTAAATATTTTGTTCTTAAAATAAGACCATTTTAAGACCAAATTAATAAAACTAAGAATATTCATCTAAAAATTCGCAGTTCTTAATATAAGAACTAAAAATCTTAAATTGATAAGAAAATATAATTATGTCATATTTAATATGAAAACAATAATGGCACCGTGGTGCTCTAGCCAAAGAAAAAACATATAATCGGAATATTTATAAAAAAAGTAAATCCTAAATAAGTATAAATATAAAAAAATAAATAAGTTTAAAGTTAAAAGCACCTGCCTTATTTTTTATTTTTGGTTGGAGAATTTAAGACTGTTTGGTCTTAAATTAAGAACTCACTCTTATTTAAAAAGTTCTTAAAATCAAGATGTGTTTTCTAAATTTAAGAATTTTATGTTCTCGACGCATTTTTTAGACCAAAATTCTTAGTTCTGATACCAAAATCTTGATTTTCGAAAATTTTTTTTTATCAGTGTAGAGGCAGAGAGAGAGAAGGAGATAAAGAGAAAAAAGAGAGAGAGAGCTGGCAGCTCATTTATTTTAATAAAACACACAGCGAAAATCATTTACCCAGCCAGATTTTCTAGGAAAACCAAAGATTTCGGGCTCTCTGGAAAACTGAGCTAATAAACTCAAGAAAAATCTCTTTATTTCTTTGTTAATTTGCTGTGGAAATTTACATAAATGTGGCCACATTTGCTGCCAAGGCGTAAATCTTCATGAAAAGCAGGAAAAGTGTAGGAAAACCGGGGAAAACGGAGCTCAAATCGAATGCCACCTGAGACTGACCAACAATTTTGCTTATTAAAAATAACAGCTCCATTTGCAGGCGACAATAAAATTGTTGAACACATTGCGCGGTCTGGACAAAGTCACAGGACAAAGTACAAAATGCAGAAGGACAACAACAACAATGAGAACAACGAGAACAACAACAACATTGACAGGCGACAGCAATAATAAAAACAATAGTTGTTTGCCTTTTGTTACTGAATTTCATTCATTATTGCCTTTATTGCCACTTTTCTCGGCCAGTTGCTGCCACGCCCCCTTTTTGCCTCCCCTTTGTGATGTTGTTGTTGCTGTTGTTGTTGTGCTGGTTGTCGCTGTCACACAAAGAAAATTCAATTAAAACGCAACAATATCGCACTCCATCATCAAAGCTTCCAGCTCCAACTCCAGTTCCCAGTTCAAGTTCCCAGTTCCAGTTCCCGACTGGTTTTAGCCTTGCTTTTGGCCAGCTCATCAACACGCTCCCCTCGTCAGCAGCTGGCTATAAATCCTTGTCGTCCAACAACCAACAAACAACAACCAACAACCAACAACATGCAAAAGCGAAAGCTTTGTCCGCAATTCCTCGACTGCAGTTGAAGTTGAAGTTAAAGTTGGAGTAGGAAATGGAGATGGTGACAAACAACAAGGATAACAAAAGTGTCTGCGTCTCTTTTAATGGCCAGAAGCAGTCGGAATCAGTCAGTAGTATTCTGGCATAGGTTGGGCACATTTCTACCTATAAATTTGTATGTTTATTGCTCGCTATCTATTATCTTTTATCTCTGTTATCTCTGACTAATGAGCGCAGGTCAAGTGTAATTAGATTTTATGTTATCGGCTTAGCGTTAATCGCAGCCAGGAAGGGAATTTAGTTAAAGCTTCTAGAATTTATATATCTGATGAGAGAAATCTATTAAATCTATGCCAATCAGTAATTCAGTGACATATCCTATCTAATAATATTCCCCGCTCAAAACGTTATGTAGGAAAATTGAAAGGAAATTTTAAAAAATAATTTCAAATTGACGGAAAAAAGTTAAAATATTAAAATTAATATTCTTTAACATTAAAAAATATATGTACTTAAATTTCCATGTAGGAATGAACTTGATAGATGTTCAATCTAATAGAAAATATATATTAAGTTCATAAGAATATAAGATTAACTTGATATATATTCAATCTAATAGAAAATATATATTAAGCTCATTCCTTCATGGAAATTTAAGTACACATATTTTTTAATGATTAATAATTTTCATTTTAAAATTTCAACTTTTTTCCATCAGTCTTAAATCTTAATCTTAAATCCTTTATCTATTATTTTAAATTTGTTTTTAAATTTTACTAGCTTAAATAATTCCTGGTGTTTATTTTATAAATAAAGAAATGAAGAAAAAGAGAAACTATTATTATTATTTTATTATTTTTTCCATTACTGTAGTTCTGTTCTCACTTTTTTCTGTGAAGCTGAAATTTTTAATTTGCATTTTCCCAACATTTTTCTCGTTTGAATAATTTATTATATCGATTGCATTTTGATCAGTGTTGTACAAAAGTAGGCCGTAGAAAACTTTTTCCTATCCTATGGGATACAGCCTACTTTTGGACAACACAGATTTAGATGCTCTAAATAAATAAATAAATATATATGTGTAAGCTCTATTCTTACTTTTTTCTGTCAATTTAATATTTTTAATTTTCTTAGCATTTCTCTTGTCGGAATAATTTATTATGTCGGTTGCTTTTGGAAGCTGTTAAATAATTAAATAAATATAAATGTAGGCTCTACTCTCACTTTTTTTTTGTCAATTTATAATTTTTAATTTTTCTTGTCTTAATAATTTATTATGTCGATTGTTTTTGGAAGTTGTTAAATAAATAAATAAATGCATATACATATATAATACAATATGCATATTATAAATATACATATATGTATAAAATAAATTTATTCAGAAAAATTTTAAATAAAAGGAGAACTATTGATGTTGAAATATTATAAATAAAAATAAAATAATAAATATTCCGAATATATTTGCTAAATATTTTAACTCTTTTTCACACTAAGATTTAAACATTAAACCACAGCATTTTCTTGCGCTTTAAAATTATTATTATAAAACTGTGTGTGTTTTTTTTAACATCAAGTAAATTTATTAAAGACTGCAATTTGAACATTAAAATTAAAATTTGGCTTCTGATTACTTTAGAGTTCGAGTTCATTTCCATTCCCATTTGAATATTAATTTTCCTTGATGTTGAGCTCATATTTCTCATTGCGATTGCAATTGCGAAGGCATCAAATAACCAACTTTGGGTTGATGACCAATTTCAACTGGAAATGCAACTCTTTTTGTGCCTCAGGCGAGAGGGCAACACTGGCTGTATCTCCCCTCTCTATCACTCTTCTACTCTTTTCATTCTCCTCTTCCCCAGTTTTGCTCTACGAGTTAAAAAGCAAGGTTATTTTTGTGGGGCATATTAAAAGTGCATGTCAAATAGACAATATTGCCATGGCTTTTCATGATGTTGTTGTTGTTTATGTTGTTGTTGTTGTTGCTGTTGTTGTTTCTTATTGCTTAAAGTGAAAATTGGAAAGCATTTGCTGATGTCAAATGTCGGACTAGAATTTCGCAGTTCTCATCTAGCTTTGCATTGACACCACAAATACGAGAAGTTTAGATGAGAATGGAGCTGAGAATTGGGAATGAGAAGCAGCCACAAAATAGCTGGCAACTCTACACTGACAAAAAAAGACCAACTTCTAAAATCAAGAACATTCATCTTAAATATTTTGTTCTTAAAATAATACCAAATTAATAAAACTAAGAATATTAATATAAAACTTCTCAGTTCTTAATATAAGAATTAAAAATCTTAAATTGATAAGAAAATAAAAATATGACATATTTAATATAAAGACAATAATGACACCGTGGTGCTTTGGTAAGAGTCGCCGCTTCAGTTTGGTAACCAAGTCGAGGGATCGAAACCCGCTCTAGCCAAGGAAAAAATATATAATGGGAACATTTATTAATAAATAAATAAATCCAAAAAAAGTATAAATATAAACGAAAAGAAAGTAAGTTTCAAGTTTAAAACACCTGCCTTATTTTTTTATTTTTGTTTTGAGAATTTAAGACTCTTTGGTCTTAAATTAAGAAATTATTCTTATTTAAAATGTTCTTAAAATCAAGATGTGTTTTCTAAATTTCAGAAATTTATGTTCTCGACGCATTTTTTAGACCAAAACTCTTAATTCTGAGATTTTAAAAAATTATTTTATCAGTGTAGAGGGGGGAAAGAGAGTGGGGAAGAGAGAGGGGGGCAGAGTTTGCTTGTTAGTATAAATTTGCACAAATTTTAAACTGGGTGGCAACTATGCAAGGGACAAGGAAAGAGGGAAGAGAGAGAGAGTTAGGGGGGCGGGGGCATGTTGCTTGCTTGCCAACGAGGCGACACTTGGCAACACATAACCAAAAGCAACAACAACAACAGTAACAACAAAGCGACAAGCGACAACAACAACAACAAACAACGTCGCTCAAAGCGTTTGGCAATGTTGACGTTGTTGGCTTTGCAGCTGTTTGGCTTTGTTGTGACATTTCTAATGACAACACAACACAGGGTGGCTTGCAACACAGGGTGGGTGGCTGCTGGCTGCTGGCCTGCAAATGACACTTGCACACACACATACACACACATACACCCTCACACACACACTCTCACACACTCGCACTTTGGCATAGACACAAATTTCGGCTCATACACTTGACAGGCGTCTGATTTGTTTATGTCATTTGCAGCTCTACGGCTGCCCACACACACACTCCCACACACACACACACATCAACACACACATCAACATTCACACACACACACACTCTGAAATTCCTAGAGCAACCGCAGCGTTAACTTCTCCCGCAGCTGGCTCGTAATTAAAAAAGCTTGATGACAATTTTGCCAGCTACCAAAATGCAGCACAAACTGACAAGCAACAAAGCAACAGCAGCAACAGAAGCAGCAACAACAACAACAACAACAACAATAAAAGCAACAGCAGCCAAATTTGCGACTTGCAACGTGGTTAAAATTTGATTAAAATCAAAGTAAATTTGTAGCCATAATTATTTTAAATAAAAACTAAAAATGAATATCGAATACCAGCTAACAAAATTATTTGTCATATTATACAGTGGCTAAAAAATTGTTTGACCCGCTACACTTATATTTTAAAAATTTGAAATTAATTTATATTTGTTTATATTTTATATTTATTTATATTTTAATGAGAAGAAAATAAATGTAATGAAAAATTTATTAATGTAAGTTTAAACATTAGCAAAATAATTTCATTAATTTTTTTATATATTTTAAAACGGAATTAGGAAATAAAAGTACCAAACATAACATAGTTAAAAATTTGGGTCAAATAAGCTATGAGCCACTGTCATGATTTTCACAAAATAAAGTCACATATTTTAAATTGCAAAAATAAAAAATATATCTCTTCTTGATTTACTATTTTTTATATTATGGTTTCTAAAAAATGTTTTGCCTATTTTTATTTTTCCCTAGTTATTTTTTTTAATATTCTATTCTAATATTTTTTGTATATTCGTTACTGAAAAAATAATTTGTACTATAGTTTCTTATAGTTATTATAAAAATTATTTATTCCCTCTTTATTTCTCTCCAGTTTTATCTTTTATTCTTCAATTCTCTCTTACTCTCGTTTCCCTGCCTTTTTACTTCTCTATGACTTTCTTTATATATTCTTCTTATTATATATTCTATTACCCTTTTCTTTTATTAATAATACTAATTGATCTGATTGCGTTATTCAGTTTTTCCCATTCCTTGCAAAAAATTGTGTTTTCTTTAATAATTTTTTCAATAAATTCACAGATTTATTCTATTTTTAAAATCAATCTTTTTCAATTTATAACAATATCTTCAAATGGATTTTTTAATATTGTTATAAATTTAAAAAGTATATTTTTGTAAAACACTTTTTAAAATTATAACAATATTTTAAAACGCAATTCAAAATTAATCATTTATGAGTCGACAAATGTAGCTTTATTTTTGGTTCATGTTTATCACACATGTTTATCATGTCTCCGCCCCACTGTGCATTGTTTGAATTGCTGTTTGCTTGACACAAGTTGCAAATATGCAAATGCTGCTGTTGTTGTTGCAATTTCAGTTGTACGAATGCACAGAAAACAAGAGCAACAAAAAGTGTTACAAAATATTACGTATACGCCCTGTCACCTTGGCATTACAAGGCAAAAACGGCTGCCAAATGAACTTAAATTAGTCAACTGTCAACCTGAGCTCGTTTGCTATTTGGGGGCTTAATTATATTTCAATTTAAGTGACAGGCAACTTTGTCAGTCGGTTCTTTAATCAGGTCTGGAAATTCAACTTTCTTTTTTCTTCTTCTTTTTTTTGCAACTCACAACTGAGAAAAGTCTCATTAATTTCGAATTTGGCTGCTGTCCGGGCAAAACTGTGTAGACTTCTAATTGGCTGGCAAACTAATTTGAATTTTCGTTTGATTTATGCCTGATCGATTTGTGTGCCTGTCTATTTTTCCTCTTCCTTCCTCTTACTCCTCTTCCTCCCCTCGCTTGCTAGACTTTTAGTATTCGGCATTTAATAACAGTTTGGGAAACTTTTCGCTGGGCGCCTCTTTTTGTTTTGGGCCACCACAAAATGTTGCAGGTTGAAAAGCGTCTAATGCATAATTAAAAGGGGCCCAAAAGCCAAAGCCAAAGGCTCCAATTAAACGTGACGCCCCCTTATACGCACATTTAATTACAGGTAATTGTCTTTCAATTAAGCATCGCGTGCCACATGCCACGCCCCCTGCAGCGCCTACTTCGTGGAGAATTTTACAGAAAATAATTTCTATTAAATAACGAAATCTCATTGATTAAAAGTTGATTTAAATGTGTTTAATTGATTGTTTAAGCATTGTTTAAGTATTTGATTAATTGGAGCATAACAAAAAAATGAGTTTACTTTTAATAAAATAGAGGACAAGAAGAAGAAGCATATGAGTTATTTTTCCTATAATTTGTTTTTAATATTACTTAACAACTTCACAATTATATTAAAGCTTTTAGAAATAAAAATCATTGAAATTTTCAGTTAAATGTGGTTTCCATTCAAATATTTTCCATAGAATCTATGTATAACTTATATCCCTACTAAAAAACGAAATTTCATTGATTTAAATTTGTTTAATTGATTGTGTAAATATTTGATTAATTGGAGCAAATTAAAAGTTGAGTTTACTTTTAATAGAGAAGAGACAAATAAAGAAGAATATTATTTATTTTTCTTTTAATTTCCTGTTAATAATCCTGAAAAACGTGGAAAGTTTATGGAAGCTCTACGAAATGAAAATCATTGAAATCTCCAGTTAAATGAGGATTCAGTATAAATATTTTCCCTTCAACAAACTAAAAGCTAAAGCTTAAAAATTGATTTAAATGTGTTTAAGCATTGTTTAAATATTTTATTAATTGGAGCAAAATAAAAGCTGAGTTTACTTTTAGAAAAGTGGAAATAAAGAAGAAAAATATGAGTAATTTTACTTTTACCATCTTGTTAATATTTCTTAAAAACTTTGCAAGTTTTTGAAAGTGTTAAGAAATAAAAATCATTGAAATCATCCAGTTAAATGGCTTTTCCATTTAAATATTTTCACTTTAACAAACTTTAAGGTACATCATATATTTCTATGTACAACTTTTACCCCAATTCCGCACTAATCCTTTCTATATATAGGACACATTAATGTAACTGACCGCAATGAAATCTGAGATGAGAAACAGACACATTTTGGACACAAGTGGCTGGTGTGAAAACCACAGAGGCAACTGCAACTGTCCAAATCTCACACAAAACCAAATCCACTCTCTTTCTCTCTTCCCCTCTCTCTCTCTCTCTTCCTCTCCCTCTCTCTTTCTGCTGGTGACTGGAGGATTGGCTAAAAGCGTAACTGCCAACATCCAGCAGAGACTTGAGTTTGTCTAACTGCGGCTGAAAGCAAGCAATCAATAGTGTAATGGAATTCGCCGTAGTTTGCCTTTTATCCGGACAGGAAAATTCATCGAAATTGTCGAGCAAAGAAAATGCAAGAGTTGAACACAAATCGAGCTAACTTTTATGCCATTTGTCAAGCTTGCCCTTTAACCCCTTTCTGGCCTTACTTTAAGGAAGGAACACATTAAATTTGTTGCCTCTCCATGGAATACAAAACTGTGTCGCAAATGTAAATAATGCGTTTTAATCAAAAGCAACAACCCAGTGGGAAATCCATTAACAGCGTACGTGACCCCCTCTCAAAAAGGGAGGAGAGTTATGTACTACTCCTACCTACTTTCTCCCTTACCTTTCATGTGCCTTTTCAGGCATAGGCTTAACTTTTTTCATGCTGCGCGCGTCATTTGCTGGTTGATTTACAAATTTCTTTAATGAGCCGACGACAACATTTTTAATTAGCACCTGTTTATGTTGCAGGAATCTGTCTGGTAATCCCCATAAAATACTCCATCCCATGGCATTAATTTCTAGCATTTTTGCTTTACTCTCTTTATCTTACTTTACTCTTTCAGCTTTATTCTTAAGCACTTTTCCCTACCTAATTCCTTATTCCTTTCCCTCACTCAACCGCAGTAGTTACAGTGTTGCCAACTGTTCACGGCCTAAAAAAGCTATATCAACATTTAAAAATAACTAGAAAAGGCTAGGAAATCTACTAAATCTAGCTAAAAAGCTATTCAAGTTTTTAGGTTGTTTCTATACCCTGCATTCATTGGATATAGACAAAAGGGGTAACATGGCTTTATGCAAATTATGCAATAATATTTATGCAATAATTATTTGTGATTAAAAAATATAAATTAAATATAATCATTATTATTGATTTATATTTTTTCAGTCTTTTATAAGAGTTTTTGATGATTTTTTTTAATAAAAGTTTTTAAAGAATATTATTTTTGAGGAATAAACTAAAAGTCTTAAAAGACTTTTATTTTTGAAAAATAAATTTAAAAGTCTTTAAAGAATATTATTTTTTGAGGAACAAATTAAAAGTCCGCGATTGGCAGTCGAAAAACTTTAGATCTGGCGGGAAAAAAGCTAAGTTAGCAACACTGAGTAGTTACTCCACATTCTTTTCTACATCCTCTTTCCTCTTTCCTATCCCTTTTCTTGAGCTTAGAGTCCTGATCCAATATCCTAATGCCTTTCAATGTTTGCATCGTTTTTCTTTTGTTTGCTGCCTCTGCACATGGTGTGTGTAGTTTTCCTAGCTTCGGGTCCGGCTAACCGCGGTTAGTGGTTCCCCGTTTCCCCCTTTTCCTCCTTCCTTTCCTCTCGAGGGGGGTCTCATTGTTGTTGCTGCTGCAATAATATTTTGCAAGTGTTTCTAAACAAGCACAAAGTCATGTTTCAACAGCTGTAGTCTGGCTTCTGTTCCCTGTTGTTGTTTTTATTGTTATTTATCCCCTTTTTCCCCTCTTCTCCACCATTTTCATACGCTTTTCCCTCCTCTTCCATCTGGTGTAATTGTTGTAGTCCCCGCTGTCGTTAGTTAAACTTTCACTGCACATTAAAGCAATTTGGCCAACATTTATAGACTGATTTAATAGAAGCCACAGCAAAGGCAGCAACTGGGGAAGGGAGAAAGGCAGCAACTCCACACATGCACACATAAAATGAGATATTTCCACACAAGTGAGCAGAACTTGGATATAATTGTTTGTCTAAATGAGTGTCTCTCCCTCCTCTCTCAATTTCTCTCTGCTTTGTTCTGGACTGAAATTCACTTCCTATCAAGAGAACAACAATAATTATGGCAAGTAACCCCCCCAAAAACCCCATAGACAACACTCGACTCCAATTTGGGGCTTCACTTTTGCTGCAAATTCATTTTATGCTCAGTCTTTCGACTCTTGTTGGATATTCGGATATCCAAGAAGTGAACTAAGTGAATCTATGTGAATCTATCTGCCTCCAAAGGGGAGATTCCTTCGAAACCGTTAACATAATGAGTATAAAATTGAAGTCTAAACAAACGAATGCTTAGGGAAGGCAGAAGTAACGCTGAAGAGGCCAAAGCAGAAGGAAAAATGTTAAGGAATAAGCATCAAATAAAAATCCAAAGGAGTCTCTATGGAAATTGAATATTTAATTATGCGACGATGGAAATTGCGTTAGAAGATGGTGACGAAAATGAGCCTAACAATCATGAGAGGGAAGAGTGGAAAAGGGAAAGGGAAAAGGGAGTGGGAGGGAACGTTGTCTAGGAGAAAAGTAAACGATGGGTCTTTTTTTGGGTCTATGAACTGTTTAGCAGGAAAAACAGTAGAAAAGAAGCTGCTAAATAATTTATTCTAATTTGCGACAGATTTGCCAAAGACAAGAAGTTAAATTTGTGTAGAAAAAGAAACAGAGAAAGAATAAGAAGAGAAAGGAAGATAGTAAAGAGGGAACAATGTGTAAAAGTTGCACATTAATTTAAGGGATTCGACTTTATGTGCTACAGATTATTCTTGTGGTTTGATATCTGCTTTTTCCGGTTACTTCTATTGTGGCTCTATTTAAATTTAGTTTCCTAATTTCCACCCAGTGAGTATTTGAAAATGCAATCGCCAGTGGCAAGGATACAAGAAGATAGAGAACCAGACATGGGTGCTTGTGAATCACATTCTGCTTATCTAAACAGACTCACACGCTCCCCCATTCATTCACTCCACACTCACTGAGACACTCACTACACTCACACTCACTCCACTCAGACACTCACTCGTATCTACATAATTCACCTCTGTGTGTCTGTGGGTCGCTTCTCCTACGTGAGTGTCACATAAAAGTTGCCCCAACTCCAAAGTTACCCCCAAAGCAAACCCCCAAGCAGGTGGGAATCTGGTGGAGGAAAGAGAGTTGAGTACACAGAGAGAAAAAAAGCCCTACTAAAAGTAAGTGCAAATAAACTCGAATTAAGTATTTGCATTCCTTAAAATTTATACTTGATATAAATACGAATTACTTAAAAATTCTTTAAACAAGTACTAACAATCTTGATATAAGAACAAAGAATCTTGAATCAAGTAAAACTCTGAAATTACTAGAAATGAGTTCGAAAATTATTTATACAAGTTTAAGACTCAAGTTCGACTCCAGGATCAAGTGTAAAATCTTAAATCATGTACTTTAATTCTTATATCATTTTAGGGTTCGCTTGCTTCGAATTCCCAAATGGTTCTTGCTTATCTGCTAATAATACTTATTCCAAGAACATTTTATCCATACAAATCAAGTTAACACGGCTTTAATTAAAGTCTGCAGTATGCTTAAATCAAGTATCATGTTCATATTTTAACATGAAATTGTACTCAGCTCCAGAATTAAAAGGACTTCAATTAAGTTAAATTTTGAAAATACTTAAATTTCGTATTTCGAAATAAGATCGTAGTACTCGACTTTAGTAAATTCAATCTAAGTGAAAAATCAAGTTAAAAATGTGTCGTTTTAAGTACGAAATACTTGATTATTTCTCTCAGTGTAGAAGGTCCCATATTTATGAATGGCTCTTATTTCGAGTTTAACGCTCGGCAGGAGCTTTATCAGCTCGTAAATATAAATTAGAATTTAATTTTTATCGTCGTCGAGTTTTCGTTTTGGGATTGGGAGATATGGAGAAATAGCCTTGGGAGCAATCATCGACTGGATTCTGGGTTCTGTTTCTGGTGAGTGCCACAAATTGGAATTGAAGCCAGTTGAAGTCTGTGAAGTTTTGTGGCCATGGAAACACAGGGAACGTTCAACAGGATTCATTTCCATTTGTAGCTGCCACGTGTCGGAACATATCAAAGGCTTTGATTTACCTGGGGGGTGTAAATCAACCCCCAGGGTGCCGTCGTGTGACCACAGCATCAGATAAGGTACAAGCAATATCAAGACTCACCTGGGTCAGTTGAGAGGAGGCATAGTAGGATATTCTCGAGGGACAAACTGATTCTGGTTTCGAGTAAATCGTCTCTGCCGTCTGGTCACCCATGGGCAACAGGGCGGTGGCATAAGGTGTAGGTGTGGGAGAGCCTCTGAATCCTGCAGAGAAGTGAGTAGTAGATGAGCATGATGTGGGGTTGGGATTAAAGCTTGACTTACGATCGAAAATGCTGCAGGATTTCTTCGACTCCGATGGATATTTGTTGAGGCTGGCAATGGTCGCATAGGACCCTGTGGCACTCGGCGGTCGTCCGAGCGGATCAAGGCGAATGAACACATTTTGATGGCTGCCATAGCCGGCGGTGGTGAAGCTGGTGCTATGAAAAGAAAGAGAGAGAGAGGGGGAGAAGAGAGAGATGAGCATGTGGGATAATTGAATTAATGCTACCATCAACTGCACTGAAACAAAAATTCCAACTTCTAAAATCTATAGCATTCATCTTACATATTCTGTTCTTAAAATAAGAAAATAGAAAAAAAAATAAGTGGGTTCGAGTCCCACACCGATAATAAAATCTGTAATATACCTGTCGAGTACGAAATCCTAATATGACACTGAAAATGCTTTAAGTGGCATAATAATCATCATAATAATAAATAATGAATAAAAAAATAATTAAATAAATAAGAATTAAATTAATTCAAAATAATAATACTAAGAATATTAATCTAAAAAAAATGGCAGTGCTTAATAGAAGAGTAAAAAAAATGTATTTTGAAATAAAGCAAACAATACAAATAATATAAAATTAAAACCTGCATTGTTTTTTATTTTTATTGACTGTTTAAAACAGCGATGGGAACGAATTTTTCAAATCTAGTGCTCGAACAACATCTACGACAAACACAACTTCTGAAGTCATAAATTAAAGCAAAAAAAAAGAACACTTTTATGGCTCGAGCATTTGAGCGGCGAGCCGGCGCCTTTACTTCATGTATTTTGTTGTTTTAAGCTCGCTCGAGATCGGCATCTGTTCGCTCAAGTGCTTGTGCGTCTGATTGGCACCACTCTCCAAAACAAAACGGACTGAGCACACAGAGAATCGGGAGCTGGTTTAAAACTATTTGGTAAATAGGAACATTTGTTCTTATACTTATATTTGTGTACTTGAAAATATACGTCTTTTTTATCTTATTAATAAGAACTTAATCTTATTTGAAATGTTCTTAGTTTAATTTAATTTTATAACCCATTTTTATCAGTGTATCAGACTTACTGCAATGAATCCTGACGGAGTTGTTTGCGTGCTCGCACATACATCATGCTGGCCACAAGACCCACGGCCAGGACGAGGCCCAAAGCACAGGCGGCCGCGCTCATCAAAGCCGGTCCCTGGGAGGGGGCGTGGGCGGGGGCGGGCGATTGGTTGGGCTCCGGTGAAATGCCTATGATATGAAGGCAAATGACAGTTGTGATGAGCAACCAGTCTGGACAATTGACAGAGGTCTCTTCTCCTCGACTTACCCTTGGCACAGATCTTCGTGCGTTTGAAGTGGAGTCGGGTGTCATTGAATCTAGGAGGTCCTTGGACCACCATGTTGACATTAACGGGCAGCTGAATGCTGGCATTGCCCGTGCACGGCAGATAGACCAGAAATGACTCGATCTCCTGCGGCACGAGTCCTTTGTGGGGAATACTCAACGTTGGAGTGCCCAGTGCATCCTGGTCATTGGCGTACTCGATGCTGATTGTGTAGCGCAACTGTCGTCGGTTTTAGCCAAGTTAATGAGAGTGCAAATCAAATTTCAAGCGATTACAAAAGGTTTGACATACGGAATATGACGTTGTCGTATTCTTACCGGATAGGCAATGAGACTCTGCCAGGAAAACTCCAGCTCATGGACATCGGCGGGAACGGGAACCGTAAAGTGCATCGCGTATGTGTTAATGGCTCCCTCGTGCACATAAAACAAGTCCGCCTCCAGCCCTGCAATGGAAAATGGAGAAGGACAATGAGATAGAGAGACTTATAGGGAAAGTTTATTCCACAATTTGCTTTGCTCCCCCACAAAATAGTTTTATCCTGAGGATTTTTCACTGCATTGTGGCAACTTTGTAAATTTGCTGTTGATTTTGCCCGCAAATTTTCCTACTTGAACGGAAATTGATTTTCTCGACATGAGGGGAATGCGATGTTCGGTAAGGTAAACAAAACTCAAGTCACAATTGGAATTGGAATCCATCAATTGGCTTTGGCTCTCAGGTTACCAAATATTAAAAGGTGTCACGTGTAGTCTAACTCGATTAAAGACGAGACATCATCAACATCATCATCATAATAAGTCTAACTAGCTATGGGAGCATTATAATATCCAACCCTCCAGCTTGGTGAAAGAAACTTCCCTTCTACTTGAAGATGTTCGAGTTAAAAAGACGTGAAATTAAATTTCTTCATCCGCTTTCATTGTTGTCTCACAGCTGCTTTCCCATTTTCCCAACATTTTCCCCGTCTTCTCCCTTAGTTTATTCCTAGACTGGTGCTTTATGTTGCATCATTTACTCCCCGGGATCAGGCTAAGCCGCCTCAGCGTTTGTCTCTTGGCCCAGTCGCAAATGCTGTTTACTCTCTTCAACTTTATTGCCACCAGACCCTTTAGACTCTTCTTCTTCTTCTTTCTCTGTGTGTCTATTGTCTGTGCCGGATGTTGAATGTTGTATTTCCGGCATAAACCGGAGTATGTGTGCATTTAAAATTGGGAAGAAGAAAGCGTTCGCTCGCTCGATTCTTAAAACAATTTGAAATCCAATTACAGAACAAGGAAAAGCATTTTTCCTTGGCTCTTCTAGGACTTCCATCACCTCATTCCCCCTCGGTTTGTTATCCTTATTCCTTTACAGTTTCATTTTGTTTTTGAATCCCAAAATTGTTATGCACCCCGCTGAGTTTCCCGCTTTTCCAGCTACTCTCAAAGTGTGCTACTTTCGCTTCCGTTTTCCGCTGACAAACTGCAACTACTTTCTCGTTCTTTTCCTTACTTTTCTTTTTGTCATACATTAAGGGAAAGCAACGTTGTCTAAACATAAAAAACACAAACATAACCTCAGAGTGACTTACATTAAATATGCACAAATACATGAAAAGGACAATGTCACTTAGTTCCAAACTCCGGCTCTCGATTTTGTCTGTCCTACGACAACAACCATAAAAGGAAGGTGAATGGGAACAGGTTCGGCATGGAAATGGAAAAAGCTTCGGAATGGAAATGGGAATAGGTAGGGAAAATTGAAAGCGAAATGCACTTGTGACAAGTTTAATTAATTCAGTTTTGATTCGAAACGGATGTGATTCAACTCTCAAAAAGGACTTTCAACTTTTCGATTGGATGTAAAACACAAGCTGGGAAAGTCTTTAATATATCCTCTTTCCCTTTATTTTCTTTTCTCTCACGGATAAGGACGACACTCAACCTGGTTACGGTTCCCAGTCCTTTCCTTTGTCGAACTTTGGCTGTCTATCATATCTTTAATATCGTTGCAAAGTGCCAACTTTGCCGTCGCTTTGCACAAAGTTTTCTCTCTTTTATGAGTCTGTCTTTTTATAGAGAGTTTCCTTAACACCCTGTTGCCTGCATCGCTTCATAATTACCGCTACCTGCAATTGTCTCAATGGTGTCTCACATACGTGACGCTGCAACCACAGAGATTGAATGAATTCTAGAAACAGGTTGGGGTTATTACTGCGTCTGGGAGAATACACTGAGAAAAAAGCCCTCACATATTTTGTTTTTAAAATAAGAACATTTTAAAACCAAATTAAAAAAAAAAGAATATTAATCTAAAAAATCACAGTTCCTAATATAAGAATACAAATCTTAAATGGTTAGGAAATTATGAATATGTTAAATTTTTATGTGTAAGCAATTGTGGAAAACATGCGCGGGTTCGAATCCCACAGTTTCCAAGGAAAAACATGTTAAAGTAATATTTTTAAAATTACCAAACCAAACAAAAAACAGCAATAAAAATATTGTAAATTTAAATCCTGTCTTATTTTTTTTTGTGTCTTGAGTATTTAAAACTATTTGGTCTATAAATAAGAACTTGGTCATTTTTGAAATGTTCTTAAAATCAAAATCTTGATTTTCTAACCCTATTTTTTCAGTGTAGGATTCCTGGATAAAACTGCGTCGGGTTCGCCGTGTTTTTTCGCTTTGACAAAGCCGGCACATAATTTACATAAAAGATTAAGAGGATAATTAGTGACATTAGAAGGATTGCAACGCGCATTACCTGAAATTATCATGCTACCTTTTTTTAACTCTCTCTTCCTCTCTTTCTTTCTTTATCTATGTCACACCTCAACTTTGCTTACATTGCAGTTTTATTTTTGTTTATCTCAGCTCTTGGAATCAGAGTCAAGTCTGAAATTTAATTGGCACAGTTAAAAATTCCTGGAGAGAAGGGTGACAGGTAAGAAAAGCAAGGCAAAGGAAATACTTTCGATCCTTAGTTATGGCGTTTTTTACTTCGGACTGTTTTCTATTCATTAAAAATAATTTTCTTTTGCATTTACTTTTAATTTAAAGGCAAATTTACCGGTGTTTACAAACACTACGATAGCACAGGGTGGAGGAAGTCCTTTTTTCCTAGGGGGGTTTCCAATTGGGGCCCAAGAAATGTGCACATCAAAGTGAAACTTGTTGAAATTGCATTTTTACGCGCTTCTGCACAGCGATTTCCTCATGGGCCAGTCGGCTGGGAGAAATGCAGAGGAAAATGAGAGGGGAAAAGGAAAATCCCTCCCTGACTGATGGTGTCGCTGGCAACATGAAGATGAAAATTGCTTGTTGCTAGGACAACGTAACGAAATGGAAAGCAGAGCGTAACAATTTCCATAAAAGCGTAAAAATTGTTAATTTTAATGTTGTCGTCACTTTATCAAAGCAAAACTATAGCGACATATGAGAATAGTTAAAAGGTGGAACGGAAAGGGAATAAAAGGAAGTCATATTTACAGTTTCCAATATAACTATGTACGTTAAATGTGAGAAGGGAAAATTAATATACGGAATGCATTACGTCAATCACGACAAGCAATTGAATAACTTAATGCATGTGATGTTATTTGGGGGTAAAGGAACTGGACAGTGTTATAAGAGATGGTTGGGGGTGGGAAAGGAACATGTTTGGGGGTGGAACCCTTAAACTAAATCATGCAACGGCATATCGCACTGATAGAAGTGAGAAAAACGGGTCAGTTTTGTTAAATTTCACGCTGCTTGTAAATTTCCAACTGGAAAACCACCCGTAGGGTGGGTAATTTAATGGGGCGGGTCTTTTAACTGGTTGTTAAAAACATAACGAGCTCAGTGGGTGGGCTAAAGATGATGCAGAAAAGTGGGAGACGGACGGAGGAAATAATAAAGAGGAATACTCAATGAGTTGACGCTAATGAAATCCGATTTGAACTGAAAGATGAGTGGGAAACATAGAAGAGACAGCTGCACTCTTTGTGAAGTGTTAATGGACAGAATGCGATCAATTGCAGCAGAGCAAAGAAAACAACACAAAAAAAAGAGATGAAGACCACTTTGAGAAAGGATTTGCTGACCCAATAACTAGTTGGCAGCTCCGATTTCATAGCCATTCATCAATCTGGGATTTATACTTGTGTGGATTAATTTAATGCTGTTAACTAATTGAAGTGCCCTGATTCAGTGACTACTCATAGGAGTCTAACATAGCTGCATAATGAGATGGAAGCATTTTGCTCTAATTACATTTAAGTGCCGGAAAACGAACGAATGATGGAGTGGTCCTAGGCAGTCGGAATAGGAACAGCCTCGATTCACATTTCGGAGCCGAGCACCATTAATCAAAGTGAGGAGGCACGACGTCATTCCGGCTTGGCACGTCGAATGAATGCCTATTACAGTAACTATTTTGTAGGACTTGAATTGGGATTGGGAACAGGCGGACTAGGTACAAGGTCGATCTGGAGGCACTTGAATGCTTGGCGCCATCAATAATGAGAGCTCGCGTGGAGCAACAAACGGAAAAATAGCAAAACAAACAACAAACTGTTTCACTGGACTGTGAAGTCGTTAGCAGAGAGGGAGGAGAGAAATTGGGAGGGAGGGATGAGAGGAAGGAGCAGCTACTTTCAGCTGTCAACAGGGTGGTAAAGGTGACAGGAGGGGATGAGAGGGTGACTCAAGCCGGAAATCGATTTGTGTTTGGATTTGTTTTGTCGTGTTTTCGCGCAACTTTTGTGGTCGTCGTCATGGTCAACAACAATTATTTGGGAACTATTAATGACTAGGACGTGGCCTACGCCTTGGCCTATGCCCCACTCCTATTTCCCGCACTTCCCCTCTCTCCCAGACATGCTCTGTTTGTTTTTCCTGTTTAAGAGCAATGAATTTGTCCTGTCGCACTTTGCCTTTCAACTATTAATCATATCTCTGGGGCGGGGATTCGGTTGGAGGCGTGTCTTCTGTCAAAGTTCTATCTTAACGATTATTTTCAAATCGAAATATGTTTTCCTCCACCCTAGAATAGGTCTAGTTGGGGATGTTTCCCATGTTGTATTAGGTACTTACCCATCAGTTTCATCACCTCGTGGTGGCTGATGAAAATGTTGAGATATCCGCTGACCAGAGGCGTCTTCCAAGCCAAAAGCGAGACAAGCAGAAGCAACAGACTCCCGAAGATTGCCATGATGTGGGAGAGTCCTCTTGGAATCTAGTCTGGGCAGGTTTAATAACTTGTCATTTCCACAGAGATTGAGTTGCCCCTTTTACTTCTTTGCTCGATGACAGCCAATTTCAATGTATAATCATTGAAGCGTTTCCGTTTTTGCAGACTGAAGAGTGGGAAATGAGAATTGGGAAGACGCTTCCGTTTGGGGGACAGAACTTTGATTTAGTTGCCAGTTGAAAGTCGGATGACTCCCAAAGAAGCGTTAAAATCAAATTCGGTATTTGAAATTCAGCAACAGCTACGACAACTGCTAACAGTTCCACTTCTAGTTCCAGTTCCAGTTCCTCATTCGGATATGGCCACAAAGCGACGAGGATTCTGTCTGCCAAATTTGGAACTTTCTAGCCTCAACTGCAGACTCTTTCCCTTCTCTTGACTGCTCTCTCTGCTCTCTCCTCGTCCTCTGACTTCTGGCAATGGATGCGAACTGAGTTCAACTTTTCCAGTTTTGTTTTTGTTGCGGTTGTTGTTGCTGTTGTTGCTGATGGTGGTGCTGGAATCGCCTGTCGACTGCCAGAACCATCAGCATTTTCGTTAGCTTTTTTATTGGCCTTCCCTCCTACTCTACCTCCTCTTCCGCCTGTTCCTCTTCCCGTTTTGACCAACTGTTGTTGCTGTTGCTGCTGCTGTTGCTGATTGTGTGGATCGTCACGTTGGCAACGTCTCGCCCGCTGGTCAGTGGTTGCATCCAGTTGTTGTTGGTGTTGGTGTTGAGCACGTGTCCTGGTTGTCCTGGTTGTCCTCGTTGTCCTTTTTGTGTCGTCTGCTCGTTAAAGAGTCCTGTTGAATAGAAAGTGATTTAGTTGAGTCTCGTCCAGATGTTGAAGCTGACAATGTGTGTGTGGTTCTATGAAGTATGTGGTGCTGTGGTTGAGTGGCTTTATATCTTCTTCTTTTCAAAACAATTTCCAAATGTGCTCCTCAAAATCTCAAAACTTTTCCGACTGCCAAAGTAATTACAAAGTTGAAAAAAGATTAACAGCTTAAAGACTCGCACCTCCATCAATTTCAGGGAAGGTTTCTCCATCCAATCTCTAAATTCCTAACTCACATGAGTTGTTTCTGTTTCGTCTGATGTTTTAATAAATTCGAGCTAATATTTGGCTGTTGCTCTGGCATAAATAATGCAATACAGTGGGCATTGGCAATGGGAGAACACACAGACAAACAACGAACAAGAAACAAGGAACAACTTTTGGCTTGCAAAAATGTTTTGTGTGGATTTTGTGGTTCACGTGGTTGCACCCTCCTCACCGGGTTGCACCTCTCTCTCTTGGTTTCCCAACCTCCTCTTGGTTGCGTGCTGCAACTTGAATAGAATTCCAAGTAGGAAAAGAACCAGGTGACTTGGCCAGCTGAAAAGTCAAGAGTTGGTATGGAAATGGAAAAGGAATTGGGAAAACGAAATGGAAATGGAAATGGAGTAACGGCAGTCAAGTGCCTTTAATATGAAATTGTTGCCAGGAAACCAACCTCCAAATTCACCTGCTTGCACTTTTCCCTCCCCTCACAGCTCTCTCTGTTTTTTCCCCTCTTCAATCTCCAAGGCAACCGCATTTTTCCCTCAGTTTTTGGCTGCAATAAAAATCGAAATCCGAAAACTTTGTTGCCTCTTTCTTTTTTGGCTTTTCATGAACAGTTTTTCCGCAGCCAGAGGAAAACTATTTAAAGTTTTCGAAAGCGCGGTCAACGCCAAGGAATGTGACTGGGATTTTAATTAAATTTATCTGAGATGAGATGAGATGGGAGCTTCTGCTCACTTGATTAAGAGCCAGATCATCAGGACGTCAATTGCAGTCAGAGCTTTTCCCAGGACTTGAGGACATTCAACGAATTCATTAATAATTCAAAAGACAAATAAGAAAATGGAAAAGCACATGTGTAAATGTGAGTGTGTGTGTTTACTTGGCGAGGAATGTAACTGATTTAAATGGAGCAGCCAAACAAACAGAAAGCAGTCAACATTCAGTGCTCTTTCTTTCGCCTCCTTTTCACCCCTGAATTCACCACTGAACTGTCTGCGAGTCACATCGCAATCATTCAGAGGGGGAATCGAAGAGTTCTTGAGGGAACTTCGTCATCGATAACACATTAAAGACATCAACTCAATCATAATCAGATGGATTGGGGAGTTTGAATTGTTTGAATTGGCGACACATTGCTCGAAATTTTCTGCTTAGTCACTCGCATCATCTGTCAGGCAGTCAGACAGTCCGCCCAGCTGCCACGCCCCCTTCCCTAGTTGACAGAGTGACAAATTGAGCGACGGGTTTTTTGTTTTTGGCAAGAAGATGACGAAAAGTTGATGGGGAAAAGAAAAACTTTTCAATTACACGATTCGGAGTCTAATGAATAATCATTTTTTTCCCCTGTCCACAATTCATTATTGCTATCATCATATTTCTCTCATCATGCTCCTCTCTTCCCCTTTATTGGCAATATTTATTGATGTTCATTATTGTTGGGGATTCTGTCTATTTATATCCGTTTCGCGTTGTTTTCGCGCTGTGGGAGTTTTGGATGCCTGGGGGCGTGACGGGGCTCGTTTCAATTATAAAATGGCTTTCGTTTCTAATTGAATCGTGAGTTTGAGTTGAGCAAAGTTAATATTTTATTTCCGCCTCGTTGTTGTTTCAATTGCCTGTCCTTCTACTCATTCCTTTTCCTCCCATACACTGCAAAAAACCGAACCACTTCTAAAATCAAGAAAATTCATCTTACATATTTTGTTTTTAAAATAAGACGTTTTTAAGACAAATATACTAAAAATGTTAATCAATATAAGAATTAAAATCTTAAATTGTTAGAAAAATATGAATATGTGGTATATGAAAAATATAGTATGTTAAAGGAATATTTTTAAAGTCAGAAAAAAATGTATACATAATAATAATATAATGAAATAAATATGAATATGAAAAATATATTTAAGGAATATTTATAAAAAATACCAAACCAGAAAAAATTTAAATATATCGAAGTAATATAAAAATAATATAATAATAATATAACGAAAGAAATATGAATATGAAACAAATATTAAAGGAATAGTTTTAAAAATGTCAAGCCAAAAAAATTAATAAATTTTTCAAAATAAAATCTTGACTATTAAAAATTATTTGGCAAATAAGAACATTTATTCTTACATTTGTGATCTTGAAAATATAAGAATTTCTGATCTTATTTATACAAACTTTGTCTTATATTTGAAATTTTCTTAAATTCAAGATGTGTTTTCTAACTTTAAGAATTTTATGCTCTCGACTCATTGTTTTAACAAAATTCGTAGTTCTGAGATCAAAATCTTGATTTTAGATTTTTTGTTTAACAGTGTACTCATTCCTATTCCCCCCCTAGGGCACAAACTCTCTCTCTCTTTCTCTTATGTTTGTTAAGCACTTGTCTCTACCCCAAAAAGGCGGCTTTAAATGCCAGCCTGAGTTTGCTCCCATTTCCCAGTCCCATTTCCCAATACCCATTTTCTAGACTTCTACCAATTGCTCTTCCAATGTTGCTAAGAGCCGCGGGGCATTGCTTTTGCTTCAATTGCAGACAAAATGAAGAAGGGAAGAAGGGAAGAAGAAAAGGGAGTAGAGGGGGAGGGAGGAAATTGTGTTACCCCAGTTATTGTTGTTGTTGATGTTGATAAACTGGCAACAGATTCTGTATTTGGCATAAATAAAGCGGCACATTGCCGTGGTTATTAAACTGCTCCCGAAATCTATTTGGGTAATTCGAGATTTTCATATTGCAAAGTAAACTCAATGCCATTGCATTGCCCCCTGGCACTTTGCTCATTTGCCAAATAGTCGCCACTGCCCTTTCTCCTTACCATCCACCTCCTTTTCAGCTATCCTGTTGCAATTGCCATAGTTCTGTAGGTTGTTGTGCCCCACGGTGAAAATGCTGCGGCAGTTGCCTCATTAACTTTAATGTCTGTCCGCAACAACAATTCAACTATTCGCCAGTTTCAATAAACACAAACGACCAAGAGTCAGACAACACACAACACAACAACAAACATCAACAACAACAAAACTCTGCCAGGGACTTCATTAAATGCCCGTAAATATTTTACAAAATTCAGAAAAAAAAAAGAAACGCGTACAAAATTAAAATTCGACTATGTGGAAATTATTTGGCACTCCTACAGTGGCCTACATAAATTTGCAGTCATACATTTTGATAGCTGATTAAAAATAACGAGCGACATTTGCATCTGTTTACCTGGCCAGGTTAAAACGTTGACTAAATACCCGAACCCAACGGACGCAATTGAAAAGGTATATTTATTCTAGGAATTTATAATATAAAAAAATATTTAATTCTACTTAAATCGTAAGAGAAAGTTGAACTTTGAAAGCCCATGAAAACTTGTAAGCTCAACTATTTATATCTAAGATTATATTAAAGGAATTTAATTCTCGACAACCCAATAATAAGTGAGTATTTTTTTCAATGTAATCATATAAAACGACAACTTTGAAAGCACTTGAAAGCTTTAAATTAATATAAAGTTTCTGAACAGTTAAAATTTAATTTTTAACAGCAACTTATTTATGTTAAAACAATTAAAACAGGGAGAAACTTTAAAAGCACCTGCGTGCAATAAGTTTATAATTAAAAAGCTTTATATTAATTTTCAAAAATTGTTTTATAAATTATTCTCTAAATTTTAAAAGCCTATTAAAGTCTAAAGCTCATTTATAGCCAAATAATTTTATTCTTATCATTTTTTTTGTAAATTTTGCTGACAATCCATAACATTTTATAAAAATGCCTATAATAAAGCTGCTTTGAAAGCACGTGGAAGCTTTAAGCTCACTTGAACCTAGACAGCTTAATGGTTTTCGTTTTCCTTAAAATATTTTCAAAATTCACAATACGACAACTCATAAATTCAAAAAATGTTCCTCTAACTACTCTCAGATAAAGCTTATTTTAGGAAACTAATCTTCAGTATTTAACTAATATTTTCTACATTTAAATTTCCTTGGTATGCATATATTTATAGTTGGGAAAGCGATTACAACCAACTGGGTGCAATTATTTAGTACATGAAAATTAGGGAGAGATATGTATGTACTTTTATAGAGTCCATTTCTATGAACAATTTGTGCCGGGCCTAATGTACGAAATGTTCGTCGAGTTGGCTAATTTGTACAGGCAATTAATTTACATTTGGGACCAGGGCAATGGACTTTAGGGGGAATACAGAGGCCATTATTGCGATTTCGTTTCATTTTAGCAGTGTGTTCTATGGGATTAGACGAGGGAATGAGACGAGAATGAAGGGCATATGTAATGTTGATAAAACCAAGGGAAGGGAGAGACGATTTGTCGTTTGTGCGTCGCACATGTGTAGTAAATATCGCAATTCCATGGACAATGAGAGCGGAGGCTGGAATTGAGAAAGGGAAGAGGAAGGGGATGGGAATGGAATTGAGGCTGATTCCGCTGTGGTTGCCTCTACGAGAGCTGCATTTATGCCACTTAATTTGTTGCAATCTAATTGACAATTTGTGAAATTTTCAATGAACAAGCAACATTTATTTAAGGTTTCCAAATTGCAATTGCATTCAAATTGAACTGTTTTCAGTCTTTAATATTTGTGCAACAATTATAATAGCCCATTCCGTAGAATCTTCTATTTTACTATACCTATTGAGAAATTCCTAATCATACTTATAATGATACTTACAGTAAATATATCCGTAAACAAATGCTGGATCATTTAAATTACAATTTATTGAAAACCCATAGACCTTACAACTTTATAAATTTTTGTTTATATTCTTTCAGTTTTTTATATTTAATTTATCAATTTTATCTAAAAATACTATTTCAATTTTTGAAAGATTTCTGTCGTTAAATGAAATAAATAAAATTAAATAAATGATTGTTAGAGAACTGTGTTTATTTCACTTTTATTGATAAGTGCTTAAAAAGGAATTTCAATTTGTTTCTCATTTTTATTTGACATCAAATGCCATCATTTCACATCAAGAAACAGTCTCAATTATGGTTTATGAGTACTTTTCGATAACTTAAAAATACTTTGCGCATTCTGTCTGTCGTCTGCTGTCTGTCTGTGTGTGTGGAGAATTTATGATTATGGCCAAGACAATGTGACAGTATTCGCAGCTCAGCGAGCGACACCACACGACACCTACCCACCCTACTCAATGGTCGGTGGCTTTTATCTGGCAAATGCCATAAAAATGTCGAGTTACTCGACTCAACGACCCATTTTAAAGCTATGAAATGTGAGCTCGGTAATCTCGAGTACAATGGGGCAATAATCATTGATTTATTACGACTGTCATTTTGGTTATTAAAATGATATTTTCTCCGAGAGACGAAAATCTCAGCTATGACAATGGCATATACATATTATGGGAACTCCCTCCCTAAAATGTTGGCCTCTTTAAGTTTTTTATTGGGGGTAGCTAATTGAAACATCGAGTCGAAAGTCGTGTCGGAAAATAAGCGCTAAAAGCGTGCCTAATCTATGCATATTTCTTTTCTCTATGTTTTTCTCAACTTGAGGTCATAATCAGGGGGCATTCACTTAGGAGAAATAAGAGCGGATCCAAGAGTAATGTGTAGCATACATTTTGGGGCAACATTTAGTTTCACTTTGGCCGGCCATTGTTGTCCTTTATGCTTGCCCATTTATGAGCCCGAGTCCGTGTCCTGGCCAAGCACTTAGACATTCCATCAACGTGGCGTGTCTAAAGCGTTAGCGTGTGGAAATGTGCCAAGGAAGGAAGGAGAGGAGAAAAGGGAGCAGAGGGTGTCCATTCAGAAACTGTCCAACTCAAGATTTGCATAACTTTCAAGTGGTTCCAGTTTTTGTTGTTGTTGTCGCTTTTGATTTGAACGGATTTTGTGGTCATTTACTTTCGCTTATGCCTAATAGGTTTCTCAATATACCCTGCACTACAAAATGGGTAGTATACATGTAAGTAAACACTCGACTTTTTAAAATTGTATGTCAAACTACAAAGCTCGTTAAAAAGTACATTTCTATTGGCAGTTTTAAACTTGTTTTTATTTTTATTGCCTTCTTTTTGGTGTTTGAAAAAAGCTTTTCATCTGTCGCCCATTGCAATTAGTGTCAGACACTTGACAAACAAAATGCACTGGAAAAAATTATGCTTACATAAGGGATTAACTGGTCTAAATGTTGGTTTTTTTTCTTGATTGAATTATATCAACTTTTTCAGAACAGAAATACGTAACTAAGTATTTTATTTTATTTATTATTTTTATTTTTTTAGAAAATGTATTCCATTGAAAGCAAAATGTATATTTGAAAACGCGTATGAGTTTTTAAGAAAATCGCACCACCAAAAAATGTGATATGTGGAAAAATTTAGAAAAATTAAAGGTTTTTAAAAATCAAAAAATAATAATTTTGCAAAAAATCAAAGTGCTTTTAATTTAGAAAATGATTTCGGGTTTAAAGCCTACGTATTTAATTTAGAAAATTATTGTTATTAAAAATCAAAGCTCATTTAAATTAGAAATTTAAAAATCAAAGCGCTTTTAACTTAAAAAATGATTTCTGTTTTCAAACCCACACATTTAGATTCCTAAGTTTCTATTCGCTTGAATTTTCTTGCAGTGTAGGGCAGCACAAAGGTCCAGCAGAGAATTAGGAAATGGTAAATCTGAAAATATTTATTTAGTTTCACTTTGAAGTGGGTCGTGTGTTGACTGTCGTCTTTAGTCATGGGTCGATTTACTGGTGTGTGTTGAGTGTGTGTGACGAGTGTTGAGTGTTGAAAAAAGTGTTTAGCAAAACACATTAAATGCTTACTTATCAAAACGCAATCAGCTTAAGAGCTGTCAGTCGGCCTGTATCCTTCGTCCTTCGTCCTGCGTCCCTGGGTCCCTCGTCCTGTGTCCTGTGTTCTGTCAACTGATATGAAATGTTATGCTTTTAATCCTTTCATTGGCAATTCGACACAGCTCTTGGCCACAGCCTTATGGCCAGTTAACACGCACAAACACACACACACACACAGACTGAGTGAGGGAGCACTTTATTTGGGGGGTTGAGGTTAATCCTTTTGGTTGAGACTGAGAATTCGCACTTTTCGTAGACACGACACTTTTATTTCTGCTGCTCTGTTGTCATATATCATTTCACAATATGAAGTGTGGGCGGGAAGTAATGAGAAAAGCGCCTTGAAAATTTAAGCGCTCAAAGCCCCATTTAAGCCTGTCAACATGGCTCTTTGGGGCCTGGCTTTAAGGGTCTTCTTCTGACGGTTTTGGTTCTTGCCACAGCACGCGCGATAAACCACAAACAACGCGAACAGAAATTGTTGTTACAGTTGTTGTTGTTGATAATAATAATAATGATAATAGTTATGATAGTAATGTTGATAACGAGCACGTTCCGACAAAACTCGACGTTTAGGTTTATTAATGATATTCGGCAGGAACTACATTTGTGACTTTTTGGACGGACGTTTAAATTCGTCACTTTACGAGTTCCGAACTCCGAGTTTTTTTACCGACTCGACTCCGTTTCCGATTCCGGCTTCGATTCCGACTGTCTTCAACGGAAAGCTGTGTGCGACTGCAGACAGGACGAACAGGACCTCAACGATAACTCGACAAAATTCCGACAACTCCGACAACAGCCGAAAGCCGAAGCAACGAAGTTAACATCGTGTTTAGCTTCCTGTGGGCACATGCGCAGCAGGACACGAATTATGCCGGTTGCCACATGTGGCAGGACTCGCCAAGGACTCGACTGGAAGGAAGGGGGTCAGGGGGGGTTGCAACAGCAGAAAGAACAATTGTTTGCTGGTTTCGACTTGTTGTTGTTGTTGTTGTTGTTCCACTTCGTGCAACTGTTGCGCATTTTTTCCAAATAACCAAAATGAGAGAAAACGCTTTTTATTTTAGGGAAGAGCGAGAGAGAGAGATAGGTAAAGAGAGGGGGAGCAGGTGTGAGAGTTCATTGATGAAACGATTAGCTCATAAACATATCACATAATTTGATAATTATTTGAAATGTTATTCCATATCAAAAATGATTGCATATTTGATGCTAACCAGATTATTATTAGTCTACCTCTGGGAATCAATGACTAATTAAGACCAGGACTTATATCAAGTATACGTATTTAATATTATTAATGTTAGTATTATTTTTATTTATTCGGAATTTTTTAAGCTTTAGTTTCACATCATATTTACTTCATTTGATGAAACTTCTGCAACTGGAGAAGGTAAACTGAATGGAAATTGAGGTCAGCTAGAGTTGAAATCTTTATTGACTAACTGACTGACTGACTGACTGACTAACTGACTAACTTAGTGAGTTGCTGACATTTTCACAGTAGTTTCCAACTGTGACATTTACTAAGACGGAACAAATCTTTTAAAGAATGCAAAAAGGTATATTAATTTATAGGTAGATAGGTAGGTATATTAAATTTATTTAAAAAAACACTTGATTTAATTTATTTTAATAGCTAGCTAATTTAACTTTCTGAAGAAAAATATATGGGCATAAAAAAATCGTTAAAATTTAGTTTAAATTATAATTTATTGTGAATTCTTTATAAAATAGTTAACTATTCAAATTTATTTCATAAAAAAATCTTTCAAATTTAATTTAAATTATTATTTAATATGACTTCTTAGGAAAATTGTTTACTTTAAAAATTTCTCTCAAGAAGACCCAAATTTATTTTTTTTATAGTCAGTTAAAATATTTAGTTTATTATATGACCAGAGTAAAATTTATTTTTAAAGAAAACGTAAATGTCTTGTAGTATATAGTTAATATAAATTTTTACTCTATACTTTTCCGAAAACATTACATTTTTTTGGCAGTTATGTAGTTAAAGTTATATAAATAAAAATTCAATTTAGAAAAAAAGGTATATGTTCATAATAGAGAAATTTAAATTTTTAATTAATGGTTTTTTTAAATAATCGTGGCAAAGTTTCCTTCAATTTTTGAGAACTAAAAACTGCAATTTATATTGTTATTTTGTTTATTTTTATACCCGTTACTTCAAAATTAAGAAAAAGGGTATATTTTATTCGTTGCAATGTATTTTATAGCTCTATAGATTACAGATTTGACCCAACTAATTTCTCTAGTTGAAAAATGTGTGTAGAGCCTATGGTAAATGTTGTTATTCATTAGATCGGAAAAACACGGACAATGCCGGTCTAAACCAGTTACACATATATTTAAGTGTGTGTGTGTGTATGACTCTGACAAGTAGCCCTATTTGTTGTGCTGCTACAAATTCAATTTGTCACTCAAAAGCCGTCGAAATGAAGCAATTTCCGGTTTACTGCCAAAAACAGCAACAGCAACAATAAGAAGATGAAGAGGAAGAAGAAGACGAAACAGGAGCAGAGCAAAGAGCAACATTCTGCAAACTAATTAAATGAAATGAACTCGATGAAACTTGGCCCCGAACTAAGCAAATTGGCCAACTTGTCGCTGTAATTACATCAAAATATCTAAAAAAGAAAAAACAAGAAAAACAAAAAAAAAATTGAAGAAAAAAGAGAAAACGTTGCACAAAAATATATAAATGGAGGAAAACTGTCAGTTTGATTCATTTTCATGTTGGGCCAAAAAGTTATTTGGCAACGGACCTGTCCAAGGTTGACAGATGGACGGGAAAATATTTGAAAGACACAAAGCTTAATTTGCCAGAAGAACGAATGTCAATTAAAATTTTTTAATGAAATAACTTTTTTTGATAAGAAGAGGAAAGGGAGAAGAGGGGGAGCTGCAGAAATTCAATTAAAAAAGGTTGATTAGTTCGCAATTACGTTGTTCAATGTCCAATGCCAAAAATGCCTCTTAAATATGCCTCATTACCAAAAAGTTCTCCCAAAAAAAAAAAATAAAATTTCAAGACTTTTAAAATTTTGTGACAGGCCTCAGCAGGGAGAACACTTTGGACTTTTAATTAAGGACAAAGAATCGAAAGAAATGGCAAAATATGCAATTGGAAATTATTCCGAAAATAATTGAAAATTTTCACGCTGTGCCGCGGAAAACTTGAGAAACCCTTTTTGCTCAAACTTTAACTTCATTTATGACATTTACACGTGCAACTGACGAATGATTTGTGGTTGGTAAGATTGGAAGATTGGAGTCAATATCATTAAGTTGCCAACCAGCTGAGTTGCAAGTGATAAAAGCAGGCAAAAAAAGGGTGTTTGAGGGCTTTACAACAACTGTTAACTGATAAGACTGATAAGAAAGCACAACCAGAAGAACTGTAACCACTAAGCCGCCAGACGTGCACTTATCAGTGAACAACAACACTGCAAACACTTCTATAATGAGTCCAGTTCAACTCGATCCCAGGACATATAAATAAACAGGAGGCAAGGTTAACTGAGACACCCCCATGTGCAACAAATTGTGAGTGGTAAGCTGGGAAATGGGAGAATGGGAGCATAACAATAAGAAGGAACAACAGAAACAACAGGAATAACAGGAACAACAACAAATGACAGACGCTTAAACAGTTGCAAGAGCTAAACTGGAGAAAAAGCTGCAGCAAAGTGGCAAAGTTCACGCCAACCCCCTCGGAAGGGAGGAAAGTAACCCGAGAAATACCCAAAGAGGATAATAATGCGAAAGCGAATGCGAGAGAGTACACTGGAAAAAATAGAACAACTTCCAACATTTTACATATTTTGTTCTTAAAATAAAACCATTTTAAGATCAAATTAATAATACTAAGAATTTTAATCTAAGATATCATAGTTCCTAATATAGGAAAATATGAATATGTTATATTTTCATGTGAGAACAATTGTGTTCCCATGGCGCTTTGGTTAGAGTCGACGTTTCAGGTTGGAAAAAAGAGCGGGTTCGAATCCCACTCTTGCCAAAAAAAAACATATTAAAGGAATATTTTTAAAAATACCATATTAAAAATAATGTATATAGATCACAATAAAACCACAAAAAAACATTATAAATTTAAAATCTGCCTTTTTTTGTTGACTTGAGTATTAAAAACTGTTTGGACTATAAATAAGATTATTTATTATTATATTTATTTATTTATTTTTTATAACCTAAATAAATAAAAAAATCTGCCTTTTTTTGATGTCTTGAGTGCCTAAAACTTTTTGGTCTATAAATAAAACTATTAATTCTTATACTGATATTTGTGGTCTTGAAAATATAAGTATTTTTTGACCTTAATAATAAATACTTGGTCTTATTTGAAAAGTTCTTAAAATCAATTTGTATTTTCTATATATTAGACCACAATTCTTAGTTCTAACCAAAATCTCAATTTTAAAACCTTTTTTATCAGTGTAAAAAAACAAATAGTATGTGAGACTCGATCTGTGGTTGCCCCTTCTATAGATATACATATATCTGTGTCTGTATGTGGCAAGCACGCGAGGCAGGACAACAACAAATAGAAAATAGAATCAAATAGCAATAAAACGAAACGGAATCCTCTTAATGCGGCGTGTAAACAAAATGGGCACGTGACCCGCCTCCTGCCGCCCCTTCAAAACACTGAGAACTATAAAACTTATGTCCTGCTGCCGCCGGACAAATTACCACGTGAAAGTAATCCAAACAAAGGCAGCATCACAATACAACATGCAACGGACTTTTCGGTAAGAAATCAGGGGGGAAGTCATGGAGAAAAGAAAGAACAATTCACAGCAGACACAAGTTGCAAGTTGCCGAGTTATCAGAGGCTTTAGTTACGTATATCCTGTATATCCTTGAATGGCTGTCAAGTCGTGGCCTCTTTACAAATCGTTGCAGATTCTCAAATCAAAAATAATATTGTGTGAAATGTGCAACAATATAAAAGATGTATCTGACGTGTCCGAGGAGTGTCCATTGGATTCTGTTGCAAGCTGCAATTCTTTTTCTTTGCCGCAGTCCGCAACAAAAGCAACTCCAAGTCGGACACTTCCCTCCCATCCTATCCCCCATTCCAACTCCCTCCTCTCTGTTGAACGATTTGCTGCCACATTTTGGGGCATTTCCTTCATTGCTGCAACGCTTTCACTCTGCAATCTTATTGTCAGCCCTTTTCCGATGTCATGAAAGAAGCAGGAAATTCACAGAGGAAGAAAACTGAGGGGAATGTGGGAGGAATTGCAGTGGAAATGTCTTTAATTTTGATATTTGTGATTCGGTTTCTTCATCTTCTTCTTCATGGGAGATTCCTCTTCAAGTCTTGGCCAGTTGCCAGGTTTCCATTGCCTCACGTATTGCCAAGTGGTTAATTACATCGCTAAATGGAGAATTACAGCATTGGCAGCACATGGGGCAATAGCCTGCAAATTGGCCCAAACCAAATAGCCAACTGCACTTCATTTTATGCGTCACAATTTGCTTTTAGTGTCTCCCATCCCAACAATCTCTGAAAGGATTCCCTTCTTGGATCCAACTGGACTCGGAACAATCAAGATTTTTATGACTGAAGTTATGAAGTCCTAAAGATAATAATGGGCCAACACTTGATGCTTGGCACTAATTCAAAATCCGCCAACAAGTTAGACAGACGCCGGAGGCCAAGGCCAAGTTGGCTCAGTAGTTGGCCATAAACAGGCAGAGAGAGAGAGAGAGAGAGAGAGAGAGCTACACTGAGAGAAATGGAAAGCAATCATTCAGGACAATCACTTTTTACGATATTACGAGTATTCCTTTTGGCCAAAACCAACTTTAGACACGCAACGAGCCACGAAAGTCAGGCGAGTAAATTGTTTGATGCTTTGAGGCATCCGGGAGAGTGAAAAGAGAGGGGAGGGCAAGTGGTCGGAAGCGACGGGAAACTTTGCTTGCCAACAGCAGTTGCCATCAAATGTCGGACGAGACTTCGAGATGGGGATGTGGGCAGAGGGCCAGAAGGATAAACAGCCTGGCAATATGAAGGATCTGCCCCTATCCGATACAGGAGAGAGGGGGAGAAAAAGAGAGTGACAAGGAAATAAGGAGAACTTCTTTGCTCGATGCTTTTATGACTCCTTGTTTCTGTTTGTCTGGTAAGAGACTGAAAATAGTGCCAAATTCATATGATTGAAAAAGCTATAGGACCAGACACTATTCTGGAAATGGGGATAGGATTGGGATGGGAATTTGAAATGTAACTGAGGGGATGTCGGACTATGGAAGCTGTAGTAAAGTAAATGAAGCGTGTCGCTTTGTTTTCCTTTGATTTAGTTTTATGAGTCTACATCGGATGTAATTGAATTATGCAACTTGGCGCCAGACGACTTTATTAACATTCGATCGTAAAAAGAATCTAAGGGGAGGATTGGGGATTGGGAATGACGATGAAAGCCATGATGACTATGACGATGTTGTTGATAATAGAGAGGATGCGGCTGTTGCACAAACAGACAGACAGACAGCCTGTGGCAAAAGGAGATGGACGCGGAAACAGAGGGGGATGGCAACATGGATACGCTTTTTAGCGGTGATATTTGAATTTAGATGCCTCGTTCGCCATGAAATGAGTTGGAAAATATGCCTGCGGTTGCCCGACAGTCCATCTATATCCATACCCCCATCAATATCCTGTCGTATCCGAGAAGAGACTCAATGAACACAGGCAAATTTCCATAACTCAATAAAGCGACGCATTAACTGATAAGCAGCCGTTGTCAGAGGACTCACTGTACTCCGATGATGAATGATGAGATAGGAACATAACTCGGCATCCAATGAAGTCAATGGAATCAGCCATAATATGACAATTGGAGATTGGCAACGTCAGACAGAGAACAAAGCGATAAACACAACCTATCCCAGTTCTAGGGAGAATCTCATTGAATGAAGAACTGAAATGGAAACTGAAACTTAACCCAAGAGAAAAAGAGAGAAAGAAAGAAAGAAAGAGAGAGATTCCCACATGAGAATTTCCATGGAAGAAGAAAAGTTGATGGAATGAAAACGAGTTTTGTTTCATGTTCTTGAGACCTGGCCATAATTAATATGCGTGTTTCCATGGAGCAATCTGTCATTTCGGATAAGAAGTGGAAGCGAAAGTCACACCAACCCCTCGATTAGTCCCTGTAACCATAACGAGCCCTTAGACAGCCATGTGGCAAGTGGCAAGTGACATGTTGCATGTGGCAAATGAAACAAGGACAGATTCGGATGCAGAGAGCTTCCAATTACAGTTTGCTGTATCGCTGTATCGCTGTATCGCTGGACTCTGAATGTCAGTTGAGTTTCAGAAAGAGTTTAAAGCTGAAACCATTGACAAATTGAAATCAAAGACACCCTGTATTCTCCCCTCTCCTTTATCCTGATCTGCAATTGGAGTCCCGATGCAGCGATGGAAATGGGAAAGGGAATGGGAACCAATTGAGAGCTCTGGCATCATTTGTGTTGTTTGTGTCCTGTTGGACAAGGACTAAGCTGTGTAAATGACGGCTGCAGTTGGCCTGGTCAACAGAGATGGCTCACGCATTGACACGGCAGCTTACAGGACTCAAACGATATCGTAATTCCAATCAACACGAGTGGAGAAAGGGATGCAGAGGAAGATTGGGGAATTCTCGAGTTAACACAACAAGTTGAAGACTAAACATGAGAAGATTATTGCAGTCATCGACTGTAGGAGAATGCAACTTAAGAGAACCCAAGACAAAGGTTCCTCCTACTTCAACTCACTCTGCTTTCAACTTCAACTCCAACTTCGTGACGCGTCGCAAAGTTACCCAAAAATACTCACGTCTTATGGACGTGACCAAAATGTTTGTCCATAAATAAGCAAAAATATGAAAATGGGAAAATGAAGCCCACAAATAAAAGCAGAAACTCGTCCTAAAGTTTCCCAGTTTACCAGTCAGTTACTGAGTTCATATGTTTTCCGAGTTCAGAACTGAGTTTTGCACGAAACCTTTGAAAAATTCATCAATGACTCGTGAGTTG
Organism: Drosophila kuntzei; assembly: GCA_035042165.1. NCBI lineage: Eukaryota > Metazoa > Arthropoda > Insecta > Diptera > Drosophilidae > Drosophila > Drosophila kuntzei. The sequence goes on along the minus strand of JAWNLU010000634.1, from coordinate 2,401,764 downwards.
AGTTGAGTTGAAAGGCGTTAAGTTTCCTCCTCTTCCCTTCTCCCACGCATTTCTCTTAGCCACTAGACATTAACCCCAATTGGCTAAATGGCTCATTAGGTCAGTGGGGGAGTCTTCAACAGTGTCTGCCTTATCCACGTCCAAGTTACTCGTCTCTCGACTCTTTTCCCCATTCAACCATTCGCTCGTTGGGGCATTCACTCAATACAAATGAAATGAAAATGGAATGAAAATGAAAATGGAAGGAACGCAACCGAGTTGCACTGCTGCGTGGTCAGTTATAATTAGGAGCGCTTTTAGGGCTTTTATGAGCAAAGCGATTAGCGCCAAGAGCCAAGAGAAAAGAGTCAGAAGAAAGGCCAAGAGAAGTAAACAATTTCACGTTGACCCACTCCGAGGGAGGGAGGGGTTGTCTCCTTCAATCTACATCCTCCTCTGCCCAATTTCAATATTGTTAATTGACGACATGGTTCCAGCGAATTCGAGAAACCCAAGCGACCCATAAACATATCGGTTACAGCTTTATCCCAATTCAAAGCAGCTCTAAGTTATGTTCCCAATGTTTATTTATGCCGAGGGAGAGGGAGGATTAAAGGGGGAGTTGAAATGGGTGTGGTCTTGGGTCACGGTTTGTGGATATACATAAGTCAATGGAAACAGGTTTATAGGTCTTCCTCTGTGTCTGGATCTGATGTACAGTTGATTAATTGGCCATAAACCCGACGATTATTATCATAATTTTGAGAGACGGAAGATTCGACTTAAGGAAGTTCTTAGGTAAACACATTTGAGAAAAGTGCAATTCTGGACAAGGATGAAGAAGAAGAAGCAGAGGAACGTTTACCGTGATGATTGTAGGGTGCCAATTCCTCCTTCCTTATTTTCCGATGAACTGTTGATTTTCCCTTGAAGCTACACGAAACTCACAGAGCTACCCCATAATCAAGGGGATGTGGATACGGTTCAAGGACGGTAAGGGAATGGAAGGAATGGGGAAGGACGGGGCAGGACGGCACAGGATGGGAAAGGAGAAGGGAAACTCGCAGAGCTGTAATTGCTTAATTTGATTACGTGCCGCCGTAAAAAGCAGAACAGGAAATTTGCACACACACACTTAGACACACACACATACACACACACACACATACACACACACACACACATACACACGGTCTACACTCGGTAATGAAGTTGATTCGCCGTTTGGATGGATGGTTGAATGGATGGATGGATAGGTGGATGGATGCATAGATGGATAGGCAGTTAGCAGGCAGCTTGCACATGGGTTGCTCCAGAAGTTCCCCGTCCCCCGAGATACAGAACTCTCTCCCTACCTCCCCTCGCACAGTCTGGCAATTCCCGCGACTTTAAACTGTTTCCCAGATTCCCCAACAACTTAATTTATGTTTTGGCTGAAGCTGAAACCCTTTTTTCATTCCTTTTGGCCCCAATGTCGCCAACAACAGTGCGGACAACAACAACAACAACAAGGAGAGCTAAGTAACTGTAAATTCAGTGGCAACAATGGCGTCAAAGGCACGATGGAAAACCGTTAAGTTAAGTTCGCTTCGCTTCGTTTCGTTTCTCTCATGCGATAATTAGAAGCGACCTCCGCACGCTCAATTAGAAGCTTGTAAGCATTACTCCCAGTTGAGGGGGAGGAATTGGGACATGAATATACCTATAAGTCTAAACACTCTCTAACAGAAATGCAATAACAACAACAACCAGAAGAAGAGGCAGGCAAAATGGCCGCAGTGTTGAAGGCAAAACACGCGACGAACTGCAGTTAAAGGGAGGAGAAAGAGGAGGGAAGTGTGAGAGAGGGGAGGGAAGTGTGAGAGAGGGGAGGGAAGTGGGAGAGAGGGGAGGGATTAGGCCGGAACACAGGTACAGTGTGTAAAAAGAGTCAAGCAGCGACTCAAATGTCTTAATTAACTGTTAGTTGCACTCTCGGCCAAATCGACGGGAGCACGCGCAGTGGGAGGGAGGGAGATAGAACTAGAGCAGGAATTGGAGGTGGATATGGAGGGGAACGGGGAGTTACTGCCTCTGCTTGTCGCCATTGTTGCCACTAAATAATGTCAGGGAAGCCGACGTCATGCCTCAACTTATTTATGATTTGCAATTATTTTAGAGAGAGAAAGAGAAGAGTGAGAGAGAGAGAGGGAGGGAAGAGAGGAGGAGCTGAAGTTATCTGATTTCGGGATACACGAAGTGTGCATAAACGTGAACACGTCGTCATCATCAACACACACACAACACACAAGTGAATTTGGTTTGGTTTTTGTTTTTATTTTTTTGGTGGCGGCGCCAGACGAAAGTGTTGGCTAGATAAATGACAAGGGAGGAGAGGGGAGAGGAGTGGAGGGTAGAGACGGAGCCAAGGGGTTGCTGCAGGGACTGGGACAGAGACTGGGGTTACATGTCACTTGGCCATAAAAAAAGTTTATGTCTGACATGAGCCAAAAACAATTTGCATATATTTTCAACTGGATAACAACTTAATTTAGGATACATTCGAGCTGCGACTATGACTAGAAGTGGAAGAGATGAAGGGAGGTACACTCCCCTAGAGAAAGAAATAGAGTGCGTAATTAAACGAGAGGCTTTATAAATAGTTGTCAAATTTAACTGGTTACCCTGAAAATTACTGAAAATTGTTAATGAATCAAAGGAAAGTTGATCAATTATTTGACCGCTGACCTTTGGCATTAAAGTCATAGCTTAGTCTAACTGCCGAGAGAATTGCTACCTGAAATGCAATTTATTTGCTGTCGTCGGTCTGACTTTTGACTGACGCCATATTTTCCGCAACATTTGCAATAGCCGTAAGCTCATCCGACTTTCCTGCCACTCGAGAGAGACACACTGATAAAAAAAATGCTCTAAAATCAAGATTTTGGTCTCAGAACTAAGAATTTTGGTCTAAAAAATGCGTCGAGAACATAAAATTCTTAAATTTAGAAAACACATCTTGATTTTAAGAACATTTTAAATACGAATAAGTTCTTAAATGAAGACCAAACAGTCTTAAATTCTCAAACCAAAAATAAAAAAATAAGTGAGGCGTTTTAAACTTAAAATTTATTTTTTTTTTTGATATTTATAACTTTTTGAATTTATTTTTTTTATAAATATTCCGATTATATGTTTTTTTCCTTGGCTAGAGCGGGTTTCGATCCCTCGACTTGTTATTAAACTGAAGCGGCGACTCTAACCAGAGCACCACGGTGCCATTATTGTCTTTATATTAAATATGACATATTTATATTATCTTATCAATTTAAGATTTATAATTCAATATTAAGAACTGCGAAGTTTAAGATTAATATTCTTAGTTTTATTAATTTGGTCTTAAAATGTTCTTATTTTAAGAACAAAATATTTAAGATGAATATTCTTGATTTAAGAAGTTGGTCTTTTTTTTCAGTGCAGAGAGAGAGAGTGAAAGAGGGAGAGCAAGAGAGCAGCTGGCAGTGCAACGAGTCCTGACAGAGATGCATGTGGCAAGAAGGCAGACGACGGACTGTGCAGCCATTTCTCAAAGTGTCAGGACTTCCTACTTCACTCTGGAGTTGAAGATGAGATGAGTTGAGATGGCTACAGACTCTTGAGTTGATGTATTAGCATAATTAAACCCAAAATCCAAATGAAACTACGGTCAAAAGACTTCTCGACTGACAATTAGTGAAACCTTTAGGTTCCTTAGTTATTAGTTATGGCTAAAAAATTATAAATATGTCAAGTTAATTTATTACAGAGTAAACTCAACAACTTTCTCGTCTTTGATTTCATTTCTAGGCAATTTCTGTTGCTTTTGAAGTGCTTTTGATTAGGCGAGCTGATAAATAATATGATTACAGCCAATTTCAGTTATGAAAGGCAACACTCTAATCTAATAGCAACTGCACAATTGTAGAAATAAAGAAATAAAGCAAGAGAGAGAGCGAGAAAGGCAAAGGCAAAGGAGACCGAAAATTAAATCGGTTTCATTCATTTTGTGTGTAGGACACGAAAATGGATTTCACTTTCTAAGCCACTTTGTGGCGTGTGCTACCATAAAAAGCAGAGAAAAAAGCCATTTTCCGTGACCGGGCCCAGACATTAAGCCGTATAGTGGGACGTAGACACTAAAGGACGATCTGAACCTTTCGCTTTGTGGAACTTTAAATGCATTTTGCGTTTGCTTTCACCTTTGGCTTCATGGACAAACGCTTTTACTAGTGTCAAATGCTAGCTGGAAACTACTCTACTCTTTTTTTTATTATTATTTCGATATCATGTGCATGCATTTACCAACACTAATGCAGTGTACAACACTAACAACACTACGTGGCACGCTAATAAACTTGAAACTTTCGAAAAGGGCCCAAAAGCGAGTCCAAACTTTTCCATTGCATGTCGTTTGCTACACACAAAAAAAAAACCAACTTCTAAAATCAAAAAGATTCATCTTACATATTTTGTTCTTAAATTAAGACCAATTTAAGACCAAATCACTAATATAAAGAATATTAATCGAATCTAATCCCATTCTTCCCAAGGAAAAACATATCGGAAAATTTATAAAAAAAAAAAAACCGAAACCAGAAAAAAAATATATAAATAGATTGGGGTCAACAATTTATGCAAACTTGTGGTATATGGATTATTCAAAGATAAATGTAATGATTATTTTAGTTTAAAGTTATCCATAATATAAGGTTTATTTTATAGATGATGCTTGGTTGAGAATTTGAATAGAAAAGAGAGATGTACAAAAATTACTGGTGGTGTGTTATAGTAAATATATCGATATAATAATTTTTAAAACAAAAACATCGTAATCTGTGGCTTAATAAATATTAGTGATGCCAGATCTCCACAAATGTACATAAATAAAAATCAAAAATAGGTTTAAAGTTTAAAAAACACCTGCCTTTTTTTTCTAACTTTAAGAATTTTATGTTCTCGACGCCTTTTTTAGACCAATATACTTAGTTTTGAGAGCAAAGTCTTGTTTTTATAACCTTTTTTATCAGTGTAGCAGCTACATTCCCCACTTTTCCCCATTTTCCTACTCCTATTTTTGTCTACTTCTCCTGCTTCTACTTCAAGTTCCCTTCCCCACTTTTCCCCATTTTCCTATTCCTATATTTGACTACTTCTCCTGCTTCTACTTCAAGTTCCCTTCTCTTTTTGCTGCCTGCATGTATATGGGCGCCAAAATGGCGTACGTTGGGCGCCAAATGAATTTCATTTTCCAGACGCAACGCGCGCAATTTTATTCACTGTCAAACGGAATTTTCTCGCTGTTGCCAAGTTGCAAAACTTTTTCCTGGCACAAAAAAAAAAAAGGAACACATCTCACAGCATTGAAATTAATTTGCCAGCATTTTTTTGCAGTTCTGTTTGTTTTTTTGTTTTAGCCATCAAGTTGATGCTGCCTTTTAAGCTAATTTGCCGGGTCCATCTACAGTTTAAGTTGCACTTTTCTCTGCCAAAAATCGCACACACTGAGAGCATTTTAAATCCATGTTCAGTTTGGCTAAAAGTCAATGATAACTCGACTATAACTGAATGCCCACTCAAATTCACGTTAAACGTCACAGTTTGAAGCCGTTAACAAGCGTTGCCTGCTGCTGATTGCAAATTGGAATTGGGATTGAAATTGGGATTGGGATTGCCAGTCGACTGGTGCCTGTTAATGTTGCCCTGGCAACCCTGGCAACCAACCTGGCCAACAGACAGACTGTGAAACACTTTAGCAATTTGCAATTGGCATATCGAGAGCAGAAATCAGAGACAAGAGAGAACAGAGCCGAAAGTCAAGAAGCATTCATGCATGCGGACAATCCACGGCTCTACGCACTTCTATGCCAGGAACAGGACCAGGACCAGGATGCCGGATTCAAATTCAGATTCAGATTCAAGCACAAACACTGCATCCATCCAGTTGGCATGGATACACAACCTGGTCAGGATGATGAAGTGGCTGCTGTGCATCAAGAATGTATGGTGAAAAATCACGCATCGTTGATTCGCTTCGCTTATTCAGGAATACAATGTAATATTCAGGGTTCAATTGAAAATCTACATTTACAGAGCATTTTATTTAGGAGCTAAAAATCATACAGTGCATGGAAATTGTTTAATTTACTTTGTGTAATTAACTTTGAAAGATTTCTGCCTAAATCCCGTGAAATTTGCAAAACTACTCCTATTGGTGGAATATAGGACTCAGTAGTTATTATATCTTTCATCTGGGTTTTAATTGAAAATCTACATTTACAGAGGAGTTAAAAAAAAAAACAAATATTTCAAATATATTTTATTAAAATGAGCCATCTCAGAGAAATCTACCCCCCACAGGCGGAATACTACTTTATTAGAGTAAATTGTAATTTCGTGTAAGCTTCCATTTACTTTAATTAAAATTTGTAGTTCCTAACTTAAGTTATAATATGTAAATTACTTCGGGCAACTCTGATTTGCTTTGTCAATAAATAAATAAAAAAAAATATGAGAACTTACTAAACTTTAATAATGCGTTAATTCTCGTACTGTAATTACACCACAAGTTAAAAAACTTTCTTTGTGGCAGTTGAAAGCATTGTGAAACTCTGATAGAGGTCAAAGGGCATTTGCCACTTAATGAAAAACTTTCGGACCAAGTTTAAAGTCGAAAGTGAGCGGGCTTTAATACTGTTTTGAAAACAAGCAATGGAATTAATTTCACGGCTCAAAAAACACAAGTCGTAAACAATTAAAAAACAGAATGTTGAAAAGCCACACACATAACAAACACACACAAACACATATAACAAACACAACATGTCAGCAATAGTGGAAATTTTGAGAAGGGAGCAGGAATTTTTGGAGAAAGAACCACTGAAAATCAAGTGGAAATTGGGGAGTGAAGTGAAGATAAATGTTCAAAGTTTTTCTTATAGTTGGGGAGGTCAATAAATGTCAGTTCGTTGTCCCGGACCGAACAAAGATCGAACACAGACCACAATTGCAATACACACAACTTTGAAAAGTGATTCCCATCCCAAACCAACAACACTTGGCCTATGAAATCAAAAACAATTGTCAAAGTTTGCAACTCGTTTGATTGGGTCAATTGTGCTTACTTTGAGCTGGACAATTGCAATTAAAGTTGCAACTTTGCACTACCTGCTGTACCACCTGATGTACCACCCAAAACGACGGTCGGTCGGTCGGTCGGTCGGTGGTTGCCCACTTCAAAATGATTCAAAGTGCAACTTGGATACGAGTACTTTTAATTGTTGAACAAGTCTCGACAGCATTCGTTTGACTTATCAAAATGCAACCAATGTTTGTTCATGCGAATACGAACAACTTGCAACTTGCAGCTTGCCACATGCCACACGACTAAGTGAAACGTTTGTCAATAAACAGACGGAGAGGGAAAAGAAGAGAATTGAGGGAGGGAAGTACTTTGAGGTACTTTGATTACCCAGTGGGCTTTGTTGGCATGTGGTGAACTTCTAACGTAGACATAACATTCCTTGAAGGAGCGAATTCCCTGCTGTCGAGTAAGCTACAAATTCAAACGTTTCCCTGAATTCGCTGATCAAAACGCTGCTTGGAATTCTAGTTTCGTGGCGATTTAATTATAATTTGATCTCATATAAATTTGGATAATTTTGTTTGAACATTTCGATTATTTTGATTTTACTGAATTTTAATAACTTTGAATTGCCATAACTTTGTTAAAACTCAATAAATTTCCATGCGCAATGTGAATTTGAGCATGATTTTACCTCTTAATTTGTTCTGCATTTAAATTTTGTTAATTTTGATAATTCGAAATTTTCGAAAATTTTCGAAAAATTATAAGGGGTAAGTATGTAAATTTTTGAAATATTTCGAATTTTCAAATCGAACAAAATTTAAATGCAGATCGAACTTAGAGGTGAAATCGTGCTCAAATTTACATTGCACATGGAAATTGATTGACTTTTGACAAAGTTATGGCAATTCAAAGTTATCAAAGTTGCTCAGTAGCAGCGACGGCCAGAACCGAAATTAACCCTCATAAATGAATCGGTTACTAAACGGTTATTTCGGTTTAAGGAGTTTCGATTTATGGTTACGGTTTCAGTTACGGTTACAAATTTCAATCGGTTTTCAACGGTTAAAGGTTACGGTTTCGGTTAAGGTTTCAATCCCTGCTTGCAACATTCCCAAACTGAATTTCCCTACTATAGAAATACATATCTGAATAGTATGCAGCAAAACGCTATGATAATTTCAGTAAAACTTTAGAATTCGTAACGAAGTCTCCTGTTGGAAATTAGAGACTTTCTCTTAAATTACCGAATAATGTAAATGCGAATGAGACCTTCACATGAATTCCCAAGCAATCTTGTAAGTCGCAACAATTTTCCGACTGGGCATACTCAACGATGATTCAGTGACATTGTGAATGTAAATACATGTGCGAAAGCGACCACCTGAGAAATCAGCACGCCACAAAGGCGTCTTAAGTCTGTGGCTTTCAGGGAGTTCAAGGGGAAAGAGCAAGGGAGTGGTGATGATAATGGTAAGGGGCTAAAGGTGGGAGGTGAGTACTCTACCTCGTTACCAAATCGCTTTAGCGGCGCCGCAAAGTAACAATAAAAAAGTGTAGAATATTAAGTATAAATGTCCTGTTGTTATCCTGTTTCCCGTTGTCTGTTGTTATATTGATCTCAAATTGAATATGGAATTGCGTGGCACGTGGGGAAACCTGCAGCTGCCACATTACCACTTGCAACTGCTCAAGTGAGAACTAAATAGAAAAGACTTGAGTCGAGTGTGCCCGCTTGTAATAGACCCTTTACTCTATCTTTAAAAAAAACGGAAAGCTTTAAGGAAAAAATATAAGATAATGGTCTCCTATAATCACTTACTGTTTTTCTTATTTAAGGTATTTTGATGCATCTTTTTGTCAACAGTTTTTAATATTAATATTTGCCTAACGAAGTAGGCAATGTAGCTTAAAAACTGATCTTTTAATTCTTTTAAATTTTAAGATATGCCTGCAGGAATTTTGGTAGATCTAGCTCTTATAGTCTCTTAGATCTAGGCGTTCTTACACAGAAAAAAATAATTATAAGCATGTAAACAAATTATTGTAGAATCCCGCTGATCAATATATTTTCTAATAGTAAAATGAAAAGCCGTACAGGAATTAAATATTTCATAACGAATTTGAGAAAATCCGAGATTACCAAAACTGGTATTTATTTTATACCATTTCCCGAATATTTCTAATTTTTTTGTACGTTCTGAATTAATGTAATGAAATTTCATATATGGTGTTTTCTTCCACTGCCTGTTACATATTCCATATTGATTGTGCCTAACTAAAGTTGCCTTTCTTTATAAGGGAGGCTTCACGTTACCCTTGATGTCTTCATGTGATGCGATGTCCTTGCGGCCGTGCCACAGATTTTTATGACATTGCAGCGCATTAAATTTTACAGCTTATCAAAACAGTTGACACTTTCGCAGCCTCAGCTTCAGTTTCAGATTCAGTTTGAGTTTGAGTTTCTGTTTCAGCTTGTGGCGTGTGGCAACCACATTGACAGCGACATGAACAGGTTCAGGTTCAGGACAAGCGGCTCCCTTGACGCCATTTACATTTTGGTTAACTGTAAATTGGCTTTGTATTCTGCATGTGTGTGTGTGTGTGTTGGGGGTGTGTACACTGATAAAAAAAATGTTCTTAAATCAAGATTTTGGCCCAAAAATGCGTCGAGAACATAAAATTCTTAAAATTAGATAACACATCTTGATTTTAAGAACATTTTAAATAAGGATAAGTTCTTCTTTTTAGACGAAACTGTCTTAAATTCTCAAACCAAATAAAAATGAAAGGAAGGTGTGTATTTTAAGCTATAAACTTATTTTTTTTGTTATGGACAAAATATTTAAGATGAATGTTCTTGATTTTAGAAGTTGGTCTTTTTTTTCAGTGTATGTTGTGGGGTGTGTGTGCTGCAAAGTTTTTGAAGCTCATTGAGCGCGTTAATTGATTTTCGCGCCAAACAAAGGCAAAGTCTGAGGGGGGCCAAAGGACATGAGAGGCAGGACGAGAGGCGATCAGAAGCTGGACGTTTTGGCCCAGACAAGGCCAGAACAAAAGGACAAAGGGACGAAAGGACGACGGGACGACTAAAAAGGCCAATTGTTAACGGCAACGACAACGACAACGAACAACGAAACAACAACCACATTCCAACACAATAAAAGCGGCAAATGTGAAGGAAGCCCTAAAAAATATGCCAGCGAGGGGAGCTCGAATTGTTGTCTATACGTGTGTGTGCGGGGGGTGTCTTCTGTCTGTGTGTGTGTATGTGTTGGGGGGTGAAAAGTGAAGCAATTTACGAAATGACATTATTTGAACGCAAAACAAAATATAACAAAAAATTGAGAGAAAGAACAGAGGAAAATGTGAAAAAATTACGCCAACAACTAAAATAGACAGACCCCCCCCCCCCCCTCACTTCACTCCCTTCCCCCCTCGTTTCACCATTTTTATAGCTCTTGTTGTTGCATTTTTTGTATACATATTTTAAGCTACAACAACAGCAACAACAACGCTTGATAGTCTTCATGTGTTGCAAGTTTACATACATATTTTTACAAGAGGGCGCAACTATTTTTTTGCCACCTTGTTATACCCGTTACTTAAAAATTAAGTAAAAGGGTATATTGTATTCGTTCAAATGTATGTGATAGGGAGAAGCAGACATTTTTTAATTTCTTCAGTTATTATTTAGAATTTATTATGATATTATTTTAATTATATTAAAATTATTAATTTTTCATTTTAATTTTATATTTGTATTTTATATTCGTTGGAATGTATTTAACAGGGACCCGAAAACTTTTTCGTTTTTGAATGAAATTTTTTCAAAATATAATTTAATTTAAATTTAATTAATTGTTTTTAAGTATAAGTAATTATTTTTCTCAGAGACTAGAAGAGATAGAGCAACCAAATTTGACACAAAGACTTCTATAAACTCCACGCAGATCAAATTGAGTTGACACTTTTTGACAAGCCCCCGCACAACTCAAAATAGCCACCACTCCCACAGTTTTTAAGATATAACGTTTTCTTTGGTAATTAACGTTATCTATTATTGATATCTATCATCCTACTTAATCTGAACTATATTGGATAAATAGAACGGCTGCAATGACTGTTTTCAATTTAAAATTTATACAAAGGATATTCCTAAAGTCGGGGTCTCAACTATAACCTTTCCCGCTTGTTTTTGCTTCATCTTCTTCCACTCCTCTCTCTCTCTTCTTCATCTCTTTATTTTGTTTGGCTTCGTTGTCCCTTGAAAAACATTTTATAGACTCCTGGCCGAGACGCGAGAGAACAACAACGAGAACAAAGGGGAGAGGTCAGAGGGCGGAGGTCAATTGCAGGCGTTTCTCGGAATTTTTTCGTTTCCTCATGTTGCATATGTGTGAGGGCTGCAGTTAAGGGGCGGGGAGGGGTGGGACATGCATGAAATGATAATAAAAACGAAATAAATTTTATGCAGCGGAACGAAGGAAAAATGGGGTAAAAAGGGGAGAGAAGGGGGCAGAGTGACTAACCAAGTACATGCACATTTAAGGGATACAACGCATAAAATAAATGAAGTACACACACACACAAACACACACACACCCAGAGATAGAGTGAAACTGATGGATATTAACAGAAATTCCTCATAAAATAAATGACTCAGCTGTTAGTTGTAGTCGCATCCTGTCAAGGACTTTAACTCCCATTTATTGATTCATTTTAAATTTCGAAACATTTGCAACTGCAAACTGATGTGCCCCCCCTCGCCCTCGTCCCCCTCTCTATCTACATACAAATACATACGTGCATGATTTAACAAAATTGTTGCACAAAGCCTTTTAATTAAAAATCAGAATTCATGTGCAATATCTGTGTTGAATTTTGCTTTTGCCGTTCCAATATTTACTCTCATGCGATATGATTTTAAATTTTCTAGTCAGAGCTCGACGCTCCTTTGATATTTCAATGATGCAACCCTGACCCTGGCAGCTCTGTTATTTGCTCATGTCAAGCGTGCGTCGAGTGTGAAAACAAATTGAAATAAACACAATTCAACGGAACACTCTCTCTCTATCTCACCCTCAGTCTATCTATCTCACTTTCAGTCTATCTATCTCACTCTCAGTCTATCTATATATCTCATTTTTTTCGGAGCTGAGTGTATTTCAGAATTTCACAATTCAGTTATCAGAATACGCAGCCATCAGTCATTAGTATTCCCAATTGTTTAAATGTCATCAGTCAAATTATTCTTTTATTTTTACCGAAATATCACGAAATTACACACCTAATATCAATATTTCATGAATTCCGAAGTTAAACTTGTCGTAATTTGGAAAATATTATTATAATAGAATTGGGAAATTGGGATTCTTGAATTTCATCTAGCGGCTCTATTATTTATATCGCTTTGTACTTAAAAACTAGATATAATAGAGATGCGTCTTAAAAATTAGGATTATTTCGAGGAGAATATTTGAATATAGAGAACCATTTGTAAAATAAGTAAAAGTATTACAATTAATTCAACTTTTACAGAAGACATACTTCAAAATCTATCCTCAATTTTAATTTTTTTCTGTTTTTTTAATGAAAATAATTGATTATTATTTATTATATATGTGTTTATTTATTTTAATAAGATGTTAGTTTAGATCAAAGGTAAATAACCGAAAAATTAAATTAAATAGATATCAAATTCATTAATATCTCTTAGTAAAAAATCGGCTATAAAATTAACTTTTTCCTACTTCTAGGCATATTTTTTGAACATAACTCCAAGCTTACTGAAGCAAAAAGTTATTTAGACTAGTAGTAATGTCTTTAAACTTCAATAAAGTTCAAGCTACTTTTACTTTATAATTTTAATTTAATATTTAATATTAATAAAATTTTTAATATTATTTTTAGTTTAATTTTTATTTAAGTTTTTTTAACAATTAGCCGACTGCTTTGAGTCGTGTCTAAATAAATAAATAAATTTTGGTTCAATTTCTAAACAAATTCTTTTAAATGTATATGAATTTTTGTTATTTAGCTGAATTTCAATTGGGAACATCCCTGACAAATTTGCTGTGTAATGTGAAATTTTGCTTGTTAAACATATTGAACACAAAGTAAAATGGTTCAATTTATGCCAGAGAAAGAAGGGGACAGAGAGAGAAAGAAAGAGAGAGAGAGAGAGAGAGAGAGAGAGAGAGAGAGGGGGAGAGAAATTCGATTGCAATTGTTGGTAGAAAACCAATGCCAATGACAGACAGAATTATGCAAATGTATGAGTGTGTGTGTGTGTGTGTGTGTGTGTGTGTGTGTGTGTGTGTGTGTGTGTGAAAGCAACAATGCATAATGAATGCTTCTCGATGCGTGGGTGTTCGATGTGTTCATGTCATGTTGCATATAAACTCACAATCAACCACACACACACACACATAAACAAACACACACAGCATCCATTGTGTGCAATGTTGCGTGCATCTGAAACTGAACGAATGTGAATGCGAATGTGAATGAATGTTAGTGTGAGTGTATTGAATGTGAGTCTATTTTGAATCGTTGTTGTTTGTTTGCGTGCCATGTCGCACTGACCCTTTGATTTATCAAATGAAATTGTTAATTTGCAGCCAAAGCCAATTTAAGTTGCACATGTGGCAGAACCACAGCAACAACAGCAACAACAACACCAGCAACAACAACACCAGCAACAACAACACGAATAAACAATAATTGAGTACAACAACAACTACAGATGCAGTTAATGCAGTTTCAATTTCAATTTCAATTTGCTGCTTTCAAGCCGGCTTAAAACTTGGCTATTTCATTGCTGGCCACAAAACAAAATTTCAATTAAATTCTGCGTTTGCGACAATTAATCGATTTCGTTTTTAAACGTAATTTTAATTTATATTTAAATCAATTTGCCTTGCCAGATTTGTTATTGTTAATCCTTGTAAAATGCGGTTTAGTGAGTGTGTATGTGTGTGTGTAACTGTGTATTTAATATAGAGATCAATATCAGACACAAAAATGCATTTATCATAACCAGATTGATTGCGATTTTAATTGGCATTGATTGCAAAATAACAATTGCATTTAATAACACACTCAACACACAAATATATTAATATTTCTCTACTCAATCAAAATTCCTTGCATAATTCTCTCTCTCTAATACAGCTCCGGCATACTGGCTAAAACAATTACCAAAATTGCAACAAATTCTGTTGTTAAACCCACAATATTAGTTGCAAATAATTCTCAGTTATGTCACAAATGTGAGTTAAATGAAACCGAAGATGTTCTTATTAATTTAGAAATAAACAGATGAGGAAAATTACATTACATTCAATTTTATCAAAGTTATGTGAGTTTTAAGTTGGAAAAGTTTTTATTCCTTAAACAAAACAAATTATTAATTAAAAGTTCCAAATTCTGAAGAGGATTTAACAATTATACAAATTTAGATGCAAATGTAGATACCAAAATATAGTTTTTAAAAAATTTAATAGTTGAAAGTTGGAAAACTATTTATATATTTTTTAAAAATAATTAAGGGTTCCAGAATATTTCAATAAATTATTTTCTTTAATTTACATGACGAATAAATCTTGTTCTTAAATCATGTTCAGTTGAAATCGGTTCCGATTTTATAAAGTTCTTATTATTATTTATATTATTAAATATGGAAATTATAATTTTTATTTAACTTACATGTAGTATAAATTCAGATATCCGCTTTAACAAAGTTTATGAGTTGAAAGCTTAACGTCTGTCTGGAAATAAAAAAAGGAAATTAAAAAATAAACTTTTATAATTAGTTATCAAATCATGATTAGGAAGATTTACTCCTTTTGAATATATTGCATATATAAATAATATTTTAATCAACATAAACACTGTATTCAACGGATATTTGTTTTGGAAGCACTTTCATAGTTCTCGGCAGAAACAAAATGAAGTGTTGCATATGAAAATGGGTTTTCAGGAAGGCAATTCCATTATGCGAGCACACATCGTTATCAGAGCCTAGAGTCATATTAACTCAAATGCGAATCCGTGAATCTTTCCGGGGGACACTTTCGACGGTTCGTGTGACAAGCCACATTTCATTTCATTTCATTTTGGCCCGAAGAGTCTTTTGTTTGACGCGAAATTCAATTAACGCTCGTCGCACATGCAGCCCACAGCCAATTTACAGTTAACCAACATTTGAATGACTTTCGTGGCATGTGGAAAGTGGCAAGTGAAAAGTGGGAAGTGGGGGCAGCTCCTTGTTTGGGTTGCGGCATTTGAGTATAGTGTAGTTGGAGGGTCTCTTTGATAAGCCATAAAATGTAATGCGCCATCAGGGTCGTAAAATCTGCCGACGACAACAGCAACAACAACAACAACATCTCAATGAAGTTGACACATACAATGTAAAGTCATGAAAAGTAAAGGGAGGGAAAGAGGAAGACGCAAGAGGCATACACTGATAAAAAGCAGGTTCAAAAATCACGATTTTGATCACAACTAAGAATTTAGTCTAAAAAATGCGTCGAGAATATATAATACTTAAATTTTGAAAACACATCTTGATTTTAAGAACATTTCAAATAAGACCAAGTTCCTATTAATAACAGGGACTAAAACCGAAACGAATATCGGTTTCAGTTACAGTTTCGGTTATGCTCGAATTAAGGTTTTCGGTTATCGGTTATGCAAAATCTTGGAGTATCATTTTCGTAACGATTATCGGTTCTTTTTGTAAGTTTCAGTTTAAAAACACCGGTATGGTTTCGGCTCACAAAAAAAAATAAAAGCTATGGTTTCTTTTTAGCCTGGAAAATAATGTTATCTGGTTACTGGAATGTCCCAGTGTTATGTAGATTTTATTATAATTTGATCTCAAATAAATTTGGTTTGAAAATTTCGATTATTTTGATTTTGCTGATTTTAATAACTTCGAACTGCCATAACTTTGTCAAAAGTCAATCAACTTTAATGTGCAATGTAAATTTGAGCATGATTTTACCGCTAAATTCGTTTTGCATTTAAATTTGATTCGATTTGAAAGTTTTAAAAATTTCGAATTTTTTAGAAAAATACTAAGGGGTAAGTATGTAAATTTTCAAAAAATTTCGAATTTTCAAAATGAAATAAATTTGAGTGCAGAACGAATTAAGAGGTAAAATCATGCTCAAATTTACATTGCACATTAAAGTTGATTGACTTTTGACAAAGTTATGGCAGTTCAAAGTTATCAAAGTTGTTCAGTAGCTGCGACGTTCAGAACCGAAGTTAATCTTTATAAATGATAATCTTTGCTAAACGGTTTTTTCGGTTTAAGGAGTTTCGGTTTGTGGGTTACGGTACAGCGGAAAAATATTTTTTCGTTTACGGTTTCAGTTACGGTTACAAATTTCAATCGGTTTTCAAGGGTTAAAGGTTACGGTTTAGGTTTTAATCCCTGATTCATAAGATCAAAAATTCTTATATTTTCCAGATCCCAGTATTAATAATTTGGTCTTAAAACTGTCTTATTTTAAAAACCAATTATGTAAGATGAATTTTCTTGATTTCAAAAGTAGAAGTCGTTTTTTACTGTGCAAGTCATGAAAGGTAAAGGAAGGGGAAAAGAAAGACGGAAAAAAATATGCATGATGTACGACAGAGAGGAAGCGAGTTGGATAGACTATTGTTTCTTTTCTATTTGCTGTTGCTTTAAGAGAATACTTGAAATTCCATTGGTAAATGTCGGAAAAGGAAAACGGGAAATTCCCCTCACTGAAGTATGGTAGAGTCGTCAAGTGCTGATAGGTAGGAATTTCCACAGGTGTTGCTTGCAGCTGATTTAAATTATTCGCATGTTTGGCTTTTAGCTGTGGCCTCTGCATAAATTCCATCAGTTGGGAAATGGCTTTTCCAGCTACCACAGCCGACCGACCGACCAGTACGACCGAAAGCTGACCGAAAGCAATTGGCCGAGATAAGATGTAATGGCTTTTCATGGCACTGCCCTCATAGTTATCTACAGGAATTACGAGCTGGTCTGCTGTACAGTCTGCCAGAGTCTGACCAGCTTGCAAACAGCTTTAAGGTTGCCGGTAAAGTCAATGACACTTGGCCAAGTGCATAGCCAAAGCAGCCACCCACTCGACTTGGCCAATATCCATTGCCAGTTACAAGTTGCCAGTTTAATGGCCGCTGAATGATTTAGCAGAACTCTGCCGTCTCTGACTCTGCCGATTTAGCCAAGTAAGTGCTCTGTTTTGTTGCCAACTTTCCAATTCCAATACCAATACCAATTCCTTAACCAAAAGTACGAGCACGAATTTCGCCGGCTGTGAATTTCCCACGTGTATCAGGCCACGTTTGATTCATTTTGATTCATTTGAGCTGCGCTTTGCAGGCAATTTTGGATCAATACCACAACACATAATGGTGTGTACCCACCCTATCGAGGGGTGCTCAATTTGTAACCATTTTCGTGTTTTTTTTATTGTTGTGCAAGCGTGCAAACTCCCTTTCAGCTGAGTCAATTGCTCGACTCTACACGGCAAACCGGCTGATATCTCAGGTGCTCTGTTTCGCACATGTATTTACATTATCAATGCAGCAGAAACAGAAGCAGACAAACCATCCGACCACACAGGGTATGTTGGCCCAGGGGAAGTCTCCTTCCTGTTTGTGGTCTTCGAGTCTTCGCCTTCGCTTTGACTTTGCCTCAACAGTTTGTTCATCAAGTCCTCGCACACACACACACACATTTCTTGAATCTTTGATGAGTTGCAAGTCCTTCGGGGCAGCACTCGGAAACTTCACCCACAATTAAAAGTATCAAACTTGCACTTTGAAGTGCACTTTTCATGCAAAAACACTCACGCACATTCTCATTCATGCAACAATTGAATCGAAGACATTGAAAGTTGGCTCCTTAAGTGACAAAACCACAAATTTTAATTGCAACATTGCTCAAAGACACGACAATTGGCCAATCAAATATTTTGGGAAACTTTGTCGTGGTTAAGGCTGCAATTGATGCGAGTCAAGAAAGTAGAAGAGACTTGTCGACTTTAAGCCCACAGTGGATATTCTTCCTCTTCCTCTCCTTATCATATGTTATTTATTTAACCCTCTCAATATGGGAATTTCTTTGCGTTTTAATAAATATATTATTAAGTATGTATTTCTTATGAATATATTAATATTTTTTAATTCGAGCACTAAAATTTAAATTTTTTCAAAAATTTGATCACTAATAATTTCATCAAAAATTTTTCGATTTCCATGCGGAATGTCATTTTGCTCATGATTTGGGCCTCAAATTGATTCTGCATTTAAATTTTGATATTTCACTACTTTTTTCTTAATTTTAAATTATATACATACTAATCTTAAGTTCTTAAGTACTTAAGAGTTCTTTGCTCTACAGTTAACACACATATGAAATTGGAATAAAGGAACTCTATCTTCTCACTCACATTTTCCTCTTTTTTTCTGCTTTCTCTTGCCACACAATAAACTTTATTATGAATCCCATTCACACCTTTTCTTTTTGCAGCTTTTCATCAATGTTGTGGGAAAAATGTCTGGGGCTTTTCCCTCTTGCAATTGTTTGTCGATTTCCCCTCTATTTTTTTGTCTCTTTCAACAACAATTATTTTCAATTTGAGATCTGCGAGGCATGAAATTAATTTCGTTTGCTTTCTCAGTCCCTATCTCAATATGGGGGTGCAAACAAGCACATGTAGGATCTTTAATCCCTTGCCACATACAAAGAACTTGGCTAGAAAGTGGGAGAGGAAGAAAAGGAAAATGGGTAAAAGTGTTGGTGTGCAATGAAATCAATCTTTGTTGACATTTGTAGGCTGCTTTTAACCTTAACACTCGTTCACTTTCTCGTTGTTGTTCATAATTGAAGGGTCTATTGTTGAACCAATTGTCCTGGAGGAACAAAAGCAAACTTTGGCACAACAATTGAATTTTTTCCCTTAGCTTCAGCTTGGAATCCCTTTAACTTTCCACTTATCGCCGAAATGAATTGTAACGAATGCGAAAAAGCGAATATACTCGTATATTTGTATATATTATCCTAATTCATCTCATCTGGCTGGCATCTTTTTATTATGCGATTCATTTTCATCCACTTTATTTCAAGTTTATCTCAATTTGAGCCCCTGACGCTCTGCATCTTTTTCAGCACTCCATAAAATACGATTACTAATCGCTTTGTCTACTCTCTGTTGTTTGGCTTGGGTCTGGCTCGGTTCTGGCTCTTGGTCTAGTCTCGTTTTCTCTGGCTGCGGGCCCTTTTTTGCAATCTCTTAGTCATCCTATAGGACCACCCACTTGCCACAGAAGGACACGCCCACTGCACAAGAATTTGCCAGCTCATCATTTGTGCAACGCTGTGTAATTAAAGGCGCTCCAAAAAGCAGCTCGACCACAGCTGAAAGAGAGGCAGTCAACTCAGTTTAGCCCCAAGGCACACTTGCCAAAAGGACTTGAGTGAGTTGCTTAGTCCTGTATATCCTGGCCATGTCTATAACTCTCTATATGTATGTATGTGTGTGTGTGGTGCCTTTTCATGTTGATTATGCTAATTTCAAGTTGACTCTGAACACGAAAACGAACACGAAATCCTAGTGAACATGTTATGCCATGTTCACCAGTAAAAACTACACTGAACAAAATAATCATTCAAGACGGAAACTCTTATTTTTTTAAATTAAAAAATAATTGGGTTCGAATCTCCGTCCTATCAGTTTTATCCTAACTGTTTTCTTAAATTCTTTAGGAATGAAACACAATTCACTTTTACACAAATAAGCAAAATAAAAAAAAAATAAAAAAAAAAATTATGTGGTATTCGGCATATATTTGTTAATTTTAGAATTTATGCGGCAAAAATGACAATGATTGAGCATTAAAATAGGCAAATAATCCAAATAATTGACCCAATTAAATAAATTTATATAGATTAAATGGATTAGATAGGAAAAATTACTAATACGATAACTAATTAATAAGTATCTGAACTTGTAGCTTGGAATTTACGAATAAATTGATTAATTTATAATAAAAATAAAAAATACATATTAAAATTTATAAAATCAAGTATTTCCGAGATCATTAAACTTTTGACCGGACCGTTTTTCTGCCGGAATTTCGAATTTATTTTCTGTGTGTAGAGACGTAACTAGAGAAGTAACTGGAGAAGAAGCAGGAGGTTATGGAGGGGGGATAAAGAGTAACTGGAACTGAAGCCGGAGCAGCTGTAAAACTGTCAGCCACACAAATCCATCCAGAGGACGACGCTTCACAAAGGTTTGTCGATGTCGCCATCTTTTGCCTTAGCCTTTTTGCTTTGGCAACATCCGCTTCACTTCCGTCGCACTTCCACTTCCGCCACGGGGGCACACACACAATGCCACATACCATTTGCCACTTTAATGAAAAATGCTGCATAATTCCAATCTTCAGCAAACGCCTCACACTCCAGTCCCTTTCCCCGTTCCCTGTTGCCTGTTTTTCTTGGTGTTGTTGCCTTTCTGTGTAATTAAGGTCTTGGAGAAGTGTAAGCCATGTTAAGAGTGTGCGCTGGCCATTAACTCCACACTTCGATGGCTAAGCACAAAGTGCGACACTCGGCACAATGAATACTACAAAAATCCAATGGAGAATGCAGGATTAAGAGTGGCAACTGGAGGAGGAAGGTGATAAAAATGGAGATGGAAAGCGCCTGTGAATTGTGCACAGCTGACAGTTTTGAAAAATGAAAGCTCCGAGCTTCGCACGGTCTGTGTGGGCTCTGTGGGCGTTGTGGGCGTGGCAGCTGATGCCATAAAGCAGCGGAAGTCGCAACGCGCCGCAAATGTGCCGGAAAATATGGCGTCAGTCAAAAGTCAGCGCAGCGCGTTTAATGCGCGCGACAGCAAATAAATTGCATTTTGGGTGCAGCGGAAAGATCTTCCAATTCCCTTCCCCTCCTTCTCTCCCGCTCCTCCCTCTCTTCATCAAATTTTTTTGTAAAGGTAAAAGGCTAAGTAGAAAACAAAAAAATGCTGAAAAGCAATTTCAGTGCAAGTTAAAACCCCCCGCTGCGAATTCAAACGAAAGGTGCGAAAAATAAGAGATGGCAAAAAAAATAAAATGCAAGAAAAATGGAATTTTCCCGGGTGAAAAGCTAATAAAGCATCTGACAATGAGACGTATTCAATATTTAACAATATGAATGCCAGTTATTTCCTTTTACAAAAATATTCATAAAAAATATAATCAAAAATATTCATAAAGTGTAAAGAGGAGCGAACTCGACTGTGACAGACCCAGTACTTAATACGACCACTTGTTTCTTTCAACTAATTTAAAAAGCCTAATAGACCCTCTCTGCTACTTAAATACAGGGTCTAAAAATACAATTGAATTGTGATCAAGCGTAAAGGAAAATCATTGAACAATTTTTTATTAAATAACCCTTTCAACGAGTTTTTGTAAGTTCACTTTAATTGCTATGACAGCCAGACAAATAGCTCCCGATTTTCCTCCCTCTTCTCCTCCCTCGTCCTCCCTCCTCGCTACTTGTCCCTATACAATTGTCTCAGTTCAAATTAAGTTGTTATCCAGTTGAAAATATATGCAAATTGTTTTTGGCTCATGTCAGACATAAACTTTTTTTATGGCCAAGTGACATGTAACCCCAGTCTCTATCCCAGTCTCTGCAGCAACCCATTGGCTCCCTCTCTACCCCTTTCCCCTATTCTCCCTCCTCCCTTGTAATTTATCTAGCCAACACTTTCGTCTGGCGCCGCCACCAAAAAAATAAAAACAAAAACCAAACCGAATTCACTTGTGTGTTGTGTGTGTATTGATGATGACGACGTGTTCACGTTTATGCACACTTCGTGTATCCCGAAATCAGATAACTTCAGCTCCTACTCTCTTCCCTCTCTCTCACTCTTCTCTTTCACTCTCTACAATAATTGCAAATCATAAATAAGTTGAGGCATGACGTCGGCTTCCCCGACATTATTTAGTGGCAACAATGGCGACAAGCAGAGGCAGTAACTCCCCCTCCACTTCCCCTTCATTTTCACCTCCAATTCCTGCTCTAGTTCTATCTCCCTCCCTCCCATTGCGCGTGCTCCCGTCGATTTGGCCGAGAGTGCAACTAACAGTTAATTAAGACATTTGAGTCGCTGCTTGACTCTTTTTCCACACTGTGATTGTGTTCCGGCCTAATCCCTCCCCTCTCTCCCACTTCCCTTCCCTCCTCTTTTTCCTCCCTTTAACTGCAGTTCGTCGCGTGTTTTGCCTTCAACACTGCGGCCATTTTGCCTGCCTCTTCTTCTGGTTGTTGTTATTGCATTTCTGTTAGAGAGTGTTTAGACTTATAGGTATATTCATGTCCCAATTCCTCCCCCT
Source organism: Drosophila kuntzei (assembly GCA_035042165.1). NCBI lineage: Eukaryota > Metazoa > Arthropoda > Insecta > Diptera > Drosophilidae > Drosophila > Drosophila kuntzei. Next base: position 2,379,278 of record JAWNLU010000634.1, on the reverse strand, counting down.
CAACTGGGAGTAATGCTTACAAGCTTCTAAGGTGAGCGTGCGGAGGTCGCTTCTAATTATCGCATAAGAGAAACGAACCGAACCGAACTTAACTTAACGGTTTTCCATTTCGTGCCTTTGACGCCATTGTTGCCACTGAATTTACAGTTACTTAGCTCTCCTTGTTGTTGTTGTTGTTGTCCGCACTGTTGTTGGAGACATTGGGGCCAAAAGGAATGAAAAAAGGGTTTCAGCTTCAGCCAAAACATAAATTAAGTTGTTGGGGAATCTGGGAAACAGTTTAAAGTCGCGGGAGTTGCCAGACTGTGCGAGGGGTGGGTGAAGGGGAGGAGCTCTTCATTTGCACCTCGGGGGAAGGCCAACTTCTCGAACAACCCATGTGCAAGCTGCCTGCTAACTGCCTATCCATCTATGCATCCATCCACCTATCCATCCATCCATTCAACCATCCATCCAAACGGCGAATCAACTTCATTACCGAGTGTAGACCGTATGTATGTGTGTGTGTGTGTAAGTGTGTGTGTATGTGTGTGTATAAGTGTGTGTGCAAATTTCCTGTTCTGCTTTTTACGGCGGCACGTAATCAAATTAAGCAATTACAGCTCTGCGAGTTGCTCTGCTCCTGTCCCGTCCTGCCCCGTCCTGTCCCGTCCTGCCCCGTCCTTCCCCATTCCTTCCATACCCTTACCGTTCTGGAACCGCATCCACATCCCCTTGATTATGGGGTAGCTCTGTGAGTTTCGTGTAGCTTCAAGGGAAAATCAACAGTTCATCGGAAAATAAGGAAGGAGGAATTGGCACCCTACAATCATCACGGTAAACGTTCTTCTTCCTTGTCCAGAATTGCACTTTTCTCAAATGTGTTTACTTAAGAACTTCCTTAAGTTGAATCTTCCCTCTCTCAAAATTATGATAATAATCGTCGGGTTTATGGCCAATTAATCAACTGTACATCAGATCCAGACACAGAGGAAGACCTATAAACCTGTTTCCATTGACCTATGTGTATTCACAACCCGTGACCCAAGACCGCACCCATTTTGGCTCCCCCTTCAACCCTCCTTTCCACTCGGCATAAATAAACATTGGGAACATAACTTAGAGCTGCTTTGAATTGGGATAAAGCTGTAACCGATATGTTTATGGGTCGCTTGGGTTCCTCGAATTCGCTGGAACCATGTCGTCAATTAACAATATTGAAATTGGGCAGAGGAGAATTGGAGAATTGAAGAGACAACTCCTTCTATCCTTAAGCCTAAAGCCATCCCTCCCTCGGAGTGGGTCAATGTGAAAGTGTTTACTTCTCTTGGCCTTTCTTCTGACTCTTTTCTCTTGGCTCTTGGCGCTAATCGCTTAGCTCATAAAAGCCCTAAAAGCGCTCCTAATTATAACTGACCACGCAGCAGTGCAACTCGGTTGCGTTCCTTCCATTTTCATTTCCATTACATTTTCATTTCATTTTCATTTGTATTGAGTGAAAGCCCAAACGAGCGAATGGTTGAATGGGGAAAAGAGTCGAGAGACGAGTAACTTGGACGTGGATAAGGCAGACACTGTTGAAGACTCCCCCACTGACCTAATGAGCCATTTAGCCAATTGGGGTTAATGTCTAGTGGCTAAGAGAAATGCGTGGGAGAAGGGAAGAGGAGGAAACTTAACGCCTTTCAACTCAACTCACGACTCATTGATGAATTTTTCAAAGGTTTCGTGCAAAACTCAGTTCTCAACTCGGAAAACATATGAACTCAGTAACTGACTGGTAAACTGGGAAACTTTAGGACGAGTTTCTGCTTTTATTTGTGGGCTTCATTTTCCCATTTTCATATTTTTGCTTATTTATGGACAAACATTTTGGTCACGTCCATAAGACGTGAGTATTTTTGGGTAACTTTGCGACGCGTCACGAAGTTGGAGTTGAATGTAGCGTGAGTTGAAGTAGGAGGAACCTTTGTCTTGGGTTCTCTTAAGTTGCATTCTCCTACAGTCGATGACTGCAATAATCTTCTCATGTTTAGTCTTCAACTTGTTGTGTTAACTCGAGAATTCCCCAATCTTCCTCTGCATCCCTTTCTCCACTCGTGTTGATTGGAATTACGATATCGTTTGAGTCCTGTAAGCTGCCGTGTCAATGCGTGAGCCATCTCTGTTGACCAGGCCAACTGCAGCCGTCATTTACACAGCTTAGTCCTTGTTCAACAGGACACAAACAACACAAATGATGCCAGAACTCTCAATTGGTTCCCATTCCCTTTCCCATTTCCATCGCTGCATCGGGACTCCAATTGCAGATCAGGATAAAGGAGAGGGGAGAATACAGGGTGTCTTTGATTTCAATTTGTCAATGGTTTCAGCTTTAAACTCTTTCTGAAACTCAACTGACAGCGATACAGCAAACTGTAATTGGAAGCTCTCTGCATCCGAATCTGTCCTTGTTTCATTTGCCACATGCAACATGTCACTTGCCACTTGTTACATGGCTGTCTAAGGGCTCGTTATGGTTACAGGGACTAATCGAGGGGTTGGTGTGACTTTCGCTTCCACTTCTTATCCGAAATGACAGATTGCTCCATGGAAACACGCATATTAATTATGGCCAGGTCTCAAGAACATGAAACAAAACTCGTTATCATTCCATCAACTTTTCTTCTTCCATGGAAATTCTCATGTGGGAATCTCTCTCTTTCTTTCTTTCTTTCTCTCTTTTTCTCTTGGGTTAAGTTTCAGTTTCCATTTCAGTTCTTCATTCAATGAGATTCTCCCTAGAACTAGGATAGGTTGTGTTTATCGCTTTGTTCTCTGTCTGACGTTGCCAATCTCCCATTGTCATATTATGGCTGATTCCATTGACTCCATTGGATGCCGAGTTATGTTCCTATCTCATCATTCATCATCAGAGTACAGTGAGTCCTCTGACAACGGCTGCTTATCAGTTAATGCGTCGCTTTATTGAGTTATGGAAATTTGCCTGTGTTCATTGAGTCTCTTCTCGGATACGACAGGATATTGATGGGGATGGGATGTGGATATAGATGGACTGTCGGGCAACCGCAGGCATATTTTCCAACTCATTTCAAGGCGAACGAGAACGAGGCATCTAAATTCAAATATCACCGCTAAAAAGCGTATCCATGTTGCCATCCCCCTCTGTTTCCGCGTCCATCTCCTTTTGCCACAGGCTGTCTGTCTGTCTGTTTGTGCAACAGCCGCATTCTCTCTATTATCAACAACATCGTCATAGTCATCATGGCTTTCATCGTCATCCCCAATCCCCAATCCTCCCCTTAGACACTTTTTACGATCGAATGCTAATAAAGTCGTCTGGCGCCAAGTTGCATAATTCAATTACATCCGATGTAGACTCATAAAACTAAATCAAAGGAAAACAAAGCGACACGCTTCATTTACTTTACTACAGCTTCCATAGTCCGACATCCCCTCAGTTACATCCCAAATCCTATCCCCATTTCCAGAATAGTGTCTGGTCCTATAGCTTTTTCAATCATATGAATTTGGCACTATTTTCAGTCTCTTCCCAGACAAATAAGAACATGGAGTCATAAAAGCATCGAGCAAAGAAGTTCTCCTTATTTCCTTGTCCCTCTCTTTCTCTCCCCCTCTCTCCTGTATCGGATAGGGGCAGATCCTTCATATTGCCAGGCTGTTTATCCTTTTGGCCCTCTGCCCACATCCCCATCTCGAAGTCTCGTCCGACATTTGATGGCTACTGCTGTTGGCAAGCAAAGTTTCCCGTCGCTTCCGACCACTTCCCCTCCCCTCTCTTTTCACTCTCCCGGATGCCTCAAAGCATCAAACAATTTACTCGCCTGACTTTCGTGGCTCGTTGCGTGTCTAAAGTTGGTTTTGGCCAAAAGGAATACTCGTAATATCGTAAAAAGTGATTGTCCTGAATGATTGCTTTCCATTTCTCTCAGTGTAGCTCTCTCTCTCTCTCTCTCTCTGCCTGTTTATGGCCAACTACTGAGCCAACTTGGCCTTGGCCTCCGGCGTCTGTCTAACTTGTTGGCGGATTTTGAATTAGTGCCAAGCATCAAGTGTTGGCCCATTATTATCTTTAGGACTTCATAACTTCAGTCATAAAAATCTTGATTGTTCCGAGTCCAGTTGGATCCAAGAAGGGAATCCTTTCAGAGATTGTTGGGATGGGAGACACTAAAAGCAAATTGTGACGCATAAAATGAAGTGCAGTTGGCTATTTGGTTTGGGCCAATTTGCAGGCTATTGCCCCATGTGCTGCCAATGCTGTAATTCTCCATTTAGCGATGTAATTAACCACTTGGCAATACGTGAGGCAATGGAAGTCTGGCAACTGGCCAAGACTTGAAGAGGAATCCCTCATGAAGAAGAAGAAGAAGAAGAAACCAAATCACAAATATCAAAATTAAAGGCATTTCAACTGCAATTCCTCCCACATTCCCCTCAGTTTTCTTCCTCTGTGAATTTCCTGCTTCTTTCATGACATCGGAAAAGGGCTGACAATGAAATTGCAGAGTGAAAGCGTTGCAGCAATGAAGGAAATGCCCCAAAATGTGGCAGCAAATCGTTCAACAGAGAAGAGGAAGGTGGAATGGGAGATAGGATGGGAGGGAAGTGTCCGACTTGGAGTTGCTTTTGTTGCGGACTGCGGCAAAGAAAAAGAATTGCAGCTTGCAACAGAATCCAATGGACACTCCTCGGACACATCAGATACATCTTTTATATTGTTGCACATTTCACACAATATTATATTTGATTTGAGAATCTGCAACGATTTGTAAAGAGGCCACGACTTGACAGCCATTCAAGGATAACTAAAGCCTCTGATAACTCGGCAACTTGCAACGGGAACTTGCAACTGGAACTGGCAACTCGTAACTATGTCTACTCGGTCAAGTGTGAATAATTCAGCACTCATCTAGAGGCAATAGAATGTCTACGCAGACTCCTCAAATCTTTACCATTGGCGCCACAGGACACCAACAACTACAGCTGCAACTTCAACTGCTGAAACTCCTGACAGGATGATTTTCACGCGGCAATTTGTTGGGCGCCAGAAATTTTTGATAGTTTTGCGGGAAGGGAAGGAAAGGGAAGGAAGGGAAGTTGTTGTGTCCGCCTGCGGGTCACGTGCCCCTTTTGTTTACATTGCACATTAAGAGGATTCCGTTTCGTTTTATTGCTATTTGATTCTATTTTCTGTTTGTTGCTTGCCACACACACACAGAGTTGTATCTATAGAAGGGGCAGCCACAGATCGAGTCTCACATATTTGTTTTTATACTCGCTCGCATTATTATCCTCTTTGGGTATTTGTCGGGTTACTTTCCTCCCCTTCCGAGGGGGTTGGCGTGAACTTTGCCACTTTGCTGCAGCTTTTTCTCCAGTCTAGCTCTTGCAACTGTTAAGCGTCTGTCATTTGTTGTTGTTTCTCGTCGTTCCTGCTTATTGTTATCCTCCATTTCCTAGCTTACCACTCACAATTTGTTGCACTTGGGGGTGTCTCACTTAACCTTTCATTTCCCTTTTTTCATCGACTGGTTTTTCTTCGCTGAAATGTGGGCAAGTCTCTCTTGACGGTTGTTGCTGCCCCTTGATAAGTGCATGTCAGTCCATTTAGTTTTTCCACTTTTTTAGTCAGTTATCAGCACTCTAAATTTTATAGCAGGCAATTTGTTTGCTTGCCACACGTGCCACACGCGGTTGCAACTATGAATGCTGCAACAATTCACATCTTTAACTGCTTTCATTCATCATCATTCATTGCCTCAAATGGTTTGTTGATTTATTTGCTGCTTTTCAAGAGTTTTAACATCAATTTCAGTTGTTGGCAAAACTCGTGACATTTTTAATTAAACCAAGTTTTAGCCAAAATCAAATCAATGGCAATTGATACGATGACATTCTATGTGATGGACGTTTGATGGACGTGTCCTCACTTTGGTAATTGCACTGACAAGTTGTCCAATTTGTCTGACTGCATGTTTTTGGCCTAATCAAATTTGCATCACAGCATTTGAGATTGGAATTAGTTATGCGAATTTGAATATACGTAAAAGTGACAAAAGTGACACCAGATTGGATTAGACCATGGATTTCATTTGCATGGACACGGACGGATTAGAAACTAGTAGAAAAAGGCTACAGTTGAGCGTACTTGACAGTGAGATACCCTGTAATGCTTATGTTAACAAAATAAAATTTAAAAAACTAAATATAGAAACATTTATAGTAAAAAAAAACAATGAAATTATTGCTTCTGGATATTTATATTACTAGTCAAATTTTTTTTAAATATAAAAGGTCGCTATTATTGAGGAAACATAACCTTTTTTAAATGGAAATGTTTGGAATTCTTTTGAAACTTGTAATTCAAAATTCGATGATTTCTAAGCGAATCTCGAATATAAGAACCCCCAAATAAATTGTATAATTAAAAATTTTAAAAATGCCCACCTATCTTCAAAAAATTTTGCTTTATATCTGCCGAATTAAAAAAATTCAAAGACCCCTTCTGCTTGTTAAATACAGGGTCTTAAAAGGAGGCGCAACAGTTGCAACATGGAATGCGGTCTAGAACTTTACTGCGCATGTGACCACAGTGAAGATTCGTGATATGGGATTCGGTATTCAGGATTCGTTTTATCCATCGCTTTCGTATTTGTTATGTAAACAAAACGGCAGACGATGATGATGATGATGACGATGATGTTGATAATGATGTTGATGGGCTTTGCGGTGTGTCTGCGACACTTTGCAATGTCCAAGATTTCAGCCTAACAATCGATAAATCTTTGGACACCTTAAAGCGCCTTAAAGTCGCCTTGGCCTATTATCATTTTTAGTCCTGTCCTATCCTGTTGGGCTTGTCAAACATGACAACCCATTTCCAACACCTTTTGCAAGTTATTTAATTTATTTAGCCAGTCTTCCGAATGTTATCCCCAATGTCAGCCAGATATGCTTGTAAATGCTCACAAGGTGGGGTTCAACATGGGAGAGAATCCCGTTTTCCTTCTATCTATTGTCCTTCAACTACTGACAACAAGGAAAGCAAAAACAGCATTTGAGCTGATTGCGTTTTGATAAGTATGCTTCTTATATGTGTTTGTGAGATGTGTGTGAGAGTGTGTGTGTGTTTTACTAAAACGTTTACTCAACTCATCCTAAAAGCCACAAGCAGACTGTTGTCGACCCACTTCACACATGTAAACAATTATTTAATATCCTGCAAACCAATTTAAAAAGTATATTGACTTTATGCTCCTGCAAAATTTATGGCACATTTTCTACCAAATAACTTGCATATATTTGAATTTCAATTATAAAATAGTAGAGAGTACGGGTTTAAAAAAAAACACCTAGGTTAAAAAGAAAATCCTAGATTAACTTCAATTGAATAATTTTATTAAAATCATTTTAACTCTTATTTTTGATTTTATTACTTGAATATTTATTATTTTAATAAAAAATTTATAGCTTTTTGTAAAATAATAATTGAAATTGTGTTATTTTAAAAATATGGAAATTTAATTCGAATTAAAAAAGTTAAATTTCTTTTATTATTTGAATTTTTTTATTAAAAATCGAAAATAAAAGTTATGATTACTTTTTGTATAATAAAAATGGAAATTGTGTTATTTAAAGAAATATACATTTAATAGACCAGAATTAAATTCATAATTAAAATTTAAAAGTAATTATTTTTTCTAATTTTTGTTATAAAATCCAAATAAAATACAAATTTTAAATTCATTTTTTTTTTAATTGCAGGGTATCTCATAGTCGCAGCAATAGAGGGTATATGTGGGTGTTAGTTTGTAAACTGTTGCCCAATAACCGCAGCATTGCGTGACCAACCTTCGTATGGTTGTTTGTGTGTGTTTGTGGTTTAGGGTTTGCTTTTGTGGGCTGTGGGTTGTGGACTGTGGGATGTAAGTACGAGTACCATATGTGTGTGTGTGCTTTTTAAATGAAATCAAAAAGAACTTTGACACTAATTGAAATATGCAAGAGATTAGACCGGGTTCTTAAGTAATACCAAATAACTGACGGTCCGGCATTACCACACCCCTATTTCCTCCTTCCACCTCCTTTCCCTAGTGTCCTGAATAAACGAAGCGGTCGGTAAATGAAATTATGCAAATTTCTCGTTGCGCTTGGACACTTTTCAATGGGAGGACAAAGGGAGGTCTTAACCCTCCCCTTCCTCCACTTTCCCTCCCTAAGTTTGATTGAATAGCCACTAAGTGCTTTAGCTTCGATGCGGTTCATAAACAGCAACAACAATAGCAATAACAACAAAAGTGCAACAGAAATGTCCATAAACTTGTATGCTGCTCTACATACCCTGTAAAATAGGGATACAGATAAATAGGGTCACTTCAAGTATTAGAACTGTAGGTAACGCAAAGAAAAAGTCAACTGAGAGCTTACAAATAGTTAGGTAAATTGTTGAACAATATCGGATTATTATAATATTCATTTTATATTTTATGTACAAATTTATAGTCTTTTTTTTTTTAAATTTTAGGTTTAATATTGGCATCAAATAACGTATACTAATTTTTTAAAGAAATTTATGTTTTAATTCTTCCTGTATATATTTCTTTCGTCACTAGCGTGAACTTTATGAGTAAAACATTTTATATTTTATATTGAAATCTATAGAACCTTTTTTTACAAATGTTACATTTAACATTGTCGTTTATATATTTCTTTCATCACTATCGTAGACTACCGTCCACAGTGATTTACAAATAATTTCATTATAATTATCATCTTATACCATGATCATAATTTTTTAAGCTTTTTCCAACCAAATTAAATTTTTTTTAAATTGTAAAATTAAAAACGATACTTTTTGCCATTGTCAAGGGTATTGCAACTTCGATAACCTACAGATTAATTTGGTTGCTTGTGTTCTTAGTGCTTTAGTAGGCATAGACCATAGATTAGGCACGAACTGAGCTTGGAAATAATTCAATTTGAGTTTCAAGTCGGTCAAGTCGGTCAAGTGAACGTGAAAAGGACATGAGCCTTAGTAGGCCAAGTGAGGCAACATAATTCGCAAATTCAAACGAACCAGAGAGAGAGAGTTCGTTGACTTGGTCTAGAATCGTAGGAGTACTCCAAGTCGTATCTAGGCTATCATCGGGCAGACAGTCAGCTTTGCTTGGCATTAAATTCAAGTCTAATAACCAAAATGATGGCCATAAATCAATGATTATTGCCCATTGTGTGGGATGGAAGATGGGCTCAAGTTGTTTGCCGCTTTAAAGTGGGAAATCCGAGATATTTTTATGGGCATTTGCCAGATAAAGAGACTGTCCAGACCTATCTGTTTTCTCTCACTCTCTCTCTCTCTGTCTGTATGTCTGTCTGGCTGTCGTTTTGTCACTTTGTCGCTTTATGCACAATAAATTCAGCCACATAATATGGAAATTCCCCTGTTAAGGGCCTCGGTGCTCGGCACAGTGTTGAGTTATAAAATGTAATTGAGGTTGTATTTCATGCCAAATGGTGGCTCACTTGGGATTCGGTTGCCATTGGCAGGTGGCTTTTGAGAGGCTCCCTGAATATTATGAACGATGATAACCATATTTATGCATTCGATATCACGCCAGTCAGAATATTCCTTTTGGTAAATCACTCTCATTTAAATGTATATTCAGAAATTGAGAAAGGACTTACCACAATAAAAGGAATATCGATTCGCATTTAAGAAATTCTAGGAGATTACTAATGAAAAAATATTCATAAGTATATTTTTAAACAAGACTTGAAATGAAAACTCGTAAATCTTTTAAGAAAAACATAAATTATACCTTTTTTGAAATAACCTACCAGAAACTCTGTTAAAATAAGTTTAATAATATTTTTTAAATTTATAAATCCCTAATTAATTTTCAATGACTCAATTTTCACATTCAATATTACTACAGATATTTCAATAAATTAATAAAAATGCTCAGGATTAGCGAACTTAAAGCTCAGCATAGCTTTACAATTTAGTTTTTAACGACTTACACAGATTAATTTGAAATATTATTTTGTTAATAGCATTTCAAGTGATTGTATTAAATATTTATTCATATTTGTTTCAATTTTCATTTCAACTCAAATAGTGAAATATTGATGCACTTTAATCCTGTCATAATTATTAATTTGCCATAAATTGAAAGGCGTAAATTATATTTTATCTGTTGCTGGCACTCGTACTTTTTTGTATACCCTATATATCATCTTTTATCGAATTCCCTTCGAGTTTACTCATATAGAGGGATACATACCAACAATGACAGCTTAGTTGGCATTGTCTACTACGAATTGGGATTATTCCAACTTAAACAATGAGAATTTCCCCTGTATTCTTCCCCTAATAATACTAGACTAGAGGCCGTACCTAATGTAAATTAATTGCCCATACAAATTAGCCAACAAAACAAAAATGTTTCGATTTAAGCCCACAGAAAATTGTTGGCGTAAATAGCCTGACCAGCAAATGAAATTCGGCTTATAGCGACTTGAAGATACCCTGTATTTGTTTAAATTAGTTATTTTTAAAATGAACCATTAACACGTTTTTAACAAGACAGGAAATAAGAGTTATATGCACTGTATTCGACTTTTAGATAACCTGTAAAAACAGTATTATTAAATTTCTATAGAATTTACAATCAGTTCAAATAGGATAATAGGTAGGATATTTAGAACCATTAAAATATTCAAATAATATACTTAAAAACAATATCGAACTTAAGATACCCTGTATTACAGCACTGTATAAAACCTTTAGAAACTAATCAACTGTGAGTTTAAGGAGTAAACAAATCGTGTGTTTCCTACACACTTAGAGTCGGATATACCATATTAAAGCGTGGTATGGAACCACCGCAACAATATGACCGTGTGGCAGGTAAACAAAGGGCGACATGTCGCTCGTTATTTTTAATCAGCTATCAAAATTTATCGCTTTAAATTTGTCTGGCCATTCCCTAAAAACCAGGACCAGGGATTCTGGTTCACAGGACGCTCCTAAAAACAGTTGGTTTCTATCTGTTTTTAACACGTATTTTGTATAAAAATTTAAATTTTATATTCAACATTTACGCGAGTTTAATGAAGTTGCAGTTGCCTCCTGTTTATTGCTGAAAATGCGTGCAACACATTAAACTTAATGGGGAAAAAGAAAATACAACAAAACGATAAAGAGCCAGAGGATATGGATATCAAGATAAAGAGGGAGAGAGAAAGATAGAGAGAAAGATAGAGAGAGAGAGAGAGAAAAAGAGACCACAACAATGGCAGTTCATAAAGCTACTTGGAATGCTGAAACGTTCAAGTGAAATTCGATATTCTGTGCGAAAAATGGAGCCAAAACTATTTACCAAATGAACAAATAGCCGACGGTGGTTGCTCTTTCCCTTCCCCTTCCCTTCCCTATACCCTCTCTGCCATCTACTCTACTCTTAAGCTAAGTTTAGTTCAAATTATATTTTGTTTCAAGTTCTACAAATAGATTGGCAGCATTTTAATAACAAAGAAAATGCCTAGCAGCAGATTTAAGCTTGTCACTTGCAATTGAAGTCAACGACTTTAAGATACCCTAGGCTAGATTGTTAAAAGTCTCATGTTCGTTCACTGGACACCCAAAGGAAAAGCGAACAATTTGTTGGAAACGCAATCTAATCCCCCAGCGGCAATGAGAACGTGGTTTGCCTCGCAATTAAAATCACCATGGAACCAGGTGTCGAGTGAGGGAAAAGAAATTAAACTCAAGGAGAGTTGGGGAAATGGGAAAGAGGGGAAGAGTAAAAACATTAGCTTAACTTAACTCGCCGACTCAAGATTCAATTAGAAACGAAAGCCATTTTATAATTGAAATGAGTCTGCCACGCCCTCAAGCGTAGTTGATTCTAAGCATCAATAAATATTCTAAGGAACAAGTAATTTAAAGAAAGACAAAGTCTATGATGATGGTAATGAGCAGAAAGTGAGAGACAAAAAGAAAGGGAGAGAGAAAAAAAGATATTTAACAGTGTTGCCAACTTGTAAAACGGAAGAAAAAACTGTTTTTGGTGAAGAGAAGCTCAAAAATCGAACATATTTCTAACAGGAAAAATCTGAAAAAAAGTAAATAAATTTTCAATAATATGCCATATATTTTTCAACAAATTTCGCATAATATTCAAAACTTTATTGAAGTTCTGTCTTGAAAAAATCGAGGATATTTTTAACAGAAAACATCGGAAAAAATGAAAAAATGTTCAATAATATGCAAGCTAGATTTGAAAATAAAATGGAACAACAAGAGGAAAAATAGTATGCTAAAAAAAGGCTTAGCTTAAATGGAACCAAAAACCAAAATATTTTTGTAGTTCTATTGTTTTTCCTTAATCTCCTCAAACTGTAAGAAACCTAGATCTAGCTACAAATAAGCTAAACTTACAAACTATCCCGCAAGTGGACTTTAAAAAAGCTAGATTTGGCGTGAAAAAGCTATTCTGGCAACACTCACACGAATTATCATTAGACGCTGAATCATGTAATTGAAAAGTTTGTGACACAACTGACAGAACTCACATCATCATCATCATCTGTAACATCAACATCATCTTCTAGCCGCGTAGTAAACCCAATGCTAAATTTGTCACCAGGGTGCAAAGGGGGCGAAGGGGGCGTGACAGCTGGCACTGTGTGTAGGGACTGACTGATGATGCGTGTGACTAAGCAGAAAATTTCCAGCAATGTGTCTCCGATTCAACGAGTTTCTCCTCCGTCTGCCGACAGTCACAACAGACAGTTGTCGGCACCCTCCCCCCTCCTCCCTTCCTCCCACCCCCACTGATTATGATTGAGTTGACGTCGTTAATATGTTATCGATGACGGACTGTTCCAAGGGAAGGGAAGAGAAGCTACAAGGGAAAGACAGACGTTTCTCGACTGCCTGCTGTCTGTCTGTCTGTTTGTCTGCTGCTCCATTTAAATCAGTTACATTCCTCGCCAAGTAAACATTCACACATTTACACATGTGCTTTTCCATTTTCTTATTTGTCTTTTGAATTATTAATGAATTCGTTGAATGTCCTCAAGTTCTGGGAAAAGCCTCGACTGCAATTGACGTCCTGATGATCTGGCTCTTAATCAAGTGAGCAGAAGCTCCCATCTCATCTCATCTCAGATAAGTTTAATTAAAATCCCAGTCACATTCCTTAGTGTTGACCGCGCTTTCGAAAACTTTAAATAGTTTTCCTCTTGCTGCGGGAAAACTGTTCATGAAAAGCCAAAAACGAAAGAGGCAACAAAGTTTTCGGATTTCGATTTTTATTGCAGCCAAAAACTGAGGGAAAAAATGCGGTTGCCTTGGAGATTGAAGAGGGGAAAAAACAGAGAGAGTTGTGAAGGGAGGGAAAAGTGCAAGCAGGTGAAATTGGAGGTTGGTTTCTTCGCAACAATTTCATATTAAAGGCACTTGACTGCCGTTACTCCATTTCCATTTCGTTTTCCCAATTCCATTTTCATTTCCATAACAACTCTTGACTTTTCAGCTGGCCAAGTCACCTGGTTCTTTTCCTACTTGGAATTCTATTCAAGTTGCAGCACGCAACCAAGAGGAGGTTGCGAAACCAAGAGAGAGGGGTGCAACCAGGAGAGGAGAGTGCAACCACTTGAACCACAAAATCCACACAAAACATTTTTGCAAGCCAAAAGTTGTTCGTTGTTTGTCTGTGTTTGTTTGGTTCGTTCTCCCATTGCCAATGCCCACTGTAGTGCATTATTTATGCCAGAGCAACAGCCAAATATTAGCTCGAATTTATTAAAACATCAGACGAAACAGAAACAACTCATGTGAGTTAGGAATTTGGAGATTGGAAGGAGAATCATTCCCTGAAATTGATGGAGGTGCGAGTCTTTAAGCTGTTAATCTTTTTTCAACTTTGTAATTACTTTGGCAGTCGGAAAAGTTTTGAGATTTTGAAGCGCACATTTGGAAATTGTTTTGAAAAGAAGAAGATATAAAGCCACTCAACCACAGCACCACATACTTCATAGAACCACACACACATTGTCAGCTTCAACATCTGGACGAGACTCAACTAAATCACTTTCTATTCAACAGGACTCTTTAACGAGCAGACGACACAAAAAGGACAACGAGGACAACCAGGACAACGAGGACAACACGTGCTCAACACCAACACCAACAACAACTGGACGCAACCACTGACCAGCGGGCGAGACGTTGCCAACGTGACGATCCACACAATCAGCAAGAGCAGCAGCAACAGCAACAACAGTTCGTCAAAACGGGAACAGGAACAGGCGGAAGAGGAGGTAGAGTAGGAGGGAAGGCCAATAAAAAAGCTAACGAAAATGCTGATGGTTCTGGCAGTCGACAGGCGATTCCAGCACCACCAGCAACAACAGCAGCAACAACAGCAACAACAACAACCGCAACAAAAACAAAACTGGAAAAGTTGAACTCAGTTCGCATCCATTCCAGAAACCAGAGGAAGAGGAAGAGACAGGAGATAGAGACAGGAGACGAGATAGAGAAAGGAGAAGAGACAGAGACAGGAGAGGAGACAGCAGTTGAGGCTAAAAAGTTCCACATTCGGCAGACAGAATCCTCGTCGCTTTGTGGCCATATCCGAATGAGGAACTGGAACTGGAACTAGAAGTGGAACTGTTAGCAGTTGTCGTAGCTGTTGCTGAATTTCAAATACCGAATTTGGTTTTAACGCTTCTTTGGGAGTCATCCGACTTTCAACTGGCAACCAAATCAAAGTTCTGTCCCCCAAACGGAAGCGTCTTCCCAATTCTCATTTCCCACTCTTCACTCTTCAGTCTTCAGTCTGTAAAAACGGAAACGCTTCAATGATCACACATTGAAAGTGGCTGTCATCGAGCAAAGGAGTAAAAGGGAAAATTCAATCTCTGTGGAAATGACAAGTTATTAAACCTGCCCAGACTAGATTTCAAGAGGACTCTCCCCAACTTCCATATCATGGCTTTCTGCGGGAGTCTGTTGCTTCTCCTTATCTCGCTTTTGACTTGGAAGACGCCTCTGGTCAGCGGATATCTCAACATTTTCATCAGCCACCACGAGGTGATGAAACTGATGGGTAATTACCTAATACAATATGGGAAACATCCCCAACTAGACCTATCTTAGGGTGGGGAAACATATTTCGATTTGAAAATAATCGTTAAGATAGAACTTTAACAGAAGACACGCCTCCAACCGAATCCCCGCCCCAGAGATATGATTAATAGTTGAAAGGCAAAGTGCGACAGGACAAATTCATTGCTCTTAAACAGGAAAAACAAACAGAGCATGTCTGGGAGAGAGGGGAAGTGGGGGAGTGGGGCATAGGCCAAGGCGTAGGCCACGTCCTAGTCATTAATAGTTCCCAAATAATTGTTGTTGACCATGACGACGACGACAACGACGACCACAAAAGTTGCGCGAAAACACGACAAAACAAATCCAAACACAAATCGATTTCCGGCTTGAGACACCCTCTCATCCCCTCTCTCTCCCTCCCCTGTTACCTTTACCACCCTGTTGACAGCTGAAAGTAGCTGCTCCTTCCTCTCCTCCCTCCCTCCCAATTTCTCTCCTCCCTCTTTGCTAACGACTTCACAGTCCAGTGAAACAGTTTGTTGTTTGTTTTGCTGTTTTTCCGTTTGTTGCTCCACGCGAGCTCTCATTATTGATGGCGCCAAGCATTCAAGTGCCTCCAGATCGACCTTGTGCCCAGCACAGTCCCCACCTACTCCCAATCCCAATTCAAGTCCTACAAAATAGTTACTGTAATAGGCATTCATTCGACGTGCCAAGCCGGAATGACGTCGTGCCTCCTCACTTTGATTAATGGTGCTCGGTTCCGAAATGTGAATCGAGACTGTTCCTATTCCGACTGCCTGGGACCACTCCATCATTCGTTCGTTTTCCGGCACTTAAATGTAATTGGAGCAAAATGCTTCCATCTCATTATGCTCCTACGAATAGACGCTGAATCAGGGCACTTCAATTAGTTAACGGCATAAAAATAATCCCTACAAGTGTTGCACAAATCCGAGATTCGAGATTGATGAATGATTCTGAGCTCGGACCTTCTGGGGTCTCAGCTGCAGCTGTCGTTCACGTCATTGGGTCAGCGACTTCTCTTCCACCTACTCGACTTCCACTTTTTCCTCTGGATAGTCTTTATCTTTTTCTCTGTAGGATTTTTCATCGCTCTCTGGTTGCGATTGCATTCGAGTTCGCTGAGGCATGCACATCTCCCGGGCAATTGACACTTCACAAAGCGGACAACTTGTCCCCTCCCTCCGTTCCCTCGTTGCCCCCTCTTCCATCCTTTGAATTCAAATTGGATTTCATTAGCGACAACTCAAAGAACCTTCCACTTTGTTTGTTGCTCTTTGTAATTTCCTGTCCTTTTCGTGATTGTCCGAGATTCATTCTTCTTATTCATCTTTACTCCCTCCAAACGCGCTCGTTATGTTTTTAACGACCAGTTAACACCCCATTCCCCACAGAAATATTTACCACCCCAGGGGCTGTTTCCATACCAGAATAAGTTAGAACGCTAATGTCGAGTCAACGACTAAAAGATACCCGTCAATCAATTTAAATATTTACGAGTTTTCTACGATTTTGCAACTGCTCTGGAGAGGCCTAAAAACAGTCATAACTACAGTTTTATTTATCCGATCTTGAAGTTATTATGTGTAATGATTGACAATTATAATGCGGAATTTGTACCATCAAAAAGAGAGTTCTATCTTTAAAACTATAGGTAAGGTACCCGTTGCAACAAATACAATATACCCTTATTCCTTACGAGTAACGGGTATAATTAACAAGCAGCATGAAATCATAGAAACTGATTTACCTCTGCCCTCTTCTGACACCATCCAAGCATCCAGCTTCCATCGCAACATAACGTTGCATGAATTCCTTTCAGGCCTCTCCAACTCTCTCCTCTATGTTCCTCTATGGATATTTGTTCATGTGGAAGATGCGTGACGGTTGCATGACCCAACTTCAATCTCCTACTCCTTCTTTATTCCCTCCCATTGAACGCATATCTTGAATAACTTCACTCAATGTCAGCTCCCACATTGCTGGGACTGTGATTGACGTGATGCATTCCCACGATATATAGAAATATACATAAAAATCGTGCACATAGTTTCCTACAGTATTTCTATACTTGCCACATGTCGAGTCAAAATTCGACTTTGTTGCACATTGTGAACTGTAAACAAGAGTTAAACGATTTCAATTCAACCCCCAACGATGTATCCTTCCTCTACGGGTATTTCTCTCGATTTTTTACCCTTCGATGGAGTGACGACAACATTAAAATTAAATATTTTTTACGCTATTGTACTAGATTTTCCGCTCTGCCTTCAATTTCGTCGTGTTGCCCCAGCAACAAGCAATTTTCGTTTCATCGTTGCCAGTAACAACCAGTCAGGGGAGGATCCCCCCCTGGTTCCATTGCCATTCCCCTTCTCCCTCGAGCAACCCCAACACCTCCAAGAACTCACTGTGCAAGGGCGCGTAAAAATGCAATTTCAACAAGTTTCACTTTGATGTGCACATTTCTTGGGACGGAGCTCGTACCCGAAACCCCCTTTCAACATCTTGGAATGAAGGAAATTTCCCTTTAAATTAAAAGTTAATGCAAAAGAAAATTATTTTTAATGAATAGAAAACAGTCCGAGAATCGCCACATTAATAAAAGCAACCCTCAAGACCCGTTCTCCCTTTTTCTCCATCCAACTTTCAGAATGTTTCGGGTGTCGATACACTTTTTATTGCTGAGTAAGGCGAAGAAAGAATAGATGAAAGTGTGAGGAATTTTTAAACTGTGCCAATTAAATTCCGAACTCGACTCTGATTCAAGAAGCAGGCAATTAAAAGATCCACATTCAGAGCAAAGGAGTAAAGTAAGTCCGGACGAGGTGTGACCGACAAAGGAGGGGAGAGTGAGATGTGCAATGATAATTTGAGGGAATGCAGGGAATGCACTCCTTTACAGACAACCAGGGTTGCCAGCTAATGACACTAATTATCCTCTTAATCTTTTATGCAAATTGTGTGCCCGCCATTGTCAAAGTGGAACCAGACGCTGGCACTCCTCAGCACCACTCCTAGATGCCCCTCCCTGTCTCCCCGACTTTGCCTTCGCCTCCAACTTCCTTGTTATCCCTGTGTCTGCGGTTGCAACATCACGTATGTGTGTGGCGAAGCTATTCAGACAATCGCAGGTATTATAATTATGGGGATGCAGGATACGGAATGCAGGAGACAAGGAGAGAGTCTCACGGTGAGACTGGGGAAAGTCACTGGGCCACGGCAGACTCATAAACGAGGCGAACGAAACTTTTCAAGCCGACGGCAAAGTTGGCGCTGTGCAAGGCGCGTGATATGAAAGACGGCCAAAGTTCGACTTGGACTTGGTCTGGTTCTTGTTTTTGGAACCGTAACCACGTTGGGTGTCGTCTTTATCTATGCGAGAACCACGAACGAGGTTATATTAAAGACTCTTCAGTTTGTTGTTTAAATTTCGCTGAAGAGGCCAATCGAAAAGTTGAGAGTGAATCACATCCGTTTCGAATCAGAACTGAATTAATTAAAGTTGTCACAAGTGCATTTCCCTTCCTTTCCCATTCCTCCCTCAGTCCCGTTTGCGGTAACAGGGTAACCCTGGTATCCCTCTACCATTGTTGTCGTAGGACAGACAAACAGACTGGAGATGATGGGGCTGACTGACATTGTCCTTTTTATAGCATGTTTGTGCATATTTAATGTGAGTCACTTTGAGGTTATGTTTGTGTTTTTAGACCCTACACTTAAAAAGTACAAAGGGTCTATTTAGGTTGTCAAAAGCGAAATTTGTGCAACAGGAAAAAGGAAACGTGGTGTAGAACAATTAAAATATATATATTCAACAAGACAAGGATTCCTGAGACTAAAAGAGCTAGACACACCAAACTTGGTATATAGGTTTCTGTAATTGCTAATCAGAAGTTTGCTTATTTAATACAAATTTTGAATATTTGTACAATTTGTATATTTATTTTTTATTTTAAATTAAGTAAAGGATCTCTTGCACTCAGGATGAAAAATGGATGAAAAACAAAGGGAGCAAGAAGACAATTGTAACATTTATTTTATTCTATTCCTCGAGTTTGTTGACGGAAAACGGAAAAGGAAAGTAACACACTGGGGACCAGGGCAACTCAACGGGGTGCTTAATAATTTCGTATTCAAAAATGAAATGAAACTGTAAAGTAAAGCGTCGAGGTTTTAAAAAGGGGCTACAGTGAGTCACGGATAAAAGCTAACGAAAAATGCTTTTTCTTGTTCTGTAATTGGATTTCAAATTGTTTTAAAAATTGAGAAAAGCGCCGAGTTTTCCATCTTAAATGCACGCACACCCATATACGCTTTACTTCCTGTATTACTTCCTCAGTCCAAACGCAACATTCAACATCCGGCAGAGACGCATAGTTGAAAGGACAAAAGGGGCCAAAGGGGAAGGGAAGCCTGGCAATGAAGTTGAAGAGACGAGAGTAAACAGCATTTGCGACTTTCAAGACGAACGCGGACGTAGCTTATCCCTGATCCCAAGGAGTAACTGACGTCATATAAAACGCCCGACTAGGACAAAAAGGAACCAGGGTGATGGGGAGAGACAAATATAAAAGCGGATGAAGAAATTTCATTTCACGTCTTTTTAACTCGAACTAGAGCTCGTCTTTCACCAACAGATGGAAGGGAGGAAAAAATCAGGGATTAGGACGTTCCCGTAGCTAGTTAGAGTTACACAAAGCAAACGATGGTGATGGCGATGATGATGAAGTCTCGTCTCAAATCGAGTTAGACTACAATTGACACCTTTTAATATTTGGTCTTCCCCTTATCGACATGCCTTTTTCCTCCTTCCCTGGAATTTGAGACAACCCGTAAGCGAGAACCAATTGACGCTCCTTGCATTGTCGCCTGCTGGTGACGGATTCGATTTCGATTATTATTGTGTCTTGGGTTTTGTTTACCGAACTTGCCACCCGCCCGCATTCATCCCCCTCATGTCGAGAAAATCAATTTCCGTTGTATGTAGGTGGCAAGTGGAAAATGGCAATGGGGGGATGGCAATGGTGCCGTCAACTTGCGGGAAAAGTAAACACAAACTGCACAAAGTTTGCACAGCAGTGGAAAATTCTAAGGACTGTGAAACTGAGACGGGAATGGTTGTAACAAAGCAAATTGTGAAATAAACTTTCCCTTTATGCTTGCAATGCATCCGCATCCTTATACCCAACTCATCCCCATTCTCAATCCTCTTTCGAAACTGAAGGTGGATTTGGTTTGCGTGCACAAGGGAGCCATTAACACATACGCGATGCACTCCTGGAGTTTTCCTGTCAGACTCTTATCGCTTATCCGGTAATCCAGCTCCCCCTTTGTTACCGCTTCCAATTTGATACACACTCCATTAGCTGATAACCGCAACAGGTGTGCTTTATGATAACCATCGAGGTATCCCCAAGCTCAGACAAATGAATATTTGTGGACCTCATTAAGTCAATTCAACAAGAAGTTATCAAACACAAATTTCTAAAATCTTATCAGTTTGAAATTGATCTCCTATGTATAATAATTCTAACAACAACCTCTCTCACCTTATCCAAGTGAGTCTACATCTATATCTACGTCCACATGATGACACCCTTGGGTCTAGGGGCTGATTGGGTGCAGGACAACAGACTTTAAGTAAATCAAAGCCTTTGATATCTTAAGGCACGTGCCATGTGCCAGTTACAAATGGATATGAATCCCAATGAAATTTAGTCTTCAATGAGTTTCTTTGGCCAACAGATCGACTTCAACCTCAGACCTATCAGATGATTGCTCCCTAGGTTGCATCCACATCGAATAACCAAATCAAGCCACTTTTCCACGACGTTAAAAATTAAATTCTAATTTATATTTACGAGCTGATAAAGCTCCTGCCGAGCGTTAAACTCGAAACAAGAGCCATTCATAAATATGGAACTTCTACTCTACTCTCTTCCCTCTTCCAGATTGCCACCTGGCAGGGGTTGCTTTGGGGGCAACTCTGGGGGCAACTCTGGAGTTTGGGAAAGTTCTGTGTGGCACTCACGTAGGAGAAGCGACCCACAGACACACAGAGGTGAATTATGTAGATACGAGTGAGTGTCTGAGTGGAGTGAGTGTGAGTGTAGTGAGTGTCTCAGTGAGTGTGGAGTGAATGAATGGGGGAGCGTGTGAGTCTGTTTAGATAAGCAGAATGTGATTCACAAGCACCCATGTCTGGTTCTCTATCTTCTTGTATCCTTGCCACTGGCGATTGCATTTTCAAATACTCACTGGGTGGAAATTAGGAAACTAAATTTAAATAGAACCACAATAGAAACCCTTAAATAGCAGATATCAAACCACAAGAATAATCTGTAGCACATAAAGTCGAATCCCTTAAATTAATGTGCAACTTTTACACATTGTTCCCTCTTTACTATCTTCCTTTCTCTCCCTTTCTCTTCTTTCTGTTTCTTTTTCTACACAAATTTAACTTCTTGGCCTTGGCAAATCTGTCGCAAAGTAGAATAAATTATTAAGCAGCTTTTTTCTACTGTTTTTCCTGGTAAACAGTTCATAGACCCAAAAAAACCCATCGTTTACTTTTCTCCTAGACAACGTTCCTTCCTCCTTTCCCTCTCCCTCTTCCACTCTTCCCCCTCCATCTCATGATTGTTAGGCTCATTTTCGTCACCATCTTCTAACGCAATTTCCATCGTCGCATAATTAAATATTCCATTTCCATAGAGACTCCTTTGAATTTTTATTTGATGCTTATTCCTTGACATTTTTGCGCCTCCTTTGGCCTCTTCCTTTGGCTCATTCTACTTCTACTTATCTAAGTATTTGTTTCCTTCGAATTCAATTTCGTGCACATTATGTGAACGGGTTTGAAGCATTTGGTTAAGTGATACATGGAGTACGGGATAGTAAGCTACCAAGAGTCATAACCATATCCATTTGTTGGCAGACTACAAGGGAATCAACTGAATTACAACTAAAGTGAAGCCCCCAAATTGGAGTCGAGTGTTGCATATGGCTCTACGGTCTGGAGTTGGTAGAGGGGGATGTGGTAGGCAAAGGCGGGTGCCAGCCATAATTATGGCTTACCCCTTGTTATGCTCCCCATTGGTCGCAGAGAGAGAGAGAGAGGAAGTAGGAGCAAGTGAGATAGAGAGACACTCATTTAGACAAACAATTATATTCAAGTGCACACACACACACACACACATACTGATCTGCTCACTTGTGTGGAAATATCTCATTTTATGTGCATGTGTGGAGTTGCTGGCTTCTTCCCTTCCCCAGTTGCTGCCTTTGCTGTGGCTTCTATTAAATCAGTCTATAAATGTTGGCCAAATTGCTTTAATGTGCAGTGAAAGTTTAACTAACGACAGCGGGGACTACAACAATTACACCAGATGGAAGAGGAGGAAAAGAGAAGGACCTAAAGAGGGAGAATTGGGGGATAAATAACAATAAAAACAACAACAGCGAACAGAAGCCAGACTACAGCTGTTGAAACATGACTTTGTGCTTGTTTAGAAATACTTGCAAAATATTATAGCAGCAGCATCAAGAAGAGTCCCCTCAAGTGGGAAGGAATGGGGAACCACCAAACGGTGGAAAACTGATGTAGTTGGCATCACTGTCAATGCTGATTCCTAGACAGGCCATGTGCAGCGACAACAACAAAGTAAAGTAAAAAGAAGAAGCAAGTAAGTATTAGGATATTGGATAAAAGTTAAATGAGAGGAATGAGGGGAATAAATAGCTGTTGCGGTTCAACTTGTAAGAGAGTAAAAAGAAGAAATAGTGAAGGGAATGCGAAGCCACCTCAACGCATTTGAATGGGAATAGGTGGAAAGTTGAAAGTTGGAGTTGATGCATAACCAACTGAAGCGCAACAGAGAAAACAAAAGATAGAAAGAAAGAGAAAGGAAATTAATGACAAAAGCAGAGACTGTGAAAAGTTTAAAATTAATTCCAGGGAGCATGCCTAGAATGGTGTATTTTATGGGGATTACTTGAGAGATTCCTGCAACATGAACAGGTGCTAATTAAAAATGTTGTCGTCGCCTCATTAAAGAAATTTGTAAATCAACCTGCAAATGACGCGCGCAGCATGAGAAAAGTTAAGCCTATGTCTGAAAAGGGACATGAAAGGTAAGGTAGAAGGGGAGTAGGTTAGAGAGTACAGAACTGTCCCCCCTTTTTGGGGGCAGCACGTACGCTGTTAATGGATTTCCCACTGTTGTTCTTTTGATTAAAACGCATTATTTACATTTGCGACACAGCCAGTAAAGGAAAGGGAAGACATAGGGAAGGGAAGGACGACAATTTAATGTCTGTGTCGAGCTTTAGGTCCTGCAGGGAACTTGCCGTTGGCAAAGGTTGACAAATTGCGCAGCCGTCGCTTGATTTTTGTTCAGTTTTTGTTGAGTTTTTGTTCAGTTTTTGCATTTTTCTTTTCTTTCTTTTTTCGTTGGTTTTTCTTCAGTGCTTTTCTGGACCAGGTTTTTGGCTCCTGTCAGGATAGTGGCAAACTACGGCGGATGCTTTTGTCTGCCATTACACTATTGATTGCTTCCTGTCAGCCGCAGAGAGACAAACGGAAGTCGCCAACGGATGTTGCCTTTGTTGCCTGTTACCCTGTTACACTGTTAGCCAGTTATCCATTTAGCCTGCAAGTTTGGCTCTCCAACATGGGCTTTGTGTGGGATTTGTCTAGCCACAGTGCAGCACTTCACATAAGCAGCTTCCACTTCCACTTCCTCTTGCTCTCCCTCATCTTCCCCTCGTTGACCATTTGCTCGCGGTTTTTACAACAACCATTTCCATAGTGGTTTCTGTGTGTTTCCCATTGATTTCATTGCGGTCAAGTTTTGACCTAAAATGTGGGCCATTAGTCGCACTGTTGTTGTCTGCTTAGTGGGGTGAAAGGGGGCAGGAGGGGGACTTGCACTTAATGGGATTGACAACAATAATGAGTCAAAGGCTATGATTAGCACACTTTAATTTCAGATAAAAGTTCTAAGCAGTGTTGCCAACTTGTAACTAGCTAACATAGCTGTTTTTGTTGCAAAAAAGGTTAAAAAAGCTAAATTCTTCAAAAATAAAATCTTATAAAAAACTAAAGTATTTGTCAAATGTCAAAAACATTTTTCAGTGGTTTGATAAATTTTGAAAAAATTTAAATACATTTTGAAATTAACTAAAGAGGCAAAATATACATTTAAAATAAAATAATTCATTTTGTTGAAATTTGAATTAAATTTGGACTTACCCAATTTTTGTGAGATAAACATTCCAATTTCCAATTGGCTGCAGTTTTTGGCGTCTTTTTCACAATCGAGCTTTAAAAAAAAGCCAGAGATGGCGTAAAGAGTGCTGTTCTGGCAACACTGATAATAAGCCACAAGTTAATAAACTGGGTCAACTGTTTGAATCGTACTTTAATCATTTTATTCACTTTTATTTTATTTCACAAAATCAAGAAACACTCAATAAATTAGTAGAACGCACAATTAATATGCAAGTTTGCGACGCGTTTAAAGTAAACAGACAGCAGCAATTGAAATGCGATTATGGCTGACATGTAATCATTCAATATTCATGAGTGCACTCGTTGCACAGTATCAAGAATAACCATCAATCAAATGTGAATTGCCGTTGAGTCATATTACGCTCATATCAAATGTTCGGCATATTTCACACTAATTGCATCAAAGTGCAGACATTGGCGAGGAAATTGAAGTGGAAGCCGGCGGATATGCAACAAATTACGACACAGTTCGACAACTATCGACATACATATGTAGATATGAGAGTGTGCTACCTGACTTCAGATAATTACATATTAATCGAAATCGATTGAACATCGAAAATCACTTGCAGCCAACTTAACACCAGTGCAAGGAAATTAATGTTGCCAGATCGTTGATTCAAGGAAATGCTACTGAAAAGGGATCACAAAGTTAACGCAATATCAATAAATATATGTAAAACGTTTTTAGCTTTAATAGCTGTTTGAGTATGTGTGGTATTTAAGAAAGTGCAGCAGGAACAACTTCAAAACACAAATTGAAATATAAACGTGTTGTGGGCCCTAACTTTTAATCTTCCACACGCAGCGTGACACGCCCCCTATGACACAGCGACACCTGGTGACTAATTTATGTTCATTAAGCAGGCGTTAAGTCGCCTTAAGAGCAGCTGGCGCCGTCCTCTTTCTCCCACTTTTCGTTGCCCACACAATTTGCATATATTTTAGGAGAATGCGGTGGGGGGGCTCCACGCAATTGCCGAAAAGCGGCAAACAACACACACACACAGAGAGAGGAGAGCTGTTTACTGGGCCTGTGCCGAGGTGACAAACCAAAATGTGTAGTTTCATGTAATTTTGCTGCCGCTGCCGTTGCCTCTGTCGGGCAGATTAGTATGCAAATACATGTAGAATGGTGTGAGGGAGTGAAGAGGGCAACGCTTTGAACAGAGATTACGCGCGAGACGGAAACAAGCGGCAAAAGATGGTGCAAAAACAGGCAACAACAACAACAACGGCAAGCAACAGGAGCAGACACAAAAAATCAATTTACAAAACGCTCTCTACTCTTCTCACTCATTCCTCTCTTTCGCTCATTCTCTAATTTGTGTGTAGTGCATTTTCGTGTCGCATGTCCGGAAATGGCGAGAATTAAAGCAAAAGTAAAGAAAAGTGGAGCTTAACCAGCTACACACGTAACAGTATGTCGAGTAATTATTTTGACAACGACAAAAATTCACAAATTTTGTTTGAAACAAAAAATATCACTTGCTTGGCTTTATACATACATATATTGTTTTTAATTTTATTTCAGTTGCTTATTGTCCTTTAAATATATTTAAAAAAAATAATAATAATAATGAGATTCGTTAGATTTATTTATTTAAAATAAAAAAAGATACTATGTATATTTTATTCGCTTGTCAAAACAATTACTTGAAATACTGTATGTACAGATACTGACAGGCAGACCATGAGCTGTGGTAATCAGCTTGAGAGCTCTGGTGCCCCGAAACCCATTTGCTGGTTCGCATAAAAACTCGCGTAAATCCCATCAAATCTATCAAAATCATTTACGCAAATCGCACCACGTATTCCCGCACCAATTTAAATTGAATTCAGACTCCATCAGTGTCCGCTGCACTGGATTTGTGATCCAATAAAGGGGGAGCTGCAAAACTTTATTAAAAGCCAGCAAAATTGTTCGCACCCAAAAATGGCGTTAAAGTGACAGCGATAGCGACAACTTAGGCCATCTTCTTCCCGATGTTCCCGACGCCAGACGAGGCAGACAGACAGACAGCCAAGCTGGCAGTCAGTCAATTGTAGTTGTAGTTTCGTGGCTGTTGCTCAAAGTTTTAATTACAAGTTCATTGTGCCGAGACTGGAGTATTGGGGACTGTTGAACGTGGGTTGGGGAATTGCCTGCAGGTACAAGGGCAGCAACATTTTCGGCGTGACAAAACAGCAAACGAAGTTACGCCTGTTGGCCTTGGCTCATGTTCCACCTTGTTCGCACCCACTCTCTTTCCGCGCTCTCTCTCTCTCTACATACGCTCTCTTTGGGCTGGGCATTTCATGTCTTTCGTTATCAGTGCTGTTAGAACAGCTTTTTATCCCGTCAAATCGAAAACAGCTGGCAGCGTAAATTAAAATTTGGCTATTTTTCGCATCTTTCACGCCTTTTCTTTTTGCTGCTGTAAAGTTGGCAACACTGATCGTTGTAGTTGTTGCAGCTGGTAGCTGCATGCAAAAGTGCCGTTGTTTCGTATTTACTTGGCGACAAAGATTTATCACCCCGAACAGACGCGCAACAACAACAAGAACAACAGAGACAGCAAGTCAATTGCACGGGCTGCTTAAGGAGTTGTGTGTAGTGAAATAGAAATCGTAACAGTAGGTAAGTAATTAATTGACAAAAAAATACTCCTATATCAATTCAACTCAGATTTTGTGCTCTAAAAAACACTCGAAAGTTTCTTTCACATTTCTGAACCGGATTTTGCAATGCCTTAATCATAGTACAGAAAGTGTTTAGACAACCCACTGAAAGTTCACCACGCTATCTGTTGCCGTTGCAGTTCTGTGGGGGGTTTCGGCTGCTGGTGGATCGTGGGTGGGTGGTAGAGTGGTTTGTTGGCTGGTTGAATTCCACTTGCAGTTGGATGTGTTGGCCGAGTGAGGGGTGTGGTGGGAGAAGTGGGGTGGGGAATGTGCGCGGTTTGTCAGCTTGCCGGCGCTGATGATGGAGTGCGGCATTGTTGCATTTTAATTGAAATTTCTTTGTAAACTTGGCAACAGCAACAACAACAAGAACGCGACTAACGAGAGAGCGGAACAACAACAACAAGGTGTCGCCTGCAATCAAAAAACAAACAAACAAACGACAAGAGAACAACGTGAACAACGTCAAAGTAGCAATAATAATGAATGAATAAAACGTACAACAACAACAGTAACTACAACCGCAGTAACAACAGCAACAACAACAACAACTGCTGTTTGTTTTTATTGCCATGCTTTTTTGTTGTTGTTTCTGTTGTTGTTGCAGCTGCCACAAGAGTTTGGGGGCAGTCAATGTTTTGGGGCATGGAAATTTTTGCGGCACAACGCAAATATAATAATAAATTTCGCATATTGCTGCTGCTTCAGCTATTATTTTTCATAAATGAAACTGTTGTCAATGGGATCTATTGTTTTTGTTGCCGCTTCCTGACTGTTAGCCCAGTATCCAAAGGGAACAGAGGCTATTGAGTTGCTGGCATTTTCTGTGCGTCCATATGAACACCTAGATTACAGAAACTGTTAAAGTTAGAGAAACTAAATTTGGTGACAATATTTCTAAGTTGTGCCCGGAAATAAATGTTTCTTCAAGGCAGCAAACCACCAAAATTTTGGTTTTTATACTTCCTCCCCCCAACCCTAGGTTCGGGTTGGAAACCTGGTTTAATTTGATACCAAAAAAATGTTGTTTTAATATTTTCATGATTTTCTTAACTAATTAAATTTTTTATTAAAAAAAATTCTAATTGTGTAAATAATCTAAATTAATTTGAATTAATTTGAATATTTGAAATATGACTTATTATCTTATGATTATTTATGAATAGTTGCAAAATATTATATTAGCATAAAATTTAGGTAAATATTTTTTACGAACCGAACTTTTTATTTAAGCAAGTGGTTTGGTTTCAAGTTCGGTTTGGGATGCTTAAAAAGCTGAATCGAAACGGTTCAGAGCCGGGCTGCAGTCATATTCGTTTTTTTTTTTAAATTTGAAACGCCCAAGTCAATGGTATAAATTTCAAAAGAAGAGAAATTTAGAAGCTAAAGCCTTGAGATTTAATTCACGGAATGTGTGCTATTTTAAGGACATTTGCTGAAAATTTCAACCAGATCGGCCAATAAACATAGAAGATATTTGAGATATCTGCATTGGACATTCATTAAAATACGTTTATAAGTATTTAAAGCAGTTTTTTCTATAAAAAAAAGGAAAAAACAATATTTTATTGAACTTTACTGTTTTTGCTTAAAATTCAAATTTTTTAAGTATTTATACGGGTACTGGGCAACTGAGAGTCGAGCAACTGAAGAGTATCGTTCTTGCTTGTTCGGTTTTTGTCACCGCTTTATTGTTTTACCACCCACCGAGTGGCATTGCGGTCACTTTATTGTTTGCCGGATATGGTCACCACACTTGCCAGTTGCCCGTTGCCAGTTGCCCGTTTCCAGTTGCCTGTTGGCAGTTGGAAAAGTGGCCAAGAGCTGAAGAGCCGTCGGCTGACTGGCTGCCAGGCAAACCACGTAATTTGCCGTCTGATGAAGATTTACGACATGAAAGCCACAAAATAAACGCCAAAATACAAAGCACATAAAGCCAATAGACTAAGAGAGGAAGAGTTTTCTCCCAACTCTAACTCCTCTCTCTCCTCCTGCCACCTTTACATGATGGATGCACAGTAGCGACCAAGATAATAACCCTACTCTGGACTCCCTTCAAGTAGGCTCCATTTATGTAAATTAAGCAAACAAAATGAGCAGATTTGTCTCGTGTTTATTAGCCAAGATGTAGCCAAAGTTGGTCATAACTCACAGGCAGTCAAAGCGGGAAAACTAGACCCAGGAGACAGTTCCTCTTCTTCTTCTTCTGGAGATGGCCCAATCTTTAAGCCTTATGAAAACAAATTGAGCCTCCAACAAATGAGTGGGCGTGATGGGGCTAAGCCACGCCCCCTTCCCATGCAAAAACAGTGCACATATGTGGCCAAGTATCTGCTCTTAATAGCAGCTTTATTAGATATAGGGGGAATCCCCTCTTTCTGCTCCCACCCAAATTCTCTGGCTTTGAATACTGCTTTGGATGCTGTCCAATAAATAATTCATGCTGCAAGTAAGATGTCTGCACGGAAATGCCGCCCAGCTGAGACTCGAGTGCCCCAGAAAGTGGGCGTGGTCCATACGGATATGGATGATTGTGGGTGCAGATGAGTATGTTTCTGAGAATGGGATGGAGATGCGGATAAGGATGCGAATGCAGGCAGAGAGTCAGTGGAACAGACATCCTCAAAACCGGAAATGTGAATTGCAATTCACGAAACCAAATGAACGGTTTAATGCCTTAAAGTCCTCTTATCGCCTAATCGGATAAAGGACGACACATATCCCACACAATCAAAATATTTAAATTTTTATTAACCAGAGTTCGAAAACAATTAAGAGTTGAGTCTAAAAAAACCAAACCAAAATAAATTTAATGTCACCGTCATTAATTAAAATCGTAAAATAAACTTAGAAGAAATTCAAAAAATAAAAATCTGCATAAGTGCCACCTAGCGTTTGATTGCATTTCTGCGTAATACTTCCATATGCAACTGGTTGTGTTACAAGCGCCATCTGGCGTAGGTAGCTATTAATTTGCTGAAACTAAGGGAAGACTGGAAGAACTTTAAATTATTCAATTCAACTGGAATTGCGAGAAGACTGGAAAGTAGGAGAATTCATTTGTTTATTATCACACCATGGTAATTGGCTATCTACATTCACACACGATAAGCTGTGTCTACAACGTAGGTAAAACAGGAGATCGATTCTTAAATATGGCTAGTTTCAATTACAGTTCATAAATTTGAGCAGCTTGGGAGAGCGAGAGAGGTACAAAGGGGGGAATCCCCTGATGCATCAAAGTATTATTTCAACTTGGTAAAGACATGTCTGGCATGGTTTTTGTACAACATAAGGGATATGTTGACCAGGAACGGAGCTGCCAGCCAGAAGATGCGTGTGCCGATGCCCGTTGCCTCGCGATGGAAGATCCCGGAGGCGGCGCCACGCCCCGTGTTGCAAAAGGATTCCTCACAACAGGATGTGCAGGCATAGAGCTTGGTGCGCTCCCCAATGATGATGCAACCGGGCTCACAGTTGGCTGTGCAGCGACGATCCAGTGACCACATCTTGGGCGAGCTGGTCGAGTTCTCCGTGCTCGTGGTGTAGGAGAAGCGCTTGACCTGCAAAAGATTATCTTAATTGGAATATAATTAGTAAGAGTGGAGTGTGCTCACCATGCAGATGAACTCCTCGCCCTGGCACTTCTTCATCAGCGTCGTATCGTTCCGTATTACAACATCCACACAGGCTTGTCCATCGTCCATGGTATCGCAGGCATAACACCACAATTTGTTCACCCGCTCGATGGCCGCCGCCGTGCGATGAATGTGCCCGCCACTGGTCAATGAATTGCTCAGGCTGCCACCCGAACTGGGTCCCGATCCTCCAGGCGAACTGGTTCCCGTGCCAGTCACTGTTTAAATTTATTTATTTATTGATTTTCCCCATTGAGTCGAAGGTCGTCCACTTACCGTTATTGATGCAAGCGGTGAACACAATGGAACAGGAAGTCAGCACAAAGTAAGCAAGTGTCAACAGAGCTCTGGACATGATGTGGCCAACTAACTTTCTAAATATAACTAAACTAAATAAACAGAAGCTGGCAAATCCAAGGCGAACCTGAAACTGGCGACCTTTGTTTATCTGTCAACGAATGTCAGAAGAGACGCAGACGCCAATGACAGGCGCAGTGTCCTCCCCACCTAACCCAACCATAGATGGCGTTTTTATGTTTCGCGAACAGAAAGATGCCGCCATAGTTTTTGCGGCTAAAAACGACTGTGGCGGTCGGACGATAGACAATCGATATTATTCGACCGTTTGAATTCAAATTTGAATATTTATTTCGATAAACAGCTGAATTTTGGTAATGATAAAACAGAAATAGATAAATCCTTAGTAGAGTCGCAGATATTGCAGGGCCTGGCGACTCTGCATCGGATAAAGCTCGCCAATGTTGTACATGAGATCAACGATGTGTGTGGGACGCAACATGCGCCAAGGCATGAACTTGAGTGTCTTCTTATCGCAGTGAATATCCTTCTCGACCTCGAGGGGAAGCGGCACCTCATTGTACAGCATGCGACCATCGACACTGCGCTGCAGGGTGCAGGGCAAACCGATCTGATCGGCAAAGCATTTAAAAAGTATGGCACGCTCAAACTGACACCCACTGTGCACCACGCCGAGTGGAATAAAATTGGTGTGATAGACATAGCGCAGTTCCTCCAGATGGCAACGCACCGTGTGGCGGGAACACTCCTCGGTGGTGTTCAGGTCGAGTATCTTGATGTTCTCGCACATCACGCTGTTGACAGCCTCGGCAATTATCTTACACCGCTTGGCCACGTTCTCAAAATCAATGCTGCGTCGAATCCTGTCGGGATTCTCCACCAGACCATGTATCTGGAAAAGATACGAGGTTAGAAAGTAGGTAGAATTTAAGGTGTAATTGAAAATAAATCTATTATCAATCTGGATCTATTAGATCCAGAAAAATTACGGAAGCTGTGAAGAAATCCTAAGGGAATTTGAATTTTTTATCCCAGAATTCGATCTGAAATTCCCTTAGATTTCTGCTATAAATTCCCCAAGGATTCCCTTATGTTTCTTTAAAAAAATACCTTACGGAATTCACTTGGATATTTTCTAAAAATTTCCCACAGATTTCTAAACGTTTTCTTACATATTACTTAGGATTAGTTTAGAATAAAACCCTTTATTACTCACAGCCAATGTTTGATTGAGGGCCTCCAGATATTCGGGAAGTCTGGCGTCACCCGGACGCTTGCAGTAATGCCATTTGCCATCTCCGGCGCCATCGAGGCCGTGCAAACAATGATCCGGCACACAAATCACATCTTTATCATCGGCATAGGGACGATCAAAGTTGACCACGAGGACAGCCTCCAGGGGGGAACAGTCGGTGCACAACAGACACTGAAACTGACGAAAATCATCGAATTTCCGTTTCGACACATAGAAATCTTTGCCAGCCGTAATGTCCGTGAAGGTTAAACAATTCCGGATGCAGAATTTCATGGTTGGACACTTGGACAAGATGCTCTCGATGGCTGGTCCCCAGGTGGACACACAGAAGGCATGTTTCTGGTACATCATCAACCTAAACAATAAATAAGATAAGTAATATAATCCCGATGATCCTTTCCAGATGTTAAACTTACACTTCGAGTACGCCACGATCTATGTAGGCATCCACGAATTCATTGAAGCGCGTTGTCTGCAGTATAAAGTTGGTCACGGCCGTCTTCACCAGATTGGACAGGGATTTAAGAGCACGCTTAATGGAGGACACTATAAAATTACTGAGCAATGTCAATCGAGCAGGTTCCTCATCTATAATCGTGCACAGGCAGCGGAATATGTTGTGCACCAGGATGGCATGGGCATAGGAACGCTGA
The DNA here is from genome assembly GCA_035042165.1 of Drosophila kuntzei. Classification (NCBI taxonomy): domain Eukaryota; kingdom Metazoa; phylum Arthropoda; class Insecta; order Diptera; family Drosophilidae; genus Drosophila; species Drosophila kuntzei. The sequence continues at coordinate 2,346,307 of JAWNLU010000634.1, read as the reverse complement.
AAGGGGAGCAATCATTAAAATTCTTAATTTAAGACAACACTGAGCATTAAAAAATCTTCAAATAAAATAGGAACATATTCCTATTCAAATTCAGACTTGGATTAAATTCGCATAAATAATAAGTGTTATTAATATTAATAAAAGTAAATTGGTCCGTTAGTGAATCCTATTTAAAATAATCCTAATTTTTCAGTAGAAATCAAACTGTTCCGTATAGCAGACAAGCAAAAATCATTTGGGAATTTTAAGTAAGTGACACAAAATAGTTTTAAGATTGAAATATCTTGATTTAAGATTAAATATAGATTAATTTGATTTTTCGATTAAAAAATGTTAAAATAGATTTGAGATTAAAAAATCGTAATTTAAGATTATAAAATCTTAATGTAAGATTAAAAAATCTTAATGTAAGATTAAAAAACTTGATTTAAGAATTTTCGAACTTGTTTTGAGTATTAACTATATGGAATTATATAAAGAATTTGTAGACTAATTTCTAGATTAAAAAAAACTTAATCTAAGATTCAAAATCTTAATGTAAGATTAAAAAATCTTGATTTAAGAATTTAACTTGTTTTGAGTATTAACTGTATGAAATTATATAAAGAATTTTTGTTCTTATTTCTAGTTAATCTAGATTCAAGGTACTTTGTTCTCTTATCAAGATTATTAGGATCTGTCAAATGTTTACCATGAGAAGCTGGGCAATTTGCTCGGTAAGTGGAATACTGGCGCCCAGAATCGAGCGATACTCATCATTGCTGGCGAGTCCCTCGATAATGAAGAGTATGGATAGGATCAAGTCTATGGATAACTCGGGCAATCCCTGCTGTATGGTCTTGGCCAATCCTCCGGCAATGTCCATTTGCATCAGCTGCTCGGCCGTCACACGGAAGGAGCTGGTCAACAAATGTCCAACGAGTTCGGCGGATTGTTCCCGTGTCTTGATGGAGACTTGTGGTGATCGGACCAGGTTAACCAGGTGGGTCAATAAACCCTTATCATAATCGGAGACAACGATGCGCAATGCCTCGGGATGTTCAATCATGCGATTGAGACCCATGATGACATAGGGAGCCGGTTCGGGTTTACTCTTCATCAGGCAGTTGATGAACATCTCGGTAATGTCCGCGTTGTGCATCCTGCCCAGAAACTGTTGATACTTGGCCGCCTCGGCGAATATGGAGATGATGGTGCAAACGACATCGGGTTTCAGGATTTCCATGTCCAGTCGCAGTTGCTCCACCATCTGCTCGAAGAGATTCTGCTCGAAGAAGAGTTTGGTCATCTTCTCGGATCGCAGTGCCGTTGCCAGGGCCTCGATGATGCCGAGGGCATCGGGAGCCTGAGGATTATCACAGAACGCCTTGACCAGCTGCTGCAGCACGAAGAAGCAACGATGCAGTGGCTCAAAGACACTCTCCTCGCTGGTATCCGCCAGCAGAGTCTTCAGCACCTTCAACGAGGCCAGACGAATCTCCAGAAACTCGTTAGTCAACTCACAGATAATGCGATCCACTGGAAATCCCGGAAGTGTCGTAAATTGTAACATCTCCTCGGCGCTCTGAACCTGCAGAATTTTATGCAAGGCCTCGATGGAATTGTAGACGGTATCGGGATTATCCGAGTTAACGAATATATTCTTAAACTTTTCCAGAAATTCAATATTTTGGAGTATATTCTGTGCCACTTGCGGATCTCGCAGACACAAGTTAATTATATATGTCAGATATTCCACACAAAAATCATCGTTATCCTTCAGATAATAACGGTAACTCACTTCCAGCAATTGAGAAGTCTTCTCCGTTTCGTATTCCCCCAGTTCCGTTTGATCCAATATAGCTGTGATGAGATACAAAGCGAATCGTCGAATAATCACATTAGTTGAATCAATGAAAAACTCCTTTTCTAGTAATAATTCCAATAATCGTTGTTCCTTCAGTTCCAATATATTGTCATCCACTTTTCTTGCAAATTCCGTTAGGTTGTTAAGTACAGTCTGCAGAACGGCATCTTCCTTGGAACTGAGCAGCAACAGCGCCGTCTCCAGTTTATTTATGTATATATTCAAGCCCGAAAATGCATTGTCATTGGATTTGGTGCGATCTGGATATTTGACGCGTGGCTCATAAATTCGCTTCGTTGCGGCCATTTTTTGTTAATAATAGCAATATTTATCTTAAATATATTTAATGTACTATTTACGTGACTAAATAAGCAACGTGGCATTGTTTCAAATTCAAAAATAATTTCGTAACGTCCCAATCGACTTTTAAAATAAAAGCAAAGATGGCGTATTTGTGTTTCGCAATACAGACAAAAGGTGGCGCCACAGATTATATCTGCAGTATTTTTGTTCTTCTTTGAAAAGAATCTTTAATCGACATTATCTCTATATTGGATGCTAGGAATTTCAAATGTGTGCCAGAACTTTGTCGAATTCGCAACATTTATTAAATGACCCCCCATATTTTAAGAAAGTTTAATTTTTATTTAAATTGCGCGCCATGACAAATTATAGCTCCGAGCAGTAACAGATTGTGGAGGTCGGGCGATAGACTAGCTATACACTATTTGAAGCGAGTTGGCACGCCAGCAGAGCTACAAAAATCATATTAACGGCAGGCAAAGCAAGCGAATAGGGTTGCAAAACGGAATGCAGAAGAACGCGACGCTTGTGTTTGTTCGCTGGCATCTAAATAAAAAGAAATGAAAATAAACTGTGATGCGCACTATTTGAAGAATTAAGCGCATTCAACAATTGCAAAAGAATAATAATAAATATATATATATATGTATAAGACAAGTGGCGGCAAATAGAAGTAAACGATAAGCGATTAATTCAATTCCTCGGGTCCAACACACACAAACAAAAATAATAAAATGACCAAGCCAAAGGCAACAACTAGAAAGCGCAACAAAAAGACGACTGAAAAGGAGAATCGCAAATTGCAGAGCATCGATGAGACGGCGGCGGCCAACAACAACAACAATAGCTCCATGGAGCGCACAGTGGGACAAGCGCCGATGTACACAATTCTATCCAATGCGCAACTAAATGAGACTTTTCATACGCGCTACACCAAAGAGCTGAAGCAACTGTACTCCATGGTGTGTGTGTGCAACTTCATGTTGTTGTTTTTATTATTGTTGTTGCTGTTGTTGTGTTTACTAAATTCCTTTTTATTGTAGCTGGACCACGATGCCTTCATGTTCACGTTCATCAAGATGTTTAAAAGCGTTCTGGAGGCGGATGAGAACAATGAGTACGGGAATACGACGCTCGCCTTCTGCGCCAAGTTCGTCACCAGCTTCGAGTCGGAGAACACACATCACATGCTCGCCGAAACGTTCTCCTGGCTGCTATCGGTATTATGTCCCTACTGTACTTTCTCTCTCTTCGCTTATCTCTAATCTCTCTTCTCTCTCTCTCTCTCTCTGGTAGACAATTTCCAATAGTCCGCACATTCGATATCGCATCTGTTTCTCGATCAATCTCATACTGAAGCATCTGGGACCATATGCAGCATTGGATGACTCACAGTGTGATCAGATTTTGCACTACATGCTCGATCGGCTCAAGGATCTGTCGCCCAGTGTGCGCAAGGAGGCTGTCCTGGCCATGCAGCGACTTCAGATGCCCGAGAATCCAAATGATCCAGTTCTTTGTGCCTATCGCTACCATTTAAACTCGGATCCATCGACCAGTGTGCGTCTGTGCATCATCTCGTGCATGGGACGCAACTCGTTGACGGTGCCAAGCATCCTCCAGCGTCTCTGGGATGTCGATGAGAAGGTGCGTCGTCACACCTACATCAACATGTGCAACTATCCGGTGCGATCCTACATGGTGACACAGCGTCTGATGCTCATCGAGCGTGGACTCAACGATACTTCCGAGAATGTGCGCAAGAATGTCTACAAGTACATGCTGAAGGCTTGGATTGAAGTTTACCAGGAGAACTACATACAGCTCACGGCTGCCCTCAAAATAGACTCCACTGAGGAGGAGATTATGCGCTTCCGACGCGTCGCCCGTCAAATGCTCTTGGTAATCTTCGAGACGCGGGACAATCTGGATCTGGTTGCCCAGTTGCCTCTGTCCGAGGAAGGTGAACTGCATTGCTGTGTGCCACATGAGGAACTCACCGTGGAACTGCTGCTCTACTGGCAATGTCTCAGCTCCTACTTGCAACAGACCATGGCCGAGGAATTCGAGCTCGTTCTGCCGGAGCTCAGCGTATTCTGCGACTATGTCAAAAAGTAAGTGATGACCTAAATGTAGATATAATCATTAGGTTTTATTGTACATGATGCAATGTATATATCTGGGAGGAGGCAACTCCGAGATATATATATTCTTGATCTCAGAATCTATTAGAGCTAGAGCTACCAAATTTCATATACAGACTGCTAAAAACTCCAAATTTGTTTTAAATTAAAGTATTCAATTAAAGTATTAACTTTTATAGATACAATTAATATACAGTTACTCAAGTAATTGTTTGGCAACATAACTTAATTTACTTACAGTTTCTCATGATATTATTTTGACACAAAAAATGTGGCTATGTTTTTTATTATTTTTAAAAATAGTTAAACCCAAATTATCTCGTTTTTTAAATTTAAAAACTTGTTCTTGGAATCCTAAACAATAAGTATAAAACCCAAAAAAAGGAAAAAATTGATATAACAAGATAAGCTTTAAAATTAAATTAAATATGCTAGTTTTGAATTTGCAAATCAGTTACTAACTGAATTTTATTTTGAAAAAAAAGATACCTAATCTTGCTTTCTAATATTATTTCTTTTATTATTACACTTGTTTAATATTCTTAGAACAAGTTTAAAAAAGAAATAATGAGAACATCTGGGTTTAACTATTTTTAAAAATAAAAAAACAAATAATTTCATGTCTTATTTAATTAAATTTATAACTTTACTAACTATATCTAATTTAAATAGAGGGTATATCATAGCTGATCACTCCCGATTAAAACGTTCTCACTTGTATTTAATTGTTTATCATCTCTATTGCAGATTCTGTCAGTTCCAGAAGCCGGACATGGATAAATTCGCCCAGATCGAGTTCCAGTGCATGCTGCTCTCGTTGGTGGAAATGCTGCAGACCTTCGATTTGGGCGATGAGATTGGCCGTGATAATTTCAAGGAGCTAATCACGCATCTGCTGAAGGAGTGTCTGCTGGATCACAAGATTGTCTGCATCCTGGTGCGCTGCATGGAACAGTTAATAAGCGATGTGAAGGATCGGATGCAGTACTTCATTGAGATCATCTATGAGATTTGTGAGCTGAATGCCAAGCAAAATGATTTGGTACATGATCGCAGTCTGATTGATAAACTGCTGGGCGATGTGGACACTTCGCTGGTCATGCAAATCAATTCGCTCAAGGTGAAGATACTGGAGCTGGAGGAACTGGAGGAGAACTTTGTGCGCCAAAAGGAGTACATCCGTGCGCAGGCTGTGAATGATGAGAAAATTGCGGTGACTGAGGAATACACGGAGCTGATACAGCCGCTGCTTGAGAAGCACGGCGTGCTGGAGCTGCCCACACGTCCCAAGCTGTCCAAGCAGGAGCGTGTGCTCAAGGGACTCTACATATCCTATCACATGGTCGCCTCTGAGCAAGTGTCTACGCTGAATCCCAGCATTTGCAAGCTCTACAAGGTAAATAACTCAAATAAATCAATTTATAAATTGTATAAATTTAATATTATTCAATTGCATTGCAGGATTTCGTCTGCCGGCACTTGGCGTCCACGGAGTTGGACATTTTCGAGTGGGCCATCAAGTGTGGCACCGCATTCAGCATGCTCTATGAGGCATACACCAAGGAAGTATTCGATGTGCTCTACGATCAGTTCTACAAGGACAACAATTTGCGTTTATGCGAAACTGCAGCTGCGTGTATATTCGAATTAATTGATCATTATGGTATTGATTATTTTATGGACTTGAATCAATCCGTTGCGGGTGCGGGAGCGGGACAGGCGCCCAAATCGAAGCGTCGCATGTTGTACACCATGCAGGACTTTTACGACGGCGAGGAGGACAGAACTCAATCACAAAACAGCGATCCAAATACGGATATTATTGCCGTGATGGGATTCTTTGTGGAGAAGGTCGTGGACAAGGGCATACTCCTGGCCATTGTGCGTGGTCTTTGCCGTTTAGTGTTGCGCGGACATCTCGACAATCGCCCGGATGTGCTGGAGAAGCTGCTCAAGCGTTACTTTAATCCCAATACAGGTAAGTTTCAGTTGTCAATCAATTGTACATCTATTAATATGTGGTTTATCCTGCAGAACCCATCGTTAGCCAGGTGCTGGGCATGTTCTTTGAGAACGTTGTGGAGCAGAAACTGCAGAGCATACTGCAGCCTTGCCTGCTGCCCATTGTGTGGTCTATTATGAATAGCAGCTACGATTCCCCGATGCACGACGTCGTGCCCGGACATGTGATCAAGTTCTTTGTCGATCTGACGATCCAGGACAAGAGCACACCCGAAAGCAATATACACAATCGAATTGCAATCAGTTTTCTACATTATATACAAAACTATTACACGGAACGCAAGGAAATGTGCCGTCTGTTGGCCAAGGATCTCACCTCACTGAAACTCAATGTGCTCAACTGTCCACAGCTGAAAGATGAGATGCACGAACTGGCCGACAATCTGATAAATGTAATTAAATTCAGTTAAATTAATGATTGCATTTTCTAATTGTATATTTGAATTGTTTATAGAGCGAGCTGGAGCCACGTTTGATACGCAACATTGTTGACTTTAAGGATATGCTCAATGGCAGCTTTAATCCGCCCAAACGTAACGCCGATGGCCACGATAGCGATCTCGATGGCGAGGAGTGTGAAAGCGTGGCGGCAACCACAGTGTCCACATCGGAACCGGCAGCTCCTGCAGCGACGGCAATTGTGCCAGCTATAGCAATAACTAATGAGATTGGGGAAGTCAGCACAGTGCCTCCATCAACTGTTACAGATGAGAACGTGCCTCCATCATCTGAAGTATCAACAGCAGCAGCAGCAACTGTTGCAGATGAGAACGTCGAGCCAGTGCTGACCACGTATGGTAGCAACAATCAAGTGGGAATCCGCTTCCTGCGACGCTCCTTGCACAATTCGATTAGTCAATCGGATGGCGACAGTAATTGCGGCTCACAATCCCCTGCCAGGGAGTCCAATAAAAAGAGCAAAGTCAGTGAAATAAGTAGAAGAAATCTGCGTCGAGAGAAAACGAAACAGCAGCTGGAACAGGCCTCCAAGACGCCGGAAAAGAGGCCCGCAACGCCAGAGGAATTGGAAACAGAAGAAAATACATTAACTGCAGATGTGAATCGAAGTTCTACAGCAGAGGAATCTGTAAGTGGTTTTAAATAATATAAAAATATAAAGTAAATGCTGATTGAATTTATGTTTCGATGCAGCACAATGATTCGGAGGTAATTGAGGATTCTCCCACATCCACAACCACGAGCAGACACACCACACAAAATGCGACTCGGCTGCGAGTGCGCTTGATGCGCACCACCACCACCACCAACAACAACAACAACAACAGCAGCAGGAACACAACAACATCAGCCAAAACACCATCAAAAACAACAACAACGGGCACAACTCGCAGCTCGCCACCTGGCGGCAGTAAAGTGAGTACACGTAGTAGATGTACACGCATGCGCTTGCAGCCCTAGGCAAGAATTCAGCCCTGAGACAGACTGACAGCCAGTAGTTCCTCCTCCTCCTCTCCCAACTCCAACTTCAAAACGTCAAGGAGACAAATGACAAAATGTACTTGCAATATGTACCATTTAATTTGAATAACAATGCAGATCTCTAAAAAATTCTGTTTATATTCGAAAAAAACACATTTAAAAAACATGAAAAAAAAATCATAAAACATAAAAAACAAGAACTGAACGTTTTTAAAACTTAAAGAAACACATAAAAACTAAAAACGTTGTTTTTATTCTGCCTACGCAGGCTAATTTAATTTAATATCTTATGACTATTTAATACATTATAGTTTGTGTATTTTGTGTAGTTCTATTTATTTAGCTACTTTTCTTGGTTAACACTTTAATTTATGGTATTTTCTATTTATTTTCATTATCTTTCGTTTTCTTTCTGTGTTGCAGCAGCGCAAAGTTCTCCACCTGGAGATTCAGACGCCGCTGCGCAATGGACGCAAACGCATTCTGCGCAAATCTCTGCGCTCCCAATCCTCCGAATCGACCGCATCCTCGCAACGAATCTCGCCGCTGCGGAAACAGCAACGCCTGGAGGCCAAGACGCCCACAAGGCAGGCACAAGGTGTTCCAGCCGCTGTGCATGAGAAGATCACAAGCAGTCCAACCGGTAGCACCACCTCATCCGTGAAGGAGAACACGATGCCAACGGCGTCGGATGCCACACATAAAACGCCGCTGCCCAAAAGAAGATCCGCAACGCAGTTGAATACAAGTGGAACACCTGCATCCCGGGTGATAACACGGCAATCGGCGCGCAAGCAGCGGATCAGCGGCATGTGCATGACCCGCAAGCGCTTGTCCCTGGAGATGAGCCTCACCGAGGGACACCTCAAGATGTCCACGCCCAAGCGTGTGCGCCAGGACAAAGCAAACAGCTCCAGAAGCAAGAGAAGCGCCAACAAATCCACAACAAGAACAACGAGAGAGACGCGGGAAACCCGAGCAACAACAACAACAACAACAGCAGCAGCAGCAGCAGCTTCTCCTTCCACTTCCACATCCGTCTCCTTATCATCACCATTATTATCATCTACTCGCGCCCGTCGCAAGTAGAATTTCCCCATCGCCCCACCGCCCCAAAGGACAAATTTACAACTTGACAGTAATTAGTTGAATTTAAATCTTTTATTTTGTTTATTTGTGTTCTCCCAATCTCTGACTGTAAGTTCGTAGTTCTTTTGTAAGATTGCTCGCGCTCCAATTTATTTCCTTGTAAATTTTATGTATATTACGTAGTCGTGTTTAAATAAACTTATTTAAAACATAAAACAATCATTTCGCGGTATTTATTAATTTCCCTTGGGTTAATTGTAGGTAAAATTGACACGCCCACACAGCCCGCCCCTTTGAATGCCCAAGTCGAGCTGAGCGAAAAAATCGAAAATACGCAGAAATCTACCAGGCGAACAGAATCAGCAGCAAGCAGCAAACGAAAAAAACTGCTTGTTTACATGTGTGTCAGTATGTGCGCGCACAGAGCGCAGAGAGCGGGAGAGCAACGGTAAATGTTCTGATCTGCTCAGAGCGCGCAATGCTCTGATTGGCTGGCGGCTTGCTTGTATGCGTGCGACCCCCTCCACCTCCCCCCTCACCCACGCACTAGTGCGCGCGGTCCACTCCCCCCTTCCCCCTCGCCCACCCACTAGTGCACGCCTGACTTTTTGCATAGCCACCTGCTGCGCATTTCTGTTCGCCTGGTAGATTTCGTCATATTTTTTGATTTTTCGCCCAGCTCGACTTGAGCATTAAAAGGGCGCGCACTGTGTGGGCGTGGCAATGTGCAGCGGCCTTATCGATGTGTTTGTTTACATTTTATCATTATGAAAAATGTACTTTGCAGTAAAAAGAGGAAATTAGATCAATTTAAAAATAAAAGAACATTATTTTATTTCATTTGTTTTGCTTGTTTCTTTTAGTAAGTTGGCAGCACTGTCAAAAATGGTAAACACTTTTCTTGTTGATTTTACAGAATGTATTTTATTTTGTAAATGATGTGAAATAGTTGAATCTGTGAAACTGGCGATATATATATAGGAAGGTACATACAAATTAAATGATATATGTATTATGTAAGTAGTATAATTAATTAAGAACTAGAATAGTTGCATTTATCGGATAAGTACATGCTGAGATTCGTTCATACGACGTATGAATTACAATTACAATTACAATTAGATTTAGATTAGAAACATTTTGAGCAGTGATTGATTGATTGATTGATTGATTGATTGATTGATTGAGTTGAGTTGAGTTTGATTTAAGGATGTCTTAGATTCGAGTAACTAACTAGGATACAAAAATGCTTAAGATACAATTATGTTGAGGCCAAAAGGAGGTTTGTTTTGAACAGGCACATGGTTACAGTGTATGAATCAATGGATTAATCCCATCCCAATCATCTAATTCAGAGTTTAATCCCCTTCAGCTTGACGGCTGTGGTGTGCAGATCCCATTCCTGTTGCTGCAGTGCATCAAATGCAGCCGACAGACTGAGTTCCGTATCCGAGAGTATGTTCTGCAGTTTGATCAGCTTAATGGACTTGTGCACATCCCAATTGATGAACTCCAGGGCGCCCAGGCAACGTGTCGGCGTGCTCTGTAACAAAGATTACAACAATGATTAATCACAAGAAACATTTATAAATTCATAATTTGTAGTTACATCCTTGCCCAGAACCTTGACCATGATGCGCACTTCATCGGAGTCGACTCCGCGTTCGCAGCCACGTGGCTTCTTGTCCGAGAACTCGAGCAGATCCTCACAGCTCACCGAATTGGAGTCGGCCAAGCGAGCTGCACTCGCTGCAAAGTATTCCGCCTCCGTTTGTGGCTTCTGTGGAGGCGTCGCAGTTGCTGCACTTCCTCCATCGCTGCCGTTGATGGAGCTGATGCTGCTGATGCTCCTATTCATGGCCAGGTTGACGGAGGCGCGCACCTTCTTGAAGAGCGCATTCCCCGCCAGCTCGTTGTCCGTGCCACCAAAGCGTCTCCCACCTGGACACTCCAGAGGCGCCTCTATTGAGGCTGCTTCCGCTGCTGCCACAGCTGCTGCTGCCGCTGCCGTCGCTGCTGTGGGCGCCATCTCCTGAGGCACTGCAGCCGAGTCCAGTGTGGTGCAACTGCTGGGTTTGTCCAGATTCCGCAGCTCATCATCGTTCACATAGAGACCGGAAATCTGTGCGGGCTCAAAGCCCACATCCTTGCCCTTGTTGTAGTGCTCCTTTTGGATGGAGAAGTTGTAGAAGCCATCGGTGACATCTGGCGACTGCAGCACTCCATCCTTGCCCATGTCCATGTCCCCCTCCAATATGGACTCGAACTGCAGCGATGCACTGTCCGTCAATCCGGCGGCATCCGCTGGCGTCAGCTTCTCCAGATTCTGATAGGTATGCGCTGATGCAGCTGCTCCGCCTGCTCCATCTCCCCCTCCTCCTGCCACTGCTGGCATATTCTCATATTCCCTGGACTCCGATCGCCGGCAGACGCTATTGGAGCGCACGGCGGCCACCACCTCAAGGGAACGCGCCGGCTGATGCTGCCGGATTGTGGAATCCTCAGTGAAGTCCGCCAGCTTGCTGAGCGTGCGCTGGACACCGTTGGCTGGTATAATCAATGGATACTTGCGCACATGTCGCTTGGTGCTGGTCTTCACCTGCTTCTTGCCCTCGCGGGATGGCAGCGGCAGAGGATTCGCCTCTGGCTGTGGATCGGGAAACTTGTAGCTCGGATGCGTCATGTAGCTGGGACTCTCGCAGGATTCACTTGCTCCCACTGAATTGCGATTCTCAGTCGCCTGCTCCGTTCGACGCTCTCTCCGATGAGCTGCTCCTCGAGTGGGCAATGTCATGGGACGCGGTGGTTGCTTCAAGGATTGTGGACACTCTGCTGCCACCGGATGTGCCTCTAGAGCGGCAGTTGCCGGATGACTCAGCTGACTGCCGAGGCGACGTGGCAGCGTCTTGGCATTCATCAGCTCAAACTCATCCGTGTCCATGTGACGCAGCAGCGTCGCCGCCGGACTGATGCCCATGTCCAGCATGCCGCCCCCCTTCCGCTCGATCAGGCTGTTGTACGCCTCGCGTCCCTCCTCCCCAATCAGCGACTGTGCGGAATGAAAACGAAAAAGCGAATGAAACGATAAGCAAAATAATAACAGAAATATGTAAAGAAAATGTTAATAACATAAATATGTAAACAAATGAAAATGTTAACAGAAATATGTAAATAAATTAATGTTAAATTAACAGACAGCTGGAAATGTTAATTAACAGTCAAGTTGGGAAATTATTAATCTTTGGCCATATTTCTTGGGGTTTTTCTTTTGCTTTATTAAATCCCTTTAAATATACACAACTTTTTTGATTACCAATTGGATTTTGTCTTCTTTTTCTTTTGTTTTTTGTTTGGTTCTTAGAATGCAAACTTTGTATATATATAATTTACTTGGAAAAAGTTTTAGTTTTAATTTTAAGTTTAGTTTTAGTTTAGGTTTAGATTTTTAGGTTTTGTTTGTTTGTTTTTGGGTTGTGAAACGCTTCGAACGCATATTTTAGAATATCAATATATCAATTTGTAGTGTAATGTTGTAAGTAATGCTATATGAAATAGATATGAAATTGTATGAACATTTAATTATAAGTAAAGTGTATGTATATAAACTTTGTATATAAGTAATTTATCATATTATATATTAATATATATTTATTTTGCTTTGGTTTTTCTTCGTTATCTTCATTATCAATAAATGCATAGAATGCGACAAATCATTTTTGTGTGTTTTTAATAATATCCATTTATCCATATTCCATATCTATATATAATATATTTCTCATTCATCTGAGCTCTATAAAAAAATGTAGACAACTTGGATCAACTTGGTTTACAATCGTAGGTATTTAGAAGATGAAAATACACTTTTCTTATAGATCTACAAGTAATTCGAGATATTTTCACACACGAAAACTTGTATAACTAAATTTTGTCCCTTTCGACGGTTTTTTCTCAGTATTTATATAGTAAAGTATATATATATATATATATTTATTTGTTATATATAGTAAAAATGCAAGCGTAAGGATATGGCACATAATACACATTTGCATTATTTTTCGTAATCTCTTTTTTTAAGTTTAATCTTTTTTTTATTTGGAATGTTTCTTGGCGATGAAAAAAAGGATTGTCAACTTGTGTGTGTGTGAGTGTGTCTCTCTGTTATCAGTGTGTGTGTGTGTGTGTGTGTGTGTGTCGATGACTGTCATTGTTTTGTTTGTATGTGTGTGTGTTTTCTTGTTCTTGTTGTTGTTGTTGTTTATACCCTGTTCAATAAGTATGCATGAGGTGTTTTCGTTTCGATCAATGTCAAGTGTTTTAATACTGATATTCCTAAGCCGATTGATTGATTGTTTGATTGATTGATTGACTGCCAGACAATCAGAAGCTCTATTTGATGAGAATGAAGTTAATGATCTTTTAGGAAATTTAGTTTTCTTTTTTTTTTAAGTGAGAGTCACCCTTAAAAATTCTTCTTTTTCTTTTCTGTCTTTAATTTTGGAAGCCTTTTCAACTGTTAGATTAAGTTAAATTTGTTTAATTAATATTGCTTCAATGTTATTGAGCTGCTCTTTTTTAGTTGGTAATTATTTTTTATTAAGAATTCCTTTTTCCCTAGTTTTCTTTGCTTTATTGCTTATTGTAATTCTCAATTGAATTGATCTGTATTTGTATCTTTATCTGTAACTGTAACTGACATTGTATCTGACAACAAAACAATTGTGCTAATTGCGCACATTGCGAGTACAGTGTAATGTGCTTAATTGCACCATTATTATAAAACTATTATGTTTTCTTTTTTGAATTTACGAGATATATTTTTAATCATGTTCATTTTATTAAATTTTTTGACGAATAAATTGCGTGCAATTATTGCAAATATTATAAAAACTATTATTTTGTAAATTTATGAAATATTTTGGTTTTTAATTAATCTCATTATACTGCAAATTTATTATTATTGCGCGCAATTATCGCCAAGATTCTAAAACAGTGGTGTCCAAAATGTGTATTTTCCTATTACATGTGATCGGAAAACATTTGGTATGATTATGGACACCACTGTTCTGCTGTTCTAAAACAGTGGTGTCCAAGGCACACTGTAAATCATTATTCGCCAGGAAATTCACATTTTGGACACGACTGTTATGAAACTAGTCATTTTATTATTATTTAAATTCATGAGATATTTAATTATTGTTGCAATTAAGCGCATTACACTGTATTATTATCCGTTCTGAGAGGTCTAGCGTGTTTCCAAATAAGGCACACTCTCAACAAAATGCAAATCGATTTAAAAAATAAACTCCATATATAACTAACTAACTATGTAGTATATATGCTAAATAAATAGTTCAAGAGGCTGTAAATATTTTCTGCAATTTACTTTTCGACACACAACACAACACACCACACTACACCACATGGTAAACACACCACACTACAACACACCACAACACACCACACCACACCACATGAATCGTTGATTTAATCCGTGGATTAATCCGAGAGCACATGTCCGAATAGTAAATTGAGAACATATTTCAGCATTTTCCTTAGTTATGGAGCCGGACTGGGCGGAATCCTTGGTGCAATGAACTCCCGTCGGAATTGAAACTCATCTCCGCTCTCCGTGCTCGAGGATGAGCTCGAATCACTCGAATCCCCTCCAGCTGGTATTACCAATGGAAGCTGCTGTTGTTGTTGTTGTTGCTGCTGGAGTTGCCGCCAGTGTAAATCGTGTTGTTTCACCGTGGACACATGTATCTTCTCCGGCCAATGGAACTCCGTGGGACGCTGCGGCTTGACGAGATTGTTGGACACTTGTCGCTGCTTCAACTCATCCGGGGAGCTGACCACAAAGTTGGTGGACGTGGGACTCTTGCCAGTGAGTCGACTTATGTCAAACTCGTGCAACGTGACGCCGCTAACAGGACGCACTGCAGCCGGAGGCGGAGGCACTGCAGCAGCCGTTGTGACGGAGTTGGAGGCAGTGCGATAAGTGGCCACCGCTGAAGATGCCGCTGAGGAGGAGCCCGAACCAGAGCTGAGTTTCTGCGATGTCGTTGGCGCCAACAACGCGTGTTGTTGTTGTTGTTGTTGTGCCAACTGTGCTCGGTAATTGTTGCCCGGTCCACGTCCGCCAAAGTCATAGATGCGTTCATCGTAATGGAACTGCTCGTATCCAGCTGTGGGTCGATGGAAGCTGCGTCGATTGCCGGATTGCAGGTTGTAGTGTGGAGCCGACTTGATGCTCGAGTTGGAACCGTACAGCTGACGTGGCGAGATGATGGCATCCCCCCGCTCATCCTGGCAGGCGGACTGCATCTGCCGATGATGCTGCTGATGATGGAGTCCCCCCGCCCGACGACGACGGCACAGGGAGCTGCTCGAGCTGGCGGCGACCCGAGCTCGTATATCGCACTCGGAGCGTGCCAGATTGGGTTTATGTGAATCCTCACCACCGCTGGAGGAGCTGCTCGAGTCCAGAGTCATGGGATTGTAGCTGAGTCTGCGCAGCGTGCGTGCGCGGATCGAACGTGGCTTGTAGGATGCACTGCGTCGTGGAATTGGCAACTGTTGTGGCTGTACAACTGGAGGAAGTGGACGTGAGATGGACTTCACATCGGATAGGACGGGGGAAATGGGCTGGAAGCTCTCGTTGAAGGATGTGGAACGCTGGCGATAGCTGCTCTTGTTGGCCACCGCATAGACGGCACAGGATGACTTGACCGGAGATGCGCTGGAGAGCTGGAGGAGCTGTTTGGTCGTTGTCGTGGCTTGTCTGTCGCCGAATCTCTCGTAGCCGCTGCTCATGACCACGGGAGGAGCACTGTACAGCAGTGGCAGTGGTGGCAATGGTGGCAGTGGTGTCTCTCCCTTGATGGGAAAGTAGCTCTCCAGTCTCTCCTGTGGACTGTAGCTGCTCTTCTGGCTGCTGCGACGCGACAACGAGATGTTCGTGTCCCTCGACGCGAATCCCGTGTCCGGTGTGCTGCTCCGCTTATCCTCGAGCAGCTTCTGCTCCGTGCTCAGCTGTTGACTCTGCAACTGCGACTGGGATTGCAACTGCGCCTGGTTGTGCATATACTGCAGATGCTTGTCCAGGTGACTCGTCGCCGCATTGAAGTCAAACATGGTCTGGACTCCGTTGCTGTAACTGTAGACGGCGGACTTGAGACTCCCAGTGGCACTGCTGATCCCATCGTCCAGGGATCCCAGCATCTGAGGCACCTGGTCATTGAGGAGCGTATCGTTGGAGTCACTCTTGTCCAGCTCCGTGTACGTGTGCATAAAGTCCAAGTTGAGTGCTTTTAAAGTGTTCTCAATATCCATGATGTTGTCATTGATGCTCTTTGGTTCCCGCTCCAAATCCCTTGCATCTCTCGCTTCCTCGTTGCTCCTCTCTCGGTTCAACGGGCGACAGAGAATCTCACGAGACTTCTCAAACAGAAAATCGGAGCTCTCCTTGTCAAAGATGGGAATACGCAGCTCGGAACTGTTCTTGATCTCGCTCAATGAACGAAATCGCTGCTTGATGATTGGAAAACGGAACGAAACGAACGGAACGAAATCGGAACGGAACGAAACGAATGGCAACCAAAAACAAACAACCAAAAGAAAAGCAAAGGGAATGAGCGGAATCAGAATGCGCAAAGGGGGGGAATGTTTGAGAAATGAGAGAGAGAGTGGAGACAAAGAAGAGACCGCCGAATTAGCAAACAAAGAAGAAAGAAAACTTATCTACGGCTCACCGAAGATTTGATACCCTTGCAGAGCAATAAATTCCATATTTAACTCATGATTTCTAGTCTGATTTTAACAAAATTTTGGACAGGATGTACGAGATAACACTTTAAACTTAAACTGTGAATTTAGTTGAGATATCTCATAAAACATGTAAAAAATGTTTTTTATACTAAAATTGGTTTTTGGATCGTTTCTATGCTAATTTTTTTTAAATATCTAAAAAAAAACCAAGTTATATGAAAAGTATGAAAGTTGTATGAGATAGCGGCCCGATTTTAACAAAATTTGGACAAGATCTATAAAACAACACCAAGAAAGTATTCTGTAAGATTGGTTCGGATATCTTATAAATTAAAACGTTTTTCATACTAAAATTAATTCTTAGACCGATAGTTCCTTTGAAAACTATATGATATAGTAGTCTGATTTTAACCAAATTTAGTCAGGATGTATTAAACACTAACATAAGCTCAATGGTTGAATTTAGTTGAGATATCTTAAAAAACAACAAAGTTTTTCATACTAAATGTTGATTTTTACTCGATTGTTCCTATAGGATATATAAGTTTCATTTAAATCAAAGTAAATCAGGATATAAAGGAAACTATACCAAGCAGACAATCTGAAAGTTTGGTTAAGGTATCTTCAAAAACTAAGAGTTTTTTATACTAAAGTTTAATTTTTAACCGATAGTTCCTATGAAAGCTTTATAATATAGTGATCTGATCCGATCGGTTTCAACTTATGTGTTTCCTGAAGCAGAAAAACTGAAGCTTATCCAGTTTCCTCAATATATGTAGTTTAAAAACGGAGAGACTAGTTTGCATACAAACAGAGTTATATATGGATATAACGACTGCTGATCAGGAATTTATATTCTTAATTAAATCCTACTTTAATGGGTTCCCCATTCCTCGAATAAAAATAACAATATCCCTCTGCAAGGGATATTTCCTTAATTAACGATAGATCAAACATAACTATAACTAACTCTACTCTATTCCTGACTCTTTTTTAATCGATTCATTAAACTAGTATTAAAAGTTGTCCTACCTGGATATCGGGTATGCTCTGCAGTTCCTCCGTAAAGTTCTTCTTCTTGGAGAAGGGGGATGCAGTGCCATGTGTGGGCGTCAGAGCCGAGTTCCCAGTGGCGCCTCCAGCAACGCTGCTCGACTTGTCGTTGCCACCGCTGCTGAGATGCGGAAAACGAAAGCTGAACTTGCGCTTGGGACTGTGCATGGCTGGAGTGTGATCCGAGACCAAGTCAATCATCGATCTGTAACAGGAAATAAATGAATAAGCAACTGAAAGTGGAAGGATTTAATCATGCGATCGATGACTCACCTGGCACTGATCTCATTGGCAATCTCAATGGCATGATTCAGTATCTTCTCATCCTTGACCGAAATGGGTTTCACAGTGCCTGTGGCTGTTTTCTTCTTGGAGAGCAGTCCATGTCCATGTTTATTATTGCCATTGGTGTCGCCACTTTTATGTCCATATTTTGCTGACAATTCAGCGAATTCATTCTTTGTGTTCACACGATCAAAGTCTGGTGACTTTGGTTGACTTCCCGAGGCGCCGCTTATCGAGCCAAACATCGAGTTAATTTCATCCAAAAGTGAAGGACCAAAGTCCAGTTTATCGCCAGTGATTTCATCATCGGATATCTCGTGATATTCGTGCAGATCATCGGTTGTATTACGTGAACTGGAGGAGCGCCAATTGGTCTCGGAGTGAATGCTCTTGCCATCGACGCCATAGTTGTTGTTCTGCAGAGCATATGCGAGCTGCTCCTCGTCCAGTTTGTGCGTGACAAAGGGATTGGAGCCGGCAAAGTCAAAGGAGCTCTGTCCATTGCTGGCTATCAATTTGGGCGTGTGCTCCGTGGAGGGAATAAACGTGGGATTCATTGAGGTGCCAGCACCCTCGGGAAAATAACCACTGGCCGTCTGCAGAGAGTCGGGACTGGTCGGAGTTGGTGGCAGCAACAAAGGTGTCTGCTCAATGTCCTCCGATGGTTTGTACGGCGTCACAATTTGCTTGGGCACATGATTATACTATTAAATGAAATGGGAATTAATATATAATACATATTTAATATTCAAGAGTTATTGCCACTTACATTTTGGGAGCTGCCGAGGAAGGCAATGTCGCCAAAGGTGGCGCCATCGATGCCCACATGTCCTGTGTGCTTAAAGTCATTCTGCGGCTTGGAAATCATCTCCGTTCGCAGCTTCCGCTTGCTAATGCGATGATCGCCCACGCGACTAAAGGAATCCCGATTGGAGCAGGGCAATCCCTCCAGAAAGGCAACCGTATTCGAGGGATTGAAGTAACCCGTCTTTCCGGTGCTCAGAACACCCTTCCAGAAGGGTGTTCCCGTATTGCGATCGAGCACACTGATTATGTCGCCCTGGCGATACAACAAATGATCCTTCTTCGGCTCCACACAGTTCACAACAGCTTTGAGTTGCTCTGGCTTCATGTCCGGCAGCTGTTCGTAAATCTCGCTGAACTTGGGACGCTTGGCAGCGTCATCCTGCCAGCACTTCATCATTAACGTATAATACTCGCGGGGACAGCAGTCCGGCTGCTCCAGGCGTTGATAATTGGGCGCGTCGATGGCTTCCAGTATCTGCAGGCCAGTGAGAGCTGCCCAGGGTTGAAAGCCATAGGAGAACATCTCCCAGAGGCAAACGCCGTAGGCCCACACATCGGAGGCGTTGGTGAAACGCAAGTAATTGATGCACTCGGGGGCACACCAAGCAATCGGCAGTTTTAGATTCACATTGAAGTTTGTCTTGTAGTAATCCTTGCCTACGCCCAATGCGCGCGACAGTCCAAAGTCCGAGATTTTCACCTTATCCTTGCTAAAGACAAGAATATTCCTGGCAGCCAAATCCCTGTGTATGAGTCGCTTCTGTTCCAGGTATCGCATGCCATTGCAAATCTGCAGAGCGAACTCACAGAGTGTGGGAATCGTGAGGAAGCTGACACGCAATCCGGAATCCTTAAGGCACTCGAGCAAGGAACGCAGATGCGCCAACTCCGTGACGAGCATGAGGGAATCGGTGGCCAGCACCACGCCATAGAGGCGCACAATATTCTCATGCTCAATTGAATGCATTATCGCCGCCTCCTTGAGAAATTCCATGGGATTCGATTGCATGCGCTCGCGGCACAAGCACTTGATGGCCACTTGAATCTGTACAACAGACAGACGGAATTAATTACTCAACTCAACCGGAAGCGGGAGAGGGGAAGAAGACTCACCCGCTCGCTGCCATTTGTCCAGACACCCTGCTGCACAATGCCAAACTCCCCGATGCCCAGCTGCTTATTGACGCTGATGGAATCAGCTGGTATAATGTGCTTATTGTTGGGCACCTTGCTGCCCGGTGAGCTGCCGCCATTCCTTGTGGCCGTTGTGGTTGCTGCCGTGGCGCTGCTGCTGCCGCCCTCGCTTGTCGTCTGTCCGCCCACGCCATCCTCACGCTTCACTATTGTGGCGGGCGCTTGGAGCAGACGCTTTATCTTGCTGAGGTAACTGTGGGGGAAGTGCTTCTCATAGAATTTACGCAGTCTTCGGATTTCCGGTCGCGATAGGCCAATAAAACGTAAATCCTCATCCGTTGCATATTTAAATTGAGCTGCACTTGTTATTTTTAATTCGTTTCTATTTAGTAATAAAAGAGATAGGGGAAAAATGTAAACAAGTCGAGTGGTTGATTAAGCTCTGTATGCAGCTCACTAAATAAATAGGTACGTTGTTACGTTAATCATTGCAAAAAGAACAACACTGAAAGCTGTTTTCGATAATTCGCATATCGAGTGTAGTATGCAGATCACTAAGTAAATAGGGATATCGAATTTAAATACTAAAGAATACTAGTTAGCATTCGTCAAGGCTTTTCTCACACCATGCGTGATCAGCATACCATTCTTTTGGTCAATTTAGGTCACTGACAGACAGAACTTACTTGATGGCATTATAGTACTGCTGCAGTTCGGACTCGGTGAGGAATTCATATAAATCAATCTGTGGGCACTCTGGAAGAGATACAGAAAAATATAAAAATAAATACGAGTATATAAATGCATATTTAACTTAAGTATGCATGCGGCGTAACGGAGACCAAACAACAGCTGCACTCCATAATATTCAATTTACATACATATGTGTATGTGTTTGTGTGGGTGGTATAGATTTCTACACCCGCAACCAAAAAAAAAATAATAAAATAAACGCCAACACATTTGCTTTGACTTAATTTCCATTCATTGGCGGTGGCGGCGCCCTCATGTGGCAGCCTTAAAATATTTTCATTTCTTTCATTTCAATATCTTTATCTCCCGCTCCCACTGCAAACACACACACACACTCACACACATATAGAGATATTCTGATTGCCTTTGCTTCTTCTTCTTGCTGCCTTCTCAACCCGTAGCATTTGTCATTGTCGTGTTTTTGTTTGCCTTTGTAAAGGAAACAACGCAACACATGTACATATATATATATATACGCACACACATACATAGTTGCATACATATTTGTATTTTGTGTGTACACAGATTGCCTGATAATGTCCGTTAAACCCCGTGGATTTGCAATTTTGAGTCATCATCGCGGCATTCGACATTCATTGAGATAATAAATTCCATGGAAACAGACCACATCCGCTTATTTGTTTGTTATGTTTTTCTTTTTGTTATTGTAGTTGCACTAACTGCGATGTGTGTCTGTGTGCTTGTGCATTTTCCAGTTGAGGTCAAATGACCGCTGGCGTTGTAATTACATACATACATACATGTATATCGGCAAAGCTATCCCGTAGGATTTGCAGTTGTCCTTGAATTTGCAAAATAAAATCGATCGGCCAATACACACACACACACCAACACATCGCCCTCACATACAGAAACGGAAGCTACTACTACTACGTAGCAGATACTTTTTCCAGCACTGAAAACACTTGTTTTTCCATCACTTTAATTTACATTTCACTGTTTTTCATCTTAATATTGATTCATTTACAGTTTTAGCACACTTTTTAACACAGATTTGCAGTTTTTATTTCAATCTTACCCATTTTATTTTTGCGTGTGCATTGTTTGGGAGTACTGCATCTTCACCAGTGTGAACACTCGCGACAACTGTGAAAAACCCAAACCAAGTTGGCATAAATACCAACTCAATAGAATGTTATTAGCATGGTCACACTCTTCCAAATAACAGTGCCATTTTGAGTTTAACATGTAAACAAACATAACAGCTGTTATGGTGGCGTTGCCAGAAGTTGCCAGGCGCGCACAATCAGCTTTTGAATATATTAAATTGTTTATGCATACATTTAATAATAAAATCTTTAATTGGAAGCAGATTGAATTCATATACATAATTTATAATTGATTACTTCAGCTTGCAATACAAATAAACAGTGCTAAAGAGATAAATGTGCAATGTAGTATCCTCAATAATTTGATCAATAATAATGGCAAACACTATTTAGAATAAACGGAAGCTATTTGGAAAAGCGGTAACAGTCATACGGTCAATTACGGCCTTGGTATGCTCATAACCCAATGCTCTATTAATGGCCGCCAGCTCCTCGAAGTGATCCCGCGAGCGTTTGTCCTCGATCATCTTGGACACGTATTTATACATGCGTCCATAGTGATTGTGGGCATATGCATGCCACATTGCAAACTGAATGGCCTTGCTATCGTTGGCATCAACAAATTTGATTATCTCTGTGTATATATCGTTGAGCTCGGCCACATGATCCTTGAGATTATCATCCAGCACACACAACTTGGCAAAGGCAATTCCTTTCTTGCTCAAGGCCTCGATGAGATTGTTCTTCTGCTTGTCCATGTTGCTGAAATTGATATAAACAATTAGTTTAGATTGTATTCATCATCTATAACGATTTACTTACGTCTTGATCTTGGTGGCATCTGGACGCGTGTCATTCTTGAGTCCATAGTAGGACAAGAGCGCATCGGCATCGGTTTCTTTTATAACAATCTCTGCAAGCTTAAAAATGCGCATCAAGGTGGAACGTTGCTTCTGAATACTTTCAGCGCTTCCATCGTCGCCCTCGGAGCATCTCTTCTGGTGTGCGGCGACAAATGCCAATGGAAGCTGAGTTTTCAATTCGGTTGACTCGATGTTTTGGATGAACTGCAAATGGGCCGGCAAATGCTTGGGATGTGCGGCAACCAATTCCATATATATACTCTCTGCCTTCTCCAGTTCTAAATGGACAAAATGGGAACATAAGTAAATGACAATTTAATTGGGATTGCTGGACTCACCGCACTTGGCAATGTGCGAGCATTGGAAGTCGCGCAGACTCTCGGCGTAGTCATCGGCGCTGGTCTTGCCCTTTTGGGGTGAGCTGGGTGCAACTCCTCCTCCGTTGGCAGGTCCTTCGGTTTGGAGTGCGACACCATCGCCGCCAGCGGAGTTTACAGCGTTTGTGGCTCCCTGGGGCGTGGCTTGTGTCTTCGGCTTGACTCCGTTGGCGGTGACAGCAGCTGCTGCGGCTGGAGTGGCATTATTGGAGCTGCCTCCATTGGAAGCACCATTGGAAGCCGCTTTCTTCTCGGCCGGATTGAGTACATAGGTGAAGGGATGAATAGCAATGCGACGGCCAGCCTCGTCCTTGGGGAAGACAAGATTGCCGCTCAACCAGGCGCACTGCGCCGGCAGATTCGCCTTGGTGATCCGATCCTGGGCAATGGGCGCAATATAAAGCATCTTGTTTGTCTCTCGCACTTTGGCGGACGTAAATTTGCGTCCGCTGACAATGCATTGATTGTAGCTGTCGTAAAAGTCCAGTGAGAGCATATTGGGAAGCTTATATGCTGCAATGAGATTCGCCTCGGCGATCTTCTCCAGCATGTCACGCTTCTCGTGTCGCACCTGCAGACGCACCGTGTACTCTCCCTTCTCCAGCTTCGTGTAGAAGTTGTGGGAGTGTGCATCGCCAGTTGCCACCAGGGATTTGTTCACATCGAACAGCATCCACATTTGAGACTCGAACTCCGATTCATACAGTAAATCGTTAAACAGTGGTGCATATAAAGCCACTTCCGCCGCCTTGGCCACGTTCAGATTGTAGACCAGCATATTCTGATAGATCTGTCTGCCCTCGGGAATCACATCTCGGGTGGCGCTCAATGGCGAGATCTTTGCCTCGCTCGGTTTGAGCACAATCGCAGCGTTCTTCAGTTGGAGCAGCGGCTGAATCTCCTCCGCCACCAGCACACCAACCTCCAGTGGGTGAATGCCACGTCCAGCGTGCATCACATCTAATAACGTAAATAGGAAAATTTATAGAAACAATTTAAACATTTCACTCTTTGCTATATTTACATGCATTGGGATTTTGTGCAGCGACTCCATGGAACTCGAGGCTGTACTTCAAGTGACTCTGGCCGTGATTGGACCAGTATTTAGCTATGCACAGCTCCAGTATCTTGTTAGCCTGCAAGAAGAAGCGTTATCAAATGATAAGAGATGCACAATAGTAATTATGGAATAAATTTTGGAATAAAACCAAACCGAATATCGGTTTCAGTTACGGTTTCGGTTATGCTCGAATTAAGGTTTTCGGTTATCGGTTATGCAAAATCTTGGAGTGTCGGTTTCGTAACGGTTATCGGTTTTTTGAAAGTTTCGGTTTAAAAATACCGGTATGGTTTCGGTTCAGCAAAAAAAAAAATAAGGTTTTCGGTTGACCAAAATAAGAAGCGGATTTAGCCTGGAAAGTAATGTTATCTGGTTACTGGAATGGTCCATCGTAATGTCGATTTTATTATAATTTGACCTCATATAAATTAGGTTCATTTGGTTTGAAACTTTGTCAAAACTCAATCAACTTTCATGCGCAATGTAAATTTGAGCTTAAATTTATCTCTAAATTCGTTCTGCATTTAAACTTTGTTCGATTTAAAACTTTTGAAAATTTCGAATTTTTTAGAAATTTTATCGTTTTTCGAAAAAATTGAAATTTTCGAAATTATCAAAATGAACAAAATTTAAATGCAGAACGAATTTAGAGGTAAAATCATGCTCAAATTTACATCGCACATGAAAATTGATTGAATTTTGACAAAGTTATGGCAGTTCAAAGTTATCAAAGTTGCTCAGTAGCTGCGGCGGCCAGAACCGAAATTAATCCTTATAAATTAATCGGTTACTAAACGGTTACTTCGGTTTGTGGGTTTCGGTACAGCGGAAAAACATTTTTTCGGTTACGGTTTCAGTTACGGTTACAAATTTCAATCGGTTTTCATCGGTTAAAGGTTACGTTTGGTTTTACCAAATTTACTTATTTTGGATTCTTAATTTTAATTGCCTTAATAAAATTTTGATCATTTTGTATTCGTTATTGTTTCCTATTAATTTTGGTATTGTTAGTTTTACAAAATTTTAAAATGCTTGCAACATAAAATGAATCAATTAATCTATTTGTGAGTACTCCAAAGTTGTAAATCTTTTTTTTTGTATTTTGTATTTCAGCATATTATATATAATTTATTTAAATTGTTAATTTAAAATCGTAGTTCCCAATTGAATTTTAAATGGTATATAACTATTGTCGACTATTGTAAATAATATATTTATATATCTCACCTTAACGGGGAATGTGGCCGTTGCTTCGAATTCCGAGTTGACGCCAATGATCTTCATGGTTTCCAGTTTGCGGCAAGATTGATGAGGCAGCAACTGATTAGTGTGCAAAAAAAATTTGCCAATATCATTGCCCCGATTGGGATCCGTCAGACGCAGACGCAGCACTTAAAATTCAAGATATTATTGTAAATTATGAATATATTTAATTTAAATTTAATTTAAGTAGACTCACCTGCCCAGGTGGCCTTGTCTGGCACGAGAATAAAGTCCCTTTGAATGGTATTGGGCTGAAACTCGACGCTTTTGTCAGCTCGCTGTGTAGTTGGCTCAAAGATGGGCGTAATCTGCAGATTCTCCAGCACATGGGGCTGCACCACAGTGATGGGAATCTCAAACAATGGACCCCTTTGCACGCAATCCGTATCGTAGGCTTTAACACTGCATTTGAAAAGATCATTTCAAATGAAGTTGCAAATCTATATAGAAATTAAATAAACTACTTACACGGCACTGTGCACACCTGGCTGGAGACTTGTTGGATCGATTCGGACCACAATAGAGCGCACGCCATAGCTGAGATCCAGAAAAGAACCACACTGCACCCAGGACTGAGAAGGTACAAGACTAAGACGCACATTAAAGTTGAACTTATCCTTGGGATCTATTGGAATAATATAAATATAATTGTTAAGTTTGTGAATTTTAAAAGCTGACATCATTTGAAACTTGCCTGCTTCCTTGTCGTTGAAGAACACGGGTTCAATGTTCACGTTGAAGTCAACGAACTTTCGCTGAACTCCCTCACGCAGATGGATTCCCTTCGCATTGTTGGCGCCCACGCGCACCGAGAAGCTGCAGTAAAAGAGACGAAAAATATATATAATATAAATAGCAAACTTATGATTTAATATGCTAAATATGTAGATTAAGTGTTAAACTATTCTAGAAAACTATAAGAAGTGTTCCTCATTTCCGAAACATATACTATATCATTATATAATATAACTAGTAAACTTATGATACAATATGCTAAATATATAAATAAAGTGTTACATTATTCTAGAAAACTATAAGTAGTGTTCCTCATTTCCTCAAAACCAGAGAGGTAGATTATATGTCTAATCTTATTGATTATCTACATGTAGAATAAACCATTTCCATTTATTATAATCCCACTTACCGCAGCATATTGTCCTTGGCCTGGCGATGCTCAACCAAATGCTCGAATGCCTTCTCCACATTTAGTAGACCATGTCCTTGAGCATAGGGATCCACATAGCCCAGTTTGGTGGCAGTTACGCTTATTGCACGCTTAATACTATATGGGGAATACGCAATGTTCTGCTGCTTCAGTCCAGAGATGAGCAGGGCCACTGCACCGGCTACATGAGGTGCTGCCATGCTTGTGCCGTTCATCAGCTGTGATTTGCTCATCGTGAACTGAGGCACGGATGTAATGGCACCTCCAGGTGCGCACACCGTCACTCCTTGTCCGCCATCCATGCAGGGATCGCGTGATGTCCATGTGTAGACATTTCCAGGCAGCTTCTCACGCATTGCATACTCTGCCTCCATCATCTGTGGTGACACGTAGGCACCCACTCCTATCAAACTGGGCTGACTGATGTCGGGGGGAGTGCCCACCGTGCTGAGGGCTGGACCATGATTGCCAGCGGAGGCAACCCAGACCACGCCGTACTTGTTGACCATCTCGTTCATCAGTTCACCAATGCGGCTGTAATATAAAATAGTTGAGAGATTATCAGCATAATCTATATTTGCAGATTCATTCAAATAGGGGACTTGTCTGAGATACAAAGTAAACAAATAACTGAGATCAATGGGAAGATTGGTATGGGATTGTGATACGTATAAGGAGACAGATCTTTTGGGTAACTCATTCCATTTACCTCGGAGCACTAATCTTTATTATTCTACGCTTTTTATCGGCTGACCAAGTGAGTGCATCTAACTCTCTAAAATCACAATTATCATGTTCTCTCTCCCAGTGCACAGTCACAACTCTAGCAGCTGTTTTATTGTAGCTTATGCTTACCCAGAATTCGACCAGTTGGAGTGCTCGCCGTAGCTCATGTTAATCACATCGATGCGGCGACCCTCGCGGCACAGATCCATGACCTTCATGATGCCACGTATGAGAGCGGTGCCCGTTTCCATTGAGCCCAAGCGACCATCTCCAATTGTTAGGGACACAATCTTGGCATTGGGCGCAACGCCATCAATGTCTCGGGAGCTGTGATTGCCACTGGCAATCGATGCCACATGAGTGCCATGTGGAGCTGTAATCAATGAGTTTAATTTATCAGCTTAATCAACTGCAATTTGAGATGTTTACTTACAGCACATGCCCACCACTTCCAGCACATTGCCGTCGTCATGTACATTGACAGAGATTGAGAGGAAATCATCGACATTCTTGGTCTCATGCGTCTTGGAGTACTCGCCAATGCGCAACGCCTTCTCCAGGTCGCCCTCTTCAGTTGTATCAATGATGGTCAGCCAACCATTCTCAGTTGGGAAGAGCACACAGTCAAAGGAAGTCTTGATATCATTGTACAGCTTCTCGTAGCTGTTGAGCATTTCCAGTTCAAAGTCTAGGTTCTCCTTGACAATCTTCTTGTCCCACGGCAGCTTTGGCGCTTCTCCTGCAATAGATAACCACTTAGCATCAGGGAACAGTCGTAATTCTTCATTACTTACCAGGATTCTGAGACTCAAACTCGACGATCTTGCGACTGGCATTTGCCGTAGCCGTTTTATGTGGCTTGTCCCAGCTCTTCAGCTTGGCCTGGGCAACAATGTTGTCCCGGATCTTTGGCGGCACCAAATCATTGAAACTTTTGAGGCCCACACGAACAGCACCATCCTTATCTGTATTGAGTGCAACCAACTCGGAAGTGAGCTTCAATGTGCGGCCGGACAAGCCCTTGAAGTTGCCCTTCTCATCGGGCGTTACCTTCTTGGTCATGTCCACATCTCCACATCCAGAGCAGTCAAATCGCTCTATGACTTTTAAGGTTTTGCCATCGCAAAGCGTCTAACAAAATTGAAGTTCTTCTGTTAAGGAAAATTGCATTACAGTTAAATCAACTCATTCACCTCAAGTCCCGTTGCCCGTGGATCTACGCCGGAATCAAAAATGGCGATGGTCACATCCCGACCATCGTAGTCCGGATACTTTTGCAAGAAGTTCAGCACACCCGTCTCCGCCTTGGGTACCTGAGATGAGAAAACACTTGAGTGAGAGACTTTTACACAGTCGAGTTGATATGTATATGTACCAGGGCACCCGTGGGAAACGATGACTCGACAATGCCGCTCAAATCGCTTGACATTATTTCTTCAAATTTATTGCCGTTGCTGTTGTTGTTATCGTCGCTTCGAATATTCTTTGCACTCTGTGTTGTTGGTAGTTCGTCAAGGCGAGCTCCTAGTATTATTTTCTTAATCTCGCGTGATCGGTATGTAGATTGCGCTCTTCGTTCTGCTCTTGATGCACCTTTAATAGAATGATTTTGCGGTAATTCTTCTCCTTTGCATACGTCTATATATTTGTGAGGGCGTAGCGTTGCCACACTTGATCACAGTGCAGCTGCTTAGATTAGCTGCTGTGGCAACGCCTACCAAGTTGTTAATCGAAGAATCGATAAGAGCTCAAAAATGTGATGCTTATCGATTATAAATCGTGCTGAGCACATATTTAAGCAAAAGTTGTTTAAAAATAAATGGATCAATAACAACAAAACCATTTAAATTCGAAATTAAATAAAATGAAGATAATCATGAGAAATATGACTATCGCCTCTTATGGAACTGAAAGGTTGCCAGACGTTCAAAGTATCGGTAAATTATCAAGGTTGCCAGACATTTCATCTGTCATCTGGTCGTGTTTTCTTTTTGTAGCAAACAAAATAATAAGAATTTTTGTTTCGCAGAGAAAATGTGGTTCGAAATCCTACCTAGCGCTGCAATCATCACCGTGGCACTCTCCGTGCCCATATACGCAATGTACGGCCTGCAGAAGCTGACACTGGGCAACGTAAGTGTCTGATTCAACAATATACAATTCTTATATAATCCTCGTTGAGTGGCGACCAACCGAAATTTATTAAACATAATTGAAACGCGCTTGCAATAAAATGCCAAATACTTCAAACGCGTTCAAAACGAATCGTAGCACACTGATTTCACTGCTAATTTTCTTTGCTTAAATATGTTTTAATTCTCTCCACAGGCCTATCGTCGGAATATGGACGAACGTTTCTCCCGTGTTATGTATCAACGCGATTTCCGACTGACCGATAATCCATACGTTATGAATGTGAGTGGAAAATCAGTTATTGTTTAACTATTTAATCCTTTAGTTTCATTTGTTCCATTAACTTTCTTCATTGGTGTCGGCAGTTATTAACCCATTACTAACAATACATCAGCTTGAATATGTTTTAAAATTGATTTTTCCTTTACTTAATTATTATCTTGATCATCTTATCAATTTAATTTGCATGTTTGATAATTCGTATATTATATTATTATGGAAAATCAGATATTGTTTAACTATTTATTCCATTTATTTAATTTGATTCTTAACCTTCATTGGTGTCTGTTATTAACCCATTACCACAGTTATTAACCCATTACTACAAGCATTATTTCACTGTGCTTCTTCATTTAATAATCACTATCTTAGTCATCTTATCAAGTTAATTTGCATGTTCATTAATTTAGCTTCTATTATCAGAAATTGAGAAAGTGCGTTTGTCTTTTACAGGGTCTACATGCTATTCCAGATGAGGGCAAATCATCTTAGTTGAAATTTGATTAAGCTTAAGTGCAAAATGTGAATAAATCTACAGTACGATATTCGAAATATTTTATTATCTATTTGTTAGGGTTTGTTTACAGATCTATTTGCTCAAATGATTTCACGAAAACTTTGTGCTTGTATGATTTTCTGAAGCGTATTTCTTTACAGGGTCTTGAGACCATTGAAGATGAAGATCCAAATGAAAATAATAATAATTCCGATGGAGGGAATTATGAAAATCCGAAATAGATAAGAGAAATAGATGTGAAATTGTGATTGTAAACAAGTTGATAGAATAAAACTCGACTATTCGCAACGTTTGGCGCGCAAGAAACAACCCTGTTTTGTTTTTTGTTTGTTTGTGTGTGTTGGAAAACCACCCCTATGGGGACGGACGCTTGTTTCCCCCAATTGGGTTGTCAACTTTCGTGGTATTCGGAAAAAGGCGTCGACAGAGGCGAGTAGAGAACTCAATGTGTCTATAATTCCATACCAAAATATTATAAATTAAAATAGTGCTAATATAAAGATATAGATATTTGATAGAAATCTGCGAAGAATGAGTGAAATTCTGCTAAAAGGCGCCTAAAAATTGAATAACGCGAATTTCCGTTGAGTTGAAGTAAGAAAAACTTCCAAAACTATATACAGACACAGAGGGAGAAGCAATTATGGCAGCCGGATGGGGGTCTGTCGGGAGTTGGGGTTGTGGTGGTAGCCCAAACTTTGTGTGTATCGTTGTTGTTGCCCTTGGGCTTTGCGTGTTATTGTTTACATGCGAGGCAACGAGCGGCAATTCCGCGAATGCCATCGACATGGAGGAGCCGGCACGACGTCACCATCAACGACACCGGGAGCGGGAACCGGAACGAGAGCGGGAACGGGAGCGGGAGGAGAAGGGTTACTGTGCGCCGTATAATGGTAAAATATGCAAGCAATTCATCAGCGGACCCGTGTGGTACAGCCTGGAGGATCCAAGTGGCGGCTGGCGCAACGAACAGGTGACAACGGCTCTCTGGGATGAGTTAATTGTGGACTTGACGGGCTTATGCCGTGAAGCAGCCGAGGTAATATAACTTGCTCATATCTGCTCTTGATTATAGACTCACTGCATCCATTTCATTAATTTAATTCACAGAAAATGCTTTGTGCTTATGCCTTTCCCCGCTGCCATGTGGAGAATGGACGCTCCATTAAGGCGCCGCTTTGCTTCGAGGATTGCCAGGCAACGCATCTGCAGTTCTGTTACAACGATTGGGTTCTCATTGAGGAGAAACGAGAGCGCAACATGTTCCTCAAGAATCGTGCTCACTTCCGGCTGCCCAATTGCTCGGCGTTGCCTCATTACGATGCCGATGCCGATGCGAGGCGTCCCAGCTGCTCCTACATTGGCCTCACCGAGATCAAGGAGTCGGAGGTCAGCTGTGAGTATCTGCTGAAAACACTTGTTCCTCATTTATATCCTATACATATTTATACTAAAGCACAAAGGAGTAAAGCGCTTTGCAAAATAGTTTTTTGAATAACTTTCAAGTTCATTATCCGATTGTGATGAAATTTTGAGAACCGATTCGAAATACAGTATATTGTAAATCTACCAAAAATCGACACGATTAAACTATTAGATATTGACTTGGTCATTCCTACAGAAAGTTCAAAAAATTGAAAATTTATCCAAAACTTACTTGTTGTCTAATTTGCTTACAGAAGCATATTCAAGTTACTTATTAAAACAATTTAATTAATTTTAATTAACAATACCAATTGCACTTTTAATTAATGGCAGGTTTTCGATATTTTTGCCTGTTTTAATAAATTTGTACTTCCAAAATGGAGAGTATGTTTTATAAAGATTATTCCACTAAACACTTTAATCCTGAGAAATAAAGGAGTTTCCAATACGGACATAACAATTTCGTATCTTTATATGAACGCACCCTTAAACTTTTTTAATGAACTGTCAAGGTTAAAATGTTAGTTAAAGTCAACATTTTCATTATGGAAATTATTAAAAATTACTACCGAAATATATATGTTGGTTAATTATTTTTAAAGAAATTAAAATATAATAATTTACACATGGCTAAGTTCTCAATAAATCATAATGAAATTTATCTAATGTGTCATTAAAAATTAGAAAAGATTTTTGAAATCAATAACTTGGAAAATTAACTTGCATTATTTCAAATCATAATCAAAAGTGTTTTATAAAAAGGAGTTTACTTTTCTTGAAGTTGAAAACAATTTCTTTTTAAAAGTAACCTTATTTTTGCTTATACCTTTAAAATATAAAGAAGTATTATTTTCCTTATTTTTACTAAATATAATTCAACTTAAATACTACTCTGATATTAAAAGTGCTTTTTAAAAATATGACTTGTAAAATAATTATTAATACAAATAATAAGAATGTGATATACTCATTAAATATAGTAATAATTTAAGACAACTTTTAATCTCTTAAACTCCATCTAATCCCAGATGACTGTCGCAATGGCAACGGCCGTTTTTATATGGGCACCATGAATGTGAGCAAGTCGGGCATACCCTGTCAGAGGTGGGACACGCAGCATCCGCATATGCATATACAACCACCTCTGGTCTTCCAACAGCTGCTCGAGGGAGAGAATTACTGTCGTAATGCGGGGGGAGAGGAGCCCCAACCCTGGTGTTATACCCTGGATGAATCCGTGCGCTGGCAGCACTGCGATATACCCATCTGTCGTGAGTTTAAAGGGTATTACATGAGTTTATATGTTTATATGACTTGCATCTTTCGCTCTTCAGCTGATTATGTGGATCCCAATGCCAAGGATTTGAATACACCCATTAAAATGGAGGAGTTCTTTACACCCTCGATGATATTTCTGCTCGCTGGGATTGGCTTCCTTGGAATTGTGGCTCTACACTTGATTATACTGCTGGCCTATAAGCTGACCAAGCACAAGGATTACTCGCAGCCATCCCAATCAGCTCATGGAGATTGCAACGCCTCCGTGCGTGGGGATTGCAATCTATCCGCCAGTCGAGAGACGCTCGGGTCGACAGGATTTGCGGCCACAAATGCCAAGTGTGGAACAATTCGCAGCACGGCGACAATTCACAGCAACTGCATCGTGCTGACCACGACAGCAGCTGTGCAGGAGGCGAAGGCCAAGTTGAATGCACGATTGGAGAAGCTGGAGTATCCGCGGGGAGAGATTGTCTATGTGAGATCGCTGGGACAGGGCGCCTTTGGACGTGTGTTTCAGGCGAGGGCGCCGGGTCTGGTGTCGGGCAAGGAGGATCTTCTGGTGGCCGTCAAGATGCTCAAGGATGATGCCAGTGACCAGATGCAGACGGACTTTGAGCGGGAGGCCTGTCTGCTCGCCGAATTCGATCATGCCAACATTGTGAAGCTGCTGGGCGTCTGTGCCTTGGGTCGTCCCATGTGCCTGCTCTTTGAGTACATGTCACCGGGAGATCTCAGCGAATTCCTGCGCGCCTGCTCGCCATATGCCACACACCAGGCACAGCCGAGGAATCGTCAGCATCTAGATGAACTGCAGCTGCTCCACATGGCCGCAAATGTCGCCTCGGGCATGTTGTATCTGTCCGAGCGCAAGTTTGTCCATCGCGATTTGGCCACACGGAATTGCCTCATCAACGAGCAGATGCAGGTGAAGATCGCGGACTTTGGGCTGTCGCACAAGATCTATCTGCAGGATTACTACAAGGGGGATGAGAACGATGTGATTCCCATACGCTGGATGCCAATTGAGAGCATTCTGTACAACAAGTTCTCTCTCGAATCAGATGTCTGGGCATTTGGCATCTGTCTCTGGGAGATCTTCTCCTTTGCATTGCAGCCCTACTACGGTCTCACCCACGAGGAGGTCATCAAGTACATCAAGGAGGGCAACGTCCTCGGCTGTCCGGACAACACGCCCCTCTCCGTCTACGCCTTGATGCGTCGCTGCTGGAATCGCAAGCCAAGTGATCGTCCAGGATTTGCGGAGATTAATCACTGCATACAGCACAGCATTGCCGAATGCGAGTGCAAGGCGATGCTCTAGGAATCCCACCTGGATGTGGCCAACAAAACTGAAATCGAAATAAATCCGTCACGTTGCAGGCAAATTAAATGAATCCGTATCCGTATCCGTATCTGTATCCGATATCTGTATGCTCTCCAGTTGTCTTCCGGAGCATAAAGCACAAAACAAATCAAAGTAACCATGGACTAGCTAACCAGAAGCATTTACTATATATAAAGAAACCGATCCCCAACAACTTCTGTTTTCATTTGATTATTTATCTATTGTTTTCATTTAGATTTGATTTCATTAATTAGTAACGACAAGTTAAGAGTTTATACTATATAAATGGTTTATAGAAACCCATAACAATATGATTATTATGATATTATGATATTATATTACTTTCCACAACGAACGCAACAAGTCAGCCATTTTATTGGTATTCGTACTCTCATATCTAGTCCGTAGCGAACATATGTTTAAATCTAATTAATAATAATATTAACAAACTCATATACAACACAAAATATATTATATATGCATATAAATATGTACATCTCTATATTATATCGTATAATA
The DNA here is from genome assembly GCA_035042165.1 of Drosophila kuntzei. Classification (NCBI taxonomy): domain Eukaryota; kingdom Metazoa; phylum Arthropoda; class Insecta; order Diptera; family Drosophilidae; genus Drosophila; species Drosophila kuntzei. Next base: position 2,311,641 of record JAWNLU010000634.1, on the reverse strand, counting down.
TATAATGCAATTTGGATTAGATTCCAATCGGTTTTTACTAGGTTTAAGCACGAAGACTCCAAATATCACTAGAAAACACTCTTGGAAACGAATCACAAACACCGATGACCATCAAAACAATAAGGAATATTGATATATGATAAATGATATATATGAATTATGAAATATTTAGAGAACTGTCTACAGCCTCAATTTCTTAGGACATTTACATAATAATCTTGTATCAAACCCCAAGCAAATGTTGATGTAATTTGTATAATATACTTTACGTAATCAAAACTAAATAAACTCCTGTGTTTCTTTTAGCAATTGTAACTATCATAATAGTCATAGGAATAGGAATAGGGATAGCGTCGTCTACATGGATATGACACCGGAACGGGAACGGGCAGAGGCAACACGCCGAGTCCTATGCCACCGTATCCATAAGATCTGTAGCCGCCATAACCAAAACCGCCGCCTCGTGGCGGTCCAAAGCCACCTCTGTGTGGTCCTCCAAAGCCTCCACGTCGTCCTCCTCCAAAACCAGGTCGTACTCCGCCAAAGCCGCCAGGTCTACCGCCTCCACGTCCACCTCCAAAGCCGTGACCACCGCCACGTCCTCCTCCAAAGCCATGACCACCGCCATGACCTCCTCCACCATGTCCTCCTCCATGTCCTCCACCTCCACCATGACCTCCACCTCCACCATGACCTCCACCTCCTCCTCCTCCGCCACGTGCCATTGACAGCTCCAGGCAGCTGAGCAACATGGCAAAGATTAACAATATCCAGAGATTCCGCATTTTTAAAAGTGTTCCTCTTTCAGCTGCCTTCGTATCGAGACTAATCGAGAGATTGGCAAGTTCTACGTACTTTAAGAACTGACAAATTAATTAGAGTATCCATAATAATTGATTAAGTAAAATTCCCCCACAAATACTCGTATTACTTTTTCGCATATATGTATTTATTTTGCGATATCACAGGTACCTAAAACCTAAACAATAGATGCAATATTATACTTAAAGAATATGATGTGATATAAATAGATGCATCACTTCAGTACACTTTTTGGACAATTGGTGTTTTTGCTGAGCACCAATCTCTCCGGATCCAATGAGAGTCGCTTGAGCACATCATAGATCTTCTCACGAATCTCCAGTACGAAGTCTGTGTCACGACCCAAAATCCAGATTTGATCGGCATATCCGAGGTTACCAATGCTACCACAAGACCACAATATGGCAAAGTTGTCGTAGTCCGTGTAAAGCACCTGATATTTGCCGGATCCGGGCAACAAACGGGCAATTACCTCCGGAAAACGTGTGTTAAACTACGCATAAAATTTAATACATTTAATGATTGTTAAAACCATTACATAATAATCTATTTAAACCTTACTTTAAAGTCCATAATAGAGGATTTGCTGTTCTCTGGCGTGGCATAGCCAAGATTTACATTAGGATTTCCAGTGCTAAAGGAAATATTTTAAAACGAAATAAGGTATACTTATAAAAAATATCAGGAATTTGGGTTCTACACTTTTGTTTTTTTTAAATAAGACAACTTTTAAAGAAAATTACGTAAATTTACAATCAATATGTTTTTTTTAATTTAAAGAATTTTTGAATTTTGAAAACACGGTCTTAAAATTACGATTTTTCCGAAAGGAATTTTTGTAAAAGCAAAAAAATTGTTAATCAGTGTAGATCAATAAAGTGTTTTATTTTTTATCATATCACCTACATGCGATTGACGGTTTTGATAGCCACCTCAAGCTTGAAATTGTTGAACTTGGATAGATCCGCTTTATTATAGGGCTCAAACTCGAAAGTGGTACAACCCGAGGCAATTTCTGGCAAATAGAAAGAACGCTCCACCTCATACCAGTGACCGAGTACCTGAAATTATCACAATTAAGCGGATACATTAGATGCGGCTCTTAAAGATTGACTCCATGATGCCATTTGGTGGTTTCTTGTTGCGTTTCTCTCTGTGGCGATGAGTAAGCATTTAACTGGGTTACTATTATACAAAACCCACACCAAAAAAATAAGTCCGTAAAACATAAACATTTTTTGGGTAAACTGGTTTCACTGCTGAACATCATCAACGTCATAATAATCATCTGCCGAGTGGCAGATAACATTTGCAGTCACTGTCGTCGGCGCAGCGTCATAAAACACTCAGTTGTTTATAATTGTTATTATTTTTATTATTATTCTTGGGGTCGGGTCTTTGCCCTCGAAGCGAACGATGTCAAAGTGTTTTTAACGCTCACAGCTGTCAACAACTCAATTGGACAGCAGATTTATCCAATTAGAGATAAGAGATGCCTATGCAGCTGCTTCCAATAGCAGCTAGAGATGAACGCGTGATTTATTTAAATCCATGGTACATTGGAATAAATGCATTACAGAATTAATAAGAAGATCAACCCATGATCAAAATGATATTCCTCATTAAAATCGGTTCATTTTTTATGAAGTTATGAGTGATTAAAATTTTTGAAAAATTGTCAAGGGATTGGTATTAAAAATTAGATAATGGATGACATCATAGTCGAAAAAAATTGAATTTTCTAATGAAAATTTAAATGCAGAATCAATTTGTAGGCCAAATCATGGACAAAGTGACTTTTCGAATGAAAATCGGTTGAGTTTTGGCAAAGTTATGAGATTTGGAAGTTCTTGAAAAATTGTCAAGGGGTTGGTATTAAAAATTTGATGATGGGTGGCTGAAGATCAAAAAAAATTTAATTTTCCTAATAATCAATATTTAAATGCAGAATCAATTTTTAGGCTGAATCCTGGACAAAATGACATTCCGCGTTAAAATCGGTTAATTTTTGATGAAGTCATTAGACATCAAAGTTTTTGTAAAAAATTCAAAGGAGTTGATATTAAAAAATTGGAAGATTTTCGAAAATAATTAAATTTTCTAAATGAACAAAATTTAAATGAAGAATCAATTTGTAGGCCAAATCATGATTAAAATGTTATTCCGCATGAAAATCGGATAATTTTTGATAAAGTTATGAGAGTTGCAAGATCTCTAAAAAATTTAATATCTCTCTCTGAATGTGTTCTTTATTTTGCACATTCGATTATTAGTCACGCGCTCATCTCTAACAGTTTTTATCGTGTTCTCGTCGTCGTTCGTTTATGAATTTCGTTTTCATTTGGTGCATTTGAATCTCTAAATGATTTTTCCAAGGCTCAGCTGAACTCAATGTGTTGATTACATGTCGTATGATTAATGCAATTGAGTTGATAAATTGATTAAAACAATTTTCTAATTGGTCCAACTACGAGTACGAGTACTTGGAGTGCTCTTTGGTTCTCTTGTCCTTGGCATGCCAATGATGTTGGACATGACTTGGACTAGGTTGATGGCTTCTTAGGCATGAAGTGGTTTGTTTGCCATTGGACGACGACTGCAGATACAGATACAGAAACAGATTGAGATACAGATACAGATACATATTCGTAGAGCTGTTTACAAAGTTGTTGTGTCTCCTTCGCTGTAAACTGGTTTGCACTTTTACATTGTCCAAAGACTTAAAATTAGTTCAAGTTCATCTTTATGCACAATCTATAAAGACGACGCCTTGTACTAATTAATGGAAAACTTGACAGATACGTAAACTCTTTTGTTGTTCACTTTATAGTGCCAAAATATAAATATACAGCTTTATTGCTTTACCTTGAAGTCCCATTAATTTTTAGTAGAGTTGGGATTGGGGAACTTACTCGACTCATGTTGAACTTTGGCATCGATGGATACTTCGGGCAACGTCCAAATCCATAAGCTCTTGTCTCGCCCACAAATGTCAACAATACACAGAGAGAAATTGCCAAGATGACGCAAAATTGATGTTCCGTCATATTGTTGGGTCGAAAATTGGCACAGTTCTTACGGTTGATGGTAATAGTATTGTTTATTCTGTATAGAATTTATAATTTTAATCGAATCACTTAATTATGCACAGTGGAACTTTTGTTATTGGATGTCAGTTGGCCAATGAACGCAGATGTTGTTGGGCTTCCATTTCCTCAAAGGTGTTGATAGTTTTATTTATATTTTGGTTTAGTTACTTGTAATGTTTTTGTTGTCACTCGATCTACCTATTAATATTCCACATAAGAAATGTGCGATAATAAAAACGTGATGCTCTTGTTCGGTTTTTGGATGGGTTTGGACTTGGGTTTGGTTTTGGTTTTGGTTTCAGGTGGTTGACTGAAGTGAAAATGAAACGGGCTCGGGCACTGGCACTTGTCGGTCTTTAAATATATATATGTATATATATTGTTAACTAGGTTGGCTCGTGCCTGACTAGGCGTTACGTAAAGGAAAAGCCAAAACCAGACCAGACCAGACCCGAACCGGCTGTCGAGTCGAGTCGACTCAAATAGACTCCCCAATCCCCGTTTTCAAGCCCCTTTTCCAAATTGCAACTGGTTGGTAGCCACTTAGTGAATGGATGAGTGAATTTGAGTGCAACAGGAAAATGCACATTGCACACATTCATTCATTCATTCATAAACAAAAGTAAAAGGTCTAATAAAGGAAGTCTGTTGTCATTTTTTTGTGTGTTGCAGTTGCAGTTGTGCCATAAAATAAACATGTTGCAATTGATTTTCATTGCAAGCTGAATGCCTCAAGTTCAAGTGAAAAACAAAAACAATTTACACCTGAGCACATAAAAAGAAAGAGAATACAATTTACTTTAAATAGAGGAAGTTGAAAACTGTCAAAGTCGCTGGAATTTATTTTGTAATATTACTCAAGTTATTATTTACTGCAGCCAACCAAGCATTCAAATTGCCATCCAAAATCACCGAGAAATAAGTGTTAATTTTTGCAGACTGACAAATAGTAGGAAAACAAACAAAAGCCACTCAAACGATTCATTCAATTACAAATAATAGTTGGTTGGAAATGTTCAGAGGCCAAAGCAATTGCAAAATTATGTTGTTTTATCAACATCAACTTGTTGTACATTGCTTTACTTGTTATCTTATTGTTTACATGTTTGTTTGCCGTGCGCGCGTTGCGTTCTCTGCGTTTATTTGTTTTATCTCAAACAAGAAATTATTTTTTACGAATTATGCCCCGAGTGTCAATTCACTACAACCGCACCGCACGACCGTTGAAAATGTACTGATGTTATCGTATCGATAATTGTGAGATTTGAATTTTAACAGTGTGTACACATTTGATTCTGATGTGCAATCGATTATTCAATGGGTACACACTGCTTGGCCTATCGATATTTTTCGGCTTCATCCGACCTCCACAAATCATTGGACTGCCAAAAAAAAAAAACAGCAAAGCAAATATATTTTAACATATTTGTTTTTAGCATTAACAAATAAGAATTGCATAGCTTTTACAAGAGAAACATCACAATTGAATTGGCCATGGCCAGCTGTGTGCTTTGCCTTGGATGCTGCAAAGTCGGCCAGTCCTATAAGATATTCTCCGATGCTGGTTTGCGGCTGAACATTTGCCAAACAATAAACAAACATTTTTGGCTTGAGGTAAGGGCGCAATTTATAGCAAAGTCTCGTTTATTAAAGTATTTCATCTTGCAGTTAAACAGCGCCACCGGGGAAAGTGAGGAAGTTTGTTTTCAGTGCTGGGAATGTGTTAGCAACTTTAATGAATTCTACCAAGGCGTCTACAATGCGCATCAGGAACGACGCGAAGTCAAGAATGTGCCCATCGATTTCTGTGCCGAAACGGGAGCGACTAATCCGCTTGCCTTTGGCGCTGAGTTGGATGCACTGGCAGAGGATTTCTTTGCATCTGGTAATGTTAAGGTCGAGCTGAACGAATTGGAGTCATTGCCCAAGGTGGAAATCATTGAGCAGCCAGTGCTTGAAGAAACGAAAGCAACAAAACGCGCTAGTGCCGATAATCCAACAAGTGCAAAGCGTCGCATTAAAAAGGAGAAATTAACGATACTCAGTGACTCCGATGGGGATGTACCACTTGCCGAGTTCCTCGACCTGAAAAAGGCTGGAAAACCAACGGCAGCAGGAGATAAGCAAACGGAAGACAAGGGAAAGCAATTGCGTAGGAGCTCTCGACGTGGCTGCAGAGCGAAAACACCGCCCGAATCAACTCCAGCTAAACTCAAGAAGGAGTATGTGTCTGACGATGAGCTTGACAATGACAATGACATGGATTTCGCGGCTCCCGAGGCCGTTCTGGGCACCGATGACAGTGAGAGTTCCAGTGAGAGCAGCGACAGCGAGTCTGGAGACAGTTTGCCCGACGTGGAGCCAGAGGAACGTTACGCCGAGATTCCCAAACGGGTTGTAGTCAAGCCCAAGAAATATCGCAAGCGTGTTAAGCCATTGGTTCCTCCCGTCCGCATGAGTCGGGAGGAGATTGAAAAGCGTAAAGCTCAACAGAACGAATACGATGAGATTATATTCGATTTCTTTAAGAAACTGCCATGTCACATATGCAACCTGCTGGTGCAGAACTTTGGGGATATGCGACGCCATCTCCGCATGACCCACAAGATTGAAAGTGGATTTATTGCTTGCTGTGGTCGCAAATTCCATATACGCAAAGGTCTAGCTGAACATGTGCTCGTCCACAAGAATCCTGAGCACTTCATGTGCGCCCAATGCGGTCGTGTCTTCCAGGACTCGAAAACCCTCGAGACGCACGAGCAAACGCACACGAATCCTCAGTCACAGGACAAACCCACTTACCAGTGTGAAAAGTGTCCCAAGACCTTTACCACAAAAGCAGCTCGCGAGTATCACAATTTATCGAAGCATGTGCCCAAGTCGGACTTTAAATACACGTGCCCCGAGTGCAACAAGAAGTAAGCAGTAACTATCGAGGGTAGATCGACAGCTGTTCCTAATCTTAATCTTCTGTTTCATTACAGATTGCCGACGTCGCGTAAACTGAAGCAGCATCTGCGCTACATGCACGATCCGGAGAGTGCCATCATCTGCGATAAGTGCGGCAAAACGTTGCGAACTCAGGCGAATCTCAAGAAACACCACGAACTGGAACATTCCGATGCGCCACGTCCCAAGCCAGATCCAGTGCAGTGCGAAATATGTGGCACATGGCTACGCCACATGTCAGGCCTCAAGCAGCACATGAGCACCGTGCACGAGCCACCCGGAACCGAGCATCGTTGTCCCATCTGCGATAAGCAATCGACGAATGCTCGTGCCCTCAAGCGACACATTTACCACAACCATCAATGCGAGCGAAAGTTCCGTTGCACCATGTGTGAGAAGGCATTCAAGAGGCCACAGGATTTAAGAGTAAGCAGATACTTAATAGTACTCGAATGAAGCGAGTGTAGCTAATCAATTGTATTCTTGCAGGAGCACACATCCACACACACTGGAGAGGTGCTGTACACCTGTCCCAACTGTCCACAGACATTCTTTTCTAATGCCAACATGTACAAGCATCGCCAGCGATTGCATCGCGCTGAATGGGAGGCGGATCGCAAGAAACCTCTACCGCCCAACATCATGAAACAGGCCTCATCTACAATTAAGAAACGTCAGGTCATCACAATCACAACTGGCCTGGGAGTTTTCACACAATCCACTGACCTTGTTGGGGCTGTCCACAAGCAGGAGCCTCAACTGCAATAGTTTCTAATATTTATAACTCGATATATATAGATATTATGATATATATTCCGCACATAAGTACATTCATAGATTAAAGATAAACTTAAATACATTATATTAAATTAACTAATGGTCATCTTGTGGTATTTGTATAGCCTCACAGATCCCCTCCTCGCGATGCACACTGGCCCAGTGTAGGGACAACTCCTGACTGATGGCTTTGCGGAAGACCATGCATGTGATGTGTGGCAACTTCTCGAAGCGCACACGGAGCAGTCCGAGCTTGGCCAGAGCGAAGCGCCAGTTCTTCATTAGACTCGCATTCTTGCCCACATGCTGTGAGTCGGGTGTGATGATGACCAGGATACCCTCGGGACCCAACAGCTCATAGGCCTTCCGGCAGCAAAGTAATCGCTGCTCCGCACTGGGCATATACTCCAGCAATAGACTGAATATAACGCAATGATAATAGTTGGCGGGTAACTTGCTCACGCTCTGATTGCAGATCTCGGGGGCTGTGAGTGTGGCATCCACATCGACAGTCAGGAAGTCTGCTTGGAGCACAAGTGTATCTTGTGCAGGACAGAGATCTATAGCGGTCACTTCCAGGTGCGGAATGTTGCCAAACGGATTGAAGCAGCTGCCCACGTCCAGCACATGCAGCCTATCTGGCGGCTCATTCATATACGTGCACTCCGCACTCGCCAGCTCATTGTAGGAGGCCAGCAGACGCTGTTCCCGCTGTCGCTTTTGCAGGTAGATGCCCTCGGTGTAAAAGTACTTGGTAATGTAATCAATGGCCCACTTGATGCGACTGCGTGCCTGCAGCTCCGTCTTATCGGTGTTCGCTTCCCATATGCCCGCAAGTTGCTGCATTGCGTCCGCATATTCCGCCAGCTTTTCGGCATTCTGCGGTCCCGTGTGCTCCTGCCACGCCCGCTCTGCGCCGTATAATTTGGTCAGTTGCCGTAAACTGTCGTGACATCCCTTCACAATATTGGCCAAACGTTGGTGCTCCTCTGTGGCCATATTTCTGCTTTGGATTCCCCGCGACGTACGTGCAACAATGTGTGTGTATATGTATTTACATATACATTCGAGATGGGCGAAATTAGGCACCTGTTACTTATCAGCAGACTATATCAGTCTGCAGAGTCATTTTATTTTGACCACCACTGTATATTTGCTACCAGAATACCACACAATATATAAACAAAAGTGTGACCAGTTACAAGTACACAAGCTGAGAATTTTGTCATTAAATCATTTGGTCACATCGGAAAGCTTTCAAAAAGTTTGCGGCACTTGTTTATTTTTATTATAGTTGTAATAAACTTAAAGAGTGAACAACTCATTATAAATGAACTATGTTATTCAAGTAATAAGAAAACTGAATTTTTAAGTTTTGTATACATAATTGACATAACTACAGAGCCCGCAGACTGATAACACAAACAGTTGATTGCGTTTGTTCATCGTTCACATCGTGGTAGTCGCAAAAAGTATGTGGACAATGCGAGCAAAGTAAAAAGCAATGCAAATAAAGAAAAATAATAAAAGAATGTATTAAACCACTTACAGCAGGTTACTCCAACGATGAAATCGCTTTTGACGATGCTAATTAATGCTGCACAAATTGTTGTTATATTTTAATTTTTTCACAGTTCACAATTGAGGTTATGTAGCACTTCTGCACTAACAGACAAAAAATTATCAAATAATGTATGAATTAACGAAACGAGCCGATCTGAAGGATCTTTCTATAACTTATAACTTAAAATAATCACTACTTTGACTTTGTTGACCGTAAATCCGTATAAATGTGCAGTTTAAGCGCACCGCATCTGCACTGCTCTCTCGCGTTGAACCGACTGGCGAGCTTGTTGCAACTTGCAAGCCAATGATTTTTGGCAATTGTCATCCGCTCTCTCCTCTTCTTCCAGAGAGAGCGGATAAATAGTGGGAATGCTTTTCTCTCTTTTTTTAGATCATTACATAAATAATGGGAATGATTTTCTCTTAGATCATTAGAGCTTTGCGTGTATGTACATAAATAGTGGGAATACTTTTCTCTTTTAGATCGCTACAGTTTTGTGTGTGTGCGTGAATGTACATAAATAGTGGGAATGCTTTTCTTTTAGATCATTACAGCTTTGCGTGCAGGCGTGTTCGTACATACATAAATAATGGGATCTTTTTAGATCTTTATATGGGAAACTTTGGAGCTCAAAATGTACAAATGGGACATAATGAAAGTAAATTATTGTACAAATAGTACTTGTGGCCAAATCTGGAAGAAGTAATAACAACCAAGAATTAGTTAAGGCGATGTAATTGTAGTTTTTTGCTGTTTATTAATTATTATAAGAGAGGAATAACTTTTAAAAGCAGTGAAAAAATAAAAATGCTGCCTACTTTCGCGCTGAAACAAAAAATTATAAGTCGAGTACCTGGCACAATTATAATAAATAGTTTTAATTAACTCACAAGTGTGTAGACTAAATTAACAAATTATTATAAAAAAAACATCATATTTAAATATTATTTAAGAAACTTTGCGCATTTATGAAAATTACTTAAATAGAATACGTTATAAACTATATATTAATGACTTTACATGTCGACACTATAAAAGCTGTTTCTCATTTTATTTCATTCAGTCATTAACAAATTCTAGAAGTGTTTACTTCATTTAAAGTGAACTTAAGCTGTAATGAGATAAATATAATAAACAATTCCACATTTGCCATTTGAACTCAATAAAGTAGTTTTAAATTGAAATTGATTTGAGAAAAACAAATAGAATTTAATTATTGATTCATAAATAGCATGACTAATGAGATGTTATTATATACAGCGTAGTAAAAAAATACAACTAATCTATTGATTAATAAGTACTTGTAAGTCAAGGTGTGCAATAGTATTTATATCAAGTATAACAAGTATGATAATAATACTATACTACATAAGTACAACAAAGTGACAACTTTAAATATATCTGTATATATGTACATATATGTATGCATGTGGTAATATTATAAATATATTTATTGTTTACATGATAAAGCGTAAAACAATCGACACATATGAGATGAGTAAGCACAAAAAGGTTAAAAAATAGAGCAGAACAGAGTCTACAATTTACATACTGCATAGAAGGTGGATGGATGATAAGACTAGGGGACTAGGGGACTACTCAACATGGAAACTATGTGTCGAAATTCTTATCGGAGCACATTTCGCACTGTTGCGAACTGAGAATTTGAAAGAGTTCCGAAAGTGTATCATACTAAAGGTCAAGATTGAGCGGGAATACGAACATGCATAAAATAAACTAAAATAAATGACGCATATATGTAGAAATATATAATATGATTATATGTCGAATACTTTGTACTCTAATCACAAACTACCAAAAACTTAATGTACCTGCTTTATATGACCCACAACAAGAGTTGATAAAAAGCAGTAATAATAATACTTAATAATACGAGTAACCATATAATTAAAGTGACTAGTAAATCCTTGAATTGAGTCGCCAGACAAACCTTCTATCCTAGAACTTGTTTCTATAGCAACAGAGAGCATTACAATAGTGGGCAATCTAGAATTTATGTGTGATTGTGTCTGGTTTTCTTTTCTCTTTATCAACAATTCACTTATCGCTTTGGTAATCACTGAATTTAGTTCTTCGACTTCTTAACAGCGATTCACGATTTTCGTTGGTTGCTGCTCAAAAGTCTAGCGATAAGGATAAGAACTCACAAGTATTTATAGTGGAATTACATTTTTCCCCGACTGTTTAGTTTAGTCGTTCTTGAGTCGTCGACTCAGTCAGTTCACAGTTCTCTCTGTCGATCAACGGATTCTTTTTTAAGATTAACAATATGAAGATTGAATGGGCACCGTTAAATCGGCCGTTAAATCGGCGCTTACAAACACTTGTGACTGGCATTTTTACATTATTCTTCTTCTCGCTGCCTGTCACATCATTTGCAGTCGTCGCATTACTTTTGGTAAGCACTATAACATAGAAATATACGGTAGCTCATACGAATTTCAAATATTTTTGGTATTTTAATTGCAAAAACAATAAAAAATCAAATTTAAAGATACAAAATATTTTTGATTTCCCAATTTTTGACTAACTATTTTTAAATATATATATTTTCTGATTTCCAAATTTTTAACTAACTATTTTTATAAAGTTTAAACTAACAAAATGTTTTTGACTACCCAATTTTTACTAATTATTTGTAATATTTTTAAATTTTTATAAAATTTAAACTCACAAAATATTTTTGATTACCTAATTTTTACTAATTATTTGAAATATTTTTAAATATATATATTTTCTGATTTCAAAATTTTTAAATAACTATTTTTATAAAATTTAAAGTAACAAAATATTTTTGATTACTTAATTTTTACTAATTATTTGTTAAATTTTAAAATTTTTATAAAATGTAAACTATTAATATATTTTTGATTACCCATTTTTTACAAATTATTTTTATTTTGGTTTTGTAATTTTTGTTTCCATATTTTGGTATTCTGACTATTATTTATTATTATATTATTTATTATATTACTATATAAATAATATATGTTCCCTGCAGTTCTATGGCGGTATGATAATACGCGCTCTCGTCTTGATCTATTTGGTCTATATAGTCGTGGAGCACAAACGGAATTATTCGGCCATGGATGGCAATGGGTAAGCAATAAATCTTTCTCCAATTAATTAATTTCAATGATAATTAGAAATTAATTTCCCCAGCTGGATGTTCAATCGTTCAAATCCCTTAAATCAACTGTATCGCAACTATTTCCCCGTTTCGTTGGTCAAGACTGCCGAATTGCCGCCTAATAAAAACTATATATTAGCCAGTTTTCCACATGGCATTCTTGGGTGAGTCTACAATATAATTATACTGTCTATCTTATCTTTGAACTGAACTAAATATAAGTTATTGGTTATTGGTTGTTATTTCTGATTGCAGCACGGGCATTTGCATCAATATGGGACTTGAAATTAGTCAGTGGCTGAAACTGTTCCCTCAAGTGCGTCCAAAGGTGGGAACACTTGATCAGCACTTTATGATTCCCATTCTGCGGGATTTGTTGCGCTGGTGGGGATTGATATCGGTTTCTAAAGGCTCTTTGGTGTACTATCTGACAAAGTCGAATGACCCAAAGGATCCAGGCAATCGGGATGGCTTCACATCCAATGCAATTGCCATTTTAGTGGGCGGTGCTCAGGAAGCAATCGATTCCCATCCCGGACAATATATTCTAACACTCAAGAATCGCAAGGGATTCGTCAAAATGGCCATACGCACGGGGTAACTAGACTAGGATTCTTATACAGCAGTTTAATTCTAAACAAGTTGTTTCTACTTACAGTTCCTCGATTGTGCCGAGCATTTCATTTGGCGAAGTTGATATCTTTGATCAGGTGCAGAATCCGCCGGATTCGCTGCTGCGTCGCCTGCAAACGTTGGTCAAGAAACTGACCGGAGTGGCGCCTTTAATCCCAGTGGGTCGTGGTTTCTTTAACTACACTTTTGGCTGGCTTCCTTACCGCCGACCCATTGTACAAGTTGGTAAGTTTTAAATACATTTTTAAAATCCACTTTGTTTCATGACATTTATTTCTGCTTTTCTCCACTTAGTTGGCGCGCCAATTGCTGTGATACAGAGCTCGGAACCTTCAGCAGATTATGTGGATGAGTTGCACGGCAAGGTGATGGTGGAATTGGAGCAAATGTTTGAAAAATATAAACATAAATATATGCCAAATTCCACGAAAACAAAGCTCGTCTTTGTCTAAAACGCGTTTGTCACCTGAGCAGCGTTGCCAGCTCGTTTTAAAATCAGCCGCATTTGATATTTTTTAAGCAAACCAAAACGGTCACACTGATTGCCAAAAGCTGTTAATTTTAAATTCGATATAATTAAAATTAATTAAACTTTCTAAGCACTTAGTTGTTAGCGATTAGTACAATAATAAACGTAAGTTGGTTAATTTTAACGAAAGCGTATGTTCTTTTTATTATTAATGTTAATTTACCAATTAAATTTGTTACTTCGTACATAAATATTATATACAAAAGGAAAAGGAGGAGTTGAATTTCATATTGGAAAACTTAACTAAATGTTATTTTTTGCGCTTGTGCCTTGATTTTTCTTTCATCCTTCTATTTGGTTTTTATTCCACTTTCAATTTTAACTTGTCGTTATTTGTTAAGTACTATATAGAATTTTGGTTTAACAACTATATGTATATAAGGAATTTTAAAATTACAATATTATGCTACAATAAATTCAATCGCAGAATTTTTCTCGATTAAGGTACAATTAATTTTTATTTAGCAACAAATCACCTTTCATAATATTGTGGAGACAATAACAAAAATCGAAGAAAAATTAAATAGAAAGTTGCCTAATTAATTGTAGTTGGCTTTGTTAGTAAGTCAGAAATATTATCTACAATAATAAAGAGAGAGCACAAAACTAAAGACACACACAAATGTTATAGGAAATTCTGGAAAAGTATTCGTACAATTTCAGAAAGGAACAATTGGCATAACTGGGTTGGGATTTGGTTTATAGCTGGTTATAGAAAATGCATTTTTGTTATGTTGTTCTTGTCTGTGATCTGTCAGTTATATATTATATTTGTAATATATATTTTAGTCAATTATAGTGTATGATTATCTCTGTAATTATTGTAAAAATTATATTCTGTGGGCTCTGCTTAGACTGTTTATAGTATTAGTATGCAAGTATTTAGTATAATTTCTCACTTTTTATCATCTTTTAATATATATTCTTGTATACTTCAGGGCCTAGTTGGGTAATCTAGTTATGCGTGTGTGGGTGACAAAAATATATATATGTATATACTAATTATATAGGCAATTGAATTGCTATACATTTTAACTATATAAATATAATTTGATTAATTGGTTTAGCAATACAAAATGTTTAATTTATTTGTTTTTTTTTTTTTTTGGCATAATTTATATGTATTTTATGTATGTTCGACGATGCGTTTTCAAAGATTTCAAAGTTATTTGTTATTTTGTTTGATTTCTATCAATTAGTAAAGAGCCTAAAAACATTTGCTAATTTCATATTATATCATTATATCATTTTAAATGCTAGCTCTCTGTATTTTCATTTTCATTTTCATTATCATATTTCAATTTAATAATTTATTTCTACGGTTTTTAGGTACTAGCCAGGCAGCCGACTTGTGAATGGGCGCAACAATGCAAAAAGGCTTACGATATTTGCTGTGGTTCCAAAAAGCGTATGTCTTTTATCTAAATTTGTTTATATCGTTTTATATTTTTTATATTTTTTTTGGTTGCTTTAAATCAATCCCTGAGTGCATTTTTAATCATTTTATTTTTTAAGGTTTCTGCTTGATTTATTTTTGGTGTTTGATTCTTGTAATTGTTTTATGGTATATATAATTTTTTTCAGCTTTTTAGAATTGATTTGGTTGTCCTTTATTGAGTTTTTTGGTAGCGCGCATGTGCCTTAATTGAAACAGTTATTCAATAACTACATTTAGATACGAATTTCTTACAATTTTTCATATATTTTTTATTTTGTTTACCAATTAGTTAAAAATGTGGCGTGTGTCGAGAAAAAACGTTTAGTTTAATTTTGGAATCGTTTTTGAGCGTAAAATGTGCATGGAAGATTAACAAGGGATTAGTGTGAGAGTGTGTGTGTGTGTGTGTGTTTGTGTGTTGTTTGGATTAATCCATATTAACATACTTAATCTCATTTTAAACATTGAACATTTATTAATCGTAGTCGATTACTCGTTAGGTTGTTTCTTCTTTTCATCTTCATTATTATTGGTGTTTCAATTGCGGGCCTTACGGTGAGCTCTAATTAAGTTAAGTCAATTAATTAATTAGTCAATTAATTATGTAAGTATGTATCTACAAAAGGTTTACTTCATATACTTCATACTCCTGACTTCCTTCCGTTAACAAGTTCAAAATATATTTTTTTTATTTTTATTTATTAATCGCAACATATGTCTGCACATATGCTCAATATATATTTATTTATTTGGTTTTTATTTGTGTATATTTTATATATACATATATATATATGTATAATTTAATTTCTTTTTTTTTTTGTATAATTACAATTGAATTTATAATATGTACGTATCTGTTTTCTGGGTGTAGTTTGGTTAACAAAGGGAGGAGGGGATTCAACTGCATTCATACCATAATAATACAATTTGAGTAAGTACTATCCATAATACAATTTCTGAATTTGTCAACTTGTCAATGATAACAACAACAATGTTTTTATGTTATCATTTAATATTCTCTCTAATCGAAATCTCAATTTGTTCAGCTTGCTAGGAATTTTAGCTCGTCAAGTTTGCCTAAAAAATGCCTAAAACGATTACTAATTTCAAGTGTTTTTAGCAAATTAACAATTTGTAGCTTTTCATGCAATTCATAAGAATGTTTTACATAATTTTTGGGTTGTATTTTCGCGTTCCATACTATCTATAGATCCTACGATACTCAAATATAATCCAACAATTCTTGCGTCGCAAGTAAACAAAAAATGTTACTTATAATTAACAAAGAAAACATGAGTACATTTTTATAAAATTTATAAAAAATTCCATTATACGTGTCTGTATGTTTGTATGTGTATATATGTATCTGTATCTGTATATTGTATCTGTATCTTTATATAGGGTGGTATCTAGACAGCTACAATGGCCGCCATCTACGAGGCAGTCGGCACGGGATTAAAATAATGCAGGCCATTGGTCTGGAAAGAATAATAATGAAAAAAAATACATATAATATGATATAATAAGAAATTGAGTTTAATTTTAACTCACCGCCATATCGTATTCTGTAATATAGGCGGGTATTTCCAGCTGGTCCTTTGTGATTGCCGAATACAGATGCTCTACACCGGGCAGCGAGTGAACTTTGGCCTTGATGGCAGGCGCCATGAATGTGGTGAACCACCAGGTCATCATTTTAGTCCAGAACGTGGGATGCACTATATAAAAGGCCTTCAGATTCTTCTTGTATCTATAAAATGATAGGAAATTAATTATATTATATATTATTATATTTTATAACTGGGATTAAAACCTTAACCGAAACCGTAACCTTTAACCGGTGAAAACCGATTGAAATTTGTAACCGTAACTGAAACCGTAACCGAAAATAATTTTTTCCGATGTACCGAAACCCACAAACCGAAACTCTTTAAACCAAAATAACCGCTTAGTAACCGATCCATTTATAAGGGTTAATTTCGGTTCTGGCCGTCGCAGCTACTGAACAACTTCGAACAGCCATAACTTTGTCAAAAACGATCAATTTTCATGCGCAATGTAAATTTCAGCATGATATTACCTCTGAATTCGTTCTGCATTTAAATTTTGTTCATTTTCAAAAATTTTGAAAATCTCGAATTTTTTGAAAAATACAAATGCAAAATTTCGAAAAAATTCGAAATTTTCAAAACTTTCAAAATGAACAAAATTTAAATGCAGAACAAATTTAGAGGTAAAATCATGCTCCAATTTACATTGCTCATGAAAATTGATTGACTTTTGACAAAGTTATGGCAGTTCGAAGTTATTAAAAATCAGTAAAATCAAAATAATCGGAGTTTTCAAACCAAATAAACCAATTTTATATGAGATCAAATCATAATAAAATCGACATTACACTGGACCATTTCAGTAACCATATAACATTATTTTCCAGGCTAATTAGAGCATTAAGTCTTTATTAATGTTAAGCGATAAATAACGCTTCTTATTTTGGTCAATCGAAAACCTTAATTTTTTTATTTTTTGTGAACCGAAACCATACCGGTATTTTTAAACCGAAACTTACAAAAAACCGATAATCGTTACGAATCCAATACTCCAAGATTTTGCATAACCGATAACCGAAAACCTTAATTCGAGCATAACCGAAACCGTAACCGATATTCGTTTCGGTTTTAATCCCTGTCTTATAATAATAATTAATTAATCCTTACTTGTATGGCAAGACACTGTAGACCTCACGCAGCCAATGCAGCGATGGATAATTATTGGTGGATGTGAGTGTATGGAAGTAAGCGATCACATAATCGCCTTTAACAATTGGATCCAGCAGTTTTATCAGATACAACAGCGCCTGTAAAATATAATTAAGTTAAGATCATTCTTTAAGATCATCTATTTATTTGAGTTACCTTTTCCAGATCCAGATTCTGTGCTGGAAACCATTTGCCGCAGAAGACAATCACAGGTCGACCCAAACGATCCACACCGCTCTGATATAGACATCCAATTCCAGATACTTCATTCAGATCCTCAACTTGTGCCCGCTGCAAAAGACGCTCGTATCTGTAAATAAATCAAGGAATAATTCCAATTACAAATAATTCCATAGCCCCAACAATCACTGCGGACGGCAGTCCGCGCTAGTGACGAAAGCAGCACGAAGGGTTCAAAAAGTGACTAGCAATATATACACGAAGAATGAAAAATTTCAAATAATTTTTAGGTATACAGAATCGAGATCTCTTTGTTTTTATAATAATTTATATATTAAATTTAATATCGTTCGTCACAAAATGGGAGATACGAAAATTTTGGGGCAGGGAAAGAGTTTCGTCACTAGACTTTTACTTTGTAAAGAAGTTTTTTTTGGGAAGATTGTTTACCAACTAAATAATGTGCTAATAGCTTTGATAACTAAGTAGATCGATAAAAGAGAGTCTAACAATGAATCTGCCGTAATGTACAGACTTATTGTTTATTTACCTGTCAAATTCAACAACAAAAAATATATAAAAAATATCATTAGCTGACATCAATGAGGAGCACGAGTTACCGTTAAAATCGTGTTGTGTTTGCCTTGCAAACTGTTTAAAAATTCTCATCACATTTATTAGTACTCGTATATGTGTGTGTTGGCTGATTATATATTTGATTTTATTTTGAATTATGTGCTTGGCTTTTTGCTTTAATTTTCGGGCTAAAATGAGCGCAAATTATTGTGAAATAAGCTCGAAAGCGATTTGCACAATTCAACCTATTAATAATTATATTATTTCAAAAAACAATGCAATCCAAATTTCATTAATGCAGTGAAATTTATTGCAAATTGAATAAGAATTGTATTAAATCCTAACCAGGGATCGGCAAAGAAAAGCTGAGTTTAATCAAATATAGGGTGAATTAATTTATCTGAATAAATTAAATTAACAGCAGATATATAATTTTTAATAGTGTCTAGGAATTTACTATCATTTTATATTTTTACAATAATTATAATTTATTTTTTAAGATATTAAATAGAAATTAATACCAGGGATTACAAATAAGAGTCATAAGTTTAAAAAAACCAAACCTAAATAAAGTTATCTGAATAAATGAAAAGATTGTAGATATATTATCTTTTATAGGGTATAGGATAGGATAAACTAATAATTTAAATTCTTATCATTATTATTATAAGTTAATTGTATAAGAAATTTAAAGAGAAATTAATAGAATCTAACCAGGGATCACAAATAAGAGTTATGAGTTAAAAAAAATTAAAACTGAATAAAATTCGTAGATTTATTATCTTTAATAGGGTATGGGATATGATAAACTATTCATTGAAATTTTTATCATTATTATAAAATATGTTTATAAGAAAATGAAATAGAAATTATTTGAACCTAACTAGGTATCAAAAATCAAATCTGAATATAATTCGTAGATTTATTATTTTATATAGAGTATGGAATAGGATAAACTTTTAATATTTTTTATTATAATTATTATTATTCTAATTTTAAGTGGGTTAAATTCAGGTCAAAGGTCAGATTAATTTTAGTATCTACAGTAGTCATTCTTTTTAAGCTCTTTCTTGCCAGGTTGCTATTTAATTTCATTTTCCATACGAATTTCAACAGTTTTAGGCATCATTTATTTAGGCAAGTGTAGAAAACACGGCTTAGTCAGTTGAATATTCGTATAAATCCATATGCCAAATGGTGTTAATGAACCAGTTTATTGCGTTTTGAATCTCTGACACACGCGATGCCAATTGTTGGGGCTGCATATGTTTATTATATTTATTATTTATTTATATTTTGTGTGTTTTATATTTTTGTGACGCAGCAGCAGCCGCAAAAACGTAACGTAACTGCGGTAGCAGCTGTAGAGTGATAAGAAAATATCCCCCAACTGATAAGACTGATAAGAGAAGCGACAGCATCTGCATCCCCCTAAAAACAGATAAAGATAAAACTTGCCGCAAAACATAAGATAAGTTGAAAAACCGCAGTCGACGCATTGTGACGCAGTCTGTAAATATGCGATATATATACGACTTGATACTATAATCTTGATGAACTTCATTATACCCTACACTTTAGCAAATATTTAGAGTTATTAACAATTGGCGTGTGAAATTTGTATCTGATCAATTAAAATGCAATTTGTGTTCAGCTTTTTGGCGCTTTTTGGCACGTGTCTGAATGTACAGTAAACACCGCTTAAGATGAACTGCATTTAGAAAAAATAAACATTTTTTTAATACCAGCAGAACTTAAATAATTTTTTAAAATTTATTTTGTTTTTAATTTAATTGATATTTAATTGTAAAGTTTAGTTTATGTTTATTTTAGTCTATGTTAAATAAATAATTAATAAAAGTAATTTGATTTTAAGCTGTTTCTTGACTTGTAATAAATCTGTAGTCCAGTTGAAAAGCAACAACATGATGATTTAGTCAGTTTTATCTGTATCTAAGATTGTTATAGTATATATATTTCATATGGTTTCTCATACCAAAAGTAAATTTGAATCTGATTGTTCCTATGGCAGCAATATGATATAGTTATTCGACTTTGACTAAATTTGGTCAGAATGTGACACGCTGTCCGAATTATGAAATCTGCAAATTTGGTTATGATATCTTAAAAAACAAAAGAGTTTTCATACTAAGAAATTCCCTGAACTTTGACCCCAGATTTGACCTACTTACAGGAGAAATTTCGCAACTTAATTTTAATTTTTAACTTTTCTTTGATTGTATAAAAATTTTAGTCAAGTTGGGAAATAACATGATAATTTAATAAGTTTTTACTGTACCTAAGATTGTTTTATATATATAATATATATTATGTTGAAGATGAATATGAATTGATTGAAGAAATTTGATTTAATTTCTAATTTTTCTTGGCCTTTAATAAACTTGTATTCAATTAAAGAGACAATGTTATGCTTTGTTTAGTTAGTTTTCACTGTACCTATGGCTGTTATTCATATTTTGTTTTCCGGCTTGGCCCCTCTGTATAATTTACACCCGTAAATTGCATGACATTGTTCAGTTGAATTGACAGCTCGGTGGTTCAGTGATTGAGTGGGTGGTACCTCATTCTCAGGGTCGTAACTGCTTTAAATAATGCATGACTACTGATGAGTTGTCGAAAGGATATCGAGCATATCGGCTATAAATAGACGATAACTAGCTAAAGTTATGTGAAAATCATTTTCACAGTGACGTCACGCAATTAAAATGAAAATTGTCAGAGAAGAAAAACGCAAAATTGAAGCGACGTCATCAACAATGGAATTGAAATTGAATTTGAATTGAATGGACTCGGATATGAGATTGATTTCTTGAGTTTCCACTGTTGAATTTGAATTGAATGACTGTGATATGATTGATTTCTTGAGTTTCGTCTATTCTGTTGTTGTTTACCTCTCTTCCGGCGTCTCAATGAGCTCATCGGCTGCCATCATATCCCCGGTGGTCTCCTGCATGGGACTGGAGCCCAAGTCTATAGACGTCATGCCCTCGAGCATTGTCATTATTATTGTGTGTTGTGTTATTGGGTGGGTTATTATTTTTATTTTTATTTGTATTTGTTGCCTTTCTTTTATGCCCTTTTCTTCTAGTTCAATTATTTTATTATTGTTGTAAGTTTATCGATCCAACTGTTTGGATTTTCTTTTGCCTATTTTCCAATTGCACTTTTAGCAATTGACGCAAATGGCGCAGCCGTTTTCCGTTTTTCCTTTTATAAATAGATTTCTCAATATTTTCTTTAAATGTTGTTTTTATTTTTGTTAATTTTTGTGGCAGCTATTTTGGCCAGACTTTTGGGTTGCGTACGGAAGCCGCGTGAAATGTTTATTTATTAGTAACGAAATAACTATATAAACTTGCAAATATAATACAGCAAATATATATATGTATATGTATTTGAAGCACAATTATTGAGTTTATATAAATCTGTTTTTGCCAATCTACTATTCTAAACTTATAACGCGAACACACGACCGTTCGCAACGAGCTGCGTTTCTCGACTGACGACGACACGACACGACGGATGCTCTGGAATGTTCAAAGACCCCAAAGCTCCCGACGATTCTCATCTGCCTCCAACACGACCAGTGTTGCCAAGTTAGCTTTTTTCCCGTCAGATCTAGCGTTTTGCAATTGGCAAAAGCGGAATAAATTGTTAAATAGCGGCTAGCGGGAAATATAGCTATTTTTTAATTAACAAAAAATTCCAAATTATTATTTCTTGATTACTATTTTATATAGTTGTTAACATTTTTTTGACAGACGGACACGGCGTAATCTTCTCGATTTTTAATACTAATTAAGAATAGATGTATATGCTTTATAGGGTCGGAGTTAGGCCTTATGCCTGTTTCCCATTTTCAAGGGATGCAGGCTATAAAAATAACCTAAAAACTTCTTGTAGGATTTTTACGCTTTTTCTAGTTATTTTTTAATGTTTACATAGCTTTTTCTGGTCCTGAACAGTTGGCAGCACTGCCTCCAACACGACAGCAATATACGTATGTACACCAAGAGACTTATATAGTCAGGAAGTGCACGCTCTCGCGCTCTCCCTCTCTCACCGGTTCTCTCTCTCTCTCTCTCTCGGTGTTTCTCTCTGAGTCTGCGCCCTTTTTTCTTTGCTGTACAATGACATCAACATGAACAACAATAATAATTGAGGGAGGGCAGGAAATTGTCCAAGGACATGCCAAGTTTTTACCTGACAGCCGCCAATCGCATAATGCAAATGTCATGTCTTCACTACCCATCTCTCTCTGCTCTCTTCTCCCCTCTCTCTTTGGCACTTCAAGCTGTCCAAAGAATCAGTTAAGTCAGTCAAATTTCGAGTTATCGTGCCAACGTGACGTATGCGCTATTTTCTCTTCTCTTATTTTCTTTTCTTTCATTTTCTTTTCTTTCATTTGATTTGATTTCAGTTCGCACTGTGTGAACCCGGCTTTAATGCATTGAACCAAACGTCTGTCTCCCGATTACTTACGAGTATATTAAATGAATTTATTAAGATTTAAATACGATGACACACGATACTTGAACCCGCAAAAGCAAATGAAACAATTTTTTGTGGTTGCATTCAATGAACTGCAACATTTAAATTAAAATTATGTATTCTGACAGTGGGAAATGTAACGGGTAGAAGGCGTTGTAATCATCATTAGCCCATAATTAAGTTGACAGCCAAAATGCGACATTGAAAGCCAAGTTAATGCCGAATGACATTCAAGTTTATACGATTTATTTTGGATTGGATTCGTTTTGGGTTTGAGGTGTCATTTGTAGACTAAAATGCAAATTAGCGCGCAATAAAACTAGAGACTAACTGTGCATACAAACCTCAGCGAGGGCTGTCTAATTAGTTTTCGTAAAACTTTAAATTTTTGGAGATAGCTCACATGAGTTAAATTTAATATATAACATAATATATATTAAATTTAATACACAATTTTATTGAAAAAATTGTGTTTTTTAATCCGCATTTTTATTATGCACAAATTTCATAAAATTGAAAGAATCCATTATTATTTATTTTCCTTTCCCTAGTCTTAAATCAACATAAAATAATTTTGTCATAGTTTCTATAAAATTTTCACTAATAAATTGAAGAATTGGTCTAAAATAAATTAGATAAAAATTTTAAATAAAAAGAAAAAGTATATAAAGTTTTTCCCCAATAAAAAGAATTATTGCTCTAAAATAAATTAGATAAAAGTTCTATAATCACTGCGGACGGCAGTCCGCGCTAGTGACGAAAGCAACACGTAGTGTGCAAAAGGCGACTAGCAATATATACACGCAGAATGGAAAATTTGCTATGACTGTCCGATCGGATTGAGTTATATACCGATCGAAAGGTATGACTTTACCTAACAAAAGTGCATACTAAGACTTTTGGTAACTCACCTGGTTCGTAAGATATGGGGGTGTAAGTGGGAGGGGCCAAATTTTAATGATTGCAGCTAGTGGGGCCGTTGGAGCCTTTTGGTAAAATTTTATAATTTTTAAAAATTCTTATTAAAAATACGCGTCGAATGATACCTTGATCATTTCAATCCGACATTTGGTTCAAAAGATATATTAATTTGAAGTTTTTAAGGGCCTTCTCAAAATGAGATGAAAAGTTTGTTTGTCCATTTGTTTGTTTGTACGAAGGCGCTGAAAAAGCTAAATTTTTCTGATGAGGAATTGTTTCTTATCAGAAATCTAGAAATGTTTGTTCTACGACTTTAGCGGGAAATAGCTAGTTTAGCGGGAAAAAGCTAAAACGTGATAAATTTGAAACACCCATTGCTTCCAATCCAAGAAAGCTAGAGATGTCTTCTATATGTCGTTAGAAAGGTATATTAGAGGGTTTTTAGACGTGCCTTGAATATTTTTTTGCAAAGTGCTCAGGTAAAACGCTACAGGTGAAAAAAGGATTTTTAGCTTAAACTTTGGCGATTTATTAGAAAACGGTTCCGACGATTTTTATTAAATTTCAATATGTTGTAACACGTAAAATTTCGCGTCTTTTGATATATGACACATGTCTCTCAGCCGCAAGGTGTGGAAGATATGACCGGTTAACTGAATATATACATTTTACTATTTACTATATGGTACTAATTAGAAAATCAAGCTTTGGTACAAAAAACTTTTTTGTTTTTCAAGGTTTCTCAACCAATTTGACAAAGTATGCATTTAAGTAAGTCTTACACATTATGTCCAAATTTAGTTGAAATCGGTCCACTATATCATATAGCTGTCATAGGAACGATCGGTTAAAAATCAAGTTTTAGTATGAACAACTTTTTTGTTTTTTAAGGTTTCTCAACCAATTTGACAGAGTATGCATTTAAGTTAGTCTTACACATTATGTCCAAATTTAGTTCAAATCGGTCCACTATATCATATAGCTGCCATATGAACGATCGGTCCAAAATAAGGTTTCAGTACGAAAATCTTTTATATTTCTCAAGATATCTGAACCAATTTGACACAGTATGCATTTAAGTTGGTCTTATACATTATGTCCAAATTTAGTTCAAATCGGTATACTATATCATATAGCTGCCATATGAACAATCGGTATAAAATCAAGTTTTAGTATGAAAAACTTTGTTGTTTTTTAGATATCTTGATCACACTGTCAACATACGCATCTGGGTTGGTTTTATACATCCTAAACAAAATTGGTTAAAATCGGTTTACTATATTATATAGCTGCCCTATTTATTTTTTATTTGAAGTAAGCATTTTGATAATTTTATAGCAAAATTACACTGTCAGAATCATATAAAATTCCAAAAATTTCTGATATCTTCCAAAAAAACTTTTTAACAAAGTAAAAGTCTAGTGACGAAAGTCTTTCCCTGCCCCAAAATTTCTGATATCCCATTTTGTGACGAACGATATTAAACTTAATATATAAATAATTATAAAATAAAAAGTTTGGCATTCGGCACTGCGCATTAAAATTATTTTTAGGTATAAAGAATCAAGATCTTTATGCGCAATGTTCCGAATGCCAAACTTTTTATTTTATAATTATTTATATATTAAGTTTAATATCGTTCGTCACAAAATGGGATATCAGAAATTTTGGGGCAGGGAAAGACTTTCGTCACTAGACTTTTACTTTGTTAAAAAGTTTTTTTGGAAGTTACAATTTAGCAGAAACTTCCAATAAATTTCTATACTATTTTCTCAATATTAGATAAACAAGCAAAATATTACACTGAATATTATGTTTACAACTGCTTAAACCACCCTCGTAATCGTAAATAATAATGTTGCTATTTACTATCTTTAGCTTGGCATTCATTGTATGAATTTCTATTCTCAGTTGGTCACAGTCTTAAGTATTTTTAGGAAATGACCCTAAAAAATGCTAAACGAATTTGAATTTGGACATGCAACTTATGACGTAGGGAATTCAGGACAATGACGTAAATAGTTTGTAAGTCAGTTAAGGGTAAATAAAGGAGGAGAGGTAAAAGTCAATTGCACGAAAAGCGTTCGCGTGCCAATGTCCTGTAAAATTTGCATAGGCAGGAGAATGGAAAGGAGAGAGGAGAAAGGAATAAAGAAAGTGCCGGGCAACGAAGTCATTTGTTAGACGCTTAAGATATTTCCGGCACGCGCCCGCAAAATATATGAATCTATTTATTTATCTACAAGTATTACGACTATTATTACAATTGTGCTTATAAGCCTAACCGACAAATGGACAACTTCAACACGAGAAGTGGGGAGATGTGATAGGAACTGGGACAATCCTGTGACAGTTTTATGAACTGCAGACGAGGCAGTTAAATGTAAGTGACGCAATCGGACTTTTGATATGACTGCGACTGTTTACGTGCGTGATGATATCACGGCGTAATGAAAACAACCTCCAAACAAACAAACAAGCAACAAAAACAATAAAAGGTAAAAGTAAGAAGGTGACATCTTTCCAATATTTAAGTAGGGTATCATATATGTAAGTGTTTATCAGTTGATCAATTAATTAACAGCTTTTTGGGGAGCTTAAAGCTCTGTTATATGTATTAGAGTTTATACTTTAATTGTTTTCTGCAGAGCTTTAAAATCAACATTTTTATTCCCTTGATCAATAAAATCAATGCAATACAGTTGATCAATCAGAATCAATCAATCAATAACTTTTGGAGGAGCTTTGTAAGTCACTCCTTAAAATACTTTAGGAAAGCTTAAAGCTCACATACTAGAGCAATTCATTTGATCAACCAGAGTCATACTTTAAAAGCTTTAGTGGAGTTTTTAGATAACTTATACTATCGTAATTAATGAAATATAATCTTCTAATAGTTTTTTTGAAAGCTTTAAGCTTAGTTATAATATAGATTTATTGAGCTTTAAGCTTAGCTTAACTATCATACTTTTAATTAGGATCAATTCCTTTGGGGAATAAGCTTAAAAGCTCTGTAAAAAGCTCTTACCTCTCTTGATGCTCCATGCCTTCAATGCCCTCGGCAACGACGCTCTCATAGACGCCATTTCTGGGCCGATCGCTCAGCAGATGCTGTCTGTCCAGATCGCGCTGTATATATAAAAAAATGAGAGATCAAATGAGATTTATGTTGAGAAAGATTTGTTCTCTTTCTCACCTGTAGTTGTGCTTGCAGTCCGCTGCTGTAGGAATTGATGCTGAGACCATTCATATCTCTGGCGCCATATTCCAGATCCGAACTATTGCCCTCCATATCGTGTGGACTTACGTCTGAATCGTCGTCAGCTGAGAGAGAGAGAGAGAGGGATAGAGGGAGATGGGAGAAAGAGAGAGTTAAAGTAATGTTTGTTATATTATATTTATATTTATTATGTTGGATCAATTGTAGAAATTTTGCTAATATTATCAGAATTATTACATTATATTTTTATTTTTTTAAATTTAATATTACAAATAATTATTTATTTAATTAACAACATTCATTTATCAACAACTAAGTCAATAAATTAGTTTCATTAATAATTTTAAACCATATTAGAAAATATGTATCATCAAATCAGAAAATATGATTTAAAATGAATAGTTAAAATAAATTAGGTTAACTATTAATTTTATATCATACCTTAGAATTTTTAAAAAATATGATTTAAAATTAATAGAAAAAATAAATTAAGTTAACTATTCATTTTAAATCATATTTTTTAATTTAATTATTTTTCATTTAATATTATTATTATTATTTTATTATTTAATTTTTGACTGCTCTTAGTTGTTGTTAAATAAATATTTTGTGATATGCCAATGCATTTACATGAGAACTCAAATGAGTTGTTTATCATATTTGTTTATATTTTGTTGTTGTTGTTGCTGTTGTTATTGTTGTTGTTGTTGTTATCGTATTATCAGCTCGTGGTCTCAGCCTCAATGCTTTGATCAACGTCTTAAATGATTTTTTTGTGCTCTTATCCCAACTTGAGTGCTGCGAAATTTGTTATGAACTGAAAGCGACGTCGACGACGCGTCGTTCGCTTTTGGCCGCTGCTTTTGTCAATTGCAGCAGCAGCGGCGTCAGCAGCGACGTGAGAGCAAAAGCAACAACAACTGTTCAGTCAAGAGAGAGCGAGAGAGAGAGAGGGGAAAGAGGGGAGGTCGAAAGATGAAATGATAAGCGAGTTGCGTTTGTTTTCAAAGCGTTGACATGATTTAAGCGAGCCAAGAAGAAACTTTGCCAAGAATCAGCTAAAAACATGTCTGACTGTCATCTCGGCGAACTGTCAACTGATAAGCCAAACAGTTCAAACAATTCAAATGTTTGCCTATGACTTTTTGTGATTAACTTGCGTAATGCCCCCAAAAAACAGAAGCTCCTGGTCAAGTAATCATTTCATCAGCGATAATTATAATTAATAGGTATCAAATCTATCAGATTCAACCTAAATAGTTTGTATCTATATTAATAAATTGGTCGAAAAGGGTAAAAATGAGGAAATAGTACAGTTGTCCCTATAAATAATCGCAGCTAACTCTTCGATCTCAAAGGTTATTAGACATATATGTAGACTAGATAATTTGGACATTATTAGAATTTATTTGCACCCATCAAAAATCCTAATCATAATTTAATATAATTATTAAGGAATTAATAATTTATATAAAATAAATCATTGAATAATGTAGATTTAAATATTATGTTTAACTTAAAAATCGTATTTATAATAAATTGTAACCGTGACTTGCACAATAATTTTTAAGTTTCACTTTAACTTCTAAGATGGTCAATAAAATGTAATAATAATGACAATTTAAACGAGAGTTCATCACAATAACAGTTCGCGTTTTGAATTATTATTCATAAATATCGGACAGATTTTAGATTATTTAACAAGAAGCAGATATAAACAGTATGGTTCATTTAAAGTGCGAGGGTAGCCATAGAAGTACGCAACGTAATCATATTAAGCACGAGTGCGATTAATTAATGATACATTTTAATTAATAAACACAGTGGCAGCTAAATGTATTTATCCATTGACATTTAAGAAAATTATTTGTCGATATTTGTTAGTTATTTTCCCTTTGGCTCACAATTATTAAATTTTATTGGTGGATAATAAATAATAAACATTAAAATCTCATTACTTTATTCAAAATGTACTTTGTTAAACTGAATCTATTTTGTTATTTTAAATTTATTCTGCATATTAAAGAAAGTTTTAAAGTGTACCCAATTAAATTTTTAGGAGAAACTCTCAAAACTTTTTAAACTGATTAGATTTTTTGCAATTGGATTATCTTTCTGATCATAATTTAATTTATAGATTTAAATTGACCAAAAATATATTTTTTTAAGCTATTTCGCTATTTTTCTTTGCTTAATATTTGTTTACTATAATTATTAATTAATAGTATTAAATAATTTATGTGATTTTTGACTGTCACGAGGCTCAGTTAGAAAACATGCCAAAAACCAATAATTTAATTTATTTATTATGTAAAATGTCGGTTACCAATTTTAAGGCAAGAGATATTTAAAATTTCCCAACTATTTAAAAATAGCAATCAATTATTTCCCCTTTAAATTTCCCTTTGTGTAATTTTCTAGCTGCCCAAAAGTATGCAACACTTTTTGGCAAACAACAATGACGTCAGCAGAGGAAACTACCCAAGTTATTCAAAACAATTAAATATTGTTATTTAAAGCAATTAAATATGCCACTCACTATTCACAAAACAAAATAACAAATGATTGTTATGAATATATTTACGAGTATTTAAACAAAATATTCACTTACAAAATGTGCGTAGAAATTTGTTGTTAAATTCGTAGCGTAATTTAAAACGCAATAATTGTTAAATCAATTGTAAAATAATTGAAAAGAACAATAACAAAACGATAGAAAATGCTGGCAATTAATACAATTGCCGTTCTGTAACTACACGAAAGCGTCTTTGGAACGTAACTGAATCCATAGAAATGAGTGTGGAGGCAATTTGACGAACAATCGGATTCACAATCGGATTCCGTTCGGCACAATTCGTAACAATGTGTGTGTGGGTGTAATCTTATCAACATCGACATTATCGGCAGGTTCTCTAAACCAAATTAACAAACTCAAGGAAATTTCTGCAAGCTGTTCACTGATAACTCAACTGATAGCTAATAACTCAACTGCGATAACTACAGACGTCATCGATATGCACCACTGTACTTACCATGATGATGACGCATGTGCACACTGTGACTGTGACTGTGCTGTGGATTCCGTATAATGCGTATCTGACGATCCGGATCCGGATGCTGTGGTTCTCCCAGCTCACCGCCCGTATCCTTGGGCAGCTGCCACAACGCACTGCGCTCCTCCAACTGATCGCGGGGGAAATAAAGCGGCGCTAGGACTTCATAAGTTCCACGCTCGCTGCTATTCACGCACAGTATCACAACCTGCAGTGTAAACTTGTCCAAAAAACGACGAATGGTGCCTAGAAGATAAAGATTATAATGAATAAGAATAAGAGTTTGTTCATATCAAATAAATCATTTCTAGATTAATAGAAATTATTAAATTTATAAATATCTGTAATTTCTGCAGTTTTTTAATCATAGCTTAACATTTAAATTAGAACAAGACCAATCTTCTTCCTTAATTAATGCTTTAAGTATAAAAATCTATAATCTTAGTTCTAATTTTTAGTAATTGATGATAAAGTTTTAGTTATTAGTTTAGTTATAATTATAATTTTTTAATATGATAATTTCAAATGTTTACAAAAGTTGTGCACTGTTAGCTGTAGTTTTGTAATACTAGATGATATTACTGCTATACCATTTAAAATAGATAATAATATTAAAAAGCGACGAATCTGCTAAATTAATGTATTTCGAATAAAATTTATTAATCCGTAATGATATCTACATTTTTTTGAGATATCACATATGAAATAATATTTAATATTTGATCTTTTTTTTAATAAATAAATCCTTTGGTCTTCTTTTTATAATAAATCTGATATAGTTTTGTGAGATATCATTTATGGAATATCATTTCAAAAAGACAGAAGTCCTTTAATCTTTAATTTTTTAATTATCCTGGTGTAATTTTTTGAGATATCATATATGGAATATCATTTAAAATAGTATTGCATTACAGATTATAATTAGCAATGACTTTTATAGTTATGTAAGGATATCATAGTAAATTATTTAAGAAGAAAGACAACAGGAGATTAGAAGAAAAGCAAACTTCTAGAGTAATGCATTAAAAATAGAAATCTACGTGATAAGAAATGATTATTTAACTACTCATAACCTATACTAAATGCACTATCAATCAGATGAGTAAATACGAGTACTCGTAAATAAGTTGTAGCTTGAATTAAATCATTACTCACGCAGGGCAATGTGCGCAGCGACGTCAGCTGGAAAAGATTTCTGATTGCCACTCACATTGCACACAGCAATTGTGCGAAGATTGAGCTCCTTGGCCTTGCAAAGCACGTTTCTATCAAGGAAAGGAAAATATATAGAAAGAAAAAGAAATTTTACAATTCATGTAAATGTTGTCTATAGTCAGGCTTACCTGTAGCAACAGTGCAGTGCATTTTCAGCGGCCGTCTTGAGCTTCTCCTTGTAGGCGGGTGCAACAGTGTGCAGAACATACTTGGCTGGCAGATTGTAACCACGCGTCACACGCACATCTCCAATGCGGCATTCTAAGAGATTGAATTGGTTAAAGAATTATTTAAATCAGGGATTAAAACCTTAACCGAAACCGTAACCTTTAACCGGTAAAAACCGAATGAAATTTGTAGCCGTAACTGAAACCGTAACCGAAAATAGTTTTTTCCGCTGTACCGAAACCCATAAACCGAAACTCTTTAAGCCGAAATAAACGTTTAGTAACCGATTCAATTATAAGGGTTAATTTCGGTTCTGACCGTCGCAGCTACTGAGCAACTTTGATAACTTTGAACTGCCATAACTTTGTCAAAAGTCAATCGATTTTCATGCGCGATGTAAATTTGAGCATGATTTTGCCTCTAAATTCGTTCTGCATTTTAATTTTGTTCATTTTAAAAACTCGAAAATTTCGAAATTTTTCGAAAAACGATAAGGGGTAACACTGTAAAATTTCTAAAAAATTCGAAATTTTCGAAACTTTCAAATCGAACAAAGTTTAAACGCAGAACGAATTTAGAGATCAATTTAAGCTCAAATTTACATTGCCCATGACAATTGATTGAGTTTTGACAAAGTTATGTAAGTTCGAAGTTATTAAATATCAGTAAAATTAAAATAATCAAAATTTTCAAACCAAATGTACCAAATTTATATGAGATCAAATTATAATAAAACCGACATTACGCTGGACCATTCCAGTAATCAGATAACATTATTTTAAAGGCTAATTAGAGCATTAAGACTTTTTTCATGTAAAACAATGAATAACGCTTCTTATTTTGGTCAACCGAAAACCTCAATTTCTTTTTTTTGTGAACCGAAAGCATACCGGTATTTTTAAGCCGAAACTTTCAAAAAACCGATAACCGTTACGAAACCGATACTCTAAGATTTTGCATAACCGATAACCGAAAACCTTAATTCGAGTATAACCGAAACCGTAACTGAAACCGATATTCGTTTCGGTTTTAATCCCTGATTTCAATTATTCAGAAATATTATTATCACTTACCCTTCACAGTTGTGCTTAGTTCCTCTTTGAGCTGATTGCCCGCAACGGCGATAATGCGCTCCGATATGATATTGCTTTCAGTCAGGGTCTCATCGCTGCTATTTGTGATGGCGTCCACATCCAATGTGGTCATGTCGCCATCCCTGAAAAGGAAATTAATTTGATTTAATTTAATTAGTGATTAGAAACAAAATGAAATGAAATTTACCAAATCACTAGACGATTGTTGACATCTTTGGATAATGGAAAGGGACTACAATTATGCCTCGGTCCGCCGAGTGTGGAATAATCCGTTATGGGCAGCCGTGTATCCGTCTTTTGTGAGCCACCCCAAGTGGCCAGATTGTCCAATTTCACAATCTATAACAAAAATTCAGTTAAAGAGCATTTGGTGAGATTTGGTTATAATTTTTTAAATGTAACTTATAGAATAAAAAAACTATTCGTTTATTTTTATTAAAATTTAATTTTTATAACAAAAAATAAAAGTATTTTAATATTTTTTGTACTTTTTTTCTTGCTTTAATGGCATTTTTAATTTTTGAGAAATTTTATTTAATTATTATTTTCCCATTCATGAAAAATAATTTGAATTTTTAATTTTTGTCATAAAAACTAAATTAAGTAAGAGCATTTCAGAATTTTGATTTGATTATTAGATTTATAATTATAAAATATAAAATAAAAAATATTTCTTTGTTATCAACGTTTTAAAAATAACTCTTATTTTCAATTTTTATTATAACAATTAAATGCACATATCAAAGGAGTATATTTG
The DNA here is from genome assembly GCA_035042165.1 of Drosophila kuntzei. NCBI lineage: Eukaryota > Metazoa > Arthropoda > Insecta > Diptera > Drosophilidae > Drosophila > Drosophila kuntzei. The sequence continues at coordinate 2,278,231 of JAWNLU010000634.1, read as the reverse complement.
GAATTTTTCTTTTAATGTCATTTTATATTTATATTTTAGAATGTGTATTAGATTATTATTTTCCCATTTTTATTATAAGCATTGAAAAGTAATTTGTATTTTTTTAATGTAAGTCATAAAAACTTAATTAAGTGATATACTTTGATTTAAAAAAAAAATGTAAATAAAACTATTATTACAATTTTTTTATTATTAAGATAAAAAAAAATTTAAAATAAATTTATATAACAAAAGATATAAAATAAGTGTTTATCCAGTTTCAAAAATACCCCCATCAAAAAAGAGAACTTTTGCGATTTACCCATTAAAAAATTATTATTTCCGGGAATAATTTTAAATATATTTTTTAAAAATATAAAATACTTACACATGAGTTGGAGCTAGAACTGGAGCTGGAGTCGAACGCTTTAAAGTCCACATTTGAGTTGGTATCGAGACGCATTGCGCTGTAAGATAATTGAAATAAATATTAACAAAGTTGTTTATTTTTTTTTATAATATATACTATATTTTACTTTCTTTATAGCAGAAAGAAAGTACACATTTACAAAATGATTATGTTGATTTTAAACACAGCTCAAGCATTTGGGTCAAAGCTGCATTTCTTGTCATTCAAAAGATTTCTTTTCTCAGCATTTATAGGCCAACTGAGGCCAAGTCAACTGCCTGTTGGCCAAGTCAGCTGTCACCACTTCAAACTGGTCCAAACCGACACAAAGTATGCCAGAAATGTTCTCTTATCTCAACTCAACTCAACTCTACCAGACTTTTCTCTGACTCAGACACAATAATCCACACACACACTAATCACTAGAGAGTATAGAGAGTATAGAAAGAGGGGAACGTCAACGAACTGATTTTATTCTAGACCTATTATTTTTTAACTCATCGAAATGCAAAAATCAAATATTTACATAGCTCTAACTTAGGCCAGAAACAAACCGTCAAAAGTCGCTGCCTTATTTGCAAGTAAACACTAAAAAATGACGGAATGAAAAGGAAAAAAAACAAGTTATCTATGAGATGTCGTAGTTTAGATACTCTATAGTTCAAGTGGGAAGATTATATTCTTTATTGATAACACAATCAACGAGTAGAAATTAGTGACAGATGGAAAATTATTCTTAAAAGCAAAGATTGGTGCGGTAAAATATAATATTATCATATTTGGTTTAATCTATTAAAATATTAATTAATATAAATTGTAATTATAAGGTTGTAAATTGAATTTATATTTTTTGTTGAATAAAAACATTAACCGATTAAATATATGTATAAATAAACTAAATGCTAAAAAGGAAGAAATTCTATAAAAAAAAATGGCTGGATAACTTTATCTTAAATTTTAGAGCATTGCAGTTAAGAAGAATTTAAAGGATCAGGTAGAATTAAATTAAATTGAAAAAGTACTTCAGAAAAATTATCGTCTTAAAAAAAGTAAATAGAAAAATGTATAAAAATATTAAAAAGAAATCTAAAATAATTAATGCTAATAGTTACAAAATTTTCTTATACCCTCAGTTAGGGTATATTGAATCTTTGTTGTCGACGAACAATGAAGAGTGTCTCAGTTTTTATTCATATTCATAGCACGAGTGTTGAATGGAAAACACAGTTCACCTTCTGCCAGCTTCAAATTGTGGCAAGTGCGTCACGAGTTGAATGGCAGCTGAAAACAAAGCCCATTTCCTTTTCTTTATTTTTTTTTTGGAATTTGCTGGCTGCTGCAAAAAAGTGCAGCTGAAGTTGGCTGCCTAATTGGCATTGTGATAGGCAGGCAGCTGAACTTTGCCCTTTACACAGGTTGCAAGTGTTGCAAGTGGCAACAACGCTGCAAGTGTCTATATACATATGTAGTTACATATATACATATAAGGTTGCAACATGGCCTAAATTGATTTCCGTAATCTGGCTCAAGGTGCCACATTCGAGTGCCTGAAGATAACAAAAGCGCAGTCACAATTGAATAGCTTTTCACAGGTGTGAATGTGAGTACACTCAAAGTATTCATATACACAACTCTGCGTTATGTAAGAGTACATATATAAATTATCGAATTCATTTAATGTTTGCACTTTAACAATAACAACAGGTGAGAAATGTGTGTTAATTAAGAGTTAACGACTAGAAGATACTCTGTTTTAAACAGCATGTCAATAAAGTAGCTTTAAATTGTATTTACATAATTATTTAAATTGCAGTAAAGAACAGATCTTAAAATTAATATGAATTTAAATTAAATAAAATTATATAAATAAAATATATATTTATATATTTATTTAGCTTAAACATTAAAGTTATATGGTTTAATGGGATATCTTCAAGTTTGGCTTATTTAATTATTATTGTCGACACATAAATTTAAATTGCATAAGTAAAAAAATATAATAAAATTAAAATAAATTTATATAAAATATAATTATGTAAATAAAATATATATTTTAAAATGTAGGATAAAGTTTAATGAGGGAATTTAAAAACATGCCAATTCATAATCGAATGTCGATTAGAAAGTCTAGAAAATACACATTATTGAATATAAAAGGTTTATCTTTCACTTGATATTGATTAGAAGAGAATCATCTGATTGCTAATAGAGAAAATACCCTGTACTTTTTAGTATATACACTTAACCGGATGTCTCCATTTTTCCTAACTCAACAATAAATTATTACAGACAATCAATTTGCATATTTATGACTGTTTCCATTTTTTCCAGCAACTTTTCTAATTGAATTTAATAAATTCATTTATTTATGTTAATGTATTTATTTTCTTTTCTTTGTATTTAAATATATATAGAGTCTAACTTGGGGTTTTTCTTTTTAGTTATCTAATAAAGCATTATCTATTTAATAATATTTTATTTAAATGGTTCTACGTGTGTTTGTAGACATATTTCCCAGAGTTTCGTTACCATCTGGAATATTTGCATTGTCTGACAGAGAAGAGTTGAGAAGACTTCCATCACTGTCGGACGTGAATACACAATTATTTGTCAGTTTCTATTCTTTAACTTCAACATTTTCAGTTAGTTGACTGAGTTTTTTTTGGACAATTCACGAAGCTGAAACGTTGAAAATGAATCCCAGTCGAGGGTATAAATAAAGCGAGTAGATCTTGTTGCTGATCAAAGATAGGCAGTTAACACTTGTATTGTGGCTAATAAAGTTGTTGACAGTGTTGTGAGTTTAGCTAATTTAATGATAGAATATTTTTAAAATGTTTTTTAAAATTATAGAACATTTCTTGTCATTTTTGTTGCATTTATATATCGTTTTTTCTTTTCATTAATTCTACTATTAATCTTAAACTTAATTTTTAATATTTTCAGTTACGATGTAAAATTTATTATAATATTTTTTAATTTTAATTTTACATTTCAATTTTTAAATTGTATTTTTAAATTAAATTAATTATTTATAATAGCAGTTAAATAATTTAAAATATAAGTAAGCAAAAATCTTTTTTAAATTTGAATATTTTATTTATATACTTTTGATTTAGTGTTTTATTTCTAGCTACTCAGTCACGATGTCTATAAATCATATATAGTAAAATTTTATGCAATTTCTTTACTGGATTTATTTGTTTTATTTACTTGTATTGATGTTACAACACACACCCTGTATACAAGTCAAGCAGGTCTCTTCGGCCATAACAATTGACAAATCTCAACAAATCAGGCAAACAGAGACAGAGACAGATAGAGAAATAGAGAGAATGGTAATTCTCTATGGACAAAGTTGTAGCTGCTAATGAGCCACAAATTGTGCTCTTGGCTAGATGAGTAACTAGTTTTTCAAAGCAGACTCACTGTGTGTAAGTGTGTGTGTGTGAGTGTGTGAGTGTGTGTGTGTTGACTTTTAAGTAAATTACGTTTTAACTTGGCTCGGAGACATTTAATTGCCTGACACTGGCCTTAGTTGCACAGCCTGAAAACAACAAACGCAAATAAACAACAAATAAAAAACTTGAGCGTACTTTTTTTTACTACTTAGTTCTATGCGGGCATGTGGGTGTGTGTGTGTATTTCTGTGTGTATTGTGTATAATGTGTGTGTTTTTTTTGAATGTGCGTCAGACGATCACATCATCATTTAGTGAGCCATAAAAAAAATAAAGAAAATTAACTAACTTTGCTGTCTGAGATTTTATTGAACTGCAGCTTAAAATGCAACCAACAAACAGACATTACGTATACACTGAAAAAAAGAGCAACTTCTAAAATCAAGAACATTCATCTTGAATATTTTGTTCTTAAAATAAGACCAAATTAATAAAACTAAGCATATTAATCTTAAAATTCACAGTTCTTAATATAAGAATTAAAAATCTTAAATTGATAAGAAAATATAAATATGTCATATTTAATATGAAGACAATAATGGCACCGTAGCGCTCTGGTTAGAGTCGCCACTTCAGTTAGATAAATAAGTCGAGGGATCGAAACCCGCTCTAGCCAAGGAAAAAACATATAATCGGAATATTTATAAAAAATAAATCCAAAAAAAGGTTATTTTTTTATTTTTGGTTTGAGAATTTAAGACTTATTCTTATTTAAAATGTTCTTAAAATCAAGATGTGTTTTCTAAATTTAAGAATTTTATGCTCTCGACGCATTTTTTAGACCAAAATTCTTAGTTCTGAGACCAAAATCTTGATTTTAGAGCATTTTTTTTATCAGTGTAGCCATAAAAATAAAAAAGAAAATTAACTAACTGTGCTGTCTGCGATTTTATTGAACTGCAGCTTAAAATGCAAGCAACAAACAGACATTACGTATACGCAGCGTGGCACAGCCGTTATTACTGTCAAATGCATTAAATATGAGCTATCGAGTAGTAAATGCCACTGCACACTCCCCCTCTCCCTCTCTCTCTCTCTACCCCTCTCTCTCTCCCTTCCCAATTATCTGGAATTTAACAGACTTGAGTTTAAGCTTCAAGCAATAAATCCAACAACAACTTTGACTGGCATTCAATAGGGGAACTTATTATTGTTGTTGTTGTTATTGCTGTTGCTGTTGTTGTTGTTGTTACTTTAGCTGTTGTTGACGTTGACGTGTTTCAGTCAATTATACTTGTACTGAAAATGAACTGCATGCCATGTTTTGACTTGTAATTTTCTATAACTGCTCAAGACAGGCGACTTTTAATACGTATTACCCGTTATACAGTTTTTCACATACGATTAATGCTTATAGTAATCACATAATTGATAATTGTCTTATTGATTTCGTAATATGCTTAAAAGTACTGTAATTGTATAAACAGAATAATAAGTAATCTGACTATCTATTAAGATTTTAATGTTTTCTTTGGCAATATTTATAATTAACAAATTATGTATTATATTTTATTTTTATACGTTTTACTTAATATTTATTTATATTTATTTGATTTGAATCTTTACGTTTTATTTTTAATATTCATATTTTTAAATAATATAAGTATCTGCAACAAAAAAATAACGATGCTAATGCCAATTTTTTAGGGTTTCAGTTGACCAAAATAAGAATCGTTATTCATTGTTTTACATGAAAAAAGACTTAATGCTCTAATTAGCCTGGAAAACAATGTTATCTGGTTTCTGGAATGATCCAGCGTAATGTCAATTTTATTATAACTTGAATATTTCGATTATTTTGATTTTACAGATTTTTCCTAACTTCGAACTGCCATTACTTTGTCAAAATTTAATCAATTTTCATGCGCAATGTAAATTTGGGCATGATTTATCCTCTTTACTCGATCTGCATTTAAACTTTGTTCGATTTGAAAATTTTTAAAATTTCGAATTTTTTCGAAAAATGATAAAATTTCTAAAAAAATCGAAATTTTAAAAATTTTTAAATCGAATAAAATTAAAATGCAGAACGAATTTAGAGGTAAAATGGTAATCAAATTTACCTTGCGCATGGAAATTGATTGACTTTCGACAAAGTTATGACACTTCAAAGTTGTTCAGTACCTGAGACGGCCAGAACCAAAATTAACCCTTATAAATGAATCGGTTGCTAAACGGTTATTTCGGCTTATGGGCTTCGGTACAGCGAAAAAAATTATTTTCGGTTACGGTTTCAGTTACGATTTTAAATTTCAATCGCTTTTTACCGGTTAAAGGTTACGGTTTCGGTTAAGGTTTTAATCCCTGGTTTTTGAACATATATTTTTAAAATCTTATTTTAATAAATAATAATTTTAAATTTTAAGCAACTTCCGAAAATGTTTTTTAAACATTATGATATGATGAAATGGATTGGTTTTCTGTTGCCTACAGAGTACGCGCTGTGTCGATCACACTCGGCATTTTTAGGCTGTTTCTTTTGGAGTTCAGCCAACTCTTACGTGTGCTGGAAGTGGAAGACGACGACTTCTCCTGGTTGTCGCGTTTGTCGGCGCTTTGTTTACGCTACACGCTCAATCCGCCAAACTGTTGCATAATCAATGCGAAATTTCTCGCCCACATGCCAAAAGGGGCTGCCAAGGACTCCAGATATACTGGCAACCTACAAAACCTGACTACTGACTGTCATGTCGTGGTCCCTGTGCCACATACACATGCTATATATACTATATATATTTATATTTATGTATGTTTGTTAGTTATATACTAACTTAATATGCTTGTATGTGGTAAATGCGCTTGGCACGAAACAAGCATTGACATTACGTATACGTAATATTGGCATTGTCCTTAGCTTTTTTTTGATCTCTTGGCCGAAACGAAGTAACGAAAGAAATGAAATGACAATGCCAAAACATTTTCAACATTTTCAACGTGTTTTCAGTACCAGTCAGCGAGAGTTCGATTTCGATTTGTGTATCTTTAAGTATTCGGCAACGTCAACCATATAATTTCTTTGTTGTTATTATTCGTTATTCTTATTATTATTATTATTATTGTTGTTGATTTTGTTGTTTCGCTTCTCTGTTTATATTTATTTTGAATGCGTCATTCGTCGCGCTTTGTGGGCTCGGTCTCCGGTTCTTTTGAACACCCAGTCGAAAAACAATCTGAGAATTACGTGTATCTCAAAAAAGTCAGGTTTTGTAATCGTACTTGATGTCACAAAACAAATTTAAATTACTGCAATTTGTGGGCATTTAATCGCTATCGAATTAGACAAATTGCACTTATACTGGCATTTACATAATATATTAAACAAATGTATATACAACCCATATACCCTATGCATATATGTTCCTATCTATATATCGTTTAATTGTGTGCCTTTACATTTGCATTGACCGATAATCGAATGAAAACTATTTACTTAAGTGGCAAATACCACATTTTTCTTATTAATATACATTATGGCAATAAATTTTATTGAGCGTGCACAGTGGGCATAACAAAGCAATTATAATTATATATGATTGTAATAATTATATTACCATATGCAGTAATTCAAATAATTGTTTTGACAAAATGAACAAAAAAACACAAATTTTATTTAGGAGAAACAAAATTCTTTGTAATAAATATTTTTAAAAATAAAAAACAAATATGAGAATTAATTTTTTTGTCAAAAAACAATTACTTGACTAACTTTATATATTTCTAATTAATATTCAGTATATCAAAAAATTGTTTTAAATAAAATTAATATTTATCTATAGTTTTCATGTTTCTCAAAACACGTTCAAAAAGAGAAATTAAAAATTTCATTGGATTTAACTAATTTTAAATAGCAAAATCAAATATATTTTCTTTAACCCAACAATTACTGCTTACTAATTTAATTATAATTATTGAGTTTCTATATGATGAACCTACACTGTTGTCGTAAAATGAACAAATGGACTTTGCTAATGGAGTTATTAACGGATATCAGTTGCTCGACCGAGCGTATATCCTGTAAAAGGGGTGTCAATAATATTACTATTTGATCAAAAAGTTAATACTATATCTATATGCACATCACGTTAAAAGCATTTGCTTACCAAATTGCAAAAGCACTTTGAAGCGGGGAATTAGATACACACACACACACACACATGTTAATAATGGGTATACAATGCACATGTGTAAACAATACACAAGTCTCGAAATAGGGGGAAGTGCAAGTGGGTGGGATAGAGAGACAGTTAAAGCTTGTCTCATTCTGACAGTTAATCAGTCCCTCGGTGGTATATCTATGTGTGTTGTGTATATGTGTGTGTGTGTTATGTGTGTGTGTGTTGTGCACTTTGCTGTTTTGCCCTGAACACATGCACCTGGGCATTTTCAAATGAATACGTTATGACGGCATGCAGTTGTTGGTTTCGCCTTGGTTTGACTTTTGGCTTAAAGTACCTCAACTAACAAAACGTCAAAAGTTGATTTTAATACTATAGCAACAACTAGTATCAAAATTTATTTATTTATTGCATATGTATATGCAACACATACAGTGGCTTCCAGCTTATTTGAACTGGTAGAAATTACAAATATTTAATGATTTAAATATGAAATTTGTTGATTAAGCAATAAAAACAAAAAATATTCCACCAAAGCGTTGTATCAAATAAGATGTGAACCACTGTAACAACAATGGCTCACAGCTTATTTGATCCACTACATTTTGAACTGTCTTTTTTTATGGCCGAATTTAATATATATAAATAAAAATAAACTAAAAATATTTTGATTAAACTAAAATTTTATTTAACCTTTGCGTTTTAATTAAATTTATATCTCCTTCCCATTAAAATATTTATTTATTTAAAGTTTGCAATATGTAATAATAGGGCGTCTAATAAGCTGTTAACCACTGTACCTGCAATGGTACATCAAATAAGCTATGAACCACTGTACGTACAATGGCTCACATTTGACCCACTACATTTTAAGCTGTCTTGTTCTTATTGCCTGATTCATATATAATATGCATTTACATATAAGAAAAATAAAATGAAAATATTTTGCTTAACATTATTTAATAAATCTACGTTTCCATTTTATTCAGAACTACTTCCCATTCATTTAAAATTTCTAATATGTAAGCGTATATTTAGTTTCAAATAAGCTGTTAACCACTGTGCACATGCAGATTTTTGTAGTATAAATTTCGAATGCATTTGCAACACCCACAACCTCAATTCTCTTACTCAATTATGGCTTCCACTTACAGTTAGTTTTGTTATTTTTGTCTCTCTCTTTCCGATCCGATGCTGCTGAGCTGCTGTTGCTGCTGCGGCTGCAGAAACGTTGCACAAGCTTTGAAGGTTACTCTTTTGATACGTTACCAACACAGATATGTATATTGTATATATGTATGTATGAGTGTCTCTCAGTAACTCAAATGCCTGTGTGTGCGGGCGTGTGTGTTTGTTACTCTCACAGCTTAAGTAAAGAACGCGCTTTGGCTTTGGCTATTTGCCTATTGAGTCAAACCAAATAAAAAAAAAGAAGAATGTTGGTATTGTATAACTGGAATTAAAGCACAACTGGCTGATAAGTTGTGTTATTTTAGTTGTAATTGAAATAACATTTATTTATTGGTTTGTTTTTTTTTATAGCATTTCAATTTCCACGCACGATTTTAGCGACTTTTATTTTTTTTCGAAATGAAAACACCAAAGAAAAGCCAGGCAACATAAAAAATTCACGCACCTACACACGCACACTCACATACATACACACGCATGGAGTTGGGGGAGTGGGGGGGTTAAAAAGAAAATGCGGTAGTCGGTGATAGAGGCGCGTTGTGTGTCAGGTAACTCTACGAGCGTGTATATGTATGTATGTGTTGGTATTGGTGGAAATGAAAACTTGAATGCTTTGCTGCTTCTTTTTTTTTTTACTTCTTTCCGCACTTTTCTCAATGAATCAAACTTGAATTATAATTTAAGCACTTGTTTTTTTCCGTTTGTCTCACTTTGTTTTAGGGTTTTTTCCGCTCAATCGTTATAACTTTACTTTGTGCACTTTTCAGAAATTTGTGTTGATGTGTTTTTGTGTGTTTTGTGTGTGTGTTGCAAGTTAACTGGCTCTGCAAGCTCGTCGCTTCTGCCCACCGCTCGTCACGAATTCACGTTCGACACTAAAAGCTCCCCTTTTATTTTAGAGCTAGATGCTTTGGAGCTAGAGGTGGCGCAGAGCCAGTGTTGCCAGCTTAGCATATTTCAGGCTAGTTCTAGCATTTTTCAAAATGGAAAAGCTTATAAATTTAGCGAATAACTTATAGCCTGAAATCTAGCATATTTTAATTTTCATTTAGCTTTTAAAATATATTTATTGCATCAAAATGAAATATTTTATGAGTTTAAAATGTTTTACGAGCATACAAGAATCGGAACTTGTTAATTTCGTGCATAAACAATCGCGTAAACTGCATCGATAAGAATTCTGACCATTTGTCATTGCCAAATTGTGCGAGGGCAAAAGAAAAGTGAAATTTCATAAATAAAAATGCCGAAAATTCTTTACAAACAAATCTTTTGCGATACCTGGATGCAAAGTAGCGATTTAGTGGCATATTCAAATTAAAATCATATATTTAAAAACAAATTATATTGTGTATTAATTTAGACTTAGCTTATTTGTTGTTCTATTGTTTTTTATTTTTACTGCAGATCTAGCTTACTTGCATGCTCGAAACCTGGCAACACTGGTTGCAGTGTTACCAATCATTCTCTCTCACTCTTACTTACTTACACGCCACTGGAGAGGAAGGAGACCAAAATATTGTAAATGTGGTCAAGCGATGCCACCCGTTTTTTTTTGCCGGTTTTTGGTTGAAAAAGACGCCGCGTGGTTTTCCCGTTACATTTTAGTTGCCTGAAATTTCAACTATTTCAATTGTTTCTTTCTATTAAAAATCATGGCGGCAAAAAAAAATCAAAATTAGAGCAAAAATTAGCAAAAATTTGAATCGCGCGCCATTTCGAAAAAAGAACGAGCACTAGCGGTGTTGCCAACTCAGCTTTTTTCCGCCACATCTGGAGTTCTAGCTTTTTTCTAAGTTCAAAGAAATACTAGAATATTTCACATTATACTGTTTTCATAGTTTAGTTTATAGTTTTATAGTTTACATATAATATAAAGTCAACTTAAGAAGTATAAAAACGTTTTTATCTGCTTTCTTCTAGATTTCCCAGCTTTTAATAGCTTTTTCCGGTCAACACGGAGCTAGAGGTGGCGCAGAGCTGACAGTATTTAAAGTTTAGCGCTAAAAAATACACAACCACAAAATACCGCACTTTGAATTCAGCGCATGCGGCAGCCTAATATGGCTGACTGCTCGGTGACAAAAGCTAACTGATATGCTGAGGGTAGAGAAAGCTTTTGGTTGCGCGCTAATTTTGAATTGTGATTTGAAAAGAAGAAATAAACATTTAAGAGAAATAAGGTAAAAAATAAATAAATTGCTGCTATTATTAGTTAATGCATATTTTTTTAACAATGTTGTTCAATCAAATTATGCATTAATATGTTGTTAACACCTGTTGCCAAAAATATCTATGAACATGTATCTTTTTTTTGTAGCCTGTTTGAGCCGCGACAGCTTAATCAAAATACATAAATCATAAATCAACAGAATATTTGTCATATTTTTATTTTTACTTATCAACCACAGCCGGGTTCAAACACATACTTATGACACGAACTGTAGTTGCTGCTCGTTTTTTTCTGCCTCTCCAAATTATTATACAATAAATGAAAAATCGTCGAATTAAATGTTGTGCTGAGAGTGAAACCAACAACGAAAGTTGTTCCAGGTCCAGTTGAAAGATAAAGATGAAGATGCAGCTGCAGTTGAAGTTGAAATTGTAGTTGAAATTGAAGTTGCAGTTGCAGTTGCCATTGCAGTTCATCATAGAGTTGTCCAGTTTTGTTGGTAGTCTCGACTCTCGACTCGACTCTCTGTCATAATCAGCAGATGTTTCTTTGCCCAATTGAAACACAGAAAAAAATTCCACACACCCCGAAAATTCGAAAGGAGGAAACAATAACAACGTCAATGGCCAAGCCGCAAAGAGATTGTAAATTTTGACCCCATCGATAAGGAAAATATGTATGTATGTACATAAATGCATTGTATTCATATTTTTTTTTTTTGTATATTTTTTTTTATTTATTTTTCATTGGTTTTATACTTTTTAGGTATTTTTTATGTTTTGTTTTTATTGAAATTCCTTAGATCGCAAGAAGCGCACAGAAGTAATATGTATATGGTAAATTGTTGTTGTAGATACACATAATAATTAAGATTAATATTTATATAATGTAATATATAAGTATATATATGTATTGTGTGTAGTTGTGTGTGTAGGTGTTTAGTGTATCTTTGTGTGTGTGTGTGTATTAATTGGATATACATATATATATATAAGTAGTATTGTATAATTAGGCATAATTATAATATTATATACAAATCTCAATAGATTGTTGATTGATTTGATTTGATTTATTTAAAATTATAACTCTGTATTCTGTATTGTTTTTTTTTTTGTTTTTGTTTTTGATTTGATTTATTTTGTATAAATTTTAGAATTACATGCTATGGTTTCAAAAAATGTCCACGTTGTTTTTTGTTTCTCTACACACTTACAGACTATTCGCTCTATTTATCAGCTTCAATCATTCTCCCTACTTTTACTATTACCTAATATAACTAGTAATATAAGATGTGTATATGTCTGTATATATATATATTATTTATAAAGTATATTTCTTTATCAAAATATCATGAGCAAAGTTTCAAAATGTTTGATTGTGATTTTATCAGTTTGGTTTGGAATACATATGTTATACATATATATGTATACACACACATATACACATTATATAAACACATTATTATGTCACATTAATTAAACTAAAGTTAATACAATACAAAAATTCAAAAACACAATTAAATGTTAAACTAAATTCAAAAAGTACACAAAAAGTAAAACGCCAGTACAGTATAACAGTTAACAGTCGCCGTTAACAGCTACACAACATGTTAATTTTAATGCTACAGTAGTATTACAGTATTACAGTTTTACAGAGTTAACAGGAAACATAGATAATTTGTTGTTGTTGTTGTTGTTGGTTGGACTTGAATTTGTCTTTCATTGTGATTATTTAATTAAATATACATTTAATTAATTCATTTCTAAATATTATTTTCTGTTATAAATATTGTAGATAGCATAGCATAGAATAGATGTATGTATGTATGTATTGTATGTATGTATATGTATATATATATAATATGCGTTATATGTATATCAGTTGAATCATTCATAAATTATCACCCAGCAGATTTTTAACAAACAAACAAAACGAACAAACAAAAACAAACAATTCACTCATCAATCAATCAATCAATCAATCAATCAATCATGTTGCTGCTGTTAAACTTCACTAGATACAATTATGTATTATTTAGATATTTTTCTTTTACATTTTACATTACAAGCATAATTAGAAAACACACTCTGAAAATTTTCGAATTTAACAGAAATTCAAAAATTTTCCCTTCATTTTTTTGTCGGCAACTTTTATAAAAAAATGTGCAAGTAAAAAAAATTATACATATATTTATTACTGTATTTTTTTGTTTGTTTTTTTTTTTTTGTTAAGAGATTTTGATTTCAGTTTTCAGTTTTTCAGTTTTCATTTTAAATATTTAACGCTTTTCCATTGAGATACATTTTGTTTCGGGTTTTTCCAAACTGCACTGCGAATTTTCCGAATCTAATGATTGTACAGTTAAGAGTTCTATATAGAGTTAAATTAAATCAATACAATTAAATCATATACAATATATAAATACAGTTTGATTTTTTTACGCTCTTGTCAGCTAAAAATTTGACTAATAATATTAATTAATTAATTATTTACAATTATGTCATCATTTCTGCCTTTCAATCTTATATATTTTTTAAGTTTTATATTTTTTTTTATTTTTTTTTTGATAAGTATTTTTTATGTTTGCTTTAAATATATGCATATTTTTTTATTTTTGTATTTATTTTTTTACGTAGTTAATTTGTTTGGAATTTATGAATACGTACAAAATTCAGAGCAAAAATTCTATAGTTTTTTTTTTGGAGGGTTGGGGGTTGTTTTTTAGGGGGAAGCTGAAATCGATCAACAACAACAAATCAATAAAATAAAAATAAAAAAATTGTGTTTTTTACGTGTGTTTTTTGCGCCGCAATTTTTGCATGGTTTTTTTTTCGTATGTTTATTATAAAATCAATAGTTTGAGGGAAAAGGAAAAGGGGGAAAAAAGTTAGTTATAGTACAATTGCAAAAGTTACAAGTTGTTTGGTATACAAGAGTTTTTTTCTAAAAATTCGTTACAAGATAATTTTTTTGAGCGGCGCAAAATGTGAAAATATTATTTTGAAAATTTGTAGTGTATATGTATGTGTGTGTGTGTTTGTTGTTTATGTATATAAATGTGTATATAAATTTGTTGGCTTGTTTTTCCAGACTTTATAGTGGAGGTGTTGTTGTAATTGTTGCTGTTATAATTGTTGCTGTTGTTCTCGAGTTTCTTTATTTTTCTTGCTGCTCTTCATTGCCTCCATTCTTCTCCTTATGTTTATCATTCTCCTCCTTCTCCTATTTAGCGGCTTTTTTCTTGCAGTTTTTTATTATTTTCTATTTTTGTTAACAACATTTTTTGCTGGCTAATTTAACAACAGTTTTGTACATTTCTTTAGACATTGTGGAACCATTTTTTTCTAGTTGCAATTTTAACAACAGGCATCAATCTTAATTTGTGGCTAAAATTTGTACATTTCTTAAGTCGTTGAAACTCCAAGATTTGTCTTATATTTAAATATGTTTCCACGTTTCCTTTTGTTATAGTTTTCAAATCATATCCGATTTATGAATTTGTCAACATTTGTATTTTAAAGATTTGTCACATTTAAATACGAGTTTTCGCCCAACAACAACAATTTGGGCGCTGATCCATCGTGTGGATAAAAATATGCAAATTGCCCACTGTAGGTGGTGGAAATCTGCTCATCAGCTTGTTGTTGTTGCGGCTGTGGTTGCAACTGTTGTTGCTGTGGTTGCAACTGTTGCTGGTGTTGATTTTTCTGCAGTTGTTGCTGCTGCTTTTGCTGTTGTTGCAGTTGTAACAATTGTTGTGGCTGCTTTATCTGCAGATGTTGCTGCTGTTGTTCCTCATGTTGCTGCTGCTGCATTTGTTGCTGCTGTTGTTGATGTTGCTGCTGCTTTTTCTGCTGCTGTTGCTGCTTATTCAGCAGTTGTTGCTGCTGCATCTGTTGCTGCTGTTGTTGATGTTGTTGCTCATGTTGCTGCTTCATTTTCTGCTGTTGTTGCTCATGTCGTTGAAGTGATTGCTGCTGTTGAAGTTGTTGCTCATGTTGCTGCTGCATTTTCTGCTGTTGTTGCTCCTTTTTCTGCTGTTGTTGCGGCTGCTCTTGAAGTTGTTGCTCATGTTGCTGCTGCCTATTCTGCAGATGTTGCTGCTGTTGTTGCTCCTTTTTCGGCTGCTGCTGTTGATGTTGCTCATGTTGTTGCTGCTTTTTCTGCTGCTGCTGCATCTGTTGCTGCTGTTGTTGAAGTTGTTGCTCATGTTGCTGCTGCTTTTTCTGCTGCTGTTGTTGCTCCTTTTTCTGCTGCTGTTGCCTGTTGCGTTTGTATTGCTGCTGCTGTTGCTGTTGCTGTCTCTGCTGCAGACTGTAAAATTGCATATGATTAAGCTGCAATTGCTGTTGTGTCAGCACCAAGCTGCCTGTGGCTGCCACATCATCATTATCATTAACATAATTATCATCATTATTAACATAATTATCAATCTCCAATTCCGTTGCAGTTGCTCTATTGTTGCTAATGCTATTGTAGTTGCTGTTGTGGTTGGTGTGTTGCTGCTGTCGTTGATGTTGTTGCTGTTGTAGTTGCTGTTGTAGTTGCTGCTGCTGCTGTTGTTGTTGTGGATCGTATGGTTGCTGTTGCTGCTGCTGTAACTGCTGCTGTTGCTGCTGTGGCGGCAGCAATCACGTGCTCAGCCAGGTGGAGTTGCAGGTGCAAATGGTGCTGGGTATCACAGGTGCATAGTAAACGCCATTGGCATAGATTAAACCCGGCGGACCCGCCTGTATCTGTATAGTTTGTGTGGGCGTGGCATCAGTTGTTGTTGCTGCTGCTGTTGCTGCTGTTGTTGCTCCCTTTTCTGTTACTGCTCCTCCTGCTGCTGTTGTGTTGCTGCAACAGATTGTGGCATTTGTTGGCGCTGCTTGTTGCACATAAATTGTTTGTGTTTGCGGCGTTTGTGTTGGCGTTGAAACTAAAGCTAAAACTGAAGTTTGTCCCGCCTCCAATTGTTGCTGTTGTAGGTATTGATGTTGCTGTTGATGATGGTGATGTTGCTGTTGATGATGTTGTTGTTGCTGATGATGTTGCTGCTGCTGCTGCTGTTGATGATGATGATGATGTTGCTGCTGCTGTTGCTGCTGCTGCTGCTGTTGCTGCTGATACTGATGCTCCTGTTGCTGCTTCACTTGATTGGCCAGCGAATGTATGAGCAACAGTGTCTGCCGACGCTCATGTCCCATCAAACACACCGTTGACATTTCAACAACATTATATAAATGCATTAGATATTCATATTGCAGCGGTTCCTCCTCAATACCCCAGAAATGATTACGCAAATATGCCTCCAATTTTGTCGTTTGCGTATTGATATCGGGAAAATCGATAAAAAATCGAGAGCACATATAACGTTCCAATGTCTTGATCAATTGTGAATTGACGGCCGTATAATTGCGTACTAGTAAATTACAATATTTAAGTAATCCACCGCCACGAATCTCCTCCGGCTGTCTTGTTGAGATCAATTTCTTTTGCAAATGATATAATGCCTCCTGGAAATCACCATAGACCGATTCACCCACCACCGTCGGATAGAAATTCTCCGATATTGGCAATTGGGCACAATCATAAAATAACAATAATGAATCCAAAACAATTTGAAATGAATCGACAGAGAATTCAAATTGTCGTCGCATTGTGTCCACAAATTTCAGCTCGACATTCTTGTGACCGGGTGAATTTCCCAATGAAATTAAGGACCAACGATCACCATCATTATTATTATTCACCTTGACCATTTTACCCACATAGGCCTCTTTCAAGGAACAAGTGTAGATGCGACGTTTGCAAACGCCTTCGGGCATTAGATCGAGTAGAGTATTCAATACGGCGGTCTTGACGCGATCAAAGACACGCGGTGAACTCAATTCGATGGCAAAGATAAGATCCAAATCATTATAGGGCTGATCCTCATTGGCCAGCACATGACTAGCGGCACCGCCATTCAAACGTATATCCTTGACCAAAACACCAGCTCCTCCACTATTCACATCCGCCTCCAATTTCCGACGCACCAAATTCACCAGATCTTTCAGTGTCACCTCTAGTGTGGGGAAATTACCACGTCCATGTATCGCCACCTTCTCATCCATTACATTGTGCAACTTTCGCACCTGTTCAAATGATAGAACTGCCAATCTTTGTGTTCCTCCAGTGTCCACACTCTCCAGCGATCCATGATCCGAGGTCGAGGCTATCGAGGATCCCGAACTGGGAGACGGCGGCGGTGTCTCAGTTCCTCCATCCGAGTGGAAACCATCATCGATCTGATACACGTCCATTCTGTTGTTCCTCTGCTGATGAAATAACGGCTCGGCGGCTCCGTCTAGTGTCCCGCACTACAAATTCAGTCAGACAGAGAGGGAGACGGAAAAGAGAGAGAGAGACAAGAAAACAGAAAAAAAACAATTGTTAGTTGCAGGAATTTCACACACAGTTTGAAAAATTAAGCAAAGCTCATTTTGATCAGCATTTAAAATTGCAATTGTTGTGTAAAAGTGTTTAAAATAAAAGACATAATATGTAGAGTAGTGTCAAAGTTGTGCTTTAATTTGATTAGAAGCTTTCAGCTACTTTAGAAAGCTTATTTTGACCCAATTATTATTTGTGTTGTGCTTTAATTTGATTTGAAGCTTTCAGCTACTTTGAAAGCTTATTTCGACTCAATTATTATTAGTATTTGTTTGAAATAAAAGAAATTATATGTAGAGTATTGTCAAAGTTGTGCTTTTAGCTTAATTCTAACTTAATTTGACTGGAAGCTTTCAGCTACTTTTGAAAGCATTTTTTGGCCTGATTATTCTTAATATTTGTT
Organism: Drosophila kuntzei; assembly: GCA_035042165.1. Classification (NCBI taxonomy): domain Eukaryota; kingdom Metazoa; phylum Arthropoda; class Insecta; order Diptera; family Drosophilidae; genus Drosophila; species Drosophila kuntzei. The sequence goes on along the minus strand of JAWNLU010000634.1, from coordinate 2,260,084 downwards.
TGAGATAAAATATATAATATGTAAAGTAGTGTCAAAATTGAGCTTTAATTTGTCTAGAAGCTTTTAGGAACTAAAAAAAGTTTTTTTTTCGTACCAATTATTGTTATAATTATTATTAATATGAGATAAAAGAAATAATATAGAGTACTGTCAAAGTTGTGCTTTTAGCTTAATTCTAAATTAATTTGTCTTGAAACTTTAAACTACTTTTAAAAGCTTATTTTGATCCCAATTATTACTATTATTTATTTGAGATTAAGAAAATAATAAAAATAAATAAAGAATTTTAGCTTAATCCAAACTTTACTTGACGTTAAGCTTTCAACTACTTTGGAAAGCTTATTTTATTTGGATTATTATTAATATTATTATTGATTTGAGATACAATAAATCATATGTAGAGTAGTGTCAAAGTTGAGCTTTAATTTGTTTTGAAGTTTGAAGGCCTTTTTAAACATAATTTATTATTATGAGCATGAATTTGAATAAAACAGAGCTTAAGCTCAATTATATTTTACTTGAAGCTTTAAATTGTTTTCGAAAGCTTTCATCACCAGAAATATGTAGGAAACTATCTAGAAATATATACACAAGATATATTTAAAAATATATTTAAAACTTTTAATACGTTTAAATATTAATAAAAAAATTTAATTTAAATCATATCTTCTACCTATTAAAAGATACAATTATTTAAAATTTGTTATATTTAAAAGTAGTGGGTCAAATGAGCTGGGAGCCACTGTATATAGAAGAACAGCAGAGTTTTTAAGTTAAAGTTACATTTATATCCTTTTAAAGCTTATAGATTTTTAAAGTTCATGAAGTATATCGAAGTCGAAGAAGTATATTAATTATAGTAATGATATTTATGTTATTATTTCCTACAAATCATTTTAGTTGATTTTTCAAGCATTCTATCATTTTAAGTATGGAAATAAGTAAAACTAAATGGATGTCAATGAAAAAGAGTCTACAAAGTATTATTTTAGTAGAGCATTTTACAATTGTAAATGATACTAAAAGTCACATTTATATTAGAGAAGATACAACAACAAACAGCTGCCTCATTTTATATTAACAAGCTGTTTATAGTTTATTCGACCCGAGAATGCGACACAAAAAGCACATTAATTTGTTGCCAAGTGTATTCATTTAATCATTCATTTTATTTAGTTTTTTTTTGGCATTTTATTGCCACCAATGCCAACAAATTGCCGCCCGGGGTCTGAGTTGCTTTAATTAATTAATTTGCTTTAAATTTGCTCAATTTCGCATCTGTCTCTGACTCTCTCACTCTCTCTCTGTCTGTCTCTTATTCTCTGTCTCTCTCTATTGCCGCCTACATACGCGTAACGTTCTATAATTTTCTGTTGTTTTTTCCCACATTTAATGCGTTCATTATTTGTTGTTTATTTCTCTATTATTTTGTTAAATTCATTTGTTTATTATTATTACTTATTTTTATTATTATTATTTATTATTTTTAACGTTCTCACCGTTTATCTTTTTTGCCTTTTCCCAAAAAATACACAAATTCTCAATCAAAATTTCCGCGTTGTTATCGAATCTTTTTTTTCCTGTATCTTTTGCTTCTTTTTCGCTCTTTTCGATTGTTTCTTTGCTTCTGTTTCGGTTTCTTCTGTTTCTTTCCTCAATTTATCAGCATTGACATCGACATATGGGTCTGGGGTCTCAACTATGCCTAATTTTATGTTCCTTTATCTATTTTCCTTATCTCGCATTCAATTTTATGCCGAGAGTATTTTGATTTTGTCACGAATTATGCGAGTCCGACTTGAGATCGAATTTATTCAAATATTCTTCTTGAGTCCAATGTAGTATGATTTTATGTTTCAATTTTTAAAACTATTTTTATGAAAGTTGATTCAAAAACGACTTGATTGAATTATACTAATAAAAGAAAATGTTTCTTCTCTTTTCAAGAAATGTATCTTAAAATTGGACCTTTAAAAATGCGACAAGAATTAAGAAATATTCTAAAAAAAATTATCATTTGAATACAGAACTATGACACTTTCTATTTAAATTAAAAAATAAATATTTATTTAAAAATATTTGTAATATTAATTCAATTATTATTAAATATTAAATTAATATTAAGTAAAAATAAAGACAATAATATCTAGATAACTATTATTTTATTATTATTATATTATTTAAATTAAAAAACAAGGATTTATTTAAATATATTTGTAAATTACAGAAGTAATAACTTTGGTATTTAGATAAGGAATTGATTGAATTATACTAATAAAAAAAATTGCTTATTGTTTTGAGAAATTTAAATTAAAAATGCGACGAGAATTAAGAAATATTTAAAAAAAACTATCATTTAAAAAAGAACTATTGACATTTTCTAATTAAGTTAAAAAATAATTATTTATTTAAATAAAAATTACATAACTTTTAAATTAAAAATTTCATTTTCAATATTTATAAAATATGCTTTGCTTTTTGTAGGGTATTTTTAAGTCGATTTAACAAATTTCTGTAACTGCTACGCGTCTCTTTCTATGTTTTCTCTCTCTTTCTCTTGCTATGTTTATAGTGTCGCCTTTTTTTTTTATCATTTTGTTTGTGCGTTTCTCGAAAGAAAAAAGAAACATGAAAACAATTGAAATTTTGTGGCATATGGAAAGTGTATCTCAGTATGAGTTTTACACTGCGTGCAAATATTTATGTACTCGCATTTCAAATAATTCAAATAGATTCTTGCGTGTCGAATGATTCACAATTTTGCAAAGATTTAGCAACGTTTACACGATATACGCTATACACGATATTTGTAGTATATGTTTATACGTATTTGTTATCTTTGACTGGTTGTTTACACGCCATTCATCAGGTGCTTTTGCCTCTTATCAACTACGGCGGCGACAACACTCTACAATTAGCTCTTAATTACTTTCTTTTCTTTTTCTTGCAACTGAAACTTATCACGTTTATAATAGAGGCCTCTAATAAAACTTTATCTATGATAAATAATAAAAAATGAAAGGGTAAACAGTAGCGTAGAAAAGCAATAAAAATAACAAAATAAAATATGTGTGTGACTCATTTGCATATTTAATTCACAAATCTTGTTGTTATTGTTGAACTAGATAACATTTATTATTCGAGAATAATCTGATGTATAAATAAAATCGTATTTATCTTAGTTTGCATTTACATGAATTCTTTGGAATTCTCTCACAATTTAATCATGATAAGCATTGTTCTTGTTTTCTACCACGTGTAAACTTTATTTTCTCAGAACTACATAATTTATAGTTTCAAAAATAATTTATACACTTTTTTAATATGTATTTAAATGATTTGTGGCTTTTGTGAATTATTTTCTATTTATTATTGAAATAATTAAATCATTTATAGTCTCAAAAATAATTTATAACGAACAGAAAAACCTTTTTTTTAATGTGTTTTAGAGTCTTGTGGCTTTTGTGAATTATTTTCTATTTATTATTTAAATAATTAAATCATTTATAGTTTCAAAAATAATTTATAACGTGCAGAAAACACTTTTTTTAATGTGTTTAAATGATTTGTGGCTCTTGCGAATTGTTTTTTGTTTATTATTTATTAATTGCCTTTGACGTAGACACTCTGTAAATTGTTATTGCATTTTCACACAGTAAACATTTTCATTTTCTTTTCTTTTTCTTTGCAGTTTGTTTGTTTCTTCAATTATAGATAATTAAGTGCACATTTCAGCAAATTTATTGTTAAATATCTTTCATAACCTTTTCGTCATGTGTACATATATTTATGTTTATGTCTGTATGTTTATATATGTCATTTGACTTTCTCCTGTCATCGCAGCTAAATCACAAATCACAAATCGCATACATAATTCAATTAAGCAACAATTAACACAATAACTTAAATAAACACATAAATTATTTGGCACTTTTCTTAATTTCTTTAACTAATTAAATGCACTTATTTTGTTGTTGTTCTTTTTGTTAATATTGTTGTTGTTTTTGACACAATTTCTGACAACAACAAAAGATACCCAAAAATACAAAATATACGAAATTCGAACAATTTTTAATTAAATTTACGCATGCTTTTATTTGATTGTAGATAAGAACGTGCTTCTGTGTTTATGAGTTTGCACACTTTCTTATACCCTGTACTTTGATTGCAGTCCATTTCTGGTGACTAGTGCCTCACTAGCACTAGGAATCGAAGTAAATAAATAAATATATAAAGAGGTTCTACTAGTTTGTAGCTAAAAATACTTCTTTATACCCTGTAATTAGTTAAATTTGACTTTTTTTGAGTTTTACAAACAATTGTTGCGACTTTAGAAATACAAATTTTGTTCAGACTCATATACAGGGTATCTGCTAATCGTAGAATTATTGTTTTTCAGCGTTTATTCTTATTTATTACAGTATTTTAACTTTTTAATTGGCAAGCGTTGTTATACAAATATTAATTTCAAATACAGGGTAGCTGCTAGTCGTGTATTTTCGGCTTTTTAGCGTTCCTACTTTTTTATTATTTATTTTTTTGCTATTTAATTGGCAAGCGTAGAGCTTAAATAACATTTTTTTCATATACAGGGTATCTGTTAGTTGTACTTTTATGCTATTTTCTGCTTTTTGGCGTTCCAACCCTTTTATTATTATTTTTTCTGTTTAATTGGCAAGCTAAAATAATAGTTTCCATATACAGCGTATCTGCTAGTCGTGTATTTTCTGCTTTTCAGCGTTGTTACTTATTAATTTTGTCACTTTAATTTCCAAGCATATTGTTTTATATACAGGGTATCTGCTAGTCGTGTATTTTATGTATTTTTAAACGTTCTTACTTTTTAATTATTTATTTTTTCTCTTTTATTGCCAAGCGTTTTGTTTCATATACAGAGTATCTGCTAGTCGTGCATTTTCTGCTTTTTCAGCGTTCTTACTTTTATGATATTTATTTTTTCTCTTTAATTGGCAAGCGTTGTGATAAAAATGTTTTTATTTCCATCACATTTTTTCTATTTTTTTTTGTTATTACGAATTTCACAATATTGAGTGCGAGTGCGAGTGTGAATGTGAGTGTGAGTATACTCACTGCAATGTATTCGAATGTATTCGTTGAACCGCTGCCTAGTTGTAAATGCAAGTGTATATATTTATTTATTTATTTTTTCTTGTACTATTTTTTGCTACCCACAAATAAATAAATTAACGCTGCAATTTTCACCACCAATTTCATCTGTTGTGCTCAAACAACAACAATGAATCAAAGCTCATTATGTATTAACATTTGCTGATAATGATGATGATGATGATTATGATTATGTTGCAGTTGTTGCATAGCAACTCACACACACACACACTCCAAGACACGCTAACAGGTGTATTTATGTATATATGTATATGTATGTATATATATGGCGTGCCTGCCTTGGTGGCCTAGACAGACTGCGACTTGAACTGGTCTCAAATAAAAGTGAAAATCGTTGTTTTTTCCATCTTTCTTTTTTTAAAGAAAGAGAAAAACGCAACAACAACAACGACAACAACAAACAGTGGCAGAAAGCAAAGCTCAAACAAGTGTAACTTAGCAGCTGGCTATATATATATGTACATGTCTGTATGATGTCCAAAACGCAAAAACAAATATGGATTCCGTATAGAAGAAGTTAATATGTGCATGTATGTCTATATGTATGTATGTAAGGAGGTGGGGGTGTTTTTGAATTACCGTTAAACTGGCGAAGACGACGCACCCACAAAAATTGCTTTTGATTAAATTATTTGATTTTTGCACTAATTTATTTCTTTTATTTAACCACTGTGCGTGTTTCTTTCTTTCTTTTTTTTTTTGATTTCAATTAAACAATACGTATACGTATTAAATTATATGGTTTACGAGTATCTTGTTATATTTGTATTTAACACAATTGGCCACTACACAAACACTTGCACACACACATACAATTTATGCTTATTTAATTTTTTTGAAAATATATAATTTTTGTAGCTAATGCGCCGCGCGTTGCGTTTTTTTTTTGTTAGCGAGCGTCGTGTGTTGCGTTGCGTTGCGCGTTTGAAAACCAAATGAAATTGAAATGCTTATTAGAATATTCGCGAGCGAGAGCAGCGACGGCTGCGACGGCGGCAGCACAAAAAGCTCTTTTCAGCAGCTGACGTCACGACGTGCGCCGTCAGCAGCAGCAGCAGGCGCTCTCTATACTGAGTGACTGAGTGAATGTCTTTTTGAGTGACTTTAAAAGAGAGTGTGAGTCAAAGAGAGAGGGAGAGACTTGAGTTGCGTGTGAGTATCTGTGTGTGTGTGTTTTTAGAAGGGCACACATTGTTGCAGGTAAATTCTTGACGGTCGCTCGGTTAGTCGGTCGGTCGTTTGGTCGTTCGGTTCGTCGCTCTGCTGCTGCAATGCGGGCGCTCAGCTGATAAAGCGATCATGCACATTTCAGCTTCTGTCTGCCTGTATGTGTGTGTATGTTTATCTGTGTGAGCTGATTTTTATGCCTTATTCGTAATGCATTTTTGCTGCTTGCCCACTTTTCGATTTCATTAATTTTTTGTTGTTTTTTGTTGTTTTTTCTCGAATTTATTAAATTTGGCTAGTTTTTGCTGTTTAGCTATTTTTTCTGTCTGTTTGTTGTCGCAACGCAAATTGCTTAAATACTTTACTTCTTTTTTTTTGTATTTTTCTGCTACGTTTGCTTTTGCCGTTCGCTTTGCGGTATTCCATCTATTTTTAGATTTTGTTTTTTTTTTCTTGCTTTTACTAATTATCCGACGCGCTGCCCCCCTCCCCTCTCTCTCTCTCACACTGTCACTGTCTGCGCAACATCAAATAACCAAACTGTGGACATTGCTGATAAGAGAGAGAGAGATAAAGAGAGAGGAGCTTAGTCTACTAAATAACTCAAAGCTCGCTCTCTTCTGCAGCAGCATCATAAAGAGAAGTTGAAGAAGAGGCAGGAAGATGATGAGATTTACAGCAACAGCTGAGCTTTGAATTCTTTAGCAGCTGTTGTTGTTGTTGTTGATCTCGCACATTGTGACAAAATTATGTAATGTTAAGTGCAACAGTTGAGCTTTTATTAAAAAAAAAAAAGAGATTAAAAATGCAGCTTTCATAATTATATATGCATAATAATTCAATTCATTCATTATTTATGTATCATAATTTTTCTGCTATGGCCTTTCAATTGTGCATTTTAATAATCAAATATATATATTTATTTGACTACAGATACAGATACATGTACCGTTACTTTGGCATTTTGCATTTATTGTGGCCTGTGGTTCAATGTTAATCAGCAGCTTAAATCGAAGCACACACACACACAGATACACAACACACACACACACCCAAAGTAACGCAATTCGTCTGTCAAAAAAAAAGATTAATGTGATTTTTTTTAGGCTTTATGATGGATGCCGCTAACCAACAACAACAATAAAAGAAACAAAAATAACAACAACTAAACTTCAGTTTCAACTTCAGCGCGTTAATGTATCTTGCAGATACAAACACACACACAGATACACACACTCAACTACTGCACTGCATTACAAATAAAAAAATACAAAACAATATGTAAAAAAAAGACCACAACATTTGCTTGTTTCTGACAGCTTCCCTCTCCCTCCCACAATTGTATAACCCCCCCTTTATTATTAATGCCATTTATTGTATCTGTTACTATATAAGTGTATCTGTATCTGTATCTGTATCTGTATCTGTATCCATAGCCACTTGTAGCTGTAGCTAATGATGATGATGATGATAATTATCATCATAATGATGATGCTGTTGATGGCGTTGCCTTTACGCTCTTTGGCAAGACTCGAGCGTCAGTCAGTCAGTCAGTCCGTCAGTCAATGTGACCCTGACCCAATAAGTATTATACGCAAGCGCAAATTGTCAGTTTCTGTTCGTAGATATCACATGTATCTTGTATCTTGTATCTTTATAACTATAACTGCATGCTTCTTTATGCATTACATTTACGGAACTTGCAGCAGATTTTGTATCAACTAAACCAAATTTTTGTATATTTTTTATTCCTTCAGTTTTAAATTAAAAATTATTTATAATTTATTTAAGTTTCCACACTACAAAAATAATTTTAAATTGATAAATTTGTACCTTTTTAGATCTTTCTTTTAATTGTTTCTTATAAAACTTATTTTTCAGTTTCATTTTATATAAAATAAATAAAAAAATAACTTAAATAAATTTTAGATACTTTAAATTTTAAATTAAAAACCATAATAAAATTTAAATAAATATCATTTAATAAAATTGTATCTTTTATATTTTTCTTAAGAATTTTATTTTTCAGCTTAATTTTAAATAAAATAAAATAAATTTTTTTAAAATTAACTTTATGTGTTTAGATCTATCTATTATTTTTATATAGTTTGACAACAAACTTCTTTTATTTAAAGATCAAAAATTAATATTAATAAGTGCTAAAAAGCAAGTTTATCTTTTTTGGCTTGACCTTAAAAAACGTTTTGTAAACATTTTCCAAACGAAAGTGCGGCACAAAAGTTCCAATTCCAATTACAATTTCAATTCGAATTGGAAAACCAAATCGAAATCCAATTTCGTTTACAATTCCAATATGAATACCAATACCAAAACCAAAATCAAAATCAAATCGAAAACCAAATTCTAGCGCGCCTTCAATGCAAATGAAGCTTAATTATTATGCCGGGCCAAGTGCCAAATTGAAACCGGTTCGACCGACATTTCAAATACGTGTATAGCGGCGAGTACGACTACAATTCAATTATACAACTACACTGAGAGAAAATAAAATACTATCGAAATATCAGTACATTTTAATTCAACTGTTTTTACTATCAGTTTTTAATTGTAATTGAATACACTTTAATTAACTTTGCAAATTTATAAAATAAATTCAATATAATATTTAGATTTTAAAGTGTTTTTGAGAATTCTAAATAAAATATGAAATATATTTGACATAAACATTTTTACCATATTTGTAAATAAACTATAAAAATCTTTAATTACAAGTTGAATAAAAAAATCAACAAATAATATGAAACGTATTTAATTTGAATACAAATTAATTAGCAAATTTTTAAAATAAATGTAATATAATATTTTTTTATTGTCAAGTATCTTTAATTTATGTTGTATTTATGATATGAATTCTGCAATTTCGAAAGTTAATACACAATTATTTACTATTTTTTGTCAGTGTATAGAGCACGTCAGACGGATGGGGAGACGGAACGACAGAGAAACAGACAGACAGTCGAACCTTGCTTAGCCAGGCCGAAACAACAAGATTCACTTGCGGTTTTTGGCATAGTTTCACATACCAAACAGAGGTCGATAGCGGACGGATGGATACAGAGAGAGGGGTATAGGAAAAGGGGAAAGAGTGTACAGAGGGGGGAGGTGGGGAAATGGAACGAACCATAGACCGAAAATGAAAGTGCAGCGAGAATTTCGAGTTCAGCTTTTGATGTGATGACGGAAATGGTTTTCTTTGATAACAGCAAACAGAGAGAGAGAGAGAGAGAGAGAGAGTAAAAGAGAAAGAGAGAGGGAGAAGGGAGGTAGTGCATGCGAATGTCTGTATATTGATTTTAGTCACTGTTGGCTTTCGTTTGACGTTTTGTTTGCTTTTTTTCCCCTCTATTTTTTTCGTGTATTTCATTTTCAATTTCGGTTTCGGTTTCAGTTTTAGTTTTATTTAATCTTGACCCGACGGTAAAAAAAACGTGACCGCCGCGCAGAGCGACAGAGACAGAGATAGAGAGAGATAAAAAGAGAAGGTAATGTTATTTGCTGTCTCTTTCTACACGAGTCTACACAAAAATTTAAATAATTTAATTACTTTTCTTTCATTAGGTTTGCATTGTCTGACGTTTGATTTTAACATATGCCTATTTTTAGCCCAAAAACTGAAACTGGTAACAACGACAGTTATGCAATAATAAAAAATAATAAATAAAAAAAAGAGATATCAGCTAATTGGTCCACACAATAAATTATTTAGCACTGTGCTAAATTACTTTGCACAATTTAATTGCAGCTTATTAAAATAAAACAGAGTAAAACAAAAAAATAAATGCCATAAAATTAGAAAGTTTTGCAGGGAATATATGATATAAAATTCTATTGGATTTCATTTGTATCTCAAGTTAAAAAGTATCTAATAGATGTACCTATTTATTAGAGCCATTCTTTTGAATTAATCTCTATTCTTGTAGAAATAAATTTTAAAAATAATCAATAAGTAAAATAAATATATAAAAATTAGTAGCCAAGCTAATAGTATCTGATAGATACAGCTACTTATAAGGGCCTGACTTTACAGATAATCTCTATACTTGTAGCACTGAGAAATATGAATATGAATAAAAATATTATTTAAAGCACAATTTTGACATCTACTTCTATATACATTACCAACAACAGCTGTAATCGCGTCTGCCCAAAAACAATTTAAAGTATGTTGCATGTATTTACCTGAAAATAAAATAAAGTTAAATATTTTTATTAATACACCAATTTTTAAATATATATAAACATTTTAAAATATACAAATTTAAAAAATAATGTGTACATAGTGCTTCTAATTCTTAAAAGGTTTTTTTTTAAATACTTAAATAATTACATAAATTACAATATGAAGAAATACAATAAATATACAAAATTTAAAATATAAATATACATATTCAAATATACAAATTTTAAAAAATTTGTACATAGCTCTAATAATTTTGAAAAGGTTTGTTTTAAATACTTAAATCGAAATACAATAAGAAATCAAATTAAATTAATTTTTACATGATGAGAAATAAGAGCTTTTAATAATTTTTGAGCTTCAAAAAATAATTGTAAGTTTTAATAATTATTGTCAACTTAAATTTCTAAAATAGAAAAAAGTGCATTAAATATTTATTTATGTTAAACATTTAATTTTGGAATTTTTGTTTTAATAATTATTTTCCATTTAAAATTCTAAAATAGAAAATAGAGCTTTAAATATAAATGTATGTTAATCATTTTAATTTGTTATTTTTCAGTTGCAAGTTTTAACAAATTTCGAATTCCAGTTAAGTTTCGCCATAACTGTCTACATAACTGAAAGATCACACTTGCAGCTAATAATTCTCAAATAATTTTTTAGCAATTAACACTTGTTAACTGTAGAATTTTCCCCCATTCGTTGCATTTGGCAGCTAATTATGTGTGTAAACTGCACATTTTTTGTGAATTTATACAAATGGAAAATGTCAATAGATTGAAATTCAAATTTTAATTCTAATCAAATCTGCACACATTGCGCGTCTGTGGAAACAGTTGTCTTATTTGTCATTATTTGACTATTTGAACATCATAATTAGCATTTAAATTGCAAATTTTTGTGCAAAAGAAAAGAACAGCTGTTAAAAGAAGTTTTCAAAAAATAGAAAAATAAAGAGGAAAAAATACAATCAGTTAATGGCAAATTATAATTGTTAGGCGGTGTACATTACGTTGATTAGTTTTTGCCGCTTGACGTGCAGTTTTTTATTTGCCAAACAACGTGCGCTTATCACGATCAGCGCTTATCATGATACTATTTTATTATGGCACGAGAACACGAGCGATGCCCAAACAAACGGTGGCTTAGTTTCGGCAGATCAACAGAGAGATATAAATAGTATATATAAAGAGTATTATGTATATAACTGGATGACTCTATTCTCTATTCTCTTTCTATTTTTATTGTTTGTTTGTCAGGCAGATGTTTTCTCAGGAAGTAATTGATAGCAGCGCAGAACATTTGTGGCACGAAATCATTTATCAATTTTAATTACAATTCCGCCTGACAATCGACAACTACAAAAAAAATACACTAACAATAACAACTCAAGTAGCAAATGTAACCAAAAAAGGCAGAACAAAATGTACTTAGAGCATAGAAAAAACTAAACTATGTAACAAGAGTTTTTATTGACTTTGGGTTACCCTAGAAAAATCGTCTAATTAATATGCGCAGGCGTATACTTAATATTCACATCGAAATCAGTTTGCTTCAACAAACTCTACCTTAAAGGGTATTATTGGCCTCTTCACTACTTGGTTATACCCTGTACTTTACTAAACTATTTAAATTTTTTTCTTATTGACTTTGGGTTACCCTATAAAAATCGTATACTAATTATTCACATCGAAATCAATTTGCTTGAAAAACTTTTACTTTAAGGGTATTATAGACATCTCCACTACTTGTTTATACCCTGTACTTAGTGCATAACAAAATTTAAACTATCTAAATATTACATTTATTGACTTTGGGTTACCCTATAAAAATTGTATGCATCATATACGCAGGCGTATACTTAATATTCAGCTGAAAATCTATTTGCTTCAACAACTTTTAATTTTAAGGCTATTTTATACCCCTCATCTATTTGTTTATACCCTCTACTTTTTATTTCATATATTTAGACAACATAACGTTAGTTTTTGCCTTTCCAAATACGTTATTCATTTAATTTTTTAGCTGAGCGAGATTCCAAGGTCTGCAACTGAGCCTCGATAATAATAAACGTTTTTAATTGATTTCAAAACAGCAACATTATTATAAAGCTCTGCAGATACAAATGTATCTTTACATAGATACAGATACTTATAGCTAGTAGTAATTACAAGTTGTGTGTGTGTTGCATGACTTTTTGCGCCAAGTCACGCTAAAAAAAACAATGAGAAATAAACGTGGCATCCATTTCAACACAACAGAACAAAACGAAACGAAACGGAACCGATTCAAACTCAACTGAACAGAAAACAACACATCAAAATACGAGCGAGTAATATTTAGTATTAATGCAAACAAAACACAATTAAAGTTCACACATTGACAGGCAGCGAGAACAAAATAAATAAATTGTTTAAAGTTTTCGCAATTTAATCACTTAATTGTATTTAGTTGATACGCAAATGGATTAACTTGAAAAAAAAACGTAACGAAAGCCAAGCACGTGTCGACTTTTTATAGACAAAGAGATCGTATTTATATAAATAGATACTGCAAAGAAGATACACAGATCTAAAGATACTTTCTGTCAATCAAAAACCAAAACATTTTCAAGTGGCGCCTTTTGGGTTTAAAATGAGAAAAATTAAGAAAGAAAATAGAGAAATAATTTATATATAAATAATTAAATACCTAAAAGTAAATAGATCTAAAGATACTTTATTTTGATAAAAACAAAAACCTTTGCAAGTGACGACTTTATGTAGAACAAAATAAAAAAAGTCAAAGGAAAAATAAGAAAATCAAAAAATACGAAAATTAAGAGAAAAAGAGCAATAATTTATTTATAAAAATTTATTTAACTAAAAGTAAATAGATCTAAAGATACTTTATGTTGATCAAAACAAAAACCATTTTGTAGAGCAAAATAAAAAAGGGAAAAGTGAAGATAATATTATATAGAAAAATAAGAAAATTAAGAGAAGAATAGAAATAATTTTTATATAAATATTTAAATACCTAAAAGTAAATATTTAATTTATATGAAAATAATATAAAGATATTTTATGTTGTTCAAAACAAAAACCTTTTTAGAAGACAATATTACATAGAAAAATAAGAAAATTAAGAGAAAAACCGAAATAATTTTTATATAAATACCTAAAAGTAACTATATAATTTATATGAAAATAATATAAAGATATTTTATGTTGATGAACACAAAAACCATTTCAAGTGACGACTTTTTGTAAAGATAAATAAAAAGAGAAAAAGAAAAAGAAAGATAATATTATATTTAAAAAACATTTTGCTGCGCTTAAACAGCTTGAGAATTATAAGCTACAACTGTTCCACATGTCGCATTATTAATTCTTAAACATAAGCATATGCACAACATTTAAATACATATTAAATTAAACTTTTGTACTATTGATAGCTTTTTAATGTGGCCCGATTTAAATGGAATGCTAGTTCAGCTTAATAAAAAACTGTCAGCTGTAAATAAAAAAGAAGCACTTGTATCAACAAATTGCGGTCGTGTGTGTGTGTTCTAGATTCAGTTGCGGATTATAATCACATTATACAATGTATATTTATTTTATTTGTGTATATAGCGCATTTATTACTCGTAATATTGTCAGGTGTTTTGGGCAGCTTTGTTTTATAGATTTCACTAGACTTGATTACAATCAATATAATTTAAATAAAGAAAGAAAAAAGAAGCTGAAGTCAGATAATGGTATATTTCGACTTATTAAATTGAATCTATTTTAAAAAGTTTTTTAATTGCCTAAATTAATTTTTATTTACTTATAAATTATTCGAAATTTCTGAAAAAATATTCTTTTTATAAATTACAATTTATTTATAAATTATTTAAAATTCTTTATTCCTTTTATTCTTTTTTTAATTTCAATTTATACATAAAATTTCAAAATTAAAATTTTTAAATATTTTATTTTAAAAAATGTTAACTCTTTCATTTTTACTTTTTTTTAACTACTTACTTCATAGCAGTATGAAACTAATCTTTAAAATATAATTCTGTAACATTTCCTTTTTAAAAAAGTCATTTCATAATAGAAAAGAATTTTATATTTAATTACAGGGTTTTCGAACATTTCACATTGCAATAACTTTAAGAAAACTTAACCGATTTCCTTGCGGAAAGTCTTTTTAATCCTATTTTTGGTTCCAAACTTATTCTGCATCTAAAAATCGAACAATTTAAAAAATTTTTAATGGTTTCTATGAAAACCGTTTCAATTTTATTCTATCTTTAGCATTGAATTTTAAGCTGCTGTACACCAAAAGCTTATATTTTTTAATTTGTATCTAGGTAGGGAGAAAATTCATTCTGAATGTGTCAGATATATGACACTGACGTTTGCAATTTTATTTCCTACACAAGCAATAATTGAGAGCTACCCACGCGATTTGTGGGATGTTCAGTTTGGTATGTGGTAGATACATATCTTTCAGATCTATAAATATTTCAGAATGCGAATGTATCTATTAATAAGAAGGCGAGACGTTTAGACGGAGGCACACACAGGTGACTAATGCCACAAAATCTGGGGATTGCCGCTTGCAACATTCAACACACACACGTGTCTCACATTTGTATCTGCAACTGTGCAAATGTATCTGTAGCTGTTTGTATCTGTATCTGTATATGTATCTTTATCTGTGTCGCTGGATTTTGTGTGTTGTTAAGTGCCTTTGAAATTGTGCTAAGTGGTTGCTCAGAGATCTTTTTTTTGTAGGTCTCTTTGAAATTGTGCCATCTTTGTGAATAATTTATTGTAAAGCGTTGCGCGATTTTAAATAAATAAATTGTTTAAATTTCATTTTTTATTGTTACTTTATTATTATTATTATTACAATTTTGTTTTTTGCCATATGTCAGCGCAAATGTCAAGACGTGAGTTGAATGCACTCCAGACAGAGACAGAGAGAGAGGAGAGAGAGAGAGAGAGTGAGAGGGAGCGAATGAGATGAAGATAGACAGCAACAGCTTTCAAATACATTTCATACAAATTGTGCTTGCACAAACAATTTTCTTAATACAAATGGACTTTTAAATGGTACGATTTAATATACACAGAGAGAAAAAGCCGTTCTAAAATTATGACCTCGATCCTTCAAATTAATACTTGATATAAGTACGAATTACTTAAAATGAGCATTAAAATTATTTAACCAAGTACTAACAATCTTGATTTAAGAACAAAAACTCTTTAATCAAGTAAAACTCTAAAATTACTAGAAATGAGTACGAAATTCTTTATATAAGTTCGAGACTCAAGTTCGACTCACAGATTAAGTAGGTAAAATCTTAAATCAAGTACTGTAATTCTTATATCATTTTCGCGTTCGTTTGCTTCGAATTCCCAACTAGTTCTAGCGTATTTGACTTTATTTACTTTCACACTAACTGAAAGTTTTTTTTTACACCCACGCTTATGATTCTGATAATTTTTACTAGGTAGCGTGAGATGTTCCATGATAATCATACTACTTATTTCAAGAAAATTTTATACATAAAAATCAAGTTAACACGACTTTAAATTAAGTTTGCTAACAATATTAAGGACTTGGATCAAGTTCATTTGTACTTAAATTAAGTACGTTTCAAAGTTAATTTAAGTTTGAAAATACTTTAAATTTCGTACTTAAAATATCGTATTTTAAATAAGATCGAAGTACTCGATTTTAGTAATTTCAATCATAGTGAGAAATCAAGTTCGGAATGTGGTTAAGTACAAAAATATTTGTGTACGATTTAATAAATATACTATATACTATATGTATACATGTATTATCTGACGTGCACTTTTTCAGTAGCTTATCACCATCAATCACCAGTCAGTCCGTCAGAGCCGAGTTTCAATCTCAAAGGTTCATTTTTTGTTGCACGTGCACAAAAAACATTTCACAACACGTTCATTGCCCTCAAACCCCTATTTATAGGGGCCATACTATACACCAACTACAATATATATATTATATAGTATACTATATATTCACTATACTTTGTACACTTTTTCATTCACATTTCTAATCAGCAGGTCAAATTTGAGGGCCAGACATTTGGAATAGACGTGCTTGAATTTCTTTCGATTGTACAACTTGAATGAACTGCATTTTAATTTTGATTTTCTTTTTCATTTATAATTTATTATCATTATAATTTCAACACTGTCCTCCTGCTCTTTTCTTTTTGCTTTTTTCCTGCTCGATTTGTAACTATGCCAAAATAAAAAAAAATAAAGGCAACGAGTTTTGTAATTTCACTTTCTTCGACAACGTGCCAAAGTTTTTCGGCTACGTGCCATTAAAAATTGGCTATGGCCATCAACTTATAACGTCTATTACGCAATCTCCAGCGACGACAATAAGTGCATCTAATTATATTATTACGTATCGCTTGAATTTCCATTTACGGTGCCGATAATACATATGTGCATATATATATATATATATATCTATACTCGTATGCAAGAGATAATGCCAAAAGTGGTAACTAAACGAGTTTTAAGCAAGAACAACAAACTATCTTTGAGCTGGCAATTTGTTCCTACAACTACACTAGGCAACAAAATTTGAGTTATTAGTTTACACAGAAATACAAGAGCCAAAAAAAGCTACTCAGATTGTTAGCAAAAATAAAGTTGATAACATTTTAATATATTTTACATTGAAAGAAGAAACGAGTTAAAATTTGAACAAAATTAAACTAAAATAAAAAGAATTAAAATTTAAATAATATTAAAAAGTATAATTCAAATAAAATGAATTAATTGACACTTTTGAAAACATTAATTAAAACAGAATAAATTGCAAACTCAGATTGTTAGTAAAAAGAGAATAAAAAGGATAAAATATTACCAATTTTATACTAAAAAAAATAACAATTAAAATTTTAATAAATATTAAATATTACATATTCTCAGTTAAAGTCTCAGATCAATTGTCAGTTCAACAAATATTATTACACTCTACTACAAAATTATCACGGCATATGATTACACTTAACTTAGAAAGTCACAGATTTTATTGCACAGAAAAATGGGGACAAAAATGGTGCTAAGAATTTAATTATTTTATTACATATTTCAACTTTATAATTACTGCTTTTCTCGTTATTAATTTTATTACAGCTATAATTTGTAGTTTAACTAACTCTTAATGATTTGACATTATTTATTATGTCAACTCTTAATGGATTGACATTATTTATTATAAAGTATTTCTTTAAACATCCAACTAATTTTATATTTACTTCTGTTAGATTTAAGAATTGAAGTTTAAGGCTATCGCTCAAATCTTGACCATAATGTCAACTCTTAATGAATTGCACAAAACGCTTAACAATTATCATAAATCAAATTGAAATGTACTCCGATTGATGATGAAGAAGATGCTTCCGTTTGCAGATGTTTTTGTGTTTAAAATTAGAATACAAAACGACGACAGCAGTATAAAAGGTAGAATCAAATTGAAAATGAAATCGAAATTGAAACAAATTTAAAGAAGAGAAGAAGGCAATCAAAATAAAAAAACAAAAGAAGTAGCAAATAAACAACAACTAAAATTTCAATAGCACTCGAGACAAAAAACAAGAGCTGCCGATTACGTAATGCTGTCAAAAAAAATAAAAATAAGACAAAAAACAAAATACGAAAAACAAATCAAATGAATAAAATTTGCGCACTTTGTTGAACTGAAGTGTAAAAAAAAAAAAAAAATGTTGAGTCTATTTCCCTTTTAGTTGTCTTGTTTTGAAATAAATAATTTGAAAGATTCGCTTGTTGTCCACTTAAAGATTTGCCAAATTGTTGGCTATTTATCAACTGGACTGTGACTGAGATACAGATTGAACTCAACTGGACACTAGATGATGTGATGATGATGATGATTTTAATGATGATGATGATGTGTGGGCTCTGCTGTCTAATCAGCTTATTTGAAGTACATGTTAAAGCCACTCAAGCGCAGCATCAACACACACTGATTAAAAATAGAAATTCAATTTCAATTATAGTTCTGCGACTGGAGATGCGAAGTACTCGAGTGCATCCATTAGATACAAAGATACAGCGAGAGAGAGAGAGAGAAAAAGAGAGGCAAATAGAAAAAGGAAGAATGTGTGTGTTAACATAGAGAAAAATGTTTAGATCAATTTAATATTTACACTTTGATTTAATATGAAATTAGTTAATCTAAAGTGTGTGCATTTAAATTATAAATTAAATGTGTATCTATTTCATTTATATAGATTTCAAAACTAATATAAAATATATAAATTTCTACATATTTAAATTAAATTTATTTATTTATTTAACCTCAACTAAAAGCAGTCGACATATTTATTATGTATATTTTTTCAGAAAAGGCAAAGGGGGGAGTAAAGGATGTTGTTGGAAGGAAAATAAAAAAATGCTTTTTTTAAGTTAATTATTCTTAAATGCAGAATAAAACTAGAGACTCTATAATGAATAAACTGATATACCGCATTAAAATTGGGTTAGTTTTGCCAAAGTTATGCAAGTGTAAAATCTGGTAAAACTTTGGAACTGACAACTTTAGTCAAATTTATGGTCAGTTTTGGCAGATTATTAAATTGATTAACAAACTATTTCATTTTGTAATATTTCATAGTTGATATTTAATATTTAATATTTAATTTTGAAACTTAAATCAAAATCTTGAAGACTTTAAATTAAATAAGTATTTTATTTTTGATCAATACTTTATAACATTATAACTTAAGTATATCGTCAGATTTAATATTATTTCAATTTGAAAATTAAAATGTAATTTGGGCTATCTTTGCGTATACTTAATATTACGCATACGCCACGTTTGACAAATTTAAATAATCGATTGCTTACGACAATTGCATAATTTGAACTTTTGATTTATCAGAATATGTTCAAAAATAAATAATACAAATTTTCAGACTCTCCCCCCTTGCCACTTGCCTCTCCTCTCCCCGCTGCCCAATAAACAGAGAGTTCATTCAACGCGTCTTCGTCTCAGTTTTGTTGCTCGGCTTTTGGCTTCGTTTTCATTTTCGTTTCGCTTTAGTTGGTCTGTGTGTCAGTGTTACACTGTGTGTGTGTGTGTGGTGTGTGTGTTGTGTGTGTGTGTCAATGTGGCAAACATTCTACACACACAGATGCAACAGCCACAACAACAACAACAACTGCGCTTCGTTTGATTGCCACAAAGTGAAAGGAGTTTTTTTTCTCAAACATTTATTTTTTTTCCATTTCGTTCAATGCATTTCAAAAAAATATTTCATTATTATTATTTGATTATTTATTGCTCTGCCAAATAATTGGCATTAAAAGCAAAACAAGTTAAATAAGTTAAGACCAACTTCCTAGAGCAGAGCAAAAATAAAACGTGCCTTTGGCAATTTGTGGGCGTCTTTTTAAATTTTGGGTGAAAGGCAAGGAAAAAAATGAAATATATAAGCTTAAAAATTATAATAAATGAACACACTCCTACACTGTGCTCATTAAATATTATATTTCGTAATTCTTCATTTAAGATTATAGTTTGAAAATCAATTAATTAGATTTAATTGTAATTTTGTGTAGGCTTTCAATAATCTTTAATAAACATTTTTAATTCTTTGAAAATTAATGAATTAATTAAAATTTCGAGTAGGCTCTCTTTGAAATTTGAGTAAAATTTGTAACTCTTTGAAAATTAATTAATTAAATATAATTGTAATTTTGTGTTGGCTTTTATTGAACTTTAATTAAAATTTTTGTAATACTTAACTTAATATTATAGTTTGAAAATTTATTCTTTGCAAATAAATAAATAAAATAAATTAAGTAAAAAAAAATTTCTAAATAAAAAATAATAAATCAAATAATCAAAAGGATCGAAATTACAGTGAGTTTATATAAAAGAAAAAGGATGTAAAAAATGGGGAATTAGGGAGAGAAAGAGAGAGAGCGATAGGGGGAGAGAGAGAGAGAAAGATGGAGAGAGGGATTGCGTGTCGTATCCAGAGAGCTATAAAAATTGTTAATGTCGATGATGCACATGCAAAAAGCATGTTGAACCTTTGGCGATAACGCCAGCAATAACAACAACCACAACCACAATAACAAGTGCTGGTGAAAATGAGTGTCCACACAACAACAACAGCAAAAAGAAGAAAAAAAACAACGAACAGCGCTTTTCACTTAGCAAACAAACAACAAAAAGTGAAAAATAAAAAAATGCCCAACCCAAAAGCAACTTTAAAACTCAACCACAAAAGTCGCTGGTTGCAGTTGCAGCAGTTGTTGTTGTTGTTGTTGTTGTGATTGTTGTTGTTGTTGTGGCAATTGAATGCTTTTCTTGACAAGCAAAAAACTCTGAGCATGCACATATGTATCTGTATCTGTATCTGTGTGTGTTTGTATCTGTATCTGTGTGTGTGTTACAATGCCCCCTAGTCATGCACATGCACATGCACATGCCAAACCATTGCGCCACAATCAAAAAGCAACTGCAGCCACCGCAGTTGCCTTCGCACCACCAACCATCAACCGTCGCACCACCAACCACCTGACCGTAGCCAAAGCTGCAACCACTGTTGCCAATTTAGCTATTTTCCCGCTAAATCTATAGGTAATTTTCCAATTGACAAATGCGTGTTAAATTGTTAAATAGAAATAAATAAATTTGTTAATTCCAAATTATTATTTTTTTAATTTTAGCTATTTTTCTAATTAAAAACAAAACTACTGGAAATATTCCAAAATATTATTTTTTTAATTATAGCTATTTTTTAATTTAAGAAAACTACGGCAAATATTCAAAATTTTTATTTTTTTAATTTTAGCTATTTTTTAGTTTAAAAAAATCTACTGGAAATATTCCAAATTATTATTTATTGAATTATAGCTATTTTTTAACTTAAAAAAACTGGAAATATTCCAAAGTATTTTTTTTTTGATTATACTTTATATAGCTGTTAAAACTTTTTTTTTGACAGACGGACACGGGAAAATCTTCTCGATTATTAATACAGATTAAGAAAGTATGTATATGCTTTATAGGGTCGGAGTTAACCCTTAAGCCTGTTACATAAATTTTTAAGGGATACAGGCTATTAAAACAACCTAGAAAATAAAATAGCATTTTCCTTGGCTTTCTTGTAGATTTCCTAGATTTTTCTAGCTATTTTAATAGTTTTGATATAGCTATTTTAGGCCGTCAACAATTGGCAACACTGACTGCAACATTGCAATTGCCACTTGCAACTTGCAACCTGCAATCTGCAACAATAGCTCGTGAGATTTCTGAGACTTTGTGGCATTTTGTTTTTTGTTATAGGCCAAAGCAACTTAGAAACAGAGTTCAAAATTCTTGCACTTGTTTTTCATCTCAATTTCAGATCAAAGCAAAATCACAGCACACTAACTTGTCTCCATATAAACCAGATGCAGTTGGGAATTATAAACGAAATTTTTGAATTGAATGTCTAGACAGGCAGTCGATTTTCAAAATGAAATTGACCTCATTCCGAATCGATTCTTATTGCAATTAAAAATAAAGTAAAAATGATGCAAAAGGTTGTGCTTGACTACAAGGTACCCTGTAAAATAAGCTAACAAGTATGCCAATTATTTTACTGTTCATGAAAAGTAAAGCAGATAAAAAGGAAAAATAATAATCTTTTAAAATTCAAGTTTAAAAATCCCGATTTTAGCCAGTATTTTTATTGGAAAGTATTCAGGTTATACTGCTAAAATTAAGAGCATATGCGGTTTAAATGTCAATGACGTAGAATTAAAATAGGCAAATAAGTCTAAAATATATTTGAATGAAGTAAAATTATTTTGCATAAGAAAATATTCTTATAATAGCGGAATCAACCTATACTTAAATCAAGTATTTCGCACTTGATTTAAGAAATTATTTGAAATTTATATTTTAACGAACTTCTAGATTTTTTTTCTTTTAAACTAATTTAAAAAAGTTCCCAAATCGATAAAAAAAAAATTTTAAAACTAAACAGAAAAAGAATCGTTTAAAATTCCAGTTGAAAAATTCCGATTTTAGACAGTATTCTTATAATTCTTATAATTGCGAAGTGAAACAATACTTAAGTCAAGTGTTTCGAATATCAATTAAGAAATTTATTGAAATTAAATTTTTTCTGAAATCCCAAATTTTTTTTCCTGTGAACTATTTTCAAAAAAAAAATCCCAAATCGATAAAAAATATAAAATAAATAAAAATGCAGCCCTGGTCAAGAGATTGCGACAACTATGCGGATGACACTTTGATGATCTTTTGTCGGCATTTGCATTTGCGTCGCTTTGTTGTTTTACGGCGTGAAAGTGAAATCTTTGGAAACGCGCTTTTCCTTGGAGTTGTTGTTTTTTTACAGCAGCCACAAAAAAAAAGAAACGCAACAATCAGACAAAGATAGAGAGAGAGAAAGAAATGCAAGTTTTGTTACATTTCTTTTTTTTGCGTGAAATAATAATATTTATAAATTGCTAAAAAGGTGTGCGTAAAATTGTTTACTCAATTTTTTACTTACTGTTTACAATTGCAATTGAATAACAGTCGAATGATTCAAGTGATTCAAATGATTCATTGGCTTACCTGTAAATAAAGAAAACAAATACAAATGGAAAGAAGCATTAATAAACAGTTGAATATTGAATATAAATCAAAATTAAGTTCTAAGTCAACAAATCAAATGTTAAGCAGATATAAACGAAGCTTAAATACCCTGTTAATTAATTATGTATCTTAGAATTAATTGATAAAAAATATCAACATATTTTTTGTAGATTTAGATAGCACATAATGTCCTATTAATACCCTGTAAAACCATTAAAACTGGCGTCACAAAATGCCACAAATCATGTAAAAGTCCAATTAACAAAAAGAACAGAAATAAAAATAAAATAAAGAAAACAAAACAAGAGTGAAAAATTAAAATAAATTTATTTACGCGGCAACTAAATGTGAAATGCTATTTAAAAATAAACAAAGACAACAACAAAAACAAAAACAATGCGTCGATTTTTAAATAAAAATCTTGAGCGCTTGACAACCGTTCAAAATAAAAGTGGACATCGAATTCTGAATTTCTGGCAAAAAGGGGGAAAGATGTAAGAAAACAACAAGAACAACAAAAAATGTTTAATAAAAATTCGCCAATTTGTTGCTGTTGTTTATTATGTGCTCAAGGCAAACGAGGCAGCAACAACGAATAAAAAGTTGTTTTAAATTAATTTTGATTTTGTTTTCATACGTACAAAAAAAAAGAAATAATTTAAGTATAACAAAAAGAGAAGTAAAAAATTTGTCGCATTTTGTTATCGTTTTTTTTATGGGGTTTTATTAAAGTGTTTATTTTTATTTTATTTTTCGATTCTTGTTTTGGGCATCAATTCATTGGGGACAGCAAATAAAAAACTTGTGCTCTACTCTAGTTAATTTAACAATTGTGCATACTCTGCCTGCTTTTTTTTAAATAGGTTCTATTTGCACAGCTGTTCTACAGTTCATCGAAACTATACATAAAATAGAGCATATACACTACATAAATACAGCCTCAACGAACTCGGGATCTAGATGAGCTAGAATTGAGAAATTTAATATGTATTCATAACAAAACATTAAAAGTTATATAGTTTCTTTCAATCAGGGATTAAAACCGAAACTAATATCGGTTTTAGTTACGGTTATCGGTTATGCAAAATCTTGGAGTATCGGTTTCATAATGGTTATCAGTTTTGTGTACATTTCGGTTTAAAAATACCTGTATGGTTTCGGTTCAAAAAAAAAATTAAGGTTTTCGGTTGACCAAAATAAGAAGCGTTATTCATTGTTTTACATGAAAAAAGAATTAATGCTCTAATTAGCCTGAAAAATAATGTTATCTGGTTACTGAAATGGTCCAGCGTAATGTCGATTTTATTATAATTTGACCTCATATAAATTTGGTTAATTTGGTTTGAAAACTCCGATTATTTTGATTTTACTGATTTTTAATAACTTCGAACTGCCATAACTTTGTCAAAAGTCAATCAATTTCCATGCGCAATGTAAATTTGAGCTTTATTTTATCTCCAAATTAGTTCTGCATTTAAACATTGCTCGATTTAAAAGTTTTGAAAATTTCGAATTTTTTAGAAATTTTACAGTGTTACCCCTTATCGTTTTTCGAAAAATTTCAAAATTTTCGATTTTTCAAACTGAACAAAATTTAAATGCACAACGAATTATGAGGTAAAATTAAGCTCAAATTTACATTGCGCATGGAAATTGATTGACTTTTGACAAAGTTATGGCACTTCAAAGTTGCTCAGTAGCTGCGACGGCCAGAACCGAAATTAACCCTTATAAATGAATCGGTTACTAAACGGTTATTTCGGCTTAAAGAGTTTCGGTTTATGGAATTCGGTACAGTGGAAAAACATTTTTTCGGTTACGGTTTCAGTTACGGTTACAAATTTCAATCGGTTTTCAACGGTTAAAGGTTACGGTTTCGGTTAAGGTTTTAATCCCTGCTTTCAATTTACTTAAATTACCTCATAGAGTATTTATAAGTTATCTATATTGTTTTATATTTTTATTTTAACATATTTTGTTTACATTGAAATGTTTGTAGCTTTTATTTGCTCAGCATTGCCCAAAAATAACAGAGAGCAATAAAGTTGGCTAACTAAACATTAACCCTGCCCTTAGCCTGTGGCTACAAACAACAGATACAAATGTATCTGCTAGTTACTTTTGCTGTTGTTGTTTTTTTTCACTGGGTCATTGCTGTGTTCTCTATTTCTATTTCTATTTCTTCGACTTTGTCTTTGTTTTTTCTGACCATTTTTTCGCGTATTTTGTGCTTGTTTTAATTTAATTAGCATTTGTGCTTTTCATTGTGCTCTTGTCCTTAACTGCCGCATACAAAAAAATAAATACAACTACAACAAAAACTGCGCCCATTTTTAATTAGAACGCAGCAATGCAAATTTTTAGCTGACTCTCGTAGACTCGGGGTATAATGTAATGTAATCAAAGTCAAATCGCGCTACATATGTTAATGCCACAGCCCAATGCATTCAGCTGACAACAACAAGAACAACAATAACAACAAGATACATACACAAATGTATCTATGTATCTACGAGTTTAGCTCACAGCTATTTAGCTATTTAGTTTGTGCATGAAAAATACCCGACGGACAACGCACTTGGCGACCTTCGCCGTGTACGCCGCGGCACATACGTAGCTCAAGGTTTACAATCAATAACAACAACAACAACACCACTAACAACACTAACAACAACATCAACAGTAGCTAACAACAAAGATAAAAGCGCATTAACTGGAGCAAAAGCTGCATTCATATGCGGGCTTAACAATTTTAAAAAAAAACCCAGCACTTTAAATTCAAATTCCTAATATTGTGAAACTACCAAAAAATATTTATAATCCTATTTGAAATTAACTCATAAGTAAAAATTCGAATAAATGAAAAATAACGAAATAAAATAAGAAATAAACTCTCATAAATTTACAAATAAATAAATAAAATAAGAAATAAACTACTATTGCGAAACTTCCAAAAGAAAAATACTAATAATCCTATTTAAAAATTGACTTACATGTAAAAAAAAACATAACTAGAAATAAATAAATAAAAATCACAAATAAATAAAAAAAAAAGAAATAACAAAAAAACTCTTATTCAGTAATTTTTATATTTAAATCATAAATAACTATTTTTTTTTTGGGTTGTTTCGAAATTTTTAACTCAAAATTAAGATAGAATTATTTAAAAATTTGTAAATTACAGTATGAAATACTATTGAGATTTCATTCATAGACATTACGGATAGAAGTTAAGAGGGAGCTAAAGAGCAAAAAAAAAATATATATATAATATAAAATATAAAATGAACAGAAAAAAGGAAATTTTTATGTCACCCATTTTACTGTAGGACATTTCCTTCATATTGTTTTTTTTTTTTTTATTTTTTTTTTAATAAATGAATAAATGTTAAAAATTTTTTCTTTTTAAAAAAAAATATTTACAATTTAATTTCTATAATAAGCAAAAAAGGAAAATGCTTCTGTCATACATTTTACTGTAACACATTTCCTTTTTTTTATATTTAAAATTATTTCCTTATGCGAATTATTACAATCAAATCGGGAGAAAGGTTTCTTCTTCTTCATTTCGCTCGCTGTTGTTGTCTTAGCAGGTTGCCCAACCTAAAAACCGAATCTTGCAACTTGCAACTTGCAACCGCATTGTTTGCCTTGGTATTTGTGGCACTGGGGCCGAAAAAAAACTTAATTGCATATTGCCCCAACCAACAACACTTTGCGTGCGATTTTCGCAGTAGTTATTTCATTTTTTTTTGGTTTTTTTGGAACGGGATTCGTGACTTGTAAAAAAAAAACCAAAAAAAAAATAGTGTTTACTTTAATAGCACATATTTACACACATCATAAAGTTACAGATACAGATACATTTTAACTTGCTGCGTGTTAATAGTTCTGTCTTTGTTTGAAGCCTGTCCAGCTTCAAAACCATTCCCAAAACTCCTGCTCCATATTTATGTGTGTTATGCAAGATCTATTATCTGTCAGGCAGTTTTCATATTATTATTACAAACTTCCCTCCATCAGCTGGTGAATTTTAAATTGCACTCATTTACATACGAAATTTTCGAGTATTTATCAGTGTGTTCCACTTCTTCTTCTTGTTGTTGTTGTTCATTCCCCCCCACGCTACGGAATTTATTTACATAAATTTGGGTAGGTGGAAATGCATATTGAATGAGTTTAGCCATTTGCACATTTGTCTAATTTCAACTTATCAACTAATTTGGCACAATTACTTATCAACGAAATGCAAATTCAATTTAGCTATAACAAATTTACACCAATGAGGGGGTTTTTTATTACATCTAATTACTTTTCTACAGTGTACTCGTAATAGATGCCCACGAAGTATTGTTTTCTGTTACGTTTTATTACATGTTAAATTTTACTCGTCACTCGTTACTATTCATTTGTTACTCGTTAGTCTAGTTTCAACTTATCTACTAATTTGGCACAATTACTTATCAACTGAATGCTAATTCTATTTTCCACTAATGAGCGGATTTATATTATATCTAATTACTTTTTACTCGTTCTAGAAAGCCACAAAATGTTACTCGTCACTCGTTACTCGTTACTGTTTACATAAAAGCTTTTATCTTTGCTTCTTTTTGATGGACGCTAAGCCCTAAATTGTACTCGTCACTCTTTACTCGCCACTCGTTACCTATTCCTTTTACTTAAATGCTTCTGTCTTTAATTCTTATTGATGGATTCTAAACCCTTAATGTTCTTACTCGTTACTCGTCACCCGTTACTCGCCACTCGTTACTTCTTCTACCTGTTCAGTTAATTGCTTTACTTATTTAACTTATTTTTGATGGATTTTCTTTGATGCTGAATTAATAAACAATGCGTAGGCCATTTACCTATCGCATCTACATGGATGTAAGTCCAAATAGCTTCAGGCAACACAGTTAAGATTATTTATTTGCCATGTGCCCAGCTTATAGAATAAGCCACAACAACAACAACGACAAACATATAACTCTGAATGGGGTCAGAAGCCAACAAACATCGTAACGGAGCGTGTGGCACAAACAGACAGCAAAAATACACATTCATCAAAGTTTATTTTTATATTTTTTCCTCAGGTAGATTGGCTAATTTTGAATGCAGGTTATTAACCTTTACGTAGAAGCCAAACGAATAAACAATAAAACAATCGCCAGATCATATAGTAATTGATCAAACTAAAAGAAGATAGATTTGCATTACAGCTGCACTTTATAAAGTTGATAATGATGATTTAGGGGGGGGCAACATCTGTTACATTGTAGTCTAAAATGGTTTCATAAGACCAACTGCACCTTCCTCCATTTACTTTATAAGAATGTATTCTTTATTCTTTATAGTTTGCATGTTTACACGACATTTGCTCCAAATAAACTAGAAGAGTAATTTTTTTTATTTGCCTTTTTATAACTTTGTAACTTGTGGCAACAAAACAATAGAAAACAAGGCAAACACAGGGGAATTCAGAACTATGGAACTATAGACAATCGATATTATCAATGGATAAATAGTAAAAAAAAAAAAATAAGAACAAGTACAAAACAAAACACAAAACGACAATAAAACACGAGTAAAAAATTGTTGACAACAACTGAACAATTTTGGAGTGTTTTAACAACCTGAACTGAAGTTGGTATAATAATTGTACGATTATAATCGAATGTTATAGCAGCTTTATATTAGAATTTGTAGTTTATAAGCTGATATTTACTAGGTTTTAAATTTTGAAAAGTTAATTTATTTTCCGATCTACATGATTTTTTACAGAATGTGGAAGTAAAAACCAAGTTTATTAGACGGTTAAAATTTTTTTAGTTAGGGATATAGTTTTTAGATATGACAGCAATTAGGAAGCATCTTATTTTAATTGAGATGTATTTCGACTAGTTTCATGGAATATCTAGCTCCTTATTTTAATTTACTTACTATTCGCAAGATTTTTTTGTTCCTTAATTTTGAACCTATTTATTCAATGTCTAGCTAAGGTCTTATTCAAATAACTAATGTATATTTTGACGTAAAATGTATAGAAATTAATTTTAAATTCAAAAAAATCTCTGTTAAAATTTATATATATTTAATTATGTATAACTTTATGTCTAGTTCAATTGAGCTGCGTATTTGGCAACGTGCGTTGACTGCATAAAAACAACACAGACAAATACAACAAAATAGGTGCCAAGTGTTATATACATTTGTATGTATTAGTATGTACACACATAGATAAATTTATATCTACACACATATGTCATTTAGAGAGCAATGTAATGTAATGTAATGTAATTAGTGAGGGTTTTCAGTGTCCAAATGTAATTTGCGCTTGTGAAATGTGTCGGACTTGGGTCTGGGCCTCACACGTGACCCAATGCCTGCCTACCTCCTCCTCCTCCTATTTCTTCTCCTATTTCTTCTTCTTCTTTCTGCCTAAAAGCAAATCAACGAAATGCAAAAATTGACCATTGTCATTAGGTTTCACTGCGCGCTACGCTAATGAACCCGGATATATGTACATAAATATGTGCAAGTGTAAGTGTATATATAACTATGCACATGGGTGTTTATATATAAATTAAGCATGTACATATATTTGTGACACGCATTTCGTATCGAAATGGAATATCAATTTCATACAGTGAAAAAATATTGTACATCTAACTATAATTATGTGAGCTTGAGTGTGTTGCATATTAAAATTAAACATTTTTAATTTTAAAATAAATAGTAATCATATTATATATTCATTAAAATTATATTAAAATTAAACATTTTTAATTTCAAAATAAATACTAATCCTATTATATTCAAGCTTCCTAAAAAATTCCGATTGGGAATTCTAAAGAAAATATGAAAAATATTTCAAATTTTAATTTTTTAAATTTTAAAGATTTTTAGAGTTGATTTCAATATTTCAATACGAATTCTATTTAAATGTTTTTTGTTAAAATAAAATCTGTGTGTATTTATTTTAACAATGCTATTTTTCTCAGTGTCTAATAAGCGTTATATTGAATTGGAATTGAAATCGAAACTCAATTCAATTGTTGTCGTTGTTGATTTTCTAACAACATACGTTGTTTTTAATTGAAGAAACTACAAGAATTCTTCTCATTTAATGAGCCAAAGCAGAAATACCATAAACGCACTTCAAGCCACATAAAAGAATAAGTAACTGTAGATAAAAAAAAATACTAAGAGGAAAACGCAAAAGAAATAAAATAAAAATAAAACAAAAAAAAACAGCAAAAACATTTTTAACGAGCAACTTTTCAGCGCCATATGTTACAATTGCAAATGGGTTGTGTGTGTGTGTGTGTGTGAGAGGGAGAGGGTGTTGTGTGAGTGTATGAGTGGGTGTGGCTGCCACTGTTGTTGTGGTTGTTGTTGTTGTAGGGGGTGGTAGATGGGGCGTAACGTGGGCGTGACATTTACCTTAGCATTGTACCCTGTTGCCGCTGCCGTTGTTGTTGCTGTTTTTGCTGTTGTTGTTGTCGATGCTGTTGCTTTTGTTTTTGCTTTTGCTGATAATGATGTTGTTGGTGATGATGTTGATGCTGCTGCTGACGATTCGAGCCAATTTTCCGGTTTCATATGAATGCTGTTGTGGGCGGCAGGATCCGCACTCAAGTGGAGTTATAAAGAGAAAATGAGTGCACTTCAAAACTTTTCAATTGCTCCTCCTTGATTGTTGTTGTTGTTGTTGTTGTTATTTGCTTTATTTTCTTTGCTCTTTTAATTGTTTTCTTACACTGCACACAAACACACGCACACGCGAAACTCTCTTTCGATTTTACTTTTTACTTAAATTCATAGGCTTTTTCGGCACACAGACACACACACACACACAGCTGCACTTTTCAAGAGATTGAGAGCGGCCTCTGGCGGCCCAACATATGTTAGAATTTAACGCAGGAGCTTCAGGTTGTTGTTGTTGTAGTTGTTGTTGCTCTTACTTTTGCAAACATATGTTTCGACAGTCAGGCACGTACGCAATACACACACACAACACACTCTTGCAAAAGAGAGCAGGAGACAGCGAGAGCGTGAGAGAGAGTGCAGGATTATTTAGTAGTTACAATTGTAAAGCTGACTGCTATATAACAGAATGTTCTCGACTCGAGCGTTGATTGCCTTTGATTGCTGGTCCTCTTTATTTTTTCGGTTTCAATTTTCTTTTGCACAAATTTCGCTTTTTTTTTTTTTATCGATATCGATATCGTGCTATATTGCTCTGTTCTCTGTCTACAACAAGTACATTGGCATCTAAGTACGAGTATATATGTATTTCTCACTCTGTTGCTGTTGTTGTGTATTAAATAAATTTGATATTTGTTAAATTTTTTTGTGTCTTTTGTGCGACTCCGCTGTGGACTTGTTGAGGCTTTCGTGCGCGCTCACTCTCGTTGAACGACTGAATTCAACGGCAATCGTTGGTGGCATGAAACTTGACTACGCGCCCGCAATTGAGTGAAAACAAAGCAGCAACAGCGGCAGCAGCAGCGACAGCGGCAACAGCAAAGCTCTCAAAAGCACTCCAAATTGAGTGAAATAGCAGCAAACTAAAAATGAAACAAAACAAAACCAAAGAAGAAAAAACAAAAAAAAAACTTGTCAAGCATTACAGTTGCTGCTGATCCCATTCGAAAGTTTAATTATATTTGCGCCACCGACACTAGTTGCTATGCTGATGTTGTTGTTGTTGTTATTGCTCTTGTTGTTGCTGTTGTTGTTGTTGTTGCTTTTGAATTTTCGAAACCGGCAGACGCAAGCAGCAACTGCGACTGCGACTGCGGCAGCGCTGCGCCGCCGTCGTCGATGATCAGCAAAAGAAGCAACAAATTGTACATGCTCATTGTTATGGTACTCTGCTCTTCGTCTGTGTGTTTGTGTCTCTCTTTGAGTGTGTGTGTGTGTGCCTCTCTCTTATTGGTATTGGTATGTTTTGCGATTTGGCAGCACAATTACGTCAGAAATGCTCGCACTCCAATACACACACACACATACACAGCGACAGGCCGCAAAGCTTTTGCACTAAAAGTTTTCTTATACGAATTTCGTGCGCCGTTCTTTTTTTCAATTCATGCGCGACCCAAACATGCACACACACACACACATGCACACCACACACACACTCACAAAACACTCGCAAATAAAAAAGCTGCACCGGCGACATAAAAAACATATAAAAACAAATTAAACGAGTGAAAACAAAAAATTAAATTAATTAAAACTAAATCTTGTGCACACAAATAAATAAATATTATACACATATTATAATCTGAATTTTTTTTAGATCAAATATTTTAAGCATAAATAATAAAAGAATAAATAAAACCAAGAATTTGAAACTTGAATTTTAAAATGTTTTTTTTTCTGGGTGTACATGTGTGCGTAATTAATGCAATTCACTTTTTAAATGGCACTTTTATTTTAATGGCAACCACAAAAAAACCAATAAAAACAACAACAAAAAACTGCTCAAAAAAGCAACTGTAAAAATTGCAATTGAAAAAATTTGTTGATCTTTTTTTCTATATTTATTTCATTCACTTTTGTCGCCTGCACATTGAAACGTATTTGTTGTTGTGACTGCTGTTATTTTTGGCATTATTTATTTTCATAGACTGCATTCATTTAACTATATTTATTTATTTTCAGTGATGCTACGAAAAATGTTTTTATTTATATTTTCCTGAAAATCTCTTAAATTAGTCTGAACATCTCTTTTATTATTGTGTGTTCATCATACGCACACTGGTTCACACCTCTTGTTACCTAAGCAAATTTTGACAGTCAGTTAAAGGAATAATTTGACAGTTGAAAAAGTATAGGGAATTTAAATTTCGTCTGTTTTTTCAATCTTTTTCTTATTGAATCAAAATTTATTGACATTTTTTACGAGACATCATCAGCATAAAATGTGATTAGTAAATATGCTACCTACTAATTTACTATAATTAAATCTTAAGTCAAAGTTAATGGCTATGAAATATTTTACAGAAAAAATTTTGTTTACAAATACTTAAAAAACTTGGCTGGTTGAAGGCATTAATTTCGTAATTACCGCTGTGCGTTTAGCAGCTACATTTAATTGCTGACGTATTAACTGATTGCCCTGACAATCTAAAAATTGTTTAATAACGCATATTTAAGACAATAATTTGTAACCTTTTGAGAAAAATATAAATTTTAGGAAATTTTAAGAAACAGTTTGAATATAAGAGAATTTACTTTGTTTATAAAATAATATTCTTTGTAGCAGTCTCTCAAATTTTATTTTACTTAAGAAATTGCTTATCTAAAAAATGTAAGAAAAAATTTTAAAATAACAAATATCGAATTAATTTTGATTGTAAAATTATACAAGAAAAACTTCTTTACAAAGTAAAAGTCTAGTGACGAAAGTCTTTCCCTGTCCCAAAATTTCGAATATCTCATTTTGTGACGTACGATATTAAATTTAATATAAAAATTATTTTAATCAAATTTTTTTGTCATTTTCCATTTTTGGTGTATTTATCGCTAGTCGCCTTTCGCACCCTTCGTGCTGCTTTCGTCACTAGCGGGGACTGCCGTCCTCAGCGATATTTTGTATTATTATTATTCTTTTTAATTGGATTTATTTAATGAAAAAAAATGTATATTTTAAAACCGATATATTTGATTTTAGAACATATTCATTTGTTATATTTTACCTTCGTAATTTCTTAAAGAACTTTTCTACTTGTAAACCCAACTAGATATAAATTTTACACTTGTTATATTTTTTAAATCATTTTTATCTATGCTAAGCGTATTTTTAAAAGCTGTAATTGGAGAATAGTAAAGATGAAAGTACGCTGAACTGAATAAAAATATGTTTTACGTCTACTTTAAGGTAAGAGTATTATATTTCAATTGTAGATGTTGTCGCTGCTGTTGCAGTTGCTTTTCTACTTGTTCTTTGCTGTTATCAGTAGCGCAAAGTGAAATAATATAATAAAAAAAAGAATGAAAATAAAGAAAAAAAGCAAACAGGATGCATTTTCAGTTATATTTATGAGGTGGGGGAGCTGTTTTGGCTGCTGCTTATCAAAGTTTGTTGCCCGTCGCCCTTGACAACAACAGACAACAGAGTGTTGTCTAAAGGTGTTCTATGATTTGTTGTTGTTGTTGTTCTTTTTGTTGTTATATTATTGTTGTTGTGGCTATTTTTGGGGTGGGAGAAGGGAAACTCTGCTAATTGCAATTAGGGCAACTGATGACGTCAAAACACGTGTACAAAGCTAAAGAAATAAATGCAACAATGCAAACAAACAAAACTTGAGATAGATACAAAGATAGTGAAAGAAATAGAGGTAGAGATACTTAGATACATAGATACATTTTCACACTTGTTGTTCGTCTCTTTTGGTATAAATAGTAAAGACTTTTCTAGCTTTAAAGCCAAACAAACGCAGTTTCCTTTTGGTTCTCTTGTTTTTCTTGTTGTTCTTGTTGTTTTTGTTGTTCGTGTGTTTGGCGCATGTGACTTGGGCGTTAACTAAATATGTTTTTTTCTTTTTTTATATATAAATTACGTTCTAAACTAAAAGTGGAGCTTAAAGAACAGCAACAATAACAGCAACAAAGAAACTGGCCACAGAATTTGTCTGTCTGTCTGCAGTGTTGTTGTTGTTTTTTGTCTGCGTGTTTGCGCAGAAAAAATAAAAAGACCTTGCTTTCGATTTTCAAAAACGCACATACACAATACACACACACAGACAGTCGCATAGAGCCAGAAACGTTTAAATTGCTATTTTATGCACTGAAATCTGACGTTGGAATACAAACCACAAAATCACAGCAACAACAGCAGCAGCAACAAAAATAATGGTATTAAAAAAATATATAATAAAAAAATACATAGTTAAAAAATATTTAATAAAACAAATATAATAAGAAAATACATAGTAAAAATTATGTTATTTAAAAAACTATAAAAAATATAAATAAGATACATAATAAAAAAAATTGTACTTATAAAATAATAATAAAAAAAATATCAAAAAAAAAATGTTATTTAAAAAATATAATAATGCAACAACAAGAATCAGTTTTCATGTTTTTTTTATATTTTATTTTGCAGTTTATTTAAACTTGTAATTTAATATTATTGTAATTTGTAATTAATATTATTTTAGTTTTTGAACAATTTTTGACGTTAAATAAAAATAAAATATGCAAATATGCAAAAGTCATTTATAAATTGTATCAATGCTTTTGCCCCAGTGACGCTCCGTTATAGCATCCATCCATCCACCCACCTCCCCCATCCCGCTCTCTAACTCTCTCACTATCACTCCCTCTCTTGCAGCTTCCACCTCTAGCACTCTCTTACTCTCCCTCTCTCTCCCTCTCTGCCGCCCTCTTTCATTCTCTGCTCCAAGTCCAAGCCCAAGTCAAACAAAAAATCACAACAACAGCAACAACAGCAGCAGTAACGAACGTTGACGTCGACGTCAACGCAGGCGTCTCGATAGCAGCACGCCTGAATGCGTTGACGTCGCCGTCGGCAGCAAACGTCAGCATCGACAGCAATCATCGTCGCCGTCGTCGTTGTTGTTGTTGTTATTGCTTGTAGAACTTGTGGGCCAAAATATTTTGGTTTTTTTATATTCATACCCTGTAAAACTAAAGTCTATACAAGCAGTACTTATTGTAAACTCGATAGTTATCTATAACTGTCGCTACAGCAGCTATAATAAAGCTGCCACATTTATTTTGATAGTTATCGATAACTGTCAAAATTATAACAGCGACTGAGCTGCTCGTTAATTCGATTGTTATCGATAGCTTTCGGAAATATTGCGCATAATTAACTGACAATTATCGATATATTTCAAAATTACACATATTTATCGATTACTATAGAAATAGCAGTAGTCAAAGAACCCGTAGCTGTCGATAACTGCTAAGATTTCGATACGCATGATTATCGATAAGTTATTATATCGATAGTTGTGGAATGGATTTATGAATAATAAAAAAATTAATAATAAAAAAATTAATAAAAAAAAATATATTTAAGAAAAAAATAAATATTCATATAGAAATCGAATTTTCTGCTTTGATAGGGTCGCATTTTTTTGTTAATTAAATACAAATCTTAATTTTACAAAATATTTTAAATAATATATGTAATTCAAAGAGTTAACTAATCTTAATAGCTAATATTTAACATTTTAAACTGAAAAATAAGTTTAAATAATGCCTAAATGTTATTGTTAGAAATTTAATAATAATAAATATTACTTTATGCATTTTGCGATATTCGCATTGATAAAAGATATCGTTTTTCAAATTTGAAAGACGGAAACTTTTAAAAACCTTATTACTTTAAAATTTGTTGTTTATTTTCTTTCAGTTTTTTAACATTAAATTTAACTGTTTATTTCAAATAGTAATTTGTAATATTATTGAAATTCTTGACGTTAAAAAAAATAACATAAAATTTGCAGGGTAACTGTTAGGTTGCGCACTATGAGAATTGCGCTATTCTGTATTTGTTTATTTTAACTTGTTGACTACGAGACGTTGTTGCTTTTGACTTGAGAGCTGGAGCTGCTCTTGGAGTGTTGCCCTGTTCGGCCTATGCCAGGTTACAAAAAAGACACCTTTCAAGACTGGTTTAGTTACAAACACACACACTGACACACACATAAACACACACACATAGTTACAGCTGTTGTTGTTTTGAGTCTTTGACTGGCTTCTTGTTACAGCTCATTTGATAGCGACTTCTAAAAGCCATCAACTAAATAAAGTACAACAACTAATTCTCTGAGTGTGTATGTGTGTGTGTGTATTTAGTTGGGTGTTGGCTGCCAGCTGTTGTTGTGTTTAGTGTTGTTGTTGCTGTTGTTGTTATACTTTGTAATTGCCAACAACTTTGAAGAATGTCGTTTACTGTTGACTGAATGCAAAATGTGAATTGTTGAAATGTCTGCAAAGTGCAACAAATAGGGAGTGTAACTAAAATAACTAAAATATCTAGGGTATCTATAGTGTATATTGGCTTAAACAGAGCTCATCTGTAAACCGTTAACATATGTTGTTAAAAAAATTGGCCAAGAACCAAACAATTTCCTTGCCTTGTCTCATTGTTCGATGCATTGAATTATGTAAGAGACAAGTTAATTACATTGGCTTTATGCAAGAATTTCAATTGCAAAAAAGTGAAAGTCAACAACACCAAACACACACACACACACACACACACCTCGTATACATTTATTAAGTATACGCCACGTTATTGTTGCTGTTGCTGTTGCAGTCGTGAACTGTTCGTTGTTGTTGTCGTTGTTTTGTTGCTCGTTGTTCGTTGTTCGTTCGTCTTTGAGTGGCGATAAGACGCATCCTAAATTCCAGGCACGTTGCCACAAATTTACGACCCAAGAACGAAAGGCCACAAACGTGAAACAAGCAACAGCAACAGAAACGACCTTAATTCTGTAGCAGCAACAACAGCAGCAACAGCAGCAACAGCAACAGCAGCAACATCGTCATGAAATAACTCCAAGGGCAGCGACAATGTGGCATGCACTCGACTTATAAACATCCATACATATATATGTACATATCTTGCACCTATACTATATACAAACATACAGATATGTAACTGTTCTACACTTCAAGAAAATTTATGAAAAGTTCTAAAATAAAAAAAATAAAAAAAAAAACTGAAAATTCTTTAAAAAAATTAAAATTCTTAAAAAAAATGTCTTTAAAACAATAAAAATTTAATTAAAAAAAATAAAAATTTAATTAAAAAAATAAAAATTTCTTAAAAACAATTTTAATTTTTTTTAAAAACAACTGAAAATTATTACAAAAAGAAAATTATTACAAAAAAATAATTCTTAAAAAATAAATTTCTTTAAAAAAATAAAAATGTCTTTAAAAAAAATTAAACCGTCTTTTAAAAAATAAAAATTTCTGAATAGATTGAAAGATCGAAGAACAAAGACAAAGGAATATACAACAAAAATGTATCAAGATTTGTCTCAATGATAAACAAATATTAATGGCATCTTCAATTTTAATCAATCTGTATCTCTAACTATCCGTAAGTCTAATTATAAAAAAATAAAAGGATCTGTATCTCTGATTACGATTTTAATCGGTATCTGTATCTCTAATTACCATTTTAAACTTAAGAAATTTCTCAAAAATGTTGGAGGCTGAAATAAAAGGATTGTAAATATGTATATATATACATTATTTTTTCAAGTGTAACTCTTGTAAATGTCGAGTTTAGTGTATGGAAAACGCTCACTTTGCAGGCGACATTAGAATGGAACTGGTTGCAGCTGCCACTGCCACCAACTGTTGCTGCTGCTGTTGATGTTGCTGCTGTTGCTGTTGCTGTTGCCGTTTAAATTGTGTCCTAACACTTGGCGCAACGCCTCCGTGGCATGCAGCCTCCGTTAGGCGGCGTTAACGAGCTCGTGTTGTTGCCACAACAACGCACAAGAATTGCCATGAACCAATTTGATAATACACACATTCACACACACATTCACACACACATTCACACTCATACACACGCACAACAATTATTTGCTGCTCAAGCAACAAAAATTGAAAGTTGCCTTCAACGTTTTGTGGCACATTTGAAAATCTTTGGGCCAAAAACACAGACGCAAAAATTAAAAAAAAAATCGAAATGAGAAAAAAAATCCAACGGTAAACGATGCCAAATATCCTACAAAATTTCAGAGCCAAAACCACGCCCCTACCGCCTGCAACGCCCACTTATTAAATGACCGTGAAATTAATGTCCTGTCGTGTTTTAGGCTTCAATGTGCCACAGTAAAATCCCCAAGAAAGAAACAGGACGGAAAAAGCTTAAAAATAAAAGTATACGACTTGCAGATGCCCTTGGAAATTTTTAAAAGAAAGCATATTTTTTAATGAATTAATAAATGTATAAAATATAAAAATTTTACGTATTTCACTTGATACACTAAAATTCACAAAATAAAAAAAAAAATAAAAAAAAAGGAAATTTTTAACAGCTAAAATAAGTAGCAGGTATAAAAATCAAAGTATACGACTTGAAAAAAATAACACATTTTGTAATAAATACATATGTAAATATGTACAATAGAAATATTTCACATATTTCACGTATTACAATAAAATCCCCAAGAAATTAAAAAAATAGAAACAGCTAAAAAAAAAAATATCCTTTGAGGATTTTTGTTTAAAAGCAGGCCTATTTTATAATAAATAAATAAATGTATATAATATAAATATTTCACATATTTGACGTGTCACAGTAAAATCCACAAGAAATTAACAAGACGGAAGTAGCTCAAAAAATAAAGTATACGACCTGTAAATATCTTTGAGAATTTAAAATTCATACATTTTGCAATAACTAAATAATTATATGCAATCGAAATATTCCAATTTAAACTCTCTTTTTTGCCTTGGCATCTTAACGGCTGACTAAACTATACACCCTATTTTCTACAGGGTATTTTCAGTAACAAGTAAAAGTAACAACGCGTCAGCTGAAAATCACGGCTACAATTTCCTGTCTGCATTTTGTGTGGGCCGCTTGCAAATTGTTGATAAGCTTTAAATGTTTATCAGCCAGAAACACACACAAAATACACACAACCAGGGATGCACACACACACACAAAATACACACACACATATATATATTAACACGCACACTTGACTTAACTTGATTGAGGGTCCTCCTTATTGCCAGTCTATTTACAAATTGGCATCTAAAAATAGAATTCGTCTAAACTCGCTTGCATTCTTCGTACTATTTTCTTTTTGGCGTGGGCAGAGACGCTATTGCGAATATGGCCAAAAGGGAAATGCGAGTGATAAGCAAGCAAAAGAAAAAAACATAAGGAGAAAAAAGTAAATTGGGAAGTCCAGCCACAAATTTTGTATACCCTTTTAAAAGGCAATTTTATAAGAAAACAGGCTGGAACTTGAACTATTTTATATTGGGGAGGGTATAAAATATTCGAAACTTTGTCAAAACGTTTGTAATTATTTAACCTATAATTTGATTCTGCATTAAAATTAAAAATTTCCCATCAAGTTTAATTTTTCTAGAACCTATTCCTTAACACTTTATATAAACTTTAAAACTTTGTCAATTTTATAATTATTTAACCTCTAATTTGTTTCTGCATCAAAATAAAAAATCTAAATGAATGAAAATTGTAACTTATTTAATAATAAAAAAATGTGTTAATAACTTTTCTAAATTTACATTAATTTTAGACAAGTAAATACGTATAATACACATATTTTATACTCTCTTCTAGTCACAAGTTGACATTGTTATTATTACATACAATTTTTGTTTAACAATTTGTGATTTTATAAATAATTTAAAAGCTTTTCCGACTATTCACACATTATTTTTTATGCAAATTAGTAAGACTGCAATATTCGATATTTACATATGCAATATTTACATATTTTGTTGACATTTCGTTGTCGAAATTTGAATTTTATTTTAAATTCCCCCAAAAAAAGCTAGTTTAATTTTATGCGAAGATTGTAAAATAAACCAGATTTTCATAATAATATAACATTAACTGGTTTAAACAAAGAAAAGGTTAATTTCATTTATAGATAAAGGTAATTAAATACGCTTAAGTTGTTAAATAAATAAAGAAAGACAAATTTTTAATTTTCCTTAAAAAAGAGGATAATTAAATAAGCCAAAGTTGTTAAATAAATAAAAAAATTTACAAATTTTTAACTTTTAATTTTTTCAAAATAAGGCTAATTAAATAAGATAAAGTTGTTAAGTAATTAAAGAAATAGACAAATTTTTTATTTTTTCTATAAATAACGGTAATTAAATACGCTTAAGTTGTTAAAGAAGTAAAGAAATAGACAATGTGAGTGAAATAAGTTTGGAAAGGGTATGTTGAGTCGAGTATTTGACAAGAGAAATGATGTGAAACAGCTTTAGCTTGAGTTTTAGATCCTTCTTGATGACGCCAGCTCAACAGCTTGATAAACTTCAATGATGCTTGGGCCATAATGAAAAATCGATGAGTTGCCAACGCGTCAAAATCTACAGCTCATGCAGCAGATTAACTGCACTCTGTTGTGTTGTGTTGTGGCAGCAACCAGTAACCAATGGACAATCAACGGGGGCAACCAGCCAAGTGGCGCCCACGCCCACGCCTAATCCCAATACCATTCTCATTCCCATTCCCAATCCCATTCTCCCAATTCTCAATCCCTAAAGCATTGGGACACTGTTGTGGTTAGCTGGAGAATGAACAATTTGCAGCACGCGGGAATGAGTTGCACATGTGGCAAGTTCGCATGTGGCATGTGGCGACTGGTGTCTGGTAAAAAATCACTATGGGCGTGGCATCATATGGCGCACATGGCGTCGTGGGCGTGCGCATGACCGCCAACCGGAAACATGCCATTCAATTAAGCGCAATTTAACTTAAACTATCTATGTACAACGACGCATGTTACATAAAGATAGCAACTACAATTTCAAAAAAAAAAAAAAAAAAAAAAAAAAAAAAAAAAAAAAATCCTAATTTATGTAAGAAAAAAATAAAAAATTATGCTACCTTTTCAGCTAAAAAAAAATAAAATGATAAATATAAGAAAATATCTTGATTGTCAGATTAAATTAATTTAAAAACCCCGATAATCAAAAAATATGCTGAGAGCGAAATAAAAAACGTATTAAATCAATGATTTCGAACTTGATTTAAGAAAGTCCGGGAAGATCGAACTTTAGACATCTTTTGGGATGGATTTGATCCCAGAATTCCGGAAATTGTTTCCTATATTATATAATAAGCTGAACTGACAACAACAGTTGCCAACGGAATTGATTCATATATCATATCAAATTCTTATCTCTATCTATAACTATTTTTATTTGCTTGTGTTGTTGTTGTTGCATTGCAAACAATTTGTAATAAAATCCGCAGGATTTGCAATCACCGTATGCCGCTTGTGTTGTTGTTGTTGGTGGGCGTTGTTGACGCCCACACGCAATAATACAGTTAGAAAATTACGCATGCTGACGTCATTGTGAATGACTCGCGAAGCTTCCACAAGCCGCAAACTGCGTCATTCATTCATTGTGCTGTCGTCCCCAAAAAAAAATAAATAAAAAAGAACACACAGATACACACACACACAATTGTCGTAGGTTTGAATTTGTGGGTGGGGGGGAGAGAAAAGCTCCTGTTCGCTTGCCTGCATTTCATTCATAAAAATATGATATGGCAGAGAGAGAGTAGCAACAGCAGCCAATGAGAGGCAAAGAGAGTGTGAGAGCGCAACGTTAAAGTGTGACAGAAGGAGAGAGATAGTGAGTGAGAGTGAGTGAGTGTGGTATATCTTGCTGGAGTCCTTTATTGACCTTTGGCAATGCGCAAGCCGCACGCTTTGAGTGAAAGCTCAATTGGGAATTGCGCAGTACAAGAAAGCAAAGAGAGCGAGTGTGGGAGTGAGACTGAGTGTAAAGTTGAGAGAGTATTTAGGAGTGAGAGTGAGCGAAGGAGTGTGAGAGTGAGTGAAGGAGTGTGAGAGTGAGTGTACAAGTAAGAATGAGTAAAAGAAAGAGTGAGTGAGTTACTTTTTGCAGTGCTTGCAATGTCAAAGCCAAAATACAGAAATGACCTTTAAATAAGACCAAGTCTAAGTCTTAGACGAGGCTTGGCAGACACGAAATCCAATCAAACCATATTGTTGCATGGTAATCACCTCATCAAGTGTTCAATTGATCTTTATGAACTGGCCAACAATATCACAAACAGTTCGAGCTCTGACTCTGGCTTTATCGTATTTTAACAAGACTTTTTAAACAGCGGCAACGACAACGGCAACGACAACGGCAAAAGCAGCTCGCATTTGATTTCAAGGTTGACACGAAACGAAATGTCAAAATTGCAGATGCGACGCAGCAAGTTTGCACCTTGGTTCAAAAACGAGACGAAACAAGTTCCCAAAGAGCGTTAGAACAAACATACAAGCATACATGAAATACTTGCATACACTGCCAAACACTTGAATATATACAAGAATATTTAAAATGTTTAATTATAACTAATTTTCTTAGTCGATTTTTGACATCATAAAGGATTTTGATGTTTTCTAAAGTTCACAGTATGCACAAAATTTAGAGATAAGAGATAGAGATATTAATAATGCACTGCCCTGCACTTTAATAGATACAAGAATTCATAAATCGTGTAATTTTAATCAATTTTCTTAATAGGTTTTGCTAGTTTTATGATTTTTCTGTTTTCTGAAGCTGAATTATTTTAGAAAAGAAAGAGATACATCATTCATACTTCAGTATTGCTAATTTATTAGTTTTAATTTAATTTAAAATTTAGAAATATAGGCTAAAATCAAGAGTTTTAACAATATTTTTTTGTTCACTGTGCGTAATTTATACAAAAAATTTAATTGGGCCGCAATAAAACTCTTCTTCCGATTAAAAAATTCAATAGACAGATTTTCCTCATAAAAAATGTCATCTCACTGACAGAAATAAAGCTAAAAATTCTAGAAAATGCAGAAGAATATAGTATACGTATAGACTTTTGTCATCCACTGTATTTATTTGTATATCGAGTATATTTCCACGATTTGAAATGATAATATAATGACAATTATGATGATGCGCAGGCATCAGGCATTCAATTCCACCAACAAACAAACCTTTCGATACATGGGGAAACTTGACTGACTGACTGACAAACCCGTATTATAATTTATTGTGTAATGACTGCAATGACTACCACAATAACAACAACAACAACAACAAACAACAAGAGCCACAAAATGTGCGACAATATGAAGCAAGAATGCTAAAAAGCAACAAAACAAGAGCACAACTTGAAAATACCCAAGATTTTAATGAACTACATTGGTAAATAATTAATTTCATATGTTTTTTTAATGAAAATTAAAAATTAGAGAGATTCCTTGACCTTTAAATAAAAATTGAATATTTATTTATGGTTTTAAATTGTTTATTTCGATCAAAGTTAGAATCTAAAATTGATAATTATAATAAAAATTGATAAAGTTGAAAATTGAAAATAAAAATTTCTCCTGCTTCCAGTATATAACATTCAAAAATAGTATAACTAAGATTTATCCATTCATATAGACCATTATTTATTTTATATATTCTTAAAGTATGACAACTCTGTGTATTTTTGCTTCTTCATCAACATAAATTTACAAATTTAGTTTATCGGCTCCAAAAATTCAAATTATTCATATTATAGAATTATTTAAATTTTAGCTTGTTACATATTCAATCAGTAGTCGTGCATACCCAACGCTCGTACTAAAGATGCGAGGTATAACGAGACGCGGTTCAATGCAATAAGCAAAGCACATGCAAAAACAAATACGAAGCAAATGCAAATGACAGCGACAACGAGAAGACGAAGAACGGCAACAACAACAACAACAGCAACAACAACAATAATATACAACAAATGCAAATACAATGTACCGTTGCTTTTCAAAGCAGCCACCAAAAAAAGAACAACAAAATCAACAGCAACAACAACAACAACGTAGGAATATTACTTTCAAATAAAACAAAAACAATTTT
Source organism: Drosophila kuntzei (assembly GCA_035042165.1). Lineage (NCBI taxonomy): Eukaryota > Metazoa > Arthropoda > Insecta > Diptera > Drosophilidae > Drosophila > Drosophila kuntzei. The sequence continues at coordinate 2,215,278 of JAWNLU010000634.1, read as the reverse complement.
GAAGCAGCCGCAATTCAAAAAGAGCAACAAAAACAAACAACAACAAAAAACACTTGAAAGCATTGCGAGCATTTAAGAGAGCTTAGAGATTGGAAGCTTTTGTGCAAGCTTCTAGCTGCTACATTACACTTTCCCAATTAAGTGTTGCAGTGTTGCAAACATTTTAAGGGCTTAAGTAGCCTACTATTTGACAAAAATAAAAAAGTATCTCGAAAAAAATGTATCTGAAAAAATTGTATCAAGAAAAATAATGTATCTAGAAAAAAAATATCTAAAAAAAAGAACTAGAAAAAAGTATCCAGAAAAAAAGTATATAAAAAAATGTATCTAGAAAAAAGTATCTAGAAAAAAGTATATCGAAAAATATCAGGAAAAAATGTATCTAAAAGAAAAGTAACTAGAACAAAAAAGTATCTAGAGAAAAGAATCCAAAAACAAAGTAGAAAAAACTATTTACAAAAATAAAGTATCTAGATATAAAGCATCTTGTAAAAAGTATACAGGAAAAAAGTAGGTAGAAATTAAGAATCTAAAAAAAGTATTTAGGAAAAAATATCTAGAAAAAAGTATCTAGAAAAAAGTATCTAGAAAAAATTTATTTCGAAAAAAAGTATTAGAAAAACATAGTATCTAAAAAAAGATTAAGTATCTTGAAAATGAAATAAACTGTTAAAAAAATCCACAGCTTTTAGATACATTCCAGAATTTTAGGCTCATAAAACTATAAATTGTAATAACCAAATACATACTTAATTATCTTATCGAAAACTATTCCAATACTTCACTTCTACTATTTTTATTCGCCCATAATGTATTTACTATTGATTATATATTGATTTTCTAAAGCATATATATATTTAAGTAGTTGTATTACAAAAGAAATTAATTGAAACTTTAAAATAGCTATATTTCTAGCTAATATATTTTCTACAAAGAATATATAGCTTTTCTCAAGCTTTTCTCAAGAGAGTCTAAAAAAGTAGTCAATTATTTTTTTTACATTACTAGACATTTATATAAAAATATCTTTCAAATTTTGCTTCAACTTTTCTAGCTTTTACAATTACAAAAATGCTACATCTAGCTAATTTGTAGCTAAAATAACAGTACTGATCTGCACTTTCCCAATATTGTACATGTGTGTGACAATACTAGGGCTAGATACTCTCATATGTATGTGTATTTTGGGACCAGGGCTGGTCCAGTTAAGCTTATGCAAATTCTGTGTGTTGGCTGCACAAAGTCACAACCTGTTGCTGATGTGGAGTGAGAAGAGAAGTAAGCAGAGAGGAGAGGAGTGGAGAGAGGGAGAGGGAGAAGAGAGGGTAGGCCGATTAGTTGCCCATGCGCTGCTCTCGTGGTCCACAAAGCATTTCGAACGGCATTAAATGCAGCTCAGTGTGCCAGTCAGTCAGTCAGTCAGTCAGTCAGTCAATGAGTGAGTTGAACTAGTCGTCAGTTAGCATTATTTGTTGTTATTGTTGTTGCTGTTGTTGTATTGATGGTGGTTCTATGCACCTCTCTGTTAACTCTGGCTTGAAAAGTGAATGTCCACAGAAAGTCCTTGAAACCTGAAACCGATCTTTCCAGTTTACAAACTGACTGCACTCAGTTGTTGCCAGTTGCCAGTTGCCATCGTTTCTGCTGCAACTTTGCCAGACAACGAACTCAAAAAAAAAAAAACTTGGACTTGCTGCCAGCCAAGATGCTGATGATTTTGCTTTTGCTTTTGCTTTTGGTTTTGCTGGCCAGACCAATCTAAAACCAATCGAATTTAATCGAAATTCTATTCATATATCATATTCATATTCGTAGTTAGTGTACTTTATAAATCCTTCTGCACCTGAACAAATTTCAAGTGTTGCACTGCGCGAAATTACTTGAATAATGCAGCAAAAATAGGAAATAATTGGTTATATATTATTTAAAAAAGTCTAATTACCAAATTTTATAAATCTTAAAACTTATAATATTTACAAGAATTAAATTTTCAATATAGTTTTGGGTAATCCATGTACTGAATTTCTTATACCCATTTTACGCAACAAAGTCTATTTACTTTTTTCACATTAATTATTATGATTAATATTATTTTAGGAAATTTAATTATTTGAAATTTCATAAAACATTGAGGGTAAGTAACAACAAAAATAAAAATTGCTAAAACTACATTTTAATGTCATTTATATTGTTTTAGGGAATCTATGTACTGAATTTCTTATACCCATTTTACACAAGAAAGTCTATATACATTTTTCCGCACATTGATTATTATGATTAATACAATTTTAGGGAATTGAATTACATCAAATTGGATTGTTTGGCGATCTTTCTAATTATTAGAATTTGAGTTACAAAATTCAATTAAACATTGAGACAAAGTAACAATAAAAATTAAAATTGCTAGAGCTACATTGGAATTTCATTAATATTGTTTTCGGGAATCTGAGTTCCGAATTTCTTATAACATCTTTTCACTACAAATTCTGAGTATTTTTTTGCGTAATTCAAAATTTTATGAGAACTTTATATGAAACAAATGAAACATTTTTCGAAAATTGTACAGGCAACAAATTAAAATTTCTAATTAATGGAAATAATATTTGTAAGTTCTCAGAAATATGTACATAAACGTTAAAGTGGAAAAATCAATTAGATTTATTAAGATAAGTATACAGAAAAATACTTATAATAATAAAAAAATAATCATAATAAAGAAAAATAATTCAAAAAAATTATAATAATAATAGAAAGTAATTCAGAATTAAGAAACTTATAAAAGAAAAGTATACAGAAAAATAATATATAAATGAACATTAGAATATCATTAAAATAAGTTTGTTCCTATCTGTTTAAATATATTTTTAAGAAACTATACTTCTTTTCGCGCAGTGCAGCAACTTGTCAAGAATTTGGGTTACTTTTGGGTGCGGTTCTCGTGCATGAGAATAAAAAAGTTGAATGAATTATAAAATGTACACCAAACAATATAAAAAAGATTACAATATCGACATGGCATACATCCTTGCCGAAAAAAACTGTCGAAAAGAAACCGGATCTTCCAAGCGAATAAAATTAAATGGAAATAAAAGAAAAAAGAATAAAAAAATCCTAATTATAGAACGATTTGCACGCATTGCACAAATGAAGAGCAAGGAGAGGAGAAGAAACGGGTGAGAAACGCGTCACAACAAGAACCTGACCATAATAAAAAACGAGTCACAAATCCCCCGAAAGCAAAGGCTAAAAGCAAGAAATCAAAATCAAACTCAAAAAATCAACGTAATGCGATTACAAAACAGCCGAAAGCAAAGCGAAACAATTAACTGAACGAGTCTGCAGAGTATTTTTTTGGTTTTTTTTTGTTGTATCTATAGAAAATTTTTGGTATCTGTATCTGTGTTCATTTAACGAGCGTTACAGATAAATCAAAGCGATTTTTTCTTCATTTTTTTCGATCAAAAACTGAAAGCTGGGGCGCAGTCCAAGCCACCTGCATTAGATTGACATTGAAGTTGTTTGTTTATTGGATTGTATTGTTGTTGTTATTGTATTTTTTCCTTCTTTTTTAATTTTATTTCTTATATATGTATATATTTTATAAGACCAAACCTACAAGTGTCTTGTGCCTTTCATTTCTTGGCCAATTGAAGTCAACTGCATAACTGAATATGCAGGCAAATTTAATCAGCTTATTCCATAAGTAAATGCTCGCAGCTAAATTAATTTAATACACATTTCAAATCTAAAATCTATTAAACACTTAAAAGCGTAATGCAATTTGAGATCAAGGGAAGCGAAGTGAGATTATTATAATTAGTTATCAAGCTTATACTATTAAGTAATTACATTTAAATTGTATTAAGTTATTATATATTTTTTTATTTTTTGATAATGTGCTTGAAATTTATAGGCTAAAACTAAAGAAATTGCATTTAAGTGGGAGTTGAGCTTTTCTAATGTGCATGAGCTTTCTAAGCCAAAGCTCAAGCTGATGAAAGTTGAGTTTATTAAAAGTTAAGCATAATTTTATTCACTTTAACTCAATTAAAAGTTGAGCTTCTCTTTATCTGCACTCAACCTCAACTTTTACTCTAATTCTTAAATGAAAGTAAAACCTAACTTGAAACGCTATAAATCCATTACAATCTGAACTTCAGATTAAATTATAGATTAAAGAGACATTCAGGATCATTGATTTTACTTTCAATACGTTTAGTATAGATTTTAATTGCATTGAGGTCGTCAAGTTGGGTTTCTCCTTAACAGCTGATTTAATTTAGGCTAAACAGTTGGTTCTCATGGTTTAGGTATTTACCTTTCGAAAGGAAATAACGTTATAAAAACCAATTAGAAGCCTAAAATGCCAACTTGCAAGGCACTTTACTCGTAAATACCCGTAATAAAGTAAACCTTAATTACTTGACGCTGCTTTGGCAAACAAAACAAAGTATAGAAAGAAAAAAAACAAAATAAAAATAAAACAATATGTATTTAGTCGGAATGTGCACGTTGGGAAGATACCCTGTAGTTGAGATGCCATACAGACTATTTTTTTATCGGTATTTTTCATATTAGTTAAATAAATTGACTGAATTTTAAATTTGTAACTAGAATTTTACGCAAATTAAAACAACAATATAATAAAATTATAGAAAATCTATATGAAAAATTTATTAAATCTAGCTCTTTAATAATTACGAAATTATCTCTAATTCCATTTTTTATTTGGTATCAACGCTGTTATTATAGTTAATATTAAGTTCAGTTATAATTCCCATCGTAGTGAATGGAAATTTAGTGGCTCTATGTCTTTCATATCTGTGGAATTTGTCTTTGAAATTGGGGCTTAAGAATAATATTTAAATAAATAATAAGACAAAGAATATTTCATTATTTTAGTATTTATCAAAGTATGAAGATTGGTGTTAGAAATTCTGTAGCTCTAGCTCTTTCATACCTCCAAAATTTACTTTAACGCTGGCATTATATTTAATAGTAAGCTATGTCATATTACACATTTTATTTCGTAGTGTATTGTTTTGTATTACAAATTCAGTAGCTCTAGCTCTTTCAAATCTGTGAAATTTAATTAAAAATTGGGTTTCAAAAATATTATTGCAATAAATAATAAGAAAAGTAATAATACAATATATTTTTTGGATAGTGTCTACAAAGTAATGAAAATTAGTATTAGAAATTCAGTAGTTCTAGCTCTTTTAGATTTAGGAAATTGTCTTTAAAACTTATAATTCTTAGGAATTAAAGGTGCTGTAGCTACTGTATTAAATATGAAATTTAGTTGTAATACCCTTTGTTTTTCACACTGTCTACAGGGTATTGAAGATTGGTATGAGGTCTCTTAAAGACGCATACCAACCAAGGCACCAAAGCGAAGCACTTGAGCTGTTGTTGTGCGGTGTTGTAACCCTTCAAAATAACTCTATAAAACTTTGTGTAAATATGGCGTGTTTGGTGTTTTTGCGTATTATACAGAAAGAAAAAGCCGCCAAATGCCGCAAGGCAAATGAAAAAAAAACCTATATAAACAATAAATTAATAATAATAATACATATATGCAGAAATAAAAGTGTTAAAAATATTAGAGGAATTGTTGAGGAGCCACTGACAAGTGCCAACAATAAATAGATACTGACAGTTATTGCAGTATATAAGTGTAATATAAGTATCTGTTTAGATATGTATATATACATATAATAGTTTATAAATGTAGAACGACCTTGCCGAAGGCAGTCTTCCAAACTCTTTCAGTCTCTTCATGGCAAAAAAAGCAGTCGCAATAAAAGAATTAGCGGCGCTTAATGCGCAAGCGTAACAGAAAAAATCGTTAAAAAAAATGTATAAATAAAGAAACACTAAAAATTAAATACATTTTTGTGTGGTTTCTTTTTTCTCACACACACTTATGGATGGTTTTTGAATGGTCGACAACAATAGCGGAACAAGCTAAATGATTTTTCAAGTAAATGCGCCATTCATAAGTGGATGTATCTCAAAAAAAAATACGAATAGATACAAAGATACATGCATACTCCAGCTACAGATACACTATCTTATATAGTTTGTGTGTATTTCGTTGATCACAACAATCATTTCAACACATCCGCATTCTACGTGGCGCTCTAAATAGTTAAATAATACACAACAAAAAAAATAAATACGATTTTTTTTTGATTAATAGTTTTGTTGTTGGGCCACAAAAGTTGAAGTTTTATTTCAATGTTAATTGAAGCCTCAATAACTCAGCACGTGATTTCCCCCCTTTCAATGATGACTCAGTTATTTATTTAGTTCGAACTGAACTGACGTTTTAAGTTTAGCAATAAAGAACAATTAAGAAACGCAGTGTAATTATTATAAAAGTTGAGATGAAATTGAATTTCAATTGAAAATTGCAAATTGCAAAGCTGACAAGCTCAAGTTGTGTATCTGTCAGATTGCCAATGTAGTTACGGATCTTTCGAGACGACTTAAGTTAAATATAGAGAATTCAATATAAAAATAAAAAATCTAAGTAATTTATCTGAATTGTTCAATTTTAATTGAAATTTTTAGATTCTAAATTTAATTTTATAACATTTGTATAATAAAATTGTATTGTATTGGTAAAAAGTTGCATGTATTAGTTAAAAAGCTCTTTATCCTTGCATTTAAGCTAGAGCTTTCAAAGCTCGCCTATGCATGTGACATGTGCGTGAGTTAAAAAAAGCTTTCAATTCAAATTGAACCTAAAATGTCTCTTATCTCGCTATAGAAAGTGAAACTTTCCACGGTAAATGTCAAGATATCATCTTTGCAATGATAAGAATCATCATGGAAATACCTGTTTAATTAGAAATACACAAATTATGAATATTAATATTTAAATGCAAATGATAATTGTACAACATTTTACAGTACATGATTTTAGACATCTTCAACTTGTTCGGAATGAAACACAACTGTACGAAAAAATTGATACAATCGTCAACATACTGGCCTAATTCGTATCTTGTTTGTGAATAATAATAATAATAACAATGATAATGATATAATTTGGTCACATTTGCCATGTCATAATTGTTTTCAAATTGCCTTCAATTAATTTTAAATATAGTGTTTACGAATTTGGCTCGAATTCGGTTTATTTTTTTTGAAAAACAAGCTAAAAATAAACTAATAATAAGCTGGACAACATACCTTACCTATTATTATTATTGTTTATTATTATTGTTGATGAAATATTCGATTTAACCTTTAATTTAAGTGTTGTTGTTATTATTGTTTTTAGAAGGAAGACACAGAGACAAAAACAGCAAAATTTCATAATTAGCGGAAGTAACTTGTTTTTTCAAACACATATACACACACATACTAAGAGTTATTCCGCATTTTTCGACAATTGATAAAGTGTAGAACTTTATCAGGTTTCTCGTGTTGACTATTAGAAACAATTTGCCAACACTTTTCGCATCTATTTTCAAGCAATATTTCTTGGAAATTCTGTTAACAAAATTACAGCTAAAAAAATACCATGTGGTAATTATCGATATCAGTTGAAACTCCCAACTAAAAACTGTTTGGACAGCAACAGCAATAGCCCAACTGTCTGTATAGTACTCCAAAAGAAAAAAAAACAATCCTGATAAGCCCTCGGCACTGATAACTCACAGTTAAAAAGCCACAAAGACAAAAACCACAATAAATTATAAGTAAAAAAAGAAAAAACTAATCTTAAGTGAAGTTTCAACTATTAATGTTATGAGAAAGAAAATGCCCTTGAAATGTGGCGATAAGTTTGCTTAGAATTCGAAACCTTATATCGGGAACCGGACTTTTAGCTGAAGATGGGCCAGAAAATGTGTCAGCTGCTAATGATACAAGCTTATTGTTGAACTTCAGCTACAACTTAAGCTTAAGACAATTATTTATGCTTTAAAATAGTTAAAAAACGGAGTTAAATTTTCAGCTTAAAGTTTAGGATTATTGTTAGAGCTTTCAGCTAGCTTATATGTTTACTTGAGCTTTCTCAAGGCATTAATGTGCTTGAAAAGGTGTGTATAAATTAAAAGCTCACAATGCTACTTTAGTTTCCGTAGGATTTAAATGTCAATAATCATATGTCTGTTAAATAAGCTCTTTAACAAGCTGATCTAAAGCTTTAATGTGCTTTAAAAAAGTAAAATTAAGCACTTTTTAATGTTTTTTATTCGTAACTCAGCTATTATCATTATCAGTTTTATTATTTAACTTTTTTTCTATTATGAACCTATTTTAATTTAAGAAATTTTCGGTACACACTTATTTTATCTCTAAGCTATAAGTTCTGTTTATTCTAAAGTAAAGTTTAAGTTATATTTTTTTCTGAATTGAGCTTTCTGCAATTAATATAATTTAATGCTACTGATTCAGAAATTTATTTTTTTATTTATTTATTGAATTATTATTTATCATCCCTTATAAATTAGTGAACTAGTCACAATCAGCAAATTTTCTAATCTAATTCACATTTGTTTCATATGCTATATTTACTTATTTAACTAAGATTAAAGTTTTTAGTGAATTGAGTTCTTAAGTATTATATCTATTTATTTCAATGTTATTTATATATTTATATGATTGAATTTGAATTTATTTTAAGTATCTCTCAGAAATAGTTTTAGTTTGTTCCTAAAGTTTGCTTATTAATTTTAATTTGGAGCTTTTCTCCTCACCAACAATCTGGCTAATTTATATATTTAAGCTGCATTTAATCGCGATAATCTAATCCGTTTTTAGTGCCACTTGAAGCTCGTGTCATTGAGCCATAGATAGAGTGACGCTTTGGGGCACTTGTTGTTTGTTTGGCTTAAATGTCAGCCTAGCCGGCAGCCGTGCATAAATGTTAAATGTCTTTTAAATACCAATCGAGGCGGCTCGTGTACATTTATTTATATGTATATATATATACATATATAAGAAGCGCCAGTTAAACTTCAAATTTTGAAAGTTTGTGCATAATTATTAATCGTTTTATAGCCGTTAAGTAAGTATTATAAAAAACTAAACAACATACACATTTTAAACAATTTACCAATTTGCGATTAAAAAGATGAAAAAAATTGAAAAAATCAAAATAATAAAATAAACGCGGCCTTCTCTCGCCTCTGCTTTGCTTTGTGGCAACTTACTTGCAACAGCGGCAACAACAACTAAAACAACAACAACAAGACGATTGCAAGTCGAGCTCAGATTAGGCGAAAAAATTTGAAAGGTGCACACACGAATGCATTGCAAGCATTTTAAACAAAGAACTACAACAACTCTGTCTGTCTATCCGTCTATCCGTCTGTCTGTTTGTCTTTTGGCTTATACACAAACATAGACAAACAACAACACAGCAACAACATTGTTGGTAACAACATTGTATGTGGCATACCTTGCATACATTTGTAGGTATGCGATTAAATTGATTGTTTAAGCTTGTATTTACATCCTTATGTTGACTATTAGAGCTGCTAAATCAATCGATAGCAATTGCCAATCGATAGTTTTTAACGGTGAAGATTTACAAAATTGTTATTAGCATTTTTTGGTAGCAAATTAAAGAATTCAAAATTTGTTAGTAACATTTTTTGGTAGCAAATTCACATTTATAAAAAAAAACATTCTATTTTTTATGTGCATTTAATTTAAATCTTTATTATAAAAATTGAATATTTAATATTGATTAAAAATTTTTCCTTATTTAAATCACAAATTAAAGTTATTATTAATTTTTACGTAGCAAATTCAAATTCAAGTTTAAAAAAAATCAATTTATACCATTTTTTGTATTTTAATATTTTTTAATGTGCATTTTATTTACAATTTTAGTCTTTATTGTAAATATGGAATTTTTAATATTGGTTTCTTAATATAAATCACAAATGAAAGTTATTATTAATATTGTTGATAAAAATAAAAAATTACAGTTTATTCTGTTTCCAAGATATCTCAATCCAAAAATAGTTTATCTAAGACTTTGCCATTCATCCATATATATTTTTTTCTGATTTAACATTAAATTATTTTTAAAACCATCTGATCTATTTACGATTATTTATCATAATCTCTACACATCTTAAAGACCCATACAACTGACTGAGAAACTATAATTATCTCAGCTCTAAAAAAGTAATAAAAGCATGAACAAGCGGCAATCAGACTAGTTTGAATAAATATTGATAGAGTCAAGTGTTTTTTTAGACATTCAAGTGCATTATATGCTATTGATAAAACACTTCAAAAGAAACTAAAAAGAAACCTCAATCAGAAATTTCGAAGTATAACGAAAGTAAGACGTGGATAGCTTATCACTTAAAAATTGTATAATTGAATATGCAATATAAAAAATATTAAAAATGCTGAGACTTTAATTCTTATCTTACACCGCAAACATTTCGAGTGCTATCAGAGATTTGTCGTCGTTGCATTTCTATTTGCTATTTAATATGATTTGATTATTTTTATTTACCTAATATACAAATACAAATATTTATATTGTACATATTTACTTTTGCTTTATGTATTTATGCGCTTGTCTTATCAGCTTAAATGATTTCATACGAGAGGCAAATACATACAATGTTGACTGTCATGTCAACTCGGGTCAAATTCATTCATTCAGACTTTTGTCTTTGTCTCGCTAATGGCGCTAATTATGCTCTCATTGTTTGACTTACACACAATGTAAAACTCTCAAATTACCAAAAGCTTCTAATTAGTCAAAGGTCAAATTATAAAGCTAACTGATATGTCACTACATTTTCTTACTTTCTCTCTCTCTCTTTCTGCAGCAGATTCAATAACTTTTATAGCAGTCAGCTTTTAAGCAGCGCTTTCGTCTCAAGTTATACAAAATTTCATTGCATAGTTTCAGGCTTGAATTTAAAATATTTTATTGCATACTTTTATGTGTTTAATTTAAAGTCTGCATTAAATTAAATTCAAGTATCATTTTGTCTAATTTTAGTACATGATTTTAGATTTTATTTTTGTTGTCAAGCGGCATATTTAATTAGATAGATTAGAGAAATTTATCGATCTTTGATTAAGTCAGAGTATCTTGCAGTCGCATCAGTTGCCAAACAACTTTTCCCATTGTTTAATTAAAGCTGTGCGTTTATGTTTATTTTTTTTTATTTTTTGCACCTTTTTAAGACAATATGCCAACAGTTTGCGGCTTTTGAATAACAAGTGATTGTACATATTTTTATTTAAACAATAACAAAGACATTTTAACACCTGTATGTGTTAGTTTAGCACTTTCTAAGTCTGTATAGCATTTATGACCAATTTAAAATAGGCAAATATTTTTCAATTTTGATTAAATATTTATTATATTTTTTCTTTTTTTGTTTTGCATGATTTTCATTCTTGATAAGCGACAGCCACCGTTCGTTGAACACGTGATAACAAAATCATCATTATCATTAAAAATTATTATCATTACCATTATCAGGAGGTTCTTCAGCAGCTGTTGCTTATTTTTAAATTATCAGAATTTAACCCAATACATCTGCATTTCTCTTGTCAATATTTTCTACGACGCAAATTATATAGAAAACAAAATATGACTGCAGATACCCTATAAAATATATGTATATAGCTATCAGTTGTTAATGCTGGTCAAGACTTAATATATACATAAATAACTTTAATACTACAGCTCTCATATAAATAAATACGACAGCTGTTTAATTTGGCCTGAATGTAATTAACGGAGCGGAAAAAAAGCTGGTAACAAAACATGGCTGAAAATAAAATATAAAAAAATCACACACAACTGCGATCGGCACAAAATCATGAAAATCAGTCAACGCTGATGTCATGAACTCGACTAATGAAATACCGGAACATCAAATAGTCTATAATATTTATTGAGTAAATATTAATATAGAGTTATGTTTAATTAAACATTTCAATATATATTTGTATAATAGTTTTCTAAGAAATTAACGATAGTATGCTAAACAAAGTTGAAAGAACTTAGATGTCAATTTTATCGATAAATCGAATTACTTTAAGTATTTTTATAAGTAATCATATAAATTTAGAAAAACGATAAGATAAAAGCTAATAATTAAATAATTGTTGAGATCAAACCTTAATTAAAAATACATTCCGCATGAAAACAGATTAAATTTTGATAAAGCTATAAGAGTTTGAACTTTTGGAAAAGTGTTGAAAAAAAATTAAATTTTTTAAACGAATAAAATTGAAATGCGGAATCAATTTAAAAATCAAATCATGATCAAAATGACATTCCACAAGGAAATCGTTTGTGTTTTAATAAAGTTATTAGAGTTCAAAATTTATATACAAATTCTGGATGATTTTCGAAAATTACTAAATTTTCTTAATGCACAAAATTTAATTGCAGAATCAATTAAGAAGTCAAATCATGAACCAAATTAACATTCAGCAGGAAAATCGGTTCATTTTTGATGAAGTTATTAGCGATCAAAATATTTGAAAAAATGTAAAGGGGTTAGTATTAAAAGTTTGAATGATATTCGAAAATAATTAAATTTTCTAAATGCACAAAACTTAAATGCAGAATCAATTAAGATGCCAAATCATGATCAAAATTATATTCCACAAGGAAATCGGTTGAATATTGAGAAAGTTATGAAAGTTCAAAGTTCTTCAGTGTTGGAAAAAACATTAAATTTTCAATATAATTAAATTAGCAAGATTTGTAATACTCCCACAAAAATAGTAGCTAAATGTAAATATGAACAATGGGCTTTTTGTAAGAATATGCTAATTTTTCAAGTATTAAAACTTTATTAGCATTTCCATTATTTCCAATTAGCTAAGTATACAATACTTATACCATTATATTATCAATTGGAGTTATTTGTTTGACGCAAGTGCTTCGTTTCACAATATTTACAGTGCCTGCAAGCGTCATTGCCTTTGCATTTGTTTCTATTAAATAATTTGTTTAATTTATATTTATATTGTTCATTGTTTCGGTCGAATTATGTGACGTGTTTGAAGCGCAAATAATCGTAGATTAATAACAATCATCTAGCTTTAAATTATTTCTGAATGGTTTGAAATCGTCGAGAAAAAATCCCCAACGATTGAATTTAATTTCCATACAGTACACACTTTATAGTTAATGCCAAGTATTTTTGGCTTTATGATGATGACAAAAGTACCGACTATCTTATCTGTACGTCAACGGTTTCCGTTTTTAGCCACGTGTTGCACTGCCTCGTCCCACTGTGCGTCCCCCCCTCTCGAATAATATAAATAAGATGAAGTGTGATTCTTAAAGCATATGAATAACAAGTGTACTATTTGATAATTAAGCCAATGAAAATGAAAATGTGTGTTAAGATTGTTTGTAAAACGCTTTTTGAAGGTCGATAATAATTTTTTTCTCTTTTCTTCGTCTAACAGTTGTTCAAATCTTGTTCTTTTAGATCCAAGTTTACTTTATTAACAGTTTCCGACGTCTGTCAATTGTTTATTAACCAAATGTGGTGTAAAATTGCTTAAAAAATTTCGCTTTCTAAGCTAAATTTAAAACGCCATCAATTTGCATTTTCGATTCTATTTTGTTAATATTGTTTTCTATTTCATTTGGATTTTTTGGTTTCTTATTTTTGCGTTTCTTTTCGGTATTTATTAAAATGTTGTCAAGTCGACAATCAAAACAAGTTTCCCTTTTCGCATACATTTAGAACTAGTTTCGTTAGTTAATCTTAGTTATGCCCATTTAGTTAGCCAACTGATGAGCTGACGCAGATGCTAATCAAATCACATTTTTAGATGTTTAATATACCCTGTATTTGTTACTAATGATAGAGTATAAAAAATCAAACATTTGATCCTAAAAAATCACAATTTTACAAACAATACTATCTTATTTTCTTTACTATTATTTCAAGAATAAAATTAGGTCTTCAAATAAATATATAATTTTTTAAAACTATATATAAATATACTAAATAAATATAAATTTTTTTAAACTAAATAAGTGTCTAAAAATTTTCTTTATCTAAAAATATGTTCTTAAAAATTCAAAAATCTCAATTTTACAATAAATACTATTTTATTTCCTGCACTATTATTTTAAGAACAAAAATAGATCTTTAAATAAATATATAAAAAAATGTTTAACCTAAATATGTTTGTCTAAAAATATTTTTATCTAAAAATCTGTTCTTAAAATTCCAAAAATCACAATTTTACAATCAATACTATTTTATTTTCTTTAATTTTATTGCAAGAATAAAAATAGGTCTTCAAATAAATATATATAATTTTTTAGAACTAGATAAATATATAATTTTTTTAAACTAAAAGTTTGTTTAAAAATTATATTTATCTAAAAATCTGTTCTTAAAAATCAAAAAATCAAGTCCATACTATTTTATTTTCTTCACTATTATTTTAAAAATAGTTCTTCAAATAAATATATATATAATTTTTTAAAACTAAACAAGTTTATCTAAAAATATTTTGTATCCATTTAAATTAGGGTATCTTCGAGTTTTGTTTTTATTTGTATCTTTCTTGGGCAGACACAATTTTTCCACATATGCAGATTAATAGGTTTTGTGCTTAAAATACTCGAATGATTAGCATAAATAAAATATATTGGCTTTTCTATTGCCTATGTTTATTTGAATTTGTTTATTGTTTTTTTTTTGTGCAGCAGACAACAAAATATTCCAAGGTTTTCCGATTTCCGCAAAAACTCTACAGATAAATACATACATATATATATATATTTGTATCAATCGATCAAAATCAAATGAAAACGAAAACGAAATCGAATACGAATAATTTGAAACTTGAAACATGTTCAACAGGTCGTATACTTAATGCGTGGCATGATTGAAACAAATTGAACGGGATCAAATGATGGGCAAAAGGGGGGGCGACGGCAACAGAGTCTTAAACTTAGTGCAAACAACATGCAAAGTGCAGTGATAACAATGCCCACTGTTAACTGATCAAATAAACAAGCTACCCAACCGACCAACGTTCGTAATGCAATGGAAACAAAACTAATTACACAAAACTCGGGGGAACTACGCGATCCGGGAAGGAGGAGGGGGAGAATTTCCCTTTAAAAAAAAAAAAAAATGCTGATAAGCCTGTAACTTTCTCAAGTGAAGGTTGTATACACTGCACGTAAATATACGTGTGGAATTACATACATACTTGGTATGTATTTCATTCTGTGATGCAATATGCATTCAATATATACACTGATAAAAAAAATGTTCTAAAATTAAGATTTTGGTCTCAGAACTAAGAATTTTGGTCTAAAAAATGCGTCGAGAACATCAAATTCTTGAATTTAGTAAACACATCTTGATTTTAAGAACATTTTAAATAATAATAAGTTCTTATTTTTAGACCAAACAGTCTTTAATTCTCAAGTCAAAAATAAAAAAATAAGGCAGGTGTTTTTTAAACTTAGAACTTTTTTTTTGGTTTTTTTTTTTTTTTTTTTTTTTTATAAATATTCCTATTATATGTTTTTCCTTGTCTTTATATTAAATATGATATATTTATATATTCTTAACACCTTAAGATTTTTAATTCTTATATCAAGAACTGCGAGTTTTTAGATTAATATTCTTAGTTTAATTAATTTCGTCTTCCTCTTTAATGTACGAACAAAATATTTAAGATGAATGTTCTTGATTTTAGAAGTTGGTCTTTTTTTCAGTGTATATATGTGTATATAGATGACTAACTAAAGACAATAACAAAAACAACTCTATTCTTATTATTTCTCTAGTTTTTTTTCTCTCTCTTTTCTTTTTTGCTACCTTATCATTTAACTGTTTATTTTTCTTCTCTTTTTTGCGCCATTAATTAGAACTGCTTCCTTTCGGTTGCTAACGTTGTGTGTGTGTTGATTAGAAAGAACTTTTCAAATCTTTATTGATATGTGAGTAGTGTCTGTGAATATGTGTGTGTGTGTGTGTGTGTGTAAAGAAACTAACCAAGACTAAATGGAAAGTTACGAAAGATTACCTAGAATATTGATACAATAGTTATGGAGCAACAACTAAATGTGTAAATTGATTGCCACGCCCTTATAAAGCCGAGTTATAAAACTGACAACAATTTATAAGGCCTAAAAATAGTAACTGAATCATTGAGCATATTCCTATAAAAAAAAAGCGAATGAAAGATCATTTTTAAACTGATCTACACTTAACTAGAACTATCTCGATTTCTATATGCCTATTACATTGTTATCATAATTTTAAAAATTGATCATGGTATAGAAAAATCTATTACTAATTAATCTATATTTAACTGCCTCGATGATATCTCTATATATTTCTCTCTTTATATATTATTTTCATCATTTCAAACATCTATTACTCAAAGTTCTATACTTAACTAGAACTATCTTGATTTACATATATTACATTGTTATCATGGTATAGAAAAATCTGTTACTAATTAATCTATATTTAAATGGAATTTACTCAATTTTTCTAGATGTGTGTTCAGACACATTATCTACAGACCTCACTGTATTTCTTTATATTGTTATCTACATTTATTATAAGTAGTTATCATGAAATAGAAAGATCTGTTAGTAACCGATCTATATTTAACTAGAACTCACTCGATTTCTATATATTCCTATCTTATAGGCTCATTAGATGTTTTTCTACAATTTTTTTGTAACTTTTCAATCTACCATGATATGGACAATTGTAAAATGACATAAAGTGTTATTTAGTCAAATTAGCTGACAATTGAGGCGGATGTATTTAATAAAAAAAATTAAACTTTTGACCCTTGGGTTTTTTACTTTCAACCAATGTGCATTATTTTATAATAAGGGAATTTCCACAAAAAGGTGGTCAAAAACTTAATTTATAATATTATAATTATATAATAATATCTTTTATGAATATACTTATATTCATTATTATAATGCAATATTTTTATTATTTATTTATATTTCTTCGTAAAACATTAATATTGATAATGGGAATTTCCTGGAATTTAGCTTCGTATAAATGTTTCTTAAGCTATTATAATTACTGATTGTTGGGTGGCTTTTAAGACATGGAGCCAAATCCAAATTTCACAAAATTCCTGACACATTCCTGATCTAAGTGCAAATCGATAATATTAATATCTTTATTGTCAAAAATATCAAGTAGAAAAAATATTTTTGCATATGTTGCAAATAACTTAAGAAGTTGATATTGATCTGATTGGGTTTTTCTGGGTTTTCCCCAATCCTAGCAACAAATGTTGGATCAATTATAGTTTTCTATACCCCAGACTTAACCTTTTTTCATTTTAGATTTTAATTTAAATTTAATATTCATTTATTTGCAAGGTTTTATTATAACTTATTTAATTATATATTTTTTTATATCGACTGCTTTTAGTCGTGTATAAATATATATGTTTATATTGAAATATTATAGAAATCTATATATTTTTTGAAAAATATTGAAAATATGAATGATCTGGAAACTCACCTGCATTATGGGATAGGCGACGCGTCCTTTGCCGAAACGTTCAATGATGGTCAATTTGCTGGCACTGGCGATAACGCCAGCAATGTTCGATGAGGATAAAACTGGACGCAGCGGTTGTACAATGGGCACAAAATCACGATTACGCTCAGCAAATGTGCGATCAAAGGAATTGCGACGATCGCTCTGCGATCTTCTATAAGGCACATGATTGCTGTTGTTGTTGTTGCTGCTGTTGTTATTATTGTTGTTGTTGTTGTTGTTGTTATTATTGTTGTTGGCAGCTGTTGCTTTGTTGGCATATTGTGATACTCCCATATAGGATTTAGATTTGCGATATTGTTTGCCTGTATATATGATATTGGTGTCCAATTGATTATGATCGCTGCTAATGCTGCTATAGCTGCTGCTGCTCATATCCGAGCTGGCGCTGCTCGGCAAAGCAGAGGAGGAAGAGGACGACGACGAAGAGGTGGGCAACAGAGAGGGCAATATCGCTGGCTTCGAGCATTTGGCACAAGGTACAGCCAAAGCGGCTGTTAACAAATCAGCTGGATTTATTTTGGTAACAGCATTTTCAGTGTTGGTTAACGATATGATAGATGTTGTTGTTGCTGTTGTTGTTGTCAACTTGTTGTTGTTAGTTTTGTTTTTGTTGTTGCTGACATCTTGTGTGGATGTTTGACGTTGCAGCTGATTGTTGTTGTTGTTATTATTGTTGTTGTTATTGTTGTTGTTGCTGTTGCTGCGTGTTAATGGCTGAAAGAAGAGCTGTTGCCTTTGGGGTCTTGCTTTTTTGCTGCCACGTTGTTGTTGCTGCTGTTGTTGCGTTTGTTGTTGTGTTTGCTGCTGCTGTTGTTGTTGCTTATTGCTAGCGTTCTTAGAGCGCGCTCCATTGTTGTTGTTGTTGTTGCATTTATTGCTTACATTTTTGGTCTTTTCATTTAATTTCATTTGATTGTTGTTGCTGTTGTTGCTCTTGTTAGTTGGCAGCAACTGTTGCTGTTGTTGTTGTGGTTGTTGTTGCTGTTGTTGTTGTTGTTGCTGCTGCGTCGCCGGTTTGTCCTTGTCCGCCTTCGCTTGCTTGCCATTGGCTTTGTTTACCATTTTCACAACAATTTGTTAGTGTTCTTGCTGTTAATTTGTTTTTCTACTTTATTTTTCCACTTGTTTATTTCGTAGTTTTATTTTTTTTTCGGCTTCTCTGCGCTTGCTTTAAAGTGCTTCTGTGCTTGTTCTATGCGCAATTGACTTTGGTCTCTGCTTCGCTTTTAACTACGCTGCTGCTTTTGCTTTTGCCTATCGGCATTCAAACACACTCTCTTTTGTTCACACACACACTCACACAAACGCGCATTCACCAAGCAAGTGAGAGCGGAGAGAGCTACGCTGAGAGAGACAGAGAGAGCGACACTTGCACTTGATATTTCGTTTCGTTTCGTTATGTGCTCTCGTTTTTGTTATAGTTGTAGTTGTTGTCGCCGAAAGCTTTCCGTTTTAGTTATTGCCACGTTTGTTGTTGTTGTTGTTATTTTTGTTGTTTTTATGTCGTTTTGATTTGATTTTATATATGTATATTCTTTTTGGTTATGGGGTTTTGCCGTCGTGATCGACGCGTTGATTTGTTTTTTGTTTTATTGTTTTTATTAAATGAGCTTTTGTTGTACCTTTGAAATATTTATAATCACAAAATTCATTAATATCTTATTGTTGTTTTCGTATTCGTTGTTGCTGTTGTTATTGTTGTGATTGTTGGCTGGCTATTTTATTTTATTTTTTTTTTGCTGGCTCACTGACGTTTTATATTTTGTGCATACACTCTTTAACTGCGTCTTCTCATCTAAATGTTTGCCCTGTTGTTGTTTGCTGCCAATTGAAAGAAAAGGATAGAGAGAAAGAGAACAAGACATTGTAGTTGTTGTATATTAGAAATAAATATATATAGTTGGTCAAGAAAGTGTTTTAACAAAATTTCAATTCACATGTGTCTTATTTTATTTTTAAAAATAGTTAAATTGAAAGAAATTTATTTCTTTTATTTTAAGAAATAAAATATGTGTAAGTTTTGTTTTTGTTAAAACACTTTATTGTCTAACTGTATGTACATTTGCTGTTGTTTAAGCACATTTTTCTAGCTAAACACTTTGTTTATAATTTCATAAATATTGTGTATTATTTTTGGTGCTCGCCACACATTGCGCTCTCAATTATCAATTTTGTTTTGTGCTTGCCAAAAAGGAGTAAAAATTAAATGATGAGACATAGTCTCATAGTCTATTGTTGTTGTTGTTGTCGCACTCACGTCGTTTTCAATTCCAACGCGCAATTTCTATTACTTTCGCGTCCACGAATACAACAATAATAAAATAACAACTAAAAAAAAAACATCGCTTGCCATTTTTGGCATTCTCTCGCACTCTCTCTCTTTTGGTCAGCACTCTGCTCTCGCGCTCTCTTGAACCCACGATAAGATGATGTAAGTTTTTTAAATGCAAACTGTACAAAAATACGCACATACATATGTACATAGGTATATTATTTGTGCATTGTAATCTTATTGCATGTATGTGTGTAAGTAAGTCACAATTGATTTTGTTATGGGTTGGGAAAGCGCTTAATTAGTATGCCATTAAGAATTGGAATTTGTATGCCATAAAGTGCAATATTATTTCACATTTGCATATTGTATGTATGTATGTATAAATGTACATCTGTACTTACAGTGGCTCACAGCTTATTTGACCCACTACTTTATTAGACATGCTTTGTTTTTTATTGCTCAATTTAGATGCAATATCTACTTAAAAAGTTTAAATTTAAGTATTAATTTAAAAATGCTTTTAAATTTTATTTATATTTCCTTCCCACTAAAAAATAAATGATAATAAAATTTGTAATATTTAATAGTAGTATTTCAAATGAGCTGAGAGCCAGTGTACATCGTTTAACCATTTATAAACTTAACGATTCTGGGAATTTCATTAATTTTAATTTGTTTATTCACAGTTACTCAAAACCTAAACAAATTATATCAATCAAATTAACTTGAATACGTAATCTAAAATTGACAAATGAGTCAAAGAAATATGATCAGAATCGGAATAAATATTGTCAAATATATATATAAATGATTCATATATGCCAGCTATATGAAATTATTATATAAATGAAATTGTGTAAATAATTAAATTATGCCCGTTTCGAATTCCAATTGTAAAGCACATTTTCCGAATTATTTCCATTAAAAATTTTGTAATCTCTAATAAGTATGCTACATTCAATTACTGGAAAATGGATGCTTAAGTGGATTTCGAAACTTGAAATAGTTGAAAAATTTAATTTACCTCAGTGAAGACTGATGAATAGATTATCTGATTGTATTTCCTAATCTCCTTAGTTGGATAACTTAAACTTGAAATAGATCTTCATGCTGACCATGGATAAGTAGCATGTAATTCCCATTTGGCGATTGTTTATGGCTTGAAGCCCGGAAAATGCTTGGCAGCCTCAGAATTGTTGTCCAAGAGATCTTCACTCAGAAACGAATTTATTTGGAATTAATTTGCTGATTGCATTATGTTGACTGTTAACTGACTGACAATTGTATTGAAATCTTTATATTTACAAAGCCTGCTTTGTGAAACAAATAAAGCATGTCAAGTGATTATTTTGACAAAATTATAAAATCATGTACACTTAGTCAAGTAATTGTTCTGACAAAATACAAAATATAATAAATAAATACAAAATTCATTAAAAAAAAACCTTTTCTATAGATTTTTATTCTGTTTCTTGTTTTATTAAAGAACAATTTAGCATAGGTTAAGGAAAAAAAAGTAGTTTTAATGAGTTTAACAATTTAGTGAATTTTATATTTTGTAAAAACACTTTTTGACAAGATTTATATTATTTTTAAAGTAAAAATTACCTTTCTTTTTTTATTATATTAGTTCTGATAAAATACAAAATTAGCATATTTTCATTAAACAAATAAAAACATTTTACGGACTTTTATTTTGCTTCCTTTTTTATTTAAGAAAAAATTAGCACAGGGTGATAAAAGGAGATAAAATAGTTCTGAGTTTAACAATTTTTAAAAATAATAATAAATTAAGTGAATTCTATATTTACATATTGTAAAAACAATTTTTCGACAAGCTGTATTTTATTTTGCAAAATAAAAATAGCATTTTCCTAAATTTATTTTCTTTTATAGTAGTTGCTTTGATTTCTAAAATCAAGTTAAGAATAGAAATAATTAGATGCATAGATTTTTTTGTCAAAACAATTACTTGACCAACTGTTTGTTTCAAGTGAACCCTGATTCTAAAATCAGAAAAGAATCGTTCACAAGTTCTTCAGGGCTAAAGACCCAAAGAAACTGCCTGAAGGTGATATTTAATCAAGCCGGAAATGATAGATATCCCACGTGCGACATACAAACATAGTTTTACATATTATATTAAATTGTTTAGATAGAAAGAGAGAGAGAGAGGGAGGGAGAAAACGAGAGCGATAGGTTTTATTTGGCAGCATAAAACCCGGCAGCAGAGATTGCATTTCGGTCACGTAGTCACAGAATATTGCAAGATCAATATTTTGATAGTCTTTTCTTATATTTACCTGAGGAATTGAGTGATAACTCGTGCTTAAACGGCCATAATACGAATGATCGCAATGAAGAAGTGCCGAAATTATATTTTTGCTTTCTTTTCAACACGTACACACAGTGGGTGAAATGTAGATGCAAGACAAAGAGAGCGAGAGATTGATGATGGCCACGACGAGGACGAGCAAAAAAACGAACTAAAAGGGAAGTGAGCGATAAAAGATGGCGATAGCGAGAGAGAGTCTGTAACGCGTTATCCGTTATCCGTACGCGACACGTTATCCGTTTAAAATATGTAAATATATATGTGTGTATATAGAGCAAGCACACACACACACACAGCAGAAATTGACAGCAGAAGGGAGAGACAGAGAAAGAGAACGGAAGCAGGTGCAGCGTACAAAGAAGGCTCAAAATCCCAAAGAGTTGATATTGTTGTTGTTGTAATTTTTTGTTTTGTTTAAATATTACGTGAACGTGATTCAACAACGTTTGTTTTTTCTTTTTTTTTCTTTTTTTGCTACACTACTGATTGACATATAAAACCCTAATTGCTATGTGCGTTATAATTATGCTTTCTTTTTGATTTTCTTTTACTTTTGCTTTCAGTTCAGCCAATTCCTTTTACTGCTACGTTTTTTTCACACGAAGAAGAAACACAACACACGCGTGGATCAAAAAATAAGCACGTTGCTCAATGTCCGCTATAAAAGTTTCGAGAATGTTGTGGGCGGCAAACGGCGCGTTGGCAACTAAGTAGATTTTAACGTTTAAATTCAAAAACCACACACTCTCGTCCAAATACTTCGCACTCACTCAACTGTTGCACAAATATGTAATTAGAACTCTTCTTAGATCGTTATTTGAATATATTTGGTTGGTGGGTGGATGGTCAGTCACAGAAAAGATCGTTGATTCAATTTTCTGCACGATTTCTAATTCAATTTCAACAAATTTCTTGAGGTGTCTCTTCTCTCTACTTGAGTGTCGAACATGTGACGAGCAACTGATGGCCGTTCGTTGCTTAAGCAAACGCGTCGTTCGTATGTTTGTTTGTATAAATCGCGGCTGCTACGCGTCGCGAACGTCGACTGCGCACTATGGTCCGAATTGCAATTCCATTGGTTAAAATTTATTTGGTTTTTTGGTGTGTGGTGCAGAAATGTTTGTTGGCTTTTCAAATTTCATACATTCATAAATACGTATGAAAATTCATGTCGAAAAATACTTGAATTTATTACACTCGACTCATAGCCAAGTTGATTGTGATTTCTGTACATAAATACAGATAGTCAAGTAACTGATTTACCAAATTAAAAATGCATATTATTTACCAATTTTGATTAAATCAGTTTTGGGCTTGGTAATTGTAAGATATAATTTACTAATTAATTTTTAAAACGAGTATGCTATTATTGGGCTTGGTAATTGTAAGATATAATTTACTAATTAATTTTTAAGAAGAGTATGCTATTATTGGGCACTTTTGATAGCTTGTGGCCCACTGTGTGACGGCGACAACAATTCTAGAGAGCAAAATTGAAAAAGTTGAAATAAAAAGTGAGCAGCGAAAAGTTCACAAATAACTAAGTCGCCGGCGGCAAACATACATACATACATATGTACATATATACGTAGCAACAAAAACGACACATTTACATAAGCACATATGTATTGATGAATGTGTATACATTTAAACATTTCTACATACACATTTAATCGCTGCAAAATAAACAACAACAATTAGATGATTTTTAGCGTCGAATTTGTGAGAGAGAGCGCGCGTTTTTTTTTTCGGTCGTTTTGCACTCTTCACACTCAAAAACGGTGCTGGCTCATTTCACAGCAGTGGGTCAGACGTCAGGCGTCGACTGTCCGACCATTGTTTTGGCCGCGTTTTCACTTTTAAGCCCAGTTTCTGTTAAATCAACATGTGGCCTGTTACCTTTTTACTAATTCTGGCTGGCAACTCCAAACGAACGTTCCAAAATAGTTTTTGCGAATGAGAGCGAGAGCGAAAGCGCGAGCGAGGATGAGATAAAGAGCGCGCCAAAGCTTTTGTCAGCTTTTAGTGTGAAGATTAGCAAACGAATTGAATGTAATGTGAAATTGTTGTTGTTACAACTCATAATGAAATACCGGCCGGCGTCGACATTGAACTGAAAGAGAGTGTGTGTAAGAGAAAAGAAAGAGAGCGCGCGAACGCGGGGCAAGAGAAAGCACCGACCTTGCCTGACAGTGCGGCCATTTGTGTAATGCCCAGTGCTGCCATTTAAAAATTAAGTAAGGTTAATCATAACAGACGTTCTTATTTTTGATATCCGCAATAAACATTCGATAGAACACGTGACAAAATACATACATACATACATACATGTACATATGTAAAGCATACATTTAATTGTACATTAGTGCGGCATATTTGTGGCTGCGCACAATGCCGCAAATAAACAGAAATAAATAAAATTATACATATGTATTTGTGTGTGTACAACAATTTAGATTGCCAAAATTCGATGCGTAGTATTTAACAACACGCTAAAGAGTTATTTTGAATAAATACCAATGTGTGTATGTAATTACGTATCATCAAATACGCTTGTATGTAAATATGTATGTATGTATGTGTGCGCGTGTGATTTATTTCTCAACTAGAACTGTCAAAAGTCGTTATAAATATCGATAACATATATTTATCTCAATGAAGATCATTATCGATAAGCTGTCAAGTTCGTTTATATTTAAAATCAAGGCTGCAAATCGTTTCTGAACCGAAGCTCGCAGAACGGGTTCCGTTCGGGTTTTTAGGCAGAAAGTAACGGACTATGAACTGAATCATTATTATTATTTAGCCCGCGAACCCGAACCTGAACCGAACCACTTTCTAAAATAAAAGGGTTAGTTAAAATAAAATTATTACATTCATTTTATGCTTTTCTAAAATTGCGCAACTATTAGAGACTTTAAATAAAAATCATACAATAATAAGACATATTTAAATTGTCAAATTTATTTAGATTATTTACAAAATTATAGTTTTTTTAAATTATAAATAAAACAAAATTAGAGCAATAAAAATATTTTGTTTTATTAAATTGAGCCAAGGCTCGAACTTAAACCGATTTTTGAACCGAAATAAGTCTTATTCTATGGTTTGAACCTTTCCCAAACTTCTTCTAAATAAAGCATGACAAGAATATATACACAGATTTTATTGGAAAAGAAAGGCGTTACAAAATATCTTAACCAAAAACAAATATTGACAATATTGAGCGTGTTTCAATTCCAATTTGTTCCGCTATCGAAAACGTCTGGCATAAACGGCACCTCCGATGAGGAAACTCGTGAGGAGACTGAAACCAAGAGCCTTATTTAGGAACTTATCCTGCCACTGTCGATTGGCAATACACTCGCTATAGGGCATACTGGAGAACGAGACGCTGTTGTAGAGGGGAACCCAAAATCTAGGAAACATACGGAACAATGTCGTGTCCAGAAATTTGCGACAGCGAAAAGAAAGTCGCTTAGTTAAATCACGCATCTGAAAAGATCAAATTATTTAAATAAAGAAAATATGGAAAGAAGATTTAAAGAAGATTTGAAACCCTTAGAGAGTCTACTAATTTAAAAAAAAATGTTTTGAATCAACATATTATCAATAGAAACTACAAAAAAAAATTTTAAGTCTTACAGTTTAACTACAAACTATCATTAAGTAACTATTTCTAAAAGAAAATGGATTTTATTTAGTCTATAAATTTAAAAAATTTTGATAATCGAAAAGATTACCACACAAAAATTATATTTTTGACTGAACTTTTCTATGACATCTGTATGATAGTTGATTATACACAATCTGTGAGTTAATCTGACATATTTCAAGAAATAAAAAAGTTTCGAATACTAAAGGTGGACTTTTGAACTATCGTTTCTATGAGAGCTATATGATATAGTAGTCTGATTTTAACCAAATTTCGTCAGAGTGTATAGGATAATACTGATTTCACAATTTGTAAGTTTTGTTAGGATGTGTTACAAAACAAAAAAGTTTTCCTAACATAAGATTTCAAACGATCATTTCTATGACAGCTATATGATATAGTAATCGAATTAAGAAAATAAATTTTCAGAAGTTGTAGGGCTATACCACACAATTTGAAAGTTTGGTTAAGATATTTTTGAAAAAAAAACAAAGTTTTGCATAGTAAAGATTGTTTTTTGAGCAATTCTATATGATATATTAATTAGATTAGGCTAGTTCCGACATATGTAGTGCCTTCAGATAACAGATATATGTGTACCAAATTTCATTAAGACAGCTTCAAAACTGAAAGACTAAGCACGAATACTAAACTTGAATTTGAGAATAAAATTTGGAAATTTTTATAGATAAGAATTTAATTGAAAATTCTTATCAGAAATATAAATGCTTCTAAATTTGTATACTTTCTTAATACGCTATATGAATAGGAGTATTATTAATAATAAATAATGTAAAAAAAATATACATAATAAGTATATCAGAAATATACATTTTAAATTTGTATACTTCCGTAATACCCTATATAGGAGTATGGTTAATAATAAATAGTTTAAAATAAATAAATAATGTAAATTAAATATATAAATAATAAATATATACAAAATAAATAATAATAAAACCCACCTCAATATAATTATACATGGCTAGATCACAAATGGCGAAGGCGTCCTTCCAGCGGGATTCGGTGAACAGAGCCAAGGATTCGTCCAGAGGCAGCTGCTGGTTGAGAATGGATGTGAGTAGAGTGACATCCTCCATGCCCGCATTCATCCCCTGGCCGTAATACGGCACCATGGAATGCGCCGCATCTCCCAGGATCAAAGCCCTATCACCAAAGTGATAGGGTTTACATTTCACGGACATCAAGTGCTGTGGACGCGTCTTAAAAAGTCCTTGATGAGTTGCTGCTCACCAATTAAAGGCAGAGCATCCACATAGTGTTGACGAAAGAAATCCAATAATTGTTGATGTGTTTGGATCTTCTCAAACATTTCAAAGGGCATCGATAAAGTGACTGTAAAGGATTTATCCTGATTGGGCAAGGCGATCATCATAAAGGAGTCACGTGGCCAAATGTGCAGATAATTTGCTGGCATTTGAAATTCACCATCTTTAGCGGGTATGCACAACTCCAGATACCCTGTATTGATATACTCCTGGGAGTAATTAAATCCTGGTGTACGCACCAAATGTTGTCTCAATGTGCTAAAGGCGCCATCACAACCGACGATCAAATCGGCGCTGGCCGAGATTAATTGTTGTTCCTGTGGCACCTTGAACTGCATTTGACCCTCATGGATGTTGGCCATGGTCAACTTGTGCTCAAAGTGACAATGGATGTTGGGAAATGCATCGCAGGCATTTAAAAGCAATTCATTCAATTGCTTGCGACCCACGGAATAAAGACATTGTTGGTTGCAAGGATCATAAAGGACAATACTCGTCCTTCCACGCACATTGTGCAACATCCTTCCCCGCATCGGAATCGCTGTCTCAAGCACTTTCTCCTCCAATCCCACAGCAGCCAGAGCCTTTCTTCCCCTCTGTGATAAGGCCAAATTGATGCTACGTCCTTGGACCAATTCGGCAGTTCGAATATCCTCCCGATATTCATACAAATGCACCTCGTTGCCCATCCGAGCAAAGTTCAAAGCCGCCAGAGATCCCACCTAAAAAAAAAGACAATAAATCCCAATTCACATATCTTTCACTTTTATCTCATGTAATTATGTTTATCAAGAATTTCAGAACAATCTTTTGGCTTGGATTACCAAAATATGCTCAGCATCAAAGATAAGATAAACCGTCATTGTTGACTATTTAGCCTTTTTAACGCTAAATTTAATAAATTTTTTGAATATTTAAATAAATTTAAAATTAAAGAGAAATAAAACTGCATAAAATTTGTTTGTTTATTTGGTTTTTTAAGCTCATTCTTTTTTGTTTTAAATATCTACAATTAAAGGTTTTTCTTTAAATATTTTCTTAATATTTTTTCTGTCGAAATTATCTCAACACGGTAAACACAATATAAAAATTAAGAAACCTGGTTTTTCATTGCTAAATTTTAGTTTGGTCTTTTTTTATCATATTGTTTTTTTTTATCGTTTTATTTTTCAATCTTATTTATTTTTACTGTCAAAATTATTTTAAAACTGAATTTAAGATCAGTCCTAATTTTATTTTAGTGTTTCTTAATTCTTTTATTTGTCGTTAGTTCTTTAAATGTTATATCTTTTCACTTTAAGCTTATTTTTATTTCCAAAATTCTGACAACACTAAAAATAAATATTATTTAGTTAAGTTTTTTAAAAAATGGGACCATTCAGTGTATTTTCGTATAAAAATAATTCGAAAATATTTACAAATAGAGAAAACTTGATTGTAAGACAAAATAATTTTTTTTTTAATCCTGGTGTTTTTTTTCTCTCCAAACTTTACTGACAATCTAGAAAAGTAGTTAAATAAATATTCAGTTTTTTATAATTTTAACAATTTCAAAATAGATAAATATAGCTATAAATTAGCTACATTTGGAACACTAAAAAATTCAGAATTTTTTCTATAGTTAAGAAAATGATTTAAAATTTTAATAGGCCAAAAAATAGAGAAAACTTTTGAATGCATCTATTTTTCAAATATTTTCTAATATTGAGTGTAGACTTACGAGACCAGCTCCAATGACAGCCACATTGCGTCTCACATCTCCGGCTCCATTGACATCGGAATGGGAATATTTGATGCTCTGTGACATTACTTAAAAATTGCTCTATTTCTATTTCTATGACCGTTCGCTTGTCGCGTCTCACGTTTAATGAGTTTGAGATCCAACCTCAATTTGTTACCAAGTTGTTACGAAAAAGATGGAAAAAAAAGGCAGTAAATGCTACTATCTTTTAGATGGGGAACCTCAAAAGAGTGACACCGACTAGGGGAAGCTCTACAAATGCAGCCGCAATTCCCTACAGTGGGACAACCACGAAAAGCGCTTTCACTTTCAATTACCAATGTGCGGGATGATTTATTAAAAGGTCAATCCACTTTAAAGAGGAAGACAAAGATTGAACTTTAAAGCGCATTACAATATTAAATCATTATTAATACATTAACTAGCTAATTATAGAACTACCTGATTAGAACAGCTAATTTTAGTTTAATCTTTAATCTTATATTATCTGTATTCCTCTATCGAAAAATGGAACAACCTGGAATAAATTTAAAAACATCTGTCTTTATTTTAGGTCATGCATAAATGAATTTCAGTACAAATTTAAAACTTTGTGTCTCTTCTTTATAGATACTTCACTTTACTACTTTGTATGTAATTCCTATTTAATTACATGCTAATATATGTATTTAGATGAACATTGCATGAAATTACATGAATTTTGTAAGTGTATTTTGTATAATATCTAAAAATATTTTAAAAACAAAAAAAGGGTGTTCAAAATTAATCAAATAGCCAACTCAGCTATTAATCTGAGTAGTTACTTAATTTTTACGTTATCTCCAAACCTTTATTATATTTTAAATAAATACTAAAATAAAAAGAAACTAAATTAGTTAGATATATAAAGCTTATCAGAGTACTAAACTAATATCCCTTTAATTTAAAAAGCCCGCCAAAAAATGTGCAAGGCAAAATATTTCCCGCATCTGGTCACACTGATTCTGTAAACAGCTGTCTGCTTGTGCGCGTAACCTGCGAATGGTCAGACGCCATTGTGTACAAAAAGTGTGTCGCTGTCGCCAAAAAAAAGTTTTATAAACTGCCAAAAAGTAAAAAAGGTCGTTGTCGTTAGTGTTTTATACATTTTTAGCTTCCAAGGAAATCGACCACATAAGACAAAACACAAAATGGTAATAAAATGCGGGCGTTTACACAAAAAGAACATTACAAAATGTGAAAAGTGCTGTGCGAAAAATACGCAGTTTTTTTTAGGTTCTTTTTGATTTTCATTAACCCACATGAACAGCATATTAAATTGTTGCTATTTTAAAACATTAGCAACTTTGCAACTATTTAATTTTATTTGATTTTTGTGTCGTTTTTGCAGGGAAATGAAACGTCGCTGCCCATGGAAATGTGCTCCAATTGTAAGTAAATTTTACATATGTACACATATGCATACATATCTACAGTCAATGTCATTTGAATGGAATTTGGCCAGCTGTTTAGGAATATGCATATTAAAGCACGTATCTACATATTTACATTATGTACAGACAAATGCCATTTACAGTTGCAACTTTAACACACAGTTAATACTGTTATCTATGGACATTTGTTTGTCCAGCAACAATTATTTCCAATTGGAATGTGAATTATAATGGCATGACACTTGCTCGTTGGTTAGAGCGAGATGACAGACAGCACAGTGAAAAGCTAAAAGAGAAACCACTGTTTATTAGTTGTTCCATTTGCGGAACTAGTTCATTTGTGAAGAAATGAAAGTTTATTTTTTATATTTACGACAAAATTTACTAAGTTTAAAAGGCAGCTAGAGCTGATTAATTAATTTATTCAATATGGTTGACAGTTGTATTAAAAAATCAG
This sequence comes from Drosophila kuntzei, assembly GCA_035042165.1. Taxonomy (NCBI): domain Eukaryota; kingdom Metazoa; phylum Arthropoda; class Insecta; order Diptera; family Drosophilidae; genus Drosophila; species Drosophila kuntzei. The sequence continues at coordinate 2,184,559 of JAWNLU010000634.1, read as the reverse complement.
CTGATTTGGTAATACATTTTAAAGCTAAATATTTTAACTATCTTTTAAAGGAAGTTATAAAAATAAAGACGGGCTTAAAAAGAAATTCCATTACTTATTATTATCATTTAAAAATGTATAATTAAAATCAGAAAATAATATATTAAATTAGCAATTAAAAATTATGTGTATTTTAAATTAAGAACTTGTTTAAATTATAAACTTGTTAATTTTAAATGAATTTATTTTATTTATTTAATTAACACAGCATAAAATTATGCAACAAAAATATATCTTAAATTATTAATAAATTAACAAATTAATATTTTAAATAGGCAATTAAAAATTATATATGTTTATATATTTTGAAAGCTGAAAGGAGACAAAAAATATTGAAAAGAATTTAAAAAGTCGAGTAGTCAATTTCAAATTATTTTTAAATTTAAAGTCATTCTTGTGTATATCATTTTAAATTGTTATTTTCCTTATTGGAAATTGAAAATAATTTTTAAGCTATCGTATAAACTTGGTAATTGTAAAACAAACAAGTGTCATTGGCCTCAACATTTAGTTGATTTTTTATTTATTTATTTAACGCCGCATAAAATCATTCAACAAAAAAATATATAAAATTTAAAAAAAAAAGCAATTAAAAATGATACATTTAATTGTAAATTTATATTTCAATAAAAAATTACACATATAATTTTAAATTGAAAGTATACAAAGAATAAATGGTATTTATAAAGTCAACTCAATTTCATTAAAATCAAATTAAGCTGTCGTATAAACTTGTTAATGGTAATTGTAAAACAAACAAGTGTCATTGGTTAATTAGCCTGAGCATCTATTTGATCTACTTATGCAGTGTGTGAAGAATATCAATACAATTTCTTTGTCATCTCGTTGATGCTAAAAATAAATACAACACAGAATTGAATTAAAAATAAATACAAGACAGAATAAATACAAAAGAGCACGTGCATTTTCGAAAATACAATAATAATTAGCTTATGAAATCAGTTTGTTAACCAAGATTTCTTTGTTTTTATCCTATGCAGTTGATGCGGATGAGATACGTAGACTGGGAAAACGTTTCCGTAAACTGGATCTGGACAATTCGGGGGCGCTGAGCGTTGATGAGTTTATGTCGTTGCCGGAACTGCAGCAGAATCCTTTGGTGCAGCGTGTGATTGATATATTCGATGCTGATGGCAATGGTGAAGTCGATTTCAAGGAATTCATTCAAGGCGTCTCCCAGTTCAGTGTCAAGGGCGATAAATTGTCAAAGCTGCGCTTTGCATTTCGCATCTATGACATGGATAACGATGGTTACATCTCAAATGGCGAACTCTTCCAGGTGCGTCATGAAATCTAACTCAAATATATATAAATTGATGATAATTTGATATGTTTTTCTAGGTATTGAAAATGATGGTGGGCAACAATTTGAAAGACACGCAATTGCAACAAATTGTGGATAAGACAATCGGTTTCGCGGACAAGGATGAGGATGGCAAAATCTCCTTTGATGAATTCTGTTCGGTTGTGGGCAATACGGATATACACAAGAAGATGGTGGTCGATGTTTAAAAGCATAGGTTTACGTTAAACGTGTACTTTTTTTATATATATATCTTGCATACTGCAAATATTTTTCACTAGTTACTATTTATTTTTTTGTATACCAATTGTTTGTTGATTTCTCTTTCATTTATTGAAAATTTGTTTAACTAATTGTTTTCGTATTGTTATCAAGCTGTTAGTCAAGAATCAGCTTGAAACGAAAAAAAGAAAAGAAAAGAAAAAGAATAATCTTAATATTTACACAGCCGTTAGTGAGCCTAATTTAATCACTCGCTTTAAACGCTCCTACGAATAATATATCACATTTTCTAAAAGAAAAAGAAAAACACAATTTTTTAAAAAGTTGTATCTCTAAGTCGTAAAGTAAATGAAATGAAATGAAAAGAGGAGAAAAATTAAATGCAATACATGAAACGATGCAAAAACACCATATACAATATATGTATTTACAAATATATATAGTTATATATATTATATAGGCAGACATAGAGAGAGAAAGAGAGAGAGAGAAAATGAGAAATATGCGCCTCCTACTTACATACTTCGTAAAATATATAGTCATAATTTATTATACAACAAAATATACACGTAAAGAATTGAAACAAGCCGCAAAAAAGAAAAAATAATAAGAGGAACTACGATAAATTCAAGTGAAAAAGCAAATAAAGCAACAAGTTGAGCGTTTTTCAACACAAAAAAAAACTTCAATACCGTTTCCAATTATAATTTCAAAAAAAAAACAAATACAATCTTAAACTACGAAATTTTTACTCAAAAACGAAAAGCACAATGAAAATGATAAATAAAATAACAATTGCGTGTTCATAAGCTTTAAATTAATTAATTAATTAATCTTTGTGTGTGTGTGTGTGAGCGTGTGCATGTGTTTAATTTAAACTCTCTTTAAATATTTAAACTTGATAAACTTGCACACTAAATGTCTTTATACTTAGCTTTTGTTAATTACTTCTAATTCTCCTGTGATTTGGCCAAAAGTAAAAAATGTGTGCATGATAAAGATGAAAGTGAAAAAAATAACTTCGTTAATCTATTTATACTGATATACATATAATTATATACTCTTGATGAAACTCTAATTTATAGAGCTTTTAACACACACACAAAACAAAAAAACAAAAAAAAGAAGCAAAATCAAACTGTGCTATGTTCTTAACTCTTTTTTACTAATATTTAATGCCAACTCAGCAGAATTGTTTATGGGAAACAAATAAGATACATATATATTATAACATTTTTCAATTATAATATATATATACATGTATACATATATTTATTATGTATATGAATATTGCATACATACTTACAACTAATTCTAATCAAGTTAACTTAGTAATTACATAAAACAATACACAAAATCGAATATTTATACATACGATGGTTGGATAACAAACATTTTTATACTTAACTTATAATAATATTTAAAAAACAAAAAAAAAGAAAGTCTAGTTAAAGGAATTAACGAAATGCATGTTACAAATTTTTACAATTAGCAAATTTTTTGCACAATCGCCATTTCAATTTGTTAGCTAATCCTAATCAATTTTTCATATATTATATATATAATGTTTATATAACGAATGCAATTTGTAAAGTCAGCCAAAGATATGAAATGCTCTTTCCACAGCTGCACAAGAAGAGAACATTAAAGGGAAACTCAGTTAGGCGGCTCGATGAAGCAATAAATAAATAAATATATACTACCATAAAAAAAAGTTTACACTTTTCTTTATTTATTTATTTTTCAAATTGTATTTTTTATTAGCGGCAAACGCAAACTGCTTGGGAATTACAATATCCTCCCATGCGACCCCTGGCAATGCAATGTACAGCACAGGCCGAGTGATTAACACCAAATCCGCTCAAGAGATCACATGTGGCCCGTTTCTGACGATTCAACTCGGGAACTGGATTTGCTGGCTCCAATTCCACTTCTTGAGGATCAGGATACGCCTGTGCCAAAGACACCAAGAGCATCAGGAAGCCAAGACACAAAATGATCTTCATTATGATAATAGATGTTATTGCTGCTTCTCGAAACTGTGGATGCTACTCAAAACTGTAGCTAGGTTTTATACTCCAAGTCTGGACAGTGTCGCTGATAAGTCGCTGGAACTGGGACTCCCATTAGGTAATTTTTTAATTTAACTTCTTGTTATGTCTGGTCACGTACAAGGGGATTTTCTTAGAGACATCTGCGGTGACAATGCAGGTCAAATGTACATATATGGACTGCAAGTCTATTATCTTCATTCTTTCTAAAATAAAACAGATCAATTGAAATTTAATATGCTATTGAGTAGCTACTTATTCAAAAACTTAAACAATTTCAACAGTTCATTCAAAATTGGCGCCATCTGTTTGAATTTTTGCAGCCACTCACAAGTATTCGTAACGATTGGTAATTGGTGAATCTAACAGTATTGCAGCAAATTAGTTTGCCAGCCCTGATAATGATCGACAAAGGAAATAAAAGTAACTGTTTGGAGAAAAATATTTTTGAAAAAATTAAATCAACGTATATGTTTTTTATTTATTAAAATTGTTGAACCTAATGGATATTGATTAATATAATACAATACAATACAATACAATACAATAAAATAAAATAAAATCAAAACCATTCTACGCTATGCAAGTAAAAAATAAATGATAAGGAATCTTGTATTTTTAAAAATAAAATATGAGAATTGTTTTTAATTTATCAAATCAGTAACTTGACAAAGCGTATATTATTATAGTAATAATAAAAATATTTGTAATTATAACTTTTTAGTTTGTTCTCTAGTTAAAAATATTAAGTGCACGATTCAAATGTTATACAACTAAAATATTTTGTGCACAATATAATAATTAATATATGTAATAGTTATCAGCGGCAAATGCAAATCTTTTGTCCATTGCAATAACCTCCCTTACGACCCAAGGCAATGCAATGCAAGGTACAGGCTGTGTCCTGGACTCCCAAAATGCTTAAGAGATCACAGGTGGCACGTTTCTGGCGATGATTCAACCCATTGGCTGGATATACTGCTTCCAATTCATCCAGATCAGGATACGTCTGTGCCAGAGACACCAATAACAACAGAACGGCAAGGCACACAACGGTTTTCATTTCGGTTGAAGATGTTTAGAACTGATGATGATAATCCATGGTTCATCTAGGTTTTATAAGACCAAACTGCGCCTTAGATAAATTTGCTGGGACTCCAATGTAGGTAATCTTAATTAGACTTCTTGTTACGTTTGGTTACGTACAAGTAAATTTTCTTGCAGTTATCTACTGTAACAGCCAGTATTTACATAAACTACAACGGAATTACAATCTGTATGTAACACAATTAATTTACGACGCAGATTATAAACTGTAATAAAACCGATTAATTATATGATATCAATATTTTTTTAGTAAACCGAAAAATTAAATAAACATCATGAATAATAGCAAATTTTAATTACAATTACTCTAAACATAATTCAATATGATAAAATACAATATTCTTTCTAATCAAAAAAAAAGTGTTAATTAACTTTTAAGTTCCAATCACAATGACACAATTGAAAATGGCGCCAACTGTATAAGTTTTGCAGTTACTCCAAAGTAGTCGTAACGACTCATTGCTGAATTTCACAATATTGCGGCAAATAAGTATTGCAGCCCTGGTAACTATCAGCTAAAGAAAGTAAACAAAGTGGATTTCATTAAAGTTGCTGCAATAGTTAAATGTTATTTTTGGTAACTTATGTGATAAATTAATAAAACAAAATGTCTACCATCGATGGCATTTATTCATTGCGATTGGTAATTGCGGATTTCTATATGGAGAAGCCGGTATTTGGTCTGGATCCCTGTTACTCCGAGTTGCGCGGCAAGGAAATCAAACGCGTAATTAATTCAATTTATTTGTATTTTATTAAAAATATATAGTAATAATTGTAATTATGTTTAATAGGTGCCCATTGTGCGCATATTTGGCTCGAATGCCAATGGACAAAAGAGCTGCATGCATGTGCATGGGGTATTTCCGTACTTTTACATACCCTACGATAAACGAGATTTCGAAACTTTGGAACGCGGCATTTTACAGCTTGCAATGCATCTGGATAAAGCATTGAATATATCGCTGGGACAGGGCAGCTCCAATTCACAGCATGTGTTTAAAATACAACTAGTCAAGGGCATGTATGTATAACAATATAAATAGTAATTGTAATTCCCATTTAAATCCATATATTTTAGTCCCTTTTATGGCTATCATCGTGTTGAGCATCAGTTTCTCAAGATTTACATGTTCAATCCACGATTTGTGCGACGTGCGGCGAATCTACTGCAAAGCGGTGCAATACTCAATAAAAATTTCAATCCCCACGAATCGCATGTACCCTACATTCTACAGTTTATGATCGATTTCAATCTCTATGGCATGAGCTATCTTCATGTGCCTCTCGAGGTGGTCAAATTCCGTCGCAACACTGAGGAGGATGGTGAGTTGCAGTTGTTTAATGTATGGGAAATAACTTATATATACTCTCTTTCAGTTGTTCCCTATGCGAATGTGAAGCCTCAACAATTATTGGACATTTCCAGTGCTAAGAAAGTCGCCTGCAGCACCTTGGAATTGGATATAAGCTCGAATTTTATATTGAATAGGTTTCAATTGGTCACCAAGAGCAATGCAACGCACACAAATCCAGGCATTGAGGCCATCTGGCATGATGAGCATGTGCGTCGACAGAAATTGGCCCAGAGCTTTGGCGCTGATCAACAGAAACTGAATGCAGTGAGAGTTTACATTATAAAATTGAACTTGTAATATCATTAAACCATCTGGTTTTCCCTTTAGCTACCTGTTTTGGAGGTGCCACCCACACAGGAGCGTCCCAATGTGGAAATAGCCGAAAGCGATGTCTTCTATCGCACCGCATTGGAGAGCAAGCTGTTGTCCTTGGAGCAAACACTGAGTGCAGATCAAACCCTGTCGGATCAGACACAAATCAGTCATGTTAATGTGACGCTACAGACAAGCGTTAAGGAGCAACGTCGTACTTTTAATCTGCAGAAGTTGCTGGTCAATTTAGTTTATCCCGAGGAGTGTTCCCAAGAAGCACAACAACAACTGGTGAATGCTTCCTTTATACAGAATCATTTATCCGGCAGCGGCAGCATGCAAAGCTTTGTGCAGGATGTAGAAAAGCAGGAAGAGAATGATGTCTATTTGGATGACACGCTGATCGATGAGCAGTTGATTCTATCACAGGGTCCCATGCCACATGATGCCACCTGTATGACATTTAATCAATTTTGTTCTTTATAAACAATGCTAATTAAATTTCTATTGTCAGTGCGTGAGGAGGATTTGGAGCTGCTGGATGTGCTGCAGCAGCTGGAGGAGCAGAATGCTAATGAATCGCATATTGATTTGGACAGCTCGTTGGCGCCGCTTTCACAGCAGCACAACAATTGTAGGAGCGATATTATAATGTTGTCATTCATTTATTAATTAATTTATCTTACTTTTTAGTTGAACTAACTCCAGAGTTGCTGGACAAACAGACGGCAGCTGCAGCGACACAACAACCGCTGTCCGAGGATGAAGACAGCTCGGATGAGGATGCAGCCACAGGCAACATTCATGACTTTTCTATCGCTTTAGATGATATCGATGAACTGTTGCTCAAGTTAACACAGAGTCAGTCCAAGTCGGAGTCGAGACAACCTTTAAAAATGCCACAAATTGATGGCGCCGATGATCAACTACCGCGTACACCTAAGAAAGGCAAATCCAAAACTTCACGTACTCCACCCCGCACACCAACCACGCCCAAAAGTCGCATCAGCATGCAGCAACAACCACGTACTCCCAAATCCAGTGTGGCTAAGAAATATGCGCCATTACCACTCATGATTGTTAGCAAATCCGCGCAGAGTAAGATTGAGAGCTGTTAAATTAATTAGATTTAATTGAAGCCAACTTTCTACATTGCAGAACTTACAAGTGAATCAACTGCGATGTCAGCAGGCAACAGGATGCAAACTGGACTCAGTCAGCAGCTGGCAACAGTTGCCAAAAGGTGTTTAATTCAAAGAACTTTAAAGATTTTCTATATATTAACTGCTTTCCTGCTTTTAGTCCAGCTTTAACGCTGCGCAAGAAGTTGGCCATGACGGAGTTGCGTCGGAAAAGCATCTCAGCATTGCCAGAGCAACAGGATTCCAATGCTGAAAGGTGAGTTAACATCATCCCCAACTTGTAGTTCACTTAGTAATATTTTTTGGCAGCACTCCAGTGCGTCGCAGCTTGAGAAACCGTACTCGAGATTTGGATAAGACGCACATCATTTGCTCCCTGACGCCTCGCCAGAAAAATGCACGCTTTAACGATGTCTTTGAGGATGCAACGAGCGCGAAAAACACAGCGAATGCTTCAAGGGAATCTGGGAATCCAAGACGCAGTGCACGTAATCTTGTTAAGGAGCAGCTAGTGGAGCAAGTAGAGACGGAATCCATGCCAACAGCTGTGGATTCACCAGCTACATCTGTAGCTAGCGAGGATGAGGATGAAACCATTGTTTCGGACACAGAGAGCGACAGATCGTTGCCTAAATTAAGAAAGACACCAAATTTGAGACGTTTGCGTAGAAGTTTTCGAGACACATTGCTGGCTAAAAGTGCAACGCCAACTGGCAAGGGATTAGGGAGTCCTATGCAGCCAATAACCCAATCACCGAGTAACAAGAAGGAGGATGCAGTGCAGCAGACCACAGCAGAAGTACCAAGTGATGTCCTGGACACACCACAAATGCTGCAGAGTCCAGAGAGCAGTGAGAGCAACACTCCCGAGCTGATGAAGAGTTTCTATGAACACTCCTTGATCATCAACAGTCCTTCAGTATTCAGCGAGGATTTGGAAAGTCCACAAATCAATGCAGAGTTGAAAGTTACATCCCAATCAAGCAGTTCCTTTGTTATAGCTCCATTGGAACTGCCGCCTAGTTATGAAGAGGTGCTACATGGTTGCCATAAACTGGACATACCGGAGTATGAGTTCCAGCAGCCATTTTATAGCAATCCCTCGGATGTTAGCAAAATGACAGAGGTGGGATTTCTAGTGCTGCGCATTCCAGGCAACAAACTCAACGATCTGGAGCCGTTTCAAAGCAGCGTCTTGGATGGCAATCAAGGATTGGCAGCCTGGCGACGGAAGCAATTAGTTGATATTGGTGGAGCTGCCATGTTGCAACGTTATCGCAACGAGCAGCAGATTCGGGAGTATTTCAGCACAGAGCGGACTGTGGTCATTGAAACGGCGACGTGTCCACCGAGCAGACAGGATGCGAAGATCTGGCTAAAGGCAAGAGACTTACTCAAGCGAGGTGGGGCGGAGGAGGAGGAGCGTGCACTGGCCAACGATGTGGATAGTCCCATTAAAATAAAGCGTCAAAAGATCACCATGATGTTGAATGATGATGATGATGCGTCCGCTGCAAGTGGCGATGAGGATCTGGAGCTCAGCTGCAGCGGTTTGACATTGACGCCAGCGACACCTCAACTTGCAGCTGGCAAATCCCAATCCCAATCTAAAGGCACGCCACTGAGCAGCAAAGTTCGTTCCAGGCGCGGCACAAAGCTGCAGTTCCAGGCACCACAAGATGAGGTTCCAAACAGCAGTCAGTCCAGTGAACAAAGTGTCGCCAGCAGCGCCGCTTTGGATGCCCTGGAGCGCAGTTCCTTTGTGCGTCAACTGGACAGCATTAGCAGTGGCAGGAATAGTCATGAGCTCAGCTTTGGACTCAATAATGCCACGTTGGACAACACCTTTGGCTTCAAGGTTAATCTGGAGAATCTGCAGCAGGCCAAAGCAGACATTGAGGTGAGTTCCAGATCCATAAAAACCAGAGAATTATATTAGAGAGTTATGACTTTGAAAAAATCAATATTAAAATAAATATAAAATATATTTGAAATATTTTATTCGTATACATTGAATATTAAGATTTTATTGTCTTAAAAAAAATACATATTATATTTAAAATTTTTATTATTTTTTTTATTATATTTTGTTCTTTTATTAAAAAATAAAATTAAAATAAAAAAATATAATAACATAATTTAAAATAAAATAACATAATTTAAAATAAAATTGAATATAAAGTTTTTATTGTTATTTTAAATAAAAGATTTAATTCATATCCAAGTTTCAATCTTTACGTATATAAAAATTATTTATCTATTTAAAATCAAATTAAATTTTTAATTTTTATAAAATTATTTAGTTTTGAAAATGAGATAATTGTAATTAAATAATATTTTTATTTAAAAGTTCCAAAATACCACGAATTTTAAGTGTTATTTTTCAATTACATTTTGTTTTTTTATTAAAAAATAAATTTAAAATTTATTTAGCAACTTTGAAATAAACATAACATAATTTAATACAAATTCAATATTAAGTTGTTATTGTTATTTTAAATTAAAAATTAATTAAAAACTTGAATAATATTAATTAATGTTCAAATTTCAATCTTTACCTACGTAAAAATTATTCATCTATTTGAAAAATCTTAAATCAAAGTTAATTTTAAATTTTTATTATGTTGTCTACTTAAAAAAAATTAATAAAAATTGTATATAAAAATTGCAGAATCGAAATTAAATTATTTTATTGTTTTTCAATAATATTATTATTATCATAAAGTCAATAATATTAACTTTTAAAATACTATTATTTTTTATTAACAAAAATATTATTTAGTTATTTTTAATAAACAGAAATCAATATTAAAATGGTTATTATTTTAAAAAGAATTTTAATATTAAGGTATTATTAATTAGTATCCAAATTTTAATCCTTACGATAAGCTTATTTGATAAGCTTAAAATCAAATTAAATTTTTTTAAGAAAATAGTTTAAAGAAAATAATACAAATTTTCAATTTGTATTTTAAAATTGCAGGAATGAAATTAAATTATACTATTTTTTAAATTATATTATTATTATTATTAACATTAACAATACTTTTAATTTTTATTAAATTCAATTAAATAAAATTATAATTCAGCAACATTAAAATAAACATTAAAATTTAAAAATGATTTATATTTAATAAATAATAAATATTTAAATCTGTATATCAACAGTGCAATTATTTGACCACCATGACGCTGGAGTTGTTTGTGCCGACACGTGAGGAACTGCAGCCGGATCCGTTGCACGACGAGATTCGTTGTCTGTTTTATGCCATCGAGCACAGTTTGCCAGCGACAACGACAGAGGAATCGCTACCCAGCAAAGCCTGTGGTTATATTATAGTCAATGATGCTTCAGATTTGATCGGTGAGGGACGTCATCATGGTCTGGATGCGGATATTGAAGTGCAGGTGGTGCAGAGTGAAGCAGAGGCATTGGAGGCATTGCTGGCACTCTGCACACGCTGGGATGCGGACATCTATGCCGGCTATGAGATCGAAATGAGCTCCTGGGGCTATGTCATCGAGCGTGCCAAGCATATGTGCTTCAACATTGCTCCATTGTTGTCCCGTGTGCCGTCCCAGAAAGTCCGTGACTTTGTGGACGAGGATCGTGAACAGTTTACCGATCTCGATGTGGAAATGAAACTCTCTGGTCGCATCTTGCTCGATGTGTGGCGTCTGATGCGCTCCGAAATTGCGCTCACCTCCTACACCTTTGAGAATGTCATGTATCACATTCTCCACAAGCGTTGTCCCTGGCACAGTTCCCGATCCCTCAGCGATTGGTTCGCCTCACCCTGCACCCGTTGGATTACCCTCGAATATTATCTGGAACGTGTGCGCGGCACTCTGGCGTTACTTAACCAACTGGATCTCCTGGGACGCACCAGTGAAATGGCCAAACTGATTGGCATACAGTTCTATGAGGTGCTCTCCAGAGGATCACAGTTTCGCGTGGAGAGCATGATGTTGCGGTGGGTCTATTTATCTATTATCAATCTATTATTATTCTACATTTATTTAAGAGCTGTCGGAAAAATATTTAAAATTTCAATTACACTTAGATAATGAGATCTTTAATTTTAAATTTAAAAGAAGAAATCTCATAATACCGTATCAAGAACCCTTTAAATTATCTACCCCTCAAATAAATAATAAAATAAGTTCGGAAGAATATGGATTTGCATAATTTTTATTATTATTATTTTTATAATGTAATTTTAGCTTGATTTTGAAACAGCGTTTAATTAATAATTAAATAATTATCCTAGTTAAAGAAAGTTCGAAAAAAAAAGTAGAATTACAATACATAAATTCTATAATTACTATACTATCTATAATTTTATCTTAGCTTGATTTTGAAACTGTGGATAATTAATATTCAAAAAATTAATAGTTAAATAATTATCCTAGCTAAAATTCTTTAAAAAGTTGGAAATTTTTGTTGAAATAATTTTATTGACTAAAACGTTTAAAAAATTCCTATTAAAATTAAAAATAATATAATATTTTCAATTAATTTATTATATTATTAAACGTCAACTAAAAGCAGTAGATAATTATCAAAAATTAAAAATAATACTATTACAAATTATTTTGGTATATACATCTTAGATATTTATTTTTAATTTTTGACTTTTGTAAAAATTAGAAGAATGAAAATTGAAAATATGAGTTAATTTAAGTTTTTAAAATTAAATATTTGTTTATTAGATGAAAGAAATTTTATGAGTTAATTTAAGTTTTTTAAATTAAATATTTAACTGTCAAAAGAAAGAAAATTGAAAATAAGAGTTAATTTAAGTTTTTTAATTTAAATATTGAAATTTAATAATTATTTCAAAATTGTTCCATGCTGATAAAGAAGTAGATTAATTTTTAAATAGTATAATAATAATAAACAAATAATTTTAGTTTAAAATTGTTATATTTAAATTCGAAAATTAGTTAGAAATGAATTTGTAAAAGTTTCAGTATGGATTATAATCTTTCTCTATTTCTCTCTCTGTATATTTTTAAATAATATAATAATAATTCAAAAATAATATTAGTTGAATAATTTATACATCTAAATTCGAAAATTAGTTAGAAATGAATTTGTAAAAGTTTAAGAATGAAGTATAATCTTTCTCTCTCTGTATATCAATTTTTAAATAGTATAATAATAATTAAGAAATAATTTTTATTGTAAAATTCATATATTTATTTAAATTTGAAAATTAGTTAGAAATGAATTTGTAAAAGTTTCAGTATGGATTATAATCTTTCTCTATTTCTCTTTCTCTCTCTCTGTAGAATTGCCAAGCCCAAGAATCTGGTGCCCCTCTCCCCGAGTGTCCAACAACGCGCCCACATGCGAGCTCCCGAATATTTGGCGCTCATCATGGAGCCGGAATCACGTTTCTATGCGGATCCATTGATCGTGCTGGACTTTCAGAGTTTATATCCTAGTATGATCATTGGCTACAACTATTGCTTCTCCACGTGTCTGGGTCGTGTGGAGCATCTGGGCAGCAGCACCACCTTTGAATTTGGTGCCTCCCAATTGCGGGTTTCTCGTCAGTTGCTGCAGCAGCTCCTAGAACGCGACCTGGTCACAGTGTCACCCTGTGGTGTTGTGTTTGTCAAGCGTCAGGTGCGGGAAGGAATCCTGCCACGTATGTTGAGTGAGATTCTGGACACCAGGCAGATGGTGAAGCAATCGATGAAGCTGCATCGGGACAGCTCCGCATTGCAGCGTGTGCTCCACTCTCGCCAGCTGGGATTGAAGCTAATGGCGAATGTTACCTATGGTTACACGGCTGCAAATTTCAGTGGACGCATGCCCGCTGTTGAAGTGGGTGACTCGGTGGTCTCCAAAGGACGTGAGACGCTGGAACGTGCCATTAAACTGGTGGAAACCAACGAGAAGTGGAAGGTGCGTGTTGTCTATGGGGATACGGATTCCATGTTTGTGCTGGTGCCAGGACGCAATCGTGCCGAGGCATTTCGCATTGGTGAGGAAATTGCCCAAGCCGTCACGGAAATGAATCCGCATCCTGTGAAACTGAAGCTGGAGAAGGTCTATCAACCGTGTCTGCTGCAGACCAAGAAACGTTACGTTGGCTACATGTACGAGACGCCGGAGCAACTGCATCCTGTTTACGAGGCCAAAGGCATTGAGACCGTTAGACGCGACGGTTGCCCGGCAGTGGCCAAAATGTTGGAGAAGGTGCTCCGTCTGCTCTTCGAAACGCAGGATGTCAGCCAGATTAAACAGTACGTTTGCCGGCAGTTCACCAAGCTGCTCTCCGGACGCGCCAATCTCCAGGATCTCATCTTCGCCAAGGAGTTTCGTGGCCTCAATGGTTATAAGCCAACGGCCTGTGTTCCAGCGCTCGAGATGACGCGGTAAGTGGAGCATTATCTTATCTTATGATTTTCTAAAATAATTTTAAAATATAATATTAGCCTAGTAGAAATCGAAATTCTAAAATGGGGAAAAAACTCATTTGAAACATAAATTAAACAAAATTAATTCAATTTGTGTGATATAAATAATATCTACTATTTTAAATTTAAAGATACAAAGTTAGAAAAAATAATACTGCCTTATATTTTTAATAAGGAAAGAAATTTAGAAAACTAAAAGTAGGATAAAATTATAGTTTTAAATTTTTAATAGGAAAAAAACAAAATTTGGAAAAACTAAAAACTGTCATTTTCTTATAATAAGAAATAAAATAAGTAAAAAATCAAAAATTAGGAAAAAGAATTTTAAAATATAATAATAGCCTAGTATTACACGAATTAAAAAACTGGGGGAAAAACACATTTGAAATACAAAAATAAACAAACTTTAAATTAGGAAAGAAAGTTAGAAATATCTAAATTGGATAAATCGGAAATTGAAAATATTTTTTTTTAATTTTCGCGATTTAAATAATAGATACTGTTTTCTATTTTTAATAAGAAAGAAATTTAAAGAATTAAAATTATGAAAAATAATGCCTTATATTTTTAATAAGAAAAAGAAAATTAGTAAAATATAGGAACCCGGGATTAAAACCGAAACGAATATCGGTATCGGTTACGATTTCGGTTATGCTCGAATTAAGGTTTTCGGTTATCGGTTATGCAAAATCTTGGAGTATCGGTTTCGTAATGGTTATCGGTTTTTTGTAAGTTTAGGTTTAAAAATACCGAACATAATTTGGTTTGAACATTTCGAATATTTTGATATTACTGATTTTTAATAACTTCGAACTGCCAGAACTTTGTCAAAACTCAATCAATCATTTTACCTCTAAATTCGTTGTGCACTTAAATTGTGTTATTTTCAAAATTTTGAAAATTTCGAATTTTTTCGAAAAATACAAATTTTTGAAAAATTTAAAATGTTTAAATTGAACAAAATTTAAATGCAGAACGAATTAAGAGGTAAAATCAAGCTCAAATTTACATTGCGCATGGAAATTGATTGAGTTTTGACAAAATTATGTCACTTCAAAGTCTTATTGACAAAATGTCTGATATTACAAATGGTCTTTTCAATACCAATCTATCATGATGATAGAGTAGAAATAATTTACTCAATACCGTCCAATTATTTTGTACATTGCACTCTTATTTGTTTATGTGGATGGACTTTAAGTAATAAATCTTAATACCAAATATGTTTTAATTATTGTACTGATAATAGCTATAAAGGCTTAATGTACTTTTGCCTAATCTATATGGAAAGGCTTAAACAATAAACCCCAATATTATTGGACATATCGAAGGCATATAAAAGACGCAACTTGGTAAAATAAATTCAGTTTCCCATAGACCTTCTACGGGTTTAAAACTCTATCAAAATGAAAGCAGTAATTGTAGTTTTGACCCTGATCGGATTCGTGCAGGCAACCAACCTTAAAGAAGAGTTTAAGTCCTTTAAGGTTAACCATGGTAAAATCTACAAGGATATCAACGAGGAACTGCATCGCATGCAGATCTTCAAGGACAACATGGAGCTGATTGAGAGGCACAACAAACGCTTTGCCGCCGGCGAGGAAACCTACGAAATGGGCGTAAACCAATTTTCGGACATGTCGCCATCGGAATTCAAAAGACTTATGCTGACAAATATCAATACCAATGACTTAAAGGTAGACGAAGACAATATTTACAATCCTTCGACTATGGCTGGCATTCCAAATAGTTTTGATTGGCGTAAATCGGGCGCTGTTAACCCAGTTAAGAATCAGGGATCCTGTGGTTCCTGTTGGGCTTTCTCTGCGATCGGTGCACTGGAGAGTCATCATTATATCAAGAAAAAGCAGAAGGTATCCCTATCAGAACAAAATTTGGTGGACTGCTCCAGAATATCGCCCTATAACAACAACGGCTGCGCAGGTGGCTCGAAGCAGAGAGCCTATAATTATATTTGGGATAATGGTGGTATAAATACAGCAAGTTTCTATCCTTATGAAGCAAAAGACACAAATTGCCGCTACAACAAGAGCTATATTGGCTCCAAAATCTCTGGTTATGTATCAATTCCGAGTGGAAATGAATCCGCATTGGCATCGGCTGTTGCCAATAAAGGTCCAATCGCGGTCAGTATCGATTCCACCCTCTTTCAACACTATAAAGGAGGTGTCTTCAATAAACCGTCTTGCTCGAAAAGTACAAATCACGCTGTGGTAGTCGATGGATATGGAACTGATAATACCGGAGGAGACTATTGGTTGGTGAGGAACTCGTGGGGCAAGACTTGGGGTGAAAACGGTTACATTCGCATGGCTCGCAATCGGAATAATCAATGTTCCATTGCCACTTATGCCCTCTATCCTTTGGTAGTATAAAATTGTTATAAGATAAATTCAATTATTGTCAAATAAATAATCTTGTAACTTGATGTATTATAAAACAAAAAAACTTTTTAACAAAGTAAAAGTCTAGTGACGAAAGTCTTTCCCTGCCCCAAAATTTCTGATATCCCATTTTGTGACGAACGATATTAAACTTAATATATAAATAATTATAAAATAAAAAGTTTGGCATTCGGAACATTGCGCATAAAGATCTTGATTCTTTATACCTAAAAATAATTTTAATGCGCAGTGCCGAATGCCAAACTTTTTATTTTATAATTATTTATATATTAAGTTTAATATCGTTCGTCACAAAATGGGATATCAAAATTTGGGGCAGGGAAAGACTTTCGTCACTAGAAGTTTACTTTGGTAAAAAGTTTTTTGGAAGATATCAGAAATTTTTGGAATTTTATATGATTCTGACAGTGTAATTTTGCTATAAAATTATCAAAATGCTTACTTCAAATAAAAAATAAATAGGGCAGCTATAAAATATATTATACCGATTTTAACCAATTTTGTTTAGGATGTATAAAACCAACCCAGATGCGTATGTTGACAGTGTGATCAAGATATCTAAAAAACAACAAAGTTTTTCATACTAAAACTTGATTTTATACCGATTGTTCATATGGCAGCTATATGATATAGTATACCGATTTGAACTAAATTTGGACATAATGTATAAGACCAACTTAAATGCATACTGTGTCAAATTGGTTCAGATATCTTGAGAAATATAAGAGATTTTCGTACTGAAACCTTATTTTGGACCGATCGTTCATATGGCAGCTATATGATATAGTGGACCGATTTGAACTAAATTTGGACATAATGTGTAAGACTAACTCAAATGCATACTTTGTCAAATTGGTTGAGAAACCTTAAAAAACAAAAAAGTTGTTCATACTAAAACTTGATTTTTAACCGATCGTTCCTATGACAGCTATATGATATAGTGGACCGATTTCAACTAAATTTGGACATAATGTGTAAGACTTACTTAAATGCATACTTTGTCAAATTGGTTGAGAAACCTTGAAAAACAAAAAAGTTTTTTGTACCAAAGCTTGATTTTCTAATCAGTACCATATAGTAAATAGTAAAATGTATATATTCAGTTAACCGGTCATATCTTCCACACCTTGCGGCTGAGAGACATGTGTCATATATCAAAAGACGCGAAATTTTACGTGTTACAACATATTGAAATTTAATAAAAATCGTCGGAACCGTTTTCTAATAAATCGCCAAAGTTTAAGCTAAAAATCCTTTTTTCACCTGTAGCGTTTTACCTGAGCACTTTGCAAAAAAATATTCAAGGCACGTCTGAAAGCCCTCTAATATACCTTTCTAACGACATATAGAACACATCTCTAGCTTTCTTGGATTGGAAGCAATGGGTGTTTCAAATTTATCACGTTTTAGCTTTTTCCCGCTAAACTAGCTATTTCCCGCTAAAGTCGTAGAACAAACATTTCTAGATTTCTGATAAGAAACAATTCCTCATCAGAAAAATTTAGCTTTTTCAGCGCCTTCGTACAAACAAACAAATGGACAAACAAACTTTTCATCTCATTTTGAGAAGGCCCTTAAAAACTTCAAATTAATATATCTTTTGAACCAAATGTCGGATTGAAATGATCAAGGTATCATTCGACGCGTATTTTTAATAAGAATTTTTAAAAATTATAAAATTTTACCAAAAGGCTCCAACGGCCCCACTAGCTGCAATCATTAAAATTTGGCCCCTCCCACTTACACCCCCATATCTTACGAACCAGGTGAGTTACCAAAAGTCTTAGTATGCACTTTTGTTAGGTAAAGTCATACCTTTCGATCGGTATATAACTCAATCCGATCGGACAGTCATAGCAAATTTTCCATTCTGCGTGTATATATTGCTAGTCGCCTTTTGCACACTACGTGTTGCTTTCGTCACTAGCGCGGACTGCCGTCCGCAGTGATAAATTTATAAGCTGTGCTTTTTTATTAAGGCCTATTTAGACTCGTAGCGAAACGATCGCGGAATTAAAAACTTCACGTTTCAAATTTGGTTCACACTTCTCGATACGTTTCGTGACGTATTGGCATTACGTCCTGTTAACAATAACATGACAATTTTATTGTCACACTTCGTGCTAACGTATTGGAAATAGGTTTCAGGCCTTTAAAATATACCAACTTGTAGTTAAGTAACGCGAAAAGATAAAAGGACAGTTTTTTTTTTTTTTTTTTGTTGCTTGAGACATCTCAACCGATATCATGATAGGGGTTGGTCCTCTACATCCTAACCAAATTTTGTTTAAATCGGTTTAATATACATATCTGCCATAGAATAATTTGGTCAATCACTCACTGATTATGAATATTCTTTTGTTTTTTACGTCCTGAATGAATTTGGTTTTATTGGGTTCACTATATCATATTATTGTCATTGTAACAATCAAGGCTCGGCAAGGGCATTAAAACTTCAGCGGCCCTTTTATATAATATATTTTAGGAATATTCAATATAAAATAAATGTTTTGTCGAATATTTTTTCGGATAATTATTACTTTAAAGTACTTTTGTGGGTTTTTTTTAAATGATTTAACTGTTAACTTTAAATATTTGCAGTTATCATTATAAACTTAGAGTTTTTATATCTTTAGATCTTAAAATTCGCCAAATACTTTATATGTATATATTCAAAGAAGTAGCCTAGTTCTTATTGAAATTTTCCAATTTTTGCTTCCTTTTTTTCCTTTAAATTTTATGAAATTAAGTTTTTTTACACTCCAATTTCTGTTGCAGGAAATGGATGCAGAAGGATCCGAGGCGTGTGCCACGTCGTGGCGAGCGTGTGCCCTTTATCATCATCAATGGACCGCCGGGAATGCAACTGATACGTCTGGTGCGTCATCCTCACGAGCTGCTGTCCAACGAGGGCTACAAGATCAATGCCATTTACTACATAACCAAGGCCATTATTCCGCCCCTGAATCGTTGTCTTTTGCTCATTGGAGCGGATGTGAATGATTGGTAAATTAATGATATTATTTAAAAGAATTCCAACTGAATCTTTTCTTGTTGTAGGTTCAGCAATTTGCCACGCAAGCTGCTCATGACACCCGCATTGTCCACGGCTGGGGAACTGATGAATCGTGGAGGCGGCGCCAAGTCAACAATATCACAATACTTCTCCACAACCAGCTGCATCATCGACTGTGGCCGCCAGACCAAGTTGGGTATCTGTGCGGATTGTGCCAGCAATTCCAGCAAATGTGTTGTTACCTTACAGTCAAGATTGGCACAGCTGGAACGTGGCTATCGACTGACCCAGCAGATATGTCAATCCTGTTGTGGTCGTTTGGGTGAAGTGCATTGTGGTTCCTTGGATTGTCCAGTTCTCTATGTGCTGGAGGTCAAACGACGCGACCTACAACAAATTCCACATATACGTAAACAGATCGAGGAACGGTTTTGATTAATTTTTGTATATATATTTAACTTTTTGTTCCACTAAAAAAGTTAAAATGCTACATTCATTTGTTTTTGTAGCGCAGTTCATGTAAATAGCTTATATACTATATATATTTAAATGTTGATGCATATACATAGATATATATATATGCTTTGTTAACTATTGATATTGTTTAGTTTCGCCTTTTTGTGATTTCGAAACTGTTGAAACCAGGGATTAAAACCTTAACCGAAATCGTAAACTTTAACCGATGAAAACCGATTGAAATTTGTAACCGTAACTGAAACCGTAACATAACATAATTTTTTCCGCTCTACCGAAACCCATAAACCGAAACTCTTTAAATCGATATAACCGTTTAGTAACCGATTCATGTATAAGGATTAATTTCGGTTACTGAGCAATTTTGATAACTTTGAACTGCCATAACTTTGTCAAAATTTAATCAATTTCCATGCGCAATGTAAATTTGAGCATGATTTTACCTCTTAATTTGTTCTACATTTAAATATTGTTCATTTTGAACATTTTAATTTTTTTTGAAAATTTCGAAAATTTACATACTTACCCCTTGTACTTTTCGAAAAAATTCGAAATTTTCAAAACTTTCAAATCGAACAAAATTTAAATGCAGAACTAATTTAGAGGTAAAATCATGCTCAAATTGACATTGCGCATGTGAATTGATTGACTTTTGATAAAGTTATGGAAGTTCAAAGTTATTAAAAATCAATAAAATCGAAAAAATCAATAAAAGAGCATTCTTTTTTCATGTAAAACATTAAATAACGCTTCTTATTTTGCTCAACCGAAAACCTTAATTTTTTTTTGTGAACCGAAACCATACCGGTATTTTTAAACCGAAACTTATAAAACAACCGATAACCGTTACGAAACCGATACTCCAAGATTTTGCATAACCGATAACCGAAAACCTTAATGCGAGCATAACCGAAACCGTAACTGAAACCGATATTCGTTTCGGTTTTAATCCCTGGTTGAAACTATTTAATTTGCATTTGTTGAGAGATTTGTTTTTCATTTTCTTTTGTTTATTAATTATATTATGTGTGTATGCATGTGTGTGTATAATAATATTTCAATGAAGTGCATTTTACAAATAATCTAAAAGTTATTTATGAACGTTGCTTTTAACAATTTCCAATGAGTTTAACCAAATTAAATAACAATCATTATTTTAAATATAATTTATAATTTATGTATATAAACATGTACATATGAAGGTGTTTTCATGCTTTTTTTGTTGTGTTTTCTTTTCTTTGTTTGTTTTTGATTCTTATTGTTGCCCTGATTGTACCTAAACAATTTGCAATTGTATCTGGTTATTAAATTGAGCGCATTTGTTTTGCTTATAAACAACGTTTACAATATTCATAATAATAATAATTATAAAAAAAACTTGTTTAGCAAAAAAATAAGCCATTAGTACAATAAAAAGTCGTTTCCAAAAATTGGAAAACATGCCTCGAAAACTTTTTGATTTCAGCATTATGAACATTTACATAACATCATCATCATTATCATCATCATCGTCTTCATCCATTTCAAACATCATGGAATTCTTAGCATCTGCATCATTTCGTTTATTATCCTCTTCGTTGTAATTGTTGTTGTTCTTTGTGGTTGTTCCTCCGGTCAAGTCCAGACCGCTATCATGGAAAGAATGCTTCTTGTTGTTATCCTTGCCGTGACGATTGTTATGCTGCTTGAAATACTGTGCATTGCCAGCAGTCTGAAAAAGAGTTAATAAGTATAATAGTTGGTAATTAGAATTAAATATATAATTAAATATATAATTAAATATATAATTAAATATATAATTAAATAATTCAATTAACAAGTCGACGATAAGCAAAGCCCTCCAGTTAATATAAGAGCAACATTTAAAAGCTGAATCAATTTGAATTTGGATGATGGTTGAATAATTTGTTAAATTAAATTAAATTTTTGAAAAGAACAAAATTTAAATGCAGAATTAATCGGTTTATTTATGAGGAAGCTATAAGCGATCAAAGTTTTTGAAAAAATTTATTAAAAAATTGGATAATATTCAGAAATAATAAAAATTTTAAAATTGACAAAATTTAAATGCAGAATCAAAACCAAATCATGATTAAAATGACATTTCGATTGAAAATCGATTGAGTTTGGACAAAGTAATGAGAAGTCAAAGTTTTAGAAAATTATTAAAATTCTGGATAGTTTTCAAAATAATAAAATTTTCTAAATACACAAAATTTAAATGCAGAATCAATTTAGAGGCCAAATCATTATTAAAATAAGATATTCCGCATGAAAGTCTGTTCATTTTTAATGAAGTTATGAGAGATCAAAGTTATTAATAAAATGTAATGTAATATTCGAAAATTATTAAATTTTCTAAATGAACAAAATCTAAATGCAGAATCAATTTGGTGTCCAAATCTTGATCAAAATGGCATTCCACATGGAAATTGGTTAAGTTTTGATGAAGTTATTAGAGATCAATGTTTTTGAAAAAATGTTAAGGGGTTAGTATGCAAATTTTAGAATAATATCGAAAATTTTTTAATTTTCTAAATGAACAAAATTTAAATGCAAAATCAATTTAAATGCCAAATCATGATGAAGTTGATATTCCTCATAAAAATCAACTGGGTTTTGATAAAGTTATGAGAATTCTAAATAATCCTTTATGCTATTATTTCTGCTTTTGTATTAACATTAATCTGTGTTATCTTTTAATATTAACAACAGTCAAATACATTGTAGAAATGATCTCATATAATATAATATCAGTTGACTTTCATTAGTGCGAACTTTTTTTTGTTTAAATTGCAAGTCGGAACAAAGCGGTTTCAATTGTTGCTGATATTTTAAGTAAATTTGCAACAATTTAATCTATATAACAGTCTCGCACATTCTAAACAATAGAATCTAACACTGACTAACTAGATAATCAATATTTGTTGTCTGCTGTTCAATTATTCTGTCGGATTAGCACTAATTCAATTATGAATTTAGCAAATTGTCGTCAATCACAAGTTTACCTTGTGCTGCCCTCCAACATTGTTGTTGTTATTGTTATGGTTGTTATTGTTGTTGTTGTGGTGCTCCGTTGTCTCCTCGTAATCCGCCGAGTCGCCTTCGCTGAGGCGACGTTGTTGAGCACGCAATTTGCAATCGCGACGCTTTTGATTCTTTTTACGCTGCCCCAAAATGCTCGAGTCGAGTCTAAAAATACAAAAAAAATAAATTAGCTTATGCAATTTAGCATCAATTGAAATTGTCGATTATTTATAGCTTCTTAACTATTTAGTTATGCATTTAAAACTATAAATAGTATCTCACAGCTTAATTGACCCATTACATATTTAAATTTGAATAGTTTACATTACTTAATTAATTTATAATATAAAAAATAGCATAAAATTAAATTCTAAAAATATATTTATTGTAAAAAACAATTGATTTCAAATTTGTAGTGTTTCAATTAAGCTGGCAGTCCACTGTTTAATTTTAATTTAATTGTTTTATTTACAAATTCTGTTTTCTAATTTATTTTTTGGTTCGAAATTTCTTTTTGACGATATATAAATAAATCTTTTTGACGCACCTAAACACTTGCTTCATTATGTGATCATTAAATCTAACAGTCTTCTTGCAGCTCTCCGAGAGACCCGCATCATCATCTCCTCCTCCTCCGCCAGCTCGCTCCTCGGGTATGCCACCAAAGGATTGAGAGAAACCAGCGCCAACTGCATCCACAGAGCAGGAATAGGATGAGGAGCAGTCATCAATCGATGAGCAGCTGTCGGACATGGAGGGACGTGGTCCGTAGCGGCTGAAACGCTTGAGGATGCCACGTTGAATGCTGCTGCTGTCGTTGCACTCGGAGAAGCTGCGCTGCTTCCGTTGTGGCAACTTCAGAGTTGCCATCGGCTGTGAACTGCCCTCCAGTTGAGCTGGAGTGGAGATCTTGGGTTGCTGCTGCTTCAGTTGCTGTTGCTCCTTCTCCTGCTCCTTAATGTCCTCGCAGGCGGATTCGGAGAGGGAGCGTTTGTTGCGCTTGCGTTGCTTCTTGTTTGGCTTCTTCTGTTGCTGCTGCTCCTGTTGTTCCTCCTGCTGCTCTTCATCTTTTTCTTCCGTTTCCTTTTCATTCTGTGGTGCTATTGTCACCTCCAGTGCCTGCTCCAGCTCATGGTGTGTCATGTCCACTTGCAGCGTCTTCTCCGACTCATCGTCGCTAATCTTTGGATCATTGTACTGATCCAACGTGTACTCCTTGAGATCAGAGCTATCGGGTCCAGCCAGATAGCTTGTTGGCATCATCCTACAGCTCTCGCTCCCGCTCTCGCTCATGTGCAGCTTCAATACGACATTCTCATCGGAGGCATCCGCCTCGACATGTTGGATTTGTAGCTTTGGATGAGCAGCTTCATCATCATCGGGCAACTGCACCAAGATCGCATAGTGTGTGGGATAATAACCACTGCCCATGGAGGCGAACTGCAGATGGAGACTTCTAGGCAGCTGCAACGTCTCTATGGAATCCGGCTGCACATTGGGCACATGCAGCACAAATGCCATCACATTGTCCAGCACATTGCAATCAAATCTCGCTGGCAGTTGATAATGCAGGTGACGCTTTAGGAACGAGCGGGGAGTCACATTGACAGTGGGTGGGACTGAAAGAATAAATAAAGATAGAAAGATTTCTATTATTGATCAAACTTTCAACTAAACAAATCAATTATTAAAACCAGTTCAATACGTATCTCAAATTGTTTGTTTGTTATTACTGTATCTTTGGCAACAGAAAATAAACTAAATATTTATACTACTTCAAAATTAAATTACGTATGATTAATATTATTGTCTCTTATTTATTTTAATAATAATAAATAAAAATTTACTCTAATTAAATCTGAATAAAATTGATATTTTATTAAACTAAATTTTTTTTAACAATTTAAAGTGCATAAGATTATTTTAAAAAATTAAAAGTTCAAAGCTGTAGCAATAACATAACTATAACATAGTCTATAAGTTTACAGTGCAATAAATGTTAGCGCTCTCTCAACAGCCTTGCTGAGAGAGCACATAGGGATACATAAAAATTAATAAAGAGAGCGAGATCATTCTGGATCAAGCAACGGAGCCAAACGGACGTGCATTTCTCATTACTACAAACCCTAAATTTTTTTCTTGCGAATTTTATTTTTTCAAAAATATGTTTAATAACTTGTCCCAATGCCTATCTTTTATTGAAGCAAACTAAAATTAATTAATTATAACTATAAGTTCCATGTTTATATCCTGGCAGTTTTTAGTTAAAACTATTCTACATCATTATTAAATGTCGATTTAAAATTGAATTTTCTCATTTAATTATTAATATTAAATGATTTGTCGACTGATTTTAATACATAAGGTTTTCCGTAAATAAATAAAATAAATGAAAAAAAATAAATAAGATTTTCATTAAATAAATAAAATAAATGAAATAAAATAATAAAATAAATTGAAATAGCTATTGCCAGTTTTAACTAAAAATTCAATTTTTATATCGTGGCAGTTTTTAGTTTATTATTATCATTATATCATTATTAATTGTCTATTTGTAATCGAATTTTCTACTTTAATTATGCATATTATTTAATGCTTTTTCGACTGATTTAAAAAGATTATTCATTAAATAAGTAAAATAAAATAAATAAAACAAATATTAAATAAGATTATTCATTAAATAAATAAAATAAATGTGTGACTCTGGAAAGTTGTGCAACTTTCTGTACTCATCCTCAACTTACATGCATTGGAATCGTTGGTTGTTTGCAGCTCCGTCAGCTCAACGATGGCATCATTAGCTTCTAGTTGAGCCTCGACTTCGACTTCAGCTTCCTCCTCCTCGCCAGGGGATTCGCTATGGGAGCTGAGTTCCACGCCGCTGTCCTCGCGGCTGAGCAGACGCAACGTGTCGTGGAGATCACGTTGTTGTCGAGCCGTGGAACGAATCACAGGCAATGTGATGGAGAGACGACGATGCTCCGTATCGAAGCGGGCATTGCCGGACTTGTCATCCACCTTGTAGGGCAGATCCAGCTTTAGTCGATACTTGGCACCATTCCGCTCGCTGAGCAAATAAACGGACTTCTCCGTCACATCCAGTTGACAATCCGCCGTGGAGCTGAGCAACGGCAATTCGATCTCAACGATGAGGGCACTTGGCACCGTCGCCTGCAGCTTGGCATCCAGTTCATCCGTATACTCGGACATTTCCACAGCATGACTATATTTAATGCTGTGCTTGGGAACCGTAAAAGTTGGAATTGCAGTTGGTTTCGTCTTCATGGGCAGCACTTTGGGTTTTCCCGCGTTTTCATCCGGTTTCTTTGGATACAAATGCTCCAAAGGATGCGGCTCCTGCTCCTCGACCGTGGCATCTTTGGCCAGCTTACGTATCACAGTGGGACGTGCGATTCCCTTGTAATCGAGTTTCGGAAACTTAAGATTTGCTCGATCCAAACTCACGTGATATTCACGCTCCACGCCATCGAGTGCGGTGTCCAAGAGGCATTTGCGAAATTGTGCATTCCGTTTACCCAGATGCAGTGCATCCGGATGAAAGACGACATCAAAGACTTTGCATAGTTTGTTCTTGGCATCGAAATCATCACGTGGTGGCGTCTGAGCCATTGGGATGGACCAGCTGAGACCCCGTTCTCCGGTCTGCGAATCGACGGACCTTTCATTATTGGGCCGTTCCACGTGCACGGAACTCGCAATGTTTATAAAACATTTCAGTTCGCCATCAATTGCGGTCTTGACCACAAATCCCGGCTGGGGATGTATAAAGGTTACATCAACACCGCGCTCCTTTTCCAGTTGCGCGATTTCGTCCTCGTAGATTTTACGATTTGCCGGATCTTGGATCTCTTCGACGTAATCAAAGAATAACTTACGGAAATCTTCCCTGCCGAATGCTTCTTTAATGCGCTCAAATTCTTCCTTTTCTATGTCCACCTTTTGATTGCCATACTTTGAGTGTTTATTACGAGTGGAAGCGGACATAGCTCAATTACTCACTCACTATCACTATCACTCACTCTCTTTCACTCACACTAATACACTCCACTCAATACTTGAATTTTAAAATAACACTTGTTGCACTTTTTGATTTGTTTTACAGTTAGTTAGGAACACGTAGCCGTATTAAATGCGATTATGTGTTATTTGTTTGTTTGTTTGTTATTGTTATGATATAGTTTATTCTGCAAAAAAGAGAGAAAAAAAATACATTCATATAAACATTTGACAGCTGATGCAATAACACTCAAAATTGATTTTCTATGGAAGCCGTATACTTCATTTTTTTCTATTTCTTCTTTTATTGAATTCAAGCTTATTTTTACTGACCAATTTTTGGCAACACTGATTCTAATGTAGGCCAACACCCCCACCCCTCACACACATTGTCGTAGGTTTAAATTGATTTCTTATCAAACATATACATATATTAGGCACTTGTGCATTTATCTATACAAAATTAAATAATATTCATAATCAATGACGACAGTTAGTGACTCAACTCTCTCTCCCTCTCTCACTGTTATTCGCTCTCTCAGTTTGACACTCTCTTTTGTACAATTTGCCGGTTGGAGAATTGTGCAGTTATTTTATTTTGGCAATTGCACGAAATGTATAATTACAATTGTTATGTAACATTCACCATGTATATAGGGAAACAGACAGAGTAGAGAACACGCTATAAGCCATGCGTTTTTTTGTTATTGAGCAAAATTGGAATAACAAACGTACTGCGTAGTTTGCCGTTTTGTTTTGACCGTTGCTTCGTGTGGTCTGTCTCTGTGTGTGTGTCGATGTTTGCGGCACAAGCGAACTTTTACGAATGAATATAAAACGCCGGCAAAATGTTTTGTGAGGCAGAGGAGACCGATTAAAGAATTTTGTGATGATAGAGAGAAGAGAGTGCGATGTTGGCGAGGGGGCGCTTGATAAGCAAAAACAACAACAACTAACCAACCACTTGCCCTCAATTGTTTGCCTTTGCTATTATTGTTGTTTATTAGCGAGGTTCTATATCAGTATACAGATGTAAGTCTGTGCGTGTGTGTTTGTGTATATATTGCGCAGACCAGACGAGATGCGATGTCATACAGTGTATACACACGTAATGTGTAAATATGTACGATAAACTTGATAAAAGAAAAAGAGGACAATGCTGCAGGAGAGAGGATACAACAACAACAACAACAACTAAACACATGTTTAGGCGCCTATGCGTGTGTCTGTGTGCGTTTGTGTGTACACGCGCAAAGGAAAATTCGGGAAAATTATCAAAATTACGTGACCAAAGGGAGCACATGCTCTTGTGTATGCGTTTGATCAATATCGATATTATTGACAGAAAATTGATTAGTTTTCCACAAGGAGAAACCGGTCCAAATGAACTTAAGGCACTTTGTACACACCCACTTCTCAAAAAAAATGCACAGGAGTGTTGTCAATTAACTAAACTCTTCACTTGACTTTGCTTCTGGTGAGGAAAGCCAATAGTCAGTCAGGTTTTTACCACAGACACAATAAATAGCATAAAAACAGAACTAGCTTCAAGACTGCATTTTCAAGTCTTCAAACACACAGACACACACATGTGCACACAGAGGTCAAACTTACCTCATAAAGTATATATAAATACGTATGTGTGTATTCTTGAGTTATTTATTAAATGCACGAATTATTTTTAATACTATTTTTTACAATATTACTGTGCAACTGTCTTTGACGTTTTATTCAGAATTTCTAGAAACTTTTTTCAGCTGATCAAATTTTTTCCAGGCGAAGCA
Source organism: Drosophila kuntzei (assembly GCA_035042165.1). Lineage (NCBI taxonomy): Eukaryota > Metazoa > Arthropoda > Insecta > Diptera > Drosophilidae > Drosophila > Drosophila kuntzei. The sequence continues at coordinate 2,155,828 of JAWNLU010000634.1, read as the reverse complement.
AGCTGAGGACCGGCTCAGTGTGACCTAAACGCATTAAAACCGTTTGCCTTAAATAGGAAACTCCAAACAACTGTGGTACTTTGTTTAGTATTTTCACAGACCAAAATATTTTTAAAAATATCAATATCGGTTATATTTTGATATGAAATGAATAGGATTTTTATCTGATATTCTTGACGTAATGTCAATATCTGTGTGCATTGTCAAATTAATTGTTTTTCCATTAATGTTTTAAATAGTGGCGGCAAGTTTAAAAAAAACGGTGCGAAATAGCCTGCGATAGTATCGCACAATTATATCGATATTAATATTATCGTCAAATAAAAGCATCGCTCAATATATCATCGCAAAAAATAGCTAGTTTTAATTTCACATGTTGCTATTTCGCTACCACTAGTCCACATTCCCAAAGCATCGCAACACAGCTAGTTTTCTCACACTCTCTCTTATTATCTTGTTGTTTCAATAAAGCTAGCTTCCCGTCACCCGCTAGATCACAATTTTTCTCGCATTTGCTATTCGAAAAACTCAGATCTGACGGGAAAAAAGCTGAATTGGCAACACTGTTGGCAACACTAAACCCAACACTATATTGTATCAACAACCCTACAATGGAGTCCAATTTATTTTTAGTTTTTCTGTTGTCATTATTTCTATATAAAAATGCAAAAGGTGTGTTAAATTGTGTTTATAAGTGTAATGCAATATATGTGCATTGCTAGCATGCATTTCGAAAAACATATGAACGGGCTCTAATGCGGCAAATTGCTCTGAAAAAATGATGCTAATGGTGCTTCCAATTTGTTTGTGTGTGTTTAGGCCACAATTTGTTTTCATATGCTACTGTTCTGACCAATTGCGCCGCGTACGAGGTCTAAAATGTGATTAAACTGCTGTTTAGTGCATTAACTGAAATGAAAACAATGCGATAATACGAAAATATTCGTTATATAAACGCATTGCAATACTTATGTGGGCGAGTGAAGCATAAAAGTGCATTTAATAATCAGTACACGCACACACATGCGCTTTATTTGTGTATACACAAAAATATCCATATGTGTGTGCGCTGAGTATTTCTGACTTGTTTACATGTGTGCGTGACTGCTATATTTCCTTTATTTTATTTTTGTTATTCTTTTAGCTGAAATTAGTGGATCGTTGCTGGACGAACATCAGGAAATAGATATGGAAATACCACCCCACATCAATGGAAAAGAGTTTCCAGCAGTACCACAAAACTCGGTGCTAACACATCCCAGGTAATTACCAAATTAGATGCTCATAATCTATCGATCAGTGTATTGAAACGGAGACTGTTGTCAAGTTTATACGACAGCTTATGTAGGCTTAAATTAGAGTATTTTACTTACACCGCATTTATAAATAACTTTTCAATATGTGTATTTATATACTGTGGCAGTTATAAACATAAAAAAAAGTGTAAGTGCAAAAGATATTGGTTAAGTCTGTTTTAAATGCCGTGTAAACTTGGCTCATGATCTGTCGATCACTGTTGTAAAGGAAATTTATGATAAATATTAATAATTTAAATAAAATAAACTAGATTTAACAAAAAAAATTAAATTAAAAAAGGAAATAGGTAGTTATAATTAAATAAATAATCATCGGTATTGTAGTCAGAACAATATTGCTATTGCTTAACCCCCCCCACTGTTTACAACTACTTCCCCACATTTCACACGCTGCACTTCCACTTAGGAGGCATGTTAAGAGTAAGCGACGCATGAAGAGAAGGTAAAACTCCAAACATTTCCCATCATACTATGCCCAATAACTCTACACACTTGCATACTTATCACTTACTTGCATATCATATATTTATATCTTTTATTTCCTGTATGCACAGATTTAAATGTTTTGCCTGTGAGCCGCCTTGTCTCGATCCCAATGAGCACGCCCATACGTGTCAGAATGCCATACAGGTGAGTGCGAATAGTTGATAACACCCAGATATTAATTTTTACCAAGCCCACTATTTTTTTATGATAAATAAATAAATAAACAAATAAAACACCTAAAAATAAATAAATAAATAAACAAATAAAACACCTAAAAATAAATAAATAATATAAGACACTACGTTGATTATTTTAAATGTTTTAAAATGTTGTAGTTTTGTGTTTAGTTATTTTTCAAAAGGAAGCTTGCATTTTTTATTTTTTTTTGTAATTTCTTATACTTTCTTCAGTATTTTTTTTAGAGATGAGCTTGCATTTTAGAACTTTTCTCAATAATGTCATTAGCAATTTTAAAAAGCCTTTTTTCGAATTTTTACATAGTTTTTAAGTCCTAAAATCGTAAAAATACCGAAAAAGAAATATAATTTGCTTACTTCAAAAATGTATTTCTCTAAAAATATTAATTAAAATTTAAAACGGTGTTTGAATATTAATAGATAGATTAATAGTGATTTAAAAGGATTTTTTTAGATTTTTTTCCATGATTTTAAAGTCTTAAAATCGTAAAAAACACGAAAAAAAATTTCCTAGCTTCATAAATTTATGTATATCTCTATAAATATTGATTTAAATTTAAAACGGTGCTTGAATGATTAATAGATATATTTATAAGCGTTAATAAAGCAATAAGAATTGATTTAAAAATTCAAGTTCCATATAAAAAAAGTGGGTTTTGTTAAAGTTAAAAAAATGCTACAATTCTGTTGCCTAGTGTAATTTAATGTAGAATATTTAATAATAAATTAAATAAATTATATTTATAATTGCAGTGCTGGAAATCTCGAACACGTAATGCCGTTGGTCAGGAGCAGGTGTCTCGTGGTTGCACCACATCGCCGGATCAAGTGCAATTGATTTGCAATCAGAATTCGCTTAACAAGTTAAATGGACCGACAAAACGCAACACAGCGAAATATGTGAATGTCGCCTGCTGTGCCAGCGATTTTTGCAACGGCGGTGAATTCCCCGAGCTGGCACCATTCATCAGTGAAAGTGGCGATGTGACCGTGATTACCGCTGATAGCAGCAATATTAGCAAAATGACAGCTGCCATTTTGGGACCCTTTTTGATAATTACACTAATGGGCGCCGTTGCCGTATTCTTTATGCGTCGCAGTCATCGCAAGCGTCTGGCGGCCACACGAATTAAACAGGATCCCGAATCATATCTGGTTAATGATGAACTACTTCGTGCTACCAGCGCTGGGGACAGCACATTGCGAGAGTATCTGCAGCATTCGGTGACATCCGGTTCCGGCAGCGGTTTGCCATTGTTGGTGCAACGCACATTGGCCAAGCAGGTGACACTCATCGAGTGCATTGGACGTGGCAAGTACGGTGAGGTGTGGCGTGGTCATTGGCATGGCGAGAGCATTGCCGTCAAGATATTCTTCAGTCGCGACGAGGAATCCTGGAAACGCGAAACGGAAATCTACAGGTAACCAATTTTATTTAGATTGCTCAGCTGATTCCCTATTAGAACTTTAACAAATATTATTAACAATAACAAAATTAGGGAAATATAATATAAAAATAAAATAATATTAAGCATAACAAAATTTGGAAAAATATTATATTTATATATATATTTAAATAAAATAATATTAAAAATAACAAATTGAAGAAAAATATATATAATATTTTAAAAAAAGTAATATTAAAAATAACAAGTTTAGGAAAAAAATTAAAAATAATATTAAAATAAAATAATAAAAAAATAACAATATATGGAAAGTAAAATAGAAACACAAGAAACTGGACAAGTTGTAATTAAAGAAAAGCTTGAAAAATCAAAATTAAATAAATCCGAAATCAAATTTAAAATATTTAAAAAAAGCACAAAAAAAATAGTAAGCCAAAAATATGGAAAATGCGAAATCTATAATAATTTTATAACAAATTTCGTAAAGTATCAGAAATACTTTAAAAAAGAAACTAACATTAACAAAATAAAAATTATTATTTATTTTTATGAAAAGTATAAGAAAAGCTGTTCAGTTAAATATTACCATGCACTTTCTGATTACTTAAAAATATTTCTCCATTTTAGGAAGACAAAAATTATGAAGGTTTCTTTTAAATAAATAATTATATTAAAATGTAGCTTAGTTTTTGAATAGATATTTCAATCGCAGTGGCAAAATCAAAGCTACTTTTCAAATATTAATGAAATGGATTTTTTTATTTGTATATTTTGATATTTTATATTGAATTAGATTTGTAATTAGAATATTTTACTCTAAGCTAATGCTTTTATCCTTTTTTTTTGGTTTCTATAAATTTTATTCTTAGTTTTTATTTTATAATATTCACATTTTAATTTACTAACTATTTCTATTTTCCATTTGCTTTTTTAGCACCGTGCTGCTGCGCCATGAGAATATACTTGGCTTCATTGGCTCTGACATGACCTCACGGAACTCCTGCACACAGTTGTGGCTAATGACACACTATTATCCACTGGGCTCCTTGTTTGATCACTTGAATCGGAATGCACTCAGTCACAATGATATGATTTGGATTTGTCTGTCGATTGCCAATGGATTGGTTCATCTACACACCGAAATCTTTGGCACCGAAGGCAAACCCGCAATGGCACATCGCGATCTAAAGTCGAAGAATATATTGGTCACATCGAATGGCAATTGTGTTATAGCCGATTTTGGACTGGCCGTTACCCACTCACATGTTACGGGACGTCTCGATATGGGCAACAATCCGAAAGTGGGCACTAAGCGTTATATGGCTCCAGAGGTCTTGGATGAGAGGTAATTGATCTTTGCAGATCTCTGAAAAACTTAAAAATAATAGCACAGAAATATATAAAATTTCATTAAAGAAAATTATTCAATTCTTGTTATATTTTCAATAGTTTTACAATTTCTGAAATATCTAATTTAAGCACAAATATTTCATTTAAAATAGACATTTGTTCAGGCAACAAATTAGATTTTTTAATAGCGTAATTGATCTTTGGAGATCTCTGAAAAAATTAGAAAATAATAGCAAACAAAATAGATAAAATTTTATTAAAGAAAATAATTAAATTCTTGTTATATTTTCAATAGTTTAACAGTTTCTAAAATATCTAATTTAAGCACAAATATTTCATTTAAAATTGACATTTGTTCAGACAACAAGTTAGATTTTTTAATAGCGTAATTGGAGTAATCTTTGGAGATCTCTGAAAAATTAAGAATATAATTGAAACAAAATATAATATATCAAATTTCATTAAAGAAAATAATTAAATTCTTGTTATATTTTCAATAGTTTAATAGTTTCTAAAACATCTAATTTAACCACAAGTATTTCATGTAAAATTCAAATTTAAATTGAATGAAAAACTCAATTGTTAACATTCTACAAATTCTTTATTTCAGCATTGACATGGAGTGTTTTGAGGCACTGCGTCGCACGGACATCTATGCATTTGGTTTGGTGCTGTGGGAGGTTTGTCGTCGCACCATTTCCTGCGGCATTGCTGAGGAATACAAGGTGCCCTTCTATGATGTGGTGCCCATGGATCCGAGCTTTGAGGATATGCGCAAAGTGGTCTGCATTGACAACTATCGTCCATCGATACCCAATCGCTGGAGCTCAGATTCGGTAAGAGCAACCGCTACAAATTTAAATATTTCGAATTGAAACTCATACTCATTTAAATTTACAGCTTCTGGCTGGGATGTCCAAGCTAATGAAGGAGTGCTGGCATCAGAATCCAAATGTGCGTCTGCCGGCGTTGCGCATTAAAAAGACTATACATAAATTAGCTTCCGCTGATGAGAAAATACGTTTAGACTTCGATGAGGTTTGCGTTTAGTAGCTTTTAGTTAGTTTAGACAAACTAAGTTAATATTAAAAAACAAAAAAACTAGCCTAAGCGACATTAGTTGAGGTTCATTTTGAATAGAATCTAAGTTAAATCATTTGAAAGTATATTATTAGTTTTGATATCATTTCATTTTCATTAGTTTGTAGTTACATTAAACAGAGTTTTAGTTTTTGTGCCTTTGAAATTGCCTTGACTAGAAGTATCATCTTTATATCTACATTTTCATAATGTTTTTCATTTTTTCAAGTGCCATTACAATTAAGAATTGTAAAACATTTTTACACTAAATGTAAGCTCACTTTTTACACCAACACCACACAACACAACACAAAACAACTGAACATAAACAGAGCTATAGAGCAGCTACGAATATCTATATTTCCTTTCCTTATCAAGCTATGATAGAGAACGTAAGCAATTTGCGACACACAGACACACCTAAATAGTTAAGAGCATATATGTATGTACATGAATAGTTCCCAACTAAATATGTATAGAGTATATATATATATATATATATCTAGAAATATACAAATACTTAATGAGTATTCTTTGTATATTGTACAAATGCGCGCTAATTAAGCTGTAAATGACTAAGATACATACTATCATCAAGAAATAAAAATACACTTTATAATTGTTAAGCATAAAATAAATGAAACCAAGTTTTATTTCTATCATTGGTTAGTAAATGAAATGGCAAACTACAATTTTATAAAGGCAGTTCAAGTTCCATATTTTCGTAGTTTGATTTATGAACTTTGGTAAAAAAAGATTGTTGGATAGTTGGATAGTTTTATTCCCCCTCCGCTGTGAGCTTCAGGAAGCTCTCATTGTTCTGTTCGTCCAGGAAGAGCAGCTTAAAGATGTCATTAAAGAAATCCGGATAATAGTCACATGCACGTTTGCAATCTGGTGTCCAGTTGATCTCCAGCAGTTTAGGTTCCATAACCTTGTCATTGCCCGTCCAGCTCAGCATAATATCAGCTGCATAGAGTGCTCGGGATTGGGCACAAGGAGAAATTCCACAAGGAGGCGGCGCTTTGCTGGCACATTGAAGCACCTCGTACAGCATAGCGCAGATTTGCTGCTCCACTCGGTTCCAGTCATTGGTGGGATACTGCTGCTGCCAGAGTTCAAGGAAATCATCGCACTTGATGTGATGCAGTTGCGCCTGCTCCTGGTAATTCATCACCGTGTAGTGCTTCTCGTAGTCATCAAAGTGATCCAGCGAGAAGGGACGATTGGCAAAGCGCAAGAAGAACTTGCGATGCACATACGCCTCCAATGGCTTCACTCGCTTCAATAGAATCACATAGCGTATGTCGAACTTCACCTGGGCCTGCAGTTCCTCCCGCTGGAACAGCACAGGCCGTTCAATGTATTTTTGTGCTATTTTTGGTCCCGTTGCCGGCAGTCGAACAATCTGCTTAATGTTGTCCGTGATGTGCGTGTCCAGACCGCGTGCCAAGTTCCAGGGTTTGATAATCCAATGGTTATCGAGTCCTTTGGCGGCACGTCTTTGATAATAGGCAACAAATTCACGTAACTCCGTGGACAGATTGTAAGTGGTGGGCAACCAAGACGGATAAGTGTCCAGCGTCTCGGCATTGTGATGTTCCGGCGCCGCACGACGTCCCACAATGCTCAGCAAGTCCTTGATGGTGATGACATACTCAAAGGGAAACTGATTGATGAACTTGTGAGGAGTTTCCACAGCGATCTCTGCAAAATTCTTATAGTGGGAGGTGAGCCACAAAACATCCGCCTCCTCCTCGCTATCGACCAGCAGGAATTCGGGAGCTGTGAGATGAGCACGCAGCACATCGTACTGGGCGTACACCTTTAGAGGATTGCAGCGAGACGGCAGCACTTTGGCTGCAGTGTCAGCTTCCTCGGGATACGTTTCCGGTATGTGACCACTGGCAAAGTATTCGGCACTTGGTTCCACTTGCAGAAAGCTCTCATCACTGAGATCGCACTCCCGCCAAGGTAACAATAGAGCCGAGCGTTGCGGTGCATCCTTGGACACATATTCCACAAAGTCGCGGGTCACGGGACTTCCCTGTTCGCAATCTCGTATGGGAAACAGTATGCTGTAGGTGGTCTGAGTGTTTAGATAGAGCAGCGGCACCAAACGGAAACTTGGTGTATCCGAATGATTGACAGCCGATCCCACTTCATCCATCACATACCAAATGGGCATACGCTCCTCATCCGATAATCCATCACTGGCAATGGAGTAGGCATGACAATACTTCCACAGGCGACGCAGTATCTTGTCAACGCGCTGCTCATGCTCCAGATCCACGCCGGTGATTGCAGACAAACGATCCGCCAGCTGTGGATATTGTTCCAACTGTTGCCGCGCGCTGTTCATGCGAAATGTCCAGGCATGATCTATCAGATATACAGCCTGCGGATCATTTGCCTTGATGCCTTCCTCACGTGCCACTTCCAGTGCGAACGCTGGCCTCACATTGTTGTCATCATCCACATTCTCATCCTCATCCTCCTCGTCGTAATCGATCAGCATCAATTGCAGGACTTCACCGACATCAAAGCAATCCGCTGTCAGTTTACGGTACAATGCCGGCCACAAGTGAACCGGCACAGAGGAGGATTCCAGCTGCGGCTTGTGGAGTGCCACAAATTCGTTGTATTTGTTAATACCATCCATTTTGCGTGCCAGCTGCAAAGGCGATGTCCCGGCAAATTCACATGTTTGATGGAGCAACAGCTGTTTTAACTAAGGTTGCCACACAGAAAAAAATTAACGTCTGGCAACTTTCCAATAAAAGTAACATTAAAAAATAGTGATTTTTCCAAAATTATTTTTAATTTTTCTTAATTTTAAGCTCGAGTTTCTAAAATTTTGACGAACTTGCAACTTTTATAAAATAAATGACTTTAATATTAAATAATTTCAAATTAAAAATTTTGATAAAATATTAATTTATTGCAAAATGAACTAAACACAAGTTCACATTTGAGTTTCGCGCCGTTTGGTATATTTTGTGGTGCTTAAAATACGGTCACCCTAAATATACCAAACATGCACAAAAGTTGCCAGATGAGGCAGCATCGGTTAAAACAGCTGTTGCTCTATTCTGCTTCTGGTGAGCGCTTATAAATAAATGACAACAATAACTATTTCACCATTAGAAAAAAATATACATTAAAGGCCGGAGGCACGCAATCAGCTGCTTAGCTTAAAACAAAAACTCAGAGTCATCACTACTCGACACTAATCGTGCATTACACACCAAAGGGGTATTATTTAGCTTATGCTAGGCTGGCTGACGACAAACATCGCGCAAATGCTGCAAACGTTTATATAGCAGCTAGTATTATTCTAAATTTCTCTCGCTCTCTCACTTGGCAAACAGTCAACATAATTTAAGCAAAAAAAAAAACAATAACTAAATGAGCGGCACATTGTCACTGCCAAACGCTGATGGCGTTGTAAACGCTGTCGAGCCACAGAGCATGGACATTGAGGTAAGCATTAATAACAAACCAGGCAAAAGGATTCTCACCCCCTCCTCTTTTTTTCTTTGTGTAATTGAAATTTGTTTTTCAACAACAACAAATTGTCGCCTATTAAATGAAGTTTTCTTTCGTTTATTGCGCAGTTTGTAGTGGGCGCGATCGTTGTCTTGTTAGATAATCCACGCCCATCTAGAAACACTTCCGGGTTTATTTAAGTAAGGCTAGAATATCGCAAAATTGTGTTTGTAGTTGTAGAAAAGAAAATAGATCAATTACTTGGTTAACGAGAGTACAAAGTGCGTCATCATCATGACATGAAGTAGCAAGTTTATACGGCAGCTAAAGCGGAGTTGCGGAAAATCGGTTTGACTTGGAAATAATGACAATTCAAGTTTAATATATAAATTAAAAAATTAAATTTTAATTTTAAAAAATTCTATTAATTATATTTTGAAGAGAAAACAAATCATACTACAAATTTTTAGGCATAAACTATTTGGTAAAATACATACAGTATGTCAAGTAATTGTTTTAACAAATTACCAAATTATTTTGCAAAAAAAAAAAGATAACTGATCTTGTTTATCTTATATGTATCTAATTTTTTTATTTTTTGATACAAAAAAAGTTAAATATAATATATTAAAAATTTAAATATAATATATTAAATTTTTTAAAATAAAAACTATATTTTTTTAGGCAGTTACTTGACATACTTTAAGTATAGTTAATCCAATCTTACAATATTTTTAAAAAGATAGCAAAATATATTAAACATGAATTTTGTTTTTATCATGTCATGTGTAAAATTCTCGTTTAAATTGAATTAAATCAATTTCAGGTTCCGAAAAACAACGGTTTCGGTCTATGGCAATGGTTATTTAACTGGACATCGACATCACCAACAATGCTGCGTGCCGTTGAGAAGAAGATTCTATCATATCTGAAGCTGCCGTATCGCGGCTACTTTGTGGACATTGGACCAGCTGTGGGCGATACTGATAAGATCTGGACGGTCAGTATGAACACGGACTCGAAGGAGGTGCCGCTGGTGCTGTTGCATGGCCTCGGCGCTGGCGTGGCACTGTGGGTGATGAATCTGGATAGCTTTGCCAAGGATCGTCCCGTTCATGCGATGGATGTGCTCGGCTTTGGCCGGAGTTCGAGGCCAATGTTTGCCAAGGATGCGTTGGTTTGTGAGAAACAGTTTGTGAAATCTGTCGAGGAGTGGCGCCGTGAGATGAACATTAACGATATGATCTTGTTGGGCCATTCCATGGGTGGTTTCATTGCCTCCAGCTATGCGCTGAGCTATCCGGAACGTGTGCGACATTTGATACTGGCTGATCCTTGGGGATTTCCCGAGAAGCCGCCAGATTCGACGACAACGAAACAGATTCCCTTGTGGTTGCGTGCGATTGCCCGTGTCTTGACCCCATTGAATCCGCTGTGGGCACTGCGAGCTGCTGGTCCATTTGGTCAGTGGGTGGTGCAAAAGACAAGGCCGGATATAATGCGCAAGTTCCAGAATACCATTGAGGAGGATATCAGTCTGCTGCCCCAGTATATACATCAGTGTAATGCACAGAATCCAACTGGTGAATCCGCATTTCATAGCATGATGCAATCCTTTGGCTGGGCCAAGCATCCCATGATACATCGCATCAAGGATGTGCGCAGCGATATACCCATCACATTCATCTATGGATCACGCAGTTGGATCGACTCGTCGTCGGGGGAGAAAATCAAATCGCAACGTGGTACAAGTATGGTCGATATCAAAATTGTAACCGGTGCCGGGCATCATGTGTATGCGGACAAGCCGGACGTATTCAATCGCTACGTGAACGAGACCTGTGATATATACAAAGTCAGTAGTGGACACCTGCCATCAACACATCCACCTGCTGCCGTTGTCTCGCCAGTGTTGCAAATACCACGCGATGCCACCGAATCAGATGATGAGCACGAGTTGCCCAATCTAAATACAGCGGAATCGGTGGAGATCAAGACAGACGTCAATGTTGCCGAAGATTCATCGACAACGACAACAACGACAACGACAACTGTTCACCACAACGAACCATCAACAACAAATCCAGCTGTTAATCTGGCCGATGTCAAGCGAAAATGAAATGCAATGCAACAATTGCCAACGGCCTTAAATTATATATATATATATACGTATACATATATTAAGAGCTCTACTAACTTTGTTTTTGCCTAGTATTAAATGTTGTCTTATCTTTAAATTCATAGTTTAAAATCGTTTGTTATTCTATTATTTATATACTACACAATCTTGCTGTGTTGCTTGATTCAATACTCGTACTCTGTGCCAGTTAATGGGGTACAAAGTGCAAGTATTCTCATTACTTTTTGATAAATCAATGTTATGGCTTCACATCAAATACGTATGTATGTATGTAGGTTTAAGAATAGCGCCCAAAAGTGAGCAATGTCTATGGTAAATGGCATACGGCATACGGCATAATTCACCCTGATCCAATTCATATCAGTTGCTAATGCTGACGTCAGTCAAACACACGCGGAAGTCATCGACCTAGTGGCCTATACAAAATATATTGTTTTGATATTCTAGTTTAAGCTTAGTTAATCACAAAAATTAACAAACAATAAGCATCAATTATACGAATTTAAAAAGAAATTCCCCATCTAATCTCTAAAACTAAATTTAAAAAAAATTAATGTATCTCTGTTGTAGCATATTTATATAAAAATCTGTGTAGCATAGTGTAAAATAATATATTTTAAAATTAAACATAATTAGAAAACAAACAATTGGCTGTACGTTTTTGTAAAAACCTTAACACTTTCATTTATAAAATGGAATTTCCTAATCTCTATTTATTTTCTAATTCCTAAAATTATATTAAAAATTAATCTACATTTGCTGTAGCATAATTATAAAAGGGAATCCCCTATTCATTGTGTCCTATACAATAATTTAAGAGTTGTATTTATATTTTTGTTAGCATCATTAGAAAAAGCTCTGGCTGTAGTCTAAAAATCTGTGTAGCTTAGTGTAACAAAATATATATGTACATATATTTGAATACAGCTTTTTTGCTATCAACAATCAGCTTATTTAATTGCATTATATACTTGTGTATATAAGTTTATATATTGTTTTATTTGTGTGAAACAGTTGATGGCCTCTGTTCAACTGATTATTGGTAAACAAAGAGAGAAAAGTGACCTTATCAAAGTGACAAAAGTAAAAGCAAAAATAATTGGCCGCTTGATAAGTAAACAAAAACAAAAGTCAACTTGCATGACTAACAACAATAACAAACAAAGCAAATTTGTATATAGTCTACAATAATAATTGCCTTCATTTAATTCACAATTGCAAGAGGGAAAAAAGTCTATCGAATTGCAAAATGTTCACATTTTGATATAATATATAATATAAGTATAATATAATAATTGTAGTTTTGGTTAACGCTCTAGTTGGCAGTGGCGAATCCTACACGATCGTTGCCCATATCGAATTCGGTGTAGTATTTGCCAATGAAGACATCGCCTAGAATCCAGAGGGGTCCATTTGGTGGCGGAATGTCCATGCCCATGAAACCAGAAAGGCAAATGGTTTTGCCCATCTGTGCGATACGTAGAATGTAATCCTTGCCCTCCAACTCAAAGGTTTTGCCATCGAATACAAATTTAATAACCGGTAAGTTGGGAATCATATCACAGGAGACCACATACTAGAAAGAGATCATATATATAAGTATTTCTCTATATATTTTATATGAATATCCTTACCTGACCACCCACAATTGGTGTGCCACCGATGGCCTGATTAATAGATGTAGCCTCAGCGACTGGACCTGCAATTAGGGAGGTACCTGTATCGGCAATCACCTGGCAACCGCCCTTGCACAGTTCCAGATTATTCATTTGGATCGAGTCCATTTTAATTTGCCAATATCCCTTGCGTGTCACTGGCAAATAGGTAAAGTCACCATGATAATGATTGGGATCCGAGCCACCAAATATGATTTCGCCACCCTCTGGAGCCTTGGGATCACGATTCAAGTAGAAGGAGAACACCGGCTCGGAAATGAGACCCTGTTCATACATGGCATAAAATGGAGGCTTCACACCATCCACAGATATGGAACTGTAACCAAGTCCGAGTATGCCATCGAATTTAGCGGCGACAAAGACCAGACCCGGCTCACTCAATGCCTCGGCGAATGTTTGACCCTTGATGTCCAGTCCAGCAATGTTAACGGTGTCCGTGGACAAGTAACCCGACAAACTGCCCGATCCATAGTGTATATCGAATTGGGTGCCATTCTTGGCGTATGATGACGATTTCGTGGCATCGTATTTGTTATGCATCAGACACGCAATGTTGGTCAGGTGACATTTCTTGGACGGCACCCACAAGTTGGAGGAACCCGTGTCGAAAACCACCTTGAAATTCTGCGGCGGCGAACCAATCGATATGGGCCCGTAATACTGCGCGTCGAGATAATTGGATAGTGGTTCAGGTGCGCCAACTACCGCGCCATACTTAATGCGCATTTGCTGCAATTCAGTTCCTACATCAGCGAAATGCCGGCGAGCCGATTGAAATTTATTTAACGGCACACGCAGGAGTTTCGCATTCGAATTCGAATCTGTTGCCCAGGCCAGGGCCAAACAAAGGGCCAACAGCAGCAGAGACTTCTGCATGTTCACTGCAAGCAACTAAAACGCAATAACTTGTGAAATTAACTGAACTGCACAATTAGACAGATAGATTGACTGATTCTGTTTAAGTTAATTAACTGTTGCGGCGTTGCGAAAATGATTCAGCAAACATAATGTCCTAAATTTGCCACAACGGGTTTTGTCTTGTGATGCACAAATCGCAACATCGATAAATAAATGTTGTCAAGATGATGTATCGATGGAAATAATTTTATGTTATTTAAAAAATTGGTCGCCGTTGGAGGTAGAAGTTGTATAATGTAATTTTAAAAAAATTAGAATAAAATTGACAAAATTCTAACAAAAATTATGCAAAAAATTTCAAAATTCTAGCTATAATATTAAGAAAACTTAAAGAAAAAAAACTTTGTGAGAAAATCCCTAGCTTTTAATATTTTACTTTTATTGAAAGGTTGCCAGACGTTATTTTTTTTGTATGGCAGCTCGTCTTCAAGTAACGGTACTTAACAACCCTGTTGTATGGCGCGTCAGGATAAATTTAAAAAATCAATCGTGGCGGAATAATACGTGAATAAATACATCGTTAAAATCATAAGGCACATTGACGATGCTGATACCGTAGAACAAGTCTAGTACACACACAATTTCCATATGCATATCAAAGTAAGAAGAGCCCCCTCAATCTATCTACTTTACTCGAAAATTGGGAATTTTATAAATAAAAATATTTAATTGGCTGGGTAATTGTATGTATATTTCGCAAAAAATTGTTTAAAATTAGGATTTAAAATTAAAATTATCCAAAAACCATAGCATTTGACCTAACATTACTATTTGAAAGTAAGTGTGTAGTAATTAGTTATACAACAAAAGTCATCTTTAGAAGTAAGCAACCATCGTTTCCAACATTAATAATTTCGTTTTATGTATGTGTACCATTTTCAAAAATGCATTTCAATTGCTTAAAGTACTCAGTAAGATCCAATTAATTACAATATTTGCTGTCTTCAGTACTTATAACGATAAATTGCAACGCCAGCGACACCAATTAATATGGTACCCATCAGGAAACCAAGAAGCTTTACCTTTGAAACAAAATTGAATAATTAGTTATGCTAATATAATATAATTATTAGCATATTTGTATACCTTGGAGTTATCCACCAATGGCGTTTTTTGCCTAACAGCAGTCGTTTGTTCCATTTTCTTGGCCTGTCCCAACATTTTCTGATACATCTCCTTTTCGTTGTGTTCCTCGCGTCGAGCTTTAATAAATAGTCGTGCCAGATCCGATTGGACAGCGCGATTGTCCGGTTCCAATATGGCCACCTTCTGCAGTAGCTTAATAGCACCCTGCGTATCCGCCTTGCCCTCGAGCACCTGAAAGAATAAGAGGTTTTCAAAGGTTAAACTTGTAACAACGTGATTTTATAATTATATGTATAACTTACTCTGCCCTTGCGATATAATGCTTTTGGATTGTTCGGCTGGCACCGCAACACATGCTCCACGGACTGAAGCGCGACATCAAATGCGCCAATTTTGATTTGGGCCATAGCCAGATTGTTATAAACAATGAGACGATCCTCTAAAAGCGTTTGCAAATCAGTGTTCGATAGCTGTTCGTATAAAAGATAATATATAAATTAAATAACTTGAATTAGTTAATGATAAATGCAACATTTACCTTCAAGTCTTCATTGCCAAACTCGGCTTCTGGATCCCCATCACGATTATCCAAGTAATCTAGGGCACGTCTGTAGAGATGTATAGCATTATTGTATTCCACACGTTTGTAAAAGTAATTGGCGCGCTCTTTTTTCCAGGCACTGTGAAATATAATTCTTTGTTAGATCGTGTAGACGAAGGGAACTAGCCTATTTACCCATATTTGCGTAGTATATCGAATGTCTTTAGATCTTTAAAGTCCTCGTACTTGAAATCCAATAGTTCTACATCGTAGATAAGCTGAAATAAGCAAGCATACTGTAAAATATATGTATATATATTTGTAATTTTGAATGGACTTACATTAGCATTTGGTGGTACGATGGTTTCAGCAGAATTTTCCTTTTTAAGGCCGATGGCACCATAGCCGAAACGTGGATCAACTGTAATTTGCGCCTGTTCGCCCACATGCATCATTGGCAGCACCATGTCCAATCCCTGGATCACTTCGTAATCGCCAACGTGGCATTGGACGCGCTCCTCATTCTCCACAATCGTGCCATCTTCCAGTTTTCCAGTGAATGTTATGGTTACCAAATCACCGCGATTCGGATGCTCGGCACTGTCTGGTGCCTTTTTAATGATGCGTTTTATCAACTGCTTATTGCCCAAGATATCACACACGTCCTCCTCGTCGTCACCCACTTCCTCTCCCTCCACATCATCTTCAACTTTTACTTCTTCCGTCTTTGCGTTGTCATCGTTGTTATCGACGACTTTTATTGCAGCCACACTTTCAGCTAGTGCTTCGGCGACACTTGTGGCAGCTTGTGCTGCCCGTATGTCCTTCGTGTCCTCGGCATTGGTTAGGTCCTCAAAAGAGCTGCTACTTGATTTTTCCACGTCCATTTTTACCTGTCGTGTAAAAGTGTAAAATGTTGAAACATGGAACAAAGGGCAACAAATCAGGCGATACTCGTATAAAAAAAAAGCAATTCTATTTGTTATGTAGACTTACGGCCCTACAGCGCAGTCAGGTTTCACGTTGAATTCTTCAAAACGGTTTTCACACCGTTTCAATTTTACAATTTTTGAAACTAATAACTTATTTGAACAAATAATGTAAAAATTAAGATTAACAAATGACTTTTGACTAGTAGAGCTGCAAATATGTTGTATCGAAAGACGTTGCCACCTGACCTGGAAAAAGTTAATTGAACGTTGCCAGACCGTGGCTTTTTTATTTGAATTTTGTCGAATTTCATTCTAAAAACTGGTCCTCTTTATTTAATTTAAATTATTATTTAAATAGGGTAAATAATTATAATCGATTTCACAAATTATTTTACTTAATTTGGATTGCTTAAAGTAAATTTAAAATACGCGCCAATCAATCGATATATTAGTATCGATAGTATCGACTTTCACGAACAAAACTGTCAACTCATCAACAAAATTTAGAGAGGCGCGTCGCAATGAGATCAGTATGCTGATCACAAAAAAAAGTTTGTGTTTATGGTGCTAAGCAATTAATAGGATGTATTAATCAGCTTTTAAATAATGTAAATTTACGAGTTAAAATGAAAATGATAAATTTATTTAGAAATAATTTGATTGGATTGTTAACCACTCTTGTTAAACAGGGTGGCAACGCCGATCAGCTGTTTCGCTTTTGTTTGTAAATGCAGCACGTTTGTAAGTTGAATTAATTGCCGCTAGTTTTACTTAAACAATGGGTAAAAGAAATAAAAATCAATCTAAAAAGAAGATAATGATACATAAGCATCGTCAAAAGAAACAAAAGCATATTAATACCCCGCGCAAATTGAAGAAAGCGCCACATCTGCTGTCCGCGACAAGCACGTGTCCAGCGACAGCAACAGGACTTGGAATTTCAACTGCATTTCCTGTTGCTGCAAATTTGCGCCAAATCAATGTAAGCAATAATAAAATTTGTTTGATTGTTTGTAGTTTCAAATGGTGTGCGTCGGTTTAATTTGGGGGCTTGGGGGTGCGACGGTGTATACTCTGCAGTCGAAAGACTGCGCAGACGCCAAATCCCCAAACACACCAGAAAAAAAACGTTGTGAAAATTTGTGCGAGTTCCAGATACAATTTCCAGCAAATTGAATCATCGCGAAGTTTGTGTAACGTTCAAGTGGCCAAAAAGTGTAACTAGCCCCACCAAAAAATAAAAATAAAAGGGAATTAAGAAATGGAGCAAATCTGGAGAAATGTTTGCGCTCATTATGATGTGCCCGAGGATGTAACAAACACTTGGTATGCACGCATCGAGGAGCATTTGAGTGTGGACAGTCCAACGCGCGCTTATCACAACTGGCAGGAGATGATGCAGCGCAAGCATTCGCATCTATCTGACTGTGCGCCAAGCATCGCACTGGCCGCCTTCTTTCAATATTATCACTTTGATGGTAATCGCAGCTGTGTGCAGGAGAATTGCGAGGTATTCGAGGAATTCTGTCGCGATGCCATGATCGAGGATGTGAGTAGGCAAACCATACACATGAATACCAATATTTAAAACTGTTGCTCATGGTAGGATCATGCCAAATCGCTTGTGTGCAATTTGTTGGGACGCAAGACGCCGGATAATGAAGTGACTTGGTCCCATGATGACGAGGCCAATTTGCTGCAGGATGTCGATCTCGTTGTCCTTGCGTATGTAGTTCAAATAAACACTAGATTGTTACTTTAGCATATGGAATTTTTAAGTAACATTTTAATTCTAATTGTTGATGATTTGTAATGCACAGCGCGCCACCGGAGGAATATAAACACTACACAGAGCTGCTGCGACACGAGTATGCAAATCTGGATGATGATACCTACAAGTCGATGAGGGTGAAGGTGCTGGAAACTCTGCTGATTATACCATGCATATACTCCACTCCCGAATACCATGAAAAGTATGAGGAACTGGCACGCATCAACATACGTAATGAGATTAGGGAACTGAAGCAGTGAAGGATTCAGTAAAGGATTGCAGTAGTTCGACATGGACTATGTCTGCTTCACATAATTGGCTATTAATCCAACATTTTTATATACATTACACAGATAGATATGCAAGATATATGTATCTTATGATATTTTATTTAATTTAAATAATAAATAGATGGATTTGGCAATGTGAAAGAATGATCAACTATAGAGTGATATTGAAAACCTTAGCTAGCCAAAATTACAATCAATCAAACACCATCGATAATTTAGTTAATCGCCGTTTTTAATTCAATTAAATGTCTAGCCATAGATACAATTTAGGTAAAACCATAGTGTTATCAAAATTGCATCAGCTTTTTTATATAAAATATATACATTTATTGATATATACGTAAGCAACTGTCCTGTCAACACTGCAAAACAATATTAATAAAATCGATGTGTATATATAACCAACAACAACAACAACAAGTGTGTTTTATTCAAAAGTAACCATTATGAAACATATATTGAAAATCGCAGTAAGTACTTTGGAAAAGTGACAAATTCTTTTGTTTTCTTTTCAAATTTATATAGGGAAACGTAAATCACAGTCAATAATATACATTTCTTATCTGAGAATAGCTTGAAGAAAACACTGAGGACAGTTCCGCGATGGCACCACATAATCAACCATTTCAGAAGTTTAAGGATAATAATGTTAAGGTATGCTATACATAAATATCAGCAATTATCTAGCATATCTTAAGAAGATTTAATAATATTTGTATAATTTCAGAAACCGATTAAGCGACTGAATAATAAAAAGCAGAAGAAAAACAAAGTCAATTACACACAAAAGCTGGCAAATTCTTTAAAGCGTCGCGCTCGGATTTCTCCCAAGAAAACTTCAGCTTGCGGCATCAAACGGAAATTGAACTTTAAGAACGCTGTGGAGCTGGAAAAAGAACAAGAGAAACATCAACTGCCAAAGCCAAAGTTTTATTTAAACAAAAAGGTAATAAAATTAATAATTGTTTCCTCTGCTCAACTAATTTGTTGTTCAACTTGCAGCAAGCTCGAGGCTCAAAAGAACGAATGAATGAAACCATTGAGGATGGCGAAATAATCGAGGAGATTGAGAGCAGTGACGAGGATGACTGCATCGTATTGGATGCAGATGTGGAGCAAGTAAATATTGAGGAGGATTCCGATGACACTGAATTGAATTCATCACAATCAAATACAGACTTTAATGATAACATTCCATCAACTAGTCGCTTTGTTATCGACAAAATTGGTGAATATGGATTGTCCTGGTCAACAAACCATGGCTTCGCCTATCCCAAAAGCAATAACGATACTAAATCAATTGATAATAAGTGCATTATAATAGATGATAGCTTTGAATCATCCAGCAGTCCTATGAAAGTAAAGGAAGATCGCAAGCCAAGCCATTTGATAGATGATAGTGTTGTATTTGTGCAAGACTGTAAGAGCGAAGAGGACTTTATACCACTTCCAGCTGATGAAGTGCCAGTGCCAAAGCGTACCAGAAAAAGCAAGGATGTCCAAGTCGAGCCAACGCCAAAGATTATGCGGCGCATGAATGAAAGTCTGTTTACCTCAACGGAGCGTAAAAAATTGGATAATTACAATAGCAACACATATAATCCAGGCACAAAGGTCTCCAGCACAGCCGACTCGAGTAAGCGACCCATTATCATCGATGGCAGCAATGTGGCCTTTGGGTGAGTATCTCGATTACTTTAAGATTTTATAACTAAATACTAATTTAAATTTATTCAACAGTCATGGCTGCTCCAACATATTCTCTGCGGAGGGCATAAAATATTGTGTGGAGTACTTTCAAAAAATGGGACACGATGTGAAGGCCGTCATTCCATTGTTCCGTCGCAATCCTCATAAATCATCCAATCCTGCGCTGCTCGATCAGCTGCATAAGGATAATAAAATAGTATTTACACCTTGTAAAAATTTACCCAATCAACAGAGCATTAGCTACGATGATCGGTAAGTTATGGAATTCATTATCATTAGAATTTGCCATTAAAATATTTATTTCCTATTGCAGTTTCATTCTACAGTTGGCTTACGAGCGCAATGCGGCTGTTGTGTCCAATGATAACTATCGTGACCTGATACATGAGAATCCGGCATTTAAAAAGATAATTGAGAATCGTGTTATTGGCTATTCATGGTGCGATGATATACTTATACTTCCCAAAGATCCCTATGGAAGATTTGGACCACCTTTGGATGAAATCTTACGTTGTTAGACTTACAAATTTAATTTTTTCTTGAATTTCATTAACTTTCCCATTTTTAGTTTAAAGTTTAGTTTCGTTTCTTGTATAAAGTGTAGTTTATCGTGTTTAAAAGTGAAGATTATAGATTAAAAAGAATATACTTTAATACAGTGGAATTAGATTCGGGGCAAGGGACCGTTAACCACAACCGTTGTGGTTGTTGTTGTTGTGGTGGTGGCATTTGCTGTGGGTTCAATGTAATCCGGTGGCGGCTCATTTAAAGCTGCTGCCAGATTCGAATTGCTGCACTCCAAATCGGTGGTTATGGTCAGCATGGAGGCGCCAAGACTTCCTGGTGGCTTCACATTGCTGGCGTAATTTAGCTCATCATAGCTGGGCGGTAAATCCATGCCCTTGGGCAATATGGTCATGTCGTTTTCAGTCTGAATAGAAACGTTGCCATTGCCGCCACCTGAGTTGCCCATGGTTGGATTATTGTTGGCAATGCTTATCTCCATTTCTCGGCGAGCTAATGGGGGAGAGAAAAGAAGAAGAAGGAGTCTTAATTTCTTACATACTGCCTACAACATTTTTATCGTGTTGATTTTCTTTAAATTCATTTTTAAATTTGATTATTGGTATTTATTGTGTAACGTTCGATATCGTAAGCTCATTAATCGATAAGATACTAAAAAGATATCGATAGCTCACGAGTATCTCACGAGCGAGCTTGAACAGCTGATTGTGTCCGCTCAGTTGCGCGCGATTGGCCATCGGTCGCAGGTTTAAAGTTGTTTTTATTAATTTAGTGTAAGTGTAAGTGTAAGCAGCAGCTACTAAAAAGCGTGCACTTATTATTGTTAGCTAGCATGCACATTTGAAGTGAAACTGTTTGCACAAGAACGATTAAGACACAAGAGATTGAGCATTTATGTAATATGTATAAAAGTCAATCAGTTGCTGACGTTGTTGGCCCATTAAATGGTGAAAGTGATGTGCACATGTAAATTATGACTCAATGCCGACTGCAACAGGTTTTGGGTCAAATAAAGTCTATTGGTTTTTGTTAACAAAGTGCCAAAAGTATAATAAATATATGTGTTCGCATTGATTTATTAGTTGTTTTTTTGGCAATACAGCTCAATGAGTGAAAGTTGGCAGCCAAGGGTTAAACATGTAATTTGTGGGGTTAACAAAGTCAGCTCATTATAAGCATTTGAATTGTTTATCAGTTTCTAATGGATTCTAATGTGGGGTTAAAGGTTAATTGACATTAATGCTGTGTGACAACCTGTTGACTTGACGGTTCAATGCCCACAGATGCTCAAAGTGCAAATGACTTGAAACTAATTCAGTTGTATTTTGTCATTTATTCAATACAGTTGTACCTTCAAAACTGCCATAAATGCTGCGACGCGTGCTTGTGATTGGAGCCCTTGGAGCAGGCACCGTCAGCACCGCATTGAGTCTACGCACCAACGACTATGACCTCAACTCCCTGGGCATTGTGCGATTGTCGCGTTCAGCTTGCGCCGTTTTCGATGTGGCCCTCACCTATAAACGGCAGCTCTATTACAAGGATTGGGACAAGACGACGCCGGAGTACAAGGCCGAGAAGAGTCGGGTGCACAAGATTGCCGCCGAGAAACTCCTGCAGTTGATATGCACCAATAAGGGAGTGTATATCAAGGTGGGACAACATATTGGCGCCCTCGAATATCTGTTGCCCAAAGAGTTTGTCAATACAATGAAGGTGCTGCACTCGGATGCGCCACAGAATCCCATTGAGGATCTGTATAAAGTGATTCGACAGGACTTGAAGCGAGAACCAGAGGATCTCTTCGAGAGTTTCGAAAGGGAACCACTGGGCACTGCATCATTGGCCCAGGTGCACAAGGCGCGTCTGAAGACGGGCGAAATTGTGGCCGTCAAAGTGCAGCATCCGTATGTGAAGGGAAACTCACTGGTGGACATGAAGACCATGGAGATAGCTGTCAGAATACTCGCGCGCATATTCCCCGACTTTAAGATTCAATGGCTCGTCGAGGAATCCAAGAAGGTGAGTTTTAAAATCATATTTAATAAACAAATGGAATTAATTTATATCTAATATCTTCCGCACAGAATCTGCCCATTGAATTGGACTTTCTGAACGAGGGAAAGAATGCGGAGAAGGTGGCTAGTCAGTTCAAGAAATACAGCTGGCTGCGTGTACCCAAAATCTACTGGGAACTGAGCTCATCTCGTGTATTGGTCATGGAGTATCTGGAGGGTGGACATGTCACCGATTTGGATTACATAAAACGCCACAAGATTGACGCATTCGCGGTGGCCAACAAAATTGGCAAACTCTACTCGGAAATGATCTTCACCACGGGCTTTGTGCACAGCGATCCACATCCAGGCAATATTCTAGTGCGTCAGACGCCCAAAAATGAATTGGAAATCGTTTTACTCGATCATGGACTTTATGCCAATCTGACCGATAAGTTTCGCTATGAATACTCCAAGCTCTGGCTGAGCATATTGAAGGTGGATCGCAAAGCAATGCGGAAACACAGCGAACAGTTGGGCATTACGGGTGATCTGTACGGTTTATTTGTCTGCATGGTGACGGGTCGACCCTGGGAGACACTTATGCAGGGCATCACCAAAGTAAAATATTCCAAAGAAGAGGTAAGTTTTAGTTTTCTAATCAAAGAAAAACAAACTATACACGGGGTAAAAGTTTAAGGATGAAATGCGAACGTACATATATTCAAGCAAAGCATATTTAAATTAATTTATGAATTCTTTTAAAATAAAAAAAAAATTATGTATAAATTCATATATTAAATTGAATATTCTCTGTCCAATTTTTGGGACTTGAATATACGTTAGTTAATAGACTTTTACCGCGTGTAGAGATGTTTTTATTTGATATGAGAGTATGATATTAATATAGAAACCATTTCTAATCCATGTTTCGTTTTGCAGAAGAACACGCTGCAGAGCAACACGTCGCTGGTGTTGCCGCACATTTCGGACGTTCTGGAGCAGGTGGATCGACAGATGCTGCTCATACTGAAGACCAATGATCTGATACGCAGCATTGAGTCGACGCTGCGTACACAGAATCGCATGACCGCCTTCTGGGCCATGTCCAAGTGCTGTGTGCAGTCCACATATGCCGAACAGCGACTACAACAAACGGCGGCATCAAAACGTTGGCGTTTAGACCTCGGCGAACGTTGGGAGCTGTTTAAACTTAATATTTACTACCTCTATTTGGGTCTAATTAATTTGGACTTTCTGGCGGCACTCAGACAGGTGCTCTAGCATTCAATAATGGATGACATTGCGTGACATTGATTAAAGTACAAATTTGTGGGAAACTTTACCTCGTTGTCTCTGCTCGATTAGACGTCGTGCATTTTCCTGACGCTTTCGCTGCATCGCATTCTTAATTTTTTTTTTTGTGGGTGGATTGGAATTGATTAGGTTTAAATTAAAGAAAACACATAGGATCATCTTACCATTATCACCGCAAGGGGCAAAATGACGATGAAACAAATGAAGATTACAATGTAGAAGGCGTAGCCGGAATAGAAATATACATAATCCGGTTGTGGATAGTAAATTGTTGCATTGTACGGTTCACCATAATCATAATATGCTGGGGTGGTG
This sequence comes from Drosophila kuntzei, assembly GCA_035042165.1. NCBI lineage: Eukaryota > Metazoa > Arthropoda > Insecta > Diptera > Drosophilidae > Drosophila > Drosophila kuntzei. Next base: position 2,131,286 of record JAWNLU010000634.1, on the reverse strand, counting down.
CTAGTGGTGCTATTATTGATATAAATGGAGCTCAGCTGAATGCTGGCCACAGTGCTAGTTGTCACATTAGCTGCTACAGTGGGTGCCATTCGTATGCGTTTTATTTTTATTGGAAGACAGGAAGTCACTTCCCAAATAAAAAAAAACTATTTAACGTGTCTCGTTTCGCTCGAAGTGTCCGCTCAAACTGAATTGAAGCCCAAAAATTGATGGGCCAGCGCCTAGTCATCCATGGGTCACACACTTCCCCCGCTTGCATATTTGCTTTGTAATCGTTAGCTGATAAAACTGACAAAACCACTGCCTAGGCCTGGGCTTAAGTTCCGTATGGGGTTCCTCCTCGACCACATATCGAATAAGGTGTGCACAATTGTTTTCTGCGAGGGTGGGGAAGTGGGGAGGAGGTCATCGTCTTTATCTAATGAGGCACTATGATAAATGTGTGCAAATGTCGCACAAAACTACGTGAATTTTTCATTTTGTGATTTATGGCGACTTTTCTATTCGAAATACGCAACTTTTATTGTATCATGCTTTTGTTATAGAGATGGTCTTCAATTTTAATATAATTATAATAGAATACTCTATCTTAAACTATTTTGTCAGTCTCAGTTAAATAACTGAAAGACAGTTTGAAGTAAAATGTATAGAATTATTATTTAATTTTAAAATAACTCTCAGTTTAAAACAGGGATTAAAATCTTAACCGAAACCGTAACCTTTAACCGGTAAAAACCGATTGAAATTTGTAACCTTAACTGAAACCGTAACTGAAACCGTAACTGAAAAAATGTTTTTCTACTGTACCGAAACCCATAAGCCGAAACTCTTTATACCGAAATAACCGTTTAGTAACCGATTCATTTATAAGGGTTAATTTCGGTTACTGAGCAACTTTGATAACTTTGAACTGCCATAACTTTCTCAAAACTCAATCAATTTTCAAGCGCAATGTAAATTTGATCATGATTTTACCTCTTAATTCGTTCTGCATTTAAATTTTGTTCATTTTGAAAATTCTTAATTTTCGAAATTTTTCGAAAAATGTTAATTGTAAAAATGTAACACTGTAAAATTTCTAAAAAATTCGAAATTTTCAAAACGTTCAAATCGAACAATATTTAAATGCAGAACGAATTCAGAGGTAAAATCATGATCAAATTTACATTACACATGAAAATTAATTGAGTTTTGACAAAGTTATGGCAATTCGAAGTTATTAAAATTCAGTAAAATCAAAATAATCGAAATTTTTAAACCAAATTTATTTGATTATAATATTTTTCGATTATAATAAAATCGACATTACTCTGCACTTACATATGTATATTTTGTATATAATTTAAAATAAAAATGCTTATAAAATGATAATGACTGATAATAATATTTGATTTAAGTGAAAAATTCCTAAAGAACTCCGATAATTAAAATATTGGCTGAGAGCAAAATATAAAACACTACTTGAATCAAATAATTCGTACTCTTTTTTTAGAAATTCCGAGTTTAATACGGAACACATAAAGTATATATATTTCATAGAAGGTAGATCTTATATATGTATATAGAATTAAAATGTGCAGCCTCATATTATTTGCCAATAAACTAATAAAAATGAAATTATATTATTTAGATAAGATATAAGATATATTTGTTGTGATTTTTACTAACTAAACAAAACTAGCCCCATCTCTAATTAAGTTGGTCAATAAGAAATAAGAAACTAGTGTAAATATTTACGATTATGTTTGCTCACCTTGCTCGATGTTGGCCACCTCCTTGAGCTGTCGGAGCATATAGAACCGATAGGCAATCATCATGGTCTGCAATTGAATGTCAAAGAAATAGTAGAACATATTTATGAAATGGTAATAATATTAATAATATTTTGAATTAACTCACGCGCAGAATGAAGAGGCAAAAACATATTATGGCCAAGGCAATTAGCAAAGGTCCCGAATCCATTTTAAGCTCTTTTATTTACCTTTCTATTTTATATTTATTATTTTATTTTAAATTATTTCTTTGTAAATACATACATGAACATATGTACGTATGTAATGTATTATGTATTTTCAGTTACGATGATTCACAGTAAGCCCTCGCGCATGTCCAGCGATAAGATATGAATGGATATCTTCGTATATGTATTGATAATATTCGTTCAAAATTGCATTGATTACATTTTAATCAGTTCACAAAATACACAATGAACCATTTCATACTTCTTTGTAATAAAATTCTATATTAGGCCGGGCTAAAACAGCTCGAAGTGGCTGCTTAAATGCGAATGGACCTCAATAATTCTGCGTATTATTATACTCAGCACCCATTAAAAATAGTTCAAGAAGTGTATGATCATTCTCTGCAGACGTATGTAACGGATTGGGGAAAGAAAAAAGTCATGCTTTCTAGCGGAATTAAAAATTTCATTACAATCGGATAGTAAACACAAAAGATACGCAAAAGTTAATATTATAATATTAATTTTGCTTAAAGTTCGGTTCCCAAATTTGGTACATCTGTACTAAGACTGGTTGATTTTTGGTACGTCGGTACGTTGGTATTAAAATTGGTACATTTTTTGGTATACTCTGCGTATACTCTATTTAAATTTAAAGAAATTCAATACATTTAGTTTCCAAAGCAAAGTCCATCCCATACAAAAACAAATTTATCCGAAAATTAAAATTAATAAAAGAAATTCTTAATTCATCTGATACATTAAGTCGGACTTTAAGCTTTTATTTGTGATTGACAATTAAATTAGGCCTTTTTTAAAAATGATTAAGAGGGATTTATAAAAATTTCTTAACTAAAAAAGACACAAGTGCTTATTTACTTATTGTTGTTATAAAGTTGATACCCTTTTTTCCGAATATCGAGTACAAAATAAATGTGTTTTTATGTGTCAACAGTGTCAATACGTACACTTTATATAGGGTATTTCACTGTCGAGCTTTCTCGATTTAAGCATACTCACTTTATTTTGCTGGCATTGCGTTATCGCTGCTACTCCGGCTCTCCACTTCAATAGCCAGATTGCATTTTAGTCGCTTGTTTATGACTTTTGGTTATCACTGTGCAAACCCGCCAACAACCGAGACGTTCTGTCTGTTTTTCCCCACACCCCACATCCCACCGTCCCACCCACCTCAGCAGGCCATACCCCCAGCTGACAACCCTCAACCCACAATCCACAATCCACAACTCACAATTCACAACCAGTTGCAGTCGTTATCCGTTAATTAAAGTGAATGGCCGCTTGACTTTTGGGTGTGCGTGTCAGTGTGTGGAATTCCCAATCTTTGCTTTGCCCCTTGACCCCCGTCTGAATCATGTTGCACACACACTCACACACTATATCATATAGCTGAACGATTGGTCGAAAATGTCACCTTTTAATGCTGATCAGATTCTCAGACCAGAAATTGATTTTAGAACTAAGGTTACCTTAGATAACGAATATGGGTTTTTTTTTGTGAAATAAAATTAATATACCCTAAAATACATACATATGTCAGTATATATCGCTAGGTATTGTCCGACAGCTCAGCTTTTGGAGATTCTACGTTCTTTGGGTATTCTTCGGTTCATCTTATGTCAGATTGAACACATAAGTTCGATTAAGAGTTTTTCCCAGGTACTATGGGAAATATTTCTGTGGCTAGACAGATTAGTTGGACGAAAGCATTCAGATCAAGCAAGTTGCTGCATCTGAACACACAACATGGAAGTTCCTTTATTGCTTGGACTAGGTGCCTGGCTCCTCCTTTGTACTGGTAAGAAAACTGATGTTTTTCTTGTTCCATTTCTATATTATAATATACAATTTGTATTTCCACGTAGGAGCTCATTCGGCGCAATTGCCAGAGGCTCCCTTTGTAATTGGTAAACCTGGGAATCAAATTATTATACGGGGTCAAAATGCAGGTCCTTTATATGTGCCTGGCCTTGGCACCTTCGGCTAAACTCTCTCCGAAGAGTGGAGAGCATGGCGTATATGTTGGATGAAGAAGAGACAACACGTTCCTATCTGAATCAAGTAAGGAAAATATTATTTCTTATGTATTGTATTTTTCATTAAATGAATCACTTCACAATTACAAACAGCTGGTGGGGATACCGCAAGAGATAATGTCATGGTGATTACTGTCACTGGTGATTTCCGAGGGGAGACTACCTGAAAGAGATCCTAGAGGTAATGAAAGAGCACCTAATTCAGGAACGTTTCGGCCAGGAGAAACATCAGCTCATGAAGATAATGTCAACAGGAATGATTACGACAGGAGACAACCTGAAAGAGGTCCTAGAGGTAATGAAAGAGCACCTAATTCAGGAGCTTTCCGTCCAGGAGCACTACCAGCCCATGAATATGATCTTAACAAGGATGATTACGAAAGGAGACAACCCGATAGAGACTCTAGAGGTAATTTAATATCACCTATAATCATCTGATAATAAACCATGATATTTCGATATTTTAATTCACCCGTTTTTTTTAAATTTTTTTTTATAATTTTTAAAAAAATGTTGCAAGTGATTTTAAGAATATAAATATTTAAAATTTTTTGGTAATTTAACATTTGTTCACCCTTTTTTATTTGTTTTTTTAAGGAAAATACACAGTTTAGTAAAGCACTTGAAATAAAAAGACCATTTAAATTTTTTTTTAAACGTATATTATGATTTGAAATCAGTTGAAACGAATCAAAAGCACCGCACACAAATAAATTCTTAATTTCAATAAGTACAACACATGGAAATGCTTAAATTTAAGTAGCATTATTAACATCAAAATTGCATTTCAATTAACAGACACTTTTTTTATATTTTTTTCTATGTATTTTTTTTATATTACATTCTAGATTGTTGCTATTTTGCTTGTAACATTTATAACTTTTCTATGAGTTTTATAAGTTGGCACAGTTTTTGTATTGATTTGTTCAAAATGGTTTAAAAGAAATTAAAATTGTTATAGGGAACGTATACTTAATATATTGCGAATATTCATTTCATATTTAGTTGTTCCATTGATTGAATGCTATTTGTTTTAAATGTTTTTCAATATATTTTTTTATTTATTACATTTTGCTATTGGTTGGAATTTCCTTGCAGATGTTATAATAATCTGGTCTTTAATTATATAAGGAAATAGAGTATTTTTTATTCAGAAAGAGTGGAAATTTGATTGTAGAAAAATGATTTAAAAATTGGAGGTAAGAATAGTATTTACCGATTTAAATTAAATTTAAAAAATCTAATATAATTACATTTTCTATGGATCTATTTCAGAAAGAAAACTTAGAATCGGCACGGATCTGATCGGAAAAGGGGAACAATCTGCAAGGATATTAAATCTTCGGAAAACCGAAGAAATTGAATTTTATTTTATTGCTTCAATTTCCGCATACATTTATCTATAGATTTATTGTAAAGCTGCTTTTTTCGCTGACACTTTGCCTTTGGCGGTTTTGCAATTTAATTGAAATTGAATTGAAATGAAATGTATACAATAGAATAGTAGTGTGTGCGATAACTGTTTGCACACACTGTTTGTGTGGGTGTCACATACAATTAACATGCTTTATTCAATTTAAGTTTAATTAGCTGCAGTTTGTCGACGTGTTATTTACCTTGAATAATTCAGTTGATTTTTCCCCATCATCTATTTGTTAAATACTGAAAATGGAAATGGTAAAAGCGGTTAATTGTTATTATTGTTGAAATCAGCAGGACATAAAAATCACACATAATTATGTATATTTATTTAATCCTTACATTCTCATATAATATTTATTTGTCACACAGTTTTTGGGTCATAAAAAATTCATGTGCCTTAAATCATGGCTTGTTGACTGCGTCTAAAGAGCTTTTGGCCAATATATTTTCATTTTTTAGTTTCCAGCATCCGCATAATTTACGATCTAAGCCTGATAGACACATATGCCCAACTTACGCACATTATATCATATCTACATATTGTATATGTATATATTTCCATTACATTATACAGATATTCCTATTTAAATGGTATTCAAGTACTTTAAGTTCCTCTTAAATTTTCTACCTAAAAGACGCAAAGCACTTTAAAATGCAAGCAAGAGAGTGACTAACTAGGACATACCCTATAATAGTCACATTATTGAGTTAATAAAATTTAAAAATAATGTGATTTATTTTGAAAAAATTAAATATCTTATTTAGGTTTTGTATTTAAAAAAAAAATTAAATTATAAGTAAATTAGAATAAAATAAATAAATTTAAATTTGTACAAAACAATACTATGTAAGTATATAATATTCTTTTATTTAAATACACTTATATATATTTACTTTATGAAATCAGAAATAATAGGTTTTATTCTTTGTCAGTTTTAACCCATCCTTTTAAAGGGTATAAAATGCAAATAACCATAACCAAATTGTTGGTTTATAGTTTTTGTCAAGCAATAACAATAAAAACAACATTCATTTCGAGAATTTGGCAAAAGATAAAACCAAGTGACAGTTTAATTAATTTAAATGAATATTTCTTGTTAATAGTTGCGTGTTGATTTTGCAGTTTACAATGTAAACTAAAGTGTCAAACATATAAGACCTTTATCAAATACGCAGAAACAAACACACACACACACACACACAAACACACACACAGACACACATGTACTATGGTATGCAAGATTGTAAGGTAAACTGCAGAAATTGAAAGAGAAAACATGAGACACAAATCAATTTGCATGAGGAAAGAAACTTTGTAACATGCCGCAAAGAAACTTTGTTTTTCTGGGTGTGTGTGAGTGTGTGAGTGTGTGTGTGTGAGTGTGTGAGTGTGTGTGTGAGTGTGTGTTGATGTGTGGGGAGGAGGGGTAAACTTCAAGGTCTAAAGCTTTGTGTGTGTATTAAATTTGAAATTCAAATTTATGAAACTGCAGCAGTCGTAGTTCACAGATTCTCTCAGATATGAGATGCCTTAACAATTATATAGCATACTTTTTGGGGTACTCTCACACACACACACACACACACTTGAGCAGACGTCATAAAAACCTTTTTTGGGATCCCGCTTTTATGTGGTGCAAATTTTTGGCCTGACTCACGAGACTTTTGCGGCCAATCGCTCGTTGAAAGTCGTTCAGCTGGAATCAAGTTGTTAGCACAATTAGTGTGGGCGTGTCCTGCCCCCATTCCTCATGCCCCCTTGCCACATGCCCCATACTCTAGTGTCTGGGCGTTACTGTTGCGGCTTTCATTATCGGCTACGTGCCTCATTTTGTCCATGAATGTTAAGTAAAATTAATTGCGTAGCCGCTGGCACAAAAGTGTGCGAATTGTTGCCGCTTTGTTTGCTTATTTTGATAACAGCAACAGCAACAACAACAACAACAACATAAACATCAACAACAGCAACAACAACAGAAAGAACAACAGCAACAACAATACATTAGAAAAGTTTTTGAATAATTTCATTAATATATCTGCAAAATTCGTTGGCGTGTAAGAAATGCAAGTAATTTTCACACACACACACACAAACACACACACACACACTTACACACACACACACACATTGCGACTGCTTATTAGAATTTATAATTAGCTTAAAAGTGATTACAACAAAATCGCTTTGTTTGTTTTAGCTAAAGTATTTTTCATTTGCCAAAAAGTTGCAACTCTTAAGATTTCAATAAAAGAAATAAATTATAAAATTAAAGTGAAAAAATAATAATAAAAATGTAGGCAAATTTTCTTTTATTTAACTTTGGCATTTAATTAATAAATTTTGTTATAATCTAATAAAATTGAAAAAATCAGCGCTCCCAAATAAAAAGTGATCATTTATTTCTTATTTTCAATTGAGTTTGAAACAGTGGAGTAAATATAATAATATATGTAAGTATCTTTAATTTGATCTTTTTTAAAGTTTGATATTTATTTAATACATTTTTTTATAATCCTATAAAATTTAATATATTGAATAACAATTTAAAAAATATAATATTTTTTATTTTATTATAAAATAAATCATATTAAGAACTAAATTCAAACTGTGGAGAATTAATATTAATATATGCAAGTATATTAGCTTTGATTTTTCATTTACTTTTGTTATTTACTTAAAATTTTTTTAAAATCTTATAAAATGAAAAAATTTAAAAACAATTAATAAAATATAATCATTTTTATTTTACTATAAAATAAATCAAATTAGGAATTAAAACCTATCAGTGAAGAAATAACAATAAAATATGTAAGTATCTAAAAATTTAATTTTTTAAAAGTTAGGCATTTATTAAATAAATTTTTCATAATCTTATAGAATGGAAAAAAAGGATTATGAAAATATAATAATTCTTATTTTATTATAAAATTAAGTCACGCTAAGAACCAAAATCTAGCTTTCTTTAATTTCTAGATAAATGGACAACAAATCTAATCTAAATTTATCTTTGAGTTTGTTACAGGGTATTTTCTAGTCTATATTTTTCGTTTTTAGTTAGTTTTGCTTATCAGTTCCGGGGGCAGAAATTTTTAATTATATTTTTAGGATATTGGTAAAAATAAAAAGTTTTCATTGGCGTTGTTTTTGGACAGCATTTTGGAGCATAAGTGGGAAGACCCGTTCGAGTTGTGGCCGAGACCCTAAAAACAGGTCAACAAAACTGGTGTACAATAAACTTTAATGAATTACAATTTGCCGTGGACAGACGGATGGAAGAGAGGAAGGAAGGAATGGAATGGGAAGGGAAGGAATGGGAATGGGATGAGAAGACAGGATAAATCGTTGAGCAAACAGTTACGGGGTAAAAAAAGAAAGAAGGAACGAAAAAACGAAGCGAATGTAAAAGGAAATGAAAATATGTCGACGGAAATGAGGATTGACGCCGTTCTCTGGAGTTGGACATTGCGAATGGTGAATTGAGGATTGAGAATTGGGAATTGTGGATTGTTGAATTGGTATTGGACTTGTTTCTGGTCAAGACAGAACTGATTTTAGTTCAATTGGGCATGTCTCTGACGATGGTGGGCATTAACTTGCCGTTTCATCATTGTCAACAGTCGCAGGCACAAACAATAAATATCGTTAACAATTTGTTGTGTCTGAGCTGAGGCAATAGCAGAAATGCCAGTGTAAATATTTGAACTTGCCTCAAGGAGCAAATAAGTTTCGAAATTCGAATGTGAAATCCGCAAACCCTTCGGCCCATAAATTATCATCATCATCATCATCATCAGCAAATGGTTGCGGCAGCGTTTACAATTTACAATTTCCAATTGCCGCATTTTCCGCACCTATCCAAGAATCTCCCAATCCCAATCGCAATCTAAAGGGGCGTCCATGTGGCCAATGTGGCATTAATTAAATCAAGCATCATTAAGCGAATGTGGCAGTGGCAGTGACACCAATTTTGGTAGACACTGTGTGAGCTTTTGCTTCCTGCTGCATTCTCTAGATTTGCAGTCAAGTGCACAGTGAACACAAAAGTTTGAATAACTTTTATTATTTTCATTAAAATTTCAATATGTTTAATCGTTTATTATTAATCGATCCAGCTGAATTTTTTTTTGGTAAACGTCAAAGAAATAAGACTTATTCTTTGTGCTAATTCTCAATGCTGTAGCTTTAAAATTGCACTTGTTATTCAATCTTGGTACATTTTTAGGGGTATTTCATCTAAGTGCATATCATATGAATACTATCCCCAAATTTGCTTGCTCTAACTTTTATAGTCTCTGAGATCTAGTTATTTATATGGATGGACGGACATGTCACATGCACAAAGCAGTTAAAGTAAGGAAAATTAAGAAAACACCTTCTGTAAAATTTGATATTTCCTGAATTTATTTTTAAATAAGAAAAATTTTAATCACTCGACTATAGTACACTAATTGATTATATTTGATTATCATATAAAAATAGTATATGGTATATATGTTTTTATTAATATATTATGTTAAAAATTCAAATAAATATAACTTCACTTTAATAAATAACTGGGTTTGATTCCACTTCATGTTATTCTAAAATATGTTCCTAAGTTCCTTAGGAATGAAAGCCAATTCACAATACCTCATAATTAAAAAATAACATATAAATATTATTAAAGATGGTAAATAAATAACTGGGTTCGATACCCTGTCATGTGATTTTAAAATAATATCTTAAATTCCTTAGAATTCACAATACATCATATATATTATTAAAAAAACATATAATATAAATATTTTTAAAGATTATAAATATAAAATAAATATTGGCAAATGAATATAATTTTGATACCACAGTGCAGTCGAGTAATTGAAAATTCCCCAATTGCCTGGGTTTGTTGCGCGTAAAATTTCATTTTGTGGAGTGTAATTTTATTGCAATTCCTATTGGTTTTACTCGTATCTAACGGACTCTCAAAGTGTATGTTAAAAGCTGAATTGGTCTTTAAAAGGCAAAGGCGCAATCATTAGTCATTCTGTCTTAAACAGTTGAAGGCTACGTTTTTATTTCAATTTAATTTATTTCGTTGCCAAATTTAATCGAGAAAAATTATCTGTTGTCAAGTTAAAAGAATAAATAATATTTTAATATGGTATGTATGTAAAACTATATTTTTATTATATGATAAAATTATATATGTAGTCATCATATTTATTTAATTAATTTCAACTATGAGAGGTTAATCAAAAGTAATTTATTATAAAATAAAATAATTTAGCTATAAATATTAATTAAATACTTAATTGATAAAAGTAATTCATTATATAAAAATTCTGCCTTCTGCCCTTTTTATCTATAGATCATTTATATCCTTGGAACTTTAATTCTGACCTTTTTGGTTGATAAAGCAGAATAAAGCAAGAAAGTTTCACAAGCAAGGAAATAAAAATTATATAGGAAAAGAATTTGATTACATTCTTGCATTATGTGTTTTATACGCAAGTGCAGTTTTTTTTTTTTTTTTTTTTTGGCAATTTCTTTGTCTTTGGCCCTGTAGTTTTCTCAGCGCCTGGCAGTTGGCCAAGTCCAGAAAACAAAAGTCGACCCCAGTGTGAGGAAGGACACCAAGTGAAATGGAAGAGATGCGCCAGATGTGCTTGTTGGTTTAAACAACAGTAAATGCACTTCGACGAGGCTTTTACTGCGAATTTACACACACTCACACACACACACACACTCTGAGGGACTCACACATATTGTGCATGGGACTCTTCTTCCATTTCTTGGGGCTTAAATGGGCTTTACGTACACAACGTCTATTTATTGCCACGCTTGTTGAGGCCATTTTTCACTTGCGAGGATTTTGCGCGAACGCTTGAAATTTCATTTGCTAAATGTAATTCGATTTAATTTTAAGGCATTCGCCATTCGCCATTTGCTTTCTGTTTTTTCATTTTTCTCATTTTTCTCATTCTGTTGTCTCGCATTTGTATACCCATTAATTTGGCTAACAAATGAATAAATGAAATCTGTAACAGTTTTTTTTATTTATTTCTAAAGTGCATCTCCTAGTCCATCACACTCAATTTAAACATTTGAACTTTTTTTTATGTATTTATTTATTCGCTTATTTTTATTCATTTTTAGCTGCTTGTGAAAAGCGCAATGAAAATCATATATTTAAAATGCATGCTTTGTCTTTTTCATTTTCATTTCTTTCTACAAATGTTCCATGAAATGTACAAACTGCATAATTTCTTTCCTATTGTTTTCCCGCATGTATTATTCATATAGTTTAATAAAATAATTAAAAATTCCATTTAAAATTGAAAGTACTTCATGCAAAGCTTTAAACAAGATTAAATGGACAGAATTTTTGGACAACAATGTGTTGTTTTTAAACTGAACACTCAAATAGGGTGAATTTTATTTAAATATATTTAATTTTAAATTAATATTTTAAAAGTCGTTTTAAAAGTGTACACTCAAATAAAGTGAATTTTATTTAAATATATTTAATTTTAAATAAATATTATAAAAGTCGTTTTAAAAGTGTACATACACTCAAATAAAGTGAATTTTATTTAAATATATTTAATTTTTAATTAACATTTTAAAAGTAGTTTTACTTTTATTGCATAGGATTAATCCAATGCACTTGTGATTGGCATAAAAGTTTGCTTAATTGTTTTGCTATGGAAAATTTAAGTGGAAATCAGATAAAATAATGTAAAGAAATATATTAAATTAAAGCTCATTATATATTTATTAAAAGTGTATGAAAGCTTCACTAATGGAATTTAAAGTTAACGTGAGCTTAATATTATATTTTTAAGTTTTTTTTTAATGTGATGTATAAATCATTGAATTCGTTAAAGATCAAAGTCATATTTCAGAGTTTTTTTTGACTGAGTTTTTCACAAGATTAATCCTAAGCATGAAGTTGATTTGCAAGTTCTCATTGGCCTGGAAGTTAATAAATATAAAAATTTAATATAATAAATTATAGTCAAATAAAATATAATAAATATATAAATATAAATGCCTCATAAAAAATAAATTATTTTGCTTTTCTTAGTTATTATATTTTACATCACATTTTAGAGTTTAATTTGGTTGAGTTTCTCTTAAGATTAATTCAATGTTGAAAGCTCTTTTTCAGCTAGTGACTGACTTAAAGTTTTCCCTAATTGCTTTTGATATGGAAACATATTTTGAAATTAAATCATGTATAGATAGAAACTCGTCTATTTCCTGCCATGCTATGATTTGACTGCTCTCAATTAAAATGAATATTTGAAAATGCTTTTTTGGCAAAGTGCACAACACTGCACAACACAGTTCGGCACTTGTGGCACTTGCACCACAAATACAAATATACAATTCTACAATTCTACAAATCTACAAATTATTTTGCATATTGCTTTGTGGTCCCGCACAAAATATGAAAATTGCACTTGTCTATGTAACTGTAACTGTAACTGTATCTGTGTAATTGTGTAAAATCAAATTTGTTGGTTTCCTTGAACCCGCTACATCCAAAAATGTTGCGCCAGCGCATTCACATATATATAACAATTGGCGTACAATAACAATAACAACAACACAACTTGGCCAAAAGCAATAAACTGGCCAAGTTGGGCAAGTGGTTGGCATTGCCACTAACCGCTACCCACACCACCGTAACCACTGTGCCACCGTTGCCACTGTTACCACTGTGCAGGATGCTATGTAGAATGAGCTCAGGATGCCAACTCAGCAGGCATTTAGTTTTGTGTAAAATGCAATTTGCTGCTTTTGCATAAAAATCCCATTGTTGTTGAATAGCCCTTGATATACTCTGTAATCTGTTGAGGGTATATACATTTCTATGTAGAGGATTATAAAATCATAGCTGAGGATATCAAATTTAATAATATATGAAATTATTGAAGAAGGGATTTAAAATAATAGCTGCTGGTTGCCACACAAAATGTATGTAATTCTATGCATGCACACACTTACATATATGTAGTATATATGTATACACTGATAAAAAAAATGTTCTAAAATCAAAATTTTGGTCTCAGAACTAAGAATTTTGGTCTAAAAAATGCGTCGAGAACATAAAATTCTTAAATTTAGAAAACACATCTTGATTTTAAGAACATTTTAAATAAGAATAAGTTCTTATTTTTAGACCAAACAATCTTAAATTCTCAACCCAAAAAAAAAAAATAAGACAGGTGTTTTTTTTAACTTTAAACTTATTTTTTTTTTGTTAATTATAATTTTTTGAAATAATTTTTTTTTAAATTTTCCGAATTTATGTTTTTTCTTTGGGTAGCGGCGACTCTAACCAGAGCGCCACGGTGTCATTATTGTCTTCATATTAAATATGACATATTTATATTTTCTTAACAATTTAAGATTTGTAATTCTTATATTAAGAACTGCAAATTTTTAGATTAATATTCTTGGTATTAGTAATTTAGTCTTATTTTAAGAACAAAATATTTAAGATGAATGTTCTTGATTTTAAAAGTTGGTCTTTTTTTTCAGTGTATTATATAGTATGTATGTATATGAAATACCCACCTATATATAGTATATTTACGTAAATGGCTCCAGTTGCTGTTGCTGTTCGACATCGAGCAAACTTAAATCGTTGAATGTTAAGCAATTTTGCAGGACTTGACTGCTGGTTGCATTAATTAAATCAAAATCAATGGCCAGACGATGCTCAGACTTGGATGCGGACACCGTTTGAAGTGTGCTCTTCTCCCCATCATCATCATCATTATCATTATCATTGTCATTATCATCATGTTCATCACTTTTGCTGTTGCTGCTGCAATTCTGTTGCTCTTGGCAATCAACTGCATAACAAAGGTTCAGGTCTGTTGCCTGTTGCTGTTGTTGGCCAGTTGCTTGTTGATTCTGGCCAACATGATGAGCTGTTGTCAAGAGTGTTGCCTCCTGTTCGTAGCCATATCCGTTGTACGAGTAGTCGTATTCATCATACTCATCCATCAGTGATTGCTCCGAGTAGCTTTCATCATCATCATCGGCACAATCAAAGTAGCCACTCTGTAGATCTTTTGTTTAGATTTAACTTACACAATCTTACAAAATTCACTCACCTGACAGTCCAGGCAACGGCAATTATCACAGAGACTGCAGCTCAGTCCCAAAATATCGGCTGCTTCCTGGTATAACTCATAACTTGATCTTGTTGTCGTTTCTTTATTCCTTTCCAGCTCCTGTTGCTGTTGTTGTTGTGTGTAGTTGGCCAACTTGTTGTTGTTATCATTATGCATGCTCCAATTGTTCAATTTATTTTGACTGTTGTTGTTGTTGTTGTTATTCTTACTGCCCGAGTGAACCGACAATGATGATGCTGTGTAAGGATCCGCCTCATTGCTGTTTCGGACGAGAAATGAAAAGTTGACTCTTATTTAGCTTTTGGTTGACTAAACTAAACGGACATCGCACAACGGAAGGGAAACACTCAATACAGGAAGCACAGTGGGACTTTTACCTCATTTTATGTAACAAAACTTATAACTTGAAACATGATAAGGTTTTCTTCAAGTTGGAATAACTATTTAATAATTTTAACTTAATTTATTTTTTAAACAAAAGACACCAGTTTAATTTTAGAAACAATAATTAAACTGTTGTGCGAATATAGATTAATCGAAGTACAATATATTTGTAATTTTAATTTAATTTTGTAATTTTAAATTAGTCTCCGCTAAATACACCGTTTCTCCCACTGTGCGATGCTTCCTATGTAAATTGAAAAAAAGTGTAGCATACTTTGCAATGTTAATATTAAATTAAATAATTTTAAATCCAAATTTTATTGTATTGCTCCTATAGAAATCCATTACCACGAAATTGAAACCTTTTCCAACACTCTCACGAACTGAACAAGAGCTTTTAAGAGAGGAAATTCAAATATAAAAAGTGTTGCATACTTTTCCGTGTCAAATTCAATATCTTACAGTCTAATAGCCTTATTGTAGAGTTGCCACATTGTAGAAATTGTTACAGAATTGCTAACAGAATGGAATTTAAACACTTTTCAACACTCTGCCCAGCTGAAAATGAACTCCTAATACAGAAAATTCAAGTTAAAAAAAAATGTAGCATACTTTTTACCAACAACTTTAATGTTTACAGTTTTCAAGCCTCATTGTAGAGTTGCCACACTATAGAAATTATTAACATCGCTATCAGAATGGAATTTTAACATTTTTCAACACTCTCCCCAACTAAAAATGAATTCTTTACACAGAAAACTGATGATAAAAAAGTGTAGCATTTTTTAATGCAGCAGCTTTATTGTTTACAGTATTCCAGCCTCATTGTAGAGTTGCCACACTATAGAAATTGTTAACATCGCTATCACGGTGAAATTTAAACCTTATTCAACTGGAGGACCATTCAGTTGTTGATATCAAAGGGAATGCAGGCCATTAAAAGAGCTGTCTACCGTTGCTCGGGAAGCCGCTTATCAGTTGCTGAGGGACTGCCAGCAACTTGTAGGGGACAAGGGAGGTGAGGGGCTTAACAAAAATGCAAATAGTTGCAAAGTGCGCGACAAACTTTTGCAAAAAAATAAAGCTCGAATATTTCGCAAGTTATTTTGTCACACTTGAAGCGCCTTGATGGAGTTGTCCTTGCAGGCAACTTTGAATCCCCTGAAAAACTTGATGAATGCCCACAGAAAATTCTCTTGTAATCAACTGAAAATGTAAATTATAATAAAAAAAAATAAAAAGAAAGGCCGAGTGCATTTCCCTACTAATTAAAGTCGCTAATAAATCAAAGGGCCCAGTTGCAATTAATGAAATATTTAGCACTCTGCACTTTGACATCATTATTATTAAGGAAGGAAGCGAAGGACTTGGCACAAAGTTAACGAGAAATTCTTTGGGCTTTTTGTAAGTGAACAGTTCTCCAGGTTGCTGGAAAGTGCAACTTTTTTACATTTTGGGTGAATTTTCATCCCCCTTTTAAGTCGTTAGCTATTGAAATATGATTATTGCACTTCAATATGTGCGGAAGCAACGTCGATGTTGCCGTGTGGCATGCATTTTAATCAACTTTATGGCACGAGAGGCAACTGTAACCCATCCAGACCCCTTTTACTCCTCCTGTGAAGTGCATCGGCCTTTTGAACGTTGAGCGCTTCACTGAATTCCTGTTTAGAGATGTGCACGGGCCTTTTCGGGCTTCGTGTCCCGCGGGCCTCTTCAAAAAATCCACGGGCTTCGTGCCTGAATCGCAATCGGGCCCGGGCCTCAGCTAAAGGCCCGAAGTCCGGTAAGCTCGAAAACTCACAACATTTTTCTGTATGATGCACAGAGATAAATTTATTTCATCGATACGCAACGATATGTTTAAAATAGACGCTCTAAAATTAAAATTTGGTAAGATTTAATGAAAAAAATAAAGTAAAAAGTAAATAATAATATAAAAATATAATAATAATCTTTAAAAATTTGTCCGTGCCGGGCCGGGCCGGGCTTCAAGAGGAGGCCCGTGCCCATCTCTATTCCTGTTAGCGGGTTTTTCCTCTTCCTTTTTTTTGTTAGCGCGTTAATTTTTCAATTTCGCAAATGGCTGCGCCAACAAAAGCGACTAACCACAAAGTTTGCACCGTGCTAAGCACTCGGTGATCAAAACTTATGACTTTATGAACAATGCAAGAAACTTGCCAAACTAAATGTTGGGAAAAGTATAGAGAGGCACATTCAATGTCCTGGTCAGCTAATTGAATGCGCTTAACAATGGTTTGCAGACCGGCTGATTACCAGAAGAAAAAGTCAAGAAACAAAAACAAGTTCACGCCAAGTTAAGCTCATTTTGTCATAAAACTGCGCCCAGAGCATGAAATGTGTTGACGAGCCCAAGGCACTAAATAAATTATAGGACTACCCATTAATATTTAAAGCCAATTTTTGCGCTATCAGCAGCAAGACTATTAAGATCGAGCATTACCAATGACATCAGTTGAAAGTGTCAACTAAATAAGTTTACTTCATTTTGATGATGAGTTGAATAAGTAAAAATACATCTAAGAGTAGTGTTGTAAAGCTGCGCAGTAAAAAGCTCATTTAAAATTAAAAAAACTTGGAAAGCACATTAAAGCTTATCGACAAAAAGCTTTAACAAACTATCCTAAGGCCTAGTCAAATTTAAATGCTTTTTTGATGATTTTTTTAAAACTTAATTTTAATAGAGCAGAGTTATCTTATAGAAGTATTTTATGTTGAATGTTGGGATAAATCCTTGTTAAATACTAGATTATAGCTTTGATAACTTTAAGAGTCTTCAGTAAGAGTGAACTAAGCTAAGTTGCATAGCATATATATTAATTTATAAGGCCTAAACTTCAAAAGCACATTAAAGCCTAAATTAAAATAGCCATTTATTTATTTTTAATATTTATAATATATACAGTAAGTCAAATAATTTTTTTAATATGATAATAATATGAAATTTGCGATTAATCCTTGAGAAAAACTACACTTTCGATAAGTTTGTCATGTTCCACGCTTTCGATATTAAACAGCACGGTTGATTTTACTTGTCTCATAACCGCTCGGCAAACTTAATGACAAAGTTGTTGTCATGACAGCGCATCCTGCGAAGCATCTGCAGTTTCTGGGAGGAATTGGGGATTGGGGGGTTTCGGAAAAGTATCTCGCTAAATTCCGTTGGCCCAATAAACTTGTGGCCCATAAAAAGTTGCCCACAATTTGAGCACCGCAATATGCCTTATAACATTTATGTGAATTTATAAGTTTTGCCACATAGTAGTAGGAGTTGTAAGCGGGTTGCAGTGTTGCCAGAATTTTATTCGCTAAAATAGCTGAATTGAAAAAAATAGCTAGAAATAGCTAAAACAAAATTAAAAAAAGGATAAAATACGTAAGTAAAACACAAAACTGTTTTTAACTTACTTTATTCCAGCAACAATGATATTTAAATGATGTTGAAGATGTCATCGACAGAATCTTAAAATTTTTCGGATTACTAAACCTTTTTAAAATTTTTTTTTGGTAATGTGTACAACACATTCCACTTCATTTAAGTTTGTAAATCTATAAATTTAAATACATTTTACGGGGTATCAACTGTTGTACCATTTGATAAATTTTCTTATAGCATAGTGAAGAAAAGATTAATAATTTTTTTAAATTTCTAGATTTCTGGCTAATTGCACTTGATCAAATTTTGTATTATAAAATTTCTAAATCTAGATATATAAAACTCTTTGTCCTGACTGACTCACTGACTGACTGACACATCAACGTGTAGGCCAAACGGCTAAACGACAATTTCATCGTGCAATAAGACATCGGTTTGCAAAATTCCACCTGCAACTGCCTTAATATGAGGTCAGGGGTCATGGAATTGCTTTGTATGAAAAACTTTGTTGTTTCTTAAGTTATCTTAACCAAACTTACAGATTATATGCTTGGGACTGTCTATATATTTTTAGCTAATAGCTAATATTTCTAGCTAATAGCTTTTCAACAATTTGTCTAGCTTTCACAATTAAAAAAGCGCTGAATTTGGCTATAAAATGGCTAAAATGGCAACACTGGCAGGTTGGTTGTTGAAAGTAGAAGAAGGAAAGAGAAGTCCACCTACCTGCTGGCAAAAGGGCAGATGCAGGAGCATCTCCATCCGCATCCGCATCCTCCGTGTTAATGTTGTTGCTGCTGCGCCATTTTTCTTCTTCGAGAAATTTCAAAAACTTTGTCTTCTTGGCAATAAGCGTTGATTTGACATTGGTGCATTTCTTCTTGTTGGCCACGGCACCAAGGAGAGGAAGTGCACCTGCTCCAACGGATCCAACAGCTCCTACAGCTCCTCCCGTTGAAGTCTCGTGCGGATCACAAATGCGACTGTGCGAAGATGTCGCTGACAGGCAGCTATTGTTATGGCTCCCAACTGGGCAATTGTTGTTGCTGTTGGTGTTGCTGTTGGTGTTGCTGTTGCTGTGGTTGCTACTGTGGTTGTTGTGGCTCTGCTGCTGATTTCTGTGGCTGACATTTTGGCAGATGTTGTCGACGACGCTGCAATTGAACAATTTCTGTAATGCTGCCGTTGCCGGTGAACACATTGCGGTTGACATTGATGTAGCGACCGGATTTATGTAGTTTGCTGTTGTTGTTGCTGTTGTCGCTGCTGCTGCTGCTGCTGCTGTTGCTGCGATTATTGTGGTTGTTGCTGCTGCCACTGACGAGTTGCCGCTGCTGCCAAAAGTTTTGAATTTATGCTGCAAACTGCAGGCGGCACTCGAGCAACTTGCACCAATTGAATTCCTTGTTGTCCTCGTTGTCCTGTTGCTGTCATTCATTTCACGCCCAGTTGCTGTCGTCGCATGTGTGCCAAAGTCCTGCGAAAATGCAAAGGATTCCATGCTCTCAAACAACTTGACCAACAATTTCAACTAAATACGAGCACGAGACAAAAAACTTTTCAAAACTTACGCCATACGATGAATTGTAATCGGCATTGAGCACGTAAATTGAGTTTTGATTGCTGCACTGGAAAACCATGTCGTCCATTTTTTGAACTGTTTCCAACAAATAAAAGATATAAATATCAAACAATTATTAAATAACAGCTGCAACAAAATAACAGCTAAATTCAGTTTTTAAATAAAAGAAAATTGCCTTATGTTTATGTATCTAAAATTTATAAATTATTATTTTGAAATTAATTTTTCCTATCACATGTGATAGGAACTAAATTAAAATATGTACTATTTTTAGGTATTTCTAATCGGGTTAAAATTTGAAAATTTTAATAATTTTTTCCTTTTTCCTTTTTTTCCTTTTGTTTTAATTGCGTAACATAATTACTGTTATGATTTTTTTCTAGAACAAAGAATTCAGTAATTTTATTTATAATAGACATCGTATATTAGGAGATAAAATTTGAACTTTTCTCGCCTTAAAATTGTCATAACTTTGTCAAAACCAAACCGATTTTCAAGCGAAAAGTCTTTTTGTTCATAATTTTATGCCTAGCTTATTAAAAAATTTAAATTTAATTATTTCGAAAGAAAAAATTTTTTTACGATTTTGAAAATTTTGTTTTTTCATTTTTAATCGATTTAGGGTGATAAAATAAATATAAAAAAACACTCCTGCATTGATTTCTAGTTTTTATCTTCGAAATTATAGCCAAAAATAATAAAAGTCTGTCTTGAAAAGTTCCCAGATTCATGTTTCAGGATTTATTTTTGTTCATTTTTAAATATTTAATTTAGCTGTTTATTTTTTATTTTAATTTGTGGTATTATTTGAATTTTTTAAACCATTTTTGTGAACTGCTTTTAGTGGACGTTAAATAATAAAAAAAAAATGTACTTTAGTTTATTTCAACTCATAAAAGTATTAAAATAACTAAGTTAAATTTTCTTATGGTTCTTAGAACAAGTCAATAAAATAAATAATGAAATCCGATGAATAATATTTGAAAAATAAAAAACATACACATATGAGCAATTTTAATTTTGTCAAAACAATTACTTGGCTAACTGTATAATATACCCTGCTAATGTAAACAATTATGCATATCCCTTTAATACTCAAATAAGGATATGTAAATTTACATAGCATACATTTGTGTTAAAATATAAATTCGCTTTTTAAATTATTAAATTATTTAAAATATTGTTGCCTACTTTTGGGCTGCTCATAAAAACTGAAATCCGTTTAATATGCGTACAAATAATAAAAGTATGCAAATTTGTTGTAGCTCAACATTGATTTTGATTGAAAGCGTTGAAAATTATCGCCTGCTGTCCCATTTCAAAAGAGAATGAAACGCAAGAAAATAAAGAAAATTAATTTAAATTCTGATTGATGGAAATGCGTTGAAGCGTCCGCTGTGATTTTTGTTGCTGTTGTTATTGTTGTAATTGTTCTGTCTTTAAAATTTACCCGCTGAACTTTCAATGAATTTCGTTTCGTAAATATCCGAGGAGTTTCTCAAATATCGCCTTTCTCCTTTTTCTATGGAAAGTGTTGATTGAACTTGAGCTGATGTTGATGCTGCTGCTGCGCTCTGTAGTTGAAGTTCTCCTTGTGGTTGCTGCTGGTTTTGGTTTTGGTAATGGTAATGGCCGGATGGCAGCTCGTGTTGTTGGTAATCAAAGCTGCAATTACCACTGTACACGTCCAATTGAAGCGGAAATTTATGCGGCTGTTGTAGCGTGTAAACGCCAGCATCGACAGCTTTGCCAATGTTGCTCCTGTTGCTGTTTTTCCTTGGGTTGTTGTTGCTGTTGTTGCCGTTGTTGTTGTTGTAGCCAAACCAGCTCGTTAGCCACAAGGATTGTAAGTCTATCAAGTGAAAGAAGAAACGAAACGAAATGAGAGAAAGAATAAGCATATTGAGCAAAATAAGCAAGTTTTGCGGTTAACATGAAATGTAGCCCCAGATTTGTTTAATGCACAGGATGAGCATTCGTTCCATGTTTTCTAGTTGTTATTATTACTGTTGTTGTTGCTGTTGTTGTTCGACACGCAGAAGGACTTTTTTGTTATCCATGTTACTAAAGCAGCACGACTTGTGCATACCCTGTAGAGAAAGTAGCTTACAAATTTCGCTTAAACTTTTTAAGCTTTTTCTAAGTATTTTAAAATTTCTTTCATAAATATTGAAAAGTGTTTTAGTAGACAGCGAAGTAGGCAGAGAATTTAATTAATTATACTTATGAAACTGACTGAAAGTATTTTAAACTTTCGTTTAAGCTTTTTGAGCTTTAATGAGCTTTTCGCTAATATTTTAAAACGTCTTCTAAAAATATAAAAAATTGTTTTAAGTAAACACCGAATTTATTTGATAAAGCTAATAAAACTAACTGAAATTAGCTTTAAACTTTTCTTTAAGCTTTTAAAGCTTCAATGAGCTTTAAGGTAGTATTTTAATATTTCTTCAATGAAAGCGAATTTTTTTGATACAGCTAATGTAACTGAAATTTCCTAACTGAAAGTTCTAAGTTCTAAGCTTTAAGTTAATATTTTAAAACGTCTTATAGAAGTGCAGAAAAATGTTATTAGTAGAAAGTGAATTTTTTTGATAAAGCTAATGTACCTGAAAATTGCTTAAATCTCCTTTTAAAGTATTTTTAGCTTGAACGAGCTTTTAGTTAGTATATTATTTTTTTTCTAATAAAAATGTAGAAAAATGTTTTTAGAAGACAGCTTAGAAATTTTATTAATCTAATTATACTGACTGAAAGTTGCTCAAAGCTTTCATTTAAGTTTTTTAACATGTAATGTGTTTTTAGTGAGTATTTAAAATTTTATTTTTAAAATTCAAAGAAAATAATAAGAATTTTAGAAACAATCAACCCTTTTTAATAACTCTGACTGTAAAAGCCAAGTGAGTTGAGGTCTCGTCTGTCTGGGCCATGATAAAATTACGCTTGAAAGGCAGTTCATTGAAATGAACAGCAGCAGGTTGTGTCTCTCATTCCCAGCTCCATTAAAATTCTCACTTATGTACGACTATACGAATGTACATATATATGGTATATGTATATATATATCTCTGTTTTTTCTCTGCTTTGGGCACTGACAATGCGTTTGTCAGTTTGAATGTTATCTCTGTTCGCTTAACCAGCCCAAGCTCTAACAATGGCCAAAGCTACAAATTTGTTTTGAGGCACGCAAAATAATCAAAAATAATCCTTTTTTTTTCGTTTTTTTGTCGTTCCATCTTTTTTTTTATTTTGGGGTTAGAACTGAGCTTAGTTATAGATGCCATTGTTGGGCTGTCTGACCATCCAGTTTTAAGCTCGTTGATTGTTTTCATTCATCTACAAAGCTAGAAGATGAAATTGCTTTAAATTCAGTTTTATTCGGTGGCGTATACGCAATATTTATAATACGCACTCACACTTTATCATTGTCAATTGTTACGTTAGACAATTTGTATATTACAATTTATTATGCAAAATCATGTGTCAAAATTGCAACAAGGTCAGAAAATATACGAGTATGAGTTTGAGTACAATTACGAGTATGAGTATTTGTACTCATTTGGTTACTAAATCCAGTGTGACTTAGAATACGCTCTTGAATGATTCCATTCATCAAAATGTCACAACAGTTGGGATTTGGGGTAAATCCGATAAAGCCAGACAGCGAAATCTTTTGGATGAGCTGCCATTAATCGCAGCTAACTCTCATCCATATAATATGGCGTATAGGGGTCAAAAGCTAGCCAAACTAATATGTGTTCAAGCCAAAAATAGGAAAAACCAACCCCGCACACTGTGAGAAATCGGGAATTAACAAAATATTAATGATAAAGGTATATATAATTCTTACAACTGCATTTATTCTATATTAATACTTTAAAAGCATTTCTTTGTTTTCAAAATTTTTAAAAGAGTCTGTTAACTTTCATAATAAATAAGATTCTTTCTATAAAATTTATAATACATGAAAATTTATTCAGATTCAAATAATAAACATGGAAGTTATACACAAAACTATTTTAGAGCAGCGAAATGCAACACTGGCGCCATCTAGCGCTCATAGTTTAAATAGAAATTAAACATTTTGTTTCTTTTTGAATATTTTTAATGAAAATGAAAAAAAAGAGCTTTAGGTTACTTCATTTCAATCAAAGTAAATCTGGAATTTATTTATTTAATCAAATAATATTTTTATTTTATATTTTTAATCAAAGTAATTTTTAAATAACATTTGAAATTTTATTTATGCTTGAAATTTCTATAATACAATAATTTTAGAATAAAAACTTATACTTTTCCGTAAAATATATTGATTGAAAGTTTTAATGATATTTTCTAGATATTTTTTTTATTAAATCTTAAATAAAATCTTTAAATAAATAATTAAATATTTTATTAAATCTTCTTCCAGAGTATCTGTAGTATTACAAACATGTCGGAAAGTATATCCAATGAAAGTATATCCAATGAAAGTATAACTCATATTTTCCAGATATATTTTTTTAATAATTGATCTAATTGAATTTTTAATATAATTGATATTTTCTGGATGTATATTTTTATTAAATCTTAATTTCGATTACTGTTTTTCTTCCAGTGTATCTGTAGTATTATACACATAAAGGGAAATATATCCAACGAAATTATAACTGATATTTTCTAGATATATTTTTTTAATAATTGATATAAATGAATTTTTAATATAATTGATATTTTCTAGATATATTTTTTTATTAAATCTTATTTGTGATTTTTGATTTTCTCTCAGTGTAATTGTAGTATTATACACATAAAGGAAAATATATGCAACGAAAGTATAATTGATATTTTTTCAGATATATATTTTTTTAATCTTATTTGCGCTTTCTCCTTTTCTTTCAGTGTATCCCTAGTATTACACACATGAAGGAAACAGCTATTAATGGAAGGTGTCATTGTTGTCATTTAATGTTGTTGTTGTTGTTATTGTGGCTTGGGTCCGCATGTGTGTTGTTTGTTTTTGTTGTTGTTGTTGTTATTTTTTTGATATCCCTGCTAAAGTTGCCTCTGTGAGCTGTGAACTGTGAGCATTTCTAATGAGCGGCAATAAAGCAAATGTGGCAGGTGACATACATCAAACAATTTGCACATTATAATTGTTGACACGCTGTTCCAGACAATCCCTAAGCTCGGTTCTCGACCTCGAAAAGTGTCATTAGTAGCCCAAAAAAAAGAGGGTCGCGGTTACGTTTTCTAACAGAAAATCTGCCTGGATTTGGTTTATTTGATATTATTTGTTTGGGGCGCGTCGTGTCCTGTGCATGCTAATAATAAAACTTGTATTTATTTTAGGATTTGCGTAAAATGGCCGAACGAACGACGAGAAAAGGCAAACAAGTCAAGCGAATCACAATAAGCGCTTTTCTGGGTCGACTTTTGGGTCGAATACCCCTACTTTCTATATATCAACAAACGCCGCAGGGGGGGAGAAAACATATCGCAGTCAGTGAAGCGTGGCATATTTGTCATAATCAGCGCTTAGTCAAAGAAGTTGCATTGGAATGAGTGTGAATACCCCTAGCACACCCACACTCACCCTAACACAGACCCTATCACACACCCTAACACACACATATAAAGAATGCTGTCATTCTACAGATGAGAGTGTGATATTCTGACTTTGAGTGTGATTTGTGACTCAAACTGTCCACTTGGCGACTAACTAACGACTAGTTAAATCACTCAGAAAATATTTTTGTGAAGGATTAAGGACTGTAAGCTTAAACCATTTGAGAATTGTAAATAAATTACACTTTTACTGCAATTTAACTGCAATTTTAAGCAAGGCTGTAAAACTTCCAAATTGTTGGAGCAAATTTTATTTGATGGTGAAAGAAATAGACCAAGATTTTATTGTTTTTTGAATATTTTCACTAATTTTCTTGAATATTTTTAAGCGTATATAATTTTTAATCAATTTTATTAAAATTATTAATTATAATTAAATAACCAACTTTTAAAATAAGCAAACTTAATATATTTATTGCCACTGTTTTAAAGTTAAAGTTAATTAAAATTATGCCTAGCAAAATATAAAAGAGTGAAAGATTTTATACGAAAGTAAAGTACAAAATACTTAAATTGTTTAATTGTTCTTTCAATTCCCTTGACTTTTAAGTTTATAAAATTTTTATTAAATAAATACCTAAGTATTAAAATAATCAAACTTAATTAATTGATTTCATAATTATTTTTTTCCTGTTGTAAAATTATATGTACATGTTTTGTAAAGTATAAAAGTGTAACAGAGTTAAAAATAGAACATCTAACATGTATTTCAATTTCCCAATTCATTAACAGGGCCCAAACACTGCTCCTGTATTTTCCATTAATTTTTTTGGGCTGGGAAACTTGAGCAAAGCTTGTGGAAAAACGCGTTATCGCCAGTTCCGGGAGGCAAATATTTGTCAGACAATTTTCGAGGGCTGCAGGCAAAATCCGATATCGAATTCAGAGCGGGAGTTAAGGAAGAGGATGGGGAATGGGGGAGTGGAGAATGGAGAATGGAGGAGGCATGTCCATATGGAGGAAGAGAGTCCTGCGACTGGTCATAAATTTGATGCGGGCATAAAAAATGTTTTCGATTTGCTTCGATGCTCACATAAATTGAAAGGTCACGTATACGCAGGTGTGTCTCCCTCTCCCCTCTCTCTCTTCCCTCCCCCATACCTGTCTCTCTCTAGTGTGCAAAAACAAATATACAAGAAATGCTATAAAACTTCCATTAAAATATATATATATTTATTTTAATGCAGGTATTTTATTTGTATATGGAAATTTGTATGGAAAACTAGAAAACAATGTGTGGTCTATCATGTTGTGGATTTTGTTTTCCCATTATAAATCGAAAGCCTGAAATGCATATAAACATTTTAAGCTTCAATTTTGGCAAACGTTGCGAGTTTCACAATAACAATAATAACAATCATAATATAACATAACATAACATATATCCGTTGAAATTGGCAGAAAGCCAATAAATTAACATTTTATGTAAACAAATCCTTAGTTCTCTATATATGTTTGTGTATTTTTATCGGCATTTTTCCCCATTATGCAGTTCCGTAAGCCTTTTATGGAGCGATTATCGAAATATTTTTGGCATTCCAATAAGCAGTTATTCAAAGCGGATTTAGATTGGTTGTTGCTATTGCCATTATCCCAGTTGGTCAGTTATTCAGTTATTCAGTTGTTCGCTTCTTATTTCTCTTTTATTGAGCATCGCACCACTTGGCGTATACGTAATATGCGCTCAAACTGATAAGCGGCGTTTGTATTTTCAATGATAATCAAGAAAAATACAAAAAATATTTTTAGCTCAATCTGTTCGAAATATCTTGGCACGTCTTACAAGTTAACAACATTCTGGTTAATTCAAAATTACTGCCCTACATACACTGAAAAAAACGAATATCTAAAATTAAGAATATTCATTAATTTATTTTTTGTTTTTTAATTATATAAGTTCACTTAAAGGAATATATATAAAAAGACAATTTTTAATCAAGTTGTCTTTTCAAATTCTTAGAATGTGTGTTTTATTTCGGATTGATGGTATTAAAATTAATATTTTTCTGAGAAACTAACAAATAAATATTCTTTTATCCATTTTTGATAATTATTTATATAAGTTAACTTTAAGAGAGATGAATAAAATTAATATTTCCAATCCAGATGTCTTTTCTAATTCTAAGTAGTTGCATTTTATTTCGGACTGATGGTATTAAAAATATTATTATTTTTCTCAAAACTAACAAATAAATATTAAAATTCTAAAAATAATATAAGTTAATTTTAAAAGAGTTGTATAAAAACAAAATTTCAATTCAAGATGTCTTTTTTAATTATCCTTTTCATTTCGGACTGATTTCGGGCTGATTTCCTTCTTATTTTAATTTATTTAACGTCAACTAAAAACAATTGACAACAATTTTCAAAAATTTAAATAATATTGCAAACTACATTTTTAAATAAACAGCTAAATTAAAAATTTAAAAACTGATAGAAAATAAAAAATCAAAAAGTTTTAATTTAAATGATCTAACATTTGTTGCTAGAATTGGGAAAAAACCCTGAAACTCTGATAGTATTAAATTTAATATTATTTTTCTTAAAAACTAACAAATAAAGATTCATTTATTTAATTTTTGTTTATTTTTTAAATAAGTTCAATTTAAGAGAGATACACAAAATTAATATTTCCAATCAAGATATCTTTTCTAATTCTAAGTAGTTGCCTTTTATTTTCAACTAATAATATTAATATTAATATTTTCCTCAAAAAATAACAAATAAATATTATTTTATTTTTTTTTTATTATTTAAATGAGTTAAAAAGATTTGCAATCAAGATGTTTTATTTTTTATTCAGAGAATTCATAATCTATTTTATTTTGCACGGATGGTCTTAAATTTAATATTATTTTTCTCAAAAACTAAGAAATTTTTTCTATAATTTATTTTTATCAGTGTATGTCCGAGCTCTGGAACTTAGGGCCCATAACTTAGAGGTTAGGTTGGGAAATACCCAAAATATTTCACTTTTGAAAGATCTGAGGAGCAAGTAACGCACAGATTTTTACACGCTTGTAATGAAAAGCTAGCAAATAAATTCAGCAAGGGTCTTGTTCTCAAAATGCTGAGGCAATCAAGAGAGCAACAAGAGAGCAAACTGGAGAAAAGGAGAAAAGGAGAGAGAGAGAGGAAGAGGGAAGCACTTGAAATGTGAGGCATTTATGTTTAAGGCCAGCTGGCACTCGAAAGGAGATAAACATTATTTAAGAAATATGCCAAGTGCGTGTTTATACAAAACACACAAGATATATATATATATATATATTTAGCTAAGGGCAAAAATTTACATGAAGCTAAGCAAATGTTGTCGCTGTCACATGTTTTGTTGTTGTTCCTGTTGTTGTTGTTTTGTCATGTTGTTGTTGTTGTTATTGTTGTTGCTTGTGCTGTTATTGAAGAGCAGTTATTAGTCGTAATTAATTGAAGCAAAACATTTGGACTAATTGGACTGAAACGTCATAACATTTGCTTTGATACAAACAATATTTGATTTGGCCAGGTTAAAAGTGAGCAGCCAACAAGCAACAACAACAATGATAAGAGAAAGCAGCTAAAAAAAGAATAAAGCAAAAGCGCATATCAGCAGTGAGGGAGTGAGAAATTCAGCCAGGACCATAAGGACCTTGAGGACCAGTTCACTTTCAAGTCTTGCGGCACACTTCAATTCTAATGGAAATGGCACATAAAACAGAAAGCAGCAAGAAAAAAAGAACAAGAACCAGAAGTGAGCACCAAAAACATCAGGACAACGAGAACAGCCAATTCAAAATGTCTGACCCCAAGGACAAGGACAGCTGGACCGAACTGGACCTGAAGACAGGACGATAGAGCTGCAGGACACGGCGATGAAGTGTACGAAAAAAACTTCAAGTACGTGGTAAAAAATATTCCTTTTTTTTTTTTTTTTCTTTGCTTTGCTTTCTTTCAAGTCTCCATTTTTTTTTACATTTCTTTTGTTGGTTTGCTGCCAATGTAAACACATTAGATATCTCTCTGTTCTATCTATTCTACTACTGCATCTCATTCTCTTTACTTTTCCCTAGAAGTTTCTCTGCTTGTCAAGTGCTTTTGACGCATTTTATTATACCCTGTGCCGATGGGTATATTAAGTTGTTGTTAATTATGTAACAGACAGAAGGTTGCTTTGTAGTATTTATCAAGAAATTGTTTTGATAAAGAAGAAATGCAAAATACAAATTATTTTGAAAGGCTTTTATATATTTAATTTGGTTTTTTGAATAATTTGCTGACGGTTCTTAGAACAAGTTTAAAATAAGAAATGAAATCTAGTATAAAAATATTAAATCTACCAATACTAATAAAATAATAATACTTATGGAGCTGATTGGGTTTTCCTGGTTTTCCCCATCATTCCAACAAATGTTGGATCATCATTTTTGAATACCCCCAGCTTAAACTTAAATTTATATTTTTCTTTTTTCAAATTAAAATTTATTATATTATTTAATTTTTAATTTTACTTTTAGTTTTATAATTTGATTTAATATTTAATTAATCACTTCTATTGTCGACTGCTTTTAGTTGACGTTAAATAAAATAAAATAAAATAAATTAAAATATAAAATAATCTTCCTACAAATGAAAGTAGATCAATTTTATTTAAATTTTTGAATAACTCAAATAATTTGATTTATAACAGATTTGAGATTCGGCACGTATAAAATATAATGAAAGCTTGTCTGTTGCTTTTTTTTTCCTTTTAATATTTTATTTAACATTTATAATATTTTTTTTGTATTTTTTTCCCAGAAATTTCATCACAATCGAATAATACTTATAATTGAAAGAAAAAAGAACTTGCGACTTATGTTAAATAAGCGCTTTTTAAAAGTATCTCATAGTCAGTCACTCTCTTTGAAAGTTCCTTCACTTAATCGTAATGTTTGTCGCTGGTTCCTGAAAATATTTTGTTAACAATAAAGGCATCTGGCGAATGCCTTCAGCACGCAAAACAATCACTCATTGCCGGTGTGTTGAGCACACTTACTTTGCATTTATTCGCTTCTCAGTTTAAGATTGAGATAAGCACGCTTCAGCGATTCAGATAGACAGAGATACACAGACAGATACACAGACAGATATACAGATATATATAGAGAGATTGATAGATATTTTGTCTTCAAGCTGAAATCAAATGTTATTTGCATTTTTGCAGATACATTTGATTTTCAGCGCTTTCATCTTTTATCCCCCGAAAACCGACTGCAATAATTTCTCATATCTACAGAACTTTCAACCACTTGGAGCGTGCTCAAATACCACACACATACACTCACAAATACACTCACACATACACTCACACATACACTCATAGAGTCACACTAAATATTCACTAAATGCAACCAAATTTTGTCATTTGTTTGAGACGTGATTTGATTACACAACGACTTCAGAGAGTCTCTGTCCACATTCTGGCCAATAGCATTTGGCCCAGTTGACTTTGGCTTTGGCTAGAATTAATGCTAAACTGAAAGCGTAGCCAAGTTTTTCAACTGAAACCATTTTCAATATGCGAGAGCTGCTTGAAAAATTCTTAAGGAATTAACAAAATGGAAATCTTAATAGATTTTCAGCAGGGATTAAAACCGAAATAAATATTGGTTTCAGTTACGGTTTCGGTTATGCTCGAATTAAGGTTTTCGGTTGACCAAATTTCGATTATTTTGATATTACTGATTTTTAATAACTTCGAACTGCCATAACTTTGTCAAAACTCAATCAATTTTCATGCGCATTGTAAATTTGATCATGATTTTACATCTAAATTTGTTCTGCATTTAAATTTTGTTCGATTTGAAAATTTCGAATTTTTTCGAAATTTTACAGTGTTACCCCTTAACATTTTTCGAAAAATTTCGAAAATTTTTAATTTTCAAAATGAACAAAATTTAATTGCGGAACGAATTTAGAGGTAAAATCATGATCAAATTTACATTTCACATGGAAATTGATGGATTTTTGACAAAGTTGTGGCAGTTCAAAGATATCAAAGTTGCTCAGTTATAAATGAATCGGTTACGGTTTCGGTTAAGATTACTTTTGAAACTGCCCTCGCTAAAGAATCAAGTACAGAAATCAGTTTCAGAGAAAAACCAAGTGACAGAACTTTCATTTGATTTTAGTTGGTAGTTTGCCTTGGTAACGGATTTTTTTGGATATACTCGTACTTCCGGTTTGTGCACCTGCTCTTGTCACTTTTTCCACTTCAGTTTCTTGTTGTTTTTTCTTTATTATTTTGGTTAGCTTGTTTGCGAAGTCCTTTATTATAAATAGTTGAGTCACTTAAGGGGATTAATGTTGAAATTAGTTGATGCCATTGGATGTGGTTGACACTGTGACAGTTTGCGATGACAAATCAGTTGGGAATCAGTTGGAAGATGGAACACATGCTGAATACTTGATTTGCCACACACAGACGCACTCATTAATTTGAATTAATATGTACATATAAGAAGTCTCTCTGTCAACTACATGATATTTCCATATATTGTCAATTTTACTTTGACATCAAATTTAATCAATGCAAATGAAATGTTGGAAAAGCTCTTGAAATTCGGTTGGGATTTCCATCATAAGCTACGTATTTGTGCCAAAAATAAATGAATATGCAAAGCATTAACAAAGAGGACTTAAATCAAATGGTATCAACTAGCAGATACTCTATCTGCAAGTGTAAGATACTTTTACTATCATCAAAAAGATACATAAATTCGCAAGCAGTCGAACTGCTTGCACTTCGAACACATACTGCAAGCAGTGCGCTCTTGGCAGCTCTTTAACTTTAGCTTAAATAAATAATTTATGAGTATTTATACATAATATGTATATTATCTAATTATCTAATTATTTAATTATTATTTTATTAGCAAATATCCTACTTTCTCCTATACAGAATTCTTTGTTTATTATTTCTCACAATATTTATTGCGTCATGATCACTATCATATGATGTTATCTCTCTCCCAACAAAGTCAACTGATGAAATGCATGTGACTTGAACCCAGAGAGCGAGAGAGACCGGTAGAGTGAGTGGTTGTGATGATCACTCACACATATTCATAATCCTTTTACATACAGACATTTTTATATTTTTCTCAGTAATATATTTTATATAGATTTATTTCACTTTATGCATTTTCAATTAATTGATTTAACAAATACATATTTTTTTATATTTACTTGCTATTTTTAATGTCAAACAACATTTGTTGTTGTGAGCTGTCTTTTTTTTTCACGTGCTCGCTCTCACGCTCTCACTACGACTAACAAAGCAGTTGCCGGCGCCCGCTCTCTCTCTCGCGCTCTCGCTCTCTGCATGTGTACATTTGTGTATTGTTGTGGAGTATATTTGTGGAGAGTAAACAGCTGCTTGGTTCAGTGGCGTTTTACCGGTCGGTGAAGTAAGACGGTGAGCGGTGTTCTTCAGAGTTGGACTGTTGTCGTGCGTCTTCCCCCCAATAGGTGCTACCCCCGCCTGCCCACAGATGGCGCTTGTTGAAGTATTCTTTTTGCTTACAATTATTGGGGCGTTGCTCTACAAATGGACGGTCTCGAGTTTTGGTTACTTTACAAAACGGGGCGTGGCACATTTGCCGCCCAAGCCGCTGGTGGGAAATGTGCCGCTGTCTGTGCTAATGGGAAGTGGTTCCTATTTGCGGCACAGCATTGAACTTCATCAGCAACTGAAGCAGCACAAAATCTATGGAGTCTACAATCTGAGCGATCCCCTCTATTACCTGGCAGATGCGGAACTGATACGCCAGGTGGGCATTAAGCATTTCGACAACTTCACCAATCATCGCCAGGGAATCACCGATGACAATGCCACTGGGAACAATTCGGTCATGTCCAAGTCGTTGCTCTCCCTGAGGGATCAACGCTGGAAACAGATGCGTCACACGTTGACACCAACATTCACTGGTGCCAAAATCCGACTCATGTTTGAATTGATTCATGCGTGCAACGTGGAAGCTGTTCAATATGTGGAACGTCAATTGCAGGAGAAGAACAACGAGGGAATCGAGTTGGAACTAAAGGAATTCTTCACTCGCTACTCGAATGATGTGATTGCCACTGCCGCCTTTGGAATTAAGGTCAACAGTTTTGTGGATCAACAGAATGAATTCTTTACTTTGGGTCAAAGGGTATCGCAGTTCAGTTTATGGGGCGGATTCAAGATCCTGCTCTTTATTCTTCTGCCGCGACTAATGAAGGTAATTAAAGTTGTATTCTTTCGAATAATAAGAACAAGTTTAAATTATTGACTTATTCATATTATCAAATAAGCTTTTATTTAACGTCGACTAAAAAAATCCTTAAATATATTTATAATATTAAACCTAAGTTTATAAATTAAGATACTTTTTTGAATTAACTTTTATTTATTTATTTATTTAACGTCGACTAAAAGAAATCATTAAAGATATTTTCAACATTAAAAATAAATTTCTAAGTTAAGATTTAAAAAAAAAAGATTTTAACACATTAGTTAAATTAATAATATATAATTTCAAATTTAATTCTGGATATTAAAAAAACAGTTGTAGTCTAGGGAAATTAAAATAATTTACTTCAAAGAAATATTGCAGTATACTGATTATAAGAAATATGCAATTTCTAAAATCAAAAATTTTCCTTTTAAATATTTTATTTTTAAAATAAGATAAATGCTATAAAGAACCTACAAAAAATGAAAAATATAAAAATAAGTGGTCTAACAATCCAGATGTATACTATACTTCTTAGACATATTTTTTAATAGGAAATTCTTGGTTTAGAGACAAAAGTCTTAATTTTAGACCATATATTAAAAAAGTAATGAGGGTATATGAAGTTTGTCTTTTTTATCAGTGTAGTACTATGATTTTTTTTAAATTAAGTATTTAATTTTTATTACTCGTTCTAATTTAACTCACGACTTAAATTTGAATCATTTAACATACTTATCAATTTAAGCTAAAAATCGAAGCGTTAAAATTAATCCTCATTAAAATTCAGTTTTGACAAAGTTTTATTAATTCCCAACTCTCTCATCTCTATTTTTAGGCTCTCCGAGTGCCTCCCATGGATTTGAGTAATGTGGCGTATTTCAAGCGTTTGGTTTTTGGTGCCATGGAAGAACGCCGGGAGCAGAAGATTGTGCGTCCGGATATGATTCAACAGCTGATGGAGGCACAGCGTCAATTTAAAGAGCAGCAGGAGAAACAGGGGGATGAGGATGAGGAACAATCAACAGATGGAGCTGAATTCAATGATGAGGATCTATTGGCACAGTGCCTGCTATTCTTTTCGGCTGGCTTCGAGACAGTCTCCACCTGTCTGAGCTTCACCACCCACGAGCTACTCATGAATCCCCGAGTGCAACAGACGCTCTACGAGGAGATCTTGGAGGTGGAGCAACGACTGGAGGGAAAATCCCTCGACTATGACAGTTTGATGGGCATGAAGTATCTGGATTGCATCATCTCGGAGTCACTCCGAAAGTGGCCACCAGCAATTGTCATCGATCGCATGTGTTCCTCGGACTTTGAACTGCGTGACGAGGCGGGAGAATTAGTTTTCAAATTAAAAAAGAATGAACTAGTTCATATACCAATTGTGGCACTGCATCACGATCCGGATAACTTTGAGGAGCCCGAGGAGTTTCGGCCCGAACGCTTTGATGATGAGCACAAACACGAGATTCGGCCATTTACATATTTGCCCTTTGGCATCGGTCAACGCAGTTGCATTGGCAATCGCCTGGCTCTAATGGAGGTCAAATCCCTCATTTATCAGCTCGTTCTCAAATTCCATTTACTGCCCGCGGAACGTACAACACAGGACATGATGGGCAGCATTACCGGATTTCGGTTGGAGCCCCGAGAACTCTTCTGGTGTCGCTTTGAGCCAAGGCCAACAGCTGACAGCCAAATTGCCTAATTAATTAACAATAAATCACAGTTCCTGAGGTGTTCTTAAAGTCAGTGACTAGTTACTATTATAATTTTTTAAATATAAATTATAAAATTAAAAAATTATTTGTGTGATTTCTATTAACAAATATTGAAAATCCCACTAATACTTTTATATTCTAAATAAAGAAATGATCACAAAATAATTTAGTTTAAATCCTGGTATTACCAATAAATCGCAGTTCCTCAGGTCTTCTAAACTTAATGACAGTGACCTTAACTATTATAATTTTATAATATAAATTATAAAATTAAAAACTTATTTCTGTGATTTTTATCAAAAAACTTAAAAACTCACTCTAATAATTTTATTATTTAAAAAAAAATGATCTAAAAATAATTGAATTAACATTTTTATTTGATAATCCTGGTATAACTCTTAATGCAAAACTTAAATAACACGAAACTCATAAATAGTTTGTGGATTTATAATCAACATATTTCTAAATAAAAGTTTTGTGATCTAAAATAATAAATTAGGAAATAATAATAAATTAAAAAGTTTTATTTAAAAACTGGGATTAAAATCGAAACGAATATCGGTTTCAGTTACGGTTTCGGTTATGCTCGAATTAAGGTTTTCGGTTGACCAAAATAAGAAGCGTTATTCATTGCTTCACATGAAAAAAGACTTAATGCTCGAATTAGCCTGGAAAATAATGTCATGTGGTTATTGGAATGGTTCAGCATAATGTCGATTTTATTATAATTTGACCTCATATAAATTTGGTTCATTTGGTATGAAAATTTCGATTATTTTGATTTTACTGAATTTAAATAACTTTGAAATGCCATATCTTTGTCAAAAATCAATCAATTTTTAGGCGCAATGTAAATTTGATCAGGATTTTACCTCTAAATTCGTTCTGCATTTAAATTTTGTTCGATTTCAAAGTTTTGAAAATTTCGAATTTTTTAGAAATTTTACAGTGTTACCCCTTATCATTTTTCGAAAAATTTCGAAAATTTCGAATTTTCAAAATGAACAAAATTTAAATGCAGATCGAATTTAGAGGTAAAATTATGCACAAATTTACATTGCGCATGGAAATTGATTGAGTTTTGTCAAAGTTAGGGCAGTTCAAAGTTATTAAAAATCAGTAAAATTAAAAGAATCGAAATTTTCAAACCGTTCAAAGTTATTATACACATTATCATACAAAAACCACATACATCAAAGTTTGTCGGCTTTCATAAAACAAATTACCCTATTTTTTTTTGATTTAAAAAATAAAAATAGTAAATTTTTTTTTAAATTGACCATTTTATTGGAAAATCAAAGTTTTATTTATTTTTTATGTTACGAGTAAGTTTAATTTGCGTTTCATTCTTTATGAATTAAAAAACACATTCATGATACATAGACAATCATGTATGTATATTTTTATTTATTTTTATTTTATTCCTGACTTTTCTACTTTAGCATTGACAGGGTGGAAAACGAACCCTAGTTGTATTTATATTATATTATATTATATTATATTTAAGGCAGGTCGGTATCACCAAAAAATAAATAAAAAAATCGAAATATAATTTTTAAGTTAATTCTTAAATAAAATAAGCTTGCAAGTATAATTTTTAAGCTTCAGAGAAACTTCCAGCTTGAAGCGAGCTTAATTTTTATATATTATAATTAAATTATTTGCGTTAATCAGTTGTCAATTCGGTTTGAAACTTTAATACACTTTCAATGCTGTGCTTAATTCTCATTGAAGCCTAAATCTGATTTCAGTATCTATAAAATTATGCAAAATAAATGAGTGAAAAAACAAAAGCGAAAAATCAGGCAATTTATTTTGTTGTTGTTGCTGTTGTTGTTGCTTCGCATCGCGATGAAAAGCTGACAAATTTGCCGTGGCAATTTTAATACATTGTAGGTGGCAGTCACGTCATAACACTGTCACAACATGATGGTCACAACAACAATGGTAACAACAACAACAATAACAACAAATAACAACAAATATATTTATGACTGGGCGACTGTGGTTACAACAACTACAAAAAAGAAGCCAAAACCGAAACAGCAACAACAACAACAACAGCAACAGACGTGTTAAACGAAATCACACGAGGCAACATACGAGTGCAATACATACACATATATATATATATATGAAAATATATATATATACATATATCTATATATACATATATGTGAAAACAGTGGGTGCTGAAAAGCACACGGCAGGACATGGCACACAAAGCCACATTAAGGATTATTTATTGGACGTTATTTTTCAGGCGGCATTAAAATTTTTGTATATTATGAATTACATTTCACTTGTGTCATAAAACCGCGTAAAAAATGTTACGCCCCGAGTGCTAAATATAAAGGGTGTACTATTTAGGAGGAGTTGCTGAATTTAAAAAAAATATCAAATGTATTATAATTAAATACACCCAGATTTTATATTTTTATAAATTTGTATTTATTTTCTTTCAGTTTTTAATGTGTAATTTGGCTGTTTATTTAAAAATGTAATTTGTTATATTTTTTAATTTTTGGGAAATTTTTATCAAGTTTAGTTGACGTTAAGTAAGATAATAAAAATACAACATACCCTTTTATTTAATTTTTAAGCAACGGGTATAATAACTATAAAATTGTTTAGTATTTGAAATTGAAAACTTGACTGCTTTTACTAAACTCTTTTATCAATCGAGTTTCGATTAAAATAAAATTACAAAAATTTGGAACAAAAAAAGAAGTTTTCAACTTTCCTTACTTTTTTTAAACCCCAACCGATTCCAATGCGGATTGTCTTTTTAATAATAATAATGATTTGTTGTCTAGATTTATTGAGCATAAATATTATAGAATATTAATTTTATCTTTTATAAATTTTGATATGTTACTTTTGGCCTGCCATTGTTAATTTTTTTGAATTATTAATTTTTTTATTTGTAATTAATTATTATTTATTTTTTTTCTTATTAATTTTTTCTATAAATAATTTTATTTTATTAAAAATATTTTGTTCACTCTACAACTCCCATATATTTACTGAAACTTAACCGATTTTCATATTCTTTTTGAACATTATAAAATTTCTACAGAAATAAGTACAGCTTGTAAATTTCAAAAACTATTTGTTTTTCTTCAAAATTGTTGCTATTATTTGTTTGTTATTCCTTTAAACCTTTTTTCACACATTCTAAGTGTGGCCTATTCCCAAATTAGAATTCATAAATTTCAGCTTTAACTTGGGATTTACTGTAGTAAAGTGCTTTGCATATGGTCATTAAAGAAAAAGAGTTCTAGAACGCCATAAAAAGTGCAATTAGCAAGTAGTATATACACAAAGATACACAGTAGGAAGAAAGAGACAGAGAGAGAGAGAGAGAGAGGTAGAAAAAGAGGGAGAGATGAATTTGGCATTATTCACACAAAGTAACAGACGTAATTAGCCGCATATTTAAGTTAACTTTCGCCTGTGGTTCATAAAACTTTCAACGTGGGTCAAATTAGTGGCAGGTTTTTTTATTGGCAACATTTTCAAGTTTGGTTTGTTGTTTAATAGCCAACAGAAAGAACAACAGCTATAACAATAACACTAACAAGAACAACATGTGCTTGTTAATGTCCTTTGGGGTTAAGGAGCAAAGGAAAATGGGATGAAATGAGTCAACAGTCAACACATGTGAAACTTGCAACACGGAGACAAAAAGTCAACGACAGCAGTTGCAACAAGAATAAATTCTTTCATTTTTATGACAATTTTTGGGCGAACATGGCGTATGCGTAATCTCTTGAAATGTAAGCATAAACAACATAAAATTCAGAGACAAGACAAGACAAGACAACAAAATGCGTCAACTGTTTTTTCAGTGTTCACAAAAGCTTATCAATCAATTCTGGGAAGTCAGCATGGGATTTGGTTGGGGGGTAAAAGTCAGCTTCTTCTACTCGCCGACAGAGGTCATAAAGAAAAGTTTGGCGCCGCGACCGCTAGACGCCAAGAAAACGCCCTCAATGCAAACAGGCAACAACCAACAGCCAACAACCAACAACCCGCATGCTGCAACATGGCCAAGAACAAGAACTTGGCAACAATAAAAATTGGTTGCGTGGCAAGGAGCTGTGGCAAGGACGATACAATGATAATGCCGAGCATAATAACAGCCAAAACGGCGTCATCACAATAACAACAAAGAGGAGAAGAAAAAGTAGAAGTAGAAGTAGAAGGAAAAGGGAAAGAAAAAGCGGAAAAATCTAAAGGCAAAAGCTGAGAGAAAACTCAACACTCGCAACTCTAACAATTTTTGGCTGAATGGAAATTGTCGCAGTTTTCTTCGACTTCGTTTCTTTGTCCCTCGCGATAAACACGAAGTGATAACATTTACCAATACATATATAAGTCGATTTCTGTCTGTGTGTGTGTTTGTGTGTGTGTGTGTATTGTTTGTCATGCGTGCCAGATTAAAGATGAGAGCATTCACCCAAAATTGGCAATTCTGTGCCTAAAAATAGGCGACTAATCAAAATAGATGGCAATAAATTGCAAATTTAAAAAGAATTCATGCATTTATATAAATTCGCATTTTCATTAGAAAAAAAACTTTGTTAAACTTCAATAAACTGAGTAGAATTTTCTCTGCTTTTTTTGTGGCAAATATTTTCTTGTTTAATTCCAAATAGTAGGAAATGCTTGAAGCTAATCTAAATACAACAAGGAAAATGTTATTTTTGTGAAATAATAGAACAATGAAAAGTCCACAGTATTGTGTTTAATAATTAAATGAAAGCAAAGTAAGAGCTTGAATAATTCAATATTTTCGTAAAAAAGATTATTGAGAGAAATAAAATATTTGCTTGTAAAAGCAAAAAAAATAAAAGATCAAAAATAATAAAAATAATAAAAGTATGCTATATATATTTGCTGCTGGATTATCGAATCTATATTTGGTAAAATTATTTATTGAGAGAAATAAAATATTTCTTTAAAAAAGCAAGGAAAATAAAAGATGAAAAATAATTCATATATATATCTCCATAGAGATTTTAAAAATATGCTTTGAATTTTTAATTAAGAGCATTAATATCATATGAGAGATACGAAATTTTAGTTTAATATTTTGTTGAACAAATTATGAATTTAGAAGGGTGATGAATTTATTCCTACATATTTTAGATATCATTTCAAAATTAATTTTACTGGAACATATTATTTTTGTCTATTTTAAATTCAATTAGAACTGTTAAGAATTGCTGAACTGATATTGAATTTTATTAAATTATTTAGCGAAAACTTAAAATATTCTTCTACAAATAAGCTTTCGATAAAATAATATAATAATTTTTCTTTGCTATCTATAATTTTGTGGCTTTAATTTTCAATTGAAACTGAGTTGAATTTACAATTAATATAAGTACTGCCATCTTTTATGCCTCACTTTTACTTGCTTACAAATGTTTTACTTTTTATTTTATATGCGTGTCTTTAACACCATTTTCCTTCATATTTCCTCTTGAGATTAAGAAACTGGGCTGACTATATAAATTGTATACAAGGTGTTTCTTTCTCTCTCTCTCTTTCTCTCTCTCTTTCTTTCTCTCTCTCTCTCCTCAAGTCTCTGGAGACTCTTGAAATTCAACATTCAATAAGTACGCGTTCTTAGTATGAACATAAACTTATGTGAAACGAGCACAAGGAGCAAAATTTTAAGTATCCTTCAAGTACAAGTTTTTCTTACAACTTTCGCAGTTTTCGTTTTTTCATTCATCATCATAATTTTATTCACAAATGTGGTTTTTAGTATTATTATTATTACGATCGGACAGTCATAGCAAATTTTCCATTCTGCGTGTATATATTGCTAGTCGCCTTTTGCACACTACGTGTTGCTTTCGTCACTAGCGCGGACTGCCGTCCGCAGTGATTGTTTTTTAAATTATTTTTTTATGCATGTTACTTATTTCATTCCACACACATTGAAAATGTTGCCAAAATTTCTGGCTGACAAATTTGTTAGTTGAATTCTCAATGAGATTGTGGTGTTTTCTGGTTGTTTTTGACAATTGATTGTGGTTTTATTACCACAGAAAGGGAGTGCTCGACTAGGAGCTCGACAGGACTCTAAATACAAATCAGGGAATCAGGGATTAAAATCGAAACGAATATCGGTATCGGTTACGATTTCGGTTATACTCGAATTAAGGTTTTCGGTTATCGGTTATGCAAAATCTTGGAGTATCGGTTTCGTAACGGTTATCGGTTTTTTGTATGTTTTAATTTCGATTTTATTATATTTATATATATTATTATATTATATATTATATATGTAATTTGACCTCATATGAATTTGGTTCATTTGGTTAGAAAATTTCGATTATTTTGATTTTACTGCTTTTTAATAACTTCGAACTGCCATAACTTTGTCAAAACTCAATCAATTTTCATGCGCAATGTAAATTTGACCATGATTTTACCTCTAAATTTGTTCTGCTTTTAAATTTTGTTTGATTTGAAAGTTTTGAAAATTTCGAATTTTTTAGAAATTTTACAGTGTTACCCCTTATCATTTTTCGAAAAATTTCGAAATTTTCGAATTTTTAAAATGAACAAAATTTAAATGCAGAACGAATTTAGAGATGAAATCATGCTCAAATTTACATTGCGCATGAAACTTGATTAACTTTTGACAAAGTTATGGCAGTCCGAAATTATCAAAGTAGCTGCGACGGCCAGAACCGAAATTAACCCTTATCGGTTATTAAACGGATATTTCGGCTTAAAGAGTTTCAGTACAGCGGAAAAACTATTTTTCGGTTATGGTTATGGTTACAAATTTCAATCGGTTTCCACCGGTTAAAGGTTACGGTTTCGGTTAAGGTTTTAATCCCTGCAAGGAATAATATAGTTCGAGATTTTAATATCTCATTTTTAAATATCTCAGTATTTATAAGTTAAGGACTGGACTTTATTTTTGCTTTTTATTATAATTTTTGAATACCCTTTGAGGACTTTTCTGTTTACAGGGTATTCTTATTATTGTGTATTATTGTGATAATATTCTAAAAGAGAGTGCTCGACTAGGATATCAACAGGACTTTAATATCTCATTATTTAATATCTCAGTATTTATGACTTCCTTTATATCTGCTTTATAATTTCTTATTACCCTTTGAGGACTTTTCTGTTTACAGGGTATACAGGATATTATTATTGTAAACCTGGCCAAGCATAAATACGTGTGTGTGTGTGTGTTGTTGTCATTGTCATAGAAGATTGTTGCACACATGAATCCATTTTGGCCAAACCTGATGATGGCTTGGATTGTGATACTTTTTACTAGACGGTACAAATAAAGGGGGAGAAATGGGAGGAATGTGCCACATATTTGTGTGACACTTTATATTTTGTTGTTGTTGTCTTTGGTTGCATGGTCACAGTTACGGTACGCGGAGCATGTGGCATGTGGCAAAGCAAGCAACTTTTAATATTTCTATTTTCGCAGCCCTAAGCTGCCTTAATGCCACCTGCAGCATCAGCTGATTGTTGTTGTTGTGCCCGCACATTTATGCATCAACTACTCCTCTGTGTGTGTGTGTGTGTGTGTGTGTTGTGGCATGTGGCATGTGGCATGCGAGGGCTGCCATGTGATTTGTGTGTGTGCCCACGGCAATTTGTCAGGCGAAGAGGAGAACAGGAAAACAGGAAAACGGGAAAACGGGAAAACTGCATTTCGCTTTTGCCAACGGCGCAGCCGCAAAAATGTCAGAAAATTTATTTATCTGCGTGCAACCACGTGGCGCATGAGTAACGTGAGTAACCATGAGATACAGATACAAATAAATACATATAATTAAAAGTATGCAAATTCCATTTTTATTTAGATAAAAAAAATATATTTTGCTATTTCCGCTTTTCATCTATCTAAAGATTCAAATTCCATTTTTATTTAAGTGCAAAAATTTGAGTTTATGTATTGCAATTTCATATTTTTTAAATATTTATATTCCATTTTTATTTAGGTAAACAAAATTTAAGTTTATTCTTTGCAATTGAAGCTTTTCATATATCTAAGATATTCAAATTCCATTTTTATTTAGATAAAAAAAATGTTATTTTATGTATTGGAATTTCAGCTTTTCATTCAAAATTCACTTTTATTTAAGCAAAGAAAATTTGAGGTTATGTATTGCTTTTTTTCTGTTCAACAAAATATTTTTTCAATTTTAAAAGAGCTTTTTTTTATACGAGAGCCACAAAATTGTAGTAAAATATTTAGTTGCACAAATTTAGAGCTGGGATAAAATATAATATTATTATAATATAATTCGAAAATATCGAAAGGTTTGCATGTAAATATCTTTCAAGCCGATTGACACATTTTTCGATAGAAATTCCAAGTTAGTTTCGTGGTTTAGTTTTCATTAGACAATTCTGATAATAATTTGTGCTAACTGAATTATCTGCAGCAAATTCCGGTGAGCTGCATATTTTGCTTAACGCACAGCAAATTGCAATAATTTTCAGGTATTTATGGGAATTTTGGAATGAGGGGAAATGCGAAATTTCAGGAATTTACTGAACTCGAACTGAAAACATTCAGAACAGTCGGCACATCCGGCACAACGGTCAACGCTCAACGTCAAACTCAAACTCAACATGGCCGGAAGTCACCTAGTTGACTTCTTTTTTTATTGTTGTTGTTGTTTTTGGAGTTGTTGTTGCTGTTGCTGTTGTAATTGTTGTTGTTGCCAGCTGGCGTTGGATATTTAACATCATCTGAGAGTCGCGTTAATGAACAGCAGCCTGTGGCAGGTGAAAGGAAAGCAGCTAAAATAGCACACTCAGAAAAAAAACTTTTTTAAAATCAAGATTGTGGTCTCAGAACTAAGAATTTTGGTCTAAAAAATGCGTCGAGAACATAAAATTCTTAATGGTGGAAACAGGGATTAAAATCGAAACGAATATCGGTTTCAGTTACGGTTTCGGTTATGCTCGAATTAAGGTTTTCGGTTATCGGTTATGCAAAATCTTGGAGTATAGGTTTCGTAAAGGTTATCGGTTCTTTGTAAGTTTCGGTTTAAAAATACCGGTATGGTTTCGGTTCACAAAAAATATAAAAATTAAGGTTCTCGGTTGACCAAAGTAAGAAACGTTATTCATTGTTTTACATGAAAAAAGACTTATTAGCCTGAAAAATAATGTTGTCTGTTTACTGGAATGGTCCAGCTTAATGTCGATTTTATTATAATTGGATCTCATATAAATTTAGTTAATTTGGT
Source organism: Drosophila kuntzei (assembly GCA_035042165.1). NCBI lineage: Eukaryota > Metazoa > Arthropoda > Insecta > Diptera > Drosophilidae > Drosophila > Drosophila kuntzei. The sequence goes on along the minus strand of JAWNLU010000634.1, from coordinate 2,086,530 downwards.
TTGAAAATGTCGATAATTTTGATTTGACTGATTTTTAATAACTTCGAGCTGCGATAACTTTGTCAAAACTCAATCAATTTCCATGCGCTATGTAAATTTGAACATGTTTTTATCTCTAAATTCGTTCTGCATTTAAATTTTACTCTATTTTAAAAATTTTGAAATTTTTGATTTTTTAAAAATTTTACAGTGTTACCCCTTATCATTTTTCTAAAAATTTCGAAATTTTCGAATTTTCAAAATTAACCAAATTTAAATGCAGAACGAATTTTGAGGAAAAATCATGCTTAAATTTACATTGCGCATGGAAATTGATTGCCTTTTGACAAAGCTATGGCAGTCCGAAGTTATCAAAGTTGCTCAGTAGCTGCGACGGCCAGAACCGAAATTAACCCTTATAAATGAATCGGTTACTAAACGGTTATTTAGGTTTAAAGAGTAATTTGGTCTTATTTTAAGAACAAAATATTTAAGATGAATATTCTTGATTTTAGAAGTTAATCTTTTTTTCAGTGCAGACGTGGAAAAAGAAAATCGCCTGAAGTTTGTAAGGGGGAGGAGAGTCGAAAGGGGGTTTGGAGGGGGGTAATGTCAAGTGTTCAACTTACTTTTTAGCAAATCCGCCAGTGTCGTAAAGTCGTTTATTTCAACTGTGGCGAGACGTAAATGAAGTTAATGTCGTAGTCGTTTTACGCTTGTCCTTGCTCAGTTCCTTCGTCCTGCTCCTGCTCCTGTTTCTGCTCCTGTTCCTGCTCCGGTTCCTGCTCTTGTTCCTCCTACTATTCCTGTTGTCCTTCAGTTTCAATGTCTTGTGCTCTTATCGTTTCTCACTTTGCATTGCCCGAGTTGCTGCTGAATCTGAATATTTTTCTCTCTTTTCTTTAGCTTTGACAATTGTTTTGTTGTGTCTATAGGTGTGTGTATACAGGTGTGTGTGTGTGTGTTACGACAGGTGTGATAATAAGTATAATGACTCTGCGGCAGCTGAGTTTTGTTCTCATTTGCTTTAACTACGAATTTTCTATGACATTTTGCAGTCGCTTTTTATAATGCGCCTTTTGTGTCAACCCCAATGACATTAGCCTAAATAAATTGGATTAATGTTGACTGGCTAAGCCCTATAAAGGATTCAACTCTGTAATGAGCTTATAAAGCGTATCGCTTTGAGCATTAATCCTTATTATATTGATGATTATTCACTTCTTTTGTCTAAGACTGTAAATTGTTACTGACTTTAATTTTATATTCCCCACAAACTCCTAATAATTCACATAAAAAAAAGAGCATACATAAATTTCATAATTTGTATATTTTATTATCTGTATAAACCAAAAACAATAAATAATATAATAGCTATATTTATTTTATTTAGCACTAGGATATTAAATAGAATAAATATGAATATAAAAATATAAAGTAAATTTCATACTTTCCTATATTTTACTGTTCATAATATAATTTATGCTTAATTTTAAAATAGTGGAAAAATAATTACATTATTTTATGACAAAAATAAAATTATAAATCAAATATGAATATTAAAATATAAAGCAAATTTCACACTGTCTTTCTGCTTAATTTTAAAATAATGGAAAAATTTTAAATTTATTTTATTTTATTTATTTATGCACGACTAAAGGCAGACGTCAAAAAGAAAATTAAGTGTTGAACAAAATCAACATAAAAATTATGTTAAAATTTAACAATTAAATCAATATTAAATTAAAATTAAAATGTGAATCGAAAAAAAGTAAAGTCTTGGGTATTAACATCAAAATTATATTAAAAATTAACAATAAAATAAATATTTAATTAAAATTTAAATCTGAAATGATAAATGGGTTAAGTCTTGGGTATAAAAATATTATAATTGATCCAACATTTGTTCCAAGGATTGGGAAAAACCCAGAAAATATCAATCAGACCTAGTGAATTAAATAAGTGACAAGTGCATTAATTAAATTCCTATAACGCCAGGAATAAGTAAATAAATAAAATAAATAAGCAATTATTAACTTAAGTTAGTTCCTTTCAAAACTTAAGCATCTTTTTAATAAATAATTGGATAGGTTTTAAAAAATATAGTAAAATAAATTAATTGTTTTCTGTATAAAATGCAATCAACGCATGAAACCCTTTCTAAAAATGTTGTTGCTATGATGATAATTCATTACTTTTGTAACAATTAATTTTATCTGGTGGATGACACTTTCAGCTCGTGTCATTTTAGGCTATTAAGGGCAAAACTTTGAGTCAGCCAGTCAGATAATTATGTCAGAGCAACAGAGCAACTAACTGATATTGTCTGACTTATCCAACGCTGCTTTATTAAATCTAATGGCCGCTCTGGCACTACGAAGAAGAAGGAGATGGAGAAGGAGATAAAGGAGAAAGTGTTGGAGATAAAGGGGAGAAAGTGTAGGGAGTTTGGTTATGGATGCTGCTGCTGTGGTGGCATTACAATAAATAACAAACAGAGTCCAGGAACAAGCAGCCCACTTAATAGTTGCTTTGCGCACCATTATATAAACATGACTCTGACTCTGAAACTGACTCGGAATCTGAAACTGAATCTGACTCTGTCTCGGATTCGAATGCGGATGCGGATGCGGATTCGCAGCTCCCAGTGAACGATTTGAGTTTAGTTGTTGGTTCCACAGCGCAAATCTCATTTTTTTCTTTATTTTCTTTATTTTTTTTTTTGGCACAGATAATCAGGCAGTCAGCCGGCTGAATGTTTATGCATGTTGTCTGTCTGTCTGTCTCTGTCTGTCTCTGTCTGTCTCTGTCTGTCTCTGTCTGTCTCTGTCTTTCTGTCTCTCTGTCTCTGTTTTGTACACACACATTGTATCAGTTTTTGGCCACATTGTCAATATACACACACAATTTTTTGGCACTGAATCTAAGCTCAACAACGACAGCGGCAACAACAACAACAACATCAAAGCCGCCCGACAGTCGCCAAGGACTTCATAATGTGCCAAAGGATGAGCACCAGCAGAAAGAGATGGCAAAGGCGAAGAGTGAGGGAGAGAGGGAGAACGCAGAGATTTGCGAGAAGGACGCACGAATGCGTATAAACGTTGAATATTTAATAAATGCAAAAAGGGATAATATAAAAAACGTGAAACGCGCCAGGCTAAAACCAAAACAATGCAAACAAATCAGACTAACCAGATACCCTGTAACTCAGCATGAGAAGGAGAGTATTTAGGATCATATTGTTCTAAACTAAGTAAAAAACGAATTACATTTTTAATATTCCTATAAAAAAATAATTTTTAAATAAAACATTATAAGAAAGATATTTAAAAAACTAACTTCTTAGCCTCAACCCTTCCTACCCCTACTTTTTCGAAAACCAAAACAATGCAAGCAAATCAGACTAAATAGATACCCTGTAACTTCACATAAGAAGTAGTGTATTTGGGAACTTTTCTAAACTGAAAGCTAAACTGAAAGAAATGATGAAAGTACAAAATGAATTAAATATTTAATAGACCTAAAAATATACTTAATATAAAAAATATCTTAAAAAACATATGTTTTTAATGTATTTCTAGGAAAAATTATTTTTAAATAATACAACATGAAACATATTTAAAAACTATCTTCTCAATCTTAACCCATTATACTCTTCCCGTTTCCTGTATTGTGAAACTGTTCATTTACTTTCAATCATTTAATAATATTTAATATAAAATACAAATATTTGCAGGAAAAATAATTTTTAAGTTATACATGTTAAGAAACATATTTAAAATCTAACTCCTTATTCTTAACCCATTCTAATATTCTATTTTTCCTGTGGTGTTCAAATTTACTAATTAATTTTAATCATTTTATATTTATTTAAAAATTTTTTTAGCAACTTAACTAAAGATAAACTTAATAATCCTGCCTGTTTTGAATCCGAGTTCTTTTATATATTTACTTAATTGTTAAATTTGAAATGTATAACTGAAGCTAAAAATATTCTTCGAAATTCAGAAAACAATATTTATTTCAATTGAATTTCGCGTTAAAAGCACAACTCAGATAAGTTTGCTTTTAAGTGTTTTTTAATTGGTTTCAAGATTTTTTTCCGGCTTTTGCTGATAAATTTAAATGCATTGCAGTCGCTTTTTTCCGCCTTAAATGGGGGGAATACCACAACATGGCTAAGAAGAAAGAATGTGTTTTCATTTCGTTTCCTTTTTTGTTTTTCTTGTTTTTCTTCGTGATGATAAAAACGTGAAAACGTTAAGGACGCTGAGAACGCGTTTTAGTGCAGAGGTTTTTGGCCAAAATGCTTTTGATATTTTATTCATGGAGTGCGGCGCCTGATGTTGCCGTTGTTTCTGTTTCCGTTGTTGCTGTCAATTGGCATTAAGCCATTATAATTTATTGATAAACAACAAAGGGAACTAAGCGGCTTTACATATTACAAATCAGACAAAATGAAAGAAGTCCTTTTTAATGTCTAATTGAGAGAGAGAAAGGAGAAAGGAGGCAAAATGAAGGTGTAAGGTAAATACTAAAGGCGCGCAATTAACGTGGCCTAAAGCCAACCACGCTCACTTTGAGGCTAATGCGTTTACCTTACACACAACCACACACCATTACACACACACACACGCGCGAGTATCGTAATGTAAGAACGTAAACTATGTACCGTAAGACCGTTAGCATAACGTTAAGCGTAACGTAACGTAAGCACGTAACGTGTGTTTCCTTTGGCGTGTTGCCTTCAACTGATTGTGTGAATTGAAATTATGAATCTGGATGCTGCCTAACTTCAATTGCCTTCAATATTCGGAGTCGTGTTTTATTCGGAGTCACGTCTCGTCTCGGTGCATGCAACTCGTGGCACTGGGGCACTAGAACAATCCCATTCTGCGCATGCCTCGTGAGCGTCAATAAAATCCTGAGGAGAGAGAGGGGAATCTCCCTAGACACGCACTTATATATACACTAAGAAAAAACAGTACATTTCGTTCTACAAAAAAGAGTTCCTAAATTTATCCTGTTTCGGTATTGAAATTTTTCAAAACGATTCAGTCTTTAATTTTCGTACTTACATTAAACATTAAGAAATAGGAACAAAAATCCTAAATCAGGATTTATTAAATGAAGATTGTTTCGTTCATAAATATAAGCATGCTTAAACCTGATCAAAAAATACTAGGCTAAGAACAATATGACTTGAATCAAGATATTTAATTCTTATATATTTTTGCGTTCGCTTGCTTAGAATTCCCAAGTGATTCTGGCGTGTCTGCAATGAGGAACAGTTCGATGGGATAATTTCTGTAGTCAATGTTCACTTACTTTTGATGATGATTTTATGATTTTGATCATTATGATCATTTTACTTTGTTGCAAAATGCCATAATACTTATTTCATGTTTTTTGTACAAGACTTTTTGTTTAAAGGACTTGAATCAAGTTTAAAATACACATAAATCTAGTACGTTTTAAAGTTTTACGTCTGAAAAGTGCTTGAAATAAGTACAAAATGTTCTCAAATTTATTCCAATTTCACTACGTAACGGTCTAAAATTAAGCATTTTGGGATTATATCGAGACCATAATATTCTTAATATTCTTAAAACAATCCTGAAATAAACTCTCTTGAATAAAGAATTTTCAGGATTGGCTGACGAAAGTACTTGATTTTTCTCTCAGTGTTTCCATTGATAAATTATAATGTAATGCAAATTACTTGTAAATATTTGGCTGACTACATCTATTAAGGGTGAGTAAATGAGAGGCATCAACAATATTTATTATTATTTTATTTTATTTTTTGCATATTCATAGCTGCATTTACTTCAGTTATTCACGCCTTGTTTATACCCAATTAAATGGGAGGCATCAACAATATTTGTTATTATTTTCTTCTATTTTTTGCATGTACTTCAGTCATACACGACTTATTTATACCCTATTAAATCACACTCTAATAATTTGATTTTCCTTTTTTTTGACAGCTGCTTGTGCTTTTTGGCCCACTGTGCGCACTACGACTGCAAGCTGTGCCCATTTCGGAGTAAACAAAAACCAGGGCTGCTTAGGCGACACACACACACACCACACACGCACACCACACACACACACACACAACCAGAAACACACACTTAAAAATGGTCATAAAACTGTCGTTGAATTTTGCGCTCAGTTTGAATTGTGTTTGGTTTAAAAACGCATCAAATGTGACATTTCGAATTCCAATTGCCTTCCTGACAATGTGAACTAGTCGCAAAGCTAGTCATCAATTTAAATGCCAAAGAGTTTCGAAAATATCCCCTCTAGTTAAACTCTTAAAATTGTACGACTTAAGTCAATCGAAATTCCTTTCAACTATGATATCATAATTTCTAAAGCATATTTATAGCTGAAATAAAACACATTCTTTTCGTTCTCCACCAAAGTGTGATATCCATCGCAATAATTGCGAATCTCGCATCGGGCATTAATAATTGCCGTTCTTTATATTGTCATCGAAAATTTATTTATGCGCATTCCCCGGTCGCGACAGGCTCGTAAATCTTTCCAGATGGCCCTGCAACTCGGACTCTGGACTCTGTTTTGGTCCTTACCCTTCCTTTCCTTTCCTTTCCTTCATTGGCCACTTTCACAGCTCGTATTTATGACATTTCAGCATTAAAAAGTTGATTATTATTATTAATATTGCGATTCATTTGAGCACAATTGAGTGAACTCAAACAATAAATTGCATTTATTCGCAGCCGATTGTTGTTTTCAATTACATTTCATATGCTTGTCCCCAAATATTTGTTGATGTGACACAAGAATTTTCAATTAATGTTGTTGAATTTACAGTGTGTAAAACAATTCATTACAACAATTTTCTTACATGAAAATAATTTCATAATGAATAATTACAGTAGTCTCAATCTGTGTGTACCACACGTTGGGCCCATTTATTTCGGATTCGGATAAATTTTGTTCATTTAGAAAAATTAAAATTTTCCGACCATTATTTTAATAATAACAGTGCGTTATTATAATAAATGATTCTGCATTGAAATTTTGCTAATTTAAAGTATTTAATTATTTTCGAAAATCATCCAAAACTGTAATACTAACCCCTTTACATTATTTCAAAAACTTTGATCTCTCATAACTTCATTAAAAATAAACCGATTTTCATGTTGAATGTCATTTTGATCATGATTTGCCCAAATTAATTCTGCATTTAAATTTTCTTGATTTAGAAAATTTAATTATTTTCGAATGTTTTCCAAAATTTGCATACTTACCCGTTAACATTTGTTCAAATACTTTGATATCTCATAACTTAATCAAAATTTTACAGATTTGATCATGATTTGGCCTCCAAATTGATTCTGCATTTAAATTTTTTTTAACTAGGAAAATTTAAATTTTTTCGACAATGTTTTTAAGTATAAATTTGAATATTACAATCGCAAAGCGTTTTAATTTTTATTTGAATTACTCTGCCGCTGTTTATTTTCCCTTTTTATCCAATCTGTTTAGCTACAAAGCCTAAGATATCTACCCATACCTCATATGCATCCAGTTTTCTGGATTTGGCTTTGGTCGTTGGAGTTGAAGTCGTCGGTTCGAACTCTTCATTCTTTAGATTGTGATTTTTAATCACAGCACAATCGCCAACAGTTTCCTCATTGCTGCATAGGTTCTTAAACTTTCGATCGGAACCGCATTTGCATTTATCGCCAGGCAATTTTCCAGAAGCATAAGTCACCTGATTATTCTTCTTATTGCATCCATAGAGACATATCATTAACTGAATTTTCCATTTATCCTGTTCATATTTGACAATTGCACAACCCACACGATCATTGAGTCCAGTTATGAGTTGTATAAAATGTGAAACGTCACGACTGTAAAGGATTTACATTGAAATTAATAATTTTATTTTAATATTTCAGTATTTTTAACTTACCCGTTTAGAGATCGACCCGTCAAAAGAGTTTCAATGGTCGTGTGTTTGTATTCCTCATACCAAGCATTTAATTGTGACTCAACTATTTTTAATTCATCCTGTTCCTGTTCCTTGGGATATTTACTGTAGATCGCATTAAAACCCGGCTTTGAAGCCATCGTTGTTGAAAATGATTTCGATGGACGTTTAATGCTGCATTTCCTTACGGCGTATTCCGCCAATTGAGCCAGATTCGTATCCCATTTCAGTTTGAGCATTCTGGAAGCTGTTGGCAGCAGATGCAGAGATCTCTCAGCCACAATATTACGATACACATTGTGCTGTCTTACTATAGTCTTTGTAATATTTTCTGTCATTGCAAAGATTTCCGGATGCTCGCCACACGCCTCGGCAAATTTCTGAATAATAAAGATAAAAATAAATTATAATAATATTATTTAGATATACAATACTTACTTTATTATTATTGCAGCCCAAATGTGGTTGTTCCTTCTCCTCACAGTAATCGGGAGCGGAATCGTCATATTGGGTCTTTATTGTACAAAAGTCTGGTAAAGCATATAGTTTAACCAATTCAATGACAAAAATTAGTGCATAAAACAGGCAACGACATCGACATGTCATTTTAGTGTCTACTCCTAAACTAAACTAAAATTTATTAAACTCTCTGTATTAGTTTCGAATTGTTATACGCTCTTAATGCATTCGATATGTTTACGGCGATTATAGCCTAACATTTTTAAATATCAACCATTTCAAAGAATCAACAAATCTGTAGCTATTTTTCGTTGTAATTGTAATTGTGCCATAATCCAAATTCTGTAAATATTATTATTTGTCTAAAATATAAAGATTAAGTGAACTGAATATCCAAAACTAAGGGCTGTACAATTATCAAACCGCTACAGTCATCGCTTGAGGAGATAAGAAGCAAACGGAATAGATAAGCTTACTTCCAGTAATGTTTACTGTTTGATATTGAAAGTAAACTTTGTCACTCTAACAAAATTGATTAGAATACTACAATACTTTTTACAAAAATATGTAACATTTTGTGCTGTTTATACTTTATTTAATGTATTTTTAAATGTTAAAAATTTAAATGTTAAATGGTAGAAAGTAAAAAATAAAAAGATACATTATTTTACATCAAAAAAAGTTAATTCTAATATAATGATAACATGCATACAAAATATAACATGCATTCCTACTGTAAATGTTAGTAAAAGCGCACTTACTGTTAGTTAACAGAGCAAGCAAATGTAATAAAAAGAGGCTATAAAATGCATGTAAATGTTAGTAAACTATCACTTACTGTTAGTTAACAGAGCTAGTAACTGTTAAATTCTAATTTAATAAAAGGAGACCCTAACATGCATTCCTGCTGTAAATGTTATTAAGCGCTCACTGACTGTTAGTTAACAGAGCTAGTAAATGTTAAATTCTAATTTAATAAAAGGAGACTCTAACATGCATTCCTGCTGTAAATGTTATTAAGCGCTCACTGACTGTTAGTTAACAGAGCAAACAAATGTTAAACGCTAATGTAAATATTTTACTTTAAATTGTCAGTATTTATAAAGTTCATTTTTATTTTAAATGCATTTGAATTTAATTATCTTAATTTATACTTACGCAATATATTTTAAATATTGGTGACTGATCAATGATCATAAATGATAATAATTAATTGAATAAATAAAAAAAGACGTTTATTTATAAAATGTATTGTTGTTATATAAAAAACTAACACAGACTTAAGAAGTAGCCTAATCGGGGCATATTGAATACAATAAATTAGTGGACATTCTCCTGTCGATTGGGTTCGATGGTAACCCGGGCATAGGGACTTCCAGCACCGACTTTTCTTCGCATGGTGACACCTCGATGTGGTCGCAGTCCCATCACAATTAGATAAACGCCTGCGGCACAGAGGGCAATGAGACCCAAGATGATCAGTCCATAGATCCATCTTGGCCATGTTTCACAGCTGAATTCGTCACGTCGCACGGAGGTGATGAGCATGCCACGAATCCTGGCGGGACGCAGGCAACGTCCGTTGGTTTGGATGGAAAGATCCTTGAGCCAGACTAATTGGCAATCACAATTAAGCGGCACACCATTGAGATCCAGTTCGGTGAGTTTGCTAAAAACCGGCGACAAACTGGAGTTAAAAGAGCGCACAAGTGTGCCACGAAATATCAGAGAATGTAGAGGTGGTAAAGTCATATTCCCGGACTCTGTGACGAAGGCATCTCCATCGATGTAGTTGAGACTGCGACTGTTCTGGAAACTAATTAATTCCACGAGCTGAAGACCTGAGAGTGCATGGGAATTGATGCTCCTCAAATTGGGCATATCTTCCACATAGAATTGTTGCACCTCCGTCAGATATCGCGTATCCTCCGGTTGGAGTTGCTCCAATCGATTCTCACTGATGTCCAGTCGCTGCAGGGAAACAGGCAGCTGACTTGGCACACGCTGGAAGAGATTGCGACGCAAGGAGAGTTCCCTCAAAGGCGCCGACTTGGGCAATTGCAGTTCATTCAGATTGCAGGCATCCAGATGCAATGTATTTAGTTTCCGATTAATGCCATAGCTGCTGTAGATGTCCTGGCCAATACTATGATTCAACTGCCTGTTCCAGGACAACTCCAATGTGGCCAAAACCAACAAAGGAGCAAAGATCTGTGCCGGCAGCGAGTGTAGATTGTTGTGTGCCAAATTCAGCACCAAGAGATGAGGTAAACCAGCAAAGGATTGGGCATCCAACTGCTGTATGCTGTTCCAGCCCAGAAACAGTTCACGCAGACTCACCAAATGGCCAAAATTGTTGGCCAAAACGTTGCTAATATTGTTGTGCATCAGATTCAACTGCCGCAAACTGTCACTATTAAAAACCGGAGCACGATTCAAGTCATTCCAGGATAGATCCAGGGTATCTATGTAGAGTGGCAGCAGCTCCGTCAGATCCTCCGCCTTGAAGTCCTTGTAGCTACAGTCGATGTGGAGAGCTCTCATGCCCCATGGGGCAGCACTCACATTGCTGCACTCACAGGAAAGTCGCGTATTCCGATGTTTGGTGGGATAACAAAATCTATCCACTTCCTCATCATTCGCATCAATCTGTTCCATGTTAAATCCATCTACCAATAACATTAAAAGCAGCAGCAATAAATTCAACTTTGGCACAAAGTTCAGTCTTTTGGTAATTCTCGTCATCGTCATCGTCATCGTCATGGAGTTATTTGGGAGTTCTTTATGTTAACGTGTTGGCTATCAAACTGCACAATTGAAAAACTGACAAATCGCGGTTGAAATTCTTTGCTGCGACACTTGGCAGTGATATCAAGAGAGATATGGTCTATATCTTATCGCCAACAGTGGAAAAAGCTCGCGGGCTTTGCTCCAATTAGAGATGGACAAGTTGTAAATAAAACTATCAAAATATACAAATTTTTGAAATTGTGAATGACATATTTAACAATTATTTCAGTTTTATTTTATTCCTTTGAACTGTCACAATTTTAACTTTCGCAATTAATAAAAAACTATCGAAAGCTCGAGGAAACTTATAAACAAAACTATCAAAAAATACAAATTTTTAAATATTTAATAATTATACCATTTTTATTTTATTATTTTTAACTTTCACAATTTTAACATTCGTTATTGATAAGAGCTATCGAAAGCTCGCTGAATATTATAAACAAAGCTTTTATTAATAATTATTTCAGATTTATTTTATTCTATTTAGCTTTGACAATTTTTAGTATCGTAATTGATAAAAAATATCGAAAGCTTGAGGAAAATTATAAACAAAAGTTATAATCAAAATATACAAGTTTTTCAATATTTTTTTTTAAATGTGAATGAATTTAATAATTGTTATGTCACAATTTTAACTTTCGACAGTGATAAAAACTATCGAAATTTACAAATTTTTTAATAGGTTTTTTTATTTTTTAAAGTTTAATTAAATATTAAATAATTATTTCAAATTTATTTTATTCTTTTAAAACCTTTACAATTTTAGCTCTCGAACTATCGCGAAAGTTATAAGCAAAACTATCAAAATATACAAATATTTCAATTTATTTTGGAATAGGTGAATGAAATATCTAATATTTCAGAATTATTTTATTTTTTGTTTAATTTTTAGAAACTGTTTTTAAGTATCGAAAGCTAAGGGATAAAGTTTTTAAATGAATTTTTTGCTTAAGTACTCCAGCAGAAATAACTTTTTAAACATATATTCATTTTATTAAAAATTAAGCTGATATAAAATATTGTCATTACAGCTTTATTTCATTCGCTTTTCTTCTACATATTTATCTCAAACTAGAAAAGAATTTGATAAAGCTTAAAATAATTTTTATTATTAAAGTCTAAAATATTTTTACACTTTTTCAACTATATTTTATTTTTCTCTCTCCTATTTTTCATTTATATATTTTAGCCATATTTCAAATTCTTTTCTAATAAAATCTTTAATACACGTGTTTTATTATTGTGCTACTCGAGCTTATTTCTTATTTAATTTTTCCTATTTCTTTGATATATTTCCCATACAATTTATCAGTATTATCCCGCATTTTGTTGGACAGTTATCCGGCATATGTTCACATTCATATTCATTTCCACTCATCGCACTCATTTATGTTGTTAGTCATGAGTTTTGTTTTTGGAAAGGTGTGCATTCAAATGTTATGATAAGATAAGAGCGAGCTTTTTACTCTACATCTCCCTCTCTTTCGTATTCCCATTCCCATTCTCATTCTCTGTTTCGGTTGCAGTCACAGTCCCATATCATTTATCTACTTCATTAATCATGGCTAGTTTCAGTCCTAAGCTCAGGAATAAACAAAAGAAATAGGCATTTATTCATTCGTTGACATACATAGAATATTGATGAAAATTCTTTGCTCTGTGCCAGGCCTAAAACTTAATACGATTCTTTTATTTTAATACCTCTCAAAAGTTACGCTTAATCCCAGTCAGCGATTTACACGCTGACTTTATCCAGAGGGATTTGTGAGGCCAAAATGAACACAAAGTTTACTTAAATTCTAATTACAGCAGCTTCTCTTCGAGATTTGGCCAAGTTTCAAGTTGTAAAACAGTTTCTCGTCATGTAGTATATTAAATGGAAGAAATACCCCTTAAAGTTAAGCAACCTATATACATATATGTATACTATTTGTTAGACCATTTGTTAAAAAAAGAATTCCTATAATAACAGATAACATTTTGATGGTGAGATTGTAATTTTTTTTTAATTTGTTTAAATTCAATTGATTTTAGATATATGCTTTTTTAATAGTGCTTGAAATTGGCTTACCAACTGATGATATTCCTGTTATTTTTTTCTCTACTTTCATCACTTCTCCAAATAGGATTTTCGAAAATAACAGATAATATTTTAATTGTGAGTTTGTGCTTTTATATTTTTCTTTTATCTTAATTTATTTAATTAAAAGTGTTAAAAGCAATCTTATTGATTTTAGACATTGGTCTTTTTGTTATTAAAGTTTAAAATTTCCTTATTAACTCATATAAGTTGAGTTCATTTGGTTTGAAAATTTCGATTATTTCGATTTTATTGATTTTTAATAACTTTGAACTGCCATAACTTTGTCTAAACTCAATCAATTTTCAGACGCAATGTAAATTTGATCATGATTTTACCTCTAAATTCGATCTGCATGTAAATTTTTCTCGATTTGAAAGTTTTGAAAATTTTGAATTTTTTAGAAATTTTACAGTGTTACCCCTTATAATTTTTCTAAAAATTTCGAAATTTTTGAATTTTAAAAGTGAACAAAATTTAAATGCAGAACGAATTTAGAAATAAAATCATGCTCAAATTTACACTGCGCATGGAAATTGATTGAATTTTGACAAAGTTATGACAGCTCAAAGTTATTAAACATATTATTATGTTTTTCTCTCTATTTATATAATAATATTTTATTTCATTTTCGTTATACACTTTCAATTGGTTTTAAATTTCCTAAACTCTATTTGTCCACAAAAGAATATCAAATTTCATTACTTGTTCAAAGTTATGTGCATGTAGTCTGTAGAAATTAACCAAAATTCATGTCTATAGATATTACCCAATATTCTGTGAAAATTTCAGCTGATTTTCATTTAATTTGTTGGTTTTCATCGGCAGCGAGTTCGTGTACAAAATGTTCTTTGTGTCAATGGAAAATTGATGAGGCTCGCAGGCATAAGTACATATACATATACGCATACACTCACACACCCACAATACTCACACCCACAACACTCACACCCACACACTCACACACACGCAAAATTTACATAAATTAAAGACTTTCATGGAAAACTGTTTGGCGCTCTTGACTTTTGAGCGGAGACAGAGCATCAAATTACATGTAAAGGGCGAAAGGCGACACGAGAAGAGGGAGAGAAGAAGAAGGAGAAGGAGCAGGAGAAGGAGGTGATAAGGCAGAGTGGGAAAAAAAGGAGTTCTCATGTAAAGCATTTAATGAGCTCTGTTGTGTGTACTGAAATTTTTGAAAATGCCAGTCACATGTTTTTCCCTCGAGCCATTATTACAGACAAATTTATTTTCAACTAAAAACTCATTAATTACATGAAAAAGCTGATTATCTATATGTGTATGTGTGTGCGTATTTAACAATAATTATGCACAATTTAATGAAAACGTAATTTGACGACCAATTCGATGCGCTCTAATGAAATTGTTAATTAATGAAAGTACATTTCTCACATTCGCATCAATTCTCGCTTTGAGGTCGTCAAATTCTGTTAGTTTTATGGCCAGCGGAAAAAGGAGAAATTGAAAAATAAAAATGAAAGCTAAACGTGCAACACACACACACACACAACTCACACACACACACTGTGCGCTGAAACGTGCAGAATATTTATGAAAATTTTAATATTAAATTGTTGAGTTGCGAAGGAAATGGGTCAGCAGGATGGCTTAAATGGCTTAAATGCGTCAGCGAAATCATCAGGAAGAGACAGCAGTTGGAGAATCGGAGAATCGGAGAATTGGAGAATCAATGCCACAAATAGCTGCAAATGGTCAGAATTGGGGGCAGGAAGTGCAAATGGAAATGGAAATGCAAATGCAAATGGAAAACACAATGGAAAATCATTAAAAGCGCGTTCGTTATCCTGCAATTGACTTTAATGACATCTGATTGCCAGACAGTGTTGTGTAACGTGCATGACACAACACTATCAAATACAATTAAGGTGACATCATTTGTTGTCAGTGTTGCCAACTGTTCATAAAATAGCTACATCAACATTTAAAAATAGCCAAAGAAAGCTAGTAAATCTACAAGAAAGCCAAAGAAAATGGTATTTTAATTTTGGGTTGAATGCATACTTTATTTTATGAAAATAGTCAATGTAATGAATATATTCAAAATCATCCGTCTGTCAAAAAAATGTTGTAAAAATAGTCATCTAGAAATAATAACTGTGGAATATTTTCAGTAGTTTTTATTTTTAACTTTAACGCTGCTCTTGAGCTCTTAAAATTACTATATCTGCATTTAAAAAATAAAAAAACTAAATAAAGCTAGTAAATCTACAAGAAAGCCAAAGAAAAATCTAGAATAGTTTTCAGGTTAATTTTATGCACAGCATCCATTACAAAATAATAATTTGGAGTATTATAAGTAGATTTTTTAAATTAAAAAATAGTATTTACAGTAATTTTTAAAATTAAAATATAGAAATAATTTAAAAAATAATAATTTGTTATATTTCCAGTAGTTTTTTTTAAATTAAAAAGTAGATATAATTGCCGCTAGACGCTATTTTACAATTTATTATTAATCTTTTTATTATTATTTTAGATCTAGCGGGAAAATAGCTAAATTGCCAGCACTGATTGTTGTGCGACTTGAGCTAATTGAATCACTTGTTATGCATTTTGTCTAATAATAGCGCATTAACTTGCAAATTACGTTAATGCATTTGATAGTGGTAAGGAAAGGGGAAAGGGGAAGGGGGGGGGGGAGGGAGAAAGAGATTTGGTAATGCAACCACATCCGTTAGCCGGATACGGAAGTGGCCATTGCCACTGGCAGTGAGACAGACACTCTCATCGTATGCATTATGCACATGCAACACGACATGGGAGGCGTATACTTAATTTTTTAGTGTGTGTAAATGCCGCAAAGTATGCAACAAAGCATGCAACACACACGACACACACTACACACACACACACACGCACACCAACACTTTATTTAATTGACTTTGAAAACGTTTCTGGCATTTTGCCTCCTCCATTTTGAAGCTGCCTCTTTTTTTGAGGAGCTGCTTTAAAGGAATTCGAAATGAGCTCAACGAGCAATCAAAAAAGGGCACAACACACACACACACACACGACTGTGAGCAACATTATTTTAGCACTCAGTGTGTAACAAATTGAACAGGTTCGTCTTGCTGTAATTAATTTATTTGCTTATTTACTGCGCTCAATTAAATATCAAATTTAAAGAAAATGATTGCGTCTAATGGTAAAACGTGCCACAAAACGACCTCGTTTCCTACTTCAATGTGCTCGTAATGCCTTAAATAAACAATAGGACAAACCCAAGTGTGTTTGTGTGTGTGGGTGTGTGTGTGTGTGTGTATCTGTGGCAGACAAGGCGAACAATTTAATACATTCATTTGATCGAAATGATAAAAGCCAAAGGAAAAAGCAGAAAAGACTTGAACATTGATAGCACAACTTTAATTACAAGTAGACATATTTATATTTGCTTCTTGTTAATAAATGTGCTTATATTAATTGACACAATTTAATTAAAAATTATTATTACAACATTAAATAATTATAATTAATAATAATATAATTATTTAATGCATAAAGAAATTCATTTACGTTCTGCTTAATCGCAAATTAGAAAATTATTTGTAGACATATTTAAATTTGCTTCTTGTTAATAAATGTGCTTATATTAATTGACACAATTTAATTAAAAATTATTATTACAACATTAAATAATTATATTATAAATTATAATTTTATTATATATAATAATTTATAATATAATTATTTAATGTATTATATAATAATTTAATATAATATAATATAATAATAATTTTATTATATATAATAATTTATAATATAATTATTTAATGTATATAGAAATTCATTTACGTTCTGTTTAACTGCAAAATAGAAAATAATTTGTAATTATAAATAATATTTGCAAATAGTTATTCTAAAATTGTTGGCTTATCAAATATGTAATAAATATACATATTTTAATGCTATTATATTTGTATTATGATTATTATTTAACAATATATTACTCTTCATACTCAGAAAGTTTTAATGAAATCAAAATTCAAAAATGGTTGAGAAATATAACTAAATTTTTACATGTCTTATCTTCAAGCAAAAACTCACAAGCTTTACTAATGAACTAATTATATTCATTAAATATTTAGTTTTTTTTTTTTCTATTTCTACCACAGATACAGCATATATACATATGTATACATACTTATATATTTATATGTTTTTGTATGTTCATTTGTAGAGCAGTTTGCAATGCTTTCTAAGTGCATTGCTTCAAGCGTAATGAAATTTACAAACCTTTGACGGCTTTGTGGTGTAAGTGAAATGTAAATACTCTCAACATAGACACACACATGAACACACACACACACACACAAATATGCACACTCATGCACAGACAAATACAGACAAAGCGCAAATGTTTTAAACTAAAAGCGAAAGATTTACCAACGATGGGTGTGTGTATAGTATATATATATATATATATGTATATATGTGTGTGTTCTTGTCATGATATGTCAAATATGTATTCCCAGTTACCTCTAAACTAACTCAACTGACAGCTAAACGTATGAGCAATAATATCACGTATACGCATTTTGCAAGTGGCATTTAATTAAAGAAGTTTCTATAGCTATCAAATTGTTAAGTGCATGTGTACTCTGCTAATCGTTTACTGATGACTTTAACGAGATACAACAAACTTCAACAGATTGAATTGCACTCGAGAATAATACTAAAAACTTTTGATACTTGGTATTAAATGCTTTTAAAGGATTGTGATTTAAGAGGGACACTTCAAATGTGGAAAGTAGAAGAAAGAAATTTTATAAAATAAGTTAAATAAATAAAATATTTGAAAATAATTAATAAAATTTAATGAAAAAATATATGTGGCGTATCTCTTGTTGGTTTTAACTTAACTTCTTTTTATAAAGTAATAAAATAATTATAAATAATAATCAAGTGTGGAAAGTAGAAGATTGTTACTTTCTTTTACCTTTTCAGTTGTAACTTTACTTCATTGATTAAAATAAGTAAAATAAATTAAATATTTGAAAAGAATTAATAAAATTAAATGAAAAATAATATGTTGAGTATCTCTTGGTGGTTTTAACTTTACTTCTTTTTATTAAATAAGTAAAATAAATAAAATTATTAAAAATAATAAATTAAATTAAAATTAAATTCGTGGGTATCTCTTAGCCGTCCACTCTCCAATATCTTTTATTCTTATTGTAATTTTTCACATGAAAGGCAATTTGCTTGGGACAACATCAACATTTTCACTTCCTTTTTCCTTCCTTTTTTGACGTCCTTGGCTTGCCAACAATTGCATTGCATCGCTGTTGTTGCCATTGACGCCTTCACATTGCCCAAAATGAGAATTCAGTTTCATTTGCAAATGTTGTTCGAGTGACTTTTCCCTTTCTCTCTCTTCCCTTCTGTCCGTCCGTCTGTCTGTCCGTCTCCCTTTCAGTTGTTTTTCTTTCGGAAAAACTCTCACTTGCAGGCTGACCAAAGTTGAAAGTGCCTTTCATTTGCTTGTTATCCTTGTTGTTGCTATTGTTGTTGCTATTGTTATTGTTGTTGTTGCAGCTTCGCTTCGTAGTGTAATTTGATTTGTTTGGTCCATTTTGCTGTTTTCTGTGGCAATTGTTGCACCACTTTTTAGACCCTGTATTCAAAATGTTCAAATGGTAGTATATGTATTAAAAATTTCGATTATTTTGATTTTACTTATTTTTAATAACTTTAAAAATTTCGATTATTTTGGTTTTACTGATTTTTAATAACTTCAAACTGCCATAACTTTGTCAAAAGTCAATCAATTTCCATGCGCAATGTAAATTTGAGCAAGATTTTACTTTTAAATTCGATCTGCATTTAAATTTTGTTCATTTTGAAAATTCGAAAATTTTGAAATTTTTCGAAAAATGATAAGGGGTAACACTGTAAAATTTCTAAAAAATTCGAAATTTTCAAAACTTTGAAATCGAACAAAATTTAAATGCAGAACGAATTTTGAGGTAAAATCATTCTCAAATTTACATTGCGCCTGAAAATCGATTGAATTTTGTCAAAGTTATGGCAGTTTGAAGTTATTAAAAATCAGTAAAATCAAAGTAATCGAAATTTTCAAACCAACTGAACTAAATTTAAATGAGGTGAAATTATAATAAAATCGACATTACGCTGGACCATTCCAGTAAACAGATAACATTATTTTCCAGGCTAATTAGAGCATTAAGTCTTTTTTCATGTAAAGCAATGAATAACGCTTCATATTTTGGTCAACCGAAAACCTTAATTCCAGCATAACCGAAACCGTAACTGAAAACGATATTCGGTTCGGTTCTAATCCCTGTTAATATTTATTATATAATTTGATGTATAAATTATTTCATTATTTTTGTTTTCTTTTATTTTTTTTTTCTTTTTTCTTACAGAATAAGTACAGGGTCTTTCGCAGTCGTGTTTCCTGAACTCTTTTACAGTTGTAGCTTTTTTGTGTGACCTTTCACTCGACTGTGGCATGAAATGAAATGGGTTTGAGTTTTGTTCTTGTTCTTGCCTCGTGCTGTTGCTCGTTGCTGTTACACTAATTAATTTTGCGTCCATTGTTGCATGTTGCATGTTGCAAGTTGCATGTTGCATTGATTGAGACTCAATTTGTCGAGCAACTGGCCATAAATGTGTGGGCATTGCATTGATACGTACTATATGGATTACTTGGAACCCCCAAGAATGAATCCAGCTGTCAATTTTCTTTGCACTGCGCATGTCCTTCACATTCGAGAAGATTTATTGCCTTTGGCCTGCTAAGCTTGAAATTAATGTACTTCACAGTTGAGTTTAGCAGCTGCCAAAAACGAACCTTAAGATTAGCGTAGGCCAAACAACCAGCTGTGTGTGTGTGTGTGTGTGTGTGTGTGTGTGTGTGTGTGTGTGTGTGTGTGTGTGACCCTAATGAAGTTGTTAAAGCGTGTGTCGTCTTTAGGTGAAAGACGAAGTACAGACAGTTTGAAGTACTACTCACTTGCACTTATGCTTACATCCAAAAATACACACGAAAATCTAATAAGACGCTTATGTCTGTGCTGTGTGTGTGTGTTGTGTGTTGTGTGTGTGTGTGTGTGTTTAAGAGTGTGTGGGTTGACCATGGATTTCACACCCTTTCAAGTAGCTGACAGCCTGGGGGCACTACGACTACCACAAACAGAACCAGAACCCGATGACGATGACCATTAGTCGAGGACAACAGGCAACAGGATACCCAGCAGCAGAAGTGGAAAAGTAATTCGCAATGGAAAGGGAATGGGAATGGGGAACGTGAAATGGGAGTGACATTTATCTGCTTCATGTTCTGTTTCTACTTGCTCTAAATTTTATTGCGCTGTTTTTATACTCTTTTTACTTAAAGTGTACAAAAGTATTATAATTGTGTGTTCATTTATGTAACAGACAATATTTATTTTGCTTTTTCTCTTATAATTTAATTATTTGTTTTAATATTTAATCTATTTCCATATTATTAATATTAAATTAAGCATAATCGCTATAATATCATACACATAATTAATATTTTATTATTGTGTACATATTTTTATTATATTATTTTATTTATTTAGTTCGTTGTAATTTAATTAAATGGTTGCATATTTTATTATATTATTTTATTTTTCTTGTTGGTTGCGATTTAATAAAATCATTTACTTATACAAATAATTAATATTTTATTATTGTATACCTATTTTTACATTATTATTTAATGTAATTAGCTTGTTGTAATTTAATTAAATGCCTGCAATAATTTCGGCTGTGAAATCTATTCATCTATACCCATATTATTAATATTAAAATATGCAAACTCGCAATTATATTATTTACATTTACAAATAATTAATTTTTTATTACAGTATAAATATTTTTATTACATTATTTTATTTATTTTGTTTGTAGCGATTTAATTAAATTTCGGTAGCGGGTATTTCACTGTCGAGCACACTCATCTCTAGCAGTCTTAATAATTTTTTTTTGCTCCTTTTATGTGTTGGCCGAAATGCGCGTTTGTAGTTACGATTTAAGGAGTTTGGTTTCCGCTTTCCCGTGGGCTTGTTGCCATTTTTTGCTGGGACAGCGTTTATTTTTATGTCCTTGCTTGATTGGATCGTAAAACTTGTGCAGTTCCTGGTGCTTAAATCGGCACTAGCATCAAGTAGCTAATCATGTGCACAACTAAAGCCTTTCACTCTAAAAATAGTCGGGATTAAAGTCTGAAATTAAGTTTAAGTTCTACGAATTTAAGGAGTCTTTATTCAGATTAATTATTCAATTAGAAATTAAAGAGGCTTAATTCAGATGAATTATTCTATCTGCAAGTAATTACGAAGATAATGTCATTAAA
Organism: Drosophila kuntzei; assembly: GCA_035042165.1. Taxonomy (NCBI): domain Eukaryota; kingdom Metazoa; phylum Arthropoda; class Insecta; order Diptera; family Drosophilidae; genus Drosophila; species Drosophila kuntzei. Next base: position 2,064,861 of record JAWNLU010000634.1, on the reverse strand, counting down.
TTCCAGATAAAAATCTTATTTTTAAAACTCACTTTGATTTGATAATTTACTTAATCTACCATTTTTATTTCCGTGTAATGTACTAAAATGTATGTGTTTTTATAGAGAACTTCCTCAATTTTCTCTTAATATACAAGATCTACAATTAGAGTTTTTACTTTTGTTTCAAAAATTGATAATTATTGCATTCCTAGACCAAAATCAGTTTCTTAAAATCAAATTCGAAAAGGAGTTGCAAAATTATCTCTTAGTTTTATGAAATCGGCAATTTTAAAGAGTCTTTATTTCGTTTTCATTAAATAATATTCATGCTATTCAATAGAACGTAATCAGAGTTCAGATTAAAAGCTAATTTCTCGAAATTTATGTACTAAAATTCTAGATTAAAGGCATATTTTTAGAGCTCACATTGATTTGAATACTTACTGAAGTGTTCTCTTTTCTTTAAATTTACTATATCTACCAATTCTTATTTCTGTGCAATGCACTAAAAATTATATGTTCTTCTAATGAACTTTCTCAATTTTCTCTACATTTACTAGATCTACAAATTTATATTTTAAAGAGTCTTTACTTATGTTTCATTAGTTTACATATAATTGTTTTATTCCTAGAACTTAAACAGTTCCTTGGAATCAAATTCGAAATGGAGTTGCTAAATTTTCTCTCAATTTACTATATTTCCAATTTTAAAGAATATTTAATTCTGTCTCATTTATTAAAATCCATGCTATTTCATAGAACGTAATCAGAGTTCAGATTAAAAGCAAATTTCTCGAAATTTATCATATTTCTGCACAATTAATTGAGCCTTGTTTTAGCATGGCAATTAAATTTAATGCCCGAGGCATGCATCAGTTGCACTTCTATAACTGCAATTAAATTACCGCTAAAGAGTGAGCAAGAGAGAGAGAGAGAGAGAGAGAGGGAGAGAGGGAGAATGTAGAGGTGGCTGTGTTTAAGCTAGGCCAACTTGAAATTGGCTTAAATGACATCATGGCATTTTGTATTTAGTATTTTGCATGCCGCTGTCGCAAGCGGATGCTGCAAATGAATTAATTTTTCATTTAATTGTGCAGGAGGAAAGGGGGAAGGAAGTAGGGAAGGGAGGGAGGAAAGGAAGGGAGGAAAGGAAGGGAGGGAGGTAAGGGAGGGAAGTTGAGTGCAGGCGCTTAATTAGGTAAGTGAAAGTGGCGCCAATGCTAAACAATTGAAACTGTCAGACGCCAGAAGAATTGGGTCAATTGCCCTGGGTGAACGGTACTCTCCTCTCTCCTCTCTGCTCTCTCCTCTCTCCTCCTGCCTCCTGCCACTTGCTACTTGGTTCTAGGTTTCCTCGTCCGTGCTCGAGCATATTTTAAAGGCGAAACAATGCGGCAAGTGCGGCATAAAGTGCATTGTATTTGACATTCATATCAAGAAGGCAACCAAGAATGAAAGAGATAGAGATATAGAGATGTAGAGAGAGAGAGAGGGGGAGAGGGGGAGAGTGGAGTCTGATAAGTGCAGTCTAATTTAATTATGTGCTCAAATTCTGACAGACGGCCCATCAAAGTGTAATAACAAAAGCTGCAGCTGCCTCTGGGAATCACTTCAGCTTGAGGCACTTCTACCTCTGCCTCAGTCTCAGTCTCAGTCTCTGCCTCAGTCTCAGCCTCAGTCTCAGTCTCAGTTTCAGCCTCAGTCTCTGCCTCAGTCTCTGCCTCAGTCTCTGCCTCAGTCTGTGCCTCAGTCTCTGCCTCAGTCTCAGTCTCTGCCTCAGACTCGACAGAGGTTTAAGAGGCGGATGTGTGTAATTGACAACGCTAAGCTCACTTCACAACACACACAAACACACACCCACACACACTCTCACACACACACCCTCTCACACACATATATACACACTCATAAGCATACATGCCAAGAAGTAGGCTTCACTTGTTGTATGTGCAATCAATGCGATTTCAGGTGCTACAATAACAAAAGCTGACATGTTAGATTAATCGGAGCAAACCATAAAATTGGTAAATTAACAGCTTTCTGCCTATATTCCAAGAGATTTTCAATTTATGTAATTATGATTAGACTTACATTAAAATAAATTATAATGTTGGATTAATCTGAGCAAGCAATTAAGCTGCAAAATCATTCTACAGCTACTTGATTATTTTTCAATAGCTTTTGAAGAGTTTAAAATTATGATTACACTTATTTTAAAACATGTTGGATTTATTAGTTCAATCAATAAAGCTAGAAATTCATTCTACAGCTTTTATTTATTAAAATCTTTTTAATCATATAAAATTATGAATACACTTCTATTAAAACGAGTTGAAATGTTAAAGCAAGCAATAAAGCTAGAAATTCATTCTTTAAGTAATTGATTTTATTCAATATAAGGATAACATTAAAAAAATTTAAATGGTAATGTCGATTTTATTATAATTTGACATCATATAAATTTGGTTTGAAAATTTCGAATATTTTGATTTTACTGATTTTTAATAACTTTGAACTGCCATAACTTTGTAAAAAGTCAATCAATTTAAATGCGCAATGTAAATTTTTTCATAATTTTACCTCTAAATTCGTTCTGCATTTAAATTTGGTTCGATTTAAATGTTTTGAAAATTTCGAATTTTTTAGAAATTTTACAGTGTTACCCCTTATCATTTTTCGAAAAATTTCGAAATTTTCGAATTTTCAAAATGAACAAAATTTAAATGCAGAACGAATTTAAAAGTAAAATCATGATCAAACTTACCTTGCGCATGAAAATTGATGGAGTTTTGACAAAGTTATGACAGTTCGAAGTTATTAAAAATCAGTAAATTCAAAATAATCGAAATTTTCAAACCACAGTAGTTTTTTTTTACTTATTTCGGGCAAAGATGTGTAGATTTAATGTTTACTTTAAGATCAAAGCTCATTTAATCAGCTAAGCCGGCTCTCCGTTCAATTATATTTATTTCAAATATAATAGTGCCTTAAACAAGTTTAAGCTAAAAGCTCAATTACCTTTAAGGGGGTTCTAATTTAACACAGTTCTGCTCTTAATAGCTTGAAGTTGAAGTTAATAAAAAACTTTTCTACTCTCGGCAGCTTTAACTTGAAGTTAAGTTAAAAATCGAACTAAAACTATCTGAATGCTCATTGAAAGCTCATTTAGCGAGCTACAAATAAAACCAACTCACTTTCAGCTGGTGTCATTGGTATTTGATTGCATATTAAGCATAATTCGAGTACGTGCAATGATTTCACAAATTTAATTTAAATGTCATCACCGCAGGATGCACTCGACTCTTAATTGTATTTATGACATTTCTCCCTCTCTCTATCTTTCGCTCGTTCTTTCTCTTTCATTCACTTTGTATGGTTTTGCAATTTGGCATAATTGAAATTTGATGGTCGCCCAGGAGCTGCACTTAATTTGGAGCAACAAATCTTATCAATGGGGGGCCATAGAATTCCGAAAAAGAACTGAACTTTGACATTAGGATGAAAATAATGGGAATAAGTGCTTTGTCATTTGATCTTTATATACATATATAGAGAGACTCGTAAAGCCTGAAACTGTCAATAAAAGTAACATGAGCCAAGTCGACTTACTGGTAATTTATGTATCAGAATTTTTCTTTGGTTTCTTTATTTGTAGCAGAGGAGAACAGAGATTTGATGTTGTCTGGGAGTCTGTGAGCATTCTCGTATAATGTATTATGTATAACGTATAATGCACACGCGACTATTTCAAGTACCTTAGCATCTAAGGGCGTTTACAAGTTCAAGGACCAAGGACATGACAAGAGAAAGAGAAAGAGAAGCACATTAGCCAAGTTTGTGGGTCCTAAATGCGATGATATGCGACTTGTGGAAACAGGTGAAAAACGTGAGGTAGATTTATGCACTTGGTTTATTGAAAGTCGGTCGTCTGTTTAGGCGCTCATAAATATTTTTACGCATTTTTGTACTGACACCCTAATTGACAGCTGATGGGTATGACAGACTTCTTGACTATATTTGATTACAAGTTGAATTTTATTTTTACTAAGTCAGCTTTAATGTTTGCACTTTATAGCAGATATTTTTGTCTATTTCAATTTAAAGCATTTAATGAATTGAATAATTTTTTGTTGTGGTACTGGTATAACATAGTCGAGCAGATAATCTGGATTTATATTTTCCTTTCCTTTTAAACTTAATCCTTTGATTTTTTAGCACAGTTTTAAATATTTTAAATTATTTTATATATTATTTTTTATATTATTTTAACTTTTTGCCTTGGTGCAGGTATAAAATAGTCGAGCAGATAACTTGTGTCCGCATTTGTTTATATTTTATGTTCGCTAAAGCTCTTTTAAAAAATTTGTAAGCATTTCACGACTTGGAACATTTTTTGTTTTGGTGCAGGTATTACAAAGTCGGGCAGTTAATTTTAATTTATATTTTCCTTGCCTAATAAACTTGCTCCTTGGATTTTTTAAGGACATTTTTAAATATTACACTTAATTTGAGAACTACTTGTATTGGTGCGGGTATAAGCTAGTCGATCATATGTTACTTTCTTTTTTTTGAGTGTTTTTTCTTTCATTTTTATTGTTGTTGACAGCGAATCTCCCGCTGTTCCATCATCAAATGTATTTTGTGATTTGCTAGTTTCGTTTGCCTTGCAACTGACAGCTTCAAGTGTCCTTGCCACGCCTCCCGCCTCCCGCCACTCATAGAACATATAACATATACACAGTCATAAATATATGGAAAGAAGAAGGACATAGCAGGAGGATCATAAATCGTGGCATATACTCGTATATCATAAATGTGGACGATGCCTAAAACAAGTTTTCAAATTGCACATGGAGAAAGTTTTTTATGATGCATTTAAAAACTTCTTGATTACGCGAGGCGCATTTATGTTATCTAAAGCTATGTGTGTGTGTGTGTGTGTGTGTATGTAACTGTGTGTGTTTGACTGACAAACCACTTGAATCCTACAAGCATGTAAACTTATTTCATTTCCCTGCAAGCAAAGTTAATTTAAAGTTGCACAACAAAAAAATGTATCTAAAATACAAGTTGTGGATTGTAAACTGTGTCTAATGATCGACTGCATGATACCCTCTTAAAGTGCTTAAAGAAAAGTTGTATCTGTATCCGTATCTGTATTTATTGTTTATAAATTTGTACAATTTTCTTTTAAAATTATCCATAGCATAGATATTAATGAATCTGGTTACTTTTTAAGACAGACTTATGTTATTATTGGCTATAATTTTGAAGATAAACACTAGAAATCAATACAGAGTGTTTTTTTATACTTATTTTATCGCCCTAAATCGATTAAAAATGTAAAATTAAAATTTTAAATTTTTCGAAAATTTCTGAAAAAAGTAAAGGCTAACCCCTTTGCAAAATTTTCAAAATCATAATAAAAAATTTTCTTTCAAAATAATTAAATTTAAATTGTATGTCAATCTAGGCCTAAAATTATTAACAAAATGACTTTTCGCATGAAAATCGGTTTGGTTTTGACAAACTTATGACAGTTTTAAGGCAAGAAAAGTTGAATTTTTATCTCCAGATATACGATGTCTATTATAAATGAAATTACTGATTTCGTTAATTTTGAAAAAGAGAAAGCAATATTTACTTGTATCTGTATCTATATTTATATCTGTATCTGTAGGTGTATCTGTAGATGTAGATGTATCTGAATCTGTAGATGTAAATGTATCTGAATCTGAATCTGTCGTCTAATTGGCCTTTTTATGCACACGAGCACACACTCGACATCATTTCTATTTCCAGGGCCATTTCCGTGCCAAAGCAGTTTATCACTAACTATGCACATTCAGCCTCGTCGTCCTGTTGCCTGTCTCCTGCCTGCAATTGAATATTACGTATACGCAGCGTGTGCCGCTTTAGCCCGCAGCTGCTGTTGCTGTTGCTGCAACTGCCACTGCATGTGGCATCTGGCATGTGGCATCTGGCAATGTGGCATGGGGTTTTGTGCCACAGCCGCTGGCTAACGACGCTGCTTGACAAAAACGTGGAACACTCCACAAAGCGCACGTCCAGCCTACAAGGAAGCGAGCGCATCACCCGCATTCATCCTGCGATTCAGCTGCGATTTCCCTGACTCTGACTCCCTCGGATGCTAATGGGCAACGCACTGAGCGACATCCTTGCCGCATATCCTGTAAATCCTGCCATATGCAAGGCGCTTAACTTGTCGGCTTTAAGTGTCCGCGTTGAGCGTCCTTCAGCTTTTCAGTGTGAGCAAGCGGATTGCCCTTTGCCTTCTTCCTTTCTCTCTCTCTCCTTCTCTCTCTTTCTCCCTCTCTCTCTCTCTCTCTCTCTCTCCCCATCTGTCTCTTTCTTGTGCTGTAGTGCGTAAAGCGAATAGCGTTTCATTAGTTCCATCAGCTCAGAACCTCAGACGATTGACAGTTCTTATGAGAGGTTCCACAACTTTTTAGCATGCAATGCAAATTGGCTTAATTGGTAGTTCCAGTTGGCTAAATGCCACAGAGAAAGTGACAACTAGCAAAAGTATTAATTAAATATCGTGTATAACAAGATCTTTAAATAAATTAAACTCTTGAAATTACAATTGTAACAAAAAAGTGATAGGAATTCTTAAATTTCGATTTTGTTTCGCTGAAAATGAAATACACTGATAAAAATAAAGGTGCATAATTTAAATTTTAATTTCAAAATATAGAAATTCAACGCAAACAAACAAATAATTAAATTAAAGATGAAGAAATCAACTTAAAATTACTTATTTTAAAATTATTTAATATTTTTCATTTAAAGTTGTCTTATCAAAAAATTAATAAATATAGTAAAATATTTAAGAATAATATTATTGATTTTATTATGTGTCTTTATTTATTTATCACGACTAAGAACAGTCGACAAAAGGAAAATTAAGTTAAAATAAAAATTATATAAAAATAGGAAAAAGAAAATATTTAAAACGAGTATCCTTAACTTAATAATAATTATTTATATTTGCTGCAAGTATTTATTAAATTTAATATATAACTTAAAGATTATTTTAAGGCATTTCTGTTCATTGTAGTGAAATTTGTTACACAAAATCGATAACAATTTCGATTAATCGCAAGTGACAGCTTTGTTGAGAATTATACACTGTAATATTATTTTATAAATTAGCTTTAATGTGAAATAATGATAGACGACAGCTTTGCACTTGCCCAGTTTGCCACGCCCACTTATTAAATATGCATTGCCCTAAACAAAAAGAAAGCTTTGTCATGCTATTTTACTATTTTCCCTCTAGTCGATTGTAATGCTAGTTCTCAATATTAGAAATTCTTAAGGCACACACAATTGAACACAATAAGGCGACAGCCTCATTAAATGCTGTTCTCGATGACAACAACAACAAGCTGAACAACAACATGGAAAGTCTAAGAAGGAGGAGGAGAAGAAGAAGAAGAAAGGCCAAAAACTTGAGCTTCTTGCTCATGTTCATTGTTCGACAATAAAAAGGCTGTTGTTCATTTTTATGGAGTAACGCCTCCTTCTGCTCAGGATTCTATGCCATGTCAGAATCACGACTGACGCCATTGTTGGCCATACACCAAAAACAAAGGCAACAGCAAGGAAACAACAGAAGAAAGCTGCAGTAGAGCAAGCTCGACAGTGAGATACTCGGTAACTGAATCTTTACAATATTATTACAATGATACAATTTTTAAAAAAACAATTTATTCCCACAACGCCACGTAAAAAATTATTTATATACTTATTTGTACAATTTTCTTTTAAAATTATTCATAGCGGTAATATTAATACAAAATTTAAATTCAATCTTCTTATAAATTATCCATAGCATAGATATTAATGAATCTTGTAACTTTTCATGTTATTATTGGCTATAATTTTGAAGATAAAAACTAGAAATCAATACAGGAGTCTTTTTTTATACTTATTTTATCGCCCTAAATCGATTAAAAATGTAAAATTAATATTTTAAATTTTTCAAAATTTTCGAAAAATGTAAAGGCTAACCCCTTTACAAAATTTTCAAAATCATAAAAAAAATTTTTCTTTCAAAATAATTAAATTTAAATTTTATGTCAAACTAGTCCAAAAATTATGAACAAAAATACTAATCGCATGAAAATCGGGTTTGTTTTGACAAAGCTATGAAGGTTCCAAGAAGGGTAAAATCCTAAAACATGATTCTAGGATCTTTTCAAGATAGACTTATGTTATTAATGGTTACTTTTTAAAATAAAAACTATAAATCAATTTTCTATCAAATTAGGGATAATAATATAAACAAAAATACTAATCGCATAAAAATCGGTTTGGTTTTGAAATAGTTATGAACGTTCCAAGAAGGGTAAAATCCCAAACCATGAATCTAGGAACTTTTCAAGACAGGCTTTTATTATTTTTAGCTATAATTTCAAGATAAAAACTAGAAATCGACACAGAAGTGTTTTTTTATACTTATTTTATCGCCCTAAATCGATTAAAAATGTAAAATTAATATTTTAAATTTTTCAAAATTTTCAAAAAATGTAAAGGCTAACCCCTTTACAAAATTTTCAAAATCATAAAACAAATTTTTCTTTCGAAATAACTAAATTTATATTTTATGCCAAACTAGTCATAAAATTATGAACAAAAACACTTTTCGCATGAAAATCGGTCGGATTTTGACAAAGTTATGACAGTTTTAAGGCGAGAAAAGTCGAAATTTTATCTCCTGATATACGATGTCCATTATAAATGAAATAACTCAATTGTTTATTTTTGAAAAAGAGAAAACAATATTCAGTTGTATGAGTGTTATTTCTGTATTTATTTTTATCTTTGAGTTACCTATCTAAAAATAGCATTTAAATCAAAATTCTTGATTTTTTAAATGATTAATTTATTAATCTGTGTAACAAAGATTGTCACAAAATTATAATACTTTAGTTAACGAGTATAACAATAAGCACTTGCTGTCGTTTAGTTCAGCCAGAGTCTGAGTTTGAGTTTGATTCTGAGTTAGAGTCTGAGTAAGAACTTGAGGCAAAGCCACAAGGCAACGCCCACAGCTTCGGCCTGAAGGCAACACGAGCGGAGCGTGTGACGCACATAATGAGTGACTGTCCCGCCTTCTCTTTCTCCCTCCTTTCCTCCCTCCTGCTGCGTTTCCTTACCAAGTTAAGAGCATAAAAAGTTTATGAATATGATGGAATAATTAAAACTTGGCGCCAATTTGAAGGGGCACGCGTTCATTTTGTTTTGTGGCGTCGCCGCGTGTCGCCTCGCGTTGGTGGCACAATGTCAACTTCAAATAAGAACAACACGCCCACTTTTGTTCCTTTGACGCCTTCACCTGGGCATCTCCTACCCTCCTTAGTTGAGGCATTGTTTGGGCACTTTTGTGGCCTTTGGTTTTGGCCTTTGGTTCCCTATTTGATCCTTTGGGCCTATGAGCACCTACAAATTTTTCTTTCATGCCAAAAAAAATATGTAAGTTTTTTGTCCTTTTTTTTGTTATGTTTTCTCTTTTTTTTAGATGCTTAGCAAAGTTTTGTATTTTTTTGTTTTACTGTGTTTTCGCTTTGTTTTTTTCTTACCCTTTTATTTTTTGTTTGCCCGTTGTTGTTGTTGTTTGTAGTTGCTTGTCTGGTTTTTAATTATGCAACATTAATTAAGACATGGATCGGCTCTTAAGGCCAACAAATGTTGTAGTTGTTGTTGTTGTTGTTGTTGTTGTTGTTGCTGCTTTAAGCCTGTTCAAACAAAACTGAATAAGACGTCGCGACTCGTCGCGTGTGTTTGCTGAATCGCATTTGTCGCCCTGCCACGCCCCCTTCTCAACTCATCTCATCTCAATTGAGGTGACAGTGTCTCCAGCTCACACACACACACTCACACACACACTTGCATGCATTTCATACACACAGATACACAGCTTGCTGTTTGGCTGAGCGCATTCAAAGGATAATTATGTGCACATTTATCATGGCCCCAGACCGGGCCAAGTTAGTCTTTGGCTGGCCACTCAAAGTGCACTGGCGCATCGTCATGTCAACAACTACAACAACAACAGAAACAATAACAACAACAACTAGAGGGTGAAAGTTTATTTGCTGCTAAGCAGCCTCAGAGTCAAACGCAAACACGGAAATGTGCTCAGCATTTGGTTCAATGAACCTCTATGGGTTGAGGAGAGCCAAAAGAGAAGGCGAGAATCAGAGAAGGAAAATAAAGAAGATACAGCTACAGAGCAAAAAATAAAAATAGAAAGAGTAAAAGTTGCTGTCAGCTATAAAACATTTAAAGAACAAATTAAAAGAACTGAATAAATTAAATTAAAGATTAATTTTTAGATATAACATAAAAAAATAAGAAGCTACAGAGCAAAAAATAAAAATAGAGAAGATATAAAGTTGCCTTCAAATAAAACATGTGAAGAAAAAATTAAAAGAGCTGAATAAATTTTATTAAACTAAATTCCATTAAAGATCAATTTTTAATAACATAAAATAAAGAAGAAACAACTACAGAGCAAAAAATTAAAATAGAAAAGAGATAAAGTTGCTGTCAGCTATAAAACATTAAAAGAAAAAATTAAAAGAGATGAATAAATTAAATTATAATAAATTCAATTAAAGATAAATTTTTAGATATATGGTATTGTGATAAATAAGTAAGCGTAGCCATTAAATTTATTAAATCTAAATTGTAAAATAGAAAAATTATTTTTAGGAAAAAATATATTTTTCTTAATAGCGAATATGACTAAATAATAATTAAATTAAAATTTGTATGTGTTAATCGTAACATAGCACATCATTTTTATTACTTAAACGTCAAAGTTGAATGTGTATAGATTAACATATTAAAATTGTACAATCATTATTTAAATGAAATTAAATAATAGATTTAAGCTGCACATATTTTATGCCTCAAGTTAAATTTAACAATTTAAATCCAATCTTCTTTTAAAATTATCCATAGCATAGATATAAATGAATCTGGTAACTTCAAGACAGACCTTTTTAATTATTAGCTATAATTTTGAAGATAAGAACTAGAAATCACCACAGAAGTGTTTTTTTATACTTATTTTATCACCCTAAATCGATTAAAAATGTAAAATTAAAAATTTAAATTTTTCAAAAATTTCGAAAAATGTGAAGGCTAACCCCTTTGCAAAATTTTCAAAATCATAAAAAAATTTTTTCTTTCAATATAACTAAATTTAAATTTTATGTCAAACTAGTCCAAAAATTATGAACAAAAATACTAATCGGATGAAAATCGGGTTTGTTTTGACAAAGTTATGACAGTTGTAAGGCGAGAAAAGTTGAAATTTTATCTCCTGATATACGATGCTGTTATAAATGATATTACTGAATTCATTATTTTTAAAAAAGACCGGATCACTGAAATATCTGTCTTTCTATTTTGATTATAAATCTCGTCTGTCATTGTCAAATGACCGTTGTTATATTTTAAAAATTAATATAATACCAATTATTATGTGATCATCATATTAAAGAACATATTTTAAATAAACAAAATACAGAGTAGAATGTTTAAGTCATATTTAAATTAAACAATCTTTATGTAAATTAAATTAAGTAATAGATTTAAGCTGCGCATATTTTTAAGCATTAAGTTAAATACAGATTATGTTTCACACCGACTAGGCAGTTTTACTGAATGATAAAAACTTGTTTAAGTTAAAACAAGATAGTTTTACCTCGTATTTTATTATATTCATTTTTTTTTAATTATGCTTAGCAACGATATTAATACCCAATGTAAATTCAATCTAAGTTTAAAAATTATTTTAAAACATCGAAGTTAATACCCAATGTTATTCCATAGGGATAGGATTTTAAGAATAAAATTGGCTCAAAGTTTCAAATTACAAGTCGTTTTTTACTGGTTGGTTTTCTTTTCAGTTTTATTAAATTAAATCTGAAGCAGCTCGAAAAAATTATAAAAATAAATAAAAATAAAATAACCAAAAAAGCAATTAAAAAATGAAATAAGTTGAAAAATTTTAAATTCACTTAAAGAATCTCTTAAACAAAATATACCAGCTACCAGAACCTTGAAAAAATGTAAAAAGGTAAGTATTAATGAGGTAAGTATTCAAAAAAATTAAAAAGGTAAGTATGGAAATATCGAAAATGTTCGACATTTTTGTAAACAAAAAGACAAAATACCAGAAACTTAAAGAAATGTAAAGAGGTAAGTATTTGAACAAATTTAAAGAGGTAAGTATTCGAAAAAATTAAAAAGGTAAGTATGGAAATATCGAAAATGTTTGACAAATTTATTTCTCAAATAAATGAAATTTTGCAATTAGAGAAAGCTCAGAGATCCAAAATACCAGCTAAAATACCAGGCGAACAGAAATGAGTAGAAAGCAACCAAATTTTATTCACATAAAATTTAAATTGAGTGAAAATATGACCTTGAGTTTCAGCGGCTTGAGTGAAAATATGACCTTGAATTTTGGTTGCTCAAATTAAATTTTCGCTTGCTGCTGATTTCTGTTCGCCTGGTATTTCAGCTGGTATTTTGGCATTTTTAGACACTTCACGCTCTACAAGTAAGTATAAAAAAGTAAGTATTCGTTCAGCTTGCAATACCGGAAATTCAGTAAAAATACCAGGCGAACAGAAATCAGCAGCAAGCGAAAATTTCATTTGAGCAACCAAAATTCAAGGTCATATTTTCACTCAATTTTAACGGAAGCCGCTGAAACTCAAGGTCATATTTTGAGTCAATTTAAAATTTGGTTGCTTTCTACTCGTTTCTGTTCGCCTGGTATTTCAGCTGGTATTTTGGCACTTTTACACTAGTTTCTAGGTTCTAGTTTCTAGGATCTAGATTATTATTTTAAGGAAGATAAATTCTTATTTTAAGGAAGATAAATTCTTATTTTAAGGAAGAAAAAATCTTATTTTAAGGAAGGTAAATTCTTATTTTAAGGAAGGTAAACTCTTATTTTAAGGAAGATAAATTCTTATTTTAAGGAACTAAAATCTTATTTTAAGGAAGATAAATTCTTATTTTAAGGAAGGTAAACTCTTATTTTAAGGAAGATAAATTCTCATTTTAAGGACCTAGATTCTTATTTCTAGGTTCTAGATTCTTATTTCTAGTATCTAGATTCTTATTTACAGATTCTAAGTTCTAGCTTCTGGGTTCTAGAAAACCAAAATACCAGCTGAAATACCAGGCGAACAGAAACGAGTAGAAAGCAACCAAATTTTAAATTGACTCAAAATATGACCTTGAGTTTCAGCGGCTCGCGTTAAAATTGAGTGAAAATATGACCTTGAGTTTTTGTTGCTCAAATGAAATTTTCGCTTGCTGCTGATTTCTGTTCGCCTGGTATTTTTACTGAATTTCCGGATGCATCGAGCTGTTGCAAGCTGAAAGAATACTTACTTTTTTATACTTACTTTTGAAGCGTGGAGTGTCTAAAAGTGCCGAAATACCAGCTAAAATACCAGGCGATCAGAAATGAGTAGAAAGCAACCAAATTTTATTCACATAAAATTTAAATTGAGTGAAAATATGACCTTGAGTTGCTGAGCCGAGTGAATTTTTTTTGAGCGACAGTAGATTTAAATTTTTTGCTCTAACGAACTACTGTAAATTCTGTTCGCCTGGTATTTTTAGGGGTTCCTTTCGTTAGTTCCTGAAATGTTTTTTAAAGATTCCCCATCTGAAAATAAAACCCTTTCAATAAAAAATAACAAATCGTTTCATTTTTCAATTTTAAATTCATTTTATTCTTAAAATCCTATCCTTAAGGATTAACATTGTTATATAATTTCTATGCTTATCTATTAATATTTAAAGAGTGTACAATATTTAAATGTTAGCATTAATTATAAAATTTATAATTAAAAGTAATTCAATTAATTAAATTATCGACTAATTTTAACATTTTTGCTCACTTAATTCCTTAAGGAGTAACATTAATATATATGTGAAGAATGTACAACATTTTACGATAATATAAAAATACTAGTATTAATTAATTTGACTATAACAAATATAGATTTTTATTTTATAACCTATAAATAAAAATGTAAATTATTAAATTAAATTATTTTGCATATTTTAAATAAAAATAAAAAAAGCGTTGTTTCGCTGCCAATTTTCCAGTTTGCTGTCTGTAGCGCTTTAAATTTCAGCATCATGTTTTAACTCTTGTTGCTCTTTCAAGATAAACTTATGTTATTATTGTCTATAATTTTGTAAGAAGAGTAAAATCCTGAAACATGAATCTGGGAACTTTTCAAGATAGGCTTATGTTATTAATGGCTATAACTTTTAAGATAAAAACTAGAAATTAATTTTCTATCATATTAGGGATAATAATATAAACAAAAATACTTATCGCATGAAAATCGGTTTGGTTTTGAAAAAGTTAAGAACGTTTCAAGAAGGGTAAAATTCTAAAACGTGAATTGAGGAACTTTTAAAGATAGACTTCTGTTATGGCTATAATTTTGAAGATAAAAACTAGAAATCAAGACAGAAGTGTTTTTTATACTTATTTTATTACCCTAAATCGATTAAAAATGTAAAATTAATAATTTAAATTTTTCAAAATTTTCGAAAAATGTGAAGGCTAACCCCTTTACAAAATTTTCAAAATCATAAAAAAAATTTTTCTTTCGAAAAAATTAAATTTAAATTTTATTTCAAACTAGACCTAAAATTATGAAAAAATATACATTTCGCATGAAAATCGGATTGGTTTTGACCAAGTTATGAAGGTTGTAAGAAGAGTAATATCCATATTTAAAATTTTTAAATAAAAATTTCGTAACTTTAAATAAATATTTGGAGCCCTTACCAAAAGTTAAACAATTGTTGCTTAATTTAAGTATTTTCTTTTTCGCCCAGTGCATGATTTCCTTAGTATTTGAACTGCAATCTGAGGCTCCCAATTTGCCAGTTTGCTGTCTGAAGCGCTTTAAGTTTCAGCATCATGTTTTAACTGTCTTGTTGCTCTTTGTAGCCATAATAAAAAAAGAACGAACGAACGAGCGACAAGCAGATGCCGTCAAGAGTTACGACAACGACCTGGTCTGGTCTGGTCTTTTCTGGTCTGGGCCATGTTTGAGTTGAGGATAACATACGAGGAGTGCGAGTATAATATATTTCTCTGGGTTGTTCTCAGAACATGCGGTAGCATATGGCAAGTAGTTTATTTAAGGTAAGACCTCCTGCCCATCTCGAAACCCCTCGAAACACATGGACATATAAATTTGAAAACTTGAAACTCGAATTTGTTTTATTTGTTGCGTGAGCTACGCAACTGAAAAGTTTACAACATAATCCAAAGTCTACAAAAGGAGTAGAAAGCTGGCCAAAAACTTGTGTGTAATTTCCCTCCCCTTTAGATTTAACTGATGTCTAGAGTGTGTCTCGTGTGTAGGTGTAGCAATAAGTTTTATGTTGCAAGCTCCTTTATTTTTGCTCGGAATGTGGCAACATCACATTGCCACAAACTGTGGCACGCTATGGCAAAGTTTGCATTTGCAGTCAGACACTTTGAGGCAAAGTCAAAGTAGCGCCAGCATCAAAACATGTCAATTTTCAGGCGAATGCATCGAGAATCGTTTCGAGTTTCTCGTCTCTGTCCTTTGACAGGGCGCTGAAAAGCCAAAGATTTTCATCCAATTTGCAAAAGTGGCGCGTCGCGTTACCCATACGCCACGTATGCCCTTTTTCCTCCCTTTTTCCTCCCCTTTTTCTCCTTTTTCCTTACCTCTTCCTCCCTGACTTCCCTGACTTGACATGTGAATATGTGAACCTGTAACTGGGAGTGGGAATGGGAATGGGACTGTGAATGGGACTGGAAATGGTATTGTAACTTTGGCTGGATCACGTGCCCGTTGGCAAGTCAAACATTACAACATTACGCGCTTTCCAATTCACCTGTGAAAATCATTTTCCTTTTTTTCTTTTGTTGTGGATTTTCTTTTTATATTATTTGTAATACCCTTTAACTAAGCTACATAATAGGGTGACATATATTAATTTACATATCTACAACTGACAACTTGCTAAATTATATTCAGTTTAAAAATAACAATAATTTTAATATTTGTATCTTTTTTTATTAAGAATCTAATTTATTTATAATGCTCCCCCTTGACAATTTTAGCTGAAATGTAGTACAGGGTATCTTCTTGTTCTATCATACATCACTGCTAACGCTATATGCATTTGGCGCGCTCTCTTTTGTTTTAATACCCTTACAAAGAGTCTCATAATTTAGTCAGAAAATGTGTAACATATTGTTTATTTCCTGCAACTCTCTGTCTATTATTTTCAAGTACTAAAAGATGATTTCGAACTCTTTAGACGGATAAGCCGATATAACCGTTTAGTAACCGATTCATTTATAAGGGTTAATTTCGATTCTGGCCGTCGCAGGTACTCAGCAAACCTAACTGTCATTACTAGTCTTCTGAACAGGTACCAAATAATAAACAAATATTGCAATGCATTTTGTTTTTGTATGATAATATGTATAATAACTTTGAACTGTTTGAAAATTTTGATTATTTTGATTTTACTGATTTTGAATAACTTCGAACTGCCATAACTTTGTCAAAACTTAATCAATTTTCATGCGCAATGTAAATTTGATCATGATTTTAACTCTAAATTCGAAGTGCATTTAATTTTTTTCATTTTGAAAGTTTTAAAAATTTTGAATTTTTTAGAAATTTTACAGTGTTACCCCTTATCATTTTTCGAAAAATTTCGAAATTTTTAAATTTTCAAAATGAACAAAATTTAAATGCAGAACGAATTAAGAAGTAAAATGATGATCAAATTTACATTGCGCATGGAAATTGATTAAGTTTTGACAAAGTTATGGCAGTTCGAAGTTATTAAAAATCAGTAAAATCAAAATTTTCAAGCCAAAGGAAGTAAATTTATATGAGGTCAAATTATAATAAAATCGACATTACGCTGGACCATTCCAGTAATATTATTTTCCAGGCTAATTAGAGCATTAGGTCTTTTTTCCAGTAAAGCAATGATTTTTGTTTTAAGCTTTATTTTAAATACGCTAAACTCTGCAGAGTATTAAATCTTCGGTCTACCGTGGATAACTTTTCTTACTTGTTTTGTTTATTGTGTATTTTTTCTTTTTTGGTATGTTGAATTTGCCTTGTCAAACGTTGAAGGAAACGTGACAAGCATTAGCTACAGAAAGAAGCTGCCTACAGAAATGCCAGCATGTCTTCATATATGTATATATAAAAGTGAGAGGGGATCTGGGAAATGGGAAATGGGAAATGGTAACTGCCAAATGTGGAATCATCAACGTGCGTAGTTTGGCATATCAGTTCGTTGCCAATTTGAAAATCGTTGATACGAAAGAGACAGAGACAAAAGAGGAAAAGAATGGGGTCAAATTGAAGGGGTTACAAGTAAAGCCCATATATATACATATATGTAATCTAATGTAATATAATGTTGGGATATATGCAACAAGAACTGTTGTAAAGAGTTTCGAAAGTTGTAAACATCCATCAAAAAAGAGAGAAGACAAAAGCAAAGTGAGTTTTGCTATTTGACATTAGAATTCATATGCCAAAAAGTCACATATTGTACAAGTAGTTAATGCCTAGAGCAATATGCAAATGCGGGAAATGGGGGAAAATAAGAAAATAGGAAATGGCAAATGGGAAATCGCAATCGAAATTAAATGACATTTGCTTATTGTGCAATCAAGAATTACTACAAATAAACTAGTTGTAACAATTGTGTCGCATTTACATTTCATTGAATAAATTGCATCAAGTGAAGTATGAGTCTGAGTATGAGTCTGAGTACAAGTTCGAGTACTCACATTGCTTGTGAATACTTGAATACTGTAAATAAATGCCATAACATTTTCCCTCTCTTTGCACTTGAGAAAGCATTTGCCATTTCTAAAAGTTGTTGACTGTAGAAATCACATAAAAATACACAAACACACACACACACACACAGTTATACCATATGGTGTGTGTGTGTGAGTGTGTGTGTGTGTGTTGTTATTGCACACAAGTTGCAGACAATGCGAAACAAAAACGTCACATTTTCAATTTTACTTACTTAAATTGCTTTCTTCTTTCTTCTCAACGAGCTCAATTTCCAAATTTTCACAGCAAATGAGTTTGAGTTCTTTTTTTTTTGTTTTTTTGTTGTAACTGAAAAATTTGTTGTGGCAATTGAGTCAACTTATTATTAGCATTATCACCTCTCGATGCCTCTCGACCTGTGTGGCAGGCTGACAGGCAGGATGAGCTGTAAAAATTGCCAAAGACTCGATGTAAGGACAATAAAAGCAAATAAAAAATGCAAATTACTCTCGACGCATTGAAGCGAAAATGGCGATGAAATTGAAAACCAAAATGGCTGCGACTAGCGCATAGCGCTATGAATACAGATATCTACATACAAACAGTACATAGAGTACACACACAGATACACATACATACATATACATACATACATACATAGATATCCACTATGTGTGCGTATGAACAAGCAAACTACACTATAATGATTCCTAAGGACACTAAGGCTTCTGTTATACTCGCAATACTTACATTTTATACAGTAGAACTGTACTATGTATATGAGTGCACGAGTATGTTATACAATATAACTGTGCTACTAGAATATTAATAATAATTTTAAAAATATAATAATGTGTTGTAAAAGCATGAATAATTAATACTTACATATTATACAGTATAAAAATACTATGCGTATACGTATTTTGTACAATTCAACTGTGCTACTAGAATATTATTAATAATTATAATAAGATCATAATTTATAATTGAAGCCTGATTAATCAAAAAGCAAAATCTGTAATACTCGCAATACTTACATATTATGCAGTATAACAATACCATGCGTATACGTAATGTATATAATTTAACTGCTCTAATAGATTATTATTATTCTTATTTATATTATGTTATACAGTATAATCTTTTTTATTTTCTCTGAATTTCTTATGTTTATTAATAATTATAATAGGATAATAATTTTCTATCAAAGCCCGATTAATCAAAAAGCAAAAACTGTTATACTCGCTATTTTTACTTAATATACAATACAACAATGCTACTATTCGTATACGTAATTTATATAATTTAACTGCTTTACTAAATTATGATTATTATTATTATAATTAATATTATTTTGTTGTATTTTTCTATTCTTTAAATTTCTTCTATTATTTTTATATTAGTTTATTTTAACAAACTACCATAATTTTACTATCAATATATTAGTTTCATATTAAAATTATTTGAAATTAAAGAACTTAATATACTCAAAAGTACATTAATTAAGTCGAATGCTCATAGTTGCCACTAATTAAATGAAAATTATTTAACTGGATTAACTATTAACTAGATTCAACAGCGGCATGAACTGTTATACTCTAACTACATAATTGTTATACAGTATAACTATTCTACAGCCGTACAGTCGTCAATATACTTGATTGTATATTGTAACCAAGAGAATTTGAAATGTGAAATAAAAACTTTGCACTTCATAAGTTTGTCATTAAGAAGTTGGACTGTACAGCATTTCCCATATATATATCTATATATATATATGTATATTCGCGTACTATTGTGAAAATGGCTAAAAAGCAACAAAAATCAAGTGTCCATGTCCAGGTTGAGTGAAACTTTCAAAGAACCTTTGGTTACACGATTTTGAGTGGTTCAGTCAGTTTTAAAATTGCATCACCCGTAACTTTTGACAACTCATAAAATATGTATTCAAACGTGTAGACGGTTAACGGTAAAGCTACGCCCATTTAGCCAAATCCAAAGGCAAAAAGGTAGCGTAAATTACTGAAATATGCATGCGACTCACAGAGAAGGACAAAGGACAAAGGGATGCGGGCTCCAGGTTGCAAGTTGCTGCGGGTTACGGGTTACGGGTAATGGTCATTGCCATTCCATTATCAAGGCGTTGGTGTGTCCAGGAGCTGGAACTCTGCCCTAGCAAACTACGTGTCCGGCATGCCAAAGTTAACGAAAAGCTCTCTAGACGGTGCGTGAGGAAATGGGAATTGGACTACGGACTACGGACTACGGACTATGGGCAATGGATATTTGGGTCTCATCGGTTTCTGGGTTTTGTGGTTTTTCAAATTGCACGCATTTGATTGCGTTATTGAAATTGACTGTGGCTTCATTACTATAATGCCTTACTTCAGGGGGAGGAGGGGTCGTAGAGGCGTATTAAGGAATTCAATTATAAATGCCCCCAAACTATGTAAAGTCTGGCATAAGGCATCTAGAATTCTCAGGGCCACACAGCTGCTTGTTTAGCTTATGAATATAAATCTGCTACCTGTGTGCGGTTTCTCTGGGTCCACACAATTTAGTTTAATTGCCACGTGGGGTTTCAGATCAACGGCCCCAGTTTGCGATGTTGAGTGCCACAAAATGGCAGCTACTGGTCTGGGATTTCAGATTAGTGCCGACTGTTGATAAATGTTGACTTTCTGTCTACTGGGAGGACAACTCCTGACAACTCTGCATGTTTCTTGCTGAGCTTTTAATTAACTCCTAAGGCTTAAGTGCCATCTTATGCATTTTGCCTTCAATTATGCAAATTATTAATAAAGATTAAATGAAAAGAATTAAATAAAATCAAATAGAGAGGTTGTCAATCTAAAAAGTAGTTTTGATTAATGTTCGATATCTTATTTGATACATAAAACTATAAAAGTCATCAAGTTCGAAATCCCTTTAAAGCATTTTGGCACATTTGTCACTTATGGTATCAATATTTTCGAACTTAATTTCAGATAAGTTAGTATTAAAATAATAAGTGATATTCGAAAAAAATTAAGTTTTCTAAAACAAGACAATTTAAATTTAGATTCAATTTCGAGGCCAAATCATGATCAAAATGACATTCCACATGAAAATTGATTAAGTTATGAGATATCAAAGTTATTGAAAAATGTAAATGCAAATTTTTGATGATTTCGAAAATAATTACATTTTTAAAATAAGCAAAATTTAAATGCAGAATCAATTTCGAGGCCAAATCATGATCAAAATGAAAATCGGTTAATTTTTGATGAAGTTATGAGAGATCAAAGATTATAGATGAATTGTATATTTAATTCAAAATCGAAAATCCGAATTTCGACAAATTGTAAAAAAAACTTCACACTCTAGCTTTAAAGATACTTTTTTCCAAAAATAAAAGATACTCTTTTTGCTCTAAGAGTCGGCAACACTGATCGTTGCGGTCAAAACAGTCTGGCAACCTCGTTGTTGATATGCAAGACAAATAACCGTTTCGGCTCATAGCAACAGCTGATTTTGATAACCCGACAATCGATAAACGAAACACTTTGTGCTTCGAAGCTGAAGAGAGAGTAGTAAATTATCAATTGATAGCCGAGTGCTTTACGGAGATTACTTTAATTAGTTGAGGATCAATAATTAACTGCAGAATGGCCTTTCGACGCTGTCACTTGAATCCGAAAAAGACGCTTTTCATGCTATGCGATATACAGGAGAAATTCCGAGCAAGTATGCCGCTTTTCGAAGATATGGTGAAGAATGTGGACAAACTGGCAAGTGAACTTTGTGCTTAACTTAATCGGAAAGGGAATCGAGAGATTAAACAAGTTCGATTTACAGACAAAGGCGGGGAAAGCGTTAGATGTGCCATTGATTGTGACGGAACATTATCCCGAGAAACTGGGAAAAACCGTGTCCGATTTGGATGTGTCTCATGCCAAGGTCGTTATGGGTAAAACCCTCTTCAGTATGATGACGCCCCAGGTGAAGAACGTCATCGAGGACATTTTTGGCGAGAAGCCGCAGGATGTGGTGCTCTATGGTCTGGAGGTGACTTAATAAATGTGATTATTTACCTTTAACTAATCCTTACTCTTTTCCTGTCCAGTCTCACATCTGTGTGGAGCAGACGGCCATTGATCTGCTGGAACAGAACATTAATGTCTATATCGTGGCCGATTGCTGTTGCTCTCGGCTGAATCAGGATCGGGATTTGGCTCTGGAACGCTTGCGCCAGTTTGGATGTGTGATTACCACCAGCGAGAGCGTCATCTTTGATCTTGTGCGGGACAAGAACAATCCCAAGTTCGATGTGGTTCGCAAATTGGTGAATCCCACCTCCCAGGACATGGAACTCTCGCGCAGTCCATCCAAATTGTGAGGTAGCATGTTTCTATGTTATCTACAGTCAGTCAAACATGTATTCACACACTTGGTTTTAATACTTTGAAGGCTATTGTGGGTCAGGTTTTTATTGTAAAGTAACATTTCTGTAAAATCAATAAGAGCATTTATTTTGTAATCAAATGCTCTTTAAAAAACAAAAACTTATTTTTATGTACACAAACAGTATAGCAGGAAAATCAGAAAAATTATTTGCAGCCTTATTTTCAACTGTTTTCAACACTCTAATGCGACGATTTTTAATATTTCTTGTTTGTTAAATTTGTACCTATTAAAAATATTTGTTAATCCTGCAAAAAATAATAGTTTTTTCTTTAGGTCTACTTACGACTTCCTGCAAAGCAATTGTTTTATAGACTCCCCAACAGGCGCCTAAGAGACGCACAAGCACTCGAGCGTATAAGGTTAAGCTTAAGAAATTGTAATAGAATTAATATAAATGAGAGGATAATTTTCCACATGGAAGTCGATTCAATTTTGACTAAGAGACTTGGAAATTTCTATGCTTACTTAAAGGCGGAATTTGGAATCCCATTAAGTTGTCGCTTCCGTAACATGTTCAAATGGCGTCCATTCAGACCATACAATGGACTCCTCACATTTGAGTTTAACATTTACAATGGCCTCAATGGCCATCCCTTCCGGGCTCCCATTCCCTACTTAATATGACAATGCGTATTTTATGGACTTGGCCACGTTGGGAGAAGGGGATGAAAGGGTTAGGGACGCATCCAACCGCCCACTTTACATTGAAATTTGTGAGAATCTTGTGTCGTAAAGTTTTATTTTTATGTCCAACTGATGGAGACGCATCCAATTGCAATTGAATGTGCGGGAAATGGGAAATGCCTGGGAATTGGACTTCCTAGCAAGCTGGAGTCTAGTGTCGTCCATGTCCATGACCATGACTAACTGGATGCTCCTCCTTGTGCGGATGCGCCTCAATGTATGCCAGTGCCTTGAGGATGGCCTCGGGTGTTGGCGGCGGAGTGGGCAGAGCATCGCCATGGGGATGATAACCGTGCTCATCCGCCGTGTAGGATATCTCCACGGGTTTACCCTCCTTGGACACAAAGTGGAACTGGCCCTGCACCTTGTGCTCATCTCCAGCCTCCTCGGCGCCAATTCCATTGGTTATATCGAAACTGTAGGCAAAGTGGCCATGGCCATCTTCCTTCTTGGACTCATGCGCCTGAGCATGTGCATCATCGTCGTGGGCAAAGCTGACGGCGATCAGCAGCGTTAACAGCAGCACCTGCAAAGTGGGCGTGGCAATGAAGTAGGCGTCACGGGGAATTAAGGGCAACTTACGTGTTTGTACATGGTGAGATTTGTAATTCAACTGTTGATCGAACTGCGCCAGGCTAAAGCTATTTATACCGACTTTTCTGAACCAGTTATATATATATACATATTAATTACTACGAATTATACGTATAATCGTACCTGTATTTTGCAGTACATTCAACTGCCGATCGGTACTTAATTTAAATGTAGAAATCTCATAAATTGCAGCTTCCATTTAATTGTGTCACATTTTGGTTGCCATTGAATTTTGCTTTATTTTTATTTTTATTTATTTAAATTTGAGACGTGGATAAACAAGTTAAACGAAATTTAGTTAATTACAGGACAGCTTCAATTATCGATATGTGGATGAAAACCAGTGGAGTCGGCTACGTAGGTGACACGCTTGGGAGGCTCACCCTCCTCCGCGGGTAGAAAGTATTCTCCCCTAATGCTATTGACATCTCCCTTGGCTGTTACCTTGATCCCATGGTCAGTCTCCACTCCATACTCGTACTGTCCAGCTCCATTCAGATTCTGGTGATTGAAATGATTCACGAGGACAGCATCATCCGCACTGACCAGGAAAACACAGGCAACCAGGAGGAAGCAGGCGGAGTAGATGAATTTCTATTTGGAATAGATATTTATATTTGCACAGTCAGTTCGGTTTCTGCATTTGAATACACACGGATAAACACACTCGACACTCACATGATTCAACATATTTTTGATTCTATGAATTTCTACAAATATCAGAGGGGCATCCGCTTTTTATACTCACTGTCCGCTGCTGAAAAAGCCGCTGCTCCGGTTGTAGCTTAACGAAAACACGTTTTAATTAATCGCTAATCGTTGCTAATGATTTGCTTAACCAATTTTAATATGAATTTGCATAGTTTTTGTTTTTCGTTTCGTCTCAAATCTGTCTGTTATTGAAGGGCTCGTCCAATTTATCCACATTATCAAACAAAACATAAACAACCAAAACTCTTGAAACGTATGAAAAATAATTATTGGTTTGGATTCTCCTCAACTAACGACTTTTTTGACTCCTGACCTTGCACTGGAAGTGTTAGGGGTTTAACCTTACCCATTAGGTCCTTGTTGGTTAGAAGCTTGGCAATGCCATTAAGAAATTTAGTTTCCTTTTGTGCAGTCATAGGTTGAAATGACTCCTTCTTTTCCTCCTTCTCTGTTTGGTCATTACTGGAACTCGGAATAACCGATGGATAAAGTTGTGCCACTTGTTTATCTATATCCGTATTCCCTTCCAACTGCCCCTGACCCGTTGTTACTTGTTGATTGCGTTTGTTGTAGAACTTTTCAAAAAACTTGTGTGCCTCATTACTAACCGAGGACTTTAGTTTATCCATGTCCCATGCCACTCCCAGCTTGGATCTGATTTTATCCGAAATGCTATTGTCGTTCGAGGAGAACAGAGAGCGGAACAAGTGGCTCAAATCATTGGTGCTTTCATACTCATTGGATCCCGCCATACGTTTCGATTTTTCAGCATTATTTGGTTCCTTGGATTCTTTCCTGAACATACCAAAGTCAATCTGAGGCGCACTGAAGTATCCGCGATTTCTTAAATACCAAATTGGCGAGTTCCAGTTAGTTATGAGGTCCTTAACAATCTCCCCAACTGAGCTTCGGTAATTTAACGTCTTTACAGGTCCATTTGAGGTCTCTTCTATAGTTCCACTTGGCATAGGTGCACATGCACCCAGCAAGGCAATAAATGCTAACGTATTAAATATAAAAAAATTCATTATTGTACATGGAATTTAAAAATATATTATTGTACAGTATTTGGATAAATTGGAAATATTTTTGAAATTTTCAAATTCTACGTTGACGGTCGCAGCAATCGATAAGAACTGAATAATATCAAATAAACGATACGAACTATCGGAGTTGCCACTCCCGATTGCGTCAAACGGTTATGTCTATCGATAGTTCGATAGCTTGACAGCTCGATAGCGAACAGCTGTTGTGTAGCTGGAAACGAGATTTAAGACTCGAAAAAAACTAACAATTCGTGTATTTGTTTGCGATTAACGCCTTTGCTGCATTTTGGAAGCAACGGGCAGCACAACCGCAACACTATGGTCATTACAAGCAATACAACGCTGCCCGAGGAGGCTGAGCTGAACGTACAGGAGCTGAATTTATCGTCGGCTGCACTGCGCGCTGGAGCTTTTCACTTGGGAAAACAATGCGAAAACCCTAATAATGTTAGTATATGTTTAAAATTGGAGTAGGGCAAAGCAACTCAAGCACTGGCAAGGCAACAGATACAACAGATTGTTGTATACATTTTGCGGCTAAACATATTTTAGTGTCAGTTATATAACCTAACCTCAAAACCCATGGTCGATTGTTTTGTTTACGTTTCTATTTGTGCACATTTGGCAGGAGTTTATGCTATGCCGACAGGAGCTGGATGATCCACGTGCCTGCCTGTCCGAGGGACGCGCCGTCACCGGCTGTGCCATGGACTTCTTTCGCAAAGTGAAGAAGAGCTGCCATGAGGAATTCATGCAATACGCCACTTGCCTGGACAAAAGCAGCGGCACCATGGCATTCAGCCAGTAAGTTGATGCCTCAGATTAATCCTCTTGTTGTACACATTCTAATCTCTAACTCGTTGCAGTTGCCGCAAGACTCAGGGTGTCTTTGACAAGTGCATTAAGGATAACTTTGACTGGGATCGTCCATCTTATGGTTACTTCTCGCGTGCCAAGGTGATTACTTTATAAAACTCCATTTACAACTATAAACTGATGTCAATCATTTTGTTTAGGTCATAAAAACAGCACGCGAAGCGCCAAAGAAGGAGGAGATCACCTCGTATCCCGATGCAACTCCCGGCCTGCCAGAAGATTATCCAACGCCACCAGCCAAGTATGGTTCACGCTTCTTCTGGCTGGAATAGACCCGGCTGCTTAGTGTAATTGGAGAGGCTCTTAGCCCTACTTGTAATTTACAAAATGCATAAAATCTTGTTTCCATTAGTACTCCATGCATTTTATTAACGAGGAACAGTCCCTATCGATCTGGATTCCATCTGCATCCCATCAGTTACCTTCTGATTGGTTTCCTGCTTATGAACACAAGCATCCACAGTTTTTAAATCTTTAATTTCTAACATAGATTACAGAGGGCAACTTAAACTCATTCGGCATACCACTTGGTGCGCTTGGGTTTCTTCACTTTGCCACCTGTGACACCGCCTCCACCTTCATTGCCACTGATCATGTTCTTGTATTTGTTAATCAGTGGCCTCAGGTCATCCTTTTCCTTCTTCCGTCCCTGTTTGGGTCGATTGTTTGCCTTGCGTTCGGCCAAATGTGTTTCCCGTATCTTTTTATTCTTTTGCTTGCGCTTCTCTGTCTTGACACGTTTCATGTGCTCCTTCGACTGCTCAATGATTTTCTTCTTGGAACGCATGCGCAACGATGTGCCCGGCTTGGCTGCCGTGCCCACATAGTCGCCCTCGACATCGCTGCGTTTCTTCTCCTGATTCTGTTTGCCTTCTGCTTTGGCCGCACGCGATGTCTCCAGCTTTTTGATATGCTTCTGCAGCTTCACCTTGTTATCATCTTGGGGAGCTATTGTCGTCGATGTCGGCTTCAGGCCCTTACGCTTCAGATCTCGTCGCTGTTTACGCTGCTCTAGTTTGGTTTTGTATGTGGGATTGTTGATCTTGGAGCGCTCGTCACGCTTCTCCTTTATTTTGTGCACAGCTCGATCCTCAATGCTGAAGGCAACAATGGGTCGCTGTTGGCCAGATTAAATAGTAGATTAAATCTTAAGTTGAAGGCAGATTCGTCCAGTGTTTACTTACGTGTTGGGTGCCAAATATGCTGGGATGATTGTTCAATTTACGCAGTGCCGTCAACGCCCGTTGATGCGTGTCAAAGGAGAGGAAACCGAAGCCCTTGGATTTACCATTTGGATGCTCCGGAGTCACCTTCTGATCGCGCATCACGCGACATTCGTGGGGACGAAATCCCGTGTAGGTAAGCGCCATCTGCTTGAGCTTCTCATTGTCATAATTCAGGGGCAGATTGTGGATGGAAAGTCGATTGCGAGAAACAAAGCTGAATATTGAAATATGATTAGTTAGAGTGAAATACTTATAATAAATAATTAATTAATAATATTGCTTACCGATTCAAGTTCTTTAGCACTTGCGTCTTCACCTGTTCCAATTCGTGTCGCTTGGACATGTCGGATGCGGAGACTCCATCGGCCGCCTTGGAATTGGCCATGATGAGACCCTCTCTGGCCAGATAAAGATTACGCGAATCCTTGCCGCCGTCGTCTTTGGACTTTTCCGTGTGCCTAGTTTTAATCTCATCACGACTGAGTGCAGGATGTGGATCCAGCACCTCATCCATCAATTTAAACTCGGTGCCAGCCTGCAGACAAAGATCCGCCGACTCCTTGGCCTTAAACTTGACAAAGGCTGTGCCCTTGGAGTGTCCCGACACCGATTCCCGGTTAATGATCGCATAGTGCAGCAGACCGAACTTGCGACAAGCCTTGCGAAGATCGTTTTCCTCCGCATCAAAGGGCACATTCTTGATGAAAACCGTGCAGCCTTGTTGAACGTCATTGGAAATGTGTTTCTCACGTTTCACATCCTCCATGTCCAGCTTCGATTTAACATCTTTCTTATCCTCGTCGTCATCATCATCATCATCATCATCTTCACCATCCTCTTCATCATCATCTTCACCGTCTTCTTCATCTTCTTCTGCATCGCTTTCTGCTTCTGATTCCTTCACATTTTCCTCATCATTATCTTCTTCACCTTCACTTTCACCCGCACTTTCATTGCCACTTTCCTCCTTTATCTCCACCTTTGGCTTTTTGTCCTCTGGTTCATCATTCTTCTGGTTCTTTGTCGCGTACTCATCCTTGCCAATGGCCCAATCCACAAACACCTTGCGGCCGAGCAGTTCCTTGCCGTTAGCTTGCATTATGGCTTTCGTGGCCTGGTTAATGGTTTCGTATTGCACAAAGGCGCAGCCCACGAGCTTGCCATCGCCTCGCTTCAGGATGTGCACATCCTCCAACGTGCCCCATTGGCCAAAATGCTGACGCAGCGCATCGTCCGTTGATTTGTAGCTAATGTTGCGCACAATGAGACGTGCTCGCTTCTTCTGACGCCGTTCCTTTTCCTCCTTTAGGCGCTGTGTGTTGAACGGGTTGCGTCGCTTATGAGGTCTGTTTTCCTCCACATTATCTGTTGATTCAGGCTCTTTATCCAACAAGGGTTTCATCTTTTTAAGTTCCATCATGGACACATAAATATTGTTTGCAACGCACGTGTAGTATCGATAATAATGATATATCGATAGCTGAGTTGCGATATTTAAGAGTTGCCACCCTGTCAGCGATATGGCAACACTGCACTTTTGTTTACAAATTCAAACTGTAATCAACAACATTTTACAAATAATTAAATTAAGTTTGCTTTTCCTCAAACAGTTTGTGGAATTCAGCTGGTGTCTTAAAGTAGTCAACTAAAAGTAACGACGATCGCCGGCCCAGCTTGAACGTAATGTGACTCCATGGATTCAGCACGTTTTTGTACTCTGCAATTTGCCCTCTCTCAAAGAAGTGTTTAACAATTCCTAATGGCAGTTGAGAACTGTATACGGCAACATATCTGCAATAAATTAATATATTATATAAGTTAAATCTGCATTTAATTACTTACTTGTTACCACTTTTATAGATCCTTAACGGATACTGGGCCACAAATGCACGTATTGCCACGTTAATAAGCACAAAGCCTACTGCAAAGTAGTACAGGTCTGTTTCATTCGAAACGAGGAAAGAAATATCAATTTGCTTGACAATATTCATGAAATTCATAGATGTGGCCAGCTGATAGCCGGCAAGTAAAGTTATGAATGTCATTGTGCCCGTTGATATATTCTTTGTCCATGTCAGATAGTCCTCTAATGGAGCGCGATAAATCAACTGAAAATGTTCTGGCATTTGATCATCCGTCTGCAGTTTGCGCTCCACATCAATCGAAGATGATTTTCGCCAATTGTAGCGAAATGCGCTTGTGCTGAAATAAAAATGAAACTTTTAGTTTTGTGTATGTAGGAATAAAGCTGTAATATTTACCAGATGTTTCTGCTTGTAAACGCTGTTGGGTTTATTCTTAAATTTATGCATTTAATGCTGTTTCGTAAAAGTGCCGCACACATTTTATTTGTTATGCTATTTCTGAGGAACAGTACGCTGATGACTTGAGGTGCATGCAAAACAAAAGTTTACATAACATATGCACTTGAGCACTGCAAAATTCTTACTGGCCTTTTAAATATAAATATTTGAATTTTCACCATATATTGCATGATATTCAAAATTGTTTAACTTTTATTTACAACAACGTACTCATTGCTTTTGTTATCAAAATGAAGTGAACAGCATACTTTGCTGAACATATGTGATTTGAATGTTGACTAAACATCTGTGTGCTAGGCGTTGCCACACAGTCGGCAACACAACACAGTAGCATATTATATTTTGTTAAAAAGCTGATATTTTTGTTA
Source organism: Drosophila kuntzei (assembly GCA_035042165.1). Taxonomy (NCBI): domain Eukaryota; kingdom Metazoa; phylum Arthropoda; class Insecta; order Diptera; family Drosophilidae; genus Drosophila; species Drosophila kuntzei. The sequence continues at coordinate 2,034,716 of JAWNLU010000634.1, read as the reverse complement.
CAATAAAAATTGTGATTTTAACGCAATTCTTTTATACGCAAAAATCTTCAATAGTCAGTAATCGGATTAACAAGATATGGACATTAAACGCGCGACAATGAAGACGGGCTTGGGGGATGGCCCGGATGCCAAACGCGCGATAATTACAGTAGGTGAAGAAGAAGAGCAACAAGAGCAGGATTCAGGAATGGATAAAGATACGAGTGATATGCAAACGGAATGCATACAGCTAGATGTATGCAAAGACACTGATTGTGATAGCCTACAAGCTGTCCACGGCAGCTTGTCGCCTAGTAACCATGTGGCTCCCTACACTGGAAATGGATGTGCTCCTTCATTGGAGTCCTTTATGTTCCAACAGACGCCGGCTGGAAGTCAGCTGTGCTCCTGGATGTCACACACGGAATCTCGCACCTCGGCCAACGATCCCTCGACGTTGTCTGAAGCCGACAAGGATATCAAAACGGTTGCACAAAGTAAGTTGTTGATTTCTTATTCAGAGGAAGACTCTAATCCTCTCCATATATTTCACATTTAGCTGCCAAACTTAATCGAAAGGAACAGACCAATTTGCGGCGTCAGAATGCATTGCGTGCACTTGCACTGGAACGTGAGCTGGCCACAAAATCGACACAGACACCAACGTTGCTGATACGCTTTCCCGATCCCAAAATAAACGTCGCATCCGTCAGCGAATTCTCGCAGGCCATAAGGGATGTGGTGTTTCCAGCCAACGTAACGCAGCGCTATTGTCTGGTGCATCTTAAGCCGGGATGTAATGTCGAACAGACCATACAGGAGATAAACCGAGTGCGTTTTGGCCAAGGACATCTGCACGCTGAGGTTAAAACGTTTACCGACGAGGAACAGGCCGAATGCATTGATCCCTGTTCACTGTACGTGAGCAATATACCCTTCACTATGAATGCCGCTGACATAAAAGCATTTGTGAACTCAATGCGCGTTGATATTGGCGTTATGAAACGCCAGAAGCGCGCACGATACGCATTTGTACGCTACGCCAACGCTGAGACGGCAATGGAGGCATTTAAGGATCTGGTGCGCAGGACCGTTAACAATCGCGTACTTACCGTGCGTTATAGACGTCAACGCAAGCGCCTTGCACAGCCAACTCCCTCGACGCTGTGCGGCATCTCCAATCTAACAATCGACACAATTCCATCGGATGACGATGCTGCTGAATGTCGTGTCATTTCACCACCGCCGGTGGAGTCGATTACCATTATTGACAGCGATGACAACTGCTCCGACACGAGCCTAAGCAGAGTTCCACACAAGAAGAAGAAAAATGACATTAAAATGAGCGCCAACGACAAAGAAATTCAAAAACTAAAGCGACAAATGGCCGAACACGAGGCAATTATAAAGAGTCTACAGAAGAGGCAGATCAGCATAGGTATGTAAGGATTATATGTTGTAAATGACACAATTTATCCAACTAAGAAAACGTCATTTTCAGTTACCAGTACAAAAGTGGAGCCACAATCGGAACGAACCACAGACAAGTCTTCATTGATGCAACGTTCACTTTCACCCTGTTCCAGCTACGATATTAAAATGGAGAATGAATATTTGGGGATTGCTCAGAGTACGCCTGAACCGGAGCCCGAGTCCTTGCCCGAGACAGATAACCAATTAAATACACCCTACAGGCCAACAACTTGTGCAATTGACGGCCTCGAGGATCCAATCAAGAGTAAATTGAAACATCATTAATTTAACCATTTATATCTTCTATTATTACTGCCACTATCTTACATAGCATCCGATTGTTTTGGCTGGTTGATTTCAGGTCTCGGGCGTCGCAAGAGTACAAAATCTACAACGCACTCGATCAATATAAATTCAGGAAAGAAAAGTCCTAAAGACGACAACGTGGAAGGGCTTTATGCGCAGCTAGAGAAGGATTTAGATGCTTAAGATAGGAGTTTTGTATATGGCAAAATGTTGCTCCTCTCAAAATTTCGCGTATGAAGCTTCTAAGGTGTTGTAAATTTTTTTTAGTATTTATTTTTTTTTATGTTTTTCGATCACTTTTTCACAGTACAATTTTATAAAATTGTTACATAATAATAATACGTAAATAAAATAGAATAATAATAATAATCGTAATAATATTTCGGTTTTAAATATTAAACCCGAACAAATATCGCTTTAAGAACTTACACTCTCACATACACTTAGACTTATTAAATAAACAAATGTATTTTAAGGATGAACTCAATAGATTTATGTTTTTTTTTAAATCTTACGATTCTAAATTCTTAAAAAAAAAGACATCTATAGTTCGTATATGTAGGTAATTGTTACAGCACCTGGCACAAACTAAACAATTTCCAATTCGTTCTTTTAGTCGGTGTAACAATTCGAACTAAACTAAATTACATTTAAATTAATTGCTTAATCGTTTTGCGTTCTGTTTAGTTTTATGGCTCGTTATAGTTAATATCGCAAATTGTCATATTCAACATTGTTCAAATTACATAACATACTTGTAGTTTCGGCTATGATATGATTACTAATTCCTGATATCATGTTCAGTATTTTGTTTATTTCATTTAATTTTTTTTTGTTTTTCACGTTTTGTGGAATGTTAAAAACTATTTAAGTTTAATTTTATATTTAATGCTGGGTTTTGTTTGTATTTACACAACAACGAATTTAAGGCACCTGTTTCACATGATATTTTTCTTTTGTTTGTTTATCGTCATTATTGTAATTATTTAACATTATTCGAATACACAAATTAAATATGTTGGTAGCCCACAAATTTATCAACGTGCGGTAAAATTTTACAAACTTTACTTGGGTTGTTTTGTTCCTAACAGTTCTCAATAAGTGCAAAGTATCTTTTAGCTAATTATGAATTTGGAAATGCAGCACAGGAGAAATGTGCTAAGGAGCACGCTCGCAGCGGAGTTGCTGGTCAGCTGGGATATGGACATCGCTCCAGATCCAGTCCGTTCCGCTAATTCGGGTTCGGCGGGTTCATCATTTGCTTGGTGATCGCCGACGGCTGTTTTATTTTGTTAAATTAAGAAAATAAATAAGAATAAATTAGAATATAATCAAAAATACTATTTTAATTCTTAGATTAAGCTACAACTGAGTTAAGTTAAGAGATCTCTATGTGCATATCTGTAAAAGGATTTCGAGTGTAAATAATTATAGAATTTAACTGCCAAAAAATATGTAAAACTAAACTAACTTAAAAAATGACAAAAAAAATATATGTATAAATAAAAATAATAATTATTGCAACATACTGTTCCACTTGTTTTGAGTACAATTGACGTTTCTTGATTGTTTACTGGGCGTTGAGGCGGCAGCGTTGGCTTTTTTTGGGCGTGGCATTATTATTGTGACATTATTTTCAGATAGAGATCACTCAAGCAGGCATATGTATATATATATATGTATATATGGTACATATATACGTTTTCATATGTATAAAGACAAATTACAAATTAAGGCGCGCGATTTAAAAATCGGTAGAAATACAAGATTAATACAGTTGTAGTTGATGTTGCTGGTGGACAAAACACACGAAACGATGCTCTCTAAAAGTATCTGTTCGTTAGACTCCACATCCAGCCGGGCAGAATTCCCGTACCCGTGCCCGTTCTTGGAACCGTATTCGTATTGAAAACTGGAGTTTGCGGTACTGTTTTTGATCAATTTAATCAAAGATCGCACGTCCAAAATAAATGAAATGATCGATATGTAATAAAGAAAAAGATAATCGCATAAATAACAATTGAGCAATTTAAACAATTGAAAGCGGTTATGAAACGGTTGGTGCATCTACGGGAGCTGTGCGATTACGATAGCAAGCGATAGCGATAACTAATATAATCGATTTCGATCAGCTACTATACATACATATGTACATACAATATTAAGTACAGAGAGCCAAACAAGAGAGCGCATACATACACACACACATACACACCGACATGGGGGTGGCTTTTTGTGTGCGGCTCAGTGGCAGAGAGGCAAAGCAAAGAGAGAGAGAGAGAGAGAGAGAGTGAGTGGGCGGAAGAATACAAAGAAGCAAAAGCAGCGTAAGTTCATTGCCAGCGGGTGTGGTAAATAAAATCTTTTGATTTGCGCGCGTTACTTTGTTTTTGAATTTTGTTTTTGTTTTTTGTTTTTGTATGTGTGCTTTTCGTAGTTCGTTGTTATTGTTGTTGTTTCTTTTCTTTTCTTTTCTTTTCGTTTGATTATAATGTTCTGTGTTGTTGTTTTGGTTGTTAATTGTTCTGTTTCGTTTTTATCCGCGTCTCTTAAAGCCTGCAAGAAATACATACATACAAATTGAAGTTCAGCTCGTTTATGTAAATTTAACGGGTTATGGGGTACAAACAAGCACGTGCATGCAGTGTTAAGTATTCAAATTGAAATTGGCCGACCGTTGAGTCAGTTGAGTCGTGCAATCTGGGTCATAACATAACGGGTGTGTGGACCACATACATACACACATACATATGTGCTTCCATTGTGCGCGTTTGTGTGTGTGTTGTGTGTGTGTTGTGGGTGTGTGTGGGGGAGTGGGGGGTATTCATGCAATTCGTGAATTTTAGTATTATTGATAAAACATGCAATTAAAATTAATTCTTTACAGGTGTATTAAGAATCTTCAAAGAAAGCGCAACCCAAGAAAGCCGTTAGCCATTTTGCATTTTTTGGTGCCACAGGGAAACAGTTTTTTTTTTTTTTTTTAAAGAATTTGGATTTGATTTAAATTCCAAATGAAACGTTGTACGCAATAGGTGTTGGAAAATGCCATAATTACTACAGTTTATACATATGTTTTTAGTTCTTTTTTTGTGGAAAGGGGATTCACATAATATTAATAGTACCATAGAGCTACATTAAATATATACTTAACTTAGGATTGCAAGAAATACATTTTAAAGAAAGGGAATTGTGAGAAATTGTGTGTAAATTTGCAACTAAATAATTAACGGGTGGGACTTCCCCGATCAATTGTGGTGTTTAACAAATAGTGTTGTAAAAGTGTTGAATTTTCATTTCATTTGCATAGATAAGTGTTGTAAGCATAGTTTTGTGATAAGTAGTGTTTGTAAAGGTTTTAGTTTTAGTAACTTTTAATGCCAACTCTAATGTTATATTAGGTAATTAATAATCTATAAAGTTAGGTGTGATAGTGCATGCAAAGTATCGAATGCATGTTGGGACTTAAAAGATAAATTGATGGTTAGGTTTTATTGCCTGGAACCGCCCCAAATGGAAGCGGGATTCAAGTTAGTGAGACCGACTTTACCAGTAGTTTGTTTTTTGTTTGGATAATCTTTTTTCTTTTGTTTTTACACTGTAAGCAAGATATTATATGATTATTATTGGGCCTATATTCATTTTTAATAGTTTTTCATAAATTTGTGGATATTATTATTATTATTGTTGTTTTTGTTTTTCCTTTATTTGTACATGGTATGCTAAATTGAGTTGGTTAGCGAGATGAAAGTTAGGATAGACCAAAGTCCAAAAACGTAAAATACCCTTGTTAAAAATAAAGTAAAAAGTTATTAACAGAAATCATAAAAATAAAAATAAAAGAGAGTTATTATATAAGGAACTCAAAATAATACAGTTGCTAAGTTAATAAAGTGATGTATTACATTGTTAGTAATAAATAAAAATTAATTTATATTAAACCTATCCAAAAATATAATAAATAAAAATAATGATGTAATGAACTCGGTTAAAAAAGTGAAAAGTAAAAGTTATATTAAAAGAAAAGTTAATTGGGTTAGAAAGTGTACAATAGGTGTTTAGAGGAAAGTGTAACCTTAAAGCTGGTTCAGTTTAAATACACTGAAACAAACTAAAGTAAAACACCACAAAATAGATAATACATAAATAAATACTAGAATGTTTACAGAAATTATAAAAAATATACAAAAACTACAAGGACTAAGAGAAGAAATTCGACATACACAATTTGAGAATTAGTTTTCAATAAAAATTATAATGTATTTTATCATTTCTTTTTCAAGTATTGGTTTCTTGTTTTTTTTTTTTTTGATTGGGTAATTAAAACAAAACATTGAGTTCAGTAATAGAATTGACTACAGTACGAGTACGATACATACATATAATGATAAACTTAATTAAACATACCATATTTGTATAAATTCATTTAATGGATTGATTTCTTTAAGGATTTTTAAACATTTCTTGGCTTGTAAGTATAACAACTCATACATGTTTATGAGATCTTTGTGACTTTTGTTTCGAGAACATTATTTCGAACATTATCCTGGATTGGATTCAAACAAAACTACCGCCGAGTCGATCCCACTCACCTGCGTCTAGGTCAATATCACCATTACCATCATCGGCATGCAGCTGCGATCGCTGCTCGGATTCTTGTGCTTCTTCTTCAACAAAATTACCTGTGGATGAGGGCGTGTTCTTGCAACCGAACCACCAGTGAGCTGTGGGCCGTGGGAATGGCGGCGTGGCCGAATCCACCTAAAAATAAGAATAAAGATCATTTACTAAAGTTTTTTTAAAAATTGGCGATACAATGTCGCCTTCTTCTTCGTAACTGTAACCTTTAACCGGTGAAAACCGATTGAAATTTGTAACCGTAACTGAAACCGTAAACGAAAAAAGTTTTTCCGCTATATTGAAACCCATAAACCGAAACCCTTTAAACCGAAATAACCGTCTAGTAACCGATTCATTTATGAGGGTTAATTTCGGTTACTAAGCAATTTTCATATCTTTGAACTGTCATAACTTTGTCAAAAGTCAATCAATTTTCATGCGCAATGTAAATTTGATCATGATTTTACCTCTAAATTCGTTCTGCATTTAAATTTTCATTTCATTTTCAAAATTCGAAATTTTCGAAATTTTTCGAAAAATGATAAGGGGTAACACTGTAAAATTCTTAAAAAATTCTAAATTTTCAAAACTTTTAAATCGAACAAAATTTAAATGCAGAACGAATTTAGAGGTAAAATTATATACAAATTTACATTGCGGATGGAAATTGATTGAGTTTTGACAAAGTTGTGGCAGCTCAAAGTTATTAAAAATCAGTAAAATCAAAATAATCGAAATTTTCAAACTAAATTAACCAAATTTATATCACATTATAATAAAATCGAAAAGCAATAAATAACGATTCTTATTTTGTTCAACCGAAAACCTTATTTTTACCATACCGGTATTTTTAAGCCGAAACTTACAAAAAACCGATAACCGTTACGAAGCCGATACTCCAAGATTTTGCATAACCGATAACCGAAAACCTTAATGCGAGCATAACCGAAACCGTAACTGAAACCGATATTCGTTTCGGTTTTAATCCCTGCTTTTTACTAATCTTCTCATTTAATTTCTTTCACTTTCAACCTACCGCAAATCGTGCATCGTGGAATCGATAGTACTTGTCGCCCTTGAAGAAGTACGTGTATCCATTGGTATATCTGAGTGCAGCATCCAAACTGTTTGGCACACCCTCCCAGTTGGAGATGGGCTTGGGATAACTGGCTTTAACTGGCGGCCGCTTGGCGGGATCGAATCGCCAGAATTTGCTGCCCTTGAAAAAATAGATCTTGCCATTGCCGCCCCAGACCATGGCCGCATCCAGATGATCGGGAATACCCGTGAATCCCTCGCTGATCTCCTTGGGATAAGCGCCATCCATTTGGGTGCCCTGATACCGCCAGTATTGCGTTCCCTTGAAGAAGTACGTCTTGCCGTTCTTGTACGTAAATGCAGCATCGATATTGCCGGGCAATCCTGGCCAGCCCTTGGATATGAGTTGTGGATAACCTTCCTCCACAGAGTCCGTGGTCAGCTTGTAGTACTTGTCGCCCTTAAAGGCATATGTCTCACCATGTGCCGAGTTGAAGAGCGTGTCGATCTTCGAGTCCTTGCAGATGGAGTCATCTAGGGGCACCTTTGGTGGTGTGAACGATGGTCGCTGTGTGCTGGCTGCCGGATAGACATTGGTGGGTGTGTACGGAGAAGTCTTGCGTCCATACAAAGATTGGATGGCAGCCTTGTCGTCCTCGTCCAACTTGAAAACGGGCTCAAAGCCGCGATAGAATGGCGCCATCAAAGCAGAGCTCTGATCCGAATGCGAGAGTCCCAAGGAGTGTCCAAATTCATGGGCTGCCACCTGGAAGAGATTCGTGCCACGTGGCGAACCAATTGTCCACAATTCGGCGTCATCAAAATGCGCATCGCCGCCAAACACTGGGAAGAAAGCGTGGGCCAAAGTTCCGCCCTGGCCATCAAAGGCATCGCCATCTCCATGTTCGCTCTCAACGAATCTGTGGAGAAGGAGGAGAGAGAAAATCATGAGTAACAGAAAAAATAATATAAGAATACACAAATATAGAATCTGCAAATTTGGTTGGGATATCTTAAGAAACAAACAAGTTTTTCATACTAAGAAATTCCCTCAACCTTGACCCCAAATTTGATCTACTTACAGGTGGAATTTCGCATTATCAAATTAAAATTGTGTCAGGACAACTATTTTAAAATTACAAATAATTTATTAACTTTCACTATGAAAAATTATTTGTACCTTATAAATAAAATTCATAAAATTACTATTTTTTTTTTTTTTTATATTTAAATCAAAAAGAATGTTGTTTGATTTTAACTTTAAATTTAAAATAAATTTTTATTTCCCAATTTATAGTTAAAATCAGAATTAAGAGAGTTAAAATTAATATTTGAAATAATATTGAAAATTATATTTTTTTTTATGATTAATACAAAAAGTGTGTATTAATTTTAATTTTTGTTTTGTAGTATATAAATGTTTTCATTTTATTATGAAAATTGAAAATAAAGATATATTTTTATAATGAAAAGGAAATTTTGTTATTTCTTTAGTTTTTAGATTTCACATTTCCTTATTATCTAGATAATTTTCTTCAGATTTAATTTTCGTTGCTCGAAATAAAGTGAGTCAATTATAATATTAATTTTTTTATAATGAAAATTGAAAAAAAAGATATTTTTTTATAATGAAAATATGTTTTTTTCCTTTTGGGACTCTTCATTTTCTTAATATCCAGCCTATTTTATTCAGAATTAATTTAATTTCTCGAAATAAAGTGAATAGGTTCTTGGAACTTACTTGATTTCAATATGCACTGGTCCCGATGTCTTCCTGGTGAAAGTTAGATCGGTATCCTCGCTCCAGACGGCAAAGGCACGTGCAATTTCCGCATCGACATCGACGCGCTTCAATCGCTTGGGATACTTGGAGATCTTGTAGGTGAGGTTCTTCACACGCCAGCGACTTCCCTGGAGGGCATAACGCTTCGATCGACTATCGCCAGTTCCCACACGATCCCGGACACCGCAACGTGGCAGTGACATCAATTTCATAGTCTCGTCATCCAGTTCGCCGGTGATGTTAAGACCGGCAAAACTCTGGAATTCCTGTATGGCACTCACCCAGGTGTGCTTGTCCTGGAGTCCACTGTTGGCCGGATTACGTGCCGACGCGGGCAGATAACCGAACTGCGACAAATAGATCTGCAAATACAAGAAATCCAAGAATGATTAATGGAGAATTAGAATACAGAGGAGAGGGGAGAAGGTAAAGATCAATGAAATGCTACACTGCTAAAAAAAATGTTCTAAAATCAAGACTTTGGTCTGAAAACTAAGAATTTTTGTCTAAAAAATGCGTCGAGAACATAAAATTCTTAAATTTAGAAAACACATCTTGATTTTAAGAACATTTCAAATAAGAATTAGTTCTTAATTTACGACCAAACAGTCTTAAATTCTCAAAACAGAAATAAAAAAATAAGGCAGGAGTTTTTTAAACTTTAAACTTTTTTTTTTGTTGATATATAGAATCTTTTTTCAAAATTTTCCGATTATTTGTTTTTTTCTTCGCTAGATCCCTCGACTTGTTACCAAACTGAAGCGGCGACTCTTCATATTAAATATGACATATTTATATTTTCTTACGAATTGAAGATTTTTAATTCTTGATTTAAGAACCCCGAATTTTTAGCTTAATATTCTTAGTATTTCTAATTTAGTCTTAAAATGGTCTTATTTCAAGAACAAAATATTTAAGATGAATGTTCTTGGTCTTTTTTTTCAGTGTAGGTGGGTTGAAAATTCCCTTCTCTGATTTATGTTGATCCGATAAAAGTCGTTTGCTTGCATTGTAATTGTCCTGCGGTGCAATTCCTCAAACCAAACACATTTCCCTCCCTATTCGTCACATTTACAGTGTGTGCTAAAATATATTTGCCGCATGCGAAAGCAGAGAGAAGAGAAGAGAGAAAAAAAAGACAAAAACTATCTGACTTGCATAATTTATGACCAAATGCTTGGCATGGCAATGTTTTATAATTTTTGTAGAGTGTGTGTGTTGTACATGGCGTATACTCAATACTAAAAGAGCGAGAGTCACAGTTACGTGACTTTAATTATGCGATTCAGGTGTGAAAAAATGCTCAGTTCTATTGAATCAAGTCTGAGTTTGAGTCGGAATCTGAGTCGAGGAAGTGTTTCGCATTTTATGGCGATTTCAGTTAATTGAACGCATGTAATTCTAATTAAATTGTATCTTTATACTAAGTAATTGACTAAGCTAACTGTCTATCTATCTTACTTTCTTAATAGGAAGTGCTGTGCGAGGTTAAAGAGAGAGCCCAAAAACAATTATCAACATTCGTTTTATTCACTGACTAATTACAAGACTTAAGTTAACTTTTGCTTGCACTAATTGCAGCAATTAACTTAGTATATATATCTAAGTAAGTATATATTTATTTTATTTATTATTTATTTTTAAGTCTGTTGTTGTTTATGTAGCTTCTTTAACGTAATATCCATTTGGCATGTGGAACATGTGCCTCCACTTTATGTGTCGCACATTTTAATGGCATATGAAATACATTTAAACATATATACATATGTGGCACACACACATATAAAGTTGTAGTTGTATTGCCAAAAAAGAATATAAGAAGTTAAGTTTTATGTATTTGCATTACTTGATTTAATTTTATAGAGAATCTTTTATGATATTGTATCTGTATTTTATTTAAGTAGCCGAGGAAGTAAACATTTCTGCATGTATTTTAGTATTCATCCTAAGTCACATACTTAATAATCTGGGTGGTTGGCGTGTGTGGTTACCACTGTGGTTTACGGCCCAGGGGGGGGAATAAACCAGGGAGGGGCCTTAGACTCGCCTTAAAGGTAAATGAACTCAGTGGACAGACGCTTTGCTTTTGTGGCTTTGTTGTGCTTTTCCTGTAAACATGAATCTGACAAGCGACAGACGGACGGACGGACAATCAATCTGTAAAGTCAGCGGGATCAGAATCGGGGGCAAAAACAAAGAGCGATACATCTGTGTTTATATGCAAATCATTTGCAATTCGCGTTCCGCTTTACTGTCAAAATTATTACACAATTAAATTAATCTGCGTCTCTTTTTCTCCCTTCTCTCTCTCTCTCTTCCCCTCTCTCTCTCTCCTTCTCTGTTGTTTTGATAGCCTTGTCAGCAGCGGTTTAATGTCATTGTATTCAAAATGCAGATTGAAAAAGGGGAAGTATTTCCTATGCAGAAGTTCAATCCATCAACTGTTGCTTCAGCAAATCAGTTAATAAATCACAGAAATTTAAATTTATATTATCTGCAACAGTTTTGTTTCTTTTATTTATTATTTATGTGTTGAACATTATCTACCCATTGAACTCAAGACCGAATTGAACACCTATTTTAAAATATAGGTTCGCTTACGAAAGAAATACTATTTATGTATAAAACGTACACACATATTTTTTTTTAATTTTTTACTCTTGAAATTGTTTTTGTTTTAAATTTTTTACTATATAAATTTTTTCCTACACTCAAAAAAAACTGCAATTTATAAAATCATTCTATTATTTGAAAAATTTTACATTTAGAGAAACTTGCCTTATAAAAAATATAAATGTTTTATTTAATATTTTTAAGTACATTTTTGCTCAATACATAAATGTTTTATACTTTTGTGGCATTTAAAAACTAGAAAACCACTTTTCTAAGTGTAACTATTTTTTATTTCAATAAATTTTATAAACAATTCCAAAATATTAAAAATGTTATTTCTTGTAGTTAGACTCTTTAAAAATGAATTAACTCTTTATAAAGAATTATATAATAAATTTATAAAGAATTTTGTAACAAGTCTTATAAAAACTGTAAAAATATTAATAATGTTATTTACCTAAATTAGATTCTTTAAAAATTAATTAATTATTTATAATAAAATTTTATAGGCTCAAAAAAAAAATTTAACCGAAACTTATATAAAATGTTTGATGATTGCAGTCTTGTTTAATTATATTTCTAGTTTCTGCAAATTTTCCTTCACTATTTATATTATATTTTAGAGAGCATATAAACTTCGTTGCAGCACAGTCTAAAATGCATTGATTCTTTTCCTTTGCAGTGTACTTGGCATTGTGTGGCAAGTGTTGGCATTTTGAGTATTGAGTGTCGAGTGTTGCAGCATTTTAGGAGACACTTGAACATATTGTATGCTTACATTTTGGGCGGTACCCATAAATCGACTCATCGCTTGAGTCTTGGGGACAAACAGAAATCAAGTTGACCTTGTCGGAATATAGAGAGGGGAAAGGGGGAAGCTACATGTTATAGAATAAAGTTAATTGCAAATTCCAGTCAATGCTCGTCTTGTGCATTATGTAATTAGCATAATTGCCGCATTTGAAATGCAACAAATTAAATGAGGAGCTGCAACTGCAACTGCAAATCGTGGGAAATACATGAAATACATGAAAGTTGCCGCTGGCGAGACACGCGCATTAAAATTCCAATATTTATCATTCAATTTTCGAACATACATAATGTGCACGTAGAACAAGTTTATGACACGGGCTAATAAATCGTATCTTGACTTGTCAACTGCAACCAGTCACAGTTACAGTCACAGTTACAGTCACAGTTACAATCACAGTTGCAATCACAGTCACAGTTACAGTCACAATCACAGTCACAGTTACAGTCAGTCACAATCACAGTTACAGTCACAGTTACAGTCACAGTTACAGTCACAGTTACAGTCGCAGTCACAGTTACAGTCACAGTTACAGTCACAGTTATAGTCACAGTTATAGTCACAGTCACATTTGCAGTCACAGTTACAGTCACAATCTCAGTCACAGTCACAGTTACAGTCACAGTTATAGTCAGAGGTCGAGTTGGCTTTATTCCTGATAAGATACGAGCATTGTCAATGCAAATAACAAGTGAAATATGAGGAGAACAACTTCATAGAACGTTTCGATGAGTGCTTTATGAGCTTATCATTTAACTCATATGTATGTCTCACATACAGAAATGATTCATTTGGAGGTGCTGACAAACCTTTCGAATACCCGTAACCGAAACGCATCAAATGCGTCACAATGTGAGGATTTTGTAGAACGGAAGTGTGTAGCGGAAATGGCGCTATAAACTGTAGATACACGTACTTAAAGATACACAGGAAAAATATCGGAAACTTAGGAATAAAATGAATTCCGAATGGTTTGAAAAGTGAGGTATTATTTGAATTTTTAAACCGTATACTTGAAGTAAGTAATGTTTTTATTATCATCTGCGTTCTCTAAGAATTTTGTACTTAAATTACATATTTTTGTCTATTTCTTTTCGTATTTTAACGTTGTATTTTAATTATAATTAAAATATTATATACTTTTTTTTGAAACTTGAATTTCAATATAATTTTTTATTCTGTGTAAAGATTCAAAACTGTAATCATTATCTTACTTAAAGATACATAGGAAAAATATTGGAAACTCTGGAATCAAATCCGTATACTAATTTTACTTATTAAAATTAATTAACTAATAAAGATTTTTGTACTTTTTAAATAATTTTTTATTATTTGCACAGATACAGAACTGCAATCATTATCAAATAATTGAACTGCTTTTTGGGGTCAGTCGATATAATTTGGCATTTGGCATTAGAAAAACTGGGCAAATTATAGAAATTATAATGGAAATCCGTGTGTAGTTGGTTCACGTATCGGCGCTCGCTGAAATTGCACTTCAATTTACAATTTACAATTTACAACAGAGAGACACAAGAGACATTGACACAAATTGCCACATACACAACTAATAACAAATGTGGCAGCAATTTTCAATGTTAGAATGTTGCAAAATGCAAATGGGAAAAATGAAAATGGAAATGTCAACAGGCAGAGAGAAAGAGAGAAGGAAAAACTTCAAAGCAGACACTTGAACTGAGCACTCTGCATTTTGTCTATCACTGACCTCTTTGCCTACTTTACCAGCTCACTAGGCTGCCCCCTTTGTACCCCCCCCCTTCAGTACCCCTCTTTATACCCTTGCCACATGTGGCACACAGGCTGTTGGTTCAGGTGGCAATTGCAGGAAATGCCTAAAGGGCTTTACATTTCAAAGCCAGGCCAAAAAGTTAAACAAACTGCACAGCACAGTGAGCGTTAACTTCTGCTACTCACTGCACAGTGGGAAAAAAATCAAGTATTTCGAACTTGATTTCTCACTAAGATTGAAATTACTAAAGTCGAGTACTTCGATCTTATTTCAAGTACGAAATTTAAGTATTTTAGTATTTTCAAACTTAAATTAACTTTAAAACGTACTTGATTTAAGTACAAATGAACTTGATCCAAGTCCTTTTAATTCTGTAACTGAGTACGAAATTATGTTAAAATATGAACATGATACTTGATTTAAGCATATTACAGACTTAATATAAAGTCGTGTGAAAGTAAGTGAAGATTGACTACAGAAATTATTCTGTCTTAGCAAATACACAAGAACTAGTTGAGAATTCGAAGCAAACGAACGCTAAAATGATATAAGAATTAAAGTATTTGATTTAAGATTTTACATACTTGATCTGTGGGTCGAACTTGAGTCTCGAACTTATATAAAGAATTTTAAAACTCATTCCTAGGAATTTTAGAGCTTTTCTTGATTAAAGAGTTTTTGTTCTTATATCAAGATTGTTAGTACTTGGTCATAGAATTTGAATGCTCATTTTAAGTAGTTCGTACTTATATCAAGTATTAATTTGAAGTATCGAAAATACTTCATTCGAGCTCATTTATACTTTAATTTAGTACGGCTTTTTTCTCTCTGTGTATGCATTAAAAAATGTACTTCAGGGTGATCTTTTTGTCAGCTGGGAATAAATTTGAAACACTTGAGAATTTTAAGCAAAGCTGGATAATTAAATAAGAGTTGGTAAGTTGGTAAGTCGGGTTCATTGACCTGGCCAAAAAAATGGTGTAAATTCAGTTAGTTGGCGTGTTTGACCCTTGACTTGAAGGCGGTGCTAAGTCCGTTTATTTCCGGCTAAACAAGAACAGGACATGCATAAATTATAAATAAGCGCCGTACGTTTCGTTTTTCCACTTTCCACTTTTCTCATTTCTCTTTTTCCCACTTTTCTACATTTTACTTGACCGGAAATTGATGAGAAAATTGTATTTGCCCGCCAAGGGGGTGGCTAACACACACAGTGTGTGTATAGTGTGTGTATTGGGTGTGAGTTTGGATAGTTATACGTGTCTAGGTCTAGGTATTATCGTTAGGGTGCGTTGCTGACGCTTTAAATTTCAAACTGGTATTTGGGTCAAACAGCGTGAGGTCAATGACACAGAACTGAGAACTACAAACTGAGAACTACAAACTGCGAGAAGGAGTCAACTACTTAAGCCTAGACCCAATTTCAAAGATGCATTGGGAAAGTAATTGCAGTCAGCGAAAACCAGGGAGCATAATTTTAAAAATTAAAATTTTTATCTGATATTAAAAGAAAATAAAAAATTACTCCTTATTTATTATATATTTATTCACAACTAATAACAGTCGGCAAAAGGAAAATTAAGTGCTGAAAAATTTAAAGTTAACAATTTTATAAAATGAAATTAAAAATTGAAAACTGAAACCTCAATAAACAAATAATAAATTATTTATAAAATTTAAATTTTTGTTTTAAATAATAGCATAACTAGCGATTTAATAACTATTATTTTTTGATCTCAGAAATAAAGAAACGAAAAATTGTTATGCACATTTTATAAGTTTTGCAAAAAAAGTTGTAATTTTGAGATTTTGGTGATTTTTGTAATCTGTTGTATTATTTTGTATTTGATTTGTATATATTTATAATACCAATTTTTAATACAAAACAAAAATATATTTTAATATTTATTATGAAAATTTAAAATATATGTAATATTATTATTTTATAAAAATTGATATTGAAATATTTCATAATTTATTTATTAGATAAAAATAAAAGCTTTAATTAAGATTTATTTTGGTTTCATTAAAAAAAGAGTTAAACTGATTTTTTTGTAATAAAGATTTTATATAGGACCTTTTTGGTTTCCAGATAAAAAAAGGATATCTGAAATTACCCAATTAATCCAGACATTTTTTTTAAGCTTTAATTTTTTTCAAAATCATGTCTCTTATTTGCGATCCCTGGTCTATAAACTAAAAACACCGCCAACCTGTTTGGCTCGTTTCTCCTCATGATTACATCACTGAAGAAAAGCGAAAAGCGAAAAGCTAAATTGAAGCTGGTCTTTAAATGGTCATAAAATAACGAGGGAGCGACTGCAAAAGAAAAACTGGGCCAAATCAGTCTCTAAAAAGGTGCCGAAAGTTGCGCAACTTCGTAATCAGGCTAATGTGAACCGGGTGCCAAACAACAACAACTACAACAACTACAAACAACAACAACAAACAAGTGCATGGGAGCTGGCTAATAACTTTGTCAGCTGCTAAATTCCCATAAAAAAAATTTGACATTTAACCCCGTTGTAGGTGTATTTGGAATCGTTTTTTATCCACGCTTAATTTACGGTGCGATAAATAAGCTCCTGATGCTAAGATAACAAAAGTGTTGTATGCTAAATTCAAAAACCTCCAACTCCTAGTTGACTGGAAAAAAAAGGATTCACATTTTGCGTTTTTTCGTATGGACATATACCCTGTAGATATGGCAAAGAAGTGTAGTTTGATTTAATACTCTAAATACTCTAAAATATTAAATAATTTTTTGTAATATTTATAGCGGATAAGATAAAGCTTGAGATAATTTTAATATGTATTGTTTAGTTGATAGATCCTATTTTTATTATACGCTATGCCCATTAAAAATGGGAAAAAATACGTATAATGGTTTATTTAATATGGATACTAATATTTATACTCTTTATTTATTATAAATGAGACCGCTTCTTTTAAATATTATTATATTACTATCCAGAATTAAAATTTGAGACGATTGAGGTTTTAAGTATTGCCAATAATATGTGAATATATAATATGTTGTATAGTGAATATATCCTATTTTTAATATAGATATTAATATTTATATTATTTATTGTCACTGTACATATTATATTAATAATGAGGCAGCTCCAAAATTAATATTTGAGTAGATTGAGCTTTAAAGTGTTGCAAACAATATTTTAAAATATTATGTATAGTATAATTTTTATTTAGATACTAATATTTTTATTATTTATTTACCCTTTACACTTTTTAAATATTATATATTGTTTAGTAATATTTATAGTGATGAAATGATTTTAATTTATGATGTATCTATTATTTATATTATTTATTTAATATAATTGAGACTGCTTCTTTTAAATATTTGTATATTCCTATCCAAAATTAATTTGAGTCGCTTGAGCTTTAAAGTATTTCAGCATAATTATCCTCAAATGATATATTAGAAAGGGTATCTGTTAGTTAGGCATATTAGACTTGCATTTTTCTGTGTTTTTATGGCGCTGTGACCTTAGGATGTTCCGCACAAAATATCATTTGTTTGAGCTGTTAACATTTGCTTTCTACTTTTTGCATACGATGCTTGCCTTTTCAAAATGGCAAGGTTATCCTGTTTAGTTGTTTACCTGTTTGCCTGTTCACCTGTTCACCTGTTTGCCTGTTTACCTGTTTGCCCGTTTGGCATCCTTTTGTTAACACCTCATGAAGGTCGCACACGCGTTACGTGACTTTCAATTTTTTCACGTTTTCACATTTTCATTTCTCAGTTTTTTCTCAGTTTTTCAGCTGCATTTGTCCAAATCAATCAAACGGGCAACTCAAACTTACTTCCCAACTCAAAAGCCGCAGTCATTCTAACTTGTAAGTATATGTTTTTAGTTAGTTTAACTTATTGATTAGCTGGACTTCAAGTCTCGGGTCTGTTTTTCTTGCTGCCTTTGCTGTTTTTCCTGCTGTTTTTCTTGACGCTGCGTGACGCACGCGAAAATTTGCGGTTAATACGCATTGAATTTTCTTGGGGCAACTTTTGCCCAGTTGGTTAACAATTATAATTAGCCAAATACGTCACTATTGAAAGTTCGAAGTAACTTTTGCTCTTTTCTCAATGGTTTTTTTTGCTGCTAGTTATTTTTAGTTCAGTCAAAGTTTTTTCTATACATTGTACGCTCTTTTAATTAGAAGTTGTTCTCTTTTCTAAAAAAAACAAAAACCAGTCAGGCAGAAAGAGACTGAGCGAAGTCTGAGCTCATTTCAATAAACTGTAATTAACCTTTGACAGCTGAACGCTTGCCGTCCATTAAGTATACGCAGTGTATGACACTTTTCTGAGTGTGTGTGTGTGTGTGTGTTTCAACTCTGGGGTGTTATATATGTATTTATATTTATGGAAGGTGCGTTGCATTATGTCTTAATCATAATGCACTCTGAATCACTATTCGCTTTGTTTGATATACATATAAGTTCGAAAATGATGACGATTTATTTGAAATATCAACTGATTTTTATCGATGCAAATGTAAAGCAATTTGTAAAAGTTACAACAAAAGACAAACAACTAAATTCTCGAAATGACTCATATGGTAAATATTGGTAAAGATAATAGCAAAGATAAATAAATCGTGCATTACAAAAAAGAACAACATTCAAATGCAGTGCGAGATAAAAATGTAGTTAGATAAATAAATAATAAGAAAGAGAGTAAATATAAATAAGAAATTAACTATTGAACAATCAAATTAAATATGTGGATAAAAATGTAGATAGATAAATAAATAAAAATGAAGATGTATATATAAATTATAATAAGAAAAAAGAGTAAATATCAAATACGAAATTAACAATTGAAAAGTCCAATAAAATACTTGGATAAAAATGTAGATAAATAAATAAATAAAAATTAAGATATATATATTTTAATTATTATAAGAAAAAATGTTAATAAAAAAACGAAATTAACTATTGAACAATTCAATAAAATACTTGGATAAAACTGTGATAGATAAATAAATAATAAGAAAAAAGAGTAAATATAAAATACGAAATTAACTATGGAAGAATTCAATTAAATATTTGGATAAAAATGTAGTAAATAAAAATGAAGACAGATAATAAAAATAGTAAGAAAAAAGAATTGAAAAAAATACGAAAATAACTATTGAACAATCAATTTTAATACTTGGATATAAATGTAGATAGATCAATAAATAAAAGTGTATATAGATAAATAAAAAATAAGAAAAAATAGTAAATATAAAATACGAAATTAACTATTAAAGAATCCAATTAAATACTTGAACATAGATGTAGATAGATAAATAAATAAAAATGTAGTTAGATAAATAAATAATAAGAAAAAGAGAATAATTACGAAAACGAAATTAACTATTGAGCAATCCAATTAAAATACTTCTAGTGAGGTCTCAGACTAGACTCTGTCTCTGTCTCCAATTCTTCGATCTATTGCGAAATCTGACAAATTTATTGGAGAATTAAAAGAGAAGTAAGAAAAAAGAATAGAAGACTTCTGTTTTGTAGTGTCTGACATTGAAATGAGACAAACATGGAAAGCACAATATTGACGCATGTCTATTCTATGATCATCATTATCAACATCGTCATTATCATTATCATTATCATTATCGTTGTCGTTGTCGTTTTGGGCGACTGGCCAGCTAAATGGCCATGCAAGTTCCGAGCCAAGTTGCTGGCAACGCGTTTCAAATATCAATTAGTCGTAAATCCGTCGAACAAAGACAACGAAACTCGAAAAGTTTTTCAGTTTTTTGTTCTAAGCACGCAATTGTAAATGGCGCGTGCTGAAATCAATCGAATTGATCGATAACTGCTATCGATAACTTTGCACTTGTTACATAAATGGTGAAACAGGAACTGAGAAATGCATTTCAGAGCATTCTTCTCACACTTTTCCCAGTTTTTTTTGAGAGGTGTGGTTTAATTCTGATTCCAGCTGCAGTTTTAAGCTGCGTTTTTATTAATTTATGCAGATTGCAATCGTGCAACAAGAGAGAGAGATAGAAAATACAACACTTTGTGCCGCAAAACGTGACAACCTTGTCAGGAGAATCATGAGCATTATAAATGCTCTATTCTCCTCTTCTCTCCTCTTCTCTCCTCCCCCGCCAACGTCCTCAGTCACGTGCCAATTGCAATTTATATGACAATTTGTTAGCTGATTTTGTGTCGGGAATTCGTGGAGAATTCACTGAGATTCGCTAGAGGGATTTGCATGCTGCACTAAACGATAAGCATGACAACAATTTGGCTCAGAGGAAGTCAAAGTCAAAGTCTCTCAATTCAAGTCTCAATCGAATTCTCAATCGAATTCTCAACTCATCATCAACTACTTCATATTAATGACATGCAACGATGAATTTGAATTTGCAATCAGGCATTAGTAGTCATTAATAGCAGTCATTATTAAGTTAAAGCAAACGGAAAACAATTGATTAAATCACAGATTAATGTGTCAAGTGAACATGGATGTAATGTATAGCCTTAAAGCAAAGATTGAGATTGGAAAAATCATGTTTTGTTATTTTTCAGCTTTATAGTAAGTGAATGAGGAAGAAAATAATTTGAGGCACTCAGGAAAAAGTAAACATGGAGGTGATGTGCAGTTATGTTTTAAGAATTGCAAAGGTAAAACGGAAAAAAGTGAAAATGGAGCTCCAGTAAAACTATTTTTTAATGATTATGAACTCAGAAAGAAAACAGATCAAAAATAAAGTAAACATGGAGGTGTTTTTAACAATTTTTGAAGGCTACGAACTAACAATCGAAATCAGATTTACTATAAGTTTTACAGTTGATCTTTTAAGACTTAAGTAAGAAAATAGTCGAAGAAAAAAGTGAACATGGAGGTGCTGTAAAACTATTTTATAAGGATTTCGAAATCAAAAACTAAGCTTAATTCAAGTTTAACTGAATTAAGTTGATGAGATGGGAAAAAATAAAAAAAATATAAAAATAAGTGAGCATGGAGGTGCTATAAAGTAATGCTCCAAAGTTGCAAACTGAGCAAGGCAATAAACTAAGAAAAAAATGAGCATGGAGATGCTATGAAGCAGTCTTTTAAAGTTTGGGAATTGAGCAAATTGAGTAAGAAATAAAGTGAACATGGAGGTAAATATACGTTTGCAAATATAATAAAAAAATAATCTTATTGTTAGTTCAATTCTTAAGTTTGTCGAAAAGAAGAAAATTTTGGTCATATTCCCAGAAAAAGTGAGCATGGAGGTAATATAAATATAGCTAATTAAGCTAAGTAAAAGTAAATGTGTTGTTGATGTAAATACAATATCATCCTTGCTCTCTAAACAGACAATCGCAATCTATTATCTATCACATTTGGTGTCTTTGTTCTCGTCTTATCATTAAGATAATTAATCTTGAAAAT
Organism: Drosophila kuntzei; assembly: GCA_035042165.1. Taxonomy (NCBI): domain Eukaryota; kingdom Metazoa; phylum Arthropoda; class Insecta; order Diptera; family Drosophilidae; genus Drosophila; species Drosophila kuntzei. Next base: position 2,012,923 of record JAWNLU010000634.1, on the reverse strand, counting down.
TTGTGGCAAATAAAAGTTAATTGGACCACTGTAATTGCATGTCAGTTGGCATGTGACCAACCAACAATTGGAATTGTCAATGTCATGACCAGAGATCAACACCAAATGCTGCAATTAAACAACGAACAGAGAGAGAGAGAGAGAGAGAGAGAAAGAGAGGCAGTTGAAGAGAGAGAGAGGGGAGAACTGTTCTGTACTTTTGATGCACTGCAGTTAGCCAAAAGACCCCCAAAAGGGGGAAACTAAGGTCAGTCAACATGGGCGATAACAATATGCGATGAATGCGATGAATGAATGCATTCATTGCGTGCAAATGTGACTCGAATAATTGGCAATGTGAATGTTGCATGTGTTGCATGTTACACTCATATAGTACATAGTATATAATATACCCATATATGATGTTTTTAATATTAAATACTATTATTAAAGCCACTGCCGCCTTAATGATTCGCTGCGATTTGTCATGAAAATCGGAAGTAAATAAATGCAAATAATCTAATAAAAGATCATTTAAAATAGTCACTAATTAGTCAAAGCTGTTGAGTTGATCACTTCAAAAAACACTACAAACATTAATTTTAATCAATTAATGTATTTATAATTATATGAAGTCAATATTTGAAGCTTCTATTCAAAAACTTCTATTAAAAAAAAGTAAGACAGTTTAAAAAACTTAAAAAATTGCTATTAAGCAATTTTAATTGTATAAAAAGTCAAACAATTAAGAATCGAATTAAATATCAAATTAATTAATTATATCAAATAAAATCAGGGCTCAATGTAAAGAATTTATTGAATCCTATATCTTGGCCTATTTTGTAAGTTTACTAAATAAACCTTGCTCAAAATATTCGCCGCACATTTTGTAAGTTCTATTTAATTATTTAATAACTTTATATTAACTATTAAGTAATTTACTAATTTTTTAAAGTTGTTGTATTTATTTTCTAATTTAGTTTTATAGTTTTTGCTGCATTACTTTTCTAATTTAGTAAATTATTTGATTAACTTTGACATGGCAACATTGTAAATTGATTTGATTCAGTTGAAATAAATTTATAAAACTGTCATTTAATAACAATTGTTGACAATTATTATTGTTTCTTCTTTTAGCTCTTTTATTTCTCACTCTCTTTTATTTATTACTGCTCTGCCATTTAAGCCAACTGCAGTCTTTTGGCCAATTAGTTGGCAAACACTTTGTTGGCACAAGTATTGTGTTGATTTTCTTGCAATTACTGCAATTCTTCGAGTATTTGCTACTTGTCCTCCATTGTCAGTTTATCATAATGTTTAGTTATTGTATTGTATTATTATTTTTATTATATTTAATCACTTACCTCGGCTTGTGATGTGGAGGAAACTGGAACACTTTGGGCAGCCACAAAAATGGACAGCAATGTGCCCAGAATTATGAACACGGATGTGTTGCTTTGGCAGGTGTTGGACATGTTGTAGCTGTTGTTGTTGTTGTTGTTGCAATTGTTGTTGTTGTTATGTGTTGGGCGCACTTTGAACTTCAAGTCGTGACTGAAGTTGTATTAACAACTGCGCACTGCAAATAGAAATAGAAATAGAAATGCAAAAAGGTCAATTAATATTTCATACAGGTGCCATGCTAAATCCAACAGACAGGTAAATATAAAAAAAGCTAGGAACACAAACGGAGCAGGCCAAGTGCAAAAGTTCGAACGGAAGCAGTTGCCCCATTTTCCTAACATTTTCCTAACATTTTCCTACCATTTTCCTACCATTTTCTTGCCATTTTCCTATCCCCCTTTTGGGCACAAAAAAAGTTGCCAACAGGTTGACTGCGGCCTTTGGGCCTTTGAAGTTGGCAAACTTGGTCTAAATGGCACACATTTTGGTGCCTGCAACGACTAACGGAAGTGCTGGCGTACTACGTCAAGTTATAGCCAAGTTCTGGCTCATAGTCGTAGTAAAAATTGGTAGTAACTGTTCTCTGACGGCAGCTCTGACGTGTCGACTGTTTGTTGTCGTTGTTGTCATTGTTGTTGTTGTTGTCATTGTTGTTGTTGTTGTCGTTGTTGATTGCAGCCGCAGTCATGTGTCTGCCCCACCTTTGTCTACACTTGAACTTAAATTTAGACTAAATTTAGACCATAATATAATTTAATTTTAGCCTGTAAATAGGCACAAGTATTAAACTTGTCTTAGTTTTATATGATAGTTTAAAAATAGCAAAGTCTTAGTCCAAAAATAGCAAAGTTAACAATATTTTAATGACATACATGTAATGTACTCATGAGAAAAATAAAACTACTAACTACGTTTAGATTATGGCTCAATAAAGATGGCTTAAAGCCGCTAATTTGATGTCTCTAAGGGCGTTTGGTAACTGACTAATTGCAGTGATAACTGCAGTGACAACTGCAGTGTCTACAGAGTGGCAAATTAAATAGACATTGCACAAAGAAAACTGTCAAAAATTCTATTACTTTATTTAATTACATTTCACTTTGTATTTGCATTTAATTCAACTTATTTCTTTTCAAATTTATTTGTATTTATTTGCTTAAATTATTTGCATATTTGTTACAACATTTTAGAGCTAGCAAATTTGTAACAGTGTAACTACATACATTTGTCTGTGACATCAGCAATGGGAGCGATAAGTTATATCAAGTATACGACAGAGTGGACAAAGAAAAGTTGAAATTGGACAAAGAAGAATTAAAGAAAGCTGTCAAATTCACAGATTATTTTTCTAAATCCAATATAAATATTTATGTTAACAAATTCTTTTTGACTTTATTTAGTAACACATTTAGTTATAATTTATATTTTATTTTTTTAATATTTAATTTGAATAATTTTAATAATAATTTTTAATTTTTTAATTATTATTTTAATATTTATTTGCACTTTTATTTAATTCCATTATTTATAATTTATATTTTCAGATTATTCTTTTACTACTTAATAGAATTTTTATTTATTTCTTATAATTCTTTTAATTAAAAAAGATTAAATTAAATTTTCTTCCTTTTCTATTTATTTGCTTTCAAATTCAAAGATTAATGTTTTCTAAATTCTAGTTTTCATTTTAATTTTTAAAGATTCTTCTTTTACTTTATTTAATAAAACTTTTATGATTTGTATTTACCAAATTGTCTTTTACTATTTGTTTGCATTTTTTATTTAATTCTTTTATTCATAGTTCATATTTTCCAATTATTCTTTGACTACTTAATTGAATTCTTATTAAATTCTTTATTTTAGATAATTTTTTTGCTTTAAAAAGATTAAATTAATTTTTCTTCTTTTTTTTAAATATTTAATAATTTTATATTTATATATTTTTAATTATACTTTTAATATTTAATATACTATTCAATTGAATTATTATTTCATTCTTTTTCGAATAAAAATATTCAATTAAATTGTATTCTTTTTATAAATATTTTATAATTTTATATTTATTTATTTTATTTATTTGAAATATTTATTTGTTGTTTTTTTTAAATTTAATTGTATAATTTAATCTAAGAACTATTAATTTTGTAGCAGTGCATTTTGTCTCTGACATCAGCAGTGTGAGCGATAAGTGATATCAAGTATACGACAAGTGGCGCGCACTTTTCAACGCCAAGAGCCGAAAGTAAACGACAAGAAAAGAAACAAAAAGAGAAGTAAAGAGAAGTAAAGAGGGGAACAGAAAATTTGTTGTGCTGTGTCGGGTGTGTCGCCCAGAAGAAACAATATTTGCTGATGATACGCGTAACGTCTGCATTTTGTTGTAGTTGCGTTTCTTGATTGTTGTTGTCATTGACTAATCGCTGGGGATTTTCAATGTGGACACGGGAGTTATATATCTATATAATTCTGCGCCTCTCTAGGTGCCTCCAGCTCACACAATTGGTTCACATTCAGTGTGATTATTTATACATATAAATACTCTACATATAATTTTTTGTGTGTTTATTTTGTGGGTCTTTGAGTGAATACATATTTAGATATGACAATGATAAACAATTGGAATAGGGATGGTGAGGGGTGTCAATTAGCCAATGGGTTGAAGGTCGTTGCTTTTGTGGGTTTAAGGTTAAAAAACTGGCACCTGTTTGTGGCTTCGTTTCACTTGGTTACCCTTCATTCCCCTTCACTCCCCTTCACTCCCCGTCGCTATAACGATAAATGTTTCTGCATTGTTGTTTAATCAATACGCGCAATTTTGCGGCATCAATAGAAATTGCAGTTAGTTTGAAGTGTGGTTTATTTTTTTTTTTTGGAGCAACTTTTTATCAGCACGTTACGTATACGTAATGTGGAGCATTAAGAAACATACGTATACGTAATGTGGAGCATTAAAGAAACACGCTTCGCAACCCAGCAATTTATGCTATATGTTAATAAGTTTTCTCTATTTTTCTAACTAAATAAATGTGATTCACATAAATAAATAAATTTGATATTCAAAAAACATACAGAAATTTATTGTTTTGTCAAACAACGCATCTAATTAGCAGTTTAAATTCTAGCTAACCAGTTTTTGGCACCGGTTTTAGAATTTCTGAGCATACACTAAAAGAAATCGAAAGGTAATATGTAGAAAATAAATATCTAATCTAATCAATTTATCGAATTTGAGGTAAGCTTAGATAATAAGTCATTACTATCAGACTATTTCTATACTTATTTAATTTTAGACACACTTTTCTTGCAGTGCATATATGACGTTTGTGTGTATTTCCAATTTATTGAACACTTTTTTGTGGTTTTCAGAGAGATGCGGTATTGCCCAATTGTTGTTATTGTTGTTGCTATTGTTGTGTCAGCTTATCAGCAATAATTTTTTTCACTTTTCGGAATACTTGAATTAACGCATTGATAAGATATGCGAGTCGATGTCGATTTATGCTTCAGGGCTGTGAATTACCAAACATTCTCAATAGCCAGCGGTCTTGTGAGTCAAAATATCAACAATTATTGGTATAGAACTTGACCTTAGAGATATGAGTATGATGAATCAACCCATGAATAATAGCTAAAGTGGAATTTATTGATTGCATTGTGAATGAATACCCTTAAGATTTAATTTTAAAGGGTATGTTGATGCTTACATGTTAATTGTGACTGTATCTCAAGACGTAGATCAATGAACTGAAGCAGCAACTGCAGTTGTTGTTGTTGTTACTTTTGTTGCTTTCTTTGTTCCTCTTGTTGTCGCATGCAACACTTCAACAAATTGATTAATTAGCTCTCGTTGCATAAATTAAACGCGACTGCGTGTGGGCGTTGAGTTGAGTTATTAATTGATTCTTTCATATAAATTCACACAGTTGACGATCCTTTTCTTATCTTTTATTTCTTTTGTTTTCTTTAAATTAATTGCACTAACAACTGACAATTTCCGCAATGCAACTCGGGCTAAAACGGCACTACGAAGTTTTTTTGTTATAGTTCACTTTGCAATTGCTTGCAACTGTTACTTTTGGCTGTAACTGTATGTTAACTAATTAATGTTATATATTCGTAATCGTTACTCGCCGCTAAACACAACCGCACAGAGCAGCGCGCAAATATCAACTGATCCCCAAACGCATGACAAAACTGCGAGGCAGCAACAGCGATCGCTCTGCCGCTGCTCTGCCGCTGCCGCTGCTGCTGCTCTGCTTGGCGAAAGCTTTTGCAGTTGCGCACAAAAAGCTTTCGCACGCACACGCAACAGTTGACGTCAACGACTGTAACAGCGACTGCGACGATAGCTTTAACAGCCAACAGCGCTGTTAACGTTTAACAGCGGGGATTCCAATGCTGTCAAACCTGTTGCTGTTATCGCTGCTGCTGCTGCTGTTAATCAAATAACTTAAAGCTGCGCTCTGTGAGGGAATCGCATGTGTGAGTAATGCGAATTTCTTGGAATTCACAACATGTGTCATACACTTAACAGATAGACAGAGACAACAACAACGGCAGCGCTTTTGTTAACTGTTTAGCGCGCGCTTTGTTGTCCACCTTAAACTAATTTGCATTTCTTTTAACAGCTTACAGTTTCCAGTTTACAGATTCCATTTGACACTTTTTTTTACTGCCAGCTGCTGTTTCTTGCAAATATCGTGCAATTTCCGTTGAATTTCTCTCTAATGGGAAACCACTCGATACACCAAATTTATGAATGAATTTTAAATTGAATTTTTCGATTTGTGGTTTCTTATTTCTGAATGAATATATTACTCATGAGTAATCATTGTATAGGTATTTGTGTATATTTACAAATAAGGCGTCATGAGACAATTAACACTTTGATGGCACACGCCTTCTTGTCTCACTGTTCGACAGACTCATAGATAGACTCTGGGAACTAACTGTAGAACACGTAATATCAGGTTGGAAATTAAATACCCTCGCTATTCTAGATGCTAAATAATTCCCAAAGAATATTTATGAAAAACCCTAACTATAGTTGCTAACTAATTCCCAAAGAATATTTCCAAAAATAATTATTCTATTATTAGCATTATTTGGGACATCATTAAAAAAATCATAAAATATTATATCATTCTTCCAAATCTACAGATAATCTGCTAATAATATCGTTTTCTAAAATCAATTAAATAGTTTTTAATTATATGTTGGTTTTTTTTTTAACAATACAACTGTATTTCTTAAAAAATTAAGAATATATTATATTAAAATTGTGTAGAGAGCAACAGTTTTTCTTTTAATAGTGTGGACTTTGTTTTAAAAGTTACCAATTTTTGTTGCCAAGCTATTTTAATGGATTTAAGATATAGGGAAAATGAATCATTTTCAAAGGAAAAATATAACAAATTTTTGGTATTAGATGGAAAACTTTGGATTGAAAAACTTAAAAACTGAAGCTTAAATAGAAATGTAAATAGAACGATTTAATTTTAAGACATTATAATGTGATATAAGTACATACATACATATACCATATAGATTTTGTTTAAAAAGTTTGCAATTTTTGTTGTCAAACAATGGATTTAAGAAATAGAAAAAATTAATCATTTTTGTGGATTGAGATAGGAAAAATAAATAATTCTTTGGGATTAAATGGAACCCAGTTTCCAACCAAAACCTTTAATTGAAAAACTTAAAAACTACAGCTTTAATAGAAAAAAAATTAAATTTTAAGAATTAAATTTGATTATCATTTCCGTAGTAATAATAAGCTTGAGCCTGTTAATCTGAAAATGTTATCTCTCTGTTATTACTTAAATTTTCCTAAAGCCTAGAAATATTTCCGTAATTAAATGTTTGCATTGTTTAATTTTAGTGTAATTACAGGGTATTGAATTGATCGACTCTCAACTATTTGTTGCTCTTAAATTTGTTAGGCACCAAAGTTCATATAAAAAATATTTGTAAGATTTTAGTCATGATTTGCTTAGCATGCTTATTAAATAAATATGTGAGTGTGTGTGTTGTGTGTATTTGGCTTTTACCCCGTTGCCTATTAGCATCAATTGTACCCGGAGATTTTAATGTCTGGGTTTATAGCTCGACTGAATCAAGTTGTGAGTCAACGAATGCCCCTTCATTACCCCCATTCCCTATTCCCCCTACTTCCCTGGTCATCTTGTGATAGGCACAGATGCTGGGCACGTGAAGTAAATTGCTCAATGTACAGTAGCTGCAAATTATATGCGCATATGTGTGAATAGTGGAAATTTACAGCTCAGAGTTGACTGCAAATGAAATGCGCACATGTGTGAAATTTAATGTCAAACTTGAAGATTGCATGGAAATGGAAAACAGAAGTTCGGAAAAAAACAAAATACTAAAGAGTTGAAGAACTGAGGATCTACACTGATAAATAAAAATATTCTAATATCAAGATTTTGGTCTTAGAACTAAGAATTTTGGTCTAAAAATTGCGTCGAGAACATAAAATCCTTAAAGTTAAAAAAAACAACTTGATTTTAAGAACATTTTTAAAAAGAATAAGTTATTATTTTTAGACCAAATTGTCTTAAGATCTCAAGCCAAAAATAAAGATTATATTGCAAATGCTTTTTTAAACTTTGAACTTTATATTTTATTTTTATATATACTTTTTTTTCTGGTTTGCTATATTTTTTAAAAATATTCCTTTAATATGTTTTTCCTTGTCAAGAGTGGGATTCTATTGGCTTGTCATAAAATATGACAAATTTATATTTTTCTAACAACTTAAGATTTTTTTATTCTAATATTAAGAACTGCGATATTTTAGATAAATATTATTTGTATTAGTAATTTTGTCTTAAATGGTCTTATTTTAAAAACAAAATATTTAAGATGAATGTTCTTGATTTTAGAAGTTGGTCTTTTATTTCAGTGTAAAGAGCTGGGGAACTGAAGAGCTGAGGGATTGAAGAGCTGAAGAGCGGAAGAATTGAGGATCTAAAGAGCTGGGGAACTGAGGGATTGAAGAACTTAAGAACTGAGGAACTGGAGAACTGGGGAACTGAAGAGCTGAAGATCTGAGGAACTGGAGAACTGGGGATCTGAGGGATTGAAGAACTGGTATTCGACCTCCCGCCTCTTTTTATGGCAATGACAACTTGCAGTTGTTGTATTGTTTTTGTTTTTGTTTTGGTTTTTGTCGCTTTGTTGCTTTTCAGTCCCATCGAACTTGCAGCTTCCCTTGTTGCAGTTGTTCCCTCTCCACCCTCCTCTCCACTCTCCTTCCCTCCTCTTTGACATGAACAATGAAATATTTATGAGTCTCCCATTCTGCCCTTTGTTGTGCTTTAATGTCAACTATTTATTGTCAGTATTTATAGATTTGTGTTCAGTTTATAAAAGTGGCCAACAACGGTTCATTGCCATTGGCAATGTGAACTGCAAAGAGACCCCAGAGAAATTAAATGTTGTACCTCACAGAACCCACAATAAATGCCAAAACAAATAGCAAAATAATAACCATATGATGATCATAATGATAACATAAAAAATTGTAGTAATTGTTGCTGTATTTAAAAGTGATTCTTAACGCAATCACGTCACGGTCAGTTCGGCCATTCACATATTGTATTTTGTTATTGACATATGAATTTGAATTTGTATTTGAATTTGAATTTGAATTAGAATTTTTCACAATATGCCTACGTGCTGCATTTGTTAATGTTGGAGGAACAATCGGAACCCAAATGGCTTTCATTTAATAATGCAATTAAAACTGCAGCACACAAATGGATGCACATTAGTGATAAGTATTAAGCATGATTAGATCAAACAGGAAATACACACATGTGTGTAACTAAACAACAATCGAGGAATAAATAATGAAAAGAGTTTGCAGTTAATCGATTTGAATAGAGAAGAATACAATATGAGGTAACTTTCATTATTTAATTATTATTATTATTAATTGTACATAAGACTGTAAAATAATAATAATTATAATCATAATAGAAAAGAATTTGCAGTTATTCAATTTGAATATCTGGGAGAAAAATAATATCTGAGACTGTGAAATAATACTAATTATAATAATAATAGAAAAGAGTTCCTAGTTAATTGAACTGAATTATTAAAAATTATTATTATTAATATTTATTGTATTTAAGAAAAATAAATAATAATAATTATTATAACAATAGAAAAGAGTTTCTAGTTAATCGAACTGAATAATGAAAAATTCCATATGATCTAACTTTGACTGTAAAATTATTATTATTATTATTTATTGCATTTAAGAATATGAAATAATAACAATAATAATAATAGGAACGAGTTTTTAGACAATCGATTTAAATAGAGAAGAATACAATATGAAATAACTTTCACTGCGAAATAATAAAATTAGATGAAGAGTTTTTAACTGATCAATTTGAGTAGAGATATAATATAATAAAATTGATAAAATAAGAAATAAATAGATATTTTCATAAAATTAATTCAATGAGAGGAGAATTAAGAAAACTTTGACTGACAAATTCCAATAGAAGAAAAACGAGTTTTCAGTTAATCGATTTAAGCAGAGAGAAATATATTACAATGTTTTAAGAAAATATAATTATTAGTTAATCGATTCAAAGAGAGAAAAATACAAAATGCTAAAAGTTTGACTTTGAAATAAAAAATGCATTAACTTATACATAAAATCTAAAGTTAATTGATCGATTTAATTAAAGATTCAAGTTCAAATTTTAAATAAAAAAAAATCATTTATTGAGAAATAAAATGTAAAATGTTTGAGTCGATCAATTCGATCATATGTATGAAGATGTAAAAATTGTAGTTGATTAAAGAGAACTTTAATTAAATTGGAAATATAACAAAAATTAATGAAAAGAGTTTTTTGTTTTATTATAAATATTATTATAAATTTGTTCATGAAATATTTATAATATGATCTAATAATCTGTAATCAAATAGATATCTGGGTCATTCTTTGAACATAAATAATATTCAAATATTATTAATAATTAATAAAAATGAATATTTTTTTTGTTAACTATTATTATTAATATGTTTATCTAATATTCATAATATGATCTGATAAACTGCTTTCAAATAGATATCTGAGTCACACTCTGAACATAAATAATATTCAAATATTATTAGCGGCTTTTGCCAGACAGGGAAATGACTCATCAGTTTGAGTTAATCCCGAGGTAAAAAACTGAACTTACCACAAATTGTTGAATGTTAAATGTTGCAACAATGATAATTGTAATAATAATTGTGGAATAGATGTAAGTTATTTATAGCCAACTGATAAGAAACATTGCAAATATTGCACACACACACTTTGCTCGAATTGTTGTTGTTGTTGTTATTGTTGTTGTTGTTGTTGTTGGATCTTATCAGAGCACAAGATTGGCCAGTTTCTGATTAGATGAAATCGTCGCGATTTGACTCCGTTGATAAGTTTTGTTAGACTCTAGAATTAGGCAGCTAACTAAATGAAGTGATTGTTAATATTACTAACTAATGTGTTGCTTAGTTCAACTGGCAGTTTCTATAGTTATTTTTATCACTTGGCCAGAACTTTAGATACGACTTTAGATATTACGGAGCTCTACTCTCAGGTGGGTGACCAACAAATTCGAATCAAATCAAATGAAGCGACTTCGTTGGAATTACGCGAACCGTTTCATAGCACGTTCCGTGTGCGACTCCCGTTTGTTGTTTTTCAACTGCCACGGCAATACCTCTGAGTTCTCCTCTCTCTCTCTCTCTTCCTCCCTCTCTCACTCTCCCACTCTTTCTCTCTCTCTTTTGGTCTGTTGCTGATTCGTGGTGGCCTGGGCCAAAGCTAAATTACTCGTATATTCGCTGTTAACTTGTCTTTATGGCGTTTCTTTGGCGCGACAACGCCGGCGACATTCGTCTTTCTCTCTCTTCTTCCCTCTCTCTCTCCCTCTCTCTCTCTCTCTCTCTCTCGCTCTATGTGTGTGTTTCTATGTATGATGTGAATTCTAATGGCACGAGTATTACCTATTACCTGTCCTAGCTTTACATATACATACATACGTCTTGAGTCTTTTTTAAGTTTTCTACAAAGAGTTCTTCAAAATTTACTTAAAGTTTGCTACATAAAATTTTACATATTATTCTTAAATCATTCCTAATTTTTTCAGAAACCTTGCCAAATTTTTTATCCTGAATTTAGGAAGATATGACCTTGAATTTTTAAGACTGAAGAATTTTTTTTTTGTAATTTCCTAAGAAAGATTTAAAAATATATTATATATTTTGAGGTCAGAATTTAAAAATTTTTAGGAATACATTTTTGAAGAGTGGATTTGGGAATATTTGGGCTTGAATTTAAAGCCGGAGTTAAAAAATATTCGTACTAGAATTTAAAGGCGGAGCTAAAAATATTCCTTCTGGAATTTAAAGTCGGAGCTAAAAATATTCGGACTTAAATTTATAGCCAGAGTTCAAAAATATCCGGGCTTTAATTTGAAGTCAGAGCTAAAAAATATTCGGGATTGAATTAAAACTAAAAGAAGGCGAAAAACAAACAGGATTTCCGAACTTTGGTATTAACAATTGTATTTGATACAAAACGTATTTGATACAATTTTTTATTACTAAAGTTCAGAAATCTTGAAAGTACTGGAAAGTTAGAGTATACAAAGTTTGCTATAATTAAATGTGTTATTTTGTGTTGCTGTTCTATTTATTATTGTAGTTCAGGCGGCATTTGGGAACGGTCGGGAGTTTAAGGCGTCGTCGCTTGTCGAGTCACGCGACTAACAATAAACATAAAAAACACACACACATACATCTGTATATATATGTATATACTCATAGTGGTTGCTTTCATAGGAATAACTAGAGAATAATTTCCTGCCACTTTTGTGTGGTCAAATTGGCCACAGGCATAGAAAAAGTTAGCATTGTTGCCCTGGACTCGAGCAACAGGCCATAACAAATGTTGTAAAAGGCACAAAAGGAGTTCGAATACAAGTATGAATACTGGTAAGAGTATGAATAAGAGAATGAGTATGAGTATGAGTGCGAGTACTTACCACAAAAGTATCAAATGGTATTCAAATGTCAGCAAAGTCCTCTTCAATTGCTTTGTTAACAGCGCTCGACTGTTAAGTTAGCAGCGCTCGACTGTTAAGCTAGCAGCGCTCGTCTGTTAAGTTAGCAGCGTGTTAATACTCTGTTATTAGGCTGTTAATGCGATGATTCACTCAAAACAACTGAAACAGCAGCTTTCTAATGAATGTTTTTAATTTATTTAATTATTTATTTATTTAATTATTTATTTTTTGTCTATTTATTTAATTTTCTCTCCTTATTTAATTGTTGTTTATTTTTTATTTGTTTTATTAATATATTTATTTGCACACTTTAAAATTATTTCACTTTTAACGCTCAGTTTTTATAACTCGTATTTGATTTTTCTGCGATTTATGTTGCTGTTTTTTTTTATTTTTTATATCTGAATTTGCCTTTTTCTCAAGCTGCGCGCACTGCACCTCAAAATTGTCGAGTATCAGTTTCTCAGTTTCAGTTTCACGAGTTTGCAACTAGACTGAAGCTGATGCCGCCGAGCTTAGATACTTTTATATGGCTCGAATCAAGACGATTCCACTGACTGTCTGTCTATCTGTCTGTCTGACTGACGTTGCAGTCAACGTCGCTGTTGATGTCGACGTCCTTCCCTGTCAGACGGATTCCTCAATGTGTTGAGAGCTTCTTCCTCATTTGTTTTGGGAAGTATGCAAAACAACAACTACAATAATATTAATTAAACAATGCCTGAGATCAGAGACAAAATAACAATTGAGATTAGCCTTAGTTTCTGTTTCAACTGCTCCAGTTCACAGCTCAACTGACTCATCCAATAAAGATTGTCGATTCAAGAAAAATGTGACGCACTTTTTGTTGATAAGAAATGGATTCATCCTGAAATCAAAACCACAATGACATTACGAGTATCTTTTTTTTGAAGTTCAAGAGCTGAATCATTTGATATGCATTCCGCTTTAAGCCACAAATGGATGGATTTGTTGCTGTTGTTGTTGTTGCTGCTGCTAAATTTCATTTTATATTGTTCTTATGTTTTGATTTATACGCACTCAAACGTGCAGGAATTCTTCTTTCTTCCTTGTCGCTTTTAATGCCGCCTTTGTATTGCATTTATAAGCAAATTTTATATTATATTCAAAAACAAACAAATCAAACAAATAAACCAAGCATTTTAGTTGAAAAGAATATGGCCAGGAAGTGCTCTTCGCCAGAAGGAGACGCGCCTTTTTTAAACCAGATGTAACCAAGTCTTTTGTCTGTAGGAAAAACAAAAAAATAAATTAAATAAATTTATAATTATAATGAATTACTTAAGGAATAAATTTTCAATATTAAATTAGGAATTTAAAATGAATGTTGCATACATTTTGGCGTTTAGCTTAGATTAAATTAATAGATTTATTTTAATAACTACAATATCACTTTATATCTCATATTTCTGCCCTATATTTAAATACAGTTAATACTAATTTCTAATTCTCATTTCTCAAACATTTTATAATTATAATAAATTACTCAAAGAATCAATTTTAAATATTAAATTGGGATTTTAAAATACTTTCTTTATGTAGTATTCTTTTTGGCGTTTAGCTTAGATTAAATAAATTTATTTATTTATATAACTACAATATCACTTAATATCTCATACTTTTTTCCTACATTTAAATGCAGTTAATACTAATTTCTCTTTCGTTTCGTTCCTCATGATCACTTTATTTAAGCATTGATATATATGTTTTTAATCAGGTTCCGCACATTTAACTTTTAATTGTCATCCGTAAATAATTTATTTAATATATTGAAGTTTTTGTTTAATAACTTCATCAGTTGGTTTTGTGACTTTGGAATCATGAGATTCTCAATTTTGTTGCTCTTCGGAACATTTCTTTTATACTCATGTGTAAATGCAGTTTTCAACAATAAATCAGGAAACTAATAATAAATTCCTATATCTTCTCACAGGTTTTGGGCCGCTTTGAGTTTACCAAGATTAAACTCAAAATTACAGATGATAAATTTGCAATCGTTGAAAAAAATCATATACAGGCCGTGAATCGCAGTTTTAAATTATACCATTTACGCATTAAATTATTACAACTACCTGTAACCAATGTGAAGGTAAAAAAATAACTTATTTTATATTTAATAACTCTGAAATTTAAACTTATTTCAGGTGACTTACGCTTTGCTTAAGAAAAGCAATGGATATATGCCATATAGTCAAAATTTTAGCGTGGATGTTTGTCAATTCTTCAAAAATAAAAATAATCAGGTTAACAACTTTATATACAGTTTCTTCAAGAGTTATACAAACTGCAATCATACATGTCCTTATAATGTAAGTGCCGAACTGAGATTATAAAAATATATTAATGATATATTTGAATAATATTACAATTAATTTCAGCACGATATTATACTCGAGAAATTTCCCACATTTTCCACTAAATCTATGACTTTGCTACCTTTATTGGGAGGAGATTATGCAATGGATTCCACTTGGTTTACGGATGGAAAATTGCGAGCCGAATCCAGAGTTCATTTTACACTTTCCTAGTTTTGAGTTTATCACAAAAAATCAAATCTTAATAATATAATCATAATGAATGGAAAAATCTCAGAATTAAGAGTCAATATTAATTTTAAATGATACAGGTTACCTCATCTACTACTACAGGATAGTATTTTATTTTCAATTTGTATCATTTAAAATTAACATTAACTCTTAATTTTGATAAAAATAAAAAATTTAATAAAATTAAATTTAAGATTACAGATATACAGATTTTAAATATATTTTATTATGTGGAGTTTTGAATATTTAAATATTTATTAAATATTGTTTTATATTCATATATTATTTTATTAATTTTTTAATATTGTTTTATATTCATAAATTATTTTTATTGATTTTTACCTACTTGATTGAAATCTCTGTGTCGACTGTTCATATTTGTTAGTAACATTTAAATATTTATTAAACTATAAACTTTCAATTCTTTATCTTATTTTTAATTATTGTTCTATATTAATGTATTATTTTATATATTTTTATTTACTTGATCTAATTTAAATCTTTGTGCCGACTTTTCATAGTTGTTAGTTATATTTAAATATATAAAAGTATATTTTAATATTTAAATATATATTAAACTTTAAACAGAAAATTCTTTATATTGTTTTTTTATTAATATTGTTTTATATTCATATATTATTTTATTTATTTTTACCTACTTGATTTAATTAAATTCTTTGGGTCGACTGTTTATAGTTGTTAGTAATATTTGAATGTATATTTAAATATTTAAGTATTTATTAAACTATCAATTCCATATATTATTTTTGAATATTGTGATATATACATAGATTATTTTAATTATTTTTACTTGATTTAATTGAAGTCTTTGGTTTGACTGTTCATAGTTGTTATAAATATTTAAATATATAAATGAATAAAATAAAATAAAATGGTAAAAGAAAATTTAAACTGAGTCACATATTTACCGTTACTTATAGTCGACCTTGATCCGCAGACATCGAAGTTAATTAATGGCATACAAATAAAGGTGTCGCTGTCAGGCAGTTGAGAGTGAGTTTTTAGCCTTATAAGTAAGGTGACTTAACCTTGACTCTTCTGCGTGTCTGAGCCACCTTTGTCTCGGTCTCGACTTGGTCTGGTCTTTATGAGTTATCTTCTTTGAGTGTTGGGAAACGTGTTGTGGTCGTAGGACACGAATTGATGCATCATGGGATAAAACTTGCTTATAACAATAACAAACCCTTTTTTAAATAAGTCACAAAAATTTAAAAAAAAATAAAGATAAACATATATAAATATAAAAAAGAGTGACAATGTCTGATATTCCAAGAAATGTCTTGAGTAATGCTTTCCCCGAAACCGAAGAAAGAAACCAGACGACAAATGAATAAACAAATTTTTGGGGAAATTAATAAAAAATTGATGCCAGCTGCTGGATTTTCACTTAAGAAGCGATAATATGAGATACTCATTGGTTCTTTGGCTGAGGGATGAGTCGATGCTTGATTGACAGACAGACAGACAGACAGTCTTGAGTTTGATTTGAATATGCACAACATTGAAGTGCAGCCAAATTGACTTGACAACGAACTTAAAAAACAGACGCGAAATTCATGTCGATGTCGTTTTCAATGTTGATGTTGACCCTCCTGTCAATTAGCAACAAATTACAACTAAAAACTAAATACAACAAATTCATATAAACACATGCAATTGAATATACATATAATCATTCCAGTCACGTGGAGAGTGAGGAATACCCCTAACATATTCCTCACTTATCCCAAACTATTCAAATGTCGACTTAATTTAACTTAACTTTCTTCACACTCCATTCTGACTGATTGCTGATAACAATTGACTAATTAGCCAAGTTACTTATGCAGTTTAACGTACTTTTCCCTTTTATCATTTAAATAAGTCGCTTGTTAATGGTTAATTGGAATTGCTAAACAATTTTTATCGTGTTTACTCATTAATTAAGTGCAACTATTAATTATTAGTACCAGTTAAAGGCATTACGTCTAACTTATATTATTTAAATTTAAACGATGACAAATTGAGGCAGTATTAATGATTGAATTATCATCATCAATATGTTGCTTATTTCTTGTCTACTATTTTTTCTGCATTTTCTTGGCGATATTTCAATCTTAACTAACTGAAAGATATTTTGTTAGTTATTTAATTGTTTCGCCGTGCTGTAAAAATATTTAAACATATTTTTTATATCTAATTTAGATGTAAATTTAAAATTGTAATTTGTTTTTATTTTAATTATTTATTTTAATTTTTGACTGATTTTAGTTGACGTTAAAGAAAAGAAATAAAATATTAGTCACGATATTGAACAATTGTTTCTTATGTATTTATTTTCATGAATATAATTATTATTTACTGATTAGATCTCATTAATAATTTTATTTATTTAAATAGAATTAAAATTGAAATCGTTTTTATATTTTTCATTATTGTTTAATCTCATTTTAAAATCAATAAATATAAGTAATCTAGGAAAAAAATAAAAAACTCATATAATAATTTTAATTAATTAATTGTTAATAAATTCCCTCGTGAATTTTAATTACCTATAAGATCATTAATAAATAATTTCATTTAAGTTGAATTAAAATTTAAATCGATTTTGTGTTTCATTATTATTTTATCGGAATATTTTAAAATCATGCTAATGTATAAATTATAAGTAATCTTGGAAAGCAAATAAATAACTAATATAATTATTTTAATAAATTAATTATTAAAAAATTTCGTTGTAAATTTGTAATTCAGAGAATTTTCACGCATTTATGATATCAAATTTGATGGCCTTATAAATATGGAATTTAAAATTTCAAAGGGTTTTCAGAATTGCAAACACGTTCGCTGGGCAATGAACGCAATGAGCAAAAAAAAAAAGGTGCTTCAGACTGATTCTGAAATTTGCGTTTGGCAATCAAAACAAATCAAAATATTTTTTTGACTAAATGCGGGGGATTGAAGTAAGAAGGGATTTGACTCGCTCATTGAATCCGAAACGCTGGAAATAAACATAAACAGAAATGTGAATTGCAGATGTGGCATAACAAAACAGAAGAGAATTGAAGGGGAGAGAAGCAAAGAGAAGAGAAGAGTAGAGAAGTTAAAGGGAGAAAAACCACAGGCCACATGCTATTTGCATTTGTCAAACAAACTCGTAAATGGATGTTGGTAGTAAAAATTGTTGTTGTTGAAACACACAAATAAAATCAAATAAAAAAAGGAGACTTGCAGTTTTGGACAGGTTAGCTGAACTTTTATTGTTGTCCCAAAGAGTTTAGTGGAGTTTTTTGAACCTCCTTCTTTTTTTTCGTTAGCACACCTGTCAAATTTCGCAAGACATTATTTAAAATAAAAATTTTTATAATAAAAATTAAAATTTTTATAATAAAAATTGGAATACATTTTTTTTTATAATAAATATTGGAAATAAAAATTGAAAATAAAAATAGAATGTGAATCTCTTTTCAACCAATTAGTGTATTTCCAAAATCTAAAAATATTCATAATGCGTGGCTCAATACCTTTCATGTGATACATCACACGTTCTTCAAGATCGTATTTTAAGGATATTTTAAATTGAAAATATAATATATGACTTTTAAATAAAAAAATAATTATTATTTTTGATTTTTATTTTAAAAATAAGAGTTAAAAGTAATTATAAAAATAAGTTTTATTTGCTATCCTCGATTTTAATTTTATATTGGAAAGATATGACTTTTAAATTAAATTGAAATTTAATTATTATTTTTGATTTTTATTTTAAAAATTGATAAATAAGAGTTAAAGCAATTTGTATAATAAAAATTGAAATTTAATTATTATTTTCGATTTTTTTTTAAATTAAAATAAAATAAGAGCTGAAATTAATTAATTTATATCAAAAATAAATGTTATTTGCAATCCTCGATTTTGATTGCATTTCAAAACTGCATTTGCTTTCATTTCATTTCATTTCATTTCCCTCTTTAATATGCCAAACAGGTGAAATGCTAAAAAAATTGAAGATCAAATTGTTTAAAATGATGCTGCTCCCTTTTTGGCCATAACTTTCGTTTGTTTAAGCACTTTTTCCTGGTTCATGTCGAATGCTAAATGTTTATTTGTCCATATACGAGTATATTTTATTTAATTGCCTCCCTGCAATAACAGTGAGAGATATTGCGCATACGCCGCGTATTGCAAGTGCCATCATCATCACCATAATATTTTTTTTTTGTTACTTCTGTTGCTTTTCATCTGTTTTCGGGGCCTGGTTCTTCTTATTCTACTTATTCTCTTCTCTTCTCTTCTTTTATTTTATTTTTTGACATGCCTGTCACGTTTCAGACGCCGCAGCACGTATTAATGAGCAATGTCCCAGCTCCCGCCCCCGCCCCGCCCTCAATCCATAAACTCTACTCTGTTCCTGTCTTTTCTCCATTCTCCATTCCCCCTTCGTCTCCCACTTACAATTGTTGCAGAAATAATATATATATTTCACTCAGGTCGTTGTGTAGACAACAGTTATGGCATTTAATGGTTAAAACATGCAGCAGTCAACAGCATACCCTGTAATATTACAATGCAGTCGGCCTGATTGACTAGGGAACTAAGAAATAAATTTTGCAATCTTTTATAATTTTCTATTTTCTGCCTTTTCTTAAATGGAATTTAACAACTTTCTATATTCCCTTTTATGTGGCATCAGCATACCCTGTAAATCACATTTTTAAAAAGTTAAGAAATACATTTGTAATTTTACACAGTTTCCCATTTCTGCCTTTTCTTGAATATAATTTACTCACTTTCTATACTACCTTTTATATAGCATCAACATACCCTGTAAAATCACTTAACAACCGGAATGAGCGGCTACTTTGCACTCTTAAATACATTTAAATTTTACTTCCTTGAATATAGTAAATTTTATCAACTTCTGTATCACATTTATAGAACAGCCACATACCCTGTACTACCATAAACAGCCGGCATGCTTGACTTGGCAGCTGAATAAGTGCTTATGGGATGTTATATAGTTTCCTATTTTTTTTTGTATAAATTAAATATTCTCTCTTTCTATACTACTTTTTATATGTCATCAGCATACCCTAATTAATTTTTTAATTAATCATCAGCATACCTTGTAATAGAACTAAGCAGGAGGCATTATTGACTAGGAAACTACCAATGGAAAATGAAACTTTTTCAAAGAATATCCTATTTTTCCTTAAATAAATAGATTTTGTTCTAGTGCATTTTCATACATAGAAATTCCCTGACCTTTGACCTGAATTTGACCCACTTACAGGTGGAATTTCGCGAAACGCCGTCTTATTGCACGATGAAATTGTCTCATCTATGTTGTGTGAAAATTTCAGCTTTTTACCTTTAGCCGCTTTTTTTCCTTACATTAGATTTCCTTTCAATCTTTATTACTCTTTCTATGGCATCAGCATACCCTGTAAAGCCAAATAAGAGTATACATTGAAGTTATCTACTTGCTTTTACGTTTCTTTTAATTTTTTCTACTTCTTTACTTAATTTTTCTAGGGTATATGTTAGTCGTGCACTTACCCAACTCACTTAGATCGCATCAGTTGCCTTTGTAGCTGCTCGGGACGCGTTGTAAGTAAACAAACAATCAAATTCAAGTGCGATATGCACTTAACAGGCTCCATTGTCCGCTAAAAAAGCGAGTCAGAAACCTCAAGGGTATTCCAACTTCCGCAGTGCCACACCCACATATCTACACCCACACTCCGTATAGGTAAATACAAGTTTATTAATTGTTAATTGCAAATATTACTAAATTGCAGCCTCTCTCTGTAATTGAAAGCTGCTTGAAACGTGAGTTGCACATGTGAAAACCGATTGATTAAATGCACGTTGATTGTCCAGTGGAAACTGGAATCGAACTTGGACTCAGATTCGGAAACGGACTTAGATCAATAGCCGAAGAAATTGAAACCACAAAGCAGTTTGTCCGGTCGGCGTATACGTAATATGCCAAACTGAAAGACGGACATATCATCGGCCACATTCATGTCCAAAGCCATCAACTTCTCGGCGGCCAATGGATGCCAAGAGCCAAAAGTGCAGGCGGAGTTCATCTAGAAAGATTACTCCATTGAGTGGTAAGTAAATTCAATTAGTTTCCCCTCTTTTCTCACCTCTTTGCTGTAATAATGACATCGTCCATTGAGGCGCGTTGAGGGCACATATTCCACAAAGTCAACCTGGGGGCAATGGGGCAACAAAAGCGCTAAGCCTGTGAAAAAAGGAATAATATTAGATTCAAAATTAAATTAATCAAGCTGAAAGCCTTAATCTGGTAACGTATTATTTATAATTATATTTTCCATTTTTTCTAAGCACCATTGGAAACAATTAAAAAGGTCGCCAAAAAAGGAAAAGAAAATTGGACAAAAATAATTACATAAACTTAATGCTATCAATTTAATTCGCCAATATTTCATACTTTATTTTTTATCATAGTATTTAAAGATGAAGAAATAATTAATTTAAGAACCCTTATTTTTCTCAGTTAAAAAAATAATCAGATAAAATTAAACAGTACCTATATCATGATCTTAAGTTAAATTCTTTCAAAAATTTGATGTCTTTTATTTTTTAAATGGAAAGTTCTTAAAGATAAATAAATAATTAAAACAATTGAGAAAATAAATCCATTTTTTGTATTAAATTAAAAAAGTTAATATTAGTATTAAAAAATTTAATATAAAATAATAAATATTAATTATATCATTATCTTAAGTTACTTTAATAAAAAAAGGTACTCTGCTTTTTATATTAAAATAGTTTCAGAGCTTTTAAAGATGAAGAAATAATGAAAACAATTGAAAAAATAAAACAATTTTTAGAATTAATTTAAAACAATCTGAGTCTTAATTAATTGTAAGCTTTAATGTGCTTTCAAAGCTCTCTCTTAATCAACTTGAAGCTTTAATGTGCTTTCAAAGCTCTCTCTTTACTCACCAATAAAACCGGAACTAGGTGGATTACGGCGTATAGCTCGATTACCGGCAAACATTTGCAGACTCTGCCACAGACGCCACACGGAATGCGGATCGATGAGAAAGGCGCGTGATTTGGGATACCGTCTTCTGTAGATCTCATAGTTGGTAAAGAGATCATAATCCGCCGTAGTCAGCCAATCCTCGAGGGTGCCATTATAACGTCCCGGATCCCAGGCAGCAATTGTGACATTGCGAAAGATTGGCGCATGTGCAAAATCAAACTCGGGTTTGGTAACCACCTGGAAATAATTGCAAATTGATTAATGATTGATTGATGATTGGGGATTAGGAATTGCAATGAACGGAACTGCAATGCAGTTAACTCACTTGCGAATTCACAACACGTATTGTGGTTTTGCTGCCAACATCGACTTCGTGTCCTCGGGTTGGCGCGTGATTGAATCTCATGACGATGTCGTGTGTATCTAACAAAAAGTAGAGTAGACAACATGGAATCAGCTCTTCCGAGTTCTAAAATACTCAGGGATCTCAAATAAGACTTATTTTTATTATAAAAATTACTTTAAGCCAGGAATTAAAGCCTTACCCGAAACCGTAACCTTTAACCGATAAAAACCGATTGAAATTTGTAACAGTAACTGAAACCGTAACTGAAAAAAGGTTTTTCCACTGTACCGAAACCCATCAACCGAAACTCTTTAAACCGAAACAACCGTTTAGTAACCGATTCATTTATAAGGGTTAATTTCGGATACTGAGCAACTTTGATAACTTTGAACTGCCATAACTTTGTCAAAACTCAATCAATTTCCACGCGCAATGTAAATTTGATCATGATTTTACCTCTTAATTCGTTCTGCATTTAAATTTTGTTCATTTTGAAAATTCAAAATTTTCGAAATTTTTCGAAAAATGTTAAGGGGTAACACTGTAAAATTTCAAAAAAATTCAAAATTTTAAAAACTTTCAAATCGAACAAAATTTAAATGCAGAACAAATTAAGATGTAAAATCATGCTCAAATTTATATTGCGCATGGAAATTGATTGAGTTTTGGCAAAGTTATGGCAGTTCGAAGTTATTAATAATCAGTAAAAGGAAAATAATCGAAGTTTTCAAACCAAATTTATGTGAGGTCAAATTATAATAAAATCGTCATTACACTGGACCATTTCAGAAACCAGATAACATTATTTTCCAGGCTAATTAGAGCATTAAGTCTTTTTTCATGTAAATGAAAACCGCATCTTATTTTGGTCAACCGGAAACTTTAATTTTTTTTTCGTGAACCGAAACCATACCGGTATTTTTAAACCGAAACTTATAAAAAACCGATAACCATTACGAAACCGATACTCCAAAATTTTGCATAACCGATAACCGAAAACATTAATTCGAGCATAACCGAGACCGTAACTGAATCCGAGTTCGTTTCGGTTTTAATCCATGATTTTAAAAATTGAAAAATAATTTTTATTTTAAGAATTATAATCCTTACGGTTCCTGAAAATACTCGTACCTATAAAACGTCCGAGTTTTGAACCCGCCAAGGAACCAGCACTCGAAACAATTGCACAACTTTTCACATTCTTTGCATCGCGAAAGAGTTTCTGGCGGGGAAAGAGGCGACCGAAGGGCAACTTGTTGAAGGGTGGATCCTTGCGACGCAGGACACGCACTCCCGCCTCCATCACCAGGCAGGTGGAGGGATAATACTGCTCCTCGAAACTGTCGCCAAACACGGGCTTATAGTCGACATTATAATGATTGGATTCGTTGAGCGATTCCTTCATCGAACGCTCAAAGACTTGAACAATGCGCTGACGGAAGGATGACGTCTTATTGTGACACTGCTCCGCATATTTATCATGGCAGAGATACAACTTCGGACTGAGCGTCAGTTTCGTATTCTTCGAGACCTTCAGACGTGGATGTGGCGCCAACTTGGAGGAGTTTATCGCCGGACTCTCGCGACTCTCCACAATGAATTTCTCATTGGGATTCCAGCGCACATGAAATACGCTGCGTGGTAGACGCTTTCCAGTGTCAAATTCCACTCCTAATGCAAGTAGAGGTGTGAGTATAAGTGTGAATATAAGTCATAGTAGAAGTGTGAGTAAGAGATTGAGTTTAAATTAGACTATAAATGAGAGAAGTGTGAGTAGACGAGTGTAAGTGTTAATATAAGTGTGAGTACAAGAGTATAATTGTTAGTATAAGTGTGAATATAAGTCACAGTATAAGTTTGACAAAAAGTGGGGGAAGTGTGAGGTGAAGTTTGAGTAGAAGATTATATGTGTGGGTAGAAGTGTGTTTAGAAGAGAATAAATGTTAGTAGAAGTCTGAGTATAAGTGTGAGTATAAGTGATAAGAGATAAGAATGTGAGTATAAAATTTACTATGATTGGGGGAAGTATTGGTAGAAGAGTATAAGTGTTAGTTAAAGTATGAGTAGAGGAGTATAAGTATTAGTAGAAGTGTGAGTAGGTGAGTATAAGTGTTGGTAGAGGAGTGAGTATAAGTGTGATTAGAAGTTTGAATTAAAGTGAAATTGTGACTTAAATAAAAGTTAAAATGACAGTAGACTTCAAAGTATGGGTTAAAGTATTCATAAAGGTATGAAGAGAAGTTTGAATAGAAGTATGAATAGAAGTTTGAACTATTTATAAATTGAAGTATAAATAGAAGTATGAATTGAAGTTTGAATAGAAGTATGAGTGACTGTAAGAATTAAAGTGTGAGTAGAAATGTTAGCAGAAGTTGTGAGTAGAAATGGGAGTGAGTCGAAGAGTAAAAGTGTGAGTAGAAGAGTATAAATACTAGAAGAAGTATGAGTTAATGTATAAATATAAGTGAAAATATAAAAGTAAGTAGAGGAACAATTAGAAGTGCGAATAGAAGTGTGAGTAGAAAAATAGATGTCTGAGTATAAGTGTAAGTAGAAGTGTGGTCAGAAATATGACTAAACGTGTGAAGTACACAGAGTGTTGTCTCCCTCCCTTTTACACACATGTGCCTATTTATACCCACCACTGCGCGTCTCGACTGACGCGTTATTCACCACCACACCTCGAATCGCCTCTGCGTTAGGTTCGCGTATTCGCTGAGCTTTTGTCGCAGTCGACGACGGCGTCGTCGCTTTATCGCCAATTTGTTGTTGTTGCTCTTGTTGTTGCTGCTGTTGTTTTTGTTGCGTTTGAATTATTAATACGCTGAGGATAAGTGCGCTGATTAACGTTGCTGCTGGCCACGTTGTTATTGTTGCCCTGTTGTTGCCCCGTTTAGCTTGCAACATTTTTAAAATCACTTCATTTGCTGCGTATTCTTTGCGAATGGAATTTCAGTCACGTTTCCGGCTCAGATACATTTGTATCTGCAACTCACAAGTGAGTTTACGAGTATGTGTATGTGTTTGTGTATGTGTATGTGGGCCAACACAGCTGCACAGTTAATGGCCAGCAATTTGTCAAGTATGGTTAAATACAATTATTTATTTATTAATGAACTGGAGAAACGTTTTCCTGCAAAGTTGATAAACGAGTATTGAGAGCTTTATTCTTATAAGAATTGTTGAGGAATAAACTGGAAGTAAAATTTAAATGCTCAGCATATCAGCTGAAATAAACTTAATTTATTATAGGAAAGATTTTAAAGAGAATTTTAATTATACTCTTATTTTCTATGGCTTTGGAACAAACTTTTAAGTCTTTTATCTACTAAATATATATTAGAAAAGATTTTATTAAAAAATCCAATCGAGAAAATATCTGATTTGCCCGATTATTCTATTTAATTTATTTTATTCTTACAAAAGTTTTAGTATATCAGCTGAAATAAACATAATGTATAATAGAAAAGATTTTAAAGATACTTTTCATTACCTTTTTATATTATTATTGCTTTAAAATTACTGTAGAGAATCTAGAAAACTTTTATGTATTTAGGCTTTTATTAATATATTCTAGAAAAGATTTTATTAAAAAAATCCAAAAGAGATAATATCTGATTTGCCCGATTATCTATCTAATTTATTTTATTCTTACAAAAGTTTTGGGCTATCAGCTGAAATAAACATAATGTATTATAGAAAAGATTTTAAAGAGACTTGCATTATAATCTTATAATAAATAGCTTTAAAA
This sequence comes from Drosophila kuntzei, assembly GCA_035042165.1. Lineage (NCBI taxonomy): Eukaryota > Metazoa > Arthropoda > Insecta > Diptera > Drosophilidae > Drosophila > Drosophila kuntzei. The sequence continues at coordinate 1,986,753 of JAWNLU010000634.1, read as the reverse complement.
TTACAGTAGAGAATCTAGAAAACAAATGGCAAACTTTTATATCTTTTACCTATATATATATATTCAAGAAAAGATTTTTAATAAAAAATTCAATCGAGAATATATCTGATTTGCCAGATTATCTATCTCATTTATTTTATTTGAAAAAAAGTTTAAGCTTAAAATCTTTACGCTCATAAATCAAACTCAACTAAAGTTAAACTCTTCAACTAAACTCTCTCGAGCTTAAATTTAATTCAAGCACAAATTGTTACAGCTTGTAGCAGTAAAAAACTTTAGAAAAGTTTTTCAGATGCAACTTTTGTAATACATATATATTTATATCCCAAGTCAAAGTTCAGTTTAGTGAATTTGAATTTGCATAAAAAGAGTTTGAGTTCACATTTATTTAGTGCCAATTTCCATTAAATTTGACCTTTTGGCACCGCTGAAATAAACAACAATACCGAAAATTAAGTACAAAGCCGTGTTGCCTGTCAATTTTAAAGGCGGTTTTCACACATTGTTTTGGCCATAATTAGATGAGATGAGCTGTAACATGGTCAAAAACGTGTTGTCATGTTATTTGTAATTAGTTTTCTGTATTTTTGGCACACAATGAGCGCCTAAAAGTAGGCAAAACAAACCGCAAATAGGGCCTAAAAGGTTGTGGACCAAGTTGACCGTCAACTCGTTAAATTTAACGTTTATCCGCAAATATTTGGACAGTTTTATACACAACACAACACACACACAACACACACACAGATTTACAGTGCGCACTTGGACTTGGATTCGAGACACGCAATTGTGGCTAATTTCAGGTGGAAAGTGGCAAGTGGCAAGAGGAAAGTGGCAACATCCGCCGCAACGAACTTTCCCTTTCGCGTGTTGAAATGTATCTGAATCTGCGGCACAGTTGCTGCCGCCTCGACACCTGAAGCACAGGACACTTCGGCAAAACAGCTTCGGCCAATTAAACGAACGACATTCCGACCGACCGACATCGGACCTTGCCTCCATTTTCTACTGCCCCACAATTATTGTGGGCCCCTTGCTGCTGCTTCTTCTTCTACTCTGGCATTAAGAAAAGGAAAATAAAAAAATCGAAAAAAAAGTGAAAGTTGTAATTCGCAGGCGAATCGCGTAATTTTCACGCAAAGTTTGCGCTTTTCAGCGCGTTTTCCATTCGGGTCAACTTACTTGACTTATGGCCTAATGACACTAGTTGAAAAAGGAGCATTTGATTAATCCAGCATAGAGTTGAATAGCTTCACAGATTGGAAAGGAAAGGAAACTGAAACTAAGGAAACTTAAACTAAGGATACTGAGCTTTTCTATAGCTTAAAAGCTCCACTTTCCTTTTTACCAGTTAAATAAAGCTGTTGAATAAAATGAAACCTCGACTTATGGCTTAATGACACTGACTGAAAGCGGAGCAATCGATTAATCCAGCATAGAGTTAAAAGGAACTTAATTTCCTATGGATAACCAGAGCTTTTATATAGCTTAAAAGCTCCTCTTTTCTTTAATCCACCGTAGAGTTGAATAGTGTCACAGATTACCTAAGGAAACTAAGGAAAACCTGAGCTTTTCTATAGCTTAAAAGCTCCTCTTTCTTTTTACCAGTTAATTAAAGCTTTTGACAGAAATGAAGCCTCGAAAACTAAAGAAACCTGAGCTTTTTTATGGCTTAAAAGCTCCTCTTTCTTTTACCAGTTAATTAAAAGCTGTTAAATAAAATGATGTCTCGGCTTATTCGACTTATGGCTTAATGACACTGACTGCAAGTGGAGCATTCGATTAATCCAGCATAGAGTTGAAAGGAGATTATTTACTTAAAGAAAACTTGAGCTTTTCTATAGCTTAAAAGCTCCTCTTTTCTTTTTACCAGTTAATTAAAGCTTTGGAATGAAATAAAGCCTCTACTTATGCCTTAATGACACTGACTGCAAGTGGAGCATTCGATTAATCCTGCATCAAGTTGAATAGCGTCACAGATTACCTAACAAAACTTAAGAAACCTAAGCTTTTAAAAAGCTTAAAAGCTCCTCTTTTCTTTTTTACCAATTAATTAAAGCTGTTGAATGAAATAAATCCCAGTCATTGTTCTCATATATATATGTATATATATTATTTGTTTTGTTTTTGTTTTTTGTTATTTTTTTTTATGTTTTGGTATTTCTTTTCGAACAATATAATTATTATTTGTAATCATTTATTATTCATCGTCATAATCATAATAATTTTCTATACAAATACATTCAATAACAACAATTTATTTTTATTATTTTCACTTTTTTTCACGTTTACGTCATTGTTTAATTATTTTACAATTACCATAATTATGCCAGTTTCATATTATTAGTATTATTATTAATATTATCTTTTATATAGTAGTATTACTATTACATTATCATCTCTCAATTTTAGATACGATTTATCTTTAATCTTTTAACTGCTGCTTAGTGGGAAGGGGGGGTGAGGAGGAGTACCTCTTATTTTTTTAATCTTACGAAAGTTTCTGCTTCAGTTTAATTCGGTTTATAGTTAATTTAAATTTGTGTGTCTCTATTTTTTTTTGGCATTTTGTTGTTGTTAATTAACAAGTACAGAAGATTTCAGTTGAGTTTCTTTTAGTTTTTAATCATTTTCTTTTTTGTTTTTAAATTTTCTTAAAGTTTTTAGCTGTTTTACTTAATAATTTCATTTCATTATTATTATTATTATTATTATTTAACTAACAATCTGTGTTAGTTGGCATCTCGAGAGAGTTGAGAGTGTAGAGTGTTGGTTTTTTTTGGGGTGGGGGTGGCAATTTAGGGGGGTGGGGGAGGGCAGTGCACACACGTTTTGAAATACTTTATATTATAGAGTATTTGAAATCGTCTGCGTGCGTCGTTCGCTCGCATTAAATTTATGTTTGCATTTAATTAAATTTGACATGAGTTTTTTGTTTTGCATTTTCATTTTTTCTTTCTTTTCATTTTAATTATTTATAAGTACTTTTTGTGTGTGCTCGCTTTGGTGATGATATCAAATACGATACATAGAATAATTTCTCGCTTGGCACATAAATTATGTAATTTCCGTTTTGTTTGTGGCCTAAAAAGAATTTTGGTTTTTGCATTTTTCCCTCTTTTAAAATTTTTCATACTCATTTTATTTAGTTTTTTGTTTTTGTTTTTTTTACATACATTAAATAGGTATTTTTTTATATTTTTAGTTTGCTTTTGTAAAAAATAATTGCTACCTTGACATAACATTTTCTTTTGTGTGTTTTCTTTCTTAACATTTCCAGCTGCTGTTGTTGTTGTTGTTCTTCTTCTGGTTGTTGTTGTTGTTGTTGTTATTTTAGCAGCTGTCGATCGCTTATAAAATTATTGTATATATTTTGGTTTTAATTTATTTATTCATATACTTTTCTTTTTTCTTTTTCGTGCTAATTATTTTATATATATAATTTTTGTTTTGTTTTTTTTATTGATTTCGATTCGGTTTTTGGTTTTAGAATCCGACTTTGAAATGAGTTTTTTAACATTACGAGTATGAAATGTCCAAAATGATGCAATGGCATTCGCTCAATTGATACTTTTTGTACACAAAAAACTTGAATGTAAATGTTTGCTGTAAAGTAATTTAATCAACAATCCGCATTTTGAATTGCTTATCCCGTATTCAATCAATCAATCATCTTTAGCAATATTTATAACATTATCATTAGCATTCAACTAGTTGCCGTTGATATCATTTTCATTATCATATTCATTATCATTATCATTGGATCATTCTCAATTTTTGTTGACACATTCAAATTTCGCTAAATGTTTCGTTTCATATTTGTGTTTTGTTTTCTTTTGTTTATTGTTTACATTTAAATAAATTAACATTTAATTTATTATTTTTTTTAGGCATCTATTCATGTTAACTATATTATATATATCAAAAAGTTTTACAAAAGTACACAATAATTCATAACAATTTGCATATGCGCGCAATTTGTGCCAGCGGCTCTCGCTTTGAAATGTTTCTTTTTTATTTCGCCTCAAAACGTGTGTTTTTCTTCTTCTTCCTCTTCTTCATCTTTTTATATATTTATTTTACTTCTTCTATATTTGTCGGTTTTTTGTTTTTATTTTTTGGAAATTTTCTTCCATTCTCCCAGTTAATTAGAAATACACACAATTAATCGAGGTCGAGAACAAGTTCGGTGTATGTAAATTCTCATATCTCAAATTTGAAATAAACAAAGAAACTCCCATAAATTAATTGGAAAAAGAAATTGAAATTGAAATAAATTGCATACTTTTTTTATCAACGAGTTTTTGTGTGTGTGTGTGTGAGAAATGTGTCTGTATGTGTATTTACAAAGGCAAATAGCAGGTTTCATTTATATTGAGAGTAATTGATATGGAAATGAGGTGGGAACGAGGAGCTTAAGCATGAATTCAACATGAATTTAATTAGTTCAACTCGTCTATAATTTATGTTCAATGACACTCACTAAAATTGGCAATTAAAGCTTAAAGTATAGAGAAGAAATTATTAAAAGCTTGCAGCTTTCATGTGCTTTGGAAAGTGTTTGTAAAGAAATAAAATTGTAGAAAAAAATTGTAAAACAGTAAAAAAATAATTAAAAGCTCGTAGCTTTAGGTGAGCTTTCATGTGCTTTGCAGCTTAAAGTGAGCTTTAAAGTGCTTTGGAAAGTGTTCCCGAAGAAATAATAATATTGTAGAACAAAATTGTAAAACAATAATAAAATGATTAAAAGCTTCCAGCTTTAAGTAAGCTTTCATGTGCTTTGCAGCTTTAAGTGAGCTTTAATGTGCTTTGGAAAGTGTTCTCAAAGAAATTATAATATTGTAGAACAAAATTGTAAAACAATAATAAAATGATTAAAAGCTTAAAGCTTTAAGTGAGCTTTAATGTGCTTTGGAAAGTGTTCTCAAAGAAATAATAAAATTGTAAAACCATATATTTTGAAGAAAGATAAATATAGTGCACAATTTGTTAGATTAATCTGTTGCCATTTTCAGCTGCTGTCATTGGACCTATTTTTTGTTTAATTTTTTTATTAATTACGCTTACAGTTTGTTATCTACAAAAACACTTAACATACCACACAAATCAAAAATAAGTTGAAATTTTGTTGATTAAAGTAATGCGTCAGTGTTTGGAAGAATTTTAATGAAAATTGGGTTCTTAGTACTGCCTGCAGTGCCTTAACCATTACAGAAGGAAAATTACACATAGAGTGAGCAAGAGAGACACAGAGAGAGAGTGAGAGATAGACACGCAGAGAGAGAGTGGGAGATAAAAGAAATGAAATGAATCAAAGTTTAGTGCCGAAAACTCTCAAGTGAGTGTGAATAGAACGAGATTTGGAAAGGTGAAAGTGGAGAGTGAAAGGTGAAAGGTGAAAGGTGAGTTTGTTGAGAGTCGAGTAGTATGTTTTGGTGGTACATGCTTAATTCAATAGGCAATTAGTTAATATACCAAATACATCTATCGTTTTATTTCATTTAGTAACTAATTATTCTCATTTAATACTTATATATCATAATGTTATTTCCATCTTTTATTTCATTTCGTTTCTTTTATTTACTTTATTGTTTGCCTATAGTTTCAAGTTTTGTTTTAATTTTTTATTTCTTTATTTATTACTTTTATTTTGTTTTCTTTGCTGCAAGTATGTACGATAAATTATTAATTATAAATATATATAATAATATATATATATTTATGTTTTGTTTTCATACGCTACATAGAGTTAACTTTATTACAAAAATTTTCATTATTTTCATTATTATTATTATTATTTGTATGCACTATTTATATAGTAGGTATGTTGTTGTTGTTTTTAATGTTGTTGTTCTTGTTGTTGTTGTTGCTACATCTGCGTTGCACGTTGTGTTACCTGTTTATACCTAAACTATTCTTTACTTTACTTTAATTTACTTTACTTTTACTTTTACTTTACTTTTAGATCCCCCATTTCTAATCTCGTATATAATCGTATGCATCTTTTTCTTCATTTACTTCAACATTATTCTTTCTTGTTTATGAACCTTAAAAGTTAATTTTACTGTGCGCTTTATATTGTTTTTTGGTTTTGTTTTTCTTTCTTTCTTTTGGGTTATACAAAGTTCATTTTTTGTTAAAACTAAATAAAGACAATCTTAGACACATTTTTGGTTGTTACATCTTCCCCTTTTTTTTCTACTAAATACTCTTCAATTATAATAGTTTTTGGTTTTTTTTTTAGTTTTTCTCTTCTATCAAATCGATTCCTTTTGTGACTATGTTATAATATTTGATTTGTTTAAAACTAATTTATGCAATAAGTAAAGTTTTTCATGTTTCATATTTGGTTTACTTTATTTTTTATTTTTATTTCATTATTCGTTTAATGTTTAATGTAGTTTTTTTGAAAATGGTTTTTGATAAGCGGTCAATTTGTATAGTGAATTGTCTATATGATTTTTTTTTATGTGTGTGTTTTCGATTTGCGAATTTTCTTCATTATTATTTTCATTGAATTTTCTGCTAATTGTTTATTTCATTTGGTATGCAGCGAATTTGTTAATTATTCATTTTTCTTTTATTGAAATTTTATTAGTCTAGTTGTAAATATTATTTCAAGTTTTTTCCATTTTTTCTTTTTGTTTTTCGTTTTTAGCTAACCTAAAATTTGCTCGATTTTATCTGTTTTTTTTCTGTTTTGTTTCTTTGCCGTTATTTAAGTTTATAACTATGTTTATTAATGTATTCTTTTTGTTTTTTTCTTCTCATATACGTTTGTTAAATGTTTTGTTTGTGGTTTTTGGTTTGTTTTCATTTTTTTGGTTTGTTTTGTTTAATGTTTACCTAAAAAACCTATTTTTGTGGCAGTTGTTTTTTGTTTAATTAAATATTAATATTCTTTGTTTCTAGTTGTAATAAAATATGCTATTTTTTTGTTTTGTTTTGTTTTGTTTGTTTAGGTTTTAATAGAGATTTATAATTTTTTTACTTTTCATATTTGGTTTTCTTTAGTTATTTATATTTCACTTGAAAGAGGACCATAAATATTTAAAGTGTTATGCTTTTTCCATTTCATTACATTCCGCATTTTTTTTCTTTCCCAACTGTCAATTTTTGTCATTATTTTAATTATTAGAATTATGCATAATTTTGTTTTGTATTTTTTTTACACTCAACTGACAATTTGCAGTTGATGTTTTGTGTTTTTGTTTGGGTTTTGGGTTTTTGGGTTTCGTTTTAATTAGCTAGCATTACGAGTAATTTTCTAGAGTACGAAATACAATTAATGACATTATAACTGCAATCTGCCGGTGACCGCATACTAATTGCATGCACTATAAGGCGCCAATAGCGATGGTTCCTTGGATAAACCACTTCCATCTTCGCCACCAATCGTTTATGTTGTAGTTGTAATAGTAGAAGTAACGATAATTTCTAGCCTTTCTATTCCTATCGCTGCACTTGATTCGTATTAGTTGTCGCAAGTCTCTATAGTTAATAATACGACTAACTTCTTTGACTTTTAATTTACTTCGGCTGCTGCCACGAAAATATCGCACTTTTCTACACGTGACTTTATAAGTATTCACTGGCCACGATTTCCACGCCCATTTCCACGACCACGCCCATGTTTGGCTGGCAGTGTAACTTGCACTTCCGTTTCCTGCGGCAACATTCTGCCTGCGCACCTTGCTGGCGCCGCACAGCGTCTCACGTTCCGGAGTCGGACTCGAACTTGGACTTGAGCTGGCCAACAATTCATGACAGCTGTCCGCACAGTCGCCACGTCCAGTGCCACGGGATGTGGCACGGGCGGCACAACGTTGTCGTGCCGCTCCACAGCTGCTCAACAGACCGAGCAATGCGCTCAGCCAGACGAGCAGCTGCGTCGGCGGCGTCGGCGCCACACCGGATGCATAATAGGGTATCGTGCAGCGTGAAGTCACCGATGGCACCGCCGCACAGCCGTCGGATAGCGCCATATCCGGCATATCGCTGCCCTCATCATCGTCATAATAGTAGACGCTGTCATGGCGCGCATAATACGGCAATCGTTCCAACAGCTCCTCCTCAGCCGACGGCTCGGACTGCGACGCTCGACTCACATTCCTCAACGCCACCGAGACGCTGGCGGCACGTGCATGTTCTCCGGGCGGAGAACTCATCGTTAGTGTTATATTATGCACCCGATGTCCGCTATCCGCATTCGATGTTGTGCCATTACGGCCGGATGTGTTTGTGGATGTGGATGCGAAATCACGGCAGATGGTGCAGAGTCCCGCTGTCGGACCGTCGCAGTAACTGTAGCAGCAGTCGTTGGGGCCGTAGCTCGATTTCTTCAGCTGCTCGCCGGTCTCGGGTATATTTTGATCTGTAAAGTATATTTAATTATTAAGTATACGACTAATAAACTGATATAAAATATTATGGGGTATATTTTGATCTGTTAGTTATATTTTTTATTAAGTATACTACACTGATAAAAAAATATTATGGGGTATATTTTGATCTGTAAAGTATATTTAATTATTAAGTATACGACTAATAAACTGATATAAAATATTATGGGGTATGTTTTGATCTGTTAGTTAGATTAATTATTAAGTATACTACACTGATAAAAAAAAATATTATGGAGTATATTTTGATATGTAGTGTATATTAATTATTAAGTATACGACTAATACACCGATAAAAAAAATTATGGGGTATATTTTGATCTGTAGTGTATATTAATTATTAAGCATACGACTAATAAACTGATATAAAATATTATGGCTATATTTTTATCTGTTAGTTATATTAATTATTAAGTACACGACTACTACACTGTTCAAAAATAATTATGGGGTCTATTTTGATCTGTAATGTATATTAATTATTAAGTATACGACTAATAAACTGATATAAAATATTATGGGGTATGTTTTGGTCTGTTAGTTAGATTAATTATTAAGTATACGACTACTACACCGATAAAAAATATGGGGTATATTTTGATCTGTAAGGTATATTAATTATTAAGTATACGACTACAACACTGATACAAAATATTATGGTGTATATTTTGATTTGTAAGGTCGATTAATTATTAAGTATACGACTCCTACACTGACAAAAAAAAATATTATGGCCATTGTATTATTTTTTAAACCATCGATGTACATTTTATATATTTATATATCATTTATTTATGGTCAAAGAGCAAGTAACCTAAAGTAATTTAAAATTAAATCAGAAATAAAATGATTTCTATTAAAAACAAAATTAAAGTTATAAAAATTTAAAATTAAATCTGAAGTTTTATCTCTTCATAACATAACAATAACATCCGGTACTTTAATTATTAAGTATACGACTGGTTTATCATATTATTCTTTTTAAATCATCGATGGACAGTAATCATATTTATTTAATGTCAACTAAGGGAAATTTACCTAAACTAATTTAAAACAAAATTAAAACAAAATAGAGTTAAATTAGAAACCATACTAAAGTTTATAAACATTTAAAATGAAATCTTGTCAGTTTTGTAACAATCCTGATATGACACTGAAAATGCTCATAATAATAAATAATAAGGTATCAAAAACCAATAAATAAATAGATAAAATATTGGAAAGTATTAAAGTCTGGGAATAATAAAAAAATTATTAAATAATAAAAAATATAACTCACCGTTTAAAATAAGAACAACATCGGGTATATTTTTTTTTTTGAAAGTATTTCACTTATACACTTTACAAAAAAATGCTGTTATTCGAAGTATTATTTATTATCCAGCAGATAATATATAAACTAAAGTATGCAGCAACATTTATAATTCTTGCTTTTATAAGGCGACTTTTTGCCGCCAATTTACAAATAATAAAAATGTAAGTCTTGAGAGCAAAATTAAAAAATATGAATAAATAAAAAAAATTAGGTTTTGAATTAAGTTTAAAATTGCGTATTTTGAAATTTTCTAATTTTATTTAATAATATTTGTATCATTTTTATATATTTCATTCGAGTTGCGTAGTTTGAATTTTTCTATTTTTATTTAAAATCAGTTGTTTCATTTTTAAAAATATCCTATTTTTTTAAAATAGTATTCGCATAATTTTTGGAATTACTTTTTTTGACAGTATAAGTACAGGGTACCAGTAGAGTTTGCTCGACTTATTATTATTTTTATCAGATATCTAAAGGTATTATTCACTCACCTAGGCATGAAAATGTCGGCTCTCCGGCATATTGGGTGGGCAGCGCGGGGGCGCGATCGGCGGGCAGCAGATAGGGGCACTTTTGTTCCACTGTTTGGCAAACACTGAGGCAGGGTCGAATGCGGCGACGCTTACGGAACTCTGCCTTGCATGTTGATCTAAGAAAAGTAATTGAAAATGTTAAACAAATTGTAAAAATAGAAAATTACTTTAATAATTAACCTCTTTTGTAGTTTTGATATCACTGGATCCGCTGCGCTGGGATCCGCATTATTGGCAGTCGATATGAAATTATTGAATTGTTCATCTTCATCATCAGAGATTGCTCCTCTACTTGTATCCTTACGATTGTTATTGTGAGACCGGGACATTTGTGACTGAAACGGAAACTGGGAATGGGAATGGGATTGGAATTGGAATTGAGATTGGGACTGGGATTGATGTTGGCCAATGCCAACAACATTATAGAACGCTTGCGCCACATTCACAACGTTCACATTCACATTCGTATTCACATTCACATTCGTATTCGCATTTGGATTTTTGTTTTGTGGCTCATTGTCCTTGTCATGCTGTTGATTAATCTGATGCTCGTTCATGTTATTGCCGTTGTTTGATTTATTGTTATTGCTGATTAATTTCTGAGATTTATGCTTGTTGCCATCGCTACCAAAAGCAGCGACTGCATTTCTCGCCGCCCTTTTACTTTTACTCGCTGCCGTTGGCTTCGAAGTTGACCCCCTGGTCATCGTCAGGTCATCAACTGGCCTCGTCGTTGCCGATGACGATGACGTGTGTTGCATCCACATCCTGCGGCTCGGCAAAATACGGCACCAGCGTGCTGCAAACCCAGCGTCGATAAGCTTCCTGCAAATGCATAAAATACATTTCAAATACGTTTAATTACACTGATAAATTGAATTAGTTTACAAAATCATGAATATTCCTCTTCAATATATATTTTTAATAAGCCAAACTTAAGAGAATAAAAAAAATTACAAGAAAAAATGATTTTACAATCAAGAGGTTTTCTTTTTTATTTTAAATTTTAAAACTTTAAAACACATATTTGGATACATTGATGGTGAGCATGGCAGGGTGGGAATCGAACTCACGTATTTTTTAAATATATTTTGGTTCTCTCAAAAATTTCTGAAGCTAAGACATTTTTTTCTAATCGAAGAACATTCTTTTTCATTTTATTTTTTTAATATGACGGTAAAGTGATTTTGAGCTTAATTTTCACGCAACTTTAAAAAATATTTTAGAATAACATAATGGGGGATCGAACCCAGTTATTTATCAAACTGAAGTTCTTTACAAAAGAGAGCCACGGAAATATTTATTTTAATAAGACAAACTTAACAAAAAAATACAAAAATCAAAAAAATACAAGAAAAATTGATTTTTCCGTCAAGTTGTTTTTTATTTTATTTTATCAATAAGATTAAGTGTATTTGCGTTTCATTCCAAGGAACTAAAATATATTATAAATATTTATGTATGTGTGTCTATTCTTTTGGCAGGGTGGGAATCGAACTCAGTTATTTTTTTGAATATTTTGGTTCTCTCAAAAAGTTCTTAAACTTCGATTTTTGCTCCAATCTAAGAACATTTGTTTACATATTTGTATCTCTTTTACAGCTGTCAGTTTAATTCTAAATACAAAATTTCTAAATATTATTCGAATAACGATTACTAAGATTATTTTAGCCTCTGGCAGAGCATAACTTTTGGCTTAGGTCAAATAACAATTAAGTATGTTGTATGCGTAATACATTGCGTATGCGTGATAAATGTGTGTACACGCATTGCGGCCATTTTTGAATATTGCCTCAAGGCATTGGCATGAAATAAGGGAAGTTAAATGCAATTATGGCCGTATTTGCGTTTGAATTTGCATTTCTGTTTGCATTCACATATAAATAATTGGCATAATTGATTTAGACAATCAAGGTTGCAAACAATTTTATCACATTTTGTTGCATCTTGTTGCATTTTGGGCCAATCAAGCGAATAATCAAATATTTGTATTATTTGGGGCCTTTTGGCTAAATTTTCTCTGTATTTTTACTTGGCACTGACCTGAATACGAGTAAACTCAACCAAAAGTCTCTCAACTGATAGTCATTGCAAGTGTGATATATGCAAATACAATTGAAATACACTAAACAACAGCATTCTATGGCAACATATTTGAATTCGACACACAATTGGGAATTGGGAGTTGCTCTCGACACACCTGGAGTAGAAACTAGAAAGCTGCTTTAACCCTCCCATCAACAAACAATATCACAAACTACCAAATTCCGAAAAGTGGCACAAAAGTTCAGAGTATACAACAAGTTTGCTAACAAATCAATGTGAATTTATTGCATTACTTTATTTCATACTTGTTTATTTTTTACTTTATTTAAACTGAGGCAATTTCCTAACGAACTATCTATCTAATCATGATTTTAGAATTATCATGAATTAAAAAATCATTTTTCGAGATTAATTACTGTATTCTTTTCATCTATCTTAATTCATATTAAGAAAAGAATTCCACTTTTAAAAGTTTCAACTCCAACTCTTTTTAATCATGACTTGATTTATTTAAATTTAATTTTGTATGTATATTTTGGATAATTTAAGTCAGTGTTGTACAAAAGTAGGCTGTAGACTACTTTTTCCTATCCCATGTGATAAGATATGGTATTCCAAAGCCTACTTTTGGACTACTTTAGATAGTTTAGGTTTCTAAATAAATTATCTTTTTAATTATGACTAGACCTATAAATTTAATCATAAAAGAAATTTCATTTTTATATGTAAATTTTAGATAATTTAGATAATTTAGAAACACAAATCAAAAAAAAAAAACTACTTTTAAAACGAATAATTCATTGTTAAAATTTAAGCAATTTCCATGCAGATTTTTTTTATATTGATGATATGTGGATTTATTCTTATTCTTATTATTATTGTTAAAATTTAAGCAAATTCCATGCAGATTATCTTTATATTATTTTATTGAATATATATGGATTTATTCTTATTATTATTATTCTAAGTTTGGAATTTAATTTTAGCCAAATTTTTACCAATTTGAATATCTTGTATATTGTTAAAAGTATTTATATTTGTAGTACTTGAAGAAGTTTTTATAGTCAGCATATATTTCATATCTTTTCCTCTTCTATTGCAATTTTACATTTTTTATGCTTAGAGATTTTTATGTAAAACAGTTGACTCGCTTTTTGGAGCAGAGTACGAATATTCTATTATTTTATAGACGCACAAACCAAAATGCTGAACTAGGCGCAAACAGAAAACACAACATAAATAAATCTTCAAAATATATTTATATATGTATATGTGCAGGTGGGCGTGGCTGTTTGAGAACTTTCTCTCTCCCCTCTGGGGAAACTGACAAGTGGAGAGGGAGGAGTTTGTGCGTTATCTTGACATGCTCATAAAGAGGCGACGTACAAAATTATTATTTAATTACAAAAAGTATTTTTCATTAATGGGCGACAGTCGCGGTGTCTGCATTTTTTATTTTATATATTTCAGCAGAGATAGAGAGAGAGAGAGAGAGAGAGAGATGGGGAAAGATGTGCTCAACGTTGTGGCAGAGAAACTTGAACCTGGGGCACAGTGCAATGCTTATGGGAAAAGTTGCAAGACGCAACTCAATTAGCGGCAAAGCAGGCGCCTTGACAAAATGCAAAAAGCTTAATTAGAGGCAGGCGACAGAATACTACAGGTAAACAAATCACAAGAATGTAAAATGCTGGTGAAATTGCATTTAATATTTACGCGAATTTAAATGAGATCTCCACACACATTTAAGGATTTTACATTTTTTATTTTGGGAGCAGAGAAACAGCTCAAGGCATCATCAAGTTGATAGCCAAAGCTACTACTACATCTTTATATGATATCCCCGCTCCCTCTACTTTCCTGCAAATCCCTTCAGTTCCCTCCAGTTCCCTCAGCTGCCGCTAGGCAACTGGCAAATCCATTTAAGCTGCGCCTTCATTTAAATGCCAGGCGCAAAAGTCATTCACTCGCCAGTCACCAGTCGACAGTCACCAGTCGGCAGTCACCAGTCGCCACTCGGCAGTCACAGTTACCGCAGACAGCAAACGGCCCAAAAGCCCACAGCCCACAAAGCACTAACAACAACAAACGAGGCCAGCACACAATGCTGAGAAGACCTCCTGATAGGGTGGGGGATTTCACTGGTTACTAAATGCACTGTTGCCCAATTTTCAAGAGCAATTTTAGAGAATAGTGACTAGAAATAGCAAAAAAATTATTAAAGCTGCTTGAAAAAAATATTTCACCCGTTATTAAATGCAGTGTTGCCAGAATTTTGAAAGCAATTTTAGAAGAAAAAAAAGTAGCTAAAAATAGCTTAAAAATTATTAAAACAACTTTAAATAAAATATAAATTGTTCCTTAAGTTTGTATTGAATAATTAAAAAGAGTAAAACAGCTAATAAAAGCTTAAATTATTAAACAGCAAATGGACTATTTTTTGTAAGTTTTATATGAAATAATTAATTTATAATTAAAAACCGATATTTCGAATATATCAATAAAGTTATCTACATAATCTATATATTCGAAGTTGGTTTTAAAAAATTTAAACTTTAAAATTTAAAAAAGTAGCCAGAAATAGCTAAAAGAAGGTTATCAAAACTAATAAAAACAACTATATTTGTTAAGTTTTATATAAAGTGCTTGCAATATAATATAATGCCGATTTTCTTTATAGAATTTAAAGAATTTTATTCAATTTTTTTGTATTGATTTATAGCATCTATATATTCGAAATAAGGGCAAGGCCTTTTACGTTTTTTATTTACTTCTAACTTTTTACTAGTCTAACTTTGTCTTAAAATATCCAGTTTTTTTAATAAAATAATTTTCTAGTTGCAGTTAACAAAAATTTATAATTCTAGCTATAAAATAGCTAAAAATAGCAACACTGAATGAATGTGAATGTTGCATAGCATTTCTACGTATGCCTGAATTTCGCTTTCGTCCATTACTTTGACATGCACATGCAGAACAGAATGGACAGACAGACGGACAGAGGGACAGACAGACAGATAGACGGACGGACCGTGACCGGGACACTGAGCTATGTGGTGTATTGATGCGAATCCTTAACTCATTCCCCAACCCTCAACGATATCAGCTTGAAATTCCATAGTAAACTTTGTCAGTGTGCGTTTGATTGGCCGTGTGGGAGAGAGAGAGAGAGAGAGAGAGAGAGAGAGAGAGAGAGAGAGAGAGAGAGAGAGAGAGAGAGAGAGAGAGAGAGAGAGAGAGAGAGAGAGAAAGAGAAAGAGAAAGAGAGAGACTGTGCGAAATATTGTGAAATTCAATATTTGGGTAATGATGCGTGTGGCGACTCCTGCGTGCCAAAATTGTAGAGGCAACGTGCAACCGGGACGCGATACGCCATTTATAACATTTTTTCAATTAAACAATTATTGTCGCTTTAGGTTGTGATCGAGTTACATTTTCAAAATAATTGCATTTAAATAAAAACAATAGCTAACAATTGGACAGTACAAAGAAAACAAAAAAAAACATTCTAAAATGCAACTTTAAATGCGATTGAAGTGAAAAAGACTCCACATTTTAAAGCAGGGACCTTAACTGTTATGAGACAAAAAAAGCAAAAAAAAATCATTTTTAATGGTTATTTAAAGACTTTAATTTTGTAAATCAAATTTAATAATTATTTTTTTTTAATTCAAAATAATTATTATTATTGATTTTTATATTTTCAGTCTTTTATAAGTTTTTCATGATTTTTTTGAATTAAAGTCTTTAAAAACTATTATTTTTGAGAAATAAAATTAAAGTCTTTAAAGACTTTTATTATTGGAAAACAACAAATCCTAATTTTTTCAATAATAAAGAAAATGTAGAAACGTTAAAAAAAATTATAAGTCTCTTCTAAATATAAAACTCCTCACTTTCTCTTTTGACATGAACATAAACATGTCTTTGGGCCAATGACATGCCGAAGGTCTTTACTCATAAACATTGTAATGGGTTTAAGCTGAGTTTAAGGTCAGGTCAATAGGGAATGAGTGTGAACAAAGAGCTCGAAAATATATATATATATATATTTACTGCCAATGACCGTTTGAAGCGCCAGTAGCGTCAAATCATTGAATTTCCTTTTTATTACTATTTATATACTTTGTTTTCATTTTTTTATTTGAAATAAACACTCTCACATAAAAGTTAATGGGCGGCAAGAAGAATTGCTTTTATATTTGGCAAATCAAGCAGACATTGTGGCTGGGAGATTTACGAGCTCGAAATGCCGGGCAACTATCATAATTTCATGTGCCATTGAACTGCGCCTAAGACAAACAAAGCAAATACTCTGGAAACTGACCCCAGTATTATATGTGAGTATATAAGTAGTAAAAAGAATATAAATAATTTGTTTCTACGAATATCCCGGGGGAGCATTTACAGTTGATATTCGTCTGGGACTGAAAATAATATTTATAAATGAATGTATAAACTAACACTGGCGTAAATATTACCAGAGTCACTTTAATACAGTCAAACTTAACTTGAGAAAAACTTGAAATAGATGAAAATGATACAAAGAAAAATAATTTGTCATAGAACTCTCGAATATTTCCAAAATTATTGTTTTTACCTTAAATATTAGAAAGAAATTTTGCCTTGATTTAAATATTCGAATATAAATAAATTGTCTAATAATTCGATTGATTTAACTATAATTTAATTCTATAAGAAAGATCTATTTATATACAAATTTAAGATTGTAATTAATTTTACATTTAATATAGATTCACATAAATTAATGCAAAATTTCCCTCTAACATGTAAAGTAAAAATAATTCTTTAATTTTTAAACAAAAATATCTTTCTTATAGAAATAAACTGTAGCTAAAGTTGTCAATTTAGCAGACAACTTTTTTAAGAACTCAAGACTAAGTTGAAAAGTTTCAGGAAAAAAGACTAAGCAAATATTTAAATTATACAATATTTAAAATAATTAAAACATAGAAATTAACTCATCTGGTTTCAATTTTCAAAATAAACACCTTTCAAAAAAATTTACTCAATTTTGCAATTTTTGTACGTAGGGTAATTAAAATTTTTATCAGCATTTTACAGTGGCTGTTGTTAATTGGTGTACTGCAAGTTTTAGGTGCATTAATAATAAAACATAGAAATAAACTTGATGTAAACTTAAAGACTTGTTTCAATTTCCAAAATAAAAACGTGGATATTGACTTTACAAATAATCGACCGAATTTTGCAACTTTTAACTAATGCTAATTTAAATTTTTGTCAGCATTTTACAGTGGCTGCTGTTAATTGGTGTACTTAAAATTCCTGTGGCATTGTTGAACAATCAATAAGAACTGAGAAAATAATCAAGTTTGTTTAGCAACTTGATGAAACTGAACTTACATCAAGTTCTTACCAAAAGGTCTCACTTATGGTTAAATATAACAGAGTTCGAGTTCATGCTTCAATTGAACTGGACGAGAAGCATAAATATTTTATGGAATACTAAGCGCAAACACTTCTACAATTTTGCTTAGTTTCTCAGAGAAAGAGAGAGGGAGAGAGAGAGAGGGCAGTCAAATGTATACAACATTACCATTTTCTATGCCAATCACAATCCGAATACCAATCCCAATCCCGGCAACACATGACGGCCAAAATGAGCTACCGTAAAGTGGCCACAACAGTTACGAGTAGTCTGGTTTAGTTGGGTCTGGTCTGGGGGTATATACGAGTATTTTAATACACTTTCACTTGGGTCAGCGCGTTATGGAAACGTGACCGAATTGGTCAAAGATTTGCCGCACTATACAAACACCAGATGTAGAAGTCGTAACGTACACTGAAAAAAAATACCAACTTCTAAAATCAAGAACATTCATCTTAAATATTTTGTTTTTTAAATAAGACCATTTAAAGATTAAAATAATAAAACTAAGAATAATAATCTAAAAATTCGCAGTTCTTAATATAAGAAATTAAAAATCTTAAATTGATAAGAAAATATAAATATGTCATATTTTATATGAAGAGAATAATGGCACCCCTCTAGTGAAGGAAAAACATATAATCGGAATATTTATAAAAAAATAAAATCCAAAAAAAGTATATATTCCAAAAAAAAAATAAGTTTTAAGTTATGCCTTATTTTTTTATTTTTGGTTTGAGAACTTAAGACTGTTTGGTCTTAAATTAAGAACTTATTCTTATTTAAAATGTTCTTAAAATCCAGATGTGTTTTCTAAATTTAAGAATTTTATGTTCTCGACGCACTTTTTAGACCAAAATTCTTATTTCTGAGACCAAAATCTTGATTTTAGAACATTTTTTTTTATCAGTGTAGTATCATGCGATAGTATGTAATGTAATTGATATGGCAAACTCACACACACACAGCCATACACACACACACACAAATAGAGCTCCTTCACACTAGTCGTATGTATGCAAATCAGTTATGATTTGATTTGTACCATTGCAGTAAATTTTGTAACAACGAAGCATTGCAGCTGGGCTCAGAAATGTTGGTACTACTATACTATATATATTTTTGTAAGCAATTTGCATAATGGTGTTTGCTACATTTCCGACCCCTCTTTCTCTCTGTTTCTCTCTCTCTTTCTCTAGAATAAAAATGAATTTCCCACTTATAGTGGCCATATAATGCAGACACACACTGTGTGGCTTTGCCTGTCCATAAAAGTATGCTACGTTATTTTTTGTATATATAAGTAATAAACAATAATAAAACGTTGCTTTTTAAATATGTTAAAAATTAATTAGCAATTAATTCAGCTGCCGATATTTACGGGAAATCTCTTGATACCCATTATTATCACAGATTTTCACAGTCTGACATTCAGGAAATTATGAGTGCGAATATACTACATATTTTATGCATTTATTCTTTTGAGAGTAGCTCACCAAAATAAACATATGTGCATAGACAATTTATAAAAAGAAACTTTATAAATGGAAATACATTTTTTATACTTTAGTTTTTAAATATTGTTTTAATGAAAACAAACAAAAAATAAAATCTAAATACAAAATGTTTGTATAATGCATAATAGCACAGATTAAATAAAAATACAAAATTATTAGGATTGTTAACACGCGAATATTAAAAAAAAAAGTTTGTTATTTAAATTATCTTTTATTAGTTATTTGAAAAAATGAGAATTCAGTAGTAAGAAACTTTTAAAATATTAAATAAATGATAATTCTTCGATGCTATATTTCTCTAATTTCACACAAGTCTCATTAATAAATTATTGTTTTAATGAATAGAAGCAAAAAAAACAGACATATAAATATAAAATGTTCATATGAAATAAAATAGAACACATTAAATAAAAATACAGAATTATTATGATGTTTAGCACACGTATATTATTTATTAAATTTTCTTTTTTTAGTAATTCGTAATGAGTAATGAGAATTTTGTAGTGAAAAACTTTTTAAGTAAAGAAAATTAGTTTTTTGAATATTTTTTTTTTAGTTATTTAAAAAATCAGAATTTTGTATAATTAAACTTTTTAAATATTAAATAAATGATATCTGCCCGTTGCTTTATTTCTATAATTTCACACCAACTTCACATTTTAACACATACTTTATTACCATGATAAACAGTAAAGAGACTTTGACATACATAAAATAAACAAAATATACAATATTTAAACCTCTTATAACGAATAAAATTTGATAAGCAACATTAATGAAAATAATAAAAAAGAATGAAAATAAAAATATTCATATACTTATTTACCTGAGGCTATTATTTAACATTGGATATCTAAACAAAGCTTAGAATTTGACTTTAGTTATCTACTTAGTTTATGAAAATTAGGCTGAAACTGATTAAGCTATTATTTGATATAAGATACAAGAGTATGATTTAAATCCCTTCAACTCAATTTAGGGAAATTGCAATTTCTGTTGGTCTTCCTAATAACTTACAGTGTTATCTTAATGTGTGAAGAGTTTCAAATGTTGTATGTCAGCTAAATTTAAATCTATTTGTACAGTATACATATACATATACGTATATCTATATTTTAAGTGCTAACTAATGTGTTTGCCCTGAACTAATTGTGGGCAGTGTTAGTGTTAAGCAGCAACTCATTTAAACACAAAATTCAAATTAATAACCAAATGCAAATGCTTTATATGTGTTTGTGTGGTCATTTGCATATACATACATATATCATCATCATATCTTGTATATAGTCAGGTAGGATTTATATACATATATGTATATACTCTCGTATATTAATTCCAACACTTGTCGGTCTACATATCCGTCATAAACACAAACTGCAAACTGGGGACAAAGCATACAACGTTAAATTTTCACTTAAAAATGCAAATTTGGCCAAGCGCGCGTTACTAAAACATCAAAAACATAAAAACACAAAAACCCAACAACACAATTACAACGGATGTGTGTGTGTGTATATGTGTGTGTGTGTGTAGGGTACACTGATAAAAACAATTTACTAAAATCAAGATTTTGGTCTCAGAACTAAGAATTTTGGTCTAAAAAATGCGTCAAGAACATAAAATTCTTAAATTTAGAAAACACATCTTGATTTTAAGAACATTTCAAATAAGAACAAGTTCTTAATTTAAGACCAAACAGTCTTAAATTCTCAAACCAAAAATAAAAAAATAAGTCAGGTGTTTTAAACCTTAAACTTATTTATTTATTTTTTTTTTGATATTTATACTTTTTTGAATTTACTTTTTTTTACAAATATTTTATTATCTTCATATTAAATATGACATATTTATATTTTCTTAACAATTTAAGAATTTTAATTCTTATGTTAAGAACTGCGAATTTTTAGATTAATATTCTTAGTTTTATTAATTTTAAGAACAAAATATTTAAGATGAATGTTCTTGATTTTAGAAGCTAGTTTTTTTTTTCAGTGTACGACAATAAAGCATATATGTACATATATATATATAAAAAAAAACATTAGTAGAACAGTAGCTGCGGAACAGGGGGAAAGTTTAGGGTATGAATGTCTCTCGCTTTTCCGGTTGACATTTCAACTGCTTTTTCAGGCTGTTGAAAAATTGCTCCTAAAATGGAAACTCGTATCTAAGTCAACTGCAGAATTTAAGGCAAGCAATTAAAATGTGACTCTTACCAGTTTGTTGCCCTTGTTAATATTAAATATTAAATCTGCTTTGAGTGCATAAAATTAATGAGAATTAATTCATTGTCTGCTTTCAGATTGCAATATTAAAGTGCGTTAAGAACTTAACGAGTTGTCATTTAATATTATTATTATAATTTTATTATTACATTTTTTTTTATTATTTTGATCACTTTGTTCAAGTGCGTGAAGTGTTGTTGAAAGATTTGATATAATTTAAATTATATTTAAATATAATGAGATTAATTACTGAATTGAATAAAAAGGCATAAATTGCACTTGAAAGAAATTTTTTGACTGTAGTACTATTATACTATAAGCCTGTAATTAATATATATTTTAAAATTTGTATTACACTCATAGCAGAAGAGAATTCTTACTCCTTTACTCCTTACTCTTCTTTATTTTAAAATGTGAAGAGAGCTTTACTAGTTAGCATTTTATTTTATAATATTATTTGATTATTATATTTCATTAGTTTATATGATTAATGATGATTTTATTAAACTTTTTTCACTAGATACGATTAATTAGAATTAATTCATTGTCTGTCTTCTATTACTTCTTTAATTTATCTTTGCATTCGGACTTTGACTTTATCAAGTCTGACTTTAATTTCATTATAATATTCAATATTTTATTAAATTAGTTTTGTTTATTAATTGTATAATTACAACATATATTAAATGTATAAATTTTTCTTTGAATGCATAATATTAATTAGAATCAATTCATTGTCTGCTCCTATTTTTCATCTATTTTTTTTGTTAATGATATTATCTAGTTGGTCTTTTATTTTACTATTTTATTCAATATTTTGATAAATAATTATTTCTGTTTATTAACTATATATTTAGTATATCATTTTATAAATTTTTTCTATCTTTGTCTTTTTTCCTATTCTCCTCCTATTTAGTTTTTTATTGCGTATCCTTTCGGACTGCAATGTTAAAGTGCGAAGAGAACTTAACAAGTTGGCATTTTGTGTGGGGGATTTTGTGGCTTTTAAATTTTTGCAGTGAGCGCGTCGCGTCCGAGTTTCACTCGAGTGCACGTAGTTTGTAAGAGGCAAAGGGTGAAGGGGAAAGGAAGCTGGAAAAGGGGGAAGAGGGTAGGGGAATGTTGGCCTTATGCGATGCGGTACTCGACAAAGAAGACGAAGGTAACACGTGACCGTGTGCAAACAAAACAAACGAGGCAATGAACCAGTCCCCGCAATAGCTTGCAACGTTGCAAAAGGCAAAAGAGAAAGAGAAAGAAAGCAAAAAAGAAATACTAAACGAAAGAAAATACTAACACACATGAAATAAAACTTTATCCTTGTACCAAAAGCATTACTTAAGTGTATATGTGTGTGTGTGAGTGTATTTGTGGCTATGTATTGGCTTTTGGGTAGCGCTTATTGCCATAGCCAATGCGACAACACGTGCCACAGTTGGTCAAGTGCGTTGCCAATGTGTGGTGTGTGTATGTGAGAGCTGGTTAACAAACTAAACCCGCTAACACACTCATACACTGAAAAAAAAGAGACCAACTTCTAAAATCAAGAACATTCATCTTACATATTTTTTTGTTAAAATAAAACCTAAACGAATATCGGAATATCGGTTAAAGGTTACGGTTTCGATTACGGTTTTATTATTTATTTATTTATCTACGACTAAAAGCAGTCGGAAAAACGAAAATTAAGTGTAAAAAAAATTAATAAACAAATTATATTATAAATTAACAATTAAATTAATAATAAATTTAAGTTAAAAATGGAAACGAAAAATATGATTAAGTCTGAGGTATACAAAATTAATAATTGATCCAACATTTGTTGCAAGGATTGGGGAAAACCCAGAAAAACCCAATCAAATCAAGTTTTTAATCCCTGATTTTAAGACCATATTACTAATACTAAGAATATTGATCTAAAACTGCGGTGGGCACGAAATTTTGAATCGGGAGCAACAACATCTAAAACAAAAAAAAAACTGAAGGCATAAACTAAAGGAAAATGAACACCTTTATGGCTCGAGCATTTGCTGTGTGGTTGTTGTTTGTTTTTATGAGGGTCTGCTCAAAACTAACGGATTGAACAGAGTCTCGGAAAAATGTATATTAAAAGAAAAAAAACAACCAAACCAGAAAATAAATGTAAATATATTAAATTAAAACCGCAATAAAAATATTATGAAATTTTAAAACCTGCATCAATTTTTTTATCAGTGTACACACACACACATATACACACACTCAAAGAGACACTCCCACGCACAGAAGAAACGCATCAAAGTTACTTCGTGCCGTAATTGTATAGCTGGAAAGCATCAAATTGCAACTTGGCTGCAATTTGGCATCGAAACTCGCACTCTTCTTCTTATTCTTCTTTATCTACTGCTTAGCTTGAATTTCGCAAATGTAACCTGAACATTTCACTTATTAGAGACCCGTGTGAGAATCGATCTAATACACACTTTGCTAATAACAAAGTGAGAAATCTGGGAAAAAAAACTTGCTGAGAATTTAATGCGACAAATTGAGCATGAGTTTGTTGCAGGTTCCAATTTGAAGACAATAACGATAACGATAAACAGATAACAATGTCAGTTAACAGAGAAAAGGAAAAAAAGAGGAGAGAGAAAGAGAGAGAGAGAGAAAAAGAGAGAAATCGTTTCATTGCCTCAGAAAAATTGTCAAATCGTGAGTAGGAATTCCTCTTCGAAATATATTTGTAGAGGTTTTATTATAGTTTTATTTTAATAAGTTAATATTTTTATTATTTTATTTATTTATTTTGAATATTAGCGATTTATATTTAAAACAGGTAGAAACTGAAGAAGTAATTAATTAATTCATTATTTTTTTTAATTATTATTTTATTTATTTTATAATTCATTGTTAATATTAACGATTTATATTTAAAACAGGTAGCAACTCTAAGAGTATCAACTCTCAAGATGTTCTTAAAAATAAAACTTGAAACAGAATCTAAAGAATTTTTCTTCAGAACTAAACCTATTTCAAATGAAAACAGACTGCTTTAAAGTATTTGCTCATATTATCTCTAGTATTTAGATTATAAAATCAAAATATGTATATTAAAGAAAGTTTAATATATTTTAATGTAAGGAATTGCAAAAGAAAAGTAAAAAGTATGTTGTGTTAGCTGAAATGTATGTAACAGGGTAATGGAGACATCTCCGACCGTATAAATCATACATAATTTTTATCAGCCTCAACAACTGAGTCGATATAGCCATCTTAGCAACTTAATCGCAACAAGATCGATTAAATACAACGCTAGTAAAGGCTGTTTTAATTTTAAAAGTATGTAAGACTATTACTATATTAGACTATAGCCTTTCCCGTTTGTTTTATATGTATACATATTTATATGCAGATCTATTGCAATTAAAAACAGAATGATTTTAACTTTTAAAATAAAACTCGGAAATTCTCAGTGTCAATTTATAACCCAACAGTCAAGTCATAGTTGTTGCTTTAACTGTTTGGGAATTATAAACAAAAGTTGCTTATAAATTGTGCTGGCCATGCTTATACCTTAAAGTCAACTTTGTGCACAAGTTGGCCAACAATTAAACATTTGCAACAACTTTGTCCACATTTGCCATAAAAGTAAGAAAGTGTTAAACGTCAACATTGTGTGTGTGTGTGTTAGTGTGTGTGTGTGTGTAATACCAAAAGGTAACAGACAGCTATTGCCACAGATTCCACAAAGAGCCATTAACTGAGCCGCTATCCACTACCTTTCATGTGTCCTCCTTCCCCTTCTGACCTCTTCTATCAGCATCCACTTTTAATAGGCTAAAAGAGAATACGAAGTTGGGAAAAGGCGGAGATTGTGGCACCAGAAAAAAAAACAGCTGCTGCAATTTCACGTTGCACGTTGCAAGGCAATGTTTTCATTTGCAAGTGCAATTACGATAGTTCGTGGGGTCAAAGGTTATCAAAGAACGGATTAATGTGGCTCACACAACACGGCAATACGAGTATGACATGCAAATCAGTCAATAAAAAAACATTGATAAGCCAATTAAAGTGCGTTTGAAAATTATAGCATCAGTCAAGTGCAATTGATTTGGCATTTAATGTGGCAAGCTGCAGTTGCACTCACTGTAACTGTAACTGCATTGCAATTTGGAATGTACACTGAAAAAAAAACTCCAAAATTCAAGAACATTCATCTTATATATTTTGTTTTTAAAATAAGTCCATTTTAAGAACAAATTACGAATACTAAGAATATTAATCTAAAAAATCGCAGTTTTTAATATAAGAATACAAATCTTAAATCGAAAGTAAAATTTAATTATGTCATATTTCGGGTTCGAATCCTACTTTTGTCAAGGAAAAGAATTATTTACTGAATATTTATAAAAACACCAAGACAAAAAAAAGATCTGTATAATATACTAATAATAGTAATATATAATATACTCGCTTCGCTCGCGGAGATGAAAATTAGTTATGTTAATAAAGATTGTAACCTTTAGTATGAGTTTGGTTGAGATATCTTAAGAAACAAACTAATTTTTCATACTAAACGATAATTTAAATCCGATTGTTCCTTTGGCAGCTTTATGATATTGTACTCCGACTTTGACCAAATTTGGACAGGATGTAACACATAATATGTAAGTTTGATTAAGATATCTTGAGAAACAAACAAGTTGTTCATACAAAACAATTCCTTGACCTTTGACTCCAAATTTGAGCCACTTACAGGTGAAAATTCGCAAAACGCCGTCTTATTGCACGACAAAATTGCCTCATATTCATTTTTTTTCATGAATATTATAAGCTCTTTGGTCTATAATTTCGAGCTTTGTTTTATTTGTAATGTTTTTAAAATCAAGATGTGTTCTCATGTTTTCGAGGCATTTCTTAGACCAAAATTAGTTCTGATACCAAAATCTTGATTTTGGAACCTTTTTTTATCAGTGTTGCAAATTTTAATTAAACTTTCATTTGATTGCGCTGAGAGGAAGAAGAAAGCCGCTGAGAGGAAGAAGAAAGCCGCTTAAATATTCGCAGCTGCATAATTGAAATGCCACAAGGAAATTTGCACACAAGGAAATTTGCACACAAGCAAAATGTAGAAGCAACATTGCAATGCAACATTGAACAGTCGCCGACAAACATATGTGCCCCAATGTGTGGCACGCAATTCTGTTTACAGCTGGTCGCCATTCGTACATCGTACATCGCACATTGTCAAATCGCAGACGCCTCTTTTCCCCGACATCCGTCGCTTGCACAATGCGCAGACAAACAAGCAGTTGATGGGCCCCCGAATAGGGGAGGAAGTGTGAAGATATGGGAGACTATATCTGGAAGGGAGACTATCAGCAGTGCCTGACTGATTCAGACAACCGGACGGAAACAGCAAAATAAACTAAACACTGCATTTATGCAAATAAATACAAATGTGCACGATATCGTGGTGTATACAATGTCTATATGTCTATGGCCTGACAATGGCAAATATATCTGAAAGGACTAAAGAAGGACATGCCAAAGATACGAGTATGATAGAGAGGTGAATAGAGTGTATAGAAGTATCATGTGAGTGTGAGGAAACGTAGATTAATCAAACGATTATGACAATGAAAATAGAAAATTGAAAAGAATTTATAAGTCGCATAACTGCTGCATCATCTGCATTATTTCCTTTTTAAATTTGAAATACTTACTATGAGAAACTACTTATATCAATTGTAAACTATTGTATATAACATCAAATAATACATATATATATAATAAAATATATATCAAATGACATTCTTAGCTGCAGGAAGTTTAAGACAGCAAGGCTTTAAAGCAGTGCTGTCTAAAAGTAGGCTGTAGAATATCTTATCCTATCACATGTAATAGGAAAAAGTATTCCTACAGCCTACTTTTAATCAAAACTGCTATAAACTGTATGAAAATAATATAAAATAATTAATCAGAGAGATTCTCAAAAAAATAACCTATTAAATTTCTAAAAAAATCTAAAATAGTATAAGGTATTAATCAGGGATGAACACTTAGTGGTTCACTTGACTCAACTATCTCTTTCCTTTATTTCATCTTAAATAATTACGGGATCACATAATAAGAATTTTAGATGGAAGAATAACTGAGCTCGCAATCCACACTGCCATGTAAAAATCGATAAGATACCTGTCTTATTTAAATTCTGATATGACACTGAAAATGCTCAAAACAAAAAATAAATAATGTATCAAAGATAGAATAAACCAATAATAACAGATTATAGAAGCTTTGTTTCTAGATTAAAATATTATAGAAATTTTTAAAGAATTCCAGACTTTACTTCAATATGAAAAAATTCGAAAGTTGTAACTGAAATTGCATCTGCCACAAAATATAACTTTATCAGTTCGATAACTAGGTTTAATTCCCACCCAGTCATGCTAAAGAATATTCTGAATAAGAATTAAACGCCAGTTAACTTTAGCCGTAAAAAAATGTATAATTTTACACAACAAAAATCGAACTTTAAAAAATGTAAATTTTTTAACTACGAAGCAGAAAATATGTAACAATTTTTGATAATAAAATTTCACTCTAAGAAAGTTGCACATTTTTCCAATGCAACAGATATTTATTAAAGAGATTCTCAGATTGAGATAGAGCAGACATTCAAGTGATATCAATTGCCTTCAAGTTAAAAACACGTCAATTCATTAAGCGACTGAGTCATTCACAACTCATTACATGCACTCACACTCACACTCATATTCACACTCGCATTCACACACTCAGAGATTGTAGACAACTGAAAGTATGAATGACACTAATACGCAGCTACAGTTACGCTCACACACACATTCTCAGACGAAATAGACACGTATGACGTCAACTTATGCATAGCAAAGACCACAAATAACAACTACAACAACAACAGCAACAACAACTTCAAGTGAAACAACAACAACAACAATTACAACAACTGGAAGAGCAATGAATGGAGACAACGAGTGAGACAATCGCCGGCACTTGAGTATTTCGCAGCAATTCGTTTGCTTTTGTTGCTCTACACTGAAAACAAAGACCAACTTCTAAAATCAAGAACATTCATCTTAAATATTTTGTTCTAAAATAAGAACATTTTGAGACCAAATTACTAATACTAAGTATATTAATCTAAAAATTCGCAGTTCTTAATACAAGAATTAAAAATCTTAAAATGTTAAGAAAATATAAATATGTCATATTTAAGATGAAGACAATATGTCAGGAAAAAAACATATAATCGGAATACTTATAAAAAAGAAGAATTAAGAATTTAAGAGTGTTTGGTCTAAAAATAAGAACTTATTCTTATTTAAAATGTTCTTAGCATTAAGATGTGTTTTCTAAATTTAAGAATTTTATGTTCTCGACGCATTTTTTAGACCAAAACTCTTAGTTCTGGGACACAAATCTTAATTTTAGATTTTTTTTTATCAGTGTACTCTCTCTCTATCTTCATCTCTATCTCTGCTCCGTGCCACTCCCACTTAACAGTTTCTCCCACCCACATTTTGGGTTCATTCCGGTTTGTTCTGGTTCGGTTCTGGTTCAGTTTGGTTTTGGTTTTGGTTTTCACTTTTCTAGCTTTGTCCTTTTTATCTGTTTGATACGCGCCTGTCATTATACGAGATAGAGAAAACACCAAGGGAGACAGAGAGAGAGAGAGAGAGACAAAGAGAAAGAGAGAGTGTGCGAGTGTAAGCGAGACGGAAGGAAGTGCAAATTTAAATAAATGCTTTGAAGCACACTAAAAGCGATTTATCTTTGTCGATTGTGGATTACGAACATGTTTTCCAAAACATTTTTCATATTGTCCCAGCTTGTCTGTATGTATGTGTGTGTGTGTGTGATTGTGTGTGTGTGTGATTGTGTGTGTGTGTGATTGTGTGTGTGTGTATGTGTGTGTGTGTGTGATTGCGCTGCTGCTGATGCTGCGTTGACTGACAAGTCTTTGTGCAAACAGCAGCTACAACAACAACAACGGCAGCAGCTGCCTGAAACACTTTAGCTGCGACCCTTTGCAACCCAGTTACCCAGTAGGAAATTAAATCAGCAAAAGCTCACAGAAAAACACATACATTTTTTAAATTGTACACACTTGAAGTGGGTATTATAATATTGAATATAATACATTACATACATGAATATATAAAAATTACATACAATATTTCAATATTGGACAAATAAAAAAATTTGGATATTTGTTTCTTATTTTTTCTAAATATCAAGTTAAACCCAATGCAAATCGTTATTTATATATTTTTAATTTATTTTAAACGTCATACGAAAATAATTAAAAATAGAATATAATTTTTACCCAGTAGGAAATTTATTCAGGAAAAAGCTCACAGAGAAACACATACATTTTTTTTATTTTAACACCCTTGCTATGAGTATTATAATATTGAATTTAATATATAATATTATATTTTTGAATTTATAAAATTATATACAGTATTTTCAGTAATTCTTTTGACAAGTAAAAAAATGATGATATATGCTTCTTATTTTTCTTCAATACCTAGTTAAAGCCAACGCATGTCGCATTTAAATATTTTAACTTGATTTAAAAATCATACGAACATTCAATAAAAAATTAATGTAATTAAAAATAGAAATGAATTTATTTTTCACATTTTACTTTGATAAAAAAAATGCTGTTCTATTTTTAGTTATTTTTTTTTTAGAATCAATTTTTTAATTTTGTCAAAACAAACTTTAGCATGAAAAATGTGTTATTTTCGGAGATATTTCATCCAATTTCCAGAATATGCAGCTTATATTGTCTTAAACATTCTCCCCAAATTTTGTTTAAATCGACATTTAACATTTTTATAGGTCTAGTTGATTTCCTACCACACTTTCACTGATAAAATAATTGATACAACATTGTTAGTTGCGTATCTTCCTTGTCTCTAACTCTATTTTATTATTTCCTACTGGGTGGTGTCTGTCCCTTTGTCTCTTTGTCAGTGTGTCCTCTGTTCATCAGGTTTCGTTTTATTGATTAATCGTTTGCTGCTGTTGCTGCTGTTGTTGTTGTTGTTGTTGCTTTACATTAGCCGCATTCGCTGCACTGCGCCATAACTAACAAAGTCTTTTGTCCATTCTCTCTCTCTTCTTTTTTTTCCCTTAGCACAACTTCCAACTCTCACTCCCACTCCAATTCCCATTTCCCATTCCCATTCTTATTCGCATTCGCATTTTCATTCTCATTTTCATTCTCATTTTCATTTGCATGCGCCCGTTTGGCCGAACGTCCCACGCAGCGTATACGCAATTTACGCTCCTTGTCGCCTTTTGGCTTGTCGAACACAACTGACGACGTTTCTTTTGCCTTCTTTTTTTGCCATTCCCACTTACATTTCCATTCAGTAAACGTGCCGCGCGACGCCCACGCAAAAGTCGATAAATTATTAGATTGTAAATAAAGCGAAACTGGCTAAAAAAAAGAAAAAAACAACAAAAAACACATTCACATAAAGTATAAGACGGGCCAAAAGGTAGAGCAGCAACTGCTGATGCCAACAAAAAAAAAAGAAAGCGAAGAGAGAAAAGATTATTGGAACCACAGCAAACTTTTCTTTTTGGCACATGTGTCCAAAAAACCACAAGAAAAAACAAAAAGTGTTGGGCATAAAAAAAGTGAATATCAAAATGGAGATGGGAACGAAAAAAGTCAGAGCTTTACAAAGCGGCAATAGTTGTGTGTACACTGAAAAAAAAGACCAACTTCTAAAATCAAGCACATTCATCTTAAATATTTTGTTCTTAAAATAAGACCATTTTAAGACCAAATTACTAATACTAAGAATATTAATCTAAAAATTCGCAGTTCTTAATGTAAGAATTAAAAATCTTAGTGTTAAGAAAATATAAATATGCCTTATTTTTTTATTTTTGGCTTGAGAATTTAAGAGTGTTTGGTCTTAAATTAAGAACTAATTTTTATTTAAAATGATCTCAAAATCCAGATGTGTTTTCTAAATTTAAGAATTTTATGTTCTCGACCAAAATTCTTATTTCTGAGAATAAAAACTTGATTTTAGAACATTTTTTTTTCAGTGTATGTGTCAGCTGTCGCCTCTTCTGGACAACAACAACAACAACAATTGCCTAAACACCATGTGTGTGTGTGTTCACATAAGTGAGAATGCGTGTAAAGTGTGTGTAATCAATCATTTATGAAATTACGCTACTTCCGCTTTTGACAATTTTCTTTCAACGCCTTCGCCCCGCCCCCCTCTCAAATAGCTACCCCGCCTCTGTCTCTACCCCTCTGGCGATGACGTAAGAGTCTCTGTAATATGTTCTATATGTGTGTGTGTGGTGTGTGTAGCTGTAAAATGCAAATTTACACACATTCCAAGTGTGTGTGCGTATCGAAATCTTCGATGGGGAATAGATTATGATGATGCCCCAGCAACAGAATGTGATCAAAAAAATAAAAATAAAAAAGACTCTGCTTAAAAAACCGACTCACACTAACTGAAAAAAGTGTAGGAGAATGTTTGTAAAATTTGCGAGTAACCTTGAACCCGGTCGAATGAACTCTGTGCTCTCCACAGATGTAAATTAAAAAAAGAAAATATATGAAACGAATAAAAAATAACCACAAAAAAAGAAAATATACATTTTAGTAACCACATAATCCACAAAAAGGCTTCCTAAAAGTATGCTTTAGAAATTTAAGATATGAAAATATGATTTGAAGGTGGAAAAATGTAGATAAAAATAAATCCACAATAATTCAAATTGCATTTGAGGCGAAGAATTAGAAACTAGAAATTGTTTAACAAATGCGTCCTAAATTAAATCCTTCAAAATTTGTTGTGAATAATAATAATAATAATAATAATGTGATAAAGTGTAGAAAATAAATCCAAATAAATTTGATTTAAGGTGAAGAATTAGAAGCAAGAATTTGTGAATGCAAAAAGAAATTGTTTAACAAATTCGTCTTAAAAGAAATATTTAAAAATTTGTTGTGAATAATAATAATAATAATGTGATAAAGTGTAGAAAATAAATCCTAGTAAATTTAAATTAAATTTAAGGTGAAGAATTAGAAACAAGAATTTGTGAATTTTAAAATAAATCCTTTAAAATTGATTGTATATAACAATAAAAATAATGTAATATAGTATAGAAAATAAATCCAAATATATTCAAGTTGCATTTAAGGTGTAGAATTAGAAACCAGAAATTGTTTAGCAAATGCATTTTAAAAGAAATCCTTTACAATTTGTTTTGAATAATAATGTTATAAAGTGAAGAAAATAAATTCAAATTGTAATTAAGATGAAGAATATAATAGAAAAGAATAGAATAGAAAGTAAATCCAAGCAAATTCAAACTGCATTAAAGGTGAAGACTTAGAAATACAAAAAAATATTTAGTAAGAAAATAAAATAAACGAATTTTCTTATCAATAAAGTCTACTTCATTCTAGTTCAGTTTGATAATTCACAAAATTCCACAGAAATGTGTAGACTTTATTTATTTACCAAAAATTTACGCCACATTTAAAAGCATTTCAAATAATTGCGACTTAATGCGAAATACATAGAGCACCTAAATACTACGGAATTAGTCGAAATCCTAACCGGAATTGCAAAGAAAATTTCAACTGAAAAAGAAGCTGAAACCATAACTAAAACTTTAAATTCTAAGCCGATATTCTAGAGAATTTTGGAAAAATTAACTTTCATTTTTAATAAGCTTAATGTGGTAAACTTAAACGAAAAACAAAGAGCAACTAAATTTCACGGAATTAGACGAAATCATTTCTGGGATTAACAGTAAAATATTGAAACCATAAATTTTGATCTTCCAGAGAATTTTGAAATATTTAGTATAATTTTTGATAAGCTAAAAATCTAGACTGAAAAATGCTGTATTAATTTAATAAGTATAAAAGAACTGCACTTGCACATTTAATTCCACATTATAAACTAACTTTTCCATGTTAATCTTACTCTGAATAAATATGAAATCATTTTGCAATTTACAGTTTATATTTAATAAAAATATATTAAATAAATATATTGTAATCCTTATGTTGCAAACAATTTCACAATCGATTCATTCACTTTTAGGGCATTAAAAAAATTAAGTTTGCAGCTTATTGAAAGCTTAAATAATCAAACAATAAAAGCTACCTTTCAAATGGTATTTAGTATGAAAAATGTTTAGTTTTCGAGCACATAGTTGAAACATTCTTTGTGTACCTTTGCAAATCTAAACAAAAATAAATAAACAACGAGAGAAATTTGGCATTGAAATGAAAACAATGTAACTTTCATTTGAATAATTTGTTGGCCAAAAATAGTTTTTAAATTTTCCTTTTCTCTGTCCCTTAATGTATATAATATTATAAAAATAAATATATGCTTTGGCCAACTATAATTTGCGTTTATTTGACCATCAAAAAATGCAAATGGGATTGGGTGTGTGTGTATTTTGAAGCCCTTTCTTGGCCAGTTTTCGAAGTTGACTTTGGTCCTGCGGTTGGCCACAATGTCAGGCGAGTCCTTTTGACTAATTAGACGACTTGCGGTGAACGTAATCATAAATACACAGAGCAATTATAATGTTTGGTAAGCACAACATCGATAAGCAGCAGGCATTAGGCCATATAAGACATCGAGTTAATTAATTTAAAGCTGGCCAGAACCAAAGCCATGTGCAAAATGTGCGACGAGCTGACTGGAAGCCAATACGAGTCTTCAATTTTTTTTCTTTTTCCTTTTGCCTCTTTTTCGAATTTTTTTCTTTATTTTTTTCCCTTTCCCTCGCATTATTTTTTTGGCAATTGGAAGCTGTAGGCGCTGAATGTGGAGCAGCGGCGCAGCGCGCGCAGTTAACAAATTCAAATCCGGCAACTGGAAATGACAGGCGAACATCAAATTCAATTCGCAAACAAAACGATAAAAATTCAACAAAAATAAAATATAGAAAAAATCAAATAGAATACTGAGAAAAGTTAGAAATTAAAATAAATGTAAATTTAAAAAAATTAAAGGCACAGTTTTAATTTCATTTGCCGGAGCTCAAGAAAATGTCTAGTGAAAAGCTGCTTTGAAAACTTATATAAACTGCGGAAAATTGCAGAACAGCAAATGCTTCGTGTCATGTGAGAGCAGGCGCTGAATACGAGAGAAAGAGAGGAGAGAGAGAGAGAGAGAGAGCAGCTGATTAAGCGCTCTGCTCTTAACAATTTACGCTCTCGCGCTCTTTTGGCATCACCTGATTTCCACAGCAGCCGCGTTTCGAACTAGAATAATGTTAAATTTAACAGAGAGTTCAGGTGCTGGACAGAGGGGGGAAGAAGGGAGAGGGGAACTACGACTGTTAAAGGCTCCACCCGCTTATGATAGTTTAACTCTGTTGTTCTTCTTCTTCTCTCTCTCTCTCTCTCCTCATCTCTCTCTCTCTTTATTTAAATGTGTGCCAGCGACACACCGGGCGTATGCGTAATTTAAATTTAAATTTCTGTGTGCGTCTTATTGTTGTTGTTGCTCTGTTGTTGTTGCTGCTTTGAATTTGGCTCAAGTTTTTCTTAATCAGCAGCGCAATTCACATGTTTGCAACGTGTTCGCCAAGTCATTCAGAGCAGATTTTCCTTTGCATTTTCCTTTGGATTTTTCTTTGCCCGTTTGCCAATTGTGCTCATTAGCGGCCACATTGTCGCCACCCCGAAAACCCGACACACCTCTGCACCTCCTTTAACCAAGGGCGTAGGCAGTAGGGGTTAAGTTTACAGCTAACAATTTATTTTAGTTTCCAAACTTCAATCAGAGTTCTTAATATAAAATACTACAAATATTTATTGCCAGTTTCAGTTAGGGCTGCAAAAGTATTTAAATAAAGCAAGATTTCAGATGTCAGACAGTCCGAAACTTAATAATTAAATACAAATAAGAACTGTTTTATATTCTTAATTATTTTAATATTTTATACAAATAAAAACTGCTCTATTTTCTCAATTATTTTAATATTTGTATTTAAATTTTTTTATGTTTTCCAACTTTTTAAAGAATTTAGCTCGTGATACTGATTAAAATTAAAATTTTATACAAATAAAAATTGTTTTATATTATCAATTATTTTAAAAATTTTCGTTCATTTTTTTATTTATTTTTCTATTTTGTTTAAAAAAATTTGGCTCGTAATAATGATTAAACTGTAATTTTTTCACTGTTTCCAAATCAAACTGAAAAAAATAATGATGTCAAAACTATTATTGGCGTATACTCTAGAATTGGGCATACTTAGAAAACTAAATATAGTTTAATAACTGAATCCTAACCTAACCTAACCTATTTTCTTTAGTAAATAAATAAGTTAAATAATGTTAATAACATGATCCTTGGGATGATTTCTTGGTTCTCTGGTTAGAGTCATGTTTAGAACTTCAGTTCACTAAGAAAATAGCTGGGTTCGATTCCCAACCTGCCCAGGTTAAAATGTGTAATAATTTTATTCTTTTAAAAAATACTCCTAAACAGGAAAAGAAAAAGTTTCTTAAATCGGAGCTAGAGTGTGCTCCACATATTGCTATTGCACGAAATAAAAAAAATACTTTTTCAACTAATTTTTCCAAAAATTAAACGGCTTTAAAAAATGCATCGAGAATAAAAAATTTTTAAAAAAATAAGAGGAAGGAGAATAAGATTGTGTTTTTTTGTATTTTTTTGGCACCCCCTTGCACCTTTACTAACTACGCCCTTGACTTTAACCCTCTCCGACCTTTGGTCGACATCGTGACATCGTTAGAGCTGTTGAGTGAACTAACTGCAGCAACTGCTGGTCAGTTGGTTTTGCAAAGTTGTTTAAAGGCTCGCAACAAATAATTGGCAATTACAAACAGAGAGAGAGAGACAGAGAGAGAGAGAGAGAGAGATAAATAGAGAGAGTGGGAATGAAATAGTGTGTGAGAAAGAGTAAGGCCATCAAATATGCAGTCAAATGTTTGCACAGACACTGAAAAATGTGCCACAACAGCTTCAGTTGCCAGTGGGAGACAGTTGGGGGTTGTAAGGGGATTTAACGGGGGTTGTGAGGGGGGTAGTTGAGTGGAGGGGTCAGTTGCCGACCTCTAAGTGCCACAAATTAACCGCAACGCGTTGCTTTTTCAGCTGCCGCTGATGTTGCCACTGTCGCTACTCTCAACACTGATAATTACGAGCAGAAATATAAAACCTGGAAATGAGCGACTGACACAGAGACAGAGACAGCGAAAGAGAGAGACAGAGAGAGAGGAAGAGAGAGAAAGATAGATAGAGAGGACTGACTGCTGAGCGCAGATTTCTAAAGTGGACAACAGACGCTGCCTGGACTTGGAGATGAAGTCGTGGGGCGGCGGGTCAACTTCAATAATTAATGAGCAGCTAAAAATGTCACGCAGCGAATTTTGTTGTTGTTGTTGTTATTTCTAATGTTGTTGCTGTTATTGTTGTTGTTGTTGTTGCTGTCGTTGCTTGGCGGAAGTGTTGGGCCCTGTGCAGGATTTTGCTTTAGCCGAGAGTTTATGCTGCTTTGGCTCATAATGGCAAATACTAAGCTTGTTATACCCTGCAAACCCAACAGCAGATTGGGTAGCTTTCACGCAAAAAGACTGTGCTCTAACTAATTAAATTTCACATATTAAAGAATTAAATTCAACTTATTTTCTTTTAACTAAAATTGTTATTTATCAAAAAAAAATAAATATAAATCTAAGGAATCGTCTCAAAAATGGGCCGAGTAGCAAAAAAAAAAAAAGAAAATCTTTTTTCTCTATTTTTGATAGTTTAACGCATTGTTTATTTGTAGTTTAAGAACAAGATTGTGTTTTCCCGAATATTTCTTTAATTAGTCTTATTTAAAAGACAAAAAAATTTTTAATATTTATATTTTTTATTTAAAAATCGGCTAATAAACTAAAAAATGAAAACAGTTTCAGAAGTTTTTTTTCTTTATTTTTGATAGGTTAACGTATAGTTTTTTTTAGTTTAAGAATAAGATTGCTTTTTCTTTAATTATTTTTTTTAAAAGACAAAAAAATTGAATATATATTTTTATTATCTTAAGCCGGTCATGTTGAACAGTGTGTGATGACAGTATAGCTACAGGATAACTTTTAGTCGTGCTGACAAGCCATAAAGTAAGACAGAATATATACTCCAACTAATATCCCACAGAGTTTTTTGCAAATTTCAAATGTTATTGAGTGTGCCTACAGGGTATCTAAATGTCGTGTTGTAAAATAGGTAGAGTAAATAAGATCACAGTAAACAGCAGCTCAAACAGAATATCTAGTTAACTGTTGATTTCACTTACAGGGTATCTCTAAGTCGTGCAACGTATACGAAGAAGACTTTTGCCTTGTTTTCATTTGTTTTCATTTGTCTTAAAAGGTTGCGGGTATGATGCTTGGGGCTTGGCATATTTTTTGAGGTTAACGGGCAGAATTTAAATGAGTTGCGTTGAGTTTTGTTGCCTTGCGTTGTGGCAAGGGTTGTCCCCCCTCTCATCTACCCCCTGTCACTCTACTCCCTGACCCCTGACCCGCGACCCCCTGCCTCGTTTCCCATTGCCCATTGCCCAGCATTTAATTAAAGCATGATGTAATGCAAAC
Source organism: Drosophila kuntzei (assembly GCA_035042165.1). Taxonomy (NCBI): domain Eukaryota; kingdom Metazoa; phylum Arthropoda; class Insecta; order Diptera; family Drosophilidae; genus Drosophila; species Drosophila kuntzei. The sequence goes on along the minus strand of JAWNLU010000634.1, from coordinate 1,948,654 downwards.
GCGTGCTTCAAATCTTTTCTAAGTACAATTTAGAGAGCGAAAGGAAGAAATATTTATATATCCCTATTGAAAAATTTGATAATTATATTAAAAAATACCAAATGTAGGAATAGAAAAATTACGAAAACAAATCTCGGCATTTTTTTAGAGATGGGCTTAATATACTTTTATGCATTTCAAAAATATTATTTGATTCAGTTAAAAATCATCAGCCCGAACCGGATTATGAACCAAACCAATGAAATTATTTACCACGCAAATAAAATAAAGGTTTCGGTTCGCAAAAAAAAATATTTTAAAAGATGTAGGATTTTCTAATTCTATTTGAGACTCTGAATAAAAATACGTCATATTTAAAGCTTCTAATATATTTAGATTATTTTCGAAATTCAATTATTTTTTAAAAACAAATTTACTTGGTTTAAAAAATTGAAGAAAAAAATTAAATCAATATAAAATATTTTGAGCCTTGGTTCCAACAAGAGATGAGCACGGGCCTCCTTTTTGAGGCCCGGCCAGGGCACCAAACCAATTTTTGAAGCCCGGCCGGAAAAATTTATAAAAAGACGGGTAAAGTTGGTAATAAAAAAGAGATCGACCAAAAGATTTGGGGAGTGTAAATATATCTGGGAGTATTATAAAATCAAGAATACTTTTCACTCACCTTGCAGTCGTCACATTGATTGACCAGCGAATAAACCTGCCGGCAATCGAAGCGAAAGAGTATCTCGGATAATTCGCAGGTGATACGATTGGCCAACGCGTCCACATCGAGTAGATCACCGAGGAGACGGACACACTCATCGCGATCGGTGAGTGTGGCATTTAGAGCGAGTGTGTGCAATGCACTAAACACACTCCTCTCACAGCAATGACGCAATCGAAGGGTGCGAAGTCGCGACAGCAGCTGACCAGGCGATCGCATCCCACACAAATGTTGTGGACTTGTTTCGGCCGCATCGCCCAGGTAATCAAGGCACTGTTGTTGTTGCTGCTGTTGCTGTTGTTCATATTCATGTTGTTGTTGTTGCTCGTTTGCTGTGAGTTGCTCGTGTGTTTGTAGTTGGCTATAATGCAATGTGGGCATCGATTGTTCATCCAATAATTCATCCACATCGCTGCTGGTTGCAGTTGCTGCCATTGTTGATGCCTCCATTGTTTCCATTTCCAGCTCCTCCATTTCCATATCCTGTTCGCTTGTTGTTGTTGCTGTTGCTGCTGTTGTTGTTGTCGTTGTTGTTGCTGTTGTTGTTGTTGCATCATTCGCTGCTTCCAGTTGCCATTTCTTATCACGACGCACTCGCGACATGGCTTTAATCATATTCTTGTTATTGTTTTGGCTTAAACGCGTATGCTGTGGCGACTTAGAATTAAACCTATTTGCATTTATGAAATACTTGAGTTTATTATCTGCGTATTTCGCACTCGCGCTGCTGTCCGTCGGCTGTTGTTCAGCACAGGAACGAGGACAGATTGGCGGACCAGGTCCCTCATCGACCCAGGCCATGGGCAGTGTACCAGCTGAGCACTGACCCTGTAATCCAACAGAAAAGATAGGGTATTAATTAGTAAGCATCAATTTAAAAAAATAATCAACTATAAAATAGGTTTAAAAACAAACATTTATTTATTTTAATAATAAATATATAATATATTCTTTAAATATCTCAATGAAATTTGTTAGAGTTGGTAAAATAACTGAGTTCGATTCCCCTTCATGTTTATTCTAATTGTAAAATAGTATAATTAAAACTATAAAATAGGTTATAAAAATTAAACATTTATTGCTTTTATTAATTAATTTATTAATGTATTTTATAAAAATAACCGAAACTAATATCGGTTTCAGTTACGATTTCGGTTAAGCTCGAATTAAAGTTTTCGGTTATTGGTTATGCAAAATCTTGGAGTATCGGTTTCGTAACGGTTATCGGATTTTTGTAAGTTTCGGCTCCAAAATACCGGTATGGTAAAAATTTAGGTTTTCGGTTGACCAAAATAAGAAGCGTTTTTCAGTGTTTTACATGAAAAAAGACTTAATGCTCTAATTAGCCTGGAAAATATTGCTATCTGGTTACTGGAATGGTTCAGCGTAATGTCGATTTAATTATAATTTGACCTAATATAAATTTGGTTAATTTGGTTTGAAAATTTCGATTATTTTGATTTTACTGATTTTTAATAGCTTTGAACTGCCATAACTTTGTCAAAAGTCAATCAATTTCCATGCGCAATGTAAATTTGAGCATGATATTAGATCTTAATTCATTCTGCATTTAAATTTTTTCCATTTTCAAAAATTTTTGAAAATCTGATTTTTTTTAAAATTTACAGTGTTACCCCTTTGTCTTTTTTGATTTTTTCGAAAAAATTCAAATTTTCAAAATCAACAAAACTTAAATGCAGAACGAATTTAGAGGTAATATCATGCTCAAATTTACATGGCGAATGGAAATTGATTGAGTTTTGACAAAGTTATGGCAGTTCAAAGTTATCAAAGTTGCTCAGTAACCGAAATAAACCCTTATAAATGAATCGGTTACTAAACGGTTTTTTCGGATTGCGGGTTTCGGTACAGCGGAAAAAGTATTTTACGGTTACAAATTTTAATCGGTTTTCACCGGTTAAAGGTTACGGTTTCGGTTAAGGTTTTAATCCCTGATTTAAATTAAATAAGCATTTATTTCAACTATAATAACTCATCTATCGATTTGTATTATGACCCATAAATTATTTCTTAGACCCCTATAATATTCTTTTAAAATGTTTGATCTAAAAATAATTTATTTGAACTGAAAATGGAGACATATATATAAATAATATCTAAATCTTTTTTATCTAATACTAAACTCCTACTAAAAACGCATCAATTATTTTAGACGGAAAAAAAGACACAACAGCTTTGAGGTTAGAGTTAAAATCTCTGTTAGAGATTTTTGAAAAGTTTGAGAAAAATAAATAAATAAATAAATGAGTCAAATCTGAGCGTTTAGTGCAGACAATTACGCATGTATAAAAACTGTTTGCATTTATTTAAAAATTAAGCTGGTTAGTGGCAAATACAATGCACACACACACACGCACACACATACACTTGTATAGAAGGGGGGAGTAAAAGGGATAAGAAGAGAAGAATCGCAGGCAAGGCAACGGGGTAGAAAACAAAAAGTACTCTCGTATATTGAAAAAGTTTTTTGCAGCTAGTAACAACAACTACAGCAACAACAATGACAACAACAGCGAAAGTCATAAAATAAAACAACAACAACAACAACAAAATAGAAGCCAAACAACGCAACGAACAACAACAACAACAACAATAGTGTTGAGTGCATAAAGAGCTGATGTTTTTCGTTATTAAAATGACCGCACTTCGTTGGAATTTTCCACTTTTCCACATGCCCCGACATTAAACACAACCCGAGCGCAAATAATAAAAATTCCAAAAAGAAGAAAAATACATACAGAAAAAGAAAACAAATATTTTGCCAAGTAAAATTATCGTAGCATACTTTATGGCATCGTCGATATCAAAAGCATTAATGCTTTTCACATGTGGCCCATTATGCCAAACTGAAGGCCAACTATTTTTTTAAAGTCTGCATATACACTGAAGAAAAAGACCAACTTCTAAAATCAAGAACATTAATCTTAAATATTTTAACCATTTTAACCGAAACCAGCTCTAGCCAAGGAAAAAAACATATAATCGGAATATTTATAAAAAAAAATTAATTCAAAAAAAGTATAAATATTAAAAAAAATAAAATAAGTTTAAAGCTTAAAACACCTGCTTTATTTTTTTAATTTTTGGCTTGAGAATTTAAGACTTTTTGGTCTAAAAATAAAAACTTATTCTTATTTAAAAAGTTCTTAAAATCAAGATGTGTTTTCTAGCTTTAAGAATTTTATGTACTCGACGCATTTTTTTGACCAAAATTCTTAATTCTGAGACCAAAATCTTGATTTTAGAACATTTTTTTTATCAGTGTATATATGGCAAGAGCAGAGAAATTGATTTGCCCCAAAAAACACATCAAAAGATATCGAAACAGAGAGAAAAAGAAGTGTTGAAATTGCATTACAGGTAACATCAATATTGCATGTGTGTGTGTGTGAGTGTGTGTGTGATATATATGTGTGTGTGTGTGTGAGAAATGTGCAGCAATCAACGACGCATAAAAACTCAATTGCCTGGGCTCAAAATACTCTGTGTGTGTGTGTGTTTGTGTGTGTTTTCTCTCCTATTCCCTAGAGACAAACAATACGGAGTCCGTTGAATTCTCGCAGTTCAACAGCACGCACGCAAAATATATGTAAGTCAGTTTAGAGACGAATCCAAAAGCGAATGAGAATCAGAATCAGAATCAGAATGAGAATGGGAATGTGAATGTAAATGCGAATGCGAATAAGAGACAACTGAAAAGCCATACAATGACCAGACATACACATACACTCATTTGAATAACAAAAAAGTGTTCTGCTTAAATTTGAACTCTAAGATACTCTGTAGAATAAGTGTGTAAGATTTTATAAAATTAAATCCAAGCATTATCTAGCCTTTAGACTAAACTGTATTTAAAGTTACCTTCTAAATTTACTTTAAGTGTTTTTAAATAATAACAGAATAATTAAATAATAAATAAATTAAGCACAAAACAATAATAATAATAATTAAATTAAATATTGCGTCCATTACTATGTATTTATATTATTATTAATTATAATAATAATTTAATCAAATATAGCTGACATTATTATATAATTATTTTATGAACTCATTTATATTCATTTCTAAAATGGCAGATTAATTATGGTTTCTTCTTTTAGATTGCCCAAGTGAATCAAAAAAATGTAAACACCTTTACTAGAGATTATCATAAAAAATATTTGGTATTAGGTTAAAATAATTTTTGAAAAATACATTTAATTCAAATTTACTTTTACTGTGAACTGCACCAAAAAGTTTTCCTTAAAACTGGATTTTTAATAAATAAAATTAAATTATTAATAGGCTTAGATCCTCAGTTACTTTATACATCTAACTTAGTCCAAATTCTTATAACGCTTTCACATTGAATTCAGTTAAAGATTGTTCCACAAATGTATGCCTACTTTAAAAATACTAAGCCTATATTTAGTCCTATATTGATCCAAAATGTAGGCTATAAAAATAATACATATAGGCTTAGTATAGAATAGGCCTTAAGTCCAGCTCTAGATTTCTCTAAAAAGTATGCTATAAAAATACTAAATATATGCTTAGATTTTTATTGCATACTTTTTGGAGCAACCTAAAACTTGATTCAATATATGAATATAACTGAAATACAGGGTGTTTAGTACAGTATAACAATAAAACAATAAAGTTAAATTAGTCTGCCTAGTCTTAAGCTTTAAAATACCCTCTGCCCAAAATTCTGTGTCAGTTTTCAATTAAATTCCTGCTCGACCCCAAAAAGTATGCTGTACAATTTTTGTATGGAATTCAAATGCAAATCCTGTAAGGAATTAGCTCGAATGAGAGTCAAAATAAATAAATAAAATAAAATAAAATATTGATAACAGCTAAAAAAATGAGCAAATGTTGTTTTAGACACCTGATGTTGATTACCAATGAATCAGTCAGTGAGTCAGGACAAAGAGTTTTATATAAATACCTATGTTGATATGCGCCTACAATTATCAAACAGTTCAAAGCAGGTCAACTTAAGTGAAACAACAATTTTTGTTGTTGTATTTTAATACAGGGTACAAAGTACAATAGAATACACACATATACAGACATACACACGGTTAGAGAAACACGTGTACACGCCGCCATTGTTGATTTAATGGCAGACCAGCTGCGGCCCAGTGCACAACAATGCGACCCAGGATTGAGTACAGAACTGCTGAAGAGAATGATGTTGGGCAGAATAAAACCCTCTCACCCAACGAGAAGAGGAGAAGAGAAGAGAGGAGAGAGAAAAGAAGGCAGCTAACGGACAATACAAGACAGCAATAAGATAAATTCTTCAATGCGCAACAGCGAAATAAGAAATTACAGAATGAACTGACATTACAATTTGTTAGACCCTTTGCCACCACCCACCAACCCAAGCAACCTTTTTCCCTGACCCTACACTGAAAAAAAAACGACCAACTTCATAAATCAGGAACATTCATCTTACATATTACGTTTCTAAACTAAGACAATTTTAAGACCAAAGTAATAATACTGATAATATTAATCTAAAAAATTTCAATTAAATTGTTAGGAAAATATAAAAATGTCATAATTTATGTGAAATTATCGGAATATTTATAAAAAAAAACCAAACCAGAAGAAAATGAATATAAATCAAAAATAAATAATAAGTTTAAAGTTTAAAAAACACCTGCTTTAGTTTTTTATTATCCTGGCTCGGGCCCAAAACCAATTTTTGAATTAGTGTGAAATTAATTTTTAATTAAGTGAAACAAATTGTTTTTTAATTTTAGACCGTCAATTTTAAACAAATCGTATTGATAAAAGGTACTCATCTCTTTGTGCATCATACAGAAAAATCACAATCTTGATTTTAAAACCTTTTTTATTAGTGTACTCCACATTATACCCACCCCAATCTACTCCCACTTCCTGAATGCCGCCCCACTGATTAGTTGCGCTCATTTCGCTCCGATGGCCGTTCAAACAGTTTTGAAAATGCAAAATGCAAAGTTTTGCATAAACTTTCGCGAGTTTTGGTTAATGCAAAATTCAAGGGAAAATATGAAAAGTTTCAATTCAACGCGAGAGTCGAAGCTGAAACTGAAGCTGAAGCTTTTGCGGCTGCGATACACACTTACATAAATAAACTGGCCAACTTGTAAGCTTCCTGCCAACTGTTACTCAAGCTGGCTAACACTTAATTATGCCGAATTGTTTTTTATAGCCAAAAACTCTAGTTGAAAACGGTTTACCTGCAGGGCAAAGTCTCAGCACACAAAATCATAACTATTAATTATAAAGTAGCTTTAATGAGCATCAAAAATGCCCCAGTGTGAAGACAAATTATGCACAGAGCAACTCAAGGATTCAATATTTATATATTTCTATAGGGAAGCGCAATTTGAAATAGTGAAGAAGAAGGAAAGCTGATGAAAAGCTGAGAATTTTTATTGATCTAATTACTGATTGGGGAAATATTTGTGATATTGATTTTGTTTCTTAAAAAAATAATTTGCTTTTTTACTTTCCAGTCAATTATTATGCATAAGTTCTGAAAAATTCCTTCATGATTTAAGGACTTTCTACAATTTTAATTCTAAGGAATTCATAGCAGAAAAATCACATTTAAATACACAGACATTAATGTTGATTTGGAATACTTATTTTGTTCCTTAAAAAAGCATTTACTTCTTTACTTTCCAGGCAAAATTATTAATTACCAATTCTTAAAAAAGTTCCTTTATGTTTTAAGGCCTTTATACAATTTTATTACATTAAAAAAAATTACATTAAAATGAGAAGACATTAATGTTGATGTGGAATATTGACTTTGTTCCTAAAAAATAATTTACATCTTTACTTTCCAGGCAAAATTATTAATTACCAATTCTTAAAAAATTCCTTTAAGATTTAAGGACTTTATACAATTTTTTTTCTAAGGAATTCATGGCAGAAAATCACATTAAAATGCGCAGCCATTAATGTTGATTTGGCATATTGATTTTGTTTCATAAAAAAGCATTTAGTTCTTTACTTTCCTATTAATATTATTATTAATAATAATATTAAATACAAATTCTAAAAAAATCCTTTATGATTTAAGAACTTTATGCAATTTAATTGCTTAGGAATTCTTAGCATAAAAGTCACATTAAAGTGCACAGACATAAATGTTGTTTTTCCGCTAGCAAATGCAAAATCAATGGAAAATTTTCGTCGAATCTCAAACTAAAAAAAACAATAGCTAGAGATAATTATGCTGATGTCATTTGCCGTTGTGTCAGAGCAACAAATAATTTAGCTCGAATTGAAATGCATGTCACATGCATATTACGCATACGACCCATTGGACAAGAAATAGGAAATTGTCAACGGATTTGAAGCCAGAGAGCAAAAACTGAGATGAAATTCGAAACGAAAATGTTTGGCATGAAATATTCATCATTGTAGCTGTGGATAATTGAAATTGCAACAGCTGTGGATGTGGATATGGATGTTGCAACAACAAAGACACGTGGCCAATAGCTAAAACATTCATGTGTCTATCGACAGAGGACAGTCGAGTGTGTCTTTTTCTCTCTCTCTTTCTCTATCTTACTTTATTTCTGTGTGTCGTATCTTATGCAAGCTGTCATCAAGTTGGCGACTGACCAACTGACTGACAGTCGAGCCTAAGTTCTTTATTGTTGCAACAACAACAACAACAAGTTGCCTGTGCGTCGCCTCTCTAATCAACGAGGCACAAAAAAAAAACCTTAAACAAAGCCTTGGCATAATGGAGTGTATGCATTATGGCTAATAGCAAAGCGCACACACACACACACACACACACACTTAGGCAGCTAGTTAAATGTCCTTTGTGTCACTGAGAGCCTTGTCTGTGTTGTTGGCTTTGCATTTTGAAAGGCTTTCGTCTAATAAACCTCTACAGGCAGACAACGTACCTCCCTCTGGTACCGTACCTCCCTCCACCCTGCGCTGCATCAGACAATGGCTGGTACGCTGTCCACCGCCAGAGGGCGCACTTGACCCAGGACAGTTTTAAGCCAAGTGTTGATAGATGCTTCCCATCCTTTTTTCACATCCAAATGTTGCCTAAACTTGCGTTCATTGTATGGCAATATTTGAAAACCAAATTTCTTACGCTATTAAAAATTTGTATTCATAATATATTACATTCCTTATGTAATATTTTTAAAGATTTAAAGATCACGTTTAATTCAGAAAACAAAAATTGTAGATATGGAAACAGAGTTTAGCTGAATAAATCCATGTTAAATAAATAAGATATAATATAATAGTGTAATAGTAACACAACTATTTATAATTTTGAAAATTTAAATCAATTTGTGCTCGTGATTTATTTTTTTTATCTTTATAATCACATAATAATAATTATATTTTCTTTATATTTTTAAAATTATGATAGAACAATAATTTAATTTCTTAAATTAAATGTTACGAGATAATTATTATTTTTGATTTTTAAATAAAAGTCAGGGAATAAGAGAAATTCTTTTAACTTGTAATAAGAACCAATGGTATTCCCTAACTTTATCTTTTAATAAGCATAAAAGGAATTCCATAACTTTTATTCAAAAAATTATAAACTTTAAATTAATTTCCAAAAAGACTTTTAATATTTTTTGGTAGTTTTATAAATTTTGTTCTTTTGCTTATGTTTTGAAAGGATTTTCTCTTGTTTACAATATTCATAAAAAGATGCATAAAAGGAATTCTCTAACTTAAACTTTTAATAAGAAATTAAGGTATTTCCTAACTTTAACTTTTAATATGTATAAAAAGAATTCCCTAACTTTTGTTTAAAAAATTATAAGCTTTAAATTAATTTCCAAAAGGACTTATAATATTTTTTGGTAGTTTTATAAATTTTGGTCTTTTGCTTATGTTTTGAAACGATTTTCTCTTGTCTACTATTTTTATTATTTTCAACAAATTTCAGTTAATCTGTAGCTGTTTTTTGGAGAGCCTCATGTAAATATTTGGCAAAACAATTAAAATTTTGTTAGAGCGAAGAATACAGCATAAAAACATGGACAGAGGCAGCTGTCAGAGCCAAAGAGGAAGCAACCAAAAGTGCACTTGAGCTAAACACCAACAGTAACAACAACAACAGCAGCAACAACAACAACTGCAACAACAACGGCAACGGAACCGACAACACTTTAAATGTTACAGCTTAACCTCGACAGGCAATTCAAACAATGCACACACACAACTACACACACTCTACATGTGTGTGTGTGTGTGTGTGTGTGAGTGTGTGTGAGTGTGTGTGTCAAATTTCAACGCTTGTCAACAATGGTGCAAGAAAAATGCAAGTGCAAAACAGCTACAACAACAACAGCAGAAACAACAACAGCAACGTCAACAACAGCAGCCACTGTAGGAAGAGTGAGAGGGAAAGAGAGTAAGGGAGAGAGAGAGGGAATATGTCGCAAGCAGCACTCAAATTTCCAAATGCAATATGTGTGTGTGTTTGTGTGTGTTTTGCATGGTAGAAGCGTAAAAAAGTGACAGGCACAAACACACACACACACACACGCCAGACACACACATGGAGACTTCGCTCACATAGCCCGCAAGGGACAGCAAAGCAGGAGGGAGTGAGAGAGAGAGAGAGCTTATAGGGGATCTGTCAGATACACAGAGAGAAAAAACAATTCTAAAATTTATTCATGATTTTAGCATGCATTTTTTAAGCATATATTCATTTATTTATGTAAATATGTATTTATTTATTTATTTAATGTATTATTTAATTTTTTATTTATTTATTTTATTTATTTATTTATTTACTTATTTATGTAAATATGTATTTATTTATTTATTTAATGTATTATTTAATTTTTTATTTATTTATTTTATTTATTTATTTATTTATTTATTTATTTATTTATTTATTTATTTATTTATTTATTTATTTATCTTATTTATTTATGTATTTATTTATTTATTATATTTATTATGATATTCAGAATATTATTGTTAAATTAAGACAATATGCGAATAAAATGGCAAACATTCAACGTTAAAAAGCAGGGACCATAATGAATTATAAATGATTCACACCAAAATCTTCATTAATTTATAATCTCTGCATTTACGCCATGATTTTTATATTTCCATGATTTTATATTAACGTTTTTCTTCAATGATATTTCTTAGTTTTGAGTAATGTAATAAAACTTAGAAAATAATCGTTATATTTGATCAAAAATAAAAATCCTAAATGATGATAATTAATGATTTTTATTTATTTCTCTAAACATAAAACTCAACTGTAATTTACGGCTTCTGTGTTAGAATTCTCACCAATATTATTGGGGGTTAGCTTTGTGGTTCCCTTACAAGGATATGTAATAGGGATATATAATGTTAAAAAGTCAAAGAAGCCTAAAGTATTTTATCTAACTAAAAAAAATATACAGAACCCCGAAAATGAAAATATTATTGAGAAAAATCGTGTCTGAACTTGGTTTAAGAAAATCGGGGATTATCCTGCTTCTGACAACGCATTGATTTAATTTTATCCCAGATTTTTCTTTCTGTGTAGAAGTGTAAAAGAGAGAGAGAGATGCATGATAGGGGCCTGCGTATAATTGTTTGTCACTTGACGGGCCGCGATATACACAGGCATATGAGTAGCAACCACGCCCCCTCCCTCCCTTCCCTCTTAACCTACCCCTCTCCCCACTAACAACAACAACAACAATAACAACTGTCATTTCACCTTGATGCTTGGAACATTTTGTTGCCGTTGTCGTTGCCGCTTACTTTGTTGTCAAAATCATAAACATGCCCCTTAACCTCACACTCCTCCTTCCCCCCCTTTCCTCCTCTTGCCCCTCCCCTGCCTCATACCCTTGTTACGCGGTCATTTTCATTGTTTTTCCAGCAGCTTTCAATTTAATGCAGCTGCAACAACAATTGGTTGCTAGAATTATGCAATCAGTCGCTTTTTGCATGCTTTCAAATGACACCAGCTGATAATATAGTAGATTAATTCTTCAATTGCAAATACAAGTGTTGTATAACGTTGGAAAAAGCTTCAGATAAGCTTTAAATGTACATGTGATAGTAGTAAAACTCTTTAAAATCTATAAATTTGTTAGCATTTTGCGGTGATCATAGTCAATTTCTATTTTCAGTGTTGTACAATGTTAGAAAAAGCTGCAAAAGAGCTTCAAATGTGCATGTGATAACATGTAATATGATATTCTTCTTACAGTGTTGCATAATTTTAGAGAAAATTAAAATCGAGCTTTAAATTAGCTTCTTATATTATTAAAGCTCTTTAATTTTTATCAATTTGTTACTATACTCAGTTAATCATATTCTGACGTATCATTTCCAACTGCTGCTCTTTCCAGTGTTGTATAACGTTGAATAAAGGTGCAAGCAAGCTTAAAATGTGCATGTTATATTTTAAAAGTATTTTCACTTATATCAATTTATTTGCTTGTTAAAATGGTTGTTTATTCCTATTTCCTTTCTATTAAAAGTTCTTTAATTTCTATCAATTTGTAACTATTCTCAGTAGATCATATTCTGACGTATTACTTACAACTGCTTTTCGTTCCTGGCAGTTGAATGTCAAATTAGCATGCGTAAAAGGACAAAATCACGCAACGTAGCGAAACACCGAGCAGAGCTTTTGCCGTACCGACACGGCCAGGACAATTACAGCGCTGTGTGCATAATTCAGCGAGTGCTCCCCAAGGTGCTGTAAACCTCCAAATGGGGCAAATCATTTCAATGTTTCCACTACTCCCACCAAAAGCACAGACAGACAGTTGTTAATGTCGAATATTCTCGATATAATACAGCTTTAATACGGCAACCAAATTAAATAAAAATTTAGAGCAAAACAATTGTAAAACAATTGAATTATTGAACCGCAAGGAATCTTAAATAAATCGCTTAGCTACAAAAACAATTAAAATGCTTTTACTCTCACTTTAAAGTATACAATTATCGATAACATCTCTTAAAAATTATAAAATATCTTCAATCGGAACTAAATGAATATCTTAACTTTCAAACCACAAAGAGTGTAATTAATTTCAAATTATAGCTCAAATATAATAAATTAAATTACCTATAAACTATCTTAAACATTTTGGAAATTCCCATCTATGTAGAAAGGAATTTCTAAGAAATTTGAAGTGTTAATCTTTGCTGTCATTTGAGCGAAATCAAAGCATAAAAGAGAACATTGAATTCAATTTTTTGTACAGACAGCAGTATCGAGTAATTGCAATAATGTAGAATTTATGTATCAAAAGCAATCCATCAAATTTATATACAGATATACTAAATACGAGTATGTGTGTGCAGGGGAATTGTCGGCACTTGGGAGCATTATTTTAATCATATTTAAACAGCGCGTGTATTTATCACTCATTATTTATGCATATATCAATCTAGATAGCCCGTAAGCCCATTAACAGGCAAACAAAGGGACACAAAAACCGGAAACCGCGCCCAAAAATCGAATCGCAAGGAATTAGGCAGCATGCCAAAGACCAAGTAATAGCTCTGAGTGTGTGTGTGTGTGATAAGAGGGCGTGTGTGTGTGTGTGGGTGTGTCAGTTAACAACACACACCTGTCTATCAACGTGAATGATACTCATACAATTGAGTATATTCGTATTTGTTTGTTCTCCTCGCAAGCGGCAAATTGAAAGGCTCATTTGTTAAGGGGAAGCAAAAGAGGGAGGAACAGGAGGAAACTGCTGGCTTTTACGCCTGATGCCTGTCGATATGGCCACACAATTTTATCAACATTAATTTGTCAAACATTCGCCGGCACTTTGCATATACATATGGAACAACGAATATTTGTTGTTGTTTCTCTAATAACAACACAATGGCATTAATTTCATCAAATGAGTTGTAAACAATTGTGGACAGCTTTTGTTTAGGGCCTTCTTTTCCCATTTCCGCACTCGTTACTTCACACTCGTCGCTCGCCTCTCGCTGCAGTTGCCTGTTTGTTTATTTTATCAAATTAGTTGTAAATTGTTGTGGTCAGTCATTTGGGTTGAACAAAGCACTCAATTAGTTATTGTGAAGGACTTGAACGAGTCATTTACTCATTTCCGCACTCGTCACTTTGCACTCGCTGCAATTTCTTGTCTGTTTATTTTATCGAATGAGTTGTAAACTTGTGTATTGAACAACACAGCAAACTCGCTATTGTTAAAAATTTGAATGAGTTAAGGTCTTATTGCCTATTTCAGCACTCGTCACTTTGCACTCCTCACTCGCCTCTCGCCGCAATTTCCTGTTTGTTTATTTTATCGAATGAATTGTAAAATTGTGGATTGAATAACACAACCAACTCACTACTGTTCAGGAATTCAAAGAGTTTAGGCCTCATTTGTCCATTTCCGCACTCGTTGCTTCACACCCGTCGCTCTCGCTGCATTTCCCTGTTTGTTTACTTTATCAAACGAGCTGTAAAACTATTCTAGACAGTCTAATTTGGTGATGAAGTCAACTCGCTACTTTTTATAACTTGAACGAGTTGAGGCCTCATTTGCACATTATCGCACTCGTTGTTTAAAACTCGCCGGTCGTCGCTCGCCTCTCGCTTCAATTCCCCGTTTGTTTTCTCTCGTTGAACACGTAATGAAATTCTTCAGTTGAATTTCATTTGCAACTTTTCAACAATGCTCATTGAATAATTTACGCTCTGCTCCGCTGAGGCGAAAATGGGAGAGAGAGAAAAAAGAGTAAACGGCAAACGAATGTGGCTTTAGCAACTCCGTCAGGACATGAAAAGGGGCATGCTATAGATGACGCTCCACTTACGCTGGTCCCACGGCAATTTACGTTCCGAGCGGAGCTACAACCTCTATCCACAAAACGCCCCTCACATAATTGCATTAACTTGTGTGGAGCTTTGAGTGGGCGTGGTTCTAGCAGCTGGACATGAAACGTGCATGGACTTGACAGGACTTGTGCTTGGACTGGTTCTGATCTGTATAATGCAATTGTTGAGAATACCAAATTTCTTAATCAATGCATGCAACTAGAAATGGTGGCAACATTCTGGTTGATGCCTCCAGTTGTCACACTGGTGACAAATTCGTGACCAGACGCCATTTGCATCTTGTCAAGAAAGTTGGCGTTGGCTTAAGCCAAAAGACTGGCGGCCTCATGCAAATTGCACTGCAAATTGTCGGTAATTAACGGATGTGGCCGCAGCGAAGGCTGCCGGGATTGAAACACCTTAAGGGAGTGTAAGATGATGGGGGCGACATGCGACAGGCAACACGACACGTTGCAAAGCGGCTTCTAAGCCAAGCTAATTAGCCTGCTAACTAATTGAAGTTCGTGTACAGGCATTTGACTTTGACATTTAAGGACGAAGACGATGCCTGGAAAGTGCTCAAGCTCTGATATCTTTGAATTAACTGCCGAGTTTAAGGCTAGAGAATTGAAATTATAATTAAATTTAACTTTTAAGGCCTCATTCAAACTGTAGAGATTATAAATGAAATTGATTTAACAACATATTATATTTCTCTTGGTCTCGGAAATCAACTTGTTTGTACGATTGAAATTTGTTGGCAATTTAATTTCAATTTCAATGCAAACATATAACCTTAATCAGTACTGCAATCTTCTTCAATCTGTGGCAGTGAATGAATTGCAATTCAGACACAATAAAACAGCTTCAATTGCCGCAAGTCGACAGTGAGAAGGATATGCCTATGAATTTCTTATTGGACAACCTGAAGCACTTTACTTACGAGTATTTCACAGTGCCACCAAGAAGGACATTCGGCTTCAAAACGGAAATGCCAATAACTGTGTCGGTCCCTGCTCTGTCCTGCTCTTTACCACCCTGATATATCAGGAAACAGTCGCAACAGTCGACCATTTACCCAGTTGGCCAGTTTGGCCCGGCGGCAAGACGCATTCAATCAGTGTTATTGCAGGCTGTCCAAATCCCTGGCGGCCACAAGTTTCATTGCTCGCAACGATTTGCCATTCAAGTGGCGAACAGTTCCTTCGTAGTCCGTAGTCAGTAGTCAGGAGTCAGAGTCGTCGGTATCCTCGTCATCAAACCCAGAGCGGAAATTTATGACAGCGCTCGCATTCAACTGCAATTTGGCTTGTCTGTCTGTCTGACTTGGCATTGGGATTGTGTTGCTGTTGTTGTTGCCACAAACTGTGTGAGCTGGCAGTGAAAATGATGTAATCATATTGCACATGGCATCGGCATCGGCATCAGGAGCAGTTTTCACTTGCCACTGTGCGTTTGCCTGCTTACAAAATAATTGATTTTGTGTGCACATCCTTGACACAAATAAACACTCGCACATAGCGTATACACACACACACATTTACACCCGCACACACACACACAGAGTGAGAGACCGCGCAAGTTTAACAAACTGCCTGACTGGTTGGAAGCTCTATGAAAATTTTGAATTAAATGCAACAAAGCAATGGTTTTTAATTGAATTTTGAAACGGCAACGCAACCCTTTGACTGCACAAATGGTCAGGTCAATATTTTGTAACTGTTGAGCAAATCCAATACTACAAAATGCCTGGTACAATTTCTATAATACGAACACTTGAACAAAGCTTCGATTTGTTTGCCAACAGCCACTTGCAATAGCCATCTGACCACCCCTAATACACGGAAAAATAAAGTATCCGGTATTCCAGGATGCAATGAATTAAATATCGTTCGTCACACAATTGGATCCAGCAATTTTGGGGCATGGAAAGGCTTTCGTCACTAGATTTTACTTAGCAAAGAAGTTGTTATTTATAAATATCCGGTATTTCAGGATGCATTAAATTAAATATCGTTCGTCACAAAATTAGGGCATGAAAAGGCTTTCGTCACTAGACTTTTACTTTGCAAATACGTATAAGAATTTTTTATAGGTATCCGGAATTTCAGGATACAATCAATTCCAAATGGTGTCAAAAGTTTTGTAATCTCGGAATTTGTTATAACAATCATGAATTATTATTAATTATTATTACACTCTCAGCAAATATATTTTAGCTATCGGGGTTCTCTAATATTTTTGTAATTTGATCAAGTATTTTAAGCGTTTTACACCTATTCTAAGGGTCCACTTTACATAACTAATAAAATGATTTTAGAATGATTTTTTTTCTGTGTAGTTCTTCTCTTCGTTCCCTGCGTTCGTTGTTATAAATGTTTGCAGAATTTCAGTTCAGTTTCCACTCGACTATGCAACGTGCAAACGGCAAATAGAAGCAAAAAGCAGGCCATAACGCACAGCAAAAACCAAAAAGGCAATGCCACGCAGAATGTGGCAAGTGAGTAGGAGATGTAGGCGACGTAGGCGATGCTGGAGACGCAGACGGTGATGGTGACGAGAAGGTTGCAACTGAGGCGCACTTGACAGGCACTCATGACATGCGCTGAGTGTAGCATGCATATGTAGTAGCAGTAGCAGTTGCAGTAGCAGCAACATAAACCATGTGCACAATAACCCACCTAGCACTTGACAACAGGCAACGGCAACAGCAACTCGGCAATGGGTCGAGGGTCGAGGAGCAACCACAACGCAACGCAATGCATCAACACATCAACAGGCCGCATCGCGACGCAGGTTTCAAGTCAAAGCTGATGCTGATGCCGATGATGTCGATGCCAAAGCCGAGGACGATGACGATGCTCGATGCCCGATGAAAACGATGAGGAGAACGAGGTCTCATCAGAAATTCCGCACTCGCACTTGTATTCCCAATGAGCTGACAGCTGGCATTTGTATGTCTGTCTATAACAGAGAGGGGCCACAAAAAAGAGCAAAAAGTTGCCTTGCCCCGCCTTTGTCATCGCCTCTTTTTGCTTGCCTTTCTTGGCCATTGGCCACATAGTTTGGCCCAGGGAATGTTTATAGAATGTTTACTAATTTGCAGCCAAACCATTGGTTATGGCTAATTGAAATTGGGCCACTTTGCTTGCCTTGCATTTTTCACATTGTTCTTAAATCGTTCAGCTCTCCGGATCGTCAGAGATTGTCAAGTTAAATTGGCTGTCAGAAGCACAAAGGCAACAGCCGATGACTTGCCAAAAGGATTGAAAACTTTTACGCCCATCAACCCGTCAGACCGTCAGACCAGCAGCAGCAGAATGTGGAGGAGATTTCACAAAACTCTCTTGTGCTTGCCCGCTCATTTGGTATTTTAATTAAAGTTGCCACAATTTGTTGCACAAATACGAATATGAATATGACAATCAAAGCATGCATAAATGCATGTTGAGAAACTCTACACAAACAGGCATGTAAATCAGTATTTATGAGGATGGTTCCGTCTTTACCGCAAGCTGCAAATCATTTTTAAATGGCGCCCAACGTATGCTAAACTATATTAATTTTTAACAAAAGCTCTTCAGATACTATTTGATATTTAGATGTGGCTTTGTTACGTATACGGCACAAGCAAATCATTTTCAAATGGCGCCCAACGTATGCTAAGCCATATTTATTTTTAACTAAAGTTTTTGAGATACTACTTGATATTTAGATGTGGCTTTATTACGCATTCGGCACAAGTATTTACGAGAGTGAATTTATATGAACACAAGTTGAAAATCATTTTGAAACGGCGCCCAACGTATGCTAAAGTATATTAGTTTTTAACTAAAGTTCTCGAGCTACTTCCCGATATTTAGATATGACTCTATTACGCATTCGGCATAATCAAATCATTTTTAAATGGCGCCCAACGTATGCTAAAGTAAGTTAATTTTTAACTAAAGTTCTTGAGATAATGACGACCAACGTATAGTAATTTTAGCAAAAACTTTATTGATGCCGTTTAGTTTTCAGGTTTGACATGTATTTACGAACGGGGCTTAAGCTGGCCAGTCGCTTTTAATTGGCGCCCAACTCAGCACGTAAAAATCTTTTGAAATTCAGTATATACGATGCTGACTTAATCTTCACATAAGCTGAAAATCATCTTAAAATGGCGCCCAATATTGAAACTATTCAAGTAAAACTTTAATTATTATTTATTGACTACATTTTGAGCTTCCCTCTCCTGTTTACAAGCCGTGACATCCGCTGTAGTTAAATGTATTTAAATGGTTTGATTGGCTTGATTATTTAATTGCCTCTGGCCGCAAATAACTAACAAACGGGAGGACTAACAGATTAAACAGGCTGGGAATATTTTCCGGATAGATGCGGAGCATTGATTAAAAATCGATAAGTGCGCGTGTGTATCTCAAATGAAATTGAAAGGCTCAAGAAATGGCCAAGAAATGGCCAAGTAACAGCAATTAATTGGCATTGAAAGTCACTGTCTAACCGTCTGTCAGTCAAACGAAAAAAAAAGAACACACACACAGCAAATTGAAACTTTCATGTCAGCTACTGCTTAAAGATTTTATTGTTTTTACTGGTAAGTTGGCTAAGAACTGAACAAAAAAAACAAAAATAATGGCAACGGTCAAGCTCGAATGCCAATGCAATCGCAATCAAAAGGCCATTGAGCAATGCCGCGAAATTGAATTAGATTTGCATAGGAAAACAGGCAAAAACCGACGACAACAACGATGGCTGTTAATAAATATTAAAATTTGAATTATACTTGGCAACCCAATGAGAATTTTATGCGCGCTGATAAAAAGGCCACCCAAGGCATTTCATTTTGTGGTCGAACTGGGAATGGGACTGGGACTGTGACTGGGGGCAACTGTAGGTGTGGTCGTACATTTTGGCAACGTTTCAAAAGCCGGCCTGTGATTTCAAGAGTACCCACAAAGCAAAGAGCCAAGAAATACACAAACAAAATATATATATGTATAAAAAAATGACGAAGAATATAATCAAAATGCAAAAAGTGACGACGAATTGAAAGTTTTCAACGTTTTCTTCGCTTGTTTTTTTCTTTTTCTGGCACAATTACGAGTACCAAAGCCATTTTCGTTGATTTGTAACACATTGCAGATGATGATGATGATGACGACGATGATGAGGTGATGATGACGTACAACTTGGCTGTCGTGAAAGTAGAACTTGAGTGGCCCAAGATGTGGCGCAATTGTCACACAAACACTTTGCATGCACAATCAGAGCCCCGGCAAAGCAGAAAGAAGGAACAAACCCCTTACGATTGAGTGCTAGCCCATCGTCAGCTTCCCTTCATTTTATATTCCTTCCCCTCCGGTTTCCATACCACGCCCTCTCACAATACTTCTGTTCAAGTTGAGTAGCACTAGTAATAAAAGTATATGGAAACTTGTCGCTTGACACTTTCAAGTTCTAGCCAATTGGTTGCCATAGAAGAAATGCTGCAACCGAAACAACAGCTGCTGCATTTCTGCATTTTTTTTCCGCTTAAATTCATTTAAAGGAAACAATAGTTAAAAATTCCCATTAGCCCATTGGCGAATTGTAAATGTCGACGAAGCGCAACGTTTGTAGCATAAATTAATATCTTTTATATTTTTCCTAGATTGAAAACCAGCTGGAATTACAATGGGTATATTCAACATGTTTCAGAGAGTGTGGAAGTTAAAGCTTGATAAATTCGAAAAATCAAGGAAAATATAGCTGAGTGCGGGTATTTCATAGTCGAGATTTGTTATCATCTACTCATATATTGTTTTCGCTTTCTTTTATTTTGCTATCATCTGATGGCCTTTTTGATTTAATTGAAAGCATACCCACAGGAGGTATTCAATTTAAACGATATATTCAATATGTTATTCATGGCGTTGCTTGTAAATTTAATATTATTAATTACAGTATTCCCAGAATTCATAATAATATATAAGCTAGCTATAGTTTTCTTCTCAATTGAAACAGCACGAAAATGATTGAGACAGACCCTGAAGGATGGTTCTCAATGTTCCTGTGCTCCTTTTCAAGGCGTTAACAATAAGAAAAGCAATGAAATACATAGGTCTGTATTTATGTTTTCAGTTTTCAATGCATGTACCCGTATATGTCATTGCATTTGTATGCATTTAATCTGTTCTTTGTGGCATGCAATGAGTCGACAATAAGAACGAAAAGCGGCAGGGAAGAGGATGGGTAAATCAAAATGAAGAAGAAACAGAATGTTTCTCCGACAAACCGATTATTTTGATACACTTTAAGGACACTCAAGTAAAGACAAAGAGAAAAACTTAAAAATGGTTTAATAAGTAAACGTAATTGAAATATGATTTGGAGAAATTGCAAATAATTTTAGAGTATATCCAGGAAATTTTACTGCACGTCTTCAATTCCTAATCAAAGTCATTGGACAAGTACTCGTATTATCCGTAAGGAAAGGAAAAAGAGTCCTGGACATTGTCGTTGCTCCATTTAGTAGTGGCTTTATGGAGACGCTCTTGGTCGTGTCATGCGCGTGGCCTTCCCTCCCTCTGCCCTCTGTCATAGCACAATAATTATGTGCATGTGGCCAATATGGAATTGTAGTCTGTAGTCTGTAAACTGTTCTGTGAATGCGCCTTGTGTTCTTAGCCACGTGCAAGGTCGCAATACCAGCGATAAGATATTACACATTTAATTGTGCATTCGAGTGAAGTCAGCGATGTCAAACAATCAATATTATGCTCGCATACAAAAAGAGTTTAAAATCTGTCTTTTTCAATAAGAATCTTTCTTAACTGTTAGTGAGTTAATAAAAGATTTGTAGGAAATAATAGGATCGTGGTGAATCGAAATGAACAACAATTGATTGACCCCTCTGTTATTGAAAAAATATCTTACTAGACTAGTTTATATACCTAAGATTTATCTGTATACGACTCTATTGTTGGGTGACCCATGATAGTTTGTGACTTTAAGGTTGTTATCTTGTCTGCTTGTTTGTTTAGTATGATATTTATATTTTTTACTCCTACATTTTATCTTTGAACTGATTACACAATAATTAGACATCGGAACATTCCCACCTTTACAAAAAGAGGAAAATTTCGTCTATGAAAATTTGCTAGAGATTATTTAAATTAGTGATAACTATCTGTTATTGTTATTTGTAAGATTTAACATACTACCCTTGTTGAAAGCATTGTCTTTCAAGGATAAGATACAAATATGTATGTTCAAAAGAATCCCAATTGTTATGTTTATATATTTGTGGGACCAGGGTTGTTAAATGAGATAGAACACTGGACAATTCCCCAATTGTATTCAGAATTTAGTGTTATTTGCTTGAGCTTTAGATTTAAACTGCCAAGTTGTGTGTTTACATAATAACGTATATTTGGGGATGACAACAATGTCCTTGATAGTCCGATCCCACAAATAATATGTCTACTTTAATTGGGGTAGTTATCAATCGCGGCTATTTATTAAATTCAACAGTTACCCATATTTAATAGGGTGTTGTTTCGTGACTTACCTGCAAGTCGGTGCCAGTTGTGCCCGGCTGTGCCAGATCACAAGCTGATATCCAAGGATTAAGGCGTGTTAATGCGGTCGCAGTGCCGAGTATGGATTTCTTGTGGTCCACAACAGGCGCTGCTGTTACGCTGCTTTTGGCTGTATCACCAGTCGTTGTTGATGTTGTTGTTGTTGCTGATGTTTTTGTTTTTGCAACAGAGGATGGCAAAGTGCCACCGTCTCTCTGGGCAATCGCAATCAGATGTGACGCATAAACGTCCTGTTCACTACTCCTCTCCTCCCCTGTCTCACGTTTATTGTTGTTGTTGTTGTCGTTATCCTTCTCGTTGTGTTGCGCATGCAGCACACTTTCATCGACTAATCGAATTTCGTCCTGTTGCTGCAACTCAGGCTCCTGTTCCTGCTGCTCTCGGTGATCCTTCTGATGTTGCTGTTGCGTTTGAGTCAGGGTAAGACTTGCATCCAGATTGTAATCCTCCTCCACCTCTTCGTTTAGTTTTATCAAACGATCGAATGACTCTTCCGACAGCAGATCGTCCTCGGCGACCAGCGCAAAGATGTCCTCGTCCGCTACGACGTCAGCGTCCTCGTCAAATGCACGCGATGATGCGTACTGCACAGGTAATCCACTGTTATCCTCTTCCTCCACCTCCACCTGCTCTTCCGCCTGCTCCTGTTCCTGCTCCGGTTCTGTTTCAGCCTCCTCGTTCTCGTTAATAAGCGTCGCCTCGCTGGACTCGGGCGCCCCCGACGCTGATTCTGTGCCCTGACCCGCGTCGTGGCTGCTCCCCGCTCTCGTGCCCTCGTCGAGACTGCGGGCACGTCGCGTCGAGGAGGCAAGCACTGATTCGTCGGGTGCAGCCTGCAGCGCCGGTCGCCGATAGAAATCAAAGTTAAGCGGAAAATTGTGGGCGGGCGGGGCACTACTGGGACGGCCAGGGACGTCACCAGGGCTACCGTCGCGGAATTTTGGCAGCAGAAAAAAGGAGAATCCGCCACCAGCGTCGACAAAATTTGACGACTCTCTGCCACTGGCCGTAGAGTCGTAGGTGGACGGTAACGTTGCTGCCGCAGATCTAGATGCTGGTGTCGTTGTTGTTGATGTTGTTGTTATTGCTGGTGGTGTTGTTGTTCTTATTGTTGTTGTTGGTGTTGTTGTTAGTAACGAGCTGCTGCTAATGCTGCTGCTGCTGCTGCTGCTGGTGCTGGCACGCCGAGCCCCCGAAATAAACGCAAGCGCCATCACGACCAGCCCGGGTCCTGGCCGCATATTGACCTCGGGTTCGGCGGTGCTAGCATGGTGCAGGCCCGCTTGAGACGCGCTTGCGACTCCAATTCAATGCGAGTAATGATGGGCTCATGGCCCCATCATCATCATTAATATGTGGGTTTCGTTTCGATCTCCGCCTGCTGCTGCCTGATGCCTCAGCTGCTGTTGCTGCTGCTGCTCCGTCTCCTCCTTTGTTCCTTGCTCGTTTGGTGCCGCTGCCTTTAAGGCGGCTCCAAGCGTTACCGTTTCCGTATCCTGGCAACTGCTCGGCTCGTCTCTGCTCTCTCCGGCTAGCGGCATGAATCACGTCGTTGTGCAGTAGAAAATGCTACAATTTTTGACACACTGGCACACTATTTGCCAATAGATGGCGCTATTGTTACTTCTTTCTTTTCTTTTGTAACTGTTGCAGCGGATCGGCAGCGCAGCGACGTCCTCTGCTTTTGGCAGGTTAACAGCTGGCAAATGAACGAAATGCAGTGTGGGACGAACTGAAGTGATGAGGGGGGAGTGGGACGCAAACACAACGTAACGTAACGTAACGAAACGGAAAGTCCCGACTTTTTGTTAGCTTTTGCGATAAACGATTAACGATTAACAATTTATATGCCACTGATATCGATAACACAAAACATTTTTAACAATTAACTACACTTTCATTTGATGGAATATATATTGTAGATATTCTTTTCGCTCTATTTTTTCTTTTTTGGGGCCGTCGTTTAGTTGTTGCTGCGATTTTGGTGCTGTTACTATTTGGATTTTGTTGTTGTGGTTGTTGTTGCTGTTGTTGTAGTAGTAGTTGTTGTTGTTGTTATTATTGCGACACTGCTGCTACACATTAACCTTGAAATTGAAATTCGTGTGTGTCGTGTGTGTTTTTTCTTGTTTTGTTGCTGTTGCATATTATTTTTTTTATGTTTAACTTATTGCCTCACGCGAAGGTCACATAGCAGCATTTTTGGCTGGACTGCAAGTATTATTATTTAATTAGCTTTAGTTATCATTTATTGTTATTGTTTTAATTTCAGTTTCTTTCATATAGCACAAGAAACAAAAGACTTTCACGTTTGCCGCAGCGCTTTGCGTTTTCGAAACAAAAATTTTCGGTTTCGTTTTCTCCCTCACACTCTTTCGTTCGCTCTCTGTCTCGCACGCTCGCTCTCTCGCTCTGTTCGTATGCTGAAAACGCCAACGCAACGTTCTATAGCTCGTTGTTATGCGCCCACGCTCCTAGCTCAGCTGCGCGCTCTCTTTCGCATTTCGCAGCAAAACGCTCTTTTTGCATTTACATGCGTTCAACGCTTTTGCAAAGCAATTGCCACACTTATAAAACGCAATTTGATGACAGAGATTTATGACAAAAAACAACTTGCATTTTGCATTGTCTGCTGCTACATTTGCATTTTGCACAAACAACAGCACAATGTGCAAAGTGACATAGCAGCCAGCTTTAAGCGAGCCAATAAGCAATAAGAATGAGAGTGAGAGCGGGAGCGGGAGAAACGTAAGTAGTAGAGTGGGAGCAGGCAGCTCCACACGACGAAGCACGAAGCTAAAACGAAGCAGCCACCGCACAAAGAAGAACGCCGAAAAAACGCACACACACATACACTCTGACACACTGACACACACACACACACACACACTGACACTCGAAATTGTGAGACAGCAGCACACATACAGGGCAAAGAAATTTATATAATTCGCAGCAGCCAGCGACCGACGCGTCGCTGCCTCTGTCGCTGTCGCTGCTGACTTTATGTTGTTGTTGTTCTTCTTATACTTGTTATTGTTGTTGTTATTGCTGCAAACACAAAACAGCGGATGAAACGCTCGTGGGTGGTGAAGAAACAGTCGTTGTAAGTGTATGTATGTATGTTTGTAAGTATGTACATATGTATGTGTGAGTAGTTACTTAGGGCAGCCAGGCAAGCACTCGGCGTGCCTTTTGTAGCAGCATGAAGTAGTCACCATCTTCTTTGTCACACTGTGCGTGTTAGTGTGTTGGTGGTAACTCTAAGTACGAATGTATGTACACAGAAAAAAAAAGAAATCCCAAATTCCATGACAATCCTGAATTTTCTTAAGCCAAATACAAAATACTTGATTCTAACACGATTTTTCTCAACAATATTTGGATTTTCGGTGTTCTGTAAATTTTTTTTTTTTATTTTTAGGCTTCTTTGACCGCATATTGTCTTAATTCAATCCAATGCGGTGTTAGAAGCATGATAATCCTGAATTTTCTTACGCCAAATACAAAATACTCGTTTCAAGCACAATTTTTCTTAACAATATTTGGATTTTCGGTTCTCTATAAATTTTCTTTTAAATATTTTAGGCTTCTTTGATTGTTTTAACGTTAATTCGTTGCCATTTTAATCGCACATTGTCTTAATTTAACAATAAATGCATGCTAAATTCCATAATTTTTAACTTGGATTTTAGAATGGTTTTCTTTTTCTCTGTGTATGTATGTATGTGTATTTTACATAGATGTTATGGCAGCGCCAAAGACGACAGCGACTGCGGCGCCTGCATGTGGATTTTGTTAGTGTCTTGTATTGGTATTGGTGTTAGCTGCTGCTTTTGCTGCTGCTTCTGCTGCTGCTTTTGCTGCTGCTACCGCTGATTGTCCAACAACAAACGCAGCATATTTTTCAGGCCAAAATGTTCTTTTTGTTTTGAGCACGCAGAAATGTTCTGGCTTTTTTTTGTTAAATGAGTGCTGTATTTTATTCTTGTTGCTGCGTGCGTGTCACAAAAGACGCTGCGCTTTTCAAAAATTTTAATAATCATCAGTAAGTTGAGTGAATGCGAATGTTAATTCAATGACGCTCTGGCCACACTGTGCGTGTGTATTTGTTAACTTTCACTTTTGTTTTATTTGCTGCTGCGTTGACACTGCGCACACATACACACACACGCATATGTATAGGTATTTTCTCTTTTTTTTCCTTTTTTTTTTTTTTGTTGCGTATGTGTGTGTGTACTACTTCGGGTTTGCTGTTTCTGTTTCTGTACGGCGGCTGCTTATATAAGCCCGGAACATGGCACAAAAAAACTATTCGCAACTTTTGCGAACTTTGCGCTGTATTTTCTTTTCTTTCTTTTTTTTTGCAGCATCAATTTTATATCCAGCGTTTGTTTATGCAACGTGGTCACACTTTGGGGCCTGGTGTCAAGTGATTTTCACATTATAGTATTATATAACATTTGCTGAAGGTTTTTAATGTGGTGGCTGTCGATACAACACTTATTATATATGATATATATTGTATAGATTCTGATCTATCGATCGCGATTTATCGAAATAACACCATATATACACACACTCTCTTTCTCTCACTCTCTCTCTCCACTCTCGTACGCAAGAAAAGCGCTTACGTTACGTATAAAACTAACGTAGCAAATGCCTAAATAACCGTGTGTACATAATTACAATGTGTCAGTGTGTGTGTGCGAGTGTGTGTCTGTGTGTGTGTGTGTGTGGGTATTTCTTCCAAGAGCGCAGCATCAACTGCCGTAACGGCCGCGTGGGCGGAGGCTGTGGCTAAGGGAGAGGGGTGACAGTCCTGAGGGGGGCAGCGGATAACGTTGTAGACAGTGGCTATTGAAAGTTATGCTTAGCAGCTTTTTATTAATTTGAACACCAACAAAAATTGTACAAATCGTACAAAATGACAAAATCGCGTTCCATTCTCAACAACTCTGATTTATCAACGATAACGATAAGTTATCAAATTGGCGTTTGCTCCGCTTTTTTCTTTTTTTTCTCGATTAGCAACATTTCACTTTTTATTTTTTTCGTTTTCTTGTTGTGTTAGGAATAAAATTTATATTTTATTTTATATGAATTTGAATTCGGTTTTTTTTTTATTTGCTATGTATTTATTATATTTTTTTTTCTTTGCTTCTTTTGGTTCTTTTGCTGCTTGACTCTTTTTTGGACAAACAGTTGCGCGACGACGCAGGATATACCGTTACAATCCTGCTTCTTGCTGATGGCCCCAAACGGCACTGACTGTGCCACAAATTGCAGATGGCGCTTAACTGGAATATGCCAATGGCCCGAGCTGCCCATGGGGCAACACGAACAACGGCCGCCACTCGCGCTCTCTCAGCGCTGACACAAGCTCAGAGAGAGTCGTAGAGAGAGAGAGTTTGTGCTTACTATGTCGCTCTCGCACTCGCGCGCGCTCTCTCTCGCTCTCGCTCTCTGTACGTGTGACAGTTCGAAATTCGAATTGGAATGACTTCCAGTTATGTTAACTAACAGTTGGCTGCTTAGGCTTAACAGTTGTGTGTGTGTGTGTGTAGAGATGAAGCAAGAAAAATTACTTGCTGCAGGGCACTTAATCACTAATGACAGCAACGCCAGCGTCAACTGAGACAGCGGCAGCGACGTCGACAGCGGTGCCTGAACCTCAACTCACTCAAAGTGCGTTGGCGTTGGCGTTGTTGCTGTTGTCTCCACTTGACTCGAGTCGAATCGACTCGACACTAGACTCGGATTACGTTCCTTGCTCCTACACAGAAAAAATCATACTATTCTAAAATTCAGGTTGAAAATTCCTGATGCTAGCATGCATTCTTTAAGCATGTATTCAGGATATTATTGTTAAATTAAAACAATATGGGGATTTAATGGCAAGCATTCAAGGTTAAAAAGAAGGGGCCGTAATAATTGATATTATTTTTTTTTTTTTAATATCAACTTATACTGGGACTAGAACAAATGATAATTAAGAATTGCCATTATTTTCTGATTTTCTACATATTTTTTCAATGATAGTCATTAGCTTTGAGAAATTTAGTAAAACTTAGACAATAATAAAAAAATTTACAGAAACCCTAAAATATAAATGTGGCTGAGAAAAATTGTACTTGAATCAAGGACTTTCCACTGGATTTAAGAAAATTCCGAATTCCCATACTTTTCACACCGCATTGGATTGATTTTATCCCATACTTTTTTTCCTGTGTACTTTATTCAGTTCTATTCTATTCTATTTTGTTCTGTTCTGTTCTTTTCTATTCTGTTTTGTCATCTTCTGCTTTCGGTGTGTCTGTACGGGTTGCATGCTCGGCGCGTTTCGTTACGGCGTTTTGTTTCACTTGGCCTAAAATGTCTAATACCCTATAATATCGTTTAATCCCACTCAACGTGCTTTAGTTTCGCTTTGCAGCTCACAAAGGCACGTAAGACGAATCTGTTGCAGTTGACAGTTCCAAATGAACTCATTCGATATGGAGAGAGAGAATAACAAAGCTCTCTCTGCCAGCTTTAATTTCAGTTCAAAAAAAGAAAAAAAGAAATTATAATGTAGCATAACTTTGAGCGCTAGCTGTCAAACTTGCTAATCAGAAACTAACAGCATTCAAAGCTGAAGAAAGTCGGCCACAAAACTCACTCGACACTTGATATCTGAGAATTCTCTTTGCCCACAAACAAGCAAACAAAAACAATCCAAGGCCACACGACCTTCAACAGTTAAACACGAGAGTAGTAGACAGTTAGTTGATGCTGTGTTAATGCTACTAAATGCTATTCCGAGCAGTCACTTGAATAATTAACCTCTCTTAATTAGCTTAAGTAACTGTGCCACAAATCAAATCCGCTAAACGAAGTGTGGGCAAGTTGAAAACATGAACTATCTACAATTTTATGATCATAATAAGATTGCAAACATCCAAAATTGCAGAGGTTACAGGTACGAAATTTTTGGAAATGGATTAAACACATTTGTTTCTTTTTTTTTTTATACTTAAATTGCGTTTTAGGATAACACGACAAGGAATCGATATTACAAAAAAAAAAAAAAAAAAGATTACACTAATTATTTTGTTTAAATTATATAAATACTTTAATATCAATTTGTTTGCATTTATATATAATATAAATTAATTATTAATCTTTTTATTTATTTTCTTAATTGTTATAAATGTTTTAGATTTAGTCGAATTATTATATAAAAATAGACTGAAATTTAACTATTATTTTTCGAATCGCACCTTTTTGACAGTATTCGGTTCCTCTAATTATGCACTAGAACAAGTATTTTAAGTTTATGCCTTGAGGACCACTATAGAGAAATATATAGAGATTTTAAACTAGCCATAAAAATTGGTTTAATTTTAATATGGTTGCGATCATTAACAGAACTGAATTCATAGGAATTCAATGTGGGGACTAACAGTGATTTCGTTTTCTGAAACCAGTTCCCAGTAGATTTTCAGTGGCCCCTGACCACACCCGATGTGATAAGGATAAGGAACAGTAAAAGTAAAAGTGAATGAGCGACAGACAAAAGGCAAAGGGGAAAATAAACTTAAAAACAGTGGTAAGAAATATAAAATAAAGAAAAAGGGACGTAACGAAGAAGAATCCCACATAATTTGGCTTGGAAACCATTTTGCTTCAATTTATGCGCATTCCAATCAATAACTGTGACACATGCAACCAAGCAAGCAAGCAGGGAACCAAAAGCAGGCAAGGACATCACCAGCCACCAAGGAGAGTGAAAGTGCTAAGATATGCCCCAAAGAGCAGGAGCAGAATGAAGAAGTGAAGCGGCAGAGGAGCTAAGAGACACACACATACACACGCACCCACACAACGAAGAAGAGGAATGGATATGAATGTGTCAAACTTATGCGGGCACAAAGCTCAATGTGTGCGTGCAGAAATTGATAAGAAACAAAATAACCCTGAAGAAGAAATTGGTATTTGTATTACAGAGAGAGAATGTGTATTTGTGTGTGTGTGCGTGAGAGAGCAAATGGAAAACAAAACCAAAAGATGTCTGCAAAAATAACAATACAACTGCTCACGATGAAATTCTATTACCAATTCAACTTATTCTTATGGTTTGATCAATCGATACATCGATATCCTTATTAAATACCGATCTTTGTGGTATTTTTTAGCTGCACATTGTTGCCAACGATCAGCATACCAGATAAATATAAACGATAACGATAACATCAGTTGATTTGACAGCAGTTGGCAACTTGACTTATCGTCATCGGTTATCGCAATTGTAATCGTAATCGAAATCAGCGACTACCTCTGTGCACAGACATTGAGATAATCGTTACAAGGACGCCCGCCGCTGTAACGAAACTGGGCAACGAAAGCAAGCGGCAAGGATTTTGCGCAGTTTTGCTGCTTCTTCTGCGACTTCTGCTCTTTTTGCACGCACAGTAACACAACAACAACAACAACAAGAACAAATAACAAGCAAAAAAAAATAAAAATAAAGAGGCAGAAAACAGGCAAAGGCAACGCAAGTTTTGTGAATGAAATTTCGCGCAGGCACAAAGCGCACAAACAATGTTAAGGTGGCACACACACAGACAGACAGACAGACAGACAGATGCTCACTCACTCTCACACACACACACACACGCACACTCGCACACACGTTCTCTGACAAAGTCACGCGGCAGGCGTATGCACAGATGCGAACCAAATAGGCAAAAGGGAGATGCAAAGGGGAGAGCTAAAGAACAGAAGGAGCCCAAAAAGCAAAAGCAAACAATGCCGCGCTCTGTGTTTGAGTTCAAAGCTAGAAAATACGAAACGAAAGCAAAGAAAAGGAAAAAGAAGAGGAGAGGAGCGGAGAGAAGAGAGCAGCGTTAAGCGGAACGTGTGATGGGAATGAATTGGGTGGAGAGTGTGGGAGAGCTAACACAGTTGGGAGACCCCAAAAGGGAATCGACATCTGCCGCTGGGCAGGCAGACTGTCGCTCTCGCGGGCGTGGTGGTCTCTGGTCGCCGCCGTGGGTGGAAATTGAAGCTCTTGGAATGCTGCTGCCGCTGCTGCTGGAAGGCACAAGACAAAAAAAAACTTAGCTAATGCTCAGCATTTATCGATGATGACGGTACACGAAGCGGCTACAACGGCCGCATTTATAGATTGACCCACAAATATTGCTGCAGCCGACATACATAATTATTTTAACCTCTGGCCGTTGTCTGGCGCCCACAATGATAAGCATCATGATGATGTGATGATGATAACGATAAGATAACATAGTTCAAAGCAGCGCAGCGTAAGTTGCAATAAAATCGAATGACAAATTTATTGCTGGGATGCGATCCTTCAAAAATAATAAACTGAATAATTCAAGAGAGTATTATCAGGGGCGCAGCTAGGGGGGTCAATAGGAAGTACTGTATTGAAATTAAGAGAATCAATTTAAAATATTAAGAAAATAGGACCCCTTACATTTTTTGACCCGGTTCCAAAATGTCTACTGCGATCCTAAAAATTTTTAAGATCGAAAAGATATCAGACGAGTAACTAATAATATATTTTTTTACGGAAGATTAAGATAAGTTAAAAATTTACATCACGAACACATTTTAAAATATTTTTTAACTTATCCCAAGAACCATTATCAGGAATATTTAAATTTAAAAAATAAGACACCAAAAGAAAGCTTTTTTTGTGCAAAGTAAAATACTATTAGGGGTGTTCCAGAAATACAAACCAATGGTTTTGGTTGGTTTACTTTTCTGGAACATCCCATTAAGTCAAGTAATAATTTGATAAAAGAAAAAATTCACACATTTTTTCACTTCTCAAAATGGCAAAGCACAAATATTCAATATTTATTTATTTCTTATTCGAAGAAAAATTGGCAGTTATTTTAAAATATGAAATTGAAACCAAGCTCATTATGCTTTGTTTTTAATTTTTAAAAAAACTTAAGCCCAATGATTCTCAATATTTTATTTTTGTTTTACGTTTTCTAAGAACTTTTTCTACTATTTAATTGTTAATATTTAATTTGTTGTTTTACTATTTTTAAGAACTATATCTAGTAATCTATACATATTCCCTCTAGTGGGTCAAATTAGCTGTGAGCTACTGTATATTTCACCTAAAAGTATGCAGCGACTTTTATGCTGCTCGTAGCGCATTTATTGTTCCCACTCACACATGTGTAAAGCTGCACGTAAAATGTAAATTTCATCTGTGTGAGTGTATGGGTGTATATGTGGGTGTGTGTGTGTGTGTAGGTGTGTGATAAAGCCATAGATATAGCTTGGCCTGCATGCGTGTGGATAATGGCGCGCCGAAAAGTCGAAACGCACACAACACACAAACACCACACACACACATACACACACCTATACACACACACACTCAGGCACACACACATGCGCGCACATAATAAGGTGCGATTTGTCTCGCGCATAAAACGAAATTTCCTGCAAATATACACACACACTCACACTTACACACACTCACACACACAACATCTATACTTGGTAGCTGAATGGCTGGACAACAATGGACGAGAGTGAGAAGGGGAGTGGGCAGGAGAGGGGGAATGGAAGATGGGGGACAGTTTCGATTGCTTTGTTGCTTGTATATGACAGCGTGCCGATGTCTCTACACTGAGAAAAAAAAGCGATTCTAAAATTCAAGTTAAAAATTCTTAATTTTAACATGCATTTTTAATAAGTTTGTATTCAGGATATTATTGTTAAATTAAGACAATATGTGATTAAAATGGCAACAAATAAAAATTAAAAAGATAAAAATAATAAAATATTTGATCTAACTATAAAAAAATGTCCAGAGCGCCGAAAAACAAAATAATATTGGGAAAAATCGTGCTTGAATAAATTATTTTGTACTTGGTTTTAGAAAATTCGGCAGGGACTGTAACTGTTATGAGGATAAGCAAAAAATTATTTTTAATGGTTCTTTAAAGACTTTTATTTTATAAATCAAATTTAATAATTATTTTTAATTTTTTAAAGAAAGATGTTCTTAAAAAAAATTCATCAAAAAGTCTTTTAAAAGTCTTAAAAATAAAAATGAATAATATTGATATAAAATAAAAGTCTTTAAGTAACCATTAAAAGCTATTTTTAATTTGAAAATTCTTCAATATTAGTCTATTAGATATTGTAAATACAAAATATTTGGTATATTTGAACAAAAATTGCTCTAAATGATTTTTTTAGTTTCATTTGTATCAATAATGATTATTCTTAGGCCCTGAACTACGGAATTGTCGTACTTCAGACACCGCATTGGATTGATTTTATCCAGGAATTCCGTCATTTTTTTTCCTGTGTATGTGTGCGTGTGTGAGTGTATGTGTGTGTGCGTAGGACATCTTTGTAGGTTAAGGCTCATGTCAAAGCTGGCAAACTGTGCGACAAAAGGCGTAAGGAGTAAGGAGGCGTGGCAAAAACTCGTTTGCCATAATTATTGCTTTTGTTGTGCGCTCGCTTGCAGCCGATATCCGTGTATGTGTGTATCTATGCGTGTGTGGACCCGCATTATTATTTTAACCGGAAATGTATATGTATGTCTGTGAATATGTGTGTGTGTGTGCGTTACGTGTATAAAATTTGTGAACTGGATGAACTTTTTTTGTTGTGTGCTCGCTTTTGGCGGAAGCTTTCTCTGTGTTGCCGGCGACAACATTTAGCAAATTTTTTATGACAATGTCGCTTGGCATATCTCTCTTTCTCTCTCACACACTCTCTCTCCCTCTATTTCTCTCTCTCTGCTCGGAGTAACCTCAGCTGCTGACAGCGCCCACTTTTATGACAAATATTATGTTAAAGACCGAATATGCGCTACGCCATAAAAGTCAATCATTTTTCATTTCGCTTTGCCCGTCGTCGTCGCTGTCACTCTAACAGCCATTCACACAAAAAGCAAACTCTCTCCCGCTCCCCGAACCCTCCTTTAACATGGACGTAGACAAGAGGGGATAGTGTGGTATACACCTTCCCTCCTACATTCATATCTAGAATTTCTTTTAGCTTTCCAAATTGTTAAAAACAAGATTCGATAATGTGAAAGCGGAAATTACCGAAAATTCAATCTATTATTATTAAAGCGAAGTCCGTGGCAAAAAAAAAAAAAAAAAAAAAAAAAATTGGTTTTGAATGAAATTGAGAAAGATTTTGAACTGTATTACTTTTCTTGCAATGATTATAGGTATACAAATTTGTCTGAGTCTATGTGGAAAGTAAATTGTATCCAAAAATCAAGCAGGCGCTAGAAATATTACTGATTGTAGAACAATGGAGACAACATAACAGTACTTATATAATTCTTCATTTATTGATCTGGATGGGAGTTTTTTAGGGTTTTACCCAACAACAAATCTTGGATCAATTAAACAATTTTTGAATACCCCAGAAATAACTTAAATAAATTAAAAATTTTATTTAACATAATTGAATTATCAAATTTAAAATCTTATTTTATAATTTTATGTTATGTTTTAAATAAGTTTTCTCTTCTAATTCAAATTGTTATCCCCTTTAGCACAATGCTGACTACGCCTCTGCCACTTCCTCTATTTGACTGCTGCCTTTGGCTTTACTGCTTGCTTCTTCTCTTCTCTTCTCTTCATTTTTCGTTTCTTTTCTTTTCGTTTTTGCTTGTGTCCGCTGGGGACATTTAATTTTTGGCGGTCATTCGTTGTGATTTTCCTTGATATGCGATATAGTATTTTATGTACAGTTCGTATATATATACATATGTATGTATTAGTGTGTATCGCTCTGTTTGTGTGTGTGTGTGTGTGTGTATTCATCGCTCTTGACTAACCGTTTGTTGTTGATATTTGGCGCGGCTTGCTTCAATTTATGTTCTGTTTGCCGTTATTGTCGATTTTTACTTGTTCCTGCTTTCGTTTCTCTTTTCTTTTTTTTTTATTATTTTTACATTTTAAAGGACCTTTTTTTGGGTGTGGAACACATTTGTTGTGTTGTTGTATTGATAAGTTCATTTAATGGGCACGGCCTGACATGCCCTCTTCCTGATCCCAGATACACAAACACAGTATGTCAAGTAATTGTTTTCACAAAGATAAAAAATTCGCATATTTAATTAAAAATAAAAATAATTCTGTTTTGCTTATTATTTCTTTATATTTCAAAATTATTTGTAGGTTTATAAATGGTTAAACCTTTTTAAAAACAATAATAAACAAATATCAATATATTTTTTACATTTCTGAATATTTATTAAAATTCGTATATTATTATTTTTTTATTATTATTTTAAAAAAGAAGTATGTGAATTTTGATTATTTCCAAACACTTTCTTGACTAACTGTAGGTATTTATATATTTATTTGACGTACATATGTGTTGTTGGCATTTGTTTGAGTGCGTCGCGCCTAATGAGTTTAATGCTTTGTTATCAGCGCTGTAATCAGCTTATGTAATATGCGGCCAAAACTTCAACATAATTGAATCACAAATTATGTCATTTTGTGTGTTATTCTTTTTATACACACAGAGACAGGATTTTAAGGCTTAAGGCGCAACTTTAAACGCATTAATTTTCAGATTTGTTGGGGATGTAAGTAAAATGGCTGGCAATTAAAAATTATGCTGATAACGGTATTTAGGACAACACTCATTTACAAACACTTTGATAAGTTAGAGCGAGACAACAGCATCATACAAACGATCTTAGCAAATACACACACAAGCATGGGTGCAGCAAGGGGGGCAAAACGGTAAGCTAACCCCACTTAAAGTATTAACGGACCTAAGCAAATGTGTAGGGCTGAGCTAAAACTAAATTCGGTTGCCATGAATATATTTAAAATCCTAAAACCTTTAATCGGTGACAACCGATTGAAATTTGTAACAGTAACTGAAACTGTAACCGAAAAATACTTTTTCCGCTGTACCGAAACCCACAAGCCGAAACTCTTTAAACCGAAATAACCGTTTAGTAACCGATTTATAAGGTTTAATTTGGGTTACTGAGCAACTTTGATAACTTTGAACTGCCATAACTTTGTCAAAACTCAATCAATTTCCATGCGCAATGTAAATTTGAGCATGATTCTACTTTTTAATTCGTTCTGCATTTAAATTTTGTTCATTTTGAAAATTCAAAATTTTCGAAATTTTTCGAAAAATGATAAGGGGTAACACTGTAAAATTTCTAAAAAATTCGAAATTTTCAAAACTTTCAAATCGAACAATCTTTGAATGCAAAACCAATTTAGACGTAAAATCATGCTCAAATTTATATTGCGCATGGAAATTGATTGAGATTTGACAAAGTTATGGTAGTTTGAAGTTATTAAAATTCAGTAAAATCAAAATAATCGAAATTTTCAACCTAAAATTAATAATTTGGTTGAAATTCAATATAAATTTATGGCAGTCGACAACAGTGATTTTAAAAATATTTAAAAAAAAAAAAAGGATTTGGTCCCCCTTCGCACAAAGCTGGCTACGCCCTTGCATTCAGATTAGGCGCCATTTGTAATTGCTGTCTTTGTTTACATTTTGCTGCAGTGCTGCCACCTAGTTGAAATAAATACCTACTATTTTTGACCCCCAGACCCCCCTTTTGTTAAACATTTCATTACAAAACGTTTAAGCAACTGTCATAAAGCAATTACTAGAAATGCCACACCTGAGATCGAGCTCTATTTGTTTTAAGAGCAATTTCCAATACTGTAAGTATACGGGCCAACACCAACCAGCTCTCTCTCTCTCTCTCACTCTCTGTCTCTCCCTCTTGCTGTCAATGGCTCCCTACGATGCCTGTCAATGACGGAAGGCCACTTTCATTTTGTAGGAAAAGCAAATGAAACTTAACGGAAAAGAAAATTACATCATGCTCGTTTCAATGGGTCGACATAATATTATTTTCCTTGGTTTTTTCCTTTTTTTTTATTTGCCGCCCCGACCCCGCATAGCACCCACTGTGTGTGAGCCATATCCACGTGCACAACCATTCGTTGATATACAGTAAGTCAAGAAAGTGTTTTGACAAAATCAAAAATTACAAAAAAATATATATTGAAAAGAAAATAATAATAATTATTATATAACTATTTTTAAAAATTAAAAAAATAAAAATAAAAGTATTTGTATTTTGTCAAAGCACTTTCTTCACTAACTGTATGTATGTGTGTGTGTTTGTGTGTGTATTTGTGTGCTTCATCATCATCTTCTGGGCTGTGTGTTGCGTCTTCAAGCTCCTGCGTTCTGTCGATTTTTTATTTATTTATTTTATGCCTACGCACATACGCGCCAAGCAGTTTGACAGGTGTCGCCGACTGAGTGGCTGACTGACTGACTGACTGCGGGGCTAACGGGATCAGCGAACAGTGTTGCCATTTTATCTACTAAGTAGCTTAATTTGGCAAGTTATAGAAAATTTGGAGAAAGCCATTTAGCTAAATATCTGAGTATTTCTAAAAATTAATTTACAACTTTTTTAGGTGGAGAGCTAGCATTAACATTCTTAGAAAAATTCGTATATTCTTTCTAGAAAATGTATTTCAGTCTAAATTTAAATATATTATTATTTCTGAAAAATATTTTTAGCCGTCAAAATTCTCTTTTTGAAAAATCTGTTTTATATATTGGGAAAATACTACTGAAATCGTTAAATACTTTGTTTTACGCTATTTTAAGTTATATGTATATAAATATTGCAGTTTAAGGTTTTTTTATAATGTCGCTATTTTAAGTTATATACAAATAATAAAATGTATAGGACCATTTTATAACTATTTAAGAGATATTTTGAAGTAAAATTAATAAATTAATTAATGTCCAAATAAAAATTATCTCTTTAAAAAATAGGGTCCATAGTCTGAAAAATTTAATTTTCAAAGATTTAGTATGTAAACCGACAACTACAAATATTTGTTTTAATTAAAAATCCGATAATTATAAAGATTCTGTCGATGATTTTTTTGATATACCTTTTTTTGTAAATCCTAACTTATTTAAAATTCGGAATTTTTGAAGATAACAGTTTTTAGCTATTTCTAGCTACCTTTTTTTATCAAATTAGCAAATTTGGTCCTCGAAATTCTGTCAACACTGAGCAGAGGAGGGGAGAGAAAGACTGAGCTTGTCGTGGGCGTGGCTCGTCTGTGTCTCGAGGGGAGGAGGAGGTCGATGAAAAATGTGTCCCTATTATTCTTTGTATTGTTTTATGCGGCATTTATACGCTTATTTTTGTTGTCTTTTAATAGACGTGGCAAAGTACGCCAAAAACAAAGGCGACATCATTCGCTGGGGCTACTTTACGTATTACCACCGAGAGGGGAAAGGGGGAAAGGGGGGCACTGCCAGAGGTTGTCCCTGTTCCTGTCCCTGTCTCTTTGTCATTGTCTGCTGGCGTTTTATCATCATCCAATCAGTAGATAAATAACATATAAAATGAGGTGCTTAATCGGGTTTGAAGTGATGAAAGTGAAACTGTGCCGAATTTCTCTCGTCTGTCTGCCTCTTTCTCTCTCTCTCTCCACTTTTCTTTCTCTCCCTCTGTCAACGCCACAAGCGATTGCGATGCCTTTGTCTTTGGGTGTAACAACTTTATATTTGGATATCTGTTACACACACACACACACACACAAACATGGTTAAGGTGCGTGCCGCATTACGTTTTCCTTTTCGGCACACCTTAGAGACTGTCAATTGTGCGTGACAACATAATTCAGGATTAAATTGTACGCGTAGAAAAGTAATTTGTCAACATTTATATACATTATCTACAAATCACAGCAATTAAGATTCAAGTACGCGCTGACACACCACATTTTGAATTTGGCGCACAACTTGCTCGTTAACTTATCGATAAGTCAACATATATCGTATCGAAGTAGTTGGCAACACTTGCACACAGAGTTGCGCACATCGATTGACGCAACGATTGTTATCGGTGGCCACACACTTTTTAATCGGTGAATATAAATGTCAAATAAAACACTGCTCGAAACTTGTTAAATGCTTAGAAAATATTGTTTTATATTTTTAAAGATTTTAAAAAGTGTTTTCTAGCTGCCGCATTTTTAATTGGTATGCTTTCTTTTAACTAATCAAGTCGATCAAATTGTACGACAGATTGTGACGTGTGTGGGCCACAACAGCAGACAGCTGTATGTTTTTTTTAGTGAGTGAAGGAAAATCGAACAAAAACAGTATTATTCTGTCTGTGAACGCTATTAAACATAGAATATTAATAAGCAACAATTCATAATAATTAAATTGCGTAAGCAGCAATTATTCATAAACTGGAATAAAAAGCGGCATCATTTCTTTCAATACAACAAAAGTTATATAGAAAATATTCAGACAGCAGCAGCCGCCCACGAAACGAAGCTCAGCTTGAAAAAGGCTAAAAATGGCTAGGTAAACGATAAAAAGCCGCATAAATTAAATAAATAATAAAAATAACAAAGTTTTAAATAAAATGCAAATGTGATTCCTAAGAACTATTCAAGTGTGTTAAAAAGACTTGTTGCTTGTTGGCAAAAAGTGGCAGACGCTGAACGCAATGTATTGATTTTATTTTACCTTATTTTTGATACTACAAATCGTATTTGTTTATTAAACAAATTAAGTCTTTTAGGCATTACAGGAGTTAGAAGTATTGCTGCCGCGGTCTTATCAGTTCAGCTTTTACGTGTTTCCGAACCACAAATGTTTTATTATCGGTCACAGTCGACGCATATTTATTGCTAATGATTAACATACAAACACAATTATCAATGCCCTCCCCCCCACCGCCCACTTACTTAGATGTCGTTAAATAATTGAGTGGAGACTCAAAGACGCTAATTGGGATGATTGATTGATAATCAAATTTGTTATGATTTGTGGATTAATCTGACGGACCAACACTCTCTAAATAAAGTCTATACAATGTTTACACTTCAGAATATACGCACTTGGATTTAACAAAAGTTTAAAGTGTTATACGAGGGTGGTCTGATAAGTTATAGGCCTAAGTAAATTAAAACCTAATTGTATTAAATTAATTGATGATTGTCATGAAGTACGGTCACACAGTTTAAATTTAGCAACATTTTTTTAATGAGCAACTTTATTAAAAATGTTTCATATTCTCCGAACTTACGGGACTGTAATGTATTTTAAATTTAAATAAATAAAAGAGATAATTCAGTGAAAAAGTGACCTAATTCAATCTTATTATTTATAAAGCATAAGGAATTACTTTAAAATCGTTTTATGTAGAAAAAGTGAGTTAAATTGCATTCCCAAAAAGTAACGCTCTCCCACTTAGGCCAATGAATTATCAGCCCACCCTCGCATATGCTTAGCAGCACCAAAAATCAATAAATGCAATGCCAGTGGCATTATATTTGTTTGCCTTGATTCTTCTACTAACACTTTATTTGAACTTTACATTGCAGTCATGATTTCATCATTTGGAACTAGGAAAATCTTCAGATTTAACGCCTGGATCATATCTAATATGTAATTGATAACAAACGGAAAAATGACAGAGAAAAGTTGGCGGCACAAGCGCAAATAATTGTTGAAACGCACTCAAATCACAATCAAGCTAATAAACAAATCAAAAAGTAATTATTAAGGGAATTTAAAATGCTCGGACGCACACAGAAACTGCTGCTCGGCATCTCAATACTGTTGCTGGTCAACATCTTATGGGTTTCCTCCAGCGAATTAAGCAAGGTAAGAGAAAAACCTCTATACAGAATTATTAAGCAAAACTTAACTTATAATTTATGTATTTAACAGTTTCTCTACAATGATGACAAGTATGATAAACCCTTCTTTACAACATACTTCAAAACGTCCATGTTCAGCATTTATTTGCTTATCATTGGGATTATTGCGCCCTGGAAGGAATCATGTGATCGTCAGAATGGCAATTATGTGGTATGTAGAGGAGCAAGGATACCAAATGATCCCAAGGATCCCAAAATGAGAGAGAAACTTATAAAATAAGAACTATTTTTCATTTTTATAATACAAGTTTATTCTATTTATTACAAACATTAATTTGAACTCTTATATTTTTGCATTATTATTGCTAATTTATTTTATAACAATTAATTCATTTATTTAATAACACAAATTAGAAAAAATAATTGTTTGCTTTATACTTATTATTATAAATCTCAGACATAAGAGTTCAAGTTAATGCTTATAATAATAATTTTAAATACAAATTTATCCTTTTTTCTTATACAATTAATTTCAACACTTTTTTGTTGTTTTTGTAACAAAACATTTCAATTTAATTATATCTAATTTTTAAAATACAAATTAGAAATAATAGTTGAAATATAGAAATCAAAAATAAGTGTTGAAATAAGTGTAGAAATCAAAAATAAGTGTTCAAATAAATTTGCATATTTACTTTACTTTACTTTACTTTAAGAAATTATAATTATTACAATCTCTGGTATAAACTTATTCTACTCTTTCTATTTCCATTTACTTTACAGATGATGGATCAAAATGGTGATGATGAGAACTATTATTCGAATCAAGCCGCCTTGGTGAGTCTTTCAAGTCTCATTTTGCTATTGTTACTCTCTCTAAACTGCTTTATTTACAGGGTAATCCCACCTTTGTGCCCATCCGTGTGGCCAATCCCATCAATGGCGTGTTGTCCGGCACCGAGAGCGATGATTCCAGTGTGCGGAGCGTGCGTTTCTGCAAAATGGCCGAGGTGCGTGAGATGTCGGCCCATGAGGCAACGGATGCATTGATGGCCCGTCTCTCTTATGCCGCCAG
This sequence comes from Drosophila kuntzei, assembly GCA_035042165.1. Classification (NCBI taxonomy): domain Eukaryota; kingdom Metazoa; phylum Arthropoda; class Insecta; order Diptera; family Drosophilidae; genus Drosophila; species Drosophila kuntzei. Next base: position 1,906,743 of record JAWNLU010000634.1, on the reverse strand, counting down.
CATGCGAATTAGACGCCAGAAGTCACATCACAAGACGGCCAAGACAGCGTTACTCTTCTGCTTGTTGTGGTTTGCGGCCAATTACTTTTCGCAGCTGGCACTAGACATGGACGAACAACCCATGATAACGCTTATCAGGTAGAAAAGATCACAAAAGTTCAATTAGATCAAAGCTAATATTCTGATATTTCAGATCAACATCAGCCACGTTGTTTGTCATTTTACTGGCAGCAATATTTCCCTCGGCAACAGGTGATAAGTTAACCATCACAAAGGTTATAGCGGTGATCATGAATATTGCCGGCATTGTGGCAACAACTATAAACGATCTGCATGATTCGAAAATGACACGTGGCGTATTGTTGGCTCTATTCAGCGCCTTCTTTTATGCCTCCTATTTGGTGTTTGTTAAGCGAAAAAGCGACACGGAGGAAAAGGTGGACATACCGCTGTTCTTTGGTAAGTTTACTTATTATCCTTCAATTTATATTGACTTTCATTAACCTTTTTTGTGTGCTTGCAGGCTTTGTTGGTCTTTGGAATATGTTGCTGTTGTGGCCCATCTTTTTCATACTGCATTTTACCAAGATCGAAACATTTGAGTTGCCCAGCCAGGGACAATTTGCATTGCTCTTTCTAAATGGATTCATTTGCACCATGCTTGCTGTGGCCCTCTGGTTATGGGGTTGTTTTCTCACCTCCTCATTGATCGGCACATTTTCCATGTCACTGAAAATACCGCTGGGAATTGCATTTGATGTACTGCTGAGGGGCAAAATATACACATCTATGCACTGGATGGGCTCTCTGGGATTGCTCGTATCATTGTTAATTGTGGTGCTGCTGATACGCAACGATGATTCAGATCCGCTTATGAAGCTCTTTAAAGTTGTATATAGAAAATTATGTGGCTGCCATAAGGCGAGCATTGTGAGGTAAGTAAATCTATTAAATCTATCATTAGCTATTTCTTAATATGATTTTAATTTGAATTTTTAGAGTCAGCGATGATGAGCAACAGGAATCTCTGATTAATAGCAGTGATTAAAGTCTGACATCGGTAGAGAAAGAAGGCTTTTGAAAAGCGCGCTTCTAAATTTAAAAAAAAATTGCTCACTGCAATGCAAATCCAAACTTGGCTGTTCACGAGTTCGTTTCGAATCGTTCTTTAATCTATAGCGACAAATATATGTAGATGATATTCCGCACAACTTTCATATATGTATATGTATTTATCCATATTGTATGTATATGTTAAGATTTGATCTTGATTTGCACTTTTATGTACAATTAAGATAATCTATTTATTGCTATATTACCATTGTATTTTTCTGTAAATAGCTTTAGCCCTAGTGTATATCTCTATGTGATAGGTCTTTAATATTGCTGAAGTTCATTTAGAATTATCTATTATTGTGCTCATTTTATGTTTATACTACTAAATAGCTGTGCATAGCCTAAACTTTGCTATAGTGCTCGACTTTAAAAATATACATATACCCAAGAGATATTCAAAGATTCTCCATCTGATACCCCCTTCATATAACAAACATAGAATAGTTTCTAAACCTTAAACTCTATTAGATATCTAATCTGTAAACTGAGGAACCTATACCTATTTAAATGCACATAATTATATGTTAAAGACAAAATAATATGGATGATTATAAAATTGTAAATGTTTCGAGATTTTAAGTTATATTTTATGGCCTTAATTGAATGAATTTGAATTGGAAATCCAAGACAGCAACTTACTGTATTATTAATACCCATTATTGTTTTCATTAAGCAAACTCAAGTTGAAAATAAATGTTAACCCGCGATAAGATTATTCCATGCAAAATAATATAAATGTGATTTTGTGATTTTCCAAAAATAAGTTCACGTTTGAATTTGCCACGATCTTTTTTCTGTTTCATTTCACAACACTTTCAAAGCCGACATCGATAAGTGCGCGTGGTATCAATACCATAATTTATCAACATTGGCAACTTTGTGATGCGATAGTGTCATCGATAATTTTCGTTACTATCGCAACAATAAATCACTGATGCAGTGTTGCCAGCTTGGCTATTTAATAGCTAGTTCTGGTTATTATTAAAGTTGTATTTCTAGAACAATTCTAAAATTAGCCGGAAATCTGGCTATTTAAAATATGTATTAATTTATGCGCTTGAAAAAAGACCAATAATCCATAAAATACAATATAATGGAAATGTTATATATAAAATGTTGCCTATTTTCGTAGCTATTTTTCCACCAAAAAGTTGGCAACACTGCCGACGTGGGAGCGAGAGTTCGTATTATCGCGTTCCCCCAATCGCTGCTTATTCTATTTCTCGCTGTCGAGCTGTTCGGTCGTATAGCGGTTATTTGAGTGTCGAAAACTTGTAAAATAAAAAATGAAGTTCCAATTGGCTTTGTGCCTGGTCGCCATTGCGACCGGCATTGTGGTTGCTGATGAAAGCAAAGGACCCAAAGTGACCGACAAGGTAAGCAACATCCCCACACAACACACACACATACACATTTGCATAATTGTGTACCTACGTCAGTTGGTATACACAAGAAAACAAATGATGATAAATGATTTGCGCTGTTCTTTTTGATATGCTTATTAAGTATTCTCCGTTTGAATGTATTTGTGTTGCGTAGGTTTTCTTTGACATCGACATTGGCGGTGAATCTGCTGGTCGCATTGAGATCGGTTTGTTCGGCAAAACTGTTGAGAAAACTGTGAGGAACTTCAAGGAACTCGCTGAGAAGCCCCAGGGCGAAGGGTGAGTAACAAATGCACCGCTAATTGGCGTATCAACACACCGACACACACCCACACATACACACATATACCTCACACGTATACACACACAAACACATTTATAGGTTAGAGCCGCAAGTAGTTTATATCAATTACGTGGCGTTTAAGTGAGAATTAGTTAATAAAAGCAAATAAGAAATGCGACCAATTGATTTGTTTACCAACTTATGTGGCATTAAATTTAATAACACTTGGTAATTTTTTTGTTTTTCGTATAATTAACAACAGCTACAAGGGCAGCAAGTTCCATCGCATCATCAAGGATTTCATGATCCAGGGCGGTGACTTCACCAAGGGCGACGGCACTGGCGGACGTTCCATCTATGGCGAACGCTTCGAGGATGAGAACTTCAAGCTGAAGCATTATGGCGCCGGTTGGTTGAGCATGGCCAATGCTGGCAAGGACACCAATGGCTCTCAGTTCTTTATTACCACCAAGCAGACCAGCTGGTTGGACGGACGTCACGTTGTCTTTGGCAAGATTCTCTCTGGCATGGATGTGGTCCGTAAGATCGAATCGGGCGCCACCGATGCACGCGATCGTCCCGTCAAGGATGTTGTGATTGCCAACTGCGGTACTATTCCAGTGCCCGAACCATTTGCCGTTTCCAAGACTGATGCCACAGAATAAACTACTCTCTCTGTATTTATACAACTTTTTTAATCATCTCTTAAACATAATCAATTGAACTAGATATCAAATAGAGAGTTAGTACATCGAACTGTTTTGGTGTCCAGCGTAATCGATATTTTCCTAAATCCTTGCCACATTAATCCAGGCACGGGATTTTGCATTTAAAATTGCATTGGCATCGAACATTTTTCTATTTAAATACTCTGCTCAATTATTCACAAATTGTACTGTCAAGAAATGCATAATAAACTATGTGATAAAAAGAAAACAAAAACAAAACATCTTTTTTTGTTTCCCTTTCTCCCTTTTGTTCTCTTTAGTTTTGATGGGATTTCTTTCAGTTCGTGCTGCGGTTCATTGAACTGGTTTTTTGGATGCCAAATTGCGCTGTGTGTGTGAGTCGATTACTGTGTTGTTGTTGCTGTTGTGTGTGTGTGTGTTTTATGTGTATTGGCTTTCTTTGCACTTCTGCTGTCTCCCTTTAGCATAACCGGTTTAAAACGACAACCGTTTCAGGTTGTATAAATGGTTAACACTGTATTGTTGTTGCCAATTTCTTCCGCTTCCCCCTTGTCTGATTCTTTTTGGCTCAAGTTCTATTTGGATAAAAAGCTGACACAGTTGCTTTAACGCTTTCATTAAATCTTCACGTTCTTAATTTTAGCGACAATGCGACAATTTTTTAAGCACATATCAACACACAAATATTATTACTCATTGACTGTTTCAGCCAATTAAAGTCTGGAGCAACCTTGATTTTATGCAAATATTATTGAGATTTCACATATTTTTTAAAACTCTCACTAATTCATTTTTAAATACATTTTACACTCCCGGGATATCAGCCATTAATTTGGCAGCGAATTCGCGGTTACGGCGAAATTAAATTAAATTGCTTATGTATAAAGCAAAATCAAAAGTATTTCGCCAATAACTAGGGCAACGAATAAATGTAATAAAATAAGAGAATACAATAAAAAATACATTATATATTATGCAATACTTAAAGCTGAATGAATAAAAAAATTGATAAATACCCTATCAAAATATTTTCCCAATGTAGGCCGTTATCCGGGTCATAGGTGCATTAAGTATTATTGCTGCTTTTATGTTAGGGTATCTCGTAGTCAACCACAGTTAATTAAAATCAAAATTGATTATTGGGACTCACTTTTCACTATTGAATTGTTCTTTAGCACTGCACTGTGTATTTATTAACTCCAAGTCATCCCCTTACTCTCTAGTCTACACTCCTACAGACATACATACACACAGCTGCAGCAAAGCGGAGAGCGAATTGGAGCATTTGAGAAGCGAGAGGGGGAGAGGATCATTGTGAGGAATTACAAATTAGCCTCTGTCAGTGCAATTGTACCCCATTCTTTTAATGAACAACTACACACACACACAAATGTATGATTGTATGTGTTTATGGAGATTGTGTGTGCATGTATGTATGTATGTATATTGCTCATGTCGGCGGCAATCTCATGTGCCACATATGTTTCCAATACACACTACCAGATCGTTATATATATGTATGTATAATATGTACAAACATATGTACATAGAATAACCACAGAAATTCTGGACGCTGTCGCACTTTTATAATTATGTATTTGTTTTTCTGCTTCTGAGCAACAATCAGTGCTACAAGACAAGGCGCGTAGAAAAGAGATACTGCAGGAAGGGAAAGAAAAAGGAGTGGAATAAGCTGGAAAACTTTATTGGAAGTAGTTCCAGTTGCACGTTGGAAGAGTAGGAACTCACGTAATTGAGTTTAAAATGGTGAGTATCAAAGTTATTTTCAAGACTAGTAAAAATGTCATACAGTTTAGCGGTTTATAAATATTTAATTGATAAGAGTAGAAAGATTGAGAAAGCACCAGAAGCTGATGTGTACCAATGAAATACGACAAATAAATATAAATATATGTATACGTATGTATGTATTTGTTTGTGTACTTACTCTCTCAGCATCCACATAAAGGAGCCGGGACACCTTGGGTGGTACTGCTCTTACTCCTGCTTGGTGGTGGTTCATGTCGTTCGGCCAATATTCTTGTCCTATTTCCACATGCCAGCGAGAGTCACTTTGCAGTGATGAGGACCTTGGTCACCGAATTAGCGGGCAGAGAGCACAATGTAAGTTTGTAACTATTCCGAGTACAAGTGCACTTGATTAAATGCAAGTTCTCAACAGGTAACTGTATACGGCAGCCATGGGTTAGGAGAGCGCCTGGAACGCATAACGGAAACTGTTGTCACTCCGGAATATGCTTTTTGGAGTAACTGTAAGTTAGCTGAGAAAATGCAGCAATTGAATTTGCAACTCATGAGAAACTTTCTTTCCACAGTGCAGAAGCATGCGGCACCCGGAGGCAGCTTGGAAGATCTCAGTCGTTTGGCTGAGAACAAATTGCGCAGTTCCTTAGCCCATGTGGGAGCGCAAGCTTTGGATCATTTTCTGTCACAGTCGCCGTTGCAAGCATTGCTACAGTTGCCAACCTCAGAATTTGATTTCGATGTCATTATCGTTGATTATTTCTACACGGAGGCGCTATTGGCGCTGGGATTAAAGCACAATAAACCCACAATTGGCATAGTTAGCACCGATTTTGGTAACTATATGGATGCTGTGCAGGAATCATTGGTACCTGCTGCCTGTTCACCAATTGATTTTGAGAAGTACACCGCGGATATAAGTTTTTCGACGCGTTTGGGTAACATACGAAACTGTTTAACGCGACGCAAGCGATTCCAGAAGGATCATTACACGGCGCAGGATCAACTGATACGCAAGCATTTTAAACGTAAGTTTTCACTTACCCCCATTGTGAATGGCAGTGTTCTTTTTTTAAAAGTACGGCAGCTCTATGATTTCCTTACATCCGGCAACTCCAAGCCAACCAACTTAACGAAAGTATAATTCAAATTTTGTAACGATATTTAAATTTAAATTGCAGTGTCGACCACAGTAATGGATTTGCAGGCGCATCATTTGTCTCTGCTGTTGCTGAACAATCATGTGCCCCTCTTGACGCCACGACCGTTAATGCAACAGATTGTGCCCGCCGGAGGTCTGCATATTCGCGGACCACGCGAACTGCCCTGGAATATCAAGCGTTTTGTGGAAGAGTCTCGCGCCGGCATCATTTATATGCAACTGGGTAACGAGCAGCTCTGCGGTCAGTTGCCCAAACAGAAACTGCAGACACTATTTGAGTTTCTGGGTGCGCGTAAGGAAGGTGTGATTTGGACCTGCCACGATGTGAAGAAACTTGATGGTCAGCCCAAGAACGTTATGATACAACATGCAGTGCCCCAAATTGACATTCTGGCGCATCCAAAAGTGCGTGCCTTCATCATGAATGGTGATCTATTGAGCTTACAGGAGGGCATCGTACGTCATGTTCCCATGTTGGGTTTGCCAATCTTCCAGAATGAACACAAGAATATGCAGCTGGCTGTAAAGTTGGGTGTTGGCCTACAGTTGGATTCAAGCAATTTTACCAGCGCTGCTTTGAACTGGGCTCTGCAGGAGCTCACAACTGGAGAAAAGTATCAGCTGACAATTCGAGAGGTGTCCAGTGAGTTCCGGGACAGACCGTTGGGTGCTTTGGCCAGCGCCATATTCTGGGTGAACTACGTGGTACGGCATAAAGGCGGCGCATCCATAAGAACACGTGGAATTGATATTGCCTCCAATCATTTGCATCTCTTCGATTTGTTTATTTTTTACTTTGGTGTGGCAATTGTAGTTTGCGCCGTTTTACTGGCCGGTTACTTTGCAGTCGTATATGCTTTGCAAAGAAAGCGAAATGATCCAAAGTTGTCAAAGTTAAGTTAGATTTATATTAACAAATTATTAAAGCCAAAGTGAACTAATAAAAAATGAAATTTAAAATATGATTTTAAATGAAAATATAGAATAACATTTTTAAATACACGATTATATCGATTTAAATTTGCGCCAACTACATGGTTGCATTGGCAACGATGGTTTTTTGCTCAATACAACCCTGAAAAAAAGTGCTGCCAAGTCTTCAGCAATCGACGGTGGCCATCTTCCTTTCTAAAGAATCGCGTTCGCACAGCAGACGTGTTTAAAACCTTTTCGAGTGTTTTAAAAGGTAATAATTGATTTAAACTAAACCAAAATGCGTTTAAAAAGTGCTGGTAATGTGTGAATGCAAGTGCATATGAATGCAGGCCGCCTGAAGCGTGTATAAACAAGTGACGAGCGCAGCGTGTCACACGTGGAGTCTCGACCTGCTCAGCGGAGCAGCAAAAGCATTGAGGTTATGTTGATTTCGAGCTAAAACAGAAACAACAAATGCCTGAATATTGTGACATGCAATTGATGTGTGAAATTATTGTCTAATCGTTGTGTATTTGTGTGATTTACAGCTCCGCCAATATGTCGACTGGTACAACAGCCACAATCCGCACCCGCAAGTTCATGACCAACCGTCTGCTTGCCAGAAAACAAATGGTCTGCGATGTGCTCCACCCTGGACTCTCGTCGGTCAACAAGACGGAGATTCGCGAGAAGCTCGCCGCCATGTACAAGGTGACCCCAGATGTTGTCTTTGCTTTCGGTTTCCGCACAAACTTCGGCGGTGGCCGCTCCACTGGCTTCGCCCTCATCTACGACACTCTGGACTTTGCCAAGAAGTTCGAGCCCAAATACCGTTTGGCTCGTCATGGTCTCTTCGAGCAGAAGAAGCAGACACGCAAGCAGCGCAAGGAACGTCGCAACAGAATGAAGAAGGTCCGTGGTACCGCCAAGGCCAAGATCGGTACCGGCAAGAAGTAAAGCCCACTCTGGAGGGAACCCTGATTGTGTGTGTGTGTTGCTGGTGGCGCGCACCGACAATTCCAAAAGCTGCTGGTTATGCGTTAGATTCACTTTTATAAGTTAAATGACAACACAAATCAGTTGTTTACTTTTGGAGCGGCTTTTGTTTTATATGCTTAAGAAAATAAAACTCTAAAAGTAAATAAATCAATGTATTTCCTTTGAAGAATCTGCAAGTGATAACTGCCATATAGAAATTACACCTTAAAATATGAATAAAAACATAAATTGGCAATAAACAAATACAAAGTTGTGAATGCTGGCCACCAGTGTTGGCGGAGCAGCTCTTTTCAAATCAATTCTGGCTTTTTTTGCTGCTGTTGTCAACACTACTTGCGACGGGAGGTAGCCTTGCCGTATTTGTTAAAATAGGACAGTATTTAAATGGCAGCACCAAGTTTTATCAGTCTGGCCACATTAATCAAGCATTTCAACCCTACAAAAAATTTATTGCAAAAAAAACGAAACCGGAAAAAGATTCATATACAGAAATTGTATAAAATTGTTTTAAATGTCAGTTGATAAGTTGGTCAGCATTTTAGAGGACATTTCATAGCAGCAACCACACAAAATTCAAAGGGAACGGATCGAGCTTAAAATGTCCAACAGCGGGGGTGGTGGTGCGGGTGGCGTTGGTGTCAGCGTCTCCGTCTCGGCTGGCGATTGGATTTGTCCAGATATTGAGTGAGTGCGCGTAAAGCTTCCAGCGTAATGTTCCAAGCCATGTGCATTTTGGTTGATGTCTACATAGGAATTGCCTACCTACCTACCCCTCTAACAGACAAATTGAAATATAAATTGTTGTTTTGTTACTCTTATTCTTCCTCCATCCATCCCGCTCGCTCGCCTTGGCGCGCACTCTTGGCATTTGCGTGTGTGTTGGTTATGCATCTGTCTGTGTTTGCAGCTGCCGCCATTCGAACTTTGCGCGTCGCCTGCAATGCAATAAATGCAACCGTGAACGTGAAAGCAGCAGCATTATTGAAAAGCCGGACCGGGACAGAGATCGAGATCGGAGTCGAGAACGGGGCAATGGGAGTAGCGGCAGCAGCAGCTCAAGCAAAAAGAAACTGGGCACAGAAATTGGCAAAGTGGCGGCAGACAAGTCACGTGGTCTTTTCAGCGCCGAGGACTGGCAATGCAGCAAATGTGCAAACGTTAATTGGGCGCGCCGCCAGACCTGCAACATGTGTAATGCGCCCAAATTCACAGACGTCGAGGAGCGCACAGGTTCGTAGAGTAGCCAACAACTAAAGCCAAGGGTCATAATATTATAAACAATTATCTTGTAGGCTTTGGCGGCGGTTACAATGATCGTGGCGTTGTTGAGTATAAGGAACGTCAAGACTCTGATAGCGAATACGATGAGTTTGGACGCCGCAAGAAGCGTAAAAATAATGAAAGAGGCGCTGGCAGCGATGACGATGGACGTGGACATGGCAGGGACGATGCGAAGCGGCCGAGACGCAGTGATATTGATGGCGAGGAGGAGGATGATGATGACGAGGACGATGACGGTGATTTGTCCAAGTACGATTTGTGGGGCGACAACGAAGTGACCTCAAGCAATGTTAAGAGTAAGGAAACGGACAATGGTAATAGTAGCAGCAAGGAAAAGGCATCAGCAGCTTCAGCTGTTAGCAGTAAAAGAGCCTCCAGGGACTCCACTTCGTCCGTCTCATCATCGTCCTCGTCAAGCTCGTCCAGTTCAAGCGATTCCTCATCAACCTCATCATCAAGCAGCTCCAGCAGCAGCAGCAATGCATCCAACAGTAAGCGTGGAAAGAAACGATCCGACACACGTTCACGATCCACAGAACGTGCTGCTCCAGGTCGGCGCTAAACCTTTTAATTTGTTTATCTCCGTTGGAGAATTCATGCTATCGTCTTGTTTTATTTTTCTTTATTGGAAAAAATTGCTGTTTATTTATTTTTCTAAGCCTGCACCACCATCCATGACATGTAATGAAGTCCCAAACTCTATAAAAAATCAATAAATTCATATAATTTAAGAATCATTCAAATGATTTATTATAATGCAGCTATTAAACTTATTAATGGTAGGTATCATCAGATTGTTTGCGTGTTGCAGCAGCCTCCGCTTCACGTACTTCCTTCAGACGTGCCAGCTCCTGTCGTGCTTCCTCAATCTGTTGCTCCGTCACGGTTACGGGAACATCGCAATCGATCTGCTCCTGTCGCACAAATGACATCTTCTTGATGGCATCCTCGAGGTAGGGAATTTGTTGTGCTTGCAGCTCCTTGTGATAGGCTTCCAGTCGCTCTTCCTTAATTTTCTCACAATAAATGTCCGTCAACTTCTGCAACGACTCTTTACGTGTTATCCAATGGAAATATGTTGGCGGCGGCTTATAAACCAAGTCAAGTTTCTCCAATATCCACTCAAAGCGCGGATAGTCCCAGCGCCTCAGGTATTTTAGATACTTCTTGCGTTTATCAATCAGCTCCTTTAGCCGCACTTTAATTATCCTGTCGCGTGGACTCGTCTCCATGTGCTCCTGATACCGCCGTATAAATGCGGTCATCTTGGCCACTGTTATAAAGAGAAGGAATGTAGAATGTGCTGACTAAATATACATATACATACGTTTGGCCTCCATGGAGCCAAAGTCCTGAGCATGTCGTTGTACCTCCCTGACCAGCTCATCACAATAATACCGAGTAGTCAGATTATTCCGGTTGTTGCTCAACTTAAATAGCGATTTAACAGTTTCACTAGCACTATAATAAATATACAATATATAGATTTATATGCAAACATTGTGCAATTCATGCTCCTTTACTTCTCTAGCTCTTTGGAATCCTTGTAATCCGGCAAAATCTCATTTGGGTTCAACGGCGGCAACTTGGCGAGATCACCGCTTTTCTCCGGCTTAATGCACGATATCTTTTCGGGTCGTACCCATTTGATTTTCAGATCGGACTTGAACGCATAGTCACGCACAAATTGTCGCGGCACTACGTGCCCTATATTTAATAATTTATTCATAAATAACAATTTTAATGTTTATCCAATGTGATTCGGTCCTCCAGGTTATATCATTTGGTAAGTGTGCACACATCAAACCAAAACACGAATATGCCGCAACAGCTGATTAGTGTTGTCAAATCATCGATGGCTGCACTATCGATGAAACTATCGGAACGACTTGAACGACTCAGTATCACTACCGATTACCATCGAAATTAATCGGAACTACTTGAACGGCGCCGGTTCCGTCGAACTTATTTTTAGTTCATTTACCAATAAATACTATGCATGACGTGCATATTTTCCCCAGGTGGCAGCTCGGTTAAAAAAGTTTTCTATTTTCTTAGCTATTTTGTTTCGAAATTTAGCTATTTTTCGATTTCTATAAGACGGCAGCACTGCTACAGCTGATATTGTTCAGTGTGTACATATTGTGTGAAGAAACGTTGTCGCTCGCAGCTGCAGCTTGTTTGTTGCTTTGTTTTGTGAGTGTGGTTGTGCTTGTGGATTAAAAATATTTATGAAATTGTGAAAATAAAGTTATTAATTCCTTATTTTCTTAGAAATAAATATCACAATGGCACACATGTCGCATATGTTACCGCAGGCATCGACGCCGTCCAGCGTTTCGTCCGGCAGTTCATCGCGCACCATGTCGTTAATGGAAAAACAAAAATACATTGAGGATTATGATTTTCCCTACTGCGATGAGAGTAGCAAATACGAGAAAGTGGCCAAAATTGGACAAGGCACATTTGGGTAAGTGTTAAATACATTAAATATAAGTCGAAAATAACATTTGTATATCGCAGCGAGGTGTTTAAGGCACGTGAAAAGAAGAGCAACAAAAAGTTTGTGGCCATGAAGAAAGTGCTGATGGACAATGAAAAGGAAGGTGTAAGTAAATGAAGCTACATTTCAATACATTGTTTATTAATGTATGTATTTGCATGTACAGTTTCCCATTACGGCGCTGCGTGAAATACGCATCCTGCAACTGCTGAAACATGAGAACGTCGTTAATCTTATCGAGATTTGTCGCACCAAAGCGACGGTTCACAATGGTTACAGATCCACCTTCTATTTGGTATTTGATTTCTGTGAGCACGATTTGGCCGGTCTACTCTCAAATATGAATGTAAAGTTCAGTTTGGGTGAGATTAAAAAGGTTATGCAGCAATTGCTCAATGGTCTCTACTACATACACAGCAACAAGGTAAATATATAAATTTATTGGTCATCTATTTGTCATTGATATCCAATATTTATTTGTAGATTCTTCATCGCGATATGAAAGCAGCCAATGTGCTGATTACAAAACATGGCATTTTAAAGCTGGCTGACTTTGGATTGGCGCGTGCATTTAGTATTCCAAAGAATGACTGTAAAAATCGTTATACAAATCGTGTGGTCACCTTGTGGTATCGTCCACCGGAACTGCTGCTTGGAGATCGCAACTACGGCCCGCCCGTTGATATGTGGGGAGCTGGCTGCATTATGGCTGAAATGTGGACACGATCGCCCATTATGCAGGGCAATACGGAGCAACAGCAATTAACATTTATCTCTCAGCTGTGCGGATCCTTTACACCTGATGTTTGGCCCGGCGTTGAAGAGCTGGAACTGTACAAATCAATTGAGTTGCCAAAGAATCAAAAGCGACGCGTTAAGGAACGCTTGCGACCATATGTTAAGGATCCCACTGGCTGTGATTTGCTTGACAAACTCCTCACATTGGATCCAAAGAAACGCATCGATGCAGACACAGCACTGAATCATGACTTCTTTTGGACGGATCCCATGCCCAGTGATCTGAGCAAGATGTTGTCTCAGCATCTGCAGAGCATGTTCGAGTATTTGGCGCAGCCACGACGAAGTAATCAAATGCGTAATTATCATCAACAGTTGACAACTATGAATCAGAAGCCGCAGGATAATAGCATGATTGATAGGGTCTGGTAGATTAAGTTGGAAACTGACTATATAAGCACTAGTAGTATAATCATCAAAGTATATGAAGAACGTGAATAATAATTTTTTTATATCTTTAGTTACATAGTTCATGCAACGCGTTAAAAGCATACATTTCCATACAAAATTTATAAATAAAAAATATTGTTTAAATATTTCATTTAGTGAATCGGCTTAAATTAAGTGACATTTATAAATTATGATTAAATTATATTTGTCTGCATTATAAACGTGATAAGTGTCGTGAGCTGCGTACTAAGCTTAGATTGAAGAAAAATATCATTGGGTGTACACACTGAAGCGTTTTGGTATTTTTTAGTGTATTCGGCTTACACTCAACATGTTGCACGTTGAAAAAGTAAACAATGCCAAAAAGGCGGAGAAAAAACAACGACGCTGTCTGTCAATTATAAAAGGAGACTGTAATGTGTCTGCGAGTGATTCTCCAACTCTCTATCTGGCTATACTGAACGTTGGACTCAGCAATGGGCTCACGGAAGAGACGCTGCTCGCAGCGGCTGCCAAGACCGGCGGTCAAGTGTCGCAGGTTTTGATGCTGCCTTCAAAATCCTATTGCTTTTTGATATGTGCCACTTTGCTGGACGCCGAGCATGTGTACCAGGGCATGCACAATCTGGCGACCATAGGCCAACAGGGAGCCGTTGCCTATCTCAGTTACGTAACACAATTGCCAAAGGAAATTGAGGAAAGTGGTTGGCAAAAGTCATTGCCAAGTGGTTTGATCTTGTTACCCGATTTTGTCACGGTTGAAGAGGAGGCAGCTCTGTTGCAGGCTGTCGGAAATGATGGTGAGGGATCTACCCAAATGGAGGATAACCTGAAGCACAGACATGTCAAGCATTTTGGCTATGAGTTCCTTTATGGCAGCAACAATGTTGATCCTTCGCAGCCTTTGGAGCAGCCCATACCAGCTGCATGTGATTTTCTGTGGGAGAGATTAGACAACAGAGATTTGCCAAAAATCTTGCCACCTGATCAATTGACGGTGAATGGCTATGAGCCTGGACAGGGCATTCCACCGCATGTGGACACACATAGTGCATTTGTGGATCCGATTCTATCGCTCTCCTTGCAATCTGACGTTGTCATGGACTTTCGACGCAACAATGAGCTTGTGCATGTGCTGCTGCCGAGACGTTCCTTGCTGATCATGTCCGGCGAATCGCGATACGATTGGACACATGGCATCAAGCCCAAGCACATTGATGTGGTGTCCACATCCTCAGGTGGCCTAACGACTCGGGCGCGCAGCAAACGCACCTCACTCACCTTCCGGAGACTGCGTAGAGGACCCTGCGATTGTAAATATCCCACGTTGTGTGATACACAGCAGACGACAGTTCCACAGGCATTAACCGATGCTTTGGCAACGCATGCGAGTCACTTGGAGCAGCAGAATGTCCATGAAGTGTATGATAAGATTGCCGATCACTTTAGTGACACACGGCATACTCCATGGCCACAGGTTGCTCAGTTTCTGCACAGTTTTGAGCCATTTTCGGTGGTTTTGGACGTGGGATGTGGCAATGGCAAGTATCTAGGCTGTAATCCGCAATTACTGAGCATCGGTTGTGATCGTTCCCTGGGCTTACTCTGCGTGAGCAACGGACGTGGACAGAGCGTATTTCGTTGCGATTGTTTGCAGCTGCCGGTGCGCAGCTCTAGCGTTGATGGCTGCATCTCCATTGCCGTCATTCATCATCTGGCCAGCACGGAGAGGCGACTGACAGCTCTCCGAGAGATGGCACGTGTGCTGCGTCCTGGCGGGCGTGCACTCATCTATGTCTGGGCCAAGGATCAGCGAAAGAATGATAAAAAGTCTGCGTATTTGCGACAAAATAAGGCTGTCAACAAGGAGCGCACAACGGAGCAGGCACAACGTCAACAGCTCGCCCAGCAATTGGAAAACATGGAGTTGGAGCAACAAGAGAAGCAGTTGCAGTTGCAGGTGCCTCTGCCAGTGCACACGAATCGCACCGAGTTCCAACAACAAGATGTCTATGTGCCTTGGAAAACCAAAGACGAGCAGCGTACAACTTTCCTGAGATACTATCATGTCTTCGAGGAGCAGGAGCTGGAGCAGTTGGTGTCCCAACTGCCAGATGTTGTGCTCCAACGAAGCTACTATGACCAGGGAAACCATTGTGTCATCTTTGAACGCAAGTAGAAATTTGATTTTGAATAAATAATATCAATAATATCCAAATTTAAGGATTTTAAAAAAAAACTCTTGAAGTTTTTTTAAGTGTTTCGTTTATTTGATTTCAAAAAATACACATCCACATATATATATATTTTTAGCGAATTGAACATAAACTAAGTATTACTTAGTTAAGCTTACTTTTGACCCATTTTAATGGTGTTTTATTGTAGCTTTGGACCACAAAATTGACAATTCCTTAATAACAACATCTCGTGTTCCATTATTTTTGTTTTTAAATATTTATGAAGGATTAGAGTTTGTATTAAACGTAGGTACGAGTGCGTTGTGTATTTACATAAGAATTGATTTAACTGAGTGTATGTAAATTGTATTGGTATATAGATAGATATAGTTGGGGGGGATATATAGGCAAGTATTGCTCTGATATAATTTGAGTAACATAACTAAATAAGAAAGACTACCTAAAGGAGAGAGCAAATGATTTCCGTGTGCTGTTATCAGTTCTATTTAGAATTTATAATGCATGTAGTTATATTCACTATTATAGAATGAAGGTACATCAAGTGAAACTGTTTTTTTTATTCAAATGCATGCTTAAACACTACAAGGATACATCATGAGTTACTATATATATATATATCGAAGTATATATAATTGATTTTCGAATTACAAACGTACAAGTACAAGTAGTTTTTTAAAAACACTTAGAACTCATTCTGGGCACTTAATTATTATTTGACAATAATTACAATATCATATCATATCATACTATATAGGAATTAAATATGTATAGACTAGTTTACAGTTTCAACGTTTCGTTTTTGGTCGTGGGTAATTGATACGTTTGCTAATATAAGCAACAATCTAATTTTGTGCCTATAAGCTATATAGTTGTGGGTGTATCTCAAAGGATCTCATCTAAATGACAAATAAGTACTTAGAGTGGAGTGGTGTATAAATAGAATTGTGATGCCCTAGTTTTGGCTATAACTATGTATATAATATATATTTATCATATATATATATAAGTGGTAGGTGTATAGGAGAACAGTAACATTAATAATTTGTTCAACAGTTTGGTCTTTTTTTAATGACCAGAAATTCATCATCATATTAAAGCCTGATAGTTTACTTGTTTGTTTCTCGTTAAAGCTGATTTATCAGTTGTGTGAGTGTATATATATATAGTATATATATTTACATACGCCTCTTATAAACGTTTTAAGTGTATACTTCAGTCGTTGTTGAATATACAAAGCTTTCTTGCATGGCGTTGTTCCTTTTATTTCATTTTCTTTTCTTTTTTGGTACCATAACTACTCCTATTTCTACTCCTATTCGTATTCTTACTCCTATTTCTACTCCTATTCGTATTCTTACTCCTATTTCTACTCCTATTCGTATTCTTACTCCTATTTCTACTCCTATTCGTATTCTTACTCCTATTTCTACTCCTATTCGTATTCTTACTCCTATTTGTACTCTTAATGCTAGTTCTATTTTTACTTTTACTTTGACTTCCTGCTAAGTAGAATTCCCTTCTCTCATAGCTTCACCGAAACACTTATTTGAGCAGCTGGCATACTTCTAACCACCTTTCATCTGATTCAGGGTAGGATTATGTGGAGGTGCATTGGGTAGTTCTATATTTGTGGGTCTGGTTCTGGGTGTCCAGTTGCCTTGAGTGAGCGCGCTTTAGATAAATGTTTCGGCTGCCATTTGTTACAAACATTCCGCCAGCGGCGGCTTCTCAATTGGCGGCGATGGTCCGGACACGGACACCATTGGCACGGCACTAATCTTGGGCTTGACGATCTTCAGACCCAGTCCCAGATTCTTGGGGCTGCAGTGCGGCGATGATGATGCTGTCGATGAGCGTTGATGCACCAGGACACGTGGCTTCGCCTCAATGGCAATGCTGGGCGTGGAGGCGCCGGAAACGGATGCAGTGGCTGTTGCACTGGCCAAGAGTGGAACATGTACGAGTTCCTCAACAGTCTCCGCCGAATCCTGTGAATCGTGCACAATGGCAGAGGCATCACTGTGTATCAACGCCGATATGGAGTGAGTGTCATCATCCTGCATATACGGCGGTGGTGCCTCCAATGAAATGCTGCCCACGATGACATTGGCCGTGGTTATTGCTGATGAACGTGCCAACAAACTGGTTACAGCTGTCGGCGATTGCTTGGCGTCGTGGAGCACGGGCAACGTCAGCAATTCTCCAGCGTTGTTCCCACATTCCTTGAGCTCAATGTCCTGGGAGGAGTTCTGTTGTTGTTGCTGCTGCTGCTGTTGCTGCTGGACGGAGTCATCATCGGTGCGCCAAGGTCGCAAACTCTTCTGAAAATTCCCAAATTCCACAACATTTAGTCAGTAAGTATTTCAAACTTTTTTATACCCTTACAGCGGGTATTCTAATTGTGTCAAGTGGAATGCATAAAAAAAGTGGACAGCGGACAGTGGATGATAATCGGAAATAATTCAATTTTCTAAATGAAAAAAATTTAAATACAGCACCAATTTGTAGGCCAAATAATGTTTAAAATGATATTCCGCATAAAAATTTATTAATTTTTGAATAAGTTATGCGAGATCAAAGTTTTTTTAAATTTTGGATGATATTCGAAAATAATGAAATTTTTTTAGATTAGAAAAATTTAAATACAGAATGAAATTGGATACTAAATCATGCACAAAATGACATTCCACATGAAAATCTATTAATTTTTGAAGAAGTTATGCGATCTCAAAGTTTTTGAAAAAATGGTAAGGGTATAAAATTAGTATTAAAAAATTTGTTGATGATCGAAAATAATTAAATTTTTTAAATTAAAAAAATTTAAATGCAGAATCAATTTGGGAGCCAAATAATATTTAAAATGACAAGACGCTTTACAATCGATTAATTTTTGAAGAAGTTATGAGAGATCAAAGTTTATAAAAATATGTCAAGGAAAAATCAGTCGAAAATTGACTAAAGGTCTCTGCAAGGGTATCAAATCTTCGGCTAAAATATTTTGCTGTCTAAAAAAAGGGAGAATAGCTTACCCTGCGTCCATTGTCCGTGATATTCTCCGCGCTCTTGGCCTTGCGGCAGAGAACACTCTGTGAGCCGTGACGTCGCAGGAATTCGATGGAATCGAATCCTCGGCCCTCGGACGATACGAATATGGCCGAGTTGATGCGACTGCGCGTGCAACGCTCCGATATCGATGTGGAACGCTCCTCAGCCAACATGTGGATGTGCTGCAAGACAGAGAACATTAGCAGAGAATTGACAAATCGGATAATTATTGAAATCTTGGATGGTTTCTCTTACGCGGCTATTGCAGTGCAACGGTGGGTGAGCAAAGGTGCCGCCACAATCACTGCTGTCGAACTGTAATCTCATTGCAATATTGAAATTAAAGAGAAGAATGGAAGAGAGAAAAAACAGATAAAGAGAGAGAGAGAGAGAGAGAAGAGCAGCCACGGAGAGATGGTGATAGAAATGTCAGAGGATTACACTCACACACTCTCACATACACACACACATATACAGTTTGTACAGTATTTTGGAATTGGAACTCTAAAGATCCCACAACGATTACAAAGCTCTATTGGAAGCATCCTCTTAAGGCGAGAAACAACAACAACTAGAACATGAACAACAAAGCGAAAGCTGCAGAAGATTCTCTACAAAGCGATACGAAAACTGGGTGCGAATTTTTAATGTGTATTTTTTTTTGATATTTTGATATGTCCAGAATTTGCGACTGTTTTTTTGCTGTGCTCTTGTGAAGCGCGAGTCAAGAATGACAAAGGTCAACCTTTAACCCATTAACTATACAGGGTGTCACATTTCGTTGTGTGGGTGTAGAAATGTGGAACATGGTGAACTTTATAACAAGGTAATATATTTCAAGAGAGAAATAGTGAAAGATCTACATACAGTGGCTTACACATTATTTGACCCACATTATATAAATTATACCAATTTTAAACTAAATTAGCTTTTAGTGGGAAAGATATTTAAGTAAAATTCAATTGCAGATTTTTTTAATAAATATTGAAACTTAGTCAAAATTTAAATATTTAATATTAAATATAAAATTTATTTAAATAAAATTCAATTGCAGATTTTTTAATAAATATTTAAGCTTAGTCGAAAAAAATTAATTTTCCTTTTTTACCCAGTACATCTTAATAAAACAATTTAACACAAAACATAGTCATAATATTGTGGATCAAATAAGATGTAAGCCACTGTAAATAGTTCTTTACACTTTTCAAGTCAGAGACTGTGGTGAATAAATGCATTACCTTGTTAATAATTTCACAATGTTGTAGGGCAAGGTGAATTTACTTACAAGGTAACGTATTCTTCACGACTATCTCTTATACTGTCGAAAGCAAATAATTTTTCTTGAATGTTTATATAAGAAACTCGTCACATAGGAATATGTCACCTTGTTACAAATTTTACCATGGAGTGGGGTGCGTTTTATATATTTTCTGTGCTCTCAATTCAACAACGCTGCAAAAACGGCGGGCGATCAAAATGGTAAACGGTTAACGATAAACGATTAACGTGCCCAAGTACAACACGAGGTGCATGGCGATGGTGCAATTATCGATAACGATAAGCGAGCGAATCGAACGAATGGAACAAACGAACGAGCGAGCACACGAACTGTTTCTGTTTCGGCTTCGATTTCGCATTTCGATTGTCGAATTTCGAAAAAGCACTTACGCTGGCCGGTTCACTGTAGTTGCTGTGATTGAGCACTGAGGATTCGGTGTGTATGGTATCGCTGGCAACCATGCTGTGGAATTTCTGCAGCTGCAATTGGAGCGTCGACGATCCGCGACTCTCTCGGGATCCATCGCGACTGCGATCGGCGCACGAATACTGACGCCGGTACTGTCGACGCCGACGTCCAGCATTGGCATAGGAATTGATACCGATTCCGCTTCCGCTGCCGATTGCATTTCCCGTTCCCATTCCCATTCCCATTTCGATGCCGCCAACGTTGATGCCGACGCCGGCAGTGCCCATGCCAGGTGCGCCGTAATCAGCATATGCCAGCGGTCTAGACGGCAGCGGAGGCGGGCGAAAGTAGCTGGGATCATAGCTAAACTGTCGCCGTCGCCACTGATCGTACTGCCGGTAATGGCTGAACAGGCGACGTCGTCGCAATATCAATTGCTTTTTCGCCTCCAGCACCTCGTTCTCCTCGACAAAGCTGCGCTCCTGAGAATTCTTCAGTATGCTGCGCTGTTGTGCAAAGCGTCGCTGCTTTGATTGAGACTGACTGTTGATTGAAAGCGGCAGCAGACGCTGTGACTGCGACTGTGATTGTAACTGTGACAGTGGTGGTGGTGACGTCAACTCCCGTTGCAACAAGTGCTGATCCTCATTCTCTTTAATCGCATCCGTATTATCCGCATCTCTATCGAGCACAGCACTGTCTATGCTATCCACATGCTCCAGAACATTGGTGCCCACAATGGACTGATTGTCGACACTCGGTCCACGTACATAGGTGTTGGTGGGCGTGCCATGGGCGTGATTAGCCGCAACGGCGACGGCAACACTTTGGGCCGGCGTATCGCGATGCACTGGTTGCTAGCTCTCCACATCCGCCTTGTGCAGCAGCGCAAACTGACAGCCGCAATCGCGTTCCAGCTCCCTGCGCGGATACTGAAAGCAACGATCGAAGATTCCGCAACCCTCGCAGCGAGGCAAACACTGAACGATATCGATATCAACATCGTTATCGTTGCATCGATAAAAAGAGAGAAAGAAACAGAGAGAAAGAGAGCGGCAGCAGCAGCAGCAGCAGTTGGCGAGAGCGAGCCAAGTGGATTCGTAGTGGATTGGTGGAATTAAGGAAACTTTGTCAGTGATTTCATTGAAAGCTCGAACCTCAACAAAGCTCAACAAAAAGCTCAAAACCAAAACCACTAACTAATTATGAGTATTATAAATATACAGCTAGTCAAGTAATTGTTTTGACAAACATAAAAATTCATTATTTTTAAGTTTTAAAATTATATAAATTTCTTATTCAAATTGCAAATAAAAAATCTTATTTCCTGGTTTTATTTTAATTTTTAATGAATGTTTTTTTTTAGCTGACGTTAAATAAGTGTAAAAACAAGTTCCCAATTTATTTTTTTTCGTTGTTTACTTCTAATTACATATAATTAATAAGGAATAAACTAAAAACAACATAAAGTTTATAATTTCCTAAATTGAAAACGTGAAATTTGTATTTTGCCAAAACAGTTATCCGACTAATTGTATATTGAAAACTATATATAGGAAATGCAAACTGGGGACACTTGAAAATAGTGTTTCCATGCTCGCATACATTAAGCATTAAACATATACATAGATATATGAATCTATGGATCAGGTTCAGAAGGTAAACCGCCTGTGTGCACTTCTAATTGTGTCTATATAATTGGAGGTTGAATTGAAAAAAGTTGAAGCACGAATGTATCTAAGAATTAGATAAAAAACCATCTTCGGAGTACCGAAGTGACAGTACCATTTAAAAGACCGTTAAGGTTACGATTTTGAAATAGTACAATCATCACTCAATAATTAATTCTACAAAATAGAATTGAGAAAAGAAAATAATAGAAAACTAGCAGAAGCTTTATAATTTTTATTTTATTTTTAGCAAATCATAGTAAAGGAATAAAAAGCCGAAAGTATATTTTTAAGCTTGATTGTAGATCCTTAATTTAAGTATGAAATTCGGCTAACTAAGCTTTGAGGATATGGGAAACAGACAATGAAATTCTTCAGTTGCTAGTTGTAATTCTCGTTTCTCAAGAGTTTCTCAATATAATCATATTGGTTTCGAATTTCTGAAAAGTCTTCTTTATGGATTGTCTCTCTGTAAAATGCATTCATTAAGCGCTACAATCATACAAGAGGAAAATAGAAAATATACAGAAGAAGCAATCTCAATTTTTCTTTTGATTAATGTATTTTTCGAAAAGGACATTTGATTGAGAGGGGGGACGAGCGGGCGGTTCTTTGTGCACTAGAGTAAAAGTAAAGTGTGCACGGTTTTCGTAAGTAAATATTTTAATAATATTCAAATAGTATTTACTTGACTTGATGCAAAAGCTAATTAAATGCAAAAATATTGTTCGTATGCAGTAATTAATTGGAAAATTAAATATTTTGAATACCTTGACAAAGAAATCGGGGTGTAGGTTCTATAAATAAAGCATAACAAAAATAGGAAACATAGGTAAGTTTTATACGCGCTCATATAAGAGAATTACTTAAAACTCCCTCCCAAATATTCCGCATATCCCATCCCGTTGCGTTCCATCTAGTACCCCACAGAAAATGCTGTGTAAAATGCATACCTGATGCGAGTGCTGACCATTGCAGCCGCTGGCACTGCACACTCCCGTCCCTGGCACCTTCAGCTGTTCGTGCTTGTAATCCGGCTGATATGGCAACAGCATTCGTATCTTGCCCCATCGGTTGAAGAATAAAGCTATGGCACCTGCCCAAACCATCAGCACGATGAGTACAATGCCAATCTCGACGCCACGTATCTATCGATGGATTTAGAGGGTGGTTCAGTTGAGTTGTATTTATAGTTAAGTAGGTAGTAGTAGTATTTATTCTGACCAATCAATCGATGTTATAAATAACACGATTTTATTGTCTTTCTGATAGCTTTCAGAGCTGTTAAAAAATTCCATCAATTTCATTTCTACCGCAAAATATTTTATAAAGATTTTAAACTTTTATGATTGAAATAATTTAATTTTTCTTTTTGACTGTCAAAATTTTAGTTTGCTATAAATTTTTAGCAAGTGATCGCAATTATTATAAAGCAGTGTTTCTCAGCATAATACAGTTTACATAGCATTTCTTAAATTCGTTTTACTTTGCCGCAGGGATCATAACTGTTATGAGGAATAAGCCAAACAATCTTTTTTTAAGGTTATTCAAAGACTTTTATTTTAAAAATCGAATTTAATAATTATTTGTGATTAACATTAAAAATAATCATTATTATTGATTTATATTTTTTCCGTCTTTTATAAGAGTTTTTGATGATTTTTTTTAATAAAAGTCTTTAAAGAGGAATGAGGAATAAACTTTAAAGATTGTCTTTAAAGATTTTTATTTTTGAACAATTAATTTAAAAGTCTTTAAAGAATATTATTTTTGAGGAATAAATTAAAAGTCTTTAAAGACTTTTATTTTTAAATATTAAATTTAATAGTCTGAAAAGACTTTTTTCCACAGTAAACGTAGAGAGAGCTCTTTTAAGTTGAAGAGCTGTGTATATGTGAAAAAGCTTTTCTGCAAGCAGGCGAGCTTTAAAGCGAATGATTGTAATTACAAATGATTGACTTTTGATTTCAATCATTATTTAAATTACAATTAAAATATTTAATTGAAATCTCAAAAATTCAAACTAACTACCCTTTTTTTATGCCGAACAGTTTTTGATTTTTATTATTCAGAAATAAAAGTCTTTGAAGACTTTTATTCAAAAAAATCATCAAAAATTCTTATCTTAAGATCAATAATAATAATTATTTTTATTTTTAAAATAAAAGTCTTTAAATAACCATAAAAATTAGTTTTTTTTTTGCCTTTTTCTCATAACAGTCCTGCTCAAAATAAAAGGCATTTATCTATATTTATTTTATTTAACCTATCTATCCGTCTATCTACCTATCTATTTATTTATCCACCGATCTATGGATCTTCTTACCGTTGGTAACTCTCTCGTTGTGCTGTGTGTTAGAGTATTGGTCGCCGTGGAGGTCACATCGTCACCAAAGATGCTGCCATTTCCGGAGCTATTACGTCCATAAATTCCCGGCGGA
This sequence comes from Drosophila kuntzei, assembly GCA_035042165.1. Classification (NCBI taxonomy): domain Eukaryota; kingdom Metazoa; phylum Arthropoda; class Insecta; order Diptera; family Drosophilidae; genus Drosophila; species Drosophila kuntzei. The sequence continues at coordinate 1,882,417 of JAWNLU010000634.1, read as the reverse complement.
AAATCCTGCTGTGATGTGTTCTTGGGTAGATCTACAATTAAAAGATAATTGCATAAATAGACAGAGATTAAAGCAGGAGGAGAAGGAGGAGTGTAAGTTAATCTGGATTTGATTGTTGACTTACCCAAGGTGCGAAATTTGATCTGGCCACCACTGCGATATTTTTTGCCCATCCAGATGGCTGTGACCGTTAAGGAATACTGTGTGCTGGGCAGCAGACGATCCAGGACAATGGCCTCGCTGCTGCCGGCGACATCCTGTACAATCCTGTAACTTAAATTAATTCAATTACCACTCTCGAACGACAACTAAGTGTGACAGTGTGTGTGTGTGTGTATAGATGTGTGTGTTTGTAGCTAATTGCAGAAACTACAATAAATAGTCGTAGTTGGAATCCAGAGAGAGAAGAAAACAGAGAACGTGTGAAATATGAGACCGGAGTTGAGTTCGTAATTACAGCATGGGCCCAATATTTCACTTTGTCACTTTGCCGGGCAGTTACCCAAACATGTCCTAGATTTTACCAATTGAGCTCGTGTTACCCAGTGTATATATGCTCTATATGGGTATATGTATATAGATTGTATGTGCTACAGTGTGTATTTGTGTGTGTGTGAGCTTACAAGTGCGTGTATAGGCAGAGTTCTTCCTAAAAGTGTTGCTACTTTAGCTATTTTATAGCTAGACAAAAAAAACTTTACCTATTTTATAACTAGACAAAATTGCTTTAGCTATTTTATTGCTAGACAAAAAAGTTTTAGCTATTTTATAGCTATACAAAAAAGCGAAAGTTTGAAAGTCTAAAGAAATTATATTTCCTAAAAAAATAATATCACTACTTTTTTCCTTTCCTTATAGCTTTAATATGCTTTTTTTCTCTTTAGAATGTATATAATTTCTCTCAATATATTCTCTTCAGAATGTATTTATATTAAGTATTTGTATTTAGTTTTTGAGGTATTTCAATATTTTAATACAGAAAATATTGAGGAAATAAAGTTGTTCTTCCATAAAATTAATTTTCTTCATTGAGAAAAATGTTTCGAATGTATTAAAATTTTAAAAAGAAATTTTGAAATGTTTGATGATCCTTTTTTTTATATTTCTAGCTTATTTTTTGATAATATATAAAATTAAATTAATTACTTCAGACTTCTTGTTTGCTTAAAATAGTTTCTCTGCGCTTTAAACATGTTTAATAACTCTCCATTTCAAGCTACATATTTTTAGTTGTTTTTTATTATAAGTATTTTTTAATTTAGCTAACACTGGTTACTATATTTCTTTTTAAAGAAGACCCCATTGCTTTTTGATATGTTTGATCATATTATTTTTTTTTCTAGATATTTGTAGCTTAATTTTTAATGAAATTATTTGGATATTTAGCCAACATTGGTTGCTGGACTTCTTCCTACCACTGTGCCATGTCTCCTGTTACAGTTACAGCAATGGCGGTGCTACACAACAGTCTGACAAATGATTCATTATTCATACACAAGCTATAGTTACACTCATACACATTGAAACCCACATACAGATATATGTAGATACAGAGTTCGCGACGTTACAATGGCCCCCAATGGAATCAACAGCAGATACAAAACATACGCTTCCAGCCATAACAAAAAGCAACAAAATAGCGCCAAGTGAGCAAATATCTAAACACTGCACGACTAAACAATACCCTGTAAAGTGAAACTAATTCCATTAAAAGTTAAAGGAAGGAGCGGAATAATAACATAAGGTAAGGTCTACATATTAAGTAGGGAATTTCTTATAAAACATTTACTAACTTTCAACAGCTGCGATATATATCTACATATGTATGTATGTAATTTATTATAGTGTACTTTCCCCCATCAATTATTTGTAGTTCATGCCACGAATAACAATTAAGTTACACAAATTTAAGGTTTAATTTCCATGTAATTACAATTCGACTAATTATACGAGAATAAGGAGTATGAAGAGGCATATCAATTACAGGGTTGTTAAGGGTTGGGGAGATGGTCGCCAAGTACAGTTTATTCAAAAGCTTTGAAGTTTAATTTACTCAAGAATATCTCAGTTTACAAAGCGTCTTTTTTAACTAACCAAAGTTTTTCTTTGGCTTCAGTTTTCATTGGAGATAAAGTGAAGAATTCATGTAAATTAAATAAATATAAACCTGAATACATAACTAATATGCCCCATGCAGTCCTTAAGTGCCGTTTTATGTAAACTTTGAAGCAGGCCAAAAGGCAAACAGTTAACACAGCTAAACAGCTGAATAAAGCCAAGAAGCAACACATGTGACAATGTCCTAAGTTTTGGCTTATTAAAGTTAACATCAAATGCCGTCGGGGGGAAAATCAAATGCAATGAGGAGTCAACGAATATTCACGAGTATTCACTGTACCCCATTCACTTGTGGCCCATTCATTTGCCAAACATTTGCCACTAGCCACAATTTGCACGCACGCCATCCGTTTGTGGTTCAACGGATTCGCCGGGTTTTTGGGCTAACTTTCTGGCCTTTTCCAGAGGAGATTTTCGAGGGGAGAGAGGGAGGAGTATTGGCATAATAAATGCAGATGAATTTAGCGCTAGGGAATTGAGTTCTCATATGTGCACAATGCAAACACAGTTAAGGCGCAGGCAGATGAGATAAGTAAAAATGCTATAATAGAGTGTGCTCGACTGTGAGAGACTCGGTATCCCAAAAAGTGTTGAGTTTTTGAAAATAACTGAGTTCGTTTCCCACCCTGCCAATCGTTTCCAACAATGTGTTTTTAACTTTCTTGGAATTAAATGCAAGTATACTTTATAGTCAATAAAAATAATAGAAAATAAAATAAAAACATACACTGATAAAAAATGTTTGCTCTTTATGTATTTTTTAAACAAAAATTCTTAGTTTTGTGATAAAAATATTAATTTACTAGTGTACATGTTAAATTTAGATATAAATCAAGAAAAATATATTTTAGTTATTATAATAACATCATTTAAAAAGAAACTTCATTTGTGAATTTAGAAGTATTGTCACAAAATTTAGTAGCTCTAGCTCCCATAATCTCTAGGTTTTTATACAGAGTTTTCTTACTATTTATGCTGATCAGAAATATATCTATTTTATTTAGTCTGCCACGCTTTCTTCTCCTTACAATAGATGTATTGTCACCAAATTTAATAGCTCTAGCTCCTATAGTCTATGAGACCTAGGTTTTCATATATATATATATATATATATATATATACTATATGGGGTCCGCCGCGACCTCTTCTGACTCTTACCCTCATTTTTCTTTCGGTAAACTCAGTAAACTCTTTCTGCTTTTTAGGTACAGGGTGCTCAATTCAAAATTCGCTTACCAAATTTCTTAGTCATATTTGATTTTTGTGTTTCGCCTGCCTCCCAACTCCAACTTTCGTGGTTGCCACGCCCACCACTGCATCCGCTTTGAACCCTTTATTTTTACTTTTATTTTTATTTTTTGGTAGTTAGTTTGCAGTTCAGTGGATTTCCGGTTCCGTTGAATAAACAATCAGCTAAAAAGCGGAGCGCATGCCTTTCAATTGGCCCTTTTAAAAAATGTGTCCATTACTCAAACTCTAAATGGAAAATTCAACCTAAATACAGTATATATAGCATATATATACAAGTGAAAAACAGTTTGCTTTGTTAATTTAATAACTTATGATGGACATTGTGTGGCTTCTGGCTTTTTTGGCTTTTGGTCACATACTGAGCGCACACGTAAGCTCACGAAATTTTCATATATTTTCCAAAAATATTCTGACAGTTGACGTACAAATTTTGTAAGGTTTAACATATACAGATACAGTTACACGTACACGAAAACTATGAAAAGTTATGGCAATATTTTGATGTCATGTGCACACGCATACAACTACACACTCACACACACACTCACACACACACACACACACACTAACACACACATATACACATCTGCATACACATATAGTTTTGACATTTGTTTCAACTTTTGTCTATGACACAAACTTTTGACAAAACATTTTGTAGCTTTATTGGCACGATTAAAATCATATGCTTAACTTCAGATTAAATAGCTAAAGTAAAGCTATTAAATATGAGAATTAAATAGGAGATGAAGATAGAGATATACTCAAGTGGATAAGAGAAAGAGTTTGGGAAAAGAGAGTTGGAGTGAGAAAAAATTAATCTTGATTATTATTTCAAATTTAAAGATTAGCTGGAATACTTCTTCTATACTTCACTTAAAGTTATCCAAATAAAAAGTGCTTTATTTAAAAGTATTGTTTTAATGAATGGTAAAAAAAATAAACTTATTATATAAAATAAAACTTGAATATTATTCCTAATCTAAAGATAAGCTGGAATATTCCTATACTTGACTAAAAGTTATCAACAAATAAAAAATACTTTATTTAATATTTTTTATTTTATTTATTAAATAGTATGTAATCAAATAATCCAATTATATTAAATATGAGAAAGAGAATGAGATGAAGATTGATTAATACTCAAGTGGAGTAAGAAAAATTAAACTTGAATATTATTTCAAATTTAAAGATTAGCTGGAATACTCCACTTAAAGTTATCCACAAATAAAAAGTACCTTATTTAATAGTATTGTACTAAACAAAGGTAACTAAGAATAAAACAATGCAATTATATTAAATTCATTCAATGTAAACAAATTAAATTACAGCACATTTCCCAATTTAATTGAATATAAATACATTTTGTTTTCTTAGTAGTTAATACGAGTATTTTTGACCTTTTGCCAATTTGACCTTTTAAGTCTTATGTATGTGGAATTCACAAGTTGTTGATATACTGAAAAAAAAACGCTTGTTGAAAACGAGAATAAAATAAAAATGCAATTTGTATTATTCCTTTTTATTATTATTTGTATTCAAGAACTAACAATGCATTTCAATTCATTTGCTTTGACTTCTAAAAGGTCTGCAAATTTAAAAAGCTTGAATAAAAAACTTAAGTAATTTTCTTTTATTTTCCATCTGCTTCCACTTGGACTTTTGATATATCTTCTTTATTAAGGTGGCTTCATTAAATCACAAACTTAAGATTTCGTTGTATTTCTGCCTTATTCTCTATCTTTCTCCCTCTTTTTCTCTCACCCTCTCTATTTATATTCCTCCCTTAAGAGTAAAAAAATTAATTTTTAAAACTTTTGTATGCATATTTTAGCTGCATATTCAGTCACAAAATGCAATTCAGTATACGACATGTTGAACATCATTTTTATTTTATTTTCTTTGGAGAAATAACACATTTAAAAACTTTGTTAAAACTGAACCGATTTTCCAAAAAATTATATATCTATTATATTATGTATACGACATGTTGAACATCACTTTTTTTAGAGAAAGAAAAAGCGCATTCAAAATTTTTCATAACTTTGCGAAAACTTAACCGATTTGCATAAAATTTTAATAAAATGCAATTAAGTATACGATATGTTGAACATAATTTTTTTTTTTTTTTTTTAAGAAAAAACGCATTTAAAAACTTTCTTAAAACTAAACTGATTTGCATAAAAATTATATATCTATTATATTATGTATACGACATGTTGAACATCCCTTTTTTTAAAGAAAGAAAAAGCACATTCAAAATTTTTCATAACTTTGCGAAAACTGAACTGATTTGCATAAAAATTATATAACTGAGCATAAAATTGTAATAAAAATGAGATGAAAATTTCGACACTTTTCCTTTGATTCACACATTTTTATTGTATGCAAATTGTTTGCCCCAAAAACGGAAATTTCAATTAATTGTGCGATTGAGACTGCAATTTAACGAGTCAAAATATAATTAAATAGCAAATAGAGGAGGAGATAAAAAAATGTATAGCACTCTTAAGTGGTCCTTGACTTGTGGCCTTTCGTATTCAATTACACATCTGACAGGATAATGTTTGAAATATGTAAATAACGCTGAAAATTGAGAGCAGAAATAAATGTGAACACAAAAACGAGTACTCGAATGTTAAGTGCACTTTCAGCACAATTTAAACTAAATACATAATTCATATTGATCGAAAATTGAACAGAGCAGCTGTCGGAATGTCTGACTTTAATTGTTATTAATTATTATGATTATTGTTATTGATGGTTGTGGTGCTTCATGCATCACTAGACCATGCGGCACAACAAATTGAACTCGTCTATAAGTTGAATGGGGCGGCAACCCAATCATTTGTAAATCCACTAGAAATGTATGCAGATCGAGGATATGTAATTTCAGTGTATAGGGCGTGGATAAGTTGGTATACCTCCATTTATATCCCCAACTACAGTATGAGTTCTAGTTGTGACTATATGTGTATTGTTCTGTTGTGTTGTTCTATATGTCCCCCTTTGGGGTTTTATTTTATAGACCAAGTCAGCGAGTCATCGTCAACGTGTCTATGTACTAATCATACATTATTCAACGTCACAATTTTACTCGAAAAACGGCTGGAAGATACTCGAACATGGTTGAGTTGGGTGTACACAATCCCCATCTTCCCCTCTTTACTCCGTAATGAGTGCTTGGACTACAAAAATCGATAGGAAAGAAACACAAAAATTAAAAAACAAACTAAAAGTCGACTTATAAATAATGGCGGGCAACCAAATGAAAGAATGAAATGAAAATAACTATAACAAAAAAAAGTAAGAAAAACAAACTGAATGTAATAAAATTTTGATATAGGCGTGAACTTTATGAAACAAAAAACTATAGGAATAAAAGACAAACACACTATTAAATTGACCACAACAACAACTACAATAATAAATGTGACACAGCAGCATAAAAATGCAGCAGTCAGAAAAGTCAGAAAGTCACAAAAGCCGAGCACTTAACTTATTACACGGCATTCCAATGTCCTTCAAAATGACGTCGCGCGTCTCGCCAACGAAAGAAAGAAAAGAAAAGAACTGAATAAAAAAATGCAAAAGCCAAAAGCGGAAGTCCTTAGTTTGTAGTTTGTAGTCGTTTTCCATAGTCCAACTCGAAATTTGCAACGCCACTTTCCACAATTTCTTTTCTTTTCTTTTCACTTCTTTTCTTAGACGAGAGAAATCGCATTCGCATTGCGGAAGAGTTGGCAACAGAATGTGGAGAAAGTGGAGAAAGTGCATGGATTGGATTCACGCCCAACTGAAATATTACAATTACAAGCATGTTTTGATCCCCCTTCTCTCTCTCACTCTTTTCCCATCTCTCTCTCTTTGCTCCTCTCCCTTATCTTCCTTTTGTTCTTACTTCCTTGTGTTATGCCGCAGTTTACACGCTTTGTAACCGGCTGCACTGCACTGAGAGAAAAACAACTACAATTTAAGACTAACAAATTTCATAAAAAAAAAGTTTGAAAAAAAGTAAAATTACTCAAATTTCCTTCTTTTTAAGTTTTAATATTATATTAGATCAGTGTTGTCCTATCACATGTGATAGGAAAAAATATTCTACAGCCTACTTTTGGACAATACCGTTTTAGATAGATTTTGGAAAAATTTAAAGAATATTTATAAAATCGTTGTATTAAGGGAAGTTTCTTAAAAATCTCTTTTTTCAGGTGTGTTCCAGAAATGTAAACCAACCGTAAACCAATCAAAAACACATAAATATTTGGAACACACATGATTAAATATTTTTTTAAGCTTAAAAGATCAAGAAAAATAGGAAAACCAAATAATATCTTTTGTATAAAATTACAAGAAGATTTAAGCCAAAAAAAAATAAATTTATCTATGTTTTTACGAAATAAATTCTTTTGTATAAAATTAAACCAAGATTTAGGCCAAAAAAAAGAAGAAATTTATCTATATTTTGTAGCATTAAACTGAAACTTCTCGAAAATGTAAATTCTAAACGTTAGCAAATATTTGCCTTATATGCCATTTATTTAATGAAATTCTTATTTTATTTACATGCAGTAAAACACGAAATTAATTTTTTTTGTTTAAAATTAAACCAAGATTTCAGCCAAAAAAAAAGAAATTTACTATGTATTTGATGCTAAAAAACCTTCTCTCTTGCAGCCTTGTTATTTTTTATATTTATTTATTTTTTTAATTATCTATAACAAATTTAAATATTTCCATTCCATGTCATTTACTTTCTAAAATTTTCATTTTATTTACATGCACTGAAAAATTTTCTAAAAGTGTAGAACAACTTTGAAAACTTCAAGTACACGCGGTGCTTGTTTTTGTTTTTGTTTCTCTTTTTCGGTTTTTACCACAGTCGCGGTCATTTTGGCTTCAACTTTGTATTTGCTATTGTGGCTGTAACCCCACCTCCCCCTCCTCACCCCACCTCCTGCTGCCGTTTACTTCAGGCGTTATTTAGCTCATGGTCAGCACACACACAACCACACACAACCCCACACAACCACACACACATATTCACACATTGTTGTTACAACAAGAACTTTGAGCCTGTCAATTGCATAAAATATTATATTATTAAACTCGCAACGACTTTTTGCATAATTGCAGCTACTTTTTGAACAGTGCATTTGAGTGTTGTACGAGTTGATAGTAGAAGGAGTGTCTAGGAATGTCTTCATTTTGCAGGAGTCGTAGGTACCTACCTGTCATCTGTGGGCTTATAGGTCACAATGTATTTCTCAATCGGATGCGCCTTCAAATCGATTTGAGTTTGCCACGATACACGAACCGCGGTGGGCGTTAAAAATGTGACGGTTATGTTCTCCGGAGTGGCAGGAATTGTGCCTAAACAGAGAGATTGAAGAGAGTTATGAGCTTAAAAAATCATATCAGCTGAAGGAATGGGAAATTCTTAGAAATATTAATTTCGGAAGGGGTATCCTGAAAACAGAATGAACTTTTATTTTACATTTTAATGATAGAAATTAAATTTTTCATTTCATTTTAATTCAAATAGAATTATTAATTTTAGAAATATTCATTTTTATCCTGAAAATCAGGATAAACTTAAATTTTCAATTTTTATCAAAGAAATTAACTTTTTCATTTAATTTTGATTCAAATTATAAAAAATTATGAACTTATAATTCAACTAAAGTTTGTTATTTTAAAAACATAAAATACCTTTTATTGTACACAGTAACAATTTTCTTTTAATTTCATATTTAAATTAAAAAAATTATGAAATTAGAAATAAATTAAAATTTGTTATTTAGAAACTTAGAATATAGTTAATGTACATGATAAAAATTAACCTTGACTCAAGTTAAAAGAAATTATGATATAATAATAAGATTAAAATTATTATTTCAAAAACATAGAATACATTTTATTGAACATGATAAATATATTACTCTTTTAAGTTTGATACCAATTAAAAGGATAAATGAAATTAAATTTGTATTTTAAAAACATAATTATGAAATGAAATTTAAATTTGTATTTGAAAAACATAGAATAAGATTTTTTTGTAAATTTTTTTCAATTATAAAAATGCAAAATTAAACGCACATATCGAAATATTCAAAAATACCTAAAACTCCACATAATTTATATTATAAACATGAAATTCTTATATTGAAAATAAAAAGTTATTCTATAAATGTTAAATACAATTGGGAATTTAATATCGTATTTCATAAATTATATATTCAAATCAGACAATAAAGTTGCTTTTGAATTTGTTGATAAAAATCAGAAAGCAATTTTGAATTTGTAATGTGTATTTTAAAAATTGCAATCTCTGCATTCGCATGGATATATTTATGTATATATGGATGAGTACATATATCGGCTGTCTTATCGTGTTAATATATATGTATATATGTAGTTATATATACTACTCACCAGCCAGGCAGCTATTGGCAAACAGGATACAAACAATAAACACAAACATTGCGCTTCAATTGCTTCAAATAGTTTCAATTTTCTGTTACTGTTGTTACTTTTGTTGCTCCTGATGATGACGAGCGAGGATAACGATGATAATTGTGTTGTCCTGGAAGCGGATATTCCTAAGGTTTCCGCTTCGTTGGTCGTTTTGGTATCGTTTTGGTTTCGTTACGATTCGTTTTGTTACTTTGTTCGTTGTCAGTTGTCGTTTGTCGTTTGTCGTTTGTAATGCCAGAAGGTTTAGTTATAAGAATAAAGCTAACTAAAACATAAAAATCAGTCTTGCTTTTGTCGTTTGCTACTGTTGTTCTTTCTACTTCTACTTTTGCTTCTCTTTCTCTTTCTTCTTGTTCTTTTTCTTTATCTTCTTGCTCAGCTTTGTTCTATTGTTCTGGCCAATTATGCATTGCAATTCTCTACGTTGCTTTCAATTAAACTTTATTAAAACTTTTATTTGAAATTTAGTTGAGTTTTTACTTGTTTTTATTTTTATACTTATTTATATGTTTTTGAGTTTTATAGCACACTTTTATGGGCTGTGCGTGTGTCTCGTCTTGTCTTGAATCATCATGGGGCATTACAAAACTTGGTTAAGGTGAGTTATATGTCAACTCTTTCTTTTCTTTTCTCTCTCTGTCTCTTTCTGTTGCTTGCTTTATTCTCTCTATTGTTTTTTCTCTATTTGTTTCTTATTGTTTCGTGATACGTTTAAGTCAAATTATTCACATTGCGTTCGAGTTTTGTTTTCTTTTTTTTTATTTTAGCGGCAAGTCGTAATGTTTTTCCTTTTTCCATTGTTCCATTGCCAACTGTTATTATTGGGCGTAAATAAAATCAATAAAAAAGCGACTTTTGTTGTCAGTTTGCCGTTGATTTTGTTACAGTTTTTTCAACTTTTCAATTTTGGGTTTTCAGTTTTGAAAGCAGGCAATTTCCGTTGTGTTAATTTTTGTCGTTGTTGTTACTGTAGTTGTTGTTGTTCGTTGTTGTTGTTGCTTTTCGGTTGTTGCCTCGTGCCACAAGTCGCAAATTAATTCAATGCGACGGCGACGGCGCTGCTGGGTGTCAATTTTCCACCTGTCGTCGCCGTCCTGTCCGTCCACAAATTAATTGTTTGCTTAGCTGTTGTTGTTCCCCTTTTTCTTGTTGTTGTTGTTGTTGTTGTTGCTCGTTGTTTAATTTTATGCATTGCGCATTTTGTTAACAATTTTTGGCTTAATTGCCAAAGCATTTAAGCCGTAATTTTCTCTTGTTGCGCTTTTTTTTCGCTTTTCCTGTTTTTCTCTATGTTTTCCTTTCAATATATGTACATATATTTTGCTTTTGTTTGTTTATTTTATTTTCGTTTCGTCGTTAATTATTGCGAATCGTTTGTTGTTGTTTGCTGCAATAAATCAAAGTTTTTTTGGCTTATTAATGTGCACAATTCAGAACGTATTAGCCAAATTGTTTGGCATTTTCATTAATTATAATTGTATCAATCAATCTAAATGAATTTCAATAACATTCAAGGCAGGGATTGAAGCCTTAACCGAAATCGTAACCTTTAACCGGTGAAAACCGATTGAAATTTGTAACCGTAACTGAAACCGTAACCGAAAATAACTTTTTTCCGCTGTACCAAAACCAATAAACCGAAAATCTGTAAACCAAAATAACCGTTAATAACCGATTCATTTATAAGGGTCAATTTCGGTTACTGAGCAACTTTGATAAGTTTGAACTGCCATAACTTTGTCAAAACTCAATCAATTTCCATGAGCAATGTAAATTTGAGCATAATTTTACTTTTAAATTCGATCTGCATTTCTAAATTTTGTTCATTTTTAACAATTCGAAAATTTCGAAATTTTTCGAAAAATTCGAAATTTTCAAAACTTTCAAATCGAATAAAGTTTAAATGTAGAACCAATTTAGACGCAAAATCATGCTCAAATTTACATTGCGGGTGGAAATTTATTGAGTTTTGACAAAGTTATGGCAGTTCGAAGGTTTTAAAAATCAGTAAAATCAAAATAATCGAAGTTTTCAAACCAAATAAAATCGACATAACACACGACAATTCCAATAACCAGATAACATTATTTTTAGGCTAATAAAAGCATTAAGTATTTTTTCATGTAAAATAATGAATAACGCTTCTTATTTTGGTCAACCGAAAACCTTAATTCGAGCATAACCGAAACCGTAACTGAAACCGATATTCGTTTCGTTTTTAGACCCTGATTCTAACACTTGTACAAATTTCATTTGTTAAGTTTACCATCAATTTCATTACTTAAATTGAATGTTAACAATTTGCTGCATACTTTGAGGCTAATATTGCGTATACGCCACGTATAACCAGCTGTTGTCTCCATCTATGTACGTGTATTTTTAATGTACTCCTGTCGTAATTTCATTTCATATTCATTTCACGCTTAAATTCAAATTCAAATGCATTAACACGCAATAACACATTTTCCTGGCATTCGATCATGCGTAAATATTTTCTCGGTATCTTTGTCCCTAGTGTGTGTATATTTGTTGTGTGTATCTATGTGTGTTGTGTTTATTCACTTTCTGTTGTTATTTGCCTAAAACATTTGGAACGCCTGTGGTTTTCATTGTGAACAAGACATTTGAAATATTTCTTTCATGTTTTTATCTCTCATTTTTCCACACGAATGTCAAATGTATAAAATCAGCGTGAATTCATTTCAATTTTTATATTGTAGACTAAGCAATACTATTAAAAATTATAACATAAACAACAATTTAAATATGCTAAAAATAATTTCAAAATAAACAAATTTCGGCATGACGAATAAAAAATACCCCTTCTTAATCGGATTTTAATTTCTAGAATTGTGTAGCTCACATCTAATTTCGTACAGGGTATTGACATTAAAAGCTACCTATGGATTTCAATTAAATTTTGTTTATACTAAATTTCGACCTGTGTTTTCCAGACAATGAGAAAAGTTTGTTTATCAGCTGCGGGCGTGGGAAATAAAAGCGAAGGAAAAACAAGTTCTCAAATGAGACACCCACATGCTAAAAAGAGCTATAATTCTCAAACAGTTTAAGGGCAAACACAGTCTGGAATAACATAATTAGATTAAAAGTATCTTATGGTTTATATGTACTTCAAAGATACATAAATGATTTGCTTGTGGGATTATGTGCATATTGTAAAATGAATCTATGTGAATAAAAGTGAGTGTAGCACATTGAATATTGATAGATTTCAGTTGGTTAAGTAGCTTAGTCTCCATTGATTTTATTACCTGGACTGGTATACAAGTGGGATTTTGGGATTTACGAGCACACACGTATCTGATACACGACTGTCTGAATACACGTGGCATCATTAAAGTGTCACACGGCCAATGAATAGCTACGAATACCCAAAAGGGCAAAGTTAATTGATGCAATTGCAAATGAGTTTACTTTACTGACTAAATGATTTGACATCAATTGAAGCGTGCTACGAACTCACTTAAATTATACAAACAATTTCGAAAATTATTATTATTAAATATGAAAAAAACGCGTTGGCATGTCACAAATTCAATTGAATGCGTAATTCGAGTGAGTGTACATTTTATTCTCATACTACCGAGTCCAATTTAAATGCAAATGTCCAAGAAAAATTTCATTTGACACTCGACAGACTCGTAAAAAGAACACAACTGTTAACTACGCTGGTGACGTGCTCGGAAAATATGTCCTGCACACAGAAAGAAACCAGTCTAAAATTCGAGTTTAAGATTCTTGATTCTTTTAGTTGTTAAATTGAGATTAAATGGCAACAATTCAACATTAAAAATTCAAAAAAGGGCTAAAATATTTAAGCTAAATTAAAAATTAAATTTAAAGAATCTTGCAAATAAAAATATTGTTGAGAAAATTCGTACTTGAAACAAGTATTTTGTATAGAGATGGGCACGGGCCTTATCGGGTTCTTGTCCCTCAGCCTCTTCAAAAAATTCACGAGCTTCGTGCCTGATAAACTCAAACGGACTTTTTTTCGATCGAGTTAAAAGCCCGAAGTCCGGTAGGCCCGAAAAGTTACCAAATTTATCTGTATGATGCAAAATTAATATCAATGAGATGCGTATCTTTTATTGATACGTATCGATATGTTTAAAATTGACACTCTAAAATTTAAATTTAGTTTGATTTTATTAAAAAAATAAAGTAAAAAGTAAAATTCATTAAAAAATATTTTTTATATAATAATTTTGCCCATCTCTAATTTTGTACTTGGTTTAAGATAATCTAGGATTATCGTACTTTTGACACCACATTGGATTGATTCTATTTCGGATTTCCGGATTATTTTTCTCTGTGTACTCTTTGGTGACGTTGGTGACGCACTGCGAGAATAATTCTTACTCGATATGTGTGTGTATTTGTGTGTGTGTGTGTGTAAGTGTGAGTGCATACAATACTAAAGGCAAGTAGGTGAAAGCAGTTATCGTAAAATTAAAATGGCGGCTAGTACGCGCTGTCGCCGCTGGCGTCGCCGTCGTTTTCGCTGCTGTTAATTATGGCGACAATACATGCACGCATACAAGCGCACGCTTCACTCTCTCTCTCACTTACTTACTCACTCAGTCACTCTCTTTCTCTCTCACTCACACAGCCCTTTTGCTTGCATGTCTATTACAATGTGTTTGTGTGCGTATTTTGTTTCTTTATGTTTTTTTACTGCATACGTTGCGACTCCGGCTTATTGAGGACTTTTGGCATTTTGTTTGTCTTGTATTTGTGCTGTTGTTGTTTGTATTTTTTGTTTTTGTTGTTCGCTTTCTGTTTGTTTGTTTGTATGGATATTTGTGCTGTTGTGTTTGCGGTAGCCAACAGACAATAAATCAATCAGCTGTGTTAACATCAAATTGCTGGCCGCAGACAATTCTACCTCGATATGTACGAGAGTATGTATGTGAGTAACTAAATGACAGACACTGCACAGTGGACTCTATCTCAAAATATGAGGCATAAAGTCAAAAAATGTACAAAAATGACACTTAATTGTAATATAACATAATTAAACTATTGAGCCTGTTCCGGTTTTCATTTTCGACAAGATTTCACCTAAAAACTAGTCATTATTCACTAAATATTAATATCTTTTCATATTTGTGGCTATTAATATAAAAAAAATTATTAAAAATCACAATTCCCTGTGAAGTTTTGGCTGTTTAAAATATTATCAAGTATCCGCAATGTTGTCTGATATGGGCGGTCACAGTAGGAGTGGTCAAATGAACTCTAAATTTTGTTTAAATATTTTGCTTCCCATATTTATCAGATATAGTAACAAGTTTCAACTCGATCTCTACAATATTCGAAATTTAGTCCAAATATTATTACGTATCCGCAATGTTGACACATTAGGAATGGTCAAATTAACTCTTAATTTTAATGAAATATTTTGCTACCCATATTTATCAAATATGCCAACTTTCAACACGATACGTAATATATATCAAATATTATTACGTATACGCAATGTTGCCTTATATGGGCGCTCACAGTAGAAATGGTCAAATAAACTCTAAATTAGTTTTAAGTAGTTTTCTTCAAATATTTATCAGATATAGTACTAAATTTCAACACGATATCTACAATATTCGAATTTCTGCCAAATATTATTACGTATCCGCAATGTTGTCACAGAAGAAATGGTCAAATGAACTCCAAATTTTGCTTGAATATTTTGCTAACCATTTATATTAAATATACCAAGTTTCCACTCGATATCAGCAATATTCCAAATTATGCCAACTATTTTGCGATACTGTGACACTGTGCACTGTAAGTGTATGATTGTGTATGTGTGTAAGTGTGGGTATTAGTGAGCGCAAGCTGGCGTGCTATTAACAAAAAGGTCAGTTTATCCAGCGGACTAGCCCAAAAGGCTTGTGTCCTGTACTTAAACTAAATACAGTAGCAACTTCACTGGAGCTGCGAGAATTGCGAGAGCCTTTAAAGCTTTTGGGTTTATTGGAAACTCAATTAAAGTCTGACAACTGCAGCTTTAAATGAAAAGTTACCCTTAAGGAAAAGTAAGTGTAAAATTGCAAAGTGCTGGCTTTATGAATTAATGATTCCATTGCTGAATTAATGATGAACTTTTATCATTTAATTGGATTGCTGCATTAAAATATATGAAAATTGAGTTAAATTTAAATCTCTTTACTCAGTTGCTTTAAAATAAAAATGTACACTCTATCAAGAAAATTTGATTTGCTTTTCAAGCTGTTCCTTGTGGAGTTTATCGCATTTTCTCGCTGTGCATTGTGTTGTAAAATGGTGTAGAGAGCGAACAATGCTATTATTATTATTTGCTGGGCGCTCGTAAAAACAAAAAAGCACTTGCTTCAATCTGGAGCCCAAAAGCGCGCTTTATCTATGTGTATGTGTGTATGTATGTGTGTATATGTACATATATGTTTGTGTATATTGTGTATCGTGTGTGTGTGTGTGTGTGTGTACATGCACTTTAAGCTCAGCTGCTGCTGAAATTTTGTTAGTCTCTCCCCTCTTCCACCTCCCACTCCCTCTCACAATTCCCTAACGGCAACTATGCGCCATGTTCTTGATCCCTCTCTTTGCTGGCTGCTGAGTGCTAACACCCCCCCCCCCCCACCGTTCTCCTTGGAATTTCAGAAGTGTGTCGTCGAGCAGTGTGTACACACACACATATATTCGCATTGTCATAGGTTCTACAATGCACATACATATATGAATATAAATATACATGCAGTATATACACAACATATTTATATTGGGAAAGTAAAGTCTCTGAACTGATTTCACTGCGTGCAATTTACTTACCGCTGCTACAGGCCAAAAATAACATAAATCTTATAAATAAATTGCCACATTTCAGCATTTCCACATGTGCAACAACAGCAGCGGCAGCAGCAGCAGCGGCAGAATTTGTGGCAACAACACACGCAACGTTGCGGCTGTGTCGACGACAGGCGGCAAATTTATTTTCAATTGAGAAAAATGTGAGAAAACAAAATACATTTGTTCGTGCAGCCATTGCCGCCATTTCCAAAACGAATTTGAATTTGATTTTAAATTTGAATTTGAATTTGACCTGTTGTATGTAAATGCAGTTAGTCAAGAAAGTTTTTTGACAAAATACTAATGCACATACAGTAAGTCAAGAAAGTTTTTTGACAGAATAAAAAAATCACAAATCAAGAAAGTGTTTTGAAAGAATAAAAATTTACATACGATTATTTATATATTATTTATTTTATATTTTTAAATATAGATAAGTTCAATGCAAATTGTTTTTCCATTTTTTAAACGGGTTCTAAGTAACAAGTAACAGAAATAATATAAAAAAAATAATAAAATAAAAATCCACAAAGTTTATATATATTTTGCTATTGAAAATGTGTAAGTTTTTGAATTATTCAAAGCAGTTACTGGACATACTGTAGTAGCTTTTTATTTTTAAAAATAATAAAGTTTAATGTAAATTATGTTTCTTGTTCTATGAACAAGAATAATAAAATAGGAGTTAAAATATACAATATATAAATAAATATTAGTTTTTCCTAGCGAAAATATGTTAATTCTTCATATTATCAAAACACTTTCTGGACCAACTGTATGTGTGTTTGTCTGTACTAGTGTGTATACACTGGCAGCTACTTTTGTTTATAAATACAAAATTCGTGTTATTTTGGCGCGTTACGTTCTACGTGCTACGTGCTACGCTTCAGAAATGCCAAAAAGATGAAAAAGATTTACAATCACGCCCAAGTATTAATTGTAAATTCTCATTGTTTGCATAAATAGGGCATTAAAATGAGTTTTATATTGCGACAGCTGCTGTTCATCTCATTTACTTGCTTAATTTTTGTTGCTATTGTTGTTGTTGTTGTTTCTTCCGCTTTGAGTTTCAGGCATGAAAAGTGAAAACTAACAAAATCCATTAGCTGTCGTTGTTCGTTTCGTTTCATTTCGTTTCGCTTTGTTTCGTTTTCATTTATCGTTTTTAATTTTTAATACCTTTTATTGGCTTAACATGCAGCTCTCCAGCCACAAGACAACAACAACAGCAACAACTTGAGCAGCAGCAACAACAACACTTACCAGGCTCAGTTTTTGTGCTCTGTCCGTAACGTTAATTGAGAGGCGCGAAGAGACACAAACAAACACACAGACACACACACAAGCCCACACTCTCACACTCACACAGTGACAATGGTGAGCAGCTTACACACAATTACAGGTATATAGACAAGCGCTTAACTAAAATATGTTTGTATACATACATATATCATATCTGTATTTATATTGTGGCTTTTAAGTTGATAATTTACTTTATGGTCTTTGTGGCTGTGTTTTTGCCGCCGGCTTACGCCACCTGCACTTCCCACTGTCGCCTGTTAACTTGACTTTGCCGCCGCTGATAACACAAGACTAAACACTGTCAATGTTCACTGACTGCGCTTTCTTCCTTACTCCCTGTCTGTCTCTCTCTCACTCACTCTCTTTGTCTTTGATATTTTTCACTTTTTTTGAATTGTCTGCTTTTATCCGCCTTCGTATGCTGCGTTGTGCTGCGACCGACGCGTAAACTACAACTGAAAATGTAAAGCAAACTTCGCTTGACACAAGAGGACGCTTTCGCTCTTTTGGCTGAGGCAGCTCTCTTAAAAACAGCTAAAGAGCACACTTGTACACTGAGCGAAATTAAACGTTGTAGCGAAAGCATATCAATTATCTGTGCTGCAGTTTGCTGCTAAATTTGTTGCCGTGTGCCGCATGTAAAGCTTTTACTCTCTCTCTTTGCACAAAAGAGAGAGCGTGTGGTAAAAGCTTTTGGTTGTGTTAGGTCGTGGTCGCTTGGCAGTCGGAAAGGGAAACGAGGTACTAAGTATTAACTGTGTGTGCTTTGACTTACTGGGATTGTCTGATTGTCCGACTGTCTAACTGCTTAACTGACTGATTGACTGAGAGACCGAAATAGGGCTCTTAAGCGCATTATTAGACTTCAAGTGCAAGAGAGAGGGAGAGAGAGAGAGAGAGAGAGCACTTCACTTGCTCGTTAATGTTCGAGTGCGTCCTAGGAAATTAAAAGCATACTTAGAGGCGTTTAATTATTTATTCATGGCCTTTTGGCACTGTTTGATTATGGCCAACACAATCGCGCCAAAAAAGCAACTTGTTGTTGTCGTTGTTGCTGTTGTTGCTTTGTTGTTTTTATTCTGGATGCCATGGAATTTGCTGTCAGGGCTGCCAAACAATTTCTTCGTTGTTTGATCGAAATTATTTGAATTTTCTTTGAGAGCTTAGGACACGGAAACGTTTCGATTTCAAATTGCACACAACAACATCATAAATATAAATATATATTTTTTATACAATTTGCCAGGATGGAGGACCAAAAGCGACCGTCGGTTGTTAATTCGGTGGTCATTAGGCCACGTCTCATTTATGGCCTACGCACCGATGTCATTGGCAACATACAGTTCAATCTCAACAAGGAGGTCATGTATCCCGTCGAGGGTGTCCTCGCCTTCCACGACTTTGTGACCAACAAGCAGCGATTCCTTCGTTTCCCGGAAGACACCAGACCCGAGATAATTGCACTCAGCTCACATCGCAAGCTCATGGCCGTTCTCGAGAGGCACTCGAAAAAGTAAGTAAACTGCAATTATCTACAACAACGAAACAAAACCACAAAACTGATTCCTATCTTGAAAAAAATTTAATAAAATTAATTATATACTTCAATTTAAAAAAGTCGGGAAGCTACAATTATCTACAACAACGAAACCAAACCACAAACGGATTCCTACCTTTAGAAATCATAAAATCTATTTAATACTTTTTATATTTTTATAAAAAGTAAGTAAACTAAAGTAAAAACCTCAATCGGAACACTATTTTAAAAAAATATAGTTACATCAATTTCAAACTTTATTTTACGGATTAAAACCGAGAATTATGGTTTTTGATTGAACAAAATAAGAAGCGTTATTCATTGATTTACATGAAAAAATACTTAATGCTCTAATTAGTCTGGAAAATAATGTTATCTGGTTACTGGATTGGTCCAGAGTAATGTCGATTATAATTTGACCTCATATAAATTTGGTTTGAAAATTACTTTGATTTTTTGATTTTTAATAACTTCGAACTGCCATAACTTTGTCAAAACTCAATCAATTTTCATGCGCAATGTAAATTTGAGCTTAAATTTATTTCTAAATTCGTTCTGCATTTAAAATTTGTTCAATTTGAAAGTTTTGAAAATTTCAAATTTTTCAGAAATTTTACAGTGTTACCCCTTATTATTTTTCGAAAAATTTCAAAAATTTCGAATATTCAAAATGAACAAAATTTAAATGCAGAACGAATTAAAAGGTAAAATCATGCTCAAATTTACATTGCGCATGAAAATTGATTGAGTTTTGACAAAGTTATGGCAGTTCAAAGTTATCAAAGTTGCTCAGCAACCGAAATTAACCCTTATAGATGAATTGGTTACTAATCGGTTATTTCGGTACGGGTTTCGGTACAGCGGAAAAATAAATTTTTTTTTTAAATTTTAAGCAAGGTTCAAAAGAATAGCTTGGACTTAGAATAGTATTGAAATCTTGTTCTATGGCTCAAGGAACTAAATTTAGCCTACTCAAAACTTTTGCGACTTGTAATCTTGTTTTTATTAATAGCTCATAAGGAGATTCATTAATCAGGTCTGCTTCTTTTTCAGCGGTCGTTATATATCCATTTACGAGCTGTCCACATTGAAGAAGCGTCGACATCTGGAACTGCCTGGAAATCATCGCAATGCGGAGGTACAACAAATGATCTTCACCAACGATTCCCGTGCCGTTGCGCTCGTTACCAAGCCACCAAATGAGATGATCTTCATGCTGGTGCTGGACAAGACCAGCACTGTGATCGAGGGCCGTGCCACCGTGCCGGGTTCCCATGGAGGAGCCGAGTGCATTACGGGCAATCCGAGTGATTGTAGTTTCCTTGCCGTGGCCGGGGATCGCACTCTACTATTGATGAGCAAATCGGAGCGAGGATTCACCATTAGCAACAACTTGAAAGTCACATATCGCGTCACCTCGATGGCCTTTCTGTCCATGGATCTGCTCATGGTGGGCACCGATCACGATCAACTCATATTGGTGGAGAATGGTGAGCAGAAGCTTAGCCAGAAAGCCTCCATTGCGGAGACAGTCGATCTGCTGATGGACCAGGAGATGTTCGACAAGGAACGCGAGGCTCTCGATCAACGATTCGTGCACACACAACAGTTGGTACTGCCCGACTGGCGAGTACTCTGCATGACGGCCTTTGCCCGTGGATTCGCCTACATCATCTTCAACAAGGTCTTTGTCTTTGAGCGCGTCTCCAAGTTCAAGTTTGAGCGTAAAACCGTCTTAACGGTGCCCATTACTCTATATGCCGAACCCCTTTATCAAATCACCAATCTGGCTATAGATCACAAGCAGGAGACTGTGATTGTAACCTGTGCTCATGCCCAGATCTATGTGGGCATCCTCATTGTCCCCGAGACCCTGAAGACCAAGCAGCTCAAGTTTGAACCCCTCGGCGTGCTCATCCACATCGGGGAGGTCGTCGATGTATCCGTTTGTGCCTGGAAACCCATCATCATGACTGCCTGTGAGTGGCGATTCCTTTTAAGTACAGTCTTAGATCTAATTATTCCCATTTAACGTAATGTGCATGGGTATATTGTATTCTTATAGGGAGAGTGATCTTATAACTGAAGCATATACATATCTTAAGAGACTATATCAAATTTTACAAAGTAGAGCTTTCTTTTAACTTTAAAAAAATCTTTAATCAATTTTTTTGAAAATATTTGAATTTCAGTATATTTTAGATATCTATTAATATATAATTCTTCTGATACTTGAGAATATATCATAGATCCCGAAAATTACCCAAGCCACAAAAGCAAGTCTTATAAAGTAGAAAATCCTTAAGTCTACATTTTTAAAAATATTTTTAGAGAACATTTCTTTAAATTTCTCATTACTTTAGACATTATTTAATTACTATATCATTTTTGTGATACTTAAGGTGTAGATCCGTTTTGTACTCTTAGACATATTTTCAAAAACATAAATTTGTTGGAAAAATTAATTTACGTTAGAATTGCAGTTAATGCACGATATATATTCTTGATCAAATTTGGCAAACAAACATCTCTAAGTACCTGTATTTTTAGCGGATTTAAGAGCTAGAGACTCCAAATTTATCCACATGGGCAATAAAATATTTTTTCGTATTGGTCGCGTCCTTTTCCGCGCCCGGAAATCTGGAAAAACTCCACCACACCCATAGTTTTAAATATACAACGCTCTTTTTTATGGTAAACATTTTCTTTTATTGTTATCAATCGTCCTACTTCATTCTGTCTAGATCTTATATATATAATGGTAGTTATGCCTGTTTTAAATTTGTTCAGCAATCTTGATGAAAATTTATACATGGAATTACTATAGCTATATTTAAATTGAGTAAAGTCGGGAATTCATTTACATCTTTCCTACTTAATATTCTTTTGTTTTTATAGCTCGGGATCAGACTATACGCATCTGGAACTACGAGACTGCCAAAGTGGAGCTGGTGCGTAAATTTCAGGTGGATGTCAACATTGTGGAGCTTAATTCGACGGGTTTAATGGCGGCCATTGGTTTCTCCGATCAGCTGCGCATCACACAGATCTTTATGGATGAATTGAATGTAAGATTGAAAGCAGGGACTTAAAACCTTAACCGAAATCGAAACCTTTAACCGGTGAAAACCGATTGAAATTTGTAACTTTGAACTGCCATAACTTTGTCAAAACTCAATCAATTTTTATGGGCCATGTGAATTTGATCACGATTTTACTTATAAATTCATTCTGCATTTAAATTTTGTTCATTTTGAAAATTCAAAAATTTCGAAATTTTTCGAAAAATGATAAGGGGTAACACTGTAAAATTTCTAAAAAATTCGAAATTTTCAAAACTTTCAAATCGAACAAAATTTAAATGCAGAATGAATTTAGAGGTATAATCATGATCAAATTTACATTGCGGGTGGAAATTGATTGAGTTTTGACAAAGTTATGACAGTTCGAAGTTATTAAAAATCAGTAAAATCAAAATAATTGAAATTTTCATTACACTGGACCATTCCAGTAACCAGGTAACATTATTTTCCAGTCTAATTAGAGCATTAAGTCTTTTTTCATGTAAAACAATGAATATAATGCTTCATATTTTGGTCAACCGAAAACCTTAATTTTTACCATACCAGTGTTTTTAAACCGAAACTTACAAAAAACCGATAAATGTTACTAAACCGATACTCCAAGATTTTGCATAACCGATAACCGAAAACCTTCATTCGAGCATAACCGAAAACCGTAACTGAAACCGATATTCGTTTCGGATTTTAATCCCTGATTGAAAGACTTACAGATTCCATTCAACTCCTCATTACTTTCCACCTTTTCTCATTCTTGTAGATTGTGAAGACGTACAACTTTCCGCATTGCAACGATGTGAGATACTCGAATCTTGGACACCTCATGGCAGCTGCCTATGATAATAATATAGCCGTGACATCTGTATATAATCTTGAGGTCATCATCCAGCTGAAGGGACACAATGGAACTGTCTTGTCGGTGGCATGGACAAAGACGGATAAGTTTCTGATCTCTGGCGGAGCTGAGGGTGCCATCTACCAGTGGGACATTGAGACGGGTGCACGTCTCCAGGAGATTGTCCAAAAGGGCACCGAATATGTGACCATCTGTTGCAGCTTCAACGAACCGCTGACGATCTTTGCGGGCACCAATCATGGCACAATACGGGAATTCCAGGACTCGACGCTGCAGCGAGAAGTCATGTTGCCATCCCGGAACAAGGGATCTGTGTCGGATCTTTGTCTCGCCCGCTCCGATCTCATCATGTTCATAGCGGATCATGAGGGGGGACTTTTTAATATGCAGCTGCCCTTCCTCGAAGCTGGAGGCGGAACTTTCACCAATTTCCGCTTCTTTGATGGACCGGTTAATAAGCTGAGATTCACCTACGATGGCTCCATGCTGGTGGCCATTTCCAAGCGGGGCACCGTTGCCATCTGGTCCATGGAGAACGTTGAGGAGAAACTGGCGCCCATGGATCAGGATCTGATGAAGAGCCAGGAGGTGTTGATACCACGCACTCAACTAAGCGATAAAATCGAACAGATTACGAATCTGGAGCTGCGTCTCAAGCAGCAGGCGGAGGAGTTCCAATATCAGTTGAGTCAGAACGAGATCTTCGATGGGCAGCAGCTGCAGGAGGTGCATCGGAGCTATTGCAGTGCTCTCGAGGAGCTGAAGGAGCTCAACAACGAGATCGTGTCGCGTCACACCGAGGAAATGAATCTCATTACGTTCCAGATCAACGACATCAAGCAGGAGCATCGCGGTCAGATGGATGTCTTGGCCAATCAGTACTCGGAACGGATGCTCATCGAGTACCAGAAGTTCACCAATCTTCGCGAGAATATGCTCGAGTTACGTGAGAGTTACGAGGAGAAACTGAAGAATTCGACGGGCACATTGCAGGATACGATTGAAGCCTTGGAGAACGATTATAAGAAGCAGCTGGATGAGCGCAAGGATCTCATCCGGGAGCTGATGAAGGAGATGCAGGACAAGAAGGATGAGTTCATCAAATACTGCCAGGAGGTGGAAATGGAGAACGATCGCAACATGATCGCCACACAAACCGAATACGAGAATAAACTCACCACGGAACGGAACGAGACGCAGATGTGGCGAGGAAAAGCTGGAGTGCTCCAAAAGAAATACGAATCCCAGAGCCGGGAGATTGAGAGTCTCCTCGAAGAAGTGGAAACTCTGAAGGAGGAGCACGTCAAATCCCAGCTGAAGATGACAAAACAATTGCGCAATGTTGAGGATCTGCAAAAGGATATTTCCGATCGGGATTATGCCATTGGTGCGAAGGAGAAACGCATCCAGGAGCTGCTGCACAAGAACCAGGAGCTGGACAAGTACAAGCAGGTGCTCAACCATAAGATTGCCGAGCTGAAGGCACAGATCGAGCCACGTGAGTTCCAGATCAATGATAAACGCAAACACATTATCGAAATGGAGCACGAACTGGAGGGTCTCAATCAGAACAATATTCAGCTGGAGCTGCAGCTCAAGGAGATGCGGGACAAGTATCTGAGCAACGTGGCCGAGCTGCGCGTCGAGCGGCATCGGGCCAAGTCGGCCAGGGAATGCCTCACTGCCATCTGTACGGACATTTACTATGTGGCCGGAGAGGTGAACACCTCGGAGGGTCTGAAGAAGGCTGTGAAACAGCTGTTCCACAAGCATGCCAGCGATGATGAGCTCAAGCGATTCGTCACCTTGGATGCGGAGGTGCGTGATGAGTTCCTCCGTCAGCGTAAACAGATTGAAACCGTCCTGGCGCGTTACAAACTCGTGGCAGAGGACAAGAGTGTGCAGAAGAAGTATGACAAGCTGTTCCAGGAGAATGTTGTGCTGCTCGAGGAGCTGGAGAAGATGCGCGATGACAATAAGAATCTGCGTGCACGTCTCAAGGAGGATATCCGCAGATCTGTGACTCGCAAGTGACAAGTTTTAGTTTAGTGTTAATTACATATACTTAAATGCAGCACAACATTTCAAGTCTGTTTAGCAAATGTTCTTATAAAAATATGTGTAACATATCGGACTTATATACACTGTGGATATACATACATAAAGCGTTAAGATTAGTTGATTGCAATTATAGTTAGTTTCAGGCCTCAACAAGCTCCTTCTTTGCCTTGGTCTTTGTTTTGTTTGCTTTGGTCTCGACTCCTTCATCCTCATCCTCCAATTCGACTGGCAGTTCATCACGAGGAACACTGGGCAACTCCACGCCTTCCTCTTCAGCCTCCAGTGCATCGAGCTCGGCAAGCACATCCTCCTCGTCTTGTGGGGTCAACACATCCGTTAATATGGCATCAATTTCCTGCTGCTTTTCAATGCCTTCTCTCGTTTCATCCATAATCTTTTCCACCTCATTGATGTCCAGCATTTCATGGACCTTCTTCAAGGCGGCATTACCTTGCTTCAAGCCATCCAGCACCTTCATCTCCACTTGAGCAAACTCCAAATCGGCGGCCAGTTTTTCCAGGTTTTCCAGTTGCTTATCGGCATTGGAGAGCAAACTTTCCTGGTACTTCTTTTTGCGCAGCAACAGCTTGGCCCGACTAGAAAGACACTCGTTGAGTAAACAGAAATCTCAGTGTGTATTACGTAAGCTACTTACTCCTTTCTGCCCTGCTGCAGACACTTCCTTGCGAGCAGTCTATCATTTTCCAACTGCAGCTCAATGCGTTTCTGATATTGTTTGAGACGATCCCGCTGCTGCTTCAGTTGCTATAATTTCAGATCGTATTATTGTTATTCCGCTAATTGCACAACTGGACAAGTAATTGGACCTACCAATACAGCTTTATCATGGTCGGTAATGCGACTTGGAGCCGTCTTTTTACTAGATTTCCCAAACAATGCACCCATTAGTGTTGAGTCTAATCGCGATATGAGTAAGATGAACAGTGTTGCCAATTTTTTAGAGACAAAATAATAGCTTTTTCTGGTGGGAAACAGTGCGGCCAACTGCTTTGAGGAAAAACAGCTGTTTCTGTTTAGCCGAGTTGCCACCCAGAAAACTTTAACGTCTGGCAACCTTTCGAGAGAAGTAACATTCAAAAATAGTACTTTTTTCTAAAAAGTGTCTTTTATTTTTATTTTTTTAAGTTAATTTAGGTTTAAATTTAAAATACGAATTTTTTATACTGAACAACCCGGTTTAAATTTGTAATGATTAAGAGAATTAAAGTTTCGCTCTTAACGCCTCGTAGCAATCGGTTCTATATCTTTTATACATGCTGCGCCAGAAATCCATACGCTCTGCATCTGGATTACGCTGCATCTTGCATTCCCGATCAATGAGCATATAATCTAAATGGAAAGGCTCTCGTTCGCCTCTGTCGTTGCTCTTCGGTCTTGCCACTGGCATCCAGCTGTCCAAAGGTTTTCCATGTTTTGCAAAATTGGCCCACATATGACACAGGCGTTCGGACAGCTGCTTGTCCTCTTTGGCCTGTGGCGTCTCATCTTCAGCCATTTGGAACAAATAGCACAATTCGTCTGCGTGCGACGCTCCACGTAGTTTCTCCGCCTGGAGCATCCGTTTATACATGTTCCGGCCGCCCAAATAATCGAAGCGATAGAAATAGAGCGGCGAGGATTGTTGGCAGTTCACATGAATCTCTGCTGCGTGTTGCATATCGATAACAAAGTGGTAATCGGAGAATATGTCCACCAGGTTATCGAGGCGTTCCACTGTCAGCGGCTGCCCGTTAAAGTAGAATTGACGCATATCGTTGGCCGCTTCTTGGGCTTCTGGCGCCGTAGGATTCTCCACAAGATTTCGAGGTACCGTACGTGCCAGATCCTCTTCATAGAGCTCCAGTTTACGAGTTGCATTGATAAGCATGGCAATGCCCTCAGCCGAATTATAGCCCATTAACAGAGGCATTCCTTGCAGGCGCTCCTTATCATGTAGCAGATCAAGGATTTGCGTAGTAATAAAGCTATCTGTACTGCTTGCATCCTCCAAAACAGGCTTAAATGCCAGTGGCAATCCACGACGTCGCTCGTCAGCCGTTAAAACGTTCAAAGTCTTGGAAAGAATCCCGTTTGGAGTCACATTCTTTGATTGCAGGAATTCCAGGAGAGCACTGTCCTGTTCAATGTTCTGACCCTGCAGAAGTTCACCCATTCGACGTGCTTTATACGCTCCATTCTGCTGGAACACCCACTCCATATTCGCAGTGCCGCTTTGCACGATGGCCTTGTGGAAAAGTTTATTGGCATGCGCTGCATATGTGTGCAGATGCACTGAAGCAGCTCCTGCGCTTTCCCCAAATAGAGTCACATTTTGAGGATCGCCATTGAAGTTGGAAATGTTATCCTGTACCCACTGTAGTGCCAGACGCTGATCCTTCAGACCCGCATTGCCATGTATGCCCGCTCCTGGCAAGCTGAGAAATCCCAGGGCTCCCAAACGATAATTCAGGGTTACCACAATGACTTCTTCCTGCATGAGCTGCGCTGGAAAGTGACTGCGAATGGAAATAATATTAACAATTGATATCGATAAATATGTTCGACTTACTAGTCACTGTTGCCGTTGCCAAACCAGAAACCGCCTCCATGAATCCATACCATCACAGGCAGCGATGTTTTGGAATTTCCTTTAGGCGCATATACATTGAGAAAGAGGCAGTTCTCTGAACCAACCACCTCCTGAGTAAAAGGATCACGCTGATGAGAGACATCACCTTCCTTGCTGCAGTCCAGTTCGGGAACTGGAAAACGTTCCAGCGGTACGGGACTCTAGGATTAATTGAAAAGGTTAGCAGTTGTTTAATTGTGATAAGTTTTCGACATTTACCCGGAACCGCAGTTCTCCCACTGGTGGCTGTGCGTAGGGTACTCCAAGGAAGCTCTCGTATTGCAGGCCACTTGGCAACTTATGCTGCTGTCCAACAACAACGCCTTGTTTCACTGGCACCTTGACCTGCAAAGAAATTAAAATACACAATTAAAAATTAAAACAAACACAAATAATTTTTTAGCAATGATCTATTTACCTTCATGTTGCTGTATAATCTGATGAACCTTTGTGAATGTCCACGCCAATGTCCAAAGATTGCAGGCATTATGATTTTATCGACTAGATTCAAAATCTAATCAATCTGTAATAACTAGACAACGACAAAACTACTTTAAAGTGAACTTTAGACCTGCGTTTAAATACATCAGTGTGTGTGTGCGAATTTATGTAAACACAATCAGCTGTTTTATGTATCTTTAACCCTTCGATGACCACTGGGCGCTTTTTTGTGGCACATTAATTTCATTACAGCAAATTCATATTCGGGTGTCAAACTTTAACAATTTCAATAAAATAGAATATTCATGTATTGCTTTAATATTATAGTTAAAGGGAGCTGAAATTTTAAATTGCTTAAAAGTTTATATCGAATTAACATTAAACTGTTATCAGGCCGCTGTTAGTGTGCTATAAAAATGTTAAATCATAATTCCTATAAATGTTAACGCAATGTTATGCTCACTTTGGCACTCCCCGGTGTTCGTTCACATGACCAGACGCTTTTTTTTTTGCTGTGTGGCAACATTCTTATTCAGGACAGTTCATAAAGTTTGCACACACAATTTGATTTCCTTCGTGATTTTTAATTAAACACTTTATTAAAAATAAATTCATTTAAATTTTAAATATGAAAGGAATATATATATATATATATATATGTCTATTGCAATGCTTAAGAGTATTAAAGTTTCGCTCTTAACGCCTCGTAGCAATCCGTTTTATATCTTTTGTACATGCTGCGCCAGAAATCCATACGCTCTGCATCTGGATTACGCTGCATTTTGCATTCCCGATCAATGAGCATATAATTCAGTTGGAAGGTCTCCTTTTCGTTTTTTTTGGGAGTTGTCACTGGCATCCAGCTGTCCAAAGGTTTTCCATGTTTTGCGAAATTGACCCACATTCGACACAGGTGTTCAGTTAGTTGCGTGTCCTCTTTGGTCTGTTTCGTCTTGTCTCCAGCCATTTGGAACAAGTAAAATAGATCCTCTGCATGTGCCGTTCCACGCAGCTTTTCTGCCTGGAAGAGTTTCTTATACATGTTTCGGCCGCCCAAATAATCGAAGCGATAGAAATAGAGCGGCGAGGATCTTTGGCAGTTTACATGAATCTCTGCTGCAAGTTGCATATCGATAATAAAGTGGTAATCGGTGAATAGATCCACCAGGTTATCGAGATTTTCCGATGACAGCGGTTGTCCTTTAAAGTAGAATTCACGAATATCCTTGGCAGCTTCTTGTGCTTCTGGCGCCTCCGATTTCTCGATCAGATTACGAGGCACCAAGCGTGCGAGATCTTTTT
Source organism: Drosophila kuntzei (assembly GCA_035042165.1). NCBI lineage: Eukaryota > Metazoa > Arthropoda > Insecta > Diptera > Drosophilidae > Drosophila > Drosophila kuntzei. The sequence goes on along the minus strand of JAWNLU010000634.1, from coordinate 1,852,514 downwards.
GATATAAATCCAGTTTACGTCTAGCATTAACAATCATGGCAAGTCCCTCGGCTGAATTGTAGCCCATTATCACAGGCATTCCTTGCAGTCGCTCCTTATCAAGAAACAAATCGAGAATGTTTGAGTTCACAAAGCTATCCGGACTACCTGCATCCTCCACAACAGGCTTAAATACGAAAGGCATCTCTCGACGTCGCTCATCAGCCGTTAGCACTTTTAAAGTATTGGAAAGTATGTCGTTGGGTGTCACAATCTTTGACTGTAGAAATTCCAGGATCCTGCTGTCTTCCTCAATGTCCTGTCCCTGCAGAAGTTCACCCAATCGACGTGCTTTATGCGCTGCATTCTGCTGCATCACCCACTCCATATTGGCAGTTCCGCTTTGCATGATGGCCTTGTGGAACAATTTATTGGCATGCGCTGCGTAGATGTGCAGGTGAATTGAAGAAGCACCGGCGCTTTCCCCAAAGAGTGTCACATTTTGTGGGTCGCCATTGAAATTAACTATATTTTCCTGTATCCATTGCAGCGCCAGACGCTGATCCTTCAGACCCGCATTGCCATGTATGTTCGCTCCTGGCAAACTGAGAAATCCCAGGGCTCCCAAACGATAATTCAGGGTTACCACAATGACTTCTTCCTGCATGAGCTGCGCTGGAAAGTGACTGGAATATGATCAATGGAAATCGATAAGGACTTCGATAAATATGTTCGACTTACTAGTCACTGTTGCCATTGCCAAAACAGAAACCGCCTCCATGAATCCACACCATGACCGGCAGCGGATTCTCACTTTTGACTTGAGGCGCATATATATTAAGAAACAGACAGTTCTCGGAGCCAACCACCTGTTGAGTAATTGGATCACGCTGATGTGCGACGTCACGTTCCTTGCTGCAGTCCAGTTCATGAACTGGAAAACGTTCCAGCGGCTCGGGACTCTAGGGTTGTTTAAAAAGTAAAGCAGTTTAATTGTTTAAAGTTTACGGCACTTACCCGGAACCGCAGTTCTCCCACTGGTGGCTGTGCGTAGGGTACTCCAAGGAAGCTCTCGTATTGCAGGCCACTTGGCAACTTATGCTGCTGTCCAACAACAACGCCTTGTTTCACTGGCACCTTCACCTGCTAATTGGTTGCCCAATAAATGATCGTAAGTGAATTTCTAGCTATGATTTATTTACCTTCATGTTGCTGTATAATCTGATGAATCTTTGTGGGTGTCCATACCAACGGCCAAAGTTTGGCCACATTATGATATTCCGTATAGTCGAAAATCTATAATTACCACCCGAAAAGACAGGCTTGTTTTAAAAATAATAAAAACTTTAGACTTGCGTCCAAATACAAGCCTTTGTGTATGTGTGTGTGTGTGTGTTTTTATGTAAACACAATCAGCTGTTTTTTGTATCGTTAACCCTATGATGGCCCACAGGTGTTTTTGTGATACATAAATGTATGTACATACAGTCAGCCCAACAAGTATTCGTACACTCAGTTTTTATAATTCAAAGAATAGTTAAATATATTTTGATTATAATAAGTGTTGGAATTGTGAAATAAAATTTAAAATGAAGAAAAATAATTTAAAATTATGAGTGTACGAATATATGTTGTTAAATAAATATATACAAAATAATCACCACTACAATCCCGATACCCAGTAAAAAGACGTTCGTTTACACATTTATAGTTACATTTAAAATGTTTCTAAGTTTTATTTGACTAGTTCCATTGCATAAACATTAATACAAGTTTCAAATTCATTATATATGTTTTCAATATAATTCTTTTTTGTTTGTTTTTTGTCATGAAAGAGCTAACTTTGCTGTAACTATACGGAAGGGTGGGAATCGGGGAGGATTAGGATTGAGGGTCATCACAACAACGGTCGAGCTGGCAGTTTGAAATCCGAAAAAATTGGTGTTTTAGTCAGTTAGAAACGGAGCAAGCTCCGAGACAACTTGATAAAGGGTTGAGCTTTTTTCGTTTCCAAACAAATGCAAACTCACCGTTGTTGTTGTTGTTGTTTTTGTTTCATTTTGAATTTTGTGTTTGTTGTTGTTGTTGTTGTTGTGGTGTGACACCAGAGGTCAGCACATTAGATAAGGTAATAATAATGTTAATTAACTTTAGTTGTAGTTTCTTTTTCTTTCATTTAAGCATAGTTTGTTTTTGTTGTTTGTAGTTCACACCAAAAAATTGAAACATTTACACTTATGTACATACATACATGCACACACATTGAACATACATACATTCAAACACTTAATAAACATTTATAATTGTAGTAATAATAGTAATAATAATAATAATAATCATCATATTTAAACTGTAGTAATAGATAATAAGTATATAGCAAACATTGAGAAAACATTTCTTCTACATAGTATGCCATATATATATATATATTCAATATTATGTATGTGTATATATATATATAACTATTTATGTTCGAGACTCTTTTAGCCATGGTTAATTAGCATTGTTGTTGTAGTTGGTTGGTTGCATTTAAAATAAGGGTCACAAAATTCTTTTACAAATAGTAAATTGGTGTTTTGTTCTTCATCTTCATCTTCTTCTTTAACTTGAACTGCATCAAGTCATCATCATCATCATCATCATCATCCATCAATTCTAATCTAAAAACGTCGCAGCGCCAAAGTTCGCTTCAAATAGAGACAAATGGCGCGATGTATGAGCTCGTACTGCTCGGAATTCTGGACCATGCCGCCACGTTGGAGCCGCAGATTGCAGACGATGCCTAGAATGTCCACAAAGATGTCTGGCATCTTTGGCAGCTTATCAAAACTGATGGCCTCCGTCTGCTCGACAATGTGCCGTATGTGGAGTATTGTATTGCAGCTAAAGCTGCTCTCTGTATCCTCCGTAGCCTCTCCAGCTGTTGTTGTCTCCGTCATGTCCGCCATGTCCGACATGGTCAAGGTTTTGCTCAACATGCCCGTCAGCGAATATGCCAGAGATTGCCTCAGTTGGCGCACAGCATTCATGATGGCCGTAAAGCAACCGGTGCGTCCAATTCCTGCCGAGCAGTGGATGATCGGCAACGGTTGTACAGCATTAAAAATATCCTGCTTGTAAATCTCCAAACGTTGTGCCATCAAATGCGCATTGCACGTGCTCCGCTTCTCATCATAGTTGTCAAACTCCGACTCGCACTTGCCCAAATTGAGCACATGCAAACAGGTGTCCAGCAACGTGTTGATATCCCGCGGCGAATGATGATCCGGCCAATCGGGATACCAATAATGATAGCAGCAGATCTTTTGCAAATAATACTCCAACCGACCCGCACTCTCCGGCACATTGATGCAGTAGAGCAGCACCATCTTCCGCACGGAGTAACCATTACGTCGCACAATTCCCACGTTCTTGACCAAAAAGAAGCTGCCATCGTTGGGCAACATGCGACGCAGTGTCTCGTTCAGTGTCACTTTCACGGAGTCAATTGCAATGTTCCAGCGACTGTTGAGTTGCTCCCGTTCCGGCTCCAATTCACATAGCTCCTCCTCTGTGCTCTCCGCCTGCAATGTTGTTGGCAACAAATAGGGCTCAAAGTAATCGCGTGCCAGCGCGCTCAGCTCAAACACCTCGATCTTGGAAGCCACCGCGAATATCTCATTCACCTCGATGGGAAAATAGATGGCGCACTTCTGTCGACTGCTCTCCGTGAAATTCGTGAGCATCACAATCTTTTGATAGTACTGCTGCAATATATGCGACTTGTCCACATGGGGACTGCTGCCTCCATCCAAGCAGCGACGAATATAACGCTGCGTATTCTGATAAACCATCAGCCAAAACTCGTATATTGTGTTGGGCAACGGACCCTGCGAGGCCACATAGCACTTGGACACGTAGTCTGGGCCCTGAAAGAACAACAAGTATTCCATATAAATAGGGGAATTGTAAATTATATAAATCAGGGATTAAAACCGAAACGAATATCGGTTGCAGTTACGGTTTCCGTTATGCTCGAATTAAGGTTTTCGGTTATCGGTTATGCAAAATCTTAGAGTATCGGTTTCGTAACGGTTATCGGTTTTTGTAAGTTTCGGTTTAAAAATACTGGTATCGTTTCGGTTCAAAAAAAAGAGAAAATTAAGGTTTTCGGTTGATCAAAATAAGAAGCGTTTTTCATTGCTTTCCATGAAAAAAAGACTTAATGCTTAAATTAGCTTGGAAAATAATGTTATCTGGTAACTGTAATGGTCCTGCGTAATGTCGATATTATTATAATTTGATCTCATATAAATTTGGTTTATTTTGTTTGAAAATTTCAATTATTTTGATTTTCCTGATCTTTAATAACTTCGAACTCTCATAACTTTGTCAAAACTCAATCAATTTTCAAATGCAATGTAAATTTGATCATGATTTTACCTCTAAATTCATTCTGCATTAAAACTTTGTTCGATTTGAAAGATTTTAAAATTTCGAATTTTTTAGAAATTTTACAGTGTTACCCCTTATCATTTTTCAAAAAATTTCGAAATTTTCGAATTTTGAAAATAAACAAAATTGAAATGCAGAACGAATTTAAAAGTAAAATCATGATCAAATTTACATTGCCCATGGAAATTGATCGAATTTTGACAAAGTTATGGCAGTTCAAAGTTATGAAAGTTGCTCAGTAACTGAAATTAACCCTTATAAATGAATCGGTTACTAAACGGTTATTTCGGTTTAAAGAGTTGGGTTTCGGTACAGCGGAAAAATTATTTTCGCTTACGGTTTCAGTTACGTTTACAAATTTCAATCGGTTTTTATCGGTTTAAGGTTACGGTTTCGGTTAAGGCTTAAATCCCTGATATAAATAGCTTACCTTGATGTAATTGGCATTGATGTAGGGCAAATCCTCGTTGGCCAACAGCGTTGTTGTTGTCGTCTTGCCCAGCAGCTCCTCGTTGCTGATCTGGGGCGGCATGAGGCAACTCTGTTGATGCTGCTGCTTGAGATTGGACAGCTCGGTGGCCTCACTCTCGAGGAGCACACGTGAATGTTCGTTGGGGAGTATTGTTTTATAGCGATTCTTTGTTTGTGAACCGACGACCATGGGCTTCTCCTGATGGTTGAGCGGCAGATCCCAGAACTCCTTGTGTAGTTCACGAAAGATGCGCTTCTGTTCATCGCCATCCAGTTGGGGCAGGGATGTGACAATGCTTTCGACCACCGACTGATACATGGCCAACAATTCGCTATCCTCGGATGTGGGCGGCAACTGATTGGTGGGCGTGCCGCCTTCACGTCCCAGCACAAGAACCGGCGGCTGTTCCAAGTTCGCCTTGTAGCTGTGATCAAATACATGATTCAGCTTGATCAGATCATATTGATTAAGCGGATTCGTCGCACTTTGAAGCATCTGGATGCTGGCCAAATAGATTTTAAACTCCTCACTTGTGGCCTGCGGGGACAGAGGACGGGTCATAATGTTGCGTATGCCACCAACGACTCCGCCAACTCCCGTCGAGCAACTGCAGCTGCACAGGACAACTCCCGGCTCTGTGTGTCCATGACCAGCTGGAGACTTGATCTTGGACTGCTCACTTGGCTGCAAATCGGAGGCGGAACCAAAGCACAAAGGTGGCTTGCTAAACTCCAAGAACTGGGAACTGTTGCTCCCACGATTGCTGTTCAGATTCTCGGTGCTAAAGAATTTACGCTGATGCGGCGCTTGAGCGGCTGAAGCAGCTCCACAACTGCAGACGGTCAGCTTGGGTTGTGGATGCAGCTGCTCCTGCCCACCAGCCATCAGTTGGCCACTCATGTTGAGGGTGAGACTTTGATTGCTGCCGCGACGCTCGAGGAGACCACGCTTGGGTGTGGTAGCCACATGACTGGGCGTCTGGTTGGCCATGGAGTTGAGTTCGCCACACGAATTGGTTGTGTGACTCTTCAAGGTGATGCTGTGATTGGAGCCACGTCGTCTAAACAATCCCTGACGCGCACACTGACCGCTGCCCGCAGCGACAGTTAATTGATGGTTATATGGTTGCTGCTGCTGCTGCTGCAACTGCAACTGCGGCTGCAACTGTTGCTGCTCCAGATTGCAGCTGGACTTGGAGTTGCTGACAGATCCCAAGCTGTAGTTGGACACACTCAGTCCGCTGTTCATCAGATTGCCACACGAACTGTGCAGATTCAAAGTAAGACTGTGATTCGAGCCACGACGCTGTAGGAGATTCATGGATCCCGCCATGCTCTTCGCCGGCAAATCCATGGACTTTTGCTTGAATGGCGACTCCACCGCCACCGTGTTGGGTGTGAACTCCACCAGCGTTAGACACTCGGGCAACGTCTTCAAATTGGTGCTGGACGAGTGCAGCATGGGATTGAGTTTGTGTGCACTCCGTGGTGCCAAATTGGCGCCCAATGTGAACTTGGCACTGCTGCTGCTGTCCACACTGGACGCCGACTTTTGATCATCCGCATCCAAAGAGCTCTGATATTGATGCTGCTTGCGATGATACATTTGCCAATCGCTGCTGTTTAATCCTGGAGATTTGCGACGCGTTGTGCGGCGACTGTGCAGGGATTGTTGGCTATCCAAGCGGGACAGGGAGGTGGAGTAAAGGCTGGAGGCGGTTGGCTGGATGAGCATGTTACCCTGGCTAACATGACTACTGCTGCAAGGTGTGGACATGTCATGAGATTCCTTAATATGTTGCACAACAATCGACAGCTCCGTTTCATTGGCAGCGGAGTCCAAAGAGCGTGCCTTCTCCTTGGTGCTCTTAATGGTGGGCGTCTTGGGCTTGGCGAGGGATGCTGGTGATAGCTGACTCTTGTTGGCCAACTGAACGTCTGTGATGCGTATGGTGAGATTATTTTTATTCTTGCGATTCTTCCGTCCCGTCTCCTGTTGCGGGAAAACATCATTTGATTGCTGCTGCTGCTGCTGATTGTCGGGCTCCTCAGCTGCTACGGCTGCTGTGGTGGTGGTTGTGGTCGTCGGTGGCATCACCACATCCTGCACCACATGATCAATTTCGGGGAAGCGAAAGAAATTGCCATTTTTATAGCCCGCCGAATTGATAATGTTCAATGGAGAACCGGAGAGTGAGTGATTCAGATTGAGATTATTGATGGAGGCCAGAAGTTTGGGTGAAAAGCTAAGGCGGCTGGAGGAATCGTTGAGGAGATTCGGATTTGGATTCGGATTCGGTGTCGTTGAGCTCTCATCTCTAAAAATAATTGTGGGTGAGTTATGTTCGCTTTTCGATAAATACAAACTATCGTGATCGTTATCGGTGCTGGACTTTTTTGGTATCGTATTCTCCTTGTTGGCAAAGATGCGTCCGTCCTGCGGCGAGCACGAACGTCGATCGTACAATGAGAAGCGTTTAAATTTACGATTCAATGTCGTCGGCGATTGCGGCAACTTTGGATTGGCAATTGTAAACTGTTTGGGTGTATATTGTGCATCCTCATCGCCTGCAACTGTTGTTGTTGCTGCTCCTGTTGTTGTTGTTGTTGTTGCTGTGGGCGATGGGAACTCAAAGGAGGTTTGAAGAAAGTCCAAGGGTGTATAATATGGAGTGGGCGTGCTCTTGTTGCTCTCCACGTCCACATCGGCATCAGCAGCGTTTGTATAGGGGCACTCAATTGATGCAATAACTGCATGTTCTTTGTTGTTGTTTTTTAACTTGTCCATTATATACACACACAAAACACACTAAATGCGCTCCACTCCGCTCGCACCCTTGCTCTCTCACGCGCTCGCTCACTCGCTCGCTCTCACACACTCGCCTTCACTTTGCTTGGCTGCTGGCTGTTTTGGCTAGACAGACGCTGCCATGCAGTTGCTGTAATGCCGTCAAACGGTTAACATTATTGGCTTGCACATTGGCCACTAGCTCTTTGATTAACTAAATTGGCATTGCAATCAAATTACGTTTTTCACGACACACAAAAAAAGGAAAATAATCAACCTAAACACAACTAGTGTGACCAGATCAATATACACAAAATACAGCTATCGATATACATATGTGCAAATTTAGTGCCAGTATTTTATTGCGAAAAAATACTAATATATCGATCTTTTCGTTAGCAGGCCCAAATTCAGAGTACATCCGTAACGGTCCGCCAAATTTTAAATATTTTAAAGTAAATTGAATTGCAATAATTAAAGAAAACTAAGAATTTATATATGTAAAAATATGTTTACTAGCATATCAGTTGAGCAGAGTTTATCCACACATTATGTGAAATAAGACTATTAAATCGAACGTTGCCAAAATTTATTTTGGCCGCATCATTTCAATGATAATTTAGTTTTCGACAGGCATATAACACAGAATATATCAGTTAATTTAACTTTAAAAATTTATGTATGTGAAAAGAATTGTTTACTAGCATATAAGTTGATCAGAGTTCATCCACAAGCGGAGCATGGTGCGATTTTGTGCCAAAAGTGCAGCATCTTCGAGACATTTAAAATGCTTATCCTCAAATTGTGGCACCTTCATTGGCTCTGGTGATTGTATGCAAATCGCGCAAATATCTTGTTCTTTGATTATCCGCTGCAATCGCTCACGATGAAAGCTTAAATAACTGACTGAATCCGCAAATCTTGGTGTATCCTCCACCTCGTCAACATGTCTCGTCTTCTGTCCATTGGGCGCTGATACTGAATTGCCCTTAATTGCAACGGTTGCAGCACTTGCAGCATTGCATTCCATTTTCTTAAATTGCAATTTAAGCGCCTTAATATCAACGTCGTTTGGATCAGTTTTCGACGCTACCCTTAACTGCGGCTTGTTGTTCGTCTTTTGAGGCATTGGCTTTTTTAATTTGGAATTCTTCAATCTTGCTTTTTGTTCATACATTTTTGGATCTACACGAACAATATGCGGTTTGGGTTGCTCATCAAATATTCGAAACTTTGTATCAGCGGTTATTTTATTGGCTTTCCCCTTGCCTGATTTACTCGTATTTGGTTTATTCAGACGCGGCGATATCATAACCTTAACACCTGATCCCGATCTCGATCCCGAACCTGATCCAGTCTCTACAGCGGCTGCATAGCTCATTCGCATCCCCTGCATGGATGGAGATGGAGAAGCCATCGGTGCCTCCAATTTCATGTATTCACCCAGCGGCTTGCGACGTACGGGAACAAAGTGACACGGTTCCTTTGTTAAATTCAAGTTACCATCATTAGCATCGTTTTCCTTTTTTTGAACATTGCGGTTTTTGCGTTTAATGAGCGCAGCCGCTGATTTTGATTTGGGCGCCGCCAGCTTCGTCTTGCGTCGTCCTTTGGTTACCACTGATTGACTGTCTTTTGCAAACGGACGCATTGAATTTCACCAAAATTATTTAATTTACTCAACAACAAATGACTTAATGTCTTAATAGTAGTGACTTACCGTTACCGGGATGTAGTTTTCGCGGAGTTCTCTGATGATTTTAATTGCTGCTTTCATTTTATAAAATTTGAACTTTGTGCTACTTTCGTCTGACATAAAATTTAGATGCCTTTAGCATATGTTCATTGCCAGAAAGTTTCTCAATATCGTATCGAACATTCAAATACTTTAAATACGAAAAAAATGTTTCCTACTGGTTTATTTCTACGTACACAAGCCTTGAATCTAAATTACGCGTAAGTTAAGAATTCCACAAGAGTTTTTCAATTCTAATTTTCATTTTCTACCTATAAAGACTGTGCTCCAATAGACGTTACTCGGAGTCAAAGAGCAACTTATCAAATGTCTTCTTTTTGGGCGGCGGCTTGGAAAAGATGCAAGGAGGTATCAAAGAAGAAGAATATTTTACCTCAATTAATCAAGGACTAATGTGTAATATACGCAAGCATATTGAAAGCTCTAAAAATGCCGACTATATGCGCAATTGGGAGGAATACCAGAAAACTCTGGATCACGCCGCTCTCTACAATACCACTTGCCTCAACAAATACAAGGATGTTCACGAAGAAGCCTTCTTCTTAAATGAGGTATTTATATAACTAATACTTACTATTAATTAATAATTAATATTATATTAAACAGAATACGGAGTGCATAAAAATCATGATGAATCGTGCCAAAATTCCTTCTGACACTGATGAGGAAACTTAGCTTGCAAAGAGCGATGTATTGAACTCCTATGATTTTAAAAATTTCGTTTTTCTCCACATACATACTAATAACTAAGGTATTCTTGTGATTAACACAAAACACCCCTTTGTTATCAAATTTAAATAAATTGCACCTAGACCGTTAAAATCGTTTCTCTTTTTTCAAACAAGTTGGCATCCCCGGCAATATTAAAGCAGCTGCGATTTTCATAACAACTCGCAATACAAAAACATAAATCATAGTCTATATATAGTTAAATATACTATATTAACTACCGGTATATAAATCAACATGTTTACATCGCGTCGTCTCATTCAACGTTTAAATTCCAATAATATTCAGTAAGTTTAACATTCAGAAAATTGCCAGAAATTTCCTGCATCCATTGCATAAGATTGCATGTATAAATAAACAGTGTACTAATTAATTTATTTGCAGACAATTAAGAATGTCACATGTGGGTGAACTTGGCTGTGGTGCGGGCAAAGGCGGCGGCGGTGGTGGCTCCATTCGCGAAGCCGGCGGCTCATTTGGTAAAATGGAAGCAGCACGCGAGGAGGAGTTCTTCTACAAGCAGGTATACATTAAAATAACATTTGTTAGTATTTATTTCTATTTATTATGTGGTATTTTTTATAGCAAAAGGAACAGCTCAAGAATCTCAAGACAAAGACGGACACCAAAGTTGCAGATGCAGCTAAGAAATGAAATAAATAGAAAGATATTTATAGACAGATGATAGTTTATAGACTTGTTTATCGCTTTCTGTTTTAAACTGATGAGTTTTTGTGGTTACTGATGAAATTAAAACAAATGAACAAATAAAAATCAAATTAAAATAATTTTGAACATACAGTGACTGCCAGATTATTTGACCCACTAATTGCACATATTTAATTGGAAGACTATGGATATAAACGCAGATATGTTAAATCATTTTATTCATGTTTTATATTTAATTGAAGCAATCAACTGTGCGAAATATGCTATAAGTGACTGTTGTTTTCCAGTCTCAGTGTGATCCGTTAAGGGGGGCAGAGGTGTACTTATAATTTATAAGTCGACCTGGCGATTGTTGTTTACGAATTTGAGTGAGAGCGGTCAGTGATAACTGATAACGTGCACATTTGCTGATAAGCGAGACAGAGAGAGAGAGACCCACATATATCAGTTATCACCGGTTGAGACAAGTGTGCATTAACATGGCAGCTTCCATTCAGAATAGCCTGAAAGTGGCGCTGAGGAAGCGCATGAAGCAGCTTCTCAGTTGCATAACACCCGAGTCTCGAGCTAAGCAATCTCAAACTGTCACCGCAAAGGTAAGCACATGGATATTTAATTGGAATCCAACTCAGATGCTTCACTCTACTTGACAGGTACTGCAGAATGAGGCGTTCCGTCAGGCGCAGCGTGTCAGCATCTATTTGAGCACCAGCGATGAACTGGACACCACGGCAATCATCTGTGAGATGTTTCGACTGGAGAAGATGGTGTTTGTGCCCAGTTATCAGGGCACTAAAATGAAGATGGTGCGACTGCGCGACATTAGCGAATATGAGAACTTGCCACTGACCAAGTGGAACATTAAACAGCCCGACTTTAAGGAGAGTCGCGAGGATGCCATGACAAATGGTAAGTGAGAGATACGCTGGAAGGAGTGTTGCCAACTCAGCTTTTCGGTCCTGAAGAGTTGGCAACACTGACTGGAAGTACTCCACTTTCCAGTTGTTGATAATATATCGATATATTTGCTTGCGATATGTTTGTAGCTAGCAAAATCGATATTTCGATATATGAAGAAAACAAGGCGCAATTTTCAATTCAATTTTTTACTACTTATTGCAGGACATGGCATTGATCTATTCATTGTGCCCGGCGTGGCATTTACTCGAAGCGGCAATCGCATGGGACACGGCATGGGCTACTATGACAAATACTTGACTCAGCATGCGGAGAAGTATCCACAGAAGAAGACCACCATTATGGCCCTGGCGCTCAACGAACAGATCGTTCCCACGGAGGAGCTGCCCATGGATGAGCATGATGTGCGCTTGCAATTTGTTGTTACAGAGAATTCTTAAATTTAATCATTTTACATACAAATTGTATAAATTGTAATATACACAATACATTTTTAAATGCAAATCCTTAACGCAAATAGGGCGGCCTAGAGCGCATTCCACGTCCACGCGGTCGTCCACTGTAATGAGGCGATGTGTAATGGGATTCACTGTTGCCAAAGTGCGACTCGGCATTACTTGAACGATATGGAGTGCCAGGCGACTCTGACCAGCTGGAGGGCGATCCAATGCGCATCAGCTTCTTTTGCCTGCAAATAGAGATTCTAAAGTTATAAGAGACTTTTTTATTATATATTAATCTTAATCTTCTCACCTGTAAGCAGCTGCTGCTGAGATGCGGGAGCCGCGATTGCGTCCCACACGCGATCCACGTAGCATTGAGGGTATTTTATTGTAGCCAGTTGGACCTGTGGGCTGTGCTCCGCATGTCTCCAGCGCCAGGAAGTCATCCACATGCAGTGAAGGTGGCCGCGAAGTGTTTGGCGGTCTGGAACGGAACAAATCCCCTCGAGAGGGCGGTGGTCTGGCAAATCCACGACCACGCACTGCGGACACAAACATTTTCTTCTCGGGTCGTCCAGTTGCCGGTTCCACCTCAACGCGGCGTGTGCGGAAACAGGGAGCTGTTGGCGTCATCTCGCGATTGGACTGAGGCGAACCAGATAAATGGAGCACGCGCTTGCAATCCCCTGTGAGATTCAGATCGGGATTGAGGCACACATTGGCCAAGTCGGTTAAATCGCAGGCAATGCGCTCGTAAAGCGGTTCATTCATGTCCTCGATGACTTCAATGGGCAGCGGTTCCAGCCAGTAACGTGCCGTCAGCTGTGCATTCTCCGCCGTCGCACAGAAGCGGGTGAAAATGGGACGTGCCTCGTATTGGGTAACAATGCCCTCGGCTTGTGGCAGATAAGGCTCCACATTGAGTGGACTCGTCACGCCAGCATTGTTGCCTCCACTCGCATTTGCTTCACCTTCGATGGTCGCTTCTGTTGGCGGTGTTGCCGCTGAAGGCGTCTCCTGATCCTTTGATGAATGCAGTGCAACGAGCTGCTTCAAATCACACAGTGCTGCCTCATTGGCCACCGCCTTGTGCTTGTCCAGCACTTTGAGTATGCGTTGCAAAACTGGCGGCTTGTCCAGCTCCACATCCTGGAACTCCAGCAGCTGGGCGAGCTCTGTGGCGCCCAGTTTAAGTGTGCGCTGTGGCATGGATGACATCGTTGGCGGTGGCTCAATTTGTGTGAGGGAGCGCAAGAGCAGGATCAAGGATTCAATGTTGGCATTGTACTCGACCGTCTCATTGTGGAGTATAACACGCTCCATCCAGGCCTGAAACTCGCTGATCTTTTGCTTCAACAGCTGCGCCAGGTGATAAAATGTGAAGCTGGAAAAACAAGTAAAATAGTTTTAGTCGAGTGGGTTCAACTTGGAGATACCCTAACTTACTCATGCTCTGTGAGAATGACCAGATTACGCACTGCCAAAATGGATATACCATGTGTCACCTCTACGCTGGCCAGATTACTGAAGACGGCATCGATGACGCGTGGGATGAGCTCCTTGGGTGGCAATGCGGCAGATAGATTGAGTGCTGGCTGTGCCGTCGATTTATGGGAAATTAATGAGATGCCCGAATCGAGAAAGCTGTCGAGTATGCGATGCACTGCCTCCTGGCAATTGGAGACAACATCGTTGAACTCATTGAGGGACAACAGAGATTGAAACAATTCCCAAAATTTGCCGGATAGAATGGACAACATGGAGCTCTTGAGCGGAGCAAATGCACATAGTCTCGTAGAGAATCGAAGCAGACGCTCCAAGTTGGTGGTGGGCATGCAATTGGCGCTCTGATACTCACTGCATAGCAGTTCCATAATCGTCTTGGCAATCAGCAGCGTCATGTTGGGCGCCAGATCCGAAAGTTGCATGCAAACCCGCTGCAACAGCTCCGAGAGCTGTGGAAAACTCGACGGAGCCAACGCCTCCACCAGCTTAGCAATTTGTCCACTCTGTGGATGGAGGTGAGCGGACCACAGTTTACGCTCGGTGATCAGACGCTGCTTGTGCTGTTGCTTCAGTTGATCGCACAGTGGTTGTGGCATTGGCAACGGGAGTGGCAACAGTTCCGCCAATAACTTGAGACCGGGTATAAAATTAGCAGGTCCATCGATGTTCTTCAACACCTCACGTATCATTTGTGTCCAGAGCGACTTGTGCAGCGACTCCTCGTCCTGCTCGTGGGGCTGTGTGTAAGCCAGAAGTGTCTGCACCACCTCCAGTTTGCACTGTTCCACCTCAGCTCCTGCCTGACAGCGTGTGGGATAATAGTAGAGCAGAAAGTAGACCTTGACCAGATGATCAATGGCCGTCAGATCCTTGAAGGTGCCATCGCGACACAGTATGGCATAGGAGAGAAGTTCGCGTAGGATTTGCAGCGTGGGCAACATAATCTGACAACAGTGGACACCCTGTATGGTCATCAAGGCGGGCGCATGCATTCCCGGCTGCTCAAAGTAAGTGCAGAGTCGCTCCATGATTTGGATCAGCAGCTGGACGCCATCCGCTGCATACAGTTGAAGGGCAACAAAACGATGCTTGAGTTCCTCGGTGCCCAGTCGCTTGGATGGCTTAATCCCTGGCGGTGGAGTTGACTTGGTGGTGACCAGGAAACGTAGTATACGCAAGGCCATAATCAAATCACCCGGAAATGTGGTTAAATAGTCCAGGGAACGTCCAATTACCTCCACGAGAGGCATTATATCATCGTAGACAAACACATTGATGGCCTCCAAGGGTTTCATATAAACGTACATCTCCTGCAGCACGGCGGAGACAGAGGGCTCAAAGGTCTCGTGATTCTTGGCCAGCTCCAGGATGACAGCGCCATGCTCGATGAGGTAATCCAGCTGCTCACAGTAGCGCACACAGGCATCGACCATGTCGACAGCATAACTCAGAACTGGACTCTTGTATTTGGTACCCGGTGAACTCAATTGACGCTGCGACTGCAGACGCTGCTCCTTCTTGATAAGATCCATGAATATCTTTAGATTATTGTTCAATCCGAGCACCTCAATGGTGTGCTGACGTCCAGCCGGATCGCAGGTCTGCGAATAGATTGAATGCATGTGCGTGGACAGTTTGATGGTGTCGTATTCGGGTGCTGCTGCCGTAAACACAATCGCATCCAGATGATAACGTGTCTGCACCTTGTAGGCCAACTCAATTCCCAGTCGCGCCAAACGTGGCAAAACGGGACGCAGAATGGGACCAATCTGTTGGAATACCTTGCCCAGAATGACGGCTGTGGGTTCCGTTTGCACTGCCACATCGATGGCCACAGTTGGAGCAGCATTGCTTTCCACTTTGACCTCCGCTTCCTTTTCCGAACTATCTGACGTGTCCATGGGTTTATCTGCTTGCTCCGATTTGACTGAAGGATACAGAAAACTTGGTCTTAGTTTGCTATTTTTAATAGGTTAAATTTAGACTCACCTTCCTGTACTTCCTCTTTGACCAACTCAACTTTGGGCTCCTTGGGCACCTCATCCAGTCCAAGCAGTATAGCCACAATTAGTTGCGTCACTTCAAATGCATCGTCCACAAAGTAATCGATGCCCACATGGGATTTGAGCAGCGCATGCATTAGATCCAAAGTGCACAGGAATGTTGTGGCTGGCAGCTCCTTGGAATTGCTTAGAATCAGCAGTAGGGATTCGGCCAGAGAGTGCTGGGTAAAGTAGGATTGTAGAGCATTTCCAAAGCTACGCTGTGCATTGGGATCAGTGACCAGTTCGAACTTCTTGGAGACGGGCAGAAAGCGACGCGGCTGCTGGAAACTCAACTGATTGGCCAACAAGGCATCCATGAGCATCTCAAAGGCGAATTCAATTTGCTGATAAACCTCTTGAGGTTGTCGTTCCATTTTCCGTATGAAAAGCTGCGTGCAACTTTTCCGCACACTTTCCAAAGCCTCGTAGAGATGCAACTTCTTGATGATGGCCTGGAGAGCGTATTTGGTCCGTGTCAACTTGGCCGTCTTAATTGACTCGACAATCAGTTGATAGCCATTGGTTTTGGCTGCCAGAAAGTGTTTAATGCCTGTTTGTGTATCCAGCATGGAGTAGACAGCTTTAAGCAGCTGCAACTTAATCGATAGCGCCATGTAGGGCTCCTGATACAGACTGAAGATCGCTTCGAAGGCATCAAAGTTGTGCTGCTGCAGCAGATGCTGGAACAGTTGCTCGTAGCTGCAAAGCAACTCCGCCATGCGTGCTCCCAGTTTGATGTGACGAATCTTGAAAGCTGGTTGTGGTTGCATACACGCTGCCTGGAAGCTCAGTGCAATCTGCAGAATATTCGCAGCCTGACGCAAATGGGACTCGTCATTTTTGAAGAACTGTTGCAGCACAAAATTGCGACGCTTGTAGTGCTGTGTCAAGTAACCCAGTTGATTGTTTAGCTGCTCTCCCAGGTAGACGAACTGCTCGCGTTCATCGACAGTGACACCGCCGTGTTCCTCGTTGAAGGCGTTCACATTGTCCCAGCGTATCTGCAGTGACAGTTTCTTGAAGAGCAGACGCAGTGTGTCCAGCTCCTTGCTAAAGTGTGCCTGCAGGTCGCCTTTGTAGACCAACAACGGACGTTTCCATGGCTCAAAGGCGTCTATGGCTGGCGGAGCAGCTGTTGCTGCTGCCTCCAGTTCCCGTTCATACTCTGCCGCAGCAGCCGCATCAACGCCATCGTCTTCGTCTTCCAAATCATCGCCAATAATCTCATCGTCACTCAGAATTGGCTCAAATTGCTCTTGCGGAGTATCTGATCGTTCTCGTTCCCGTTCCCGCTCACGCTCTTCCTCCTCACGCTCGCGTGGCAAAGATTCCGAGGAGTGTCGATAGGCGTGCGAGCCCTGCAGCTTGTAGTGAGAGCGGGTATCGTCATCGTCATAGTCCATGGTGTCCGGAGAACGCGGTCGCGTGGGAGAATCAATGGAAACGGGCGGCGTACGCGGCCACTTGTGCTCATCTGCATCCGAGCGTGAGCGCTCCGAGCGCTTGCGACGTGAACGATGGCTCGAGTACTCCGGAGAACGAGACCAATCTCTTGGCGCCTTGTCACGAGAGCTGCAGAGAAAAGGAATCAATTATATAGATATGTTAGTAATTATGTCTACTCTATTACCATCGCAGGTATTCTCTATCGTTGCTCTCGGAATGGGTATGGGTTCGTATTGGAGGCGGCGAATGATCCGTGGAATGCGTGGATCTTCGTAGGCGGCGCAATTCACGTTGTTCCTCGTCCGCATGCTGATGATAATGATCTCGCGATATGCCGTACTCGATGTCATCATGCTCATAGTCACTGACGCTGACACTGGCCTTGTGTGCCGTCGTCACCAGCAGTTCGCTCGGTATCGGTTCCGACCAATCCTCTTTCAGAACTTCGTCGGGAATGATTACATTGTGAGCATCTGCACTTAGATTGCAAATCTCGGGACCAATCATAGCTGGCTCGCAAGGCAGCGTGGGACTCGCTATGGGCTCCGTTACCGAGTTAGTGAGAATGCCGTAGATAGCGAGGGTAATTGCACTATACCAGCCCCGCAGTACAAGTCCATCCGTTGGAATCTTCTCCTGCGAGCAGTCGAGATGAATACAGTCATTCTGATTGTAGCGTAACAAGCCCAAATTCTCAAAGGCCGAGGCGCCCGGCATGCCCAAATCGTTCACAAAGAATTCCAGATCGAACTTTGAGGGATTCGTGGCGCCCAGACGAACGCCACCTGGAAAGTCCGCTTGCACTCGGGCACCCAATGGAATAATGCGCACTTGCGTTATAAACACGGGTTTTGGAAACTGAACCAGGTCCAAGTTGATGTCCTTTTAATAACAAACATAGACATATTAATTTAATTTATAGTACATGTGAATTATTCATTGAAAATGCAAATTACACTTACGGTGACTTCTTCGTGCGAGAACGTGTCAAAAAACAACAACTCGGCTCCATCATCAGCGTCGGCCATTTTTGGCTTGCAATTATGTCCCACTAATCTGTTGTAACAACAAATATACTAATTATATTGGCTAAATTTTACTTTTTGTAACAAATAAACAAGCGTCCGTCGGCAATTTTTTTAAGAACTCGCTAAGTGTGACCGTTGCTGCATTATGTTAACAAGTTGCCAATCAGCGTTGCCACTTAACAGACTCGTAGCGTTGCCACTGAGTCGATCCATGTACAATTAACAATTAAGGGATGTGGCAACACTGAATGCAACCGGCTCAAAAGTTCGGGCACACTCACGCCATACAAGTTTCATACGCAGAAGAGTCAAGTAAGTTTTTTGCGCCATAATAAAAATTCCGAAACATACATATATATTTGTTCATACATAATATATTGTTTACTTTGTTGTGCATAACAATAAACAAAAGCGCTGGATATACATTGACATCCGGATACATACAAAAAATCGGTAAATTACGTATTTGCGTGTATCTATTTCTGCAGCTTTTCTTTGTTGTTGTGGTTTTTTTTCGTCAACTGCAACGGTGCTTTGTCCATTTTTTGCGGATCATCGTGTGTTTAATACTTATTTTATTTTTCTTTAGATTGTCATCTTAATATACTAAACTTATAGACCAGAATGTTCGTTGTACGTCGTAGTACCGCCCGTTTGTACCCAGCAGGAGTGCAGTAAGTTTCTCAATACTAATTAAATGCTAATTACCTGACACCTTAATACAAAAATATTGTTAAAGCACACTAAAAAACTCATTTTTCATAGCAGTAAGTGCTCCAAGCACGTATACATACGTAATTTTCGTTAATTTCACTTTACTGATAAGATATACTCAACTGAAACCCCAAATTTCTCTTCTATTGACCCGATGTCTTTTATATACATACATACATATGTATGTGTGTGTGCTTACGACTTCATTATTACATAACCAACGAAGTGCAGTAAAATATTGATATGTATTGTGTATGACGTTTCCCCTACAGGTTGGCCAAGATGAGCGGTCAACTCGGTGACTTGGGAAGCGGTGCCGGCAAGGGAGGTGGCGGCGGTGGATCCATTCGTGCAGCCGGTGGCGGCTTTGGCAAAATGGAAGCCGCTCGTGAGGAAGAGTACTTCTACAAAAAGGTAAGTGAACCCAGCTAGACATAAATATATACAATTTATTTAAATACATGAAAAATTATAAGCTCGCGCTTATATACTGCTAGAATGATACTTTCAATTTTATCGGAATTTTGTTGTTGCTTAAAAATATGCTAAAAAATGTCGAAGAATCGAGAAATCTACAACAAGTGGCAACTCTATCTTGCCAAGTGAAAGGCATAGTATGTGAAAGAGATAGTATGATACTTTCAAGTTATACCGGATTCTAGTTGAAATATGTAAATGATTCAAAATTAAATCCAGGCTGAGGAGATTTCTTTAGTGGCAGGGCAAACCATGGAGCAGCTCATGTACTCCACATTTCTGTATACGAAAATTGACTTCCTTGTAGTTGAGACCTGAACCAAAAGCCTTATGCAAACGATTCGATAGCACCCACAGTTCCTCCTTTCCCTCATGATTCCTCACAATTTTCATGCCACTAGTGAACTGCAGTCGATGCTCATCTTGAATCACTAAAGCAAGATTCTCATGTTTGTACGGCTGACGTATGTTCCAGGCCAATATACTGGGTGGTTGAACAAGGCCGCAAAGTAGCATTCCCGTCTCGCTCATGGCTGTTCCTACACATTGACTTCCCCGCTTGCCCAGCATTACAAATTGATCCAATGCGATGGTTACATCATTTGGCTTCCAAGAGCTACCACTCCACAAACTTGCATTGTTGGCCACCTGCAGTGGAACGGCCATTTGCCAATCACCCGATAACGAATGGAAGTACAGCATTCGTTCCATGCTGTGACCTGCTGCCAATCCATGTGGGGTCAGTGACAAGGCTACAGTTCCATCCCATAGATCAAAACTCTCGCCGGCGATGGTGAAGGTGCCAAAGTCCGGATGCGGATAGGTGTACTTGTTCTCAATGCGCCAGGATTTCTGAGCAGCCACATCGTAGACCACAATGCCAGCGCCTATGGAGTCAGCCATGTACACATGTCCCACATCGCAATTGTGGGCATCCAACTCAATGGTGGGAGTGACAAAGCGACTGACTCCAGGTTTGTACAATCCCTTTGGCATGCGGTAATGATGCACCATGCTCCCACTGGCCAAATCAATGGCATACAGCTGCGGTGCACAATGCTGTACAAAGTCAATCTCTCCACTGTCCAATATCCACATGCGTCCACATTCGTCAATCTGTGTGCGGTACACAGAGGTCAATCCATTGCAATCAGCTCCATGTGATTGATGCCAGTCGTAGTTGGGATAGGCACGCAGCTCGGTTCCATTCGCTCGCACCTCGTTGGTCACGTACGCCAGGGAATAGGGCACGCCCTTTGCGAATCGGGGTATAGTCACAAAAATTGAGGGCGTTTTATCACCATCTGGGAGAAAGTTGATATTGGGAAATCAGATTATTAAGATCAGGGATTTTCAGTATAAAATATAAATTATGTGATGATTTTTATCATAAAATTGGCAAATAAACTTTTATTTTTTGCTCTAAATAACAAATGTATGAAATAATATTTAAATTTCAATATTTCTTTACTTTCTTTTTTTAATATTATAACAAAAATTGAATATTAATATTAAATCAAATAAATAAATAAATGCCACAAATACTAAAACCCATTTTATGGTCATTTTTTATGTAAATTACATAATTAAATAATGTACATAAAGAATTACCATACCATTTGTGGCATTTATTTATTTTGTTATTTTTTTCCTATTCATACATAGTAATTTATTATTCAATTTTTATTATCAATATTAAAGTAAAATATAATTTATAAATACTATTAAAAATAATAGTTATTCTGTGATTTTTAAATTATAAATTGAGATCTAATTATTATTTCATAACTTGTTTAATGTAGATCATAAATAAGAGTTAAACTGAATTTTTATGATAAAAATTTAAAATTAAAAATGTTAATAGGATTAAAATCATTATATCTAAATATTCGCCTTCATCTAGATAATTGTTTTCAGGTTTGATTTGGTATAAATTCTTAATAACCATGATTAAGATTGCTGTTCTCTTATAAATCTTTTAACTTAATGTCGCTTAATTATTAGAACCGGTTAAATCAAGTTGAGAATGGGGCCAATTATTATTTAAATCGAGGGAGTGTTCTCTGGTCATGTGTAAAGAAGTACTTACGTGTGTAGTAGACGTCCACATCGATGGGCACAACGCCGTCAGGATTGTAGAGTCCTGCACTCAGCACACGATCACGTTCCTGTGGCGTTGGGAATCCGAACTCCAAGTTTCGTGCCTCAAAGACGCTTTGCAGTGCCTTGGAATCGTATCCAGTGCCGGGTCCCGTGCTGTACTGTGCTGTTACAATGGCCAGACAGCAGTTGAGGAGCGTGATTATCCTTATGCAATGCTGGTTTGCCATGATGCCGTAATCCTTTCACTTTCGTTCCGTCTGCTCGATGTAAGACTCAAATGGTAACTGCGCATGCGACGCCATCAAACGTCGTATGTCTTTCTAATCCGCCAATCGGCAACAGCTTCGGCTTCGGCTAACAGACCAGACCAGACCTGGTCAATTGGGTCAGCTTTGCTTTTAAACTGGTTTAATTGCACATTAAGAGCGTGCATTGAAATTCTCACTGTAGCCATTTGTCTGTGTCCAATCCCAATTAACCACAACAACAACCAAATTAATAATAATAATAATAAAAACACATGCCAAAATAATGTATATAAAAAACGAGCTGGTTAAATTGGTTGTCTCATTATGCATAACTTCCAACGACTTCAAGTCACTTCCAACTTCCACATTGTGCAGCATAAGGCGACAAATTGGAGTCCATTGGCCCCATAAAATGTTGCAGCCAGTGTTGCCAACTCTTTAGGTGCAGAAAAAGCTATATCAACATTTTTAAAAAGCTAGAACATTTTTAAAAACATTTAGACAAAAAACCATTGTAGTTTTTAGTTGTATTTGTTATTATTCAAGTAGTGAAAGACAATTTGTCGAGCTCAACAAAACCTTCATCTCCGTCAGGATTGGTTTTTCCCAGTTAATTTTGTGCACTTTAAAGGCACTTCTTAATTATGGTAAACTTTATTTGTTAGATAATTTGAAAAAGCCATTGCAACTTTCAATAAAGCTAGAAATCCCGTCACCGTCAATTGTTATTCGAAAAACGCCAAATCTGACGGGAAAAAAGCTGACTTTGAAACACTGGCAGCTTATTTTTAAATCATGTAATACACTACAATGGGGCATTGTGGCTTTATCATTGTGTTTGTCTGTTTTGTCAACATGATTTCTTTCAGACTCGTCTTAATTCCTCTCCACATAATTTCTTTTGTTAGTGTATTTTATGTTCGCATTGTTTACATAACTTATTTTTTACTAATTTACAACTTGATTCATTTCTTCTTTTTATTTATTTTTACCGGATCCGGTTTTTATTTTTGTTAACGAGTTGCTCAAATTAATTTTAAATTCCACACGTTCGTCTTCAATTCAATTCACAGCATCAGCGATAAGACGATCTTGAACTTTGTAACAAGTTGATTGCCGACAAAAATATTTCAACTGATAACATGGGAAATGGTTGAACAATATTTTATTTATTGAATTTGGTCAGTTTTTATTATAGGTAGTTTATGCAATTGCTATAAATAGTGTTTGACTTTTGTTTTATTATCTTAATGGGATTATTTATTAATTGGTCAAGTCATCCTCGCTGGCAATGAATTCTTCACTTATATCGTCAAGTGGACGGCGCAAAATTCGGATGTTCACCTTGGCAATATTCCGAAATAAGAGATTATCATCGTGAGGATTGGAGAGCATCCAGAGCTCCTCCTTTCCTTCCGCATTACGTGCCACTTTCATGCCGCTGACAAACTGAAGTTCATTGGATTGGGCAGGCAGATTTCCAAAATTTCGAGTTATGTAGGGTGTTTTCACATTCCAGGCGAACAGCTTGATGGGATTGAAGGTGACGCAGTAGAGATTGTCACGACTGTCAATGGCTGAGGCGCCACATTCGCTCTTCCGTCTGCCCAAGAGCTTGAACTGTTCCGACATGTCATTGAAACCGTGTTCCCAGTTGTCTCGCATGTTGAGGACACTCAATGGAACCGAATACTCACTGACACTGGCCAGGGGATGGAAATAGAGATTGCTTTTGTCATTGTTCACTGTAAAGATGCCATCCATCAAGGTGAAACTCTTGCCGGCAATGGTGTGACGTCCATAATCTGGATCTGGATACATGAATCGATGCTCGACACGCCAAGCGGCATTCGCACTTTGATCGTAGACTACGAGGCCATGAAATTTGACATCCCCCACATAGATTATGGTACTGGCACAGTTTCCAGCTGGAGGAGGATCTTGCACAAAAAGATTTAGAGCACTAAAGAGTGAGGCACCTGGAGTGTAAGTCTCATTAGGGAATCGAAATCGATGCATCAAAGTGTCGCTGTTGAGATCGAATTGCAACAGTTGAGGTGGACAATGTTGAACGCCTCCAACATTACCCGAATCAATAACCCACATCTGATTGCACTCCGAGATCTGCAATGATATATAACTCAAGTATATAACAGATAAAGGTTCCTCTAACCACTTACGGCTACTCGGAAAGCGGATGTAATGCGATCACAGTTGTCTCCGTTGTTGTTGTGCCAGGCATAGTTGGGATACGGCTGCAACTGAGGTCCATTGGTTCCCTCCTGGTCGGAGACGGTGGCCAGGGTGTAGGGAATGCCAGTGACGAATCGAGGAATGGTGGTGAACACACGCATCTGTCCATTGGCCATGAAATGTGGCTGCACATCGATGGGAGTTCCATTCTCCGGCATTAAATTGCCATCTGCTTCTGCCTGTTGTCGATCCTGTGGCGTTTCAAATCCAAACTCCAGTTGCTTCCACTTGTAAATTGTCTCTATTTTAGATTCATCTGCGTCAATTGCATAGCTGGAGTTTGCTCCAAATACGAAGAGTAGAATCAGTAGAGGAAATGTTTCTTGAAGCTGTATCATTTCGAATGGTGGCTTAGATGTCAATACTGAAATGTGACGATTATCATCAGTTTTTATAGAATACTATTCCTGTTTGCATTAGATTATTTGGGGTTTTTAAGACCCTGTGCCTAAAAAGTATAAAGAGTCAGGGGTTTTATGAGTTGGACACACCAAATATTGTATGTGGATGCCTAAGCAGATCAAGTTTTTTTTTTGAATTCAAATCAAAATGTAATAATTAAATTAACTATTTAAAGGATATACATTTCAGATTTCACATACATATATAAATTTAACTATATGCTGAAAATTCAGCAAGAAAATTCCATAGTAAAAATTCCCCCTTGAGAAGTTTTTATATTAATTATTTTTGTTTTTATATATCTTTATTTTTTTATATTTTTATTTTAAAATCGTTATTTTACACAATAAGTACAGAGTCTCTCATAGTCGAGCTTGCTAGCTTATTATTATTTTTGAAACTGATAATCCTGTTTGACTTCAATTATTATTATAATAATTTTGCGAAATGTCATGAGGTGATTTTTCTTTAGTCTGATTTTGTTGTTTCTTGGGAAGTTTATTTATATTTTACGTATGCTTGCTAAAATATATTTACTTACCAGTTGGGTTATATTAAATGGAAAGGGAAGCCAAAAAGCTAGAACGAAGAGTTAACTTCACAGTCATGACCACTTTATGGATTGTATTAGAAAGTACCAGGGATTAAAACCGAAACGGTTTTAATTTCGGTTATGCTCGAAGTAAGGTTATCGGTTATCGGTTATGCAAAGTCTTGGAGTATCGGTTTCGTAATGGTTATCGGTTTTTTGTAAGTTTCGGTTTAAAAAAATAAAAATTAAAGTTTTCGGTTGACCAAAATAAGAAGCGTTATTCATTGTTTTACATGAAAAAAGACTTAATGCTCTAATTAGCCTGAAAAATAATGTTGTCTGGTTACTGGAATGGTCCTTCGTAATGTCGATTGTATTATAATTTGATCTCATACAAATTTGGTTAATTTGGTTTAAAAATTTCGATTGTTTTGAATTTACTGATTTTTAATAACTTCGAACTGCCATAACTTTGTCAAAAGTCAATCAATTTTTATATGCAATGTAAATTTGATCATGATTTTACCTCTAAATTCGTTCTGCACTTAAACTTTGTCCGATTTGAATTTTTTGAAAATTTCGAATTTTTTAGAAATTTTACAGTGTTACCCCTTATCATTTTTCAAAAAATTTCAAAAATTTCGAATTTTCAAAATGAACAAAATATAAATGCAGAACGAATTTAAAAGTAAAATCATGATCAAATTTACATTGCCCATGGAAATTGAATTAGTTTTGACAAAGTTATGGCAGTTCAAAGTTATCAAAGTAACCGAAATTAACCCTTATAAATGAATCGGTTACTAAACGGTTATTTCGGTTTAAAGAGTTTCGGTTTATGGGTTTCGGAACAGCGGAAAAAATTATTTTCGGTTACAAATTTCATTCGGTTTTCACCGGTTAAAGGTTACGGTTTCGGTTAAGGTTTAAATCCCTGGAAAGTACAATAATTGTTTCCAAATGACTTCATTCGAAAAATATACATATACATAAAAATCACTTTGTCCTGATTGGCACACAGGATAAAAATGGTATTATACCTCATTTTTTATTAACAATTGATTCTAATATTAATAGGTTTTGAAACTAAGTGTAGACTCTAATTAAATACAAGGCGATTGGTCAAGTCATCGTCGCTGGCGAAGAATACTCCACTGTGGATATCGTCAAGAGAACGACGTAAAATTCGGAAGTTCACCTCGTTGGAATTTATTGTGCCGCTGGCAATTTTCTGAAAAAAATGATAGGAAATATATGAAAAGATAAATAAATAAATAGGATAAGTAAGGACTTTACTTACTTGATAAGGATTGGAGAACATCCATAGCTCCTCCTTTCCTTCCGCATTACGTGCCACTTTCATTCCGCTGACAAACTGAAGTTCATTGGATTGGGCAGGCAGATTTCCAAAATTTCGAGTTATATAGGGTGTTTTCACATTCCAGGCGAACAGCTTGATGGGATTGAAGGTGACGCAGTAGAGATTGCCACGACTGTCAATGGCTGAGGCGGCACATTCGCTCTTCCGTCTGCCCAAGAGCTTGAACTGTTCCGACATGGCATCGACACCATTTTCCCAATTCTGTCTCCTGTTGAGGACACTCAATGGAACCGAATACTCACTAACACTGGCCAGGGGATGGAAATAGAGATTGCGTTTGTCATTGTTCACAGCAAAGATGCCATCCATCAAATTGAAGCTCTCTCCAGCAATGGTGTGTAGTCCGAAATCGGGATCTGGATACATAAAACGATGTTCCACTCGCCAAGCAGCATTCACACTTTGATCGTAGACAACTAGACCGTGATAGTTAACATCCGGAACGTAGATCATTGTGCGAGCACAGTTGCCACGTGGCGGAGGATCTTGCACTAGCAAATTGGCAGCAATAAAGAGTGATGCACCTGGAGTGTAAGTCTCATTTGGGAAGCGGAACCGCTGCATCAAAGTGTCGCTGTTGAGATCGAATTGCAGCAGTTGAGGTGGACAATGTTGGACACCTCCAACGTTACCCGAATCAATTACCCACATCTGATTGCACTCCGAGATCTGCAGGGATATTAAACTGAAATATAGATCAGATAAAGGTTCCTCTATCCACTTACGGCTACTCGGAATGCGGATGTAATGCGATCACAGTTGTCTCCGTTGTTGTTGTGCCAGGCATAGTTGGGATACGGCTGTAACTGAGGTCCGTTGGTTCCCTCCTGGTCGGAGACGGTGGCCAGGGTGTAGGGAATGCCAGTGACGAATCGAGGAATGGTGGTGAACACACGCATCTGTCCATTGGCCATGAAATGTGGCTGCACATCGATGGGAGTTCCATTCTCCGGCATTAAATTGCCATCTGCTTCCGCCTGTTGTCGATCCTGTGGCGTGGCAAATCCGAATTCCAGTTGTTTCCACTGCTTCAATGTCTCCACAGTGCGCACAGGAATACGTCCAGTGCCAGGAACACCTCCAGTTTCAGGAGCACGTCCAGTTCCAGTAAGACGACCTCTAGCCGCATCGGCGGCAGGAGCATAGCTGTTGTAGGCTGTCTCACCGAAATTAGCTCCAAATACGATGAGCAGAAGCAGCGACGGAAATGATTTTCGTAGACGTAGCATTTCGAATGGTGGCTCAAGTGTTAATGATCTTAATAGAATGGGATGGACAGCGCTTATCATCAGTTTTTATAGAATACAGTTCATGTTTGCATTCGACGCTGTACTTAAAAAGTACAAAGAGTCTGTTAGGTTCGTCGAAACGTTAAGTTTGTAATATTTAGCAAGAGGCGTGGCATTATCTTATTATTTTTAATCAGGATCACCTAGAACCAGGGATTAAAACCTTAACCGAAACCGTAACATTTAACCGGTAAAAACCGATTGAAATTTGTAACCGTAACTAAAACCGTAACCGATTTTAAAATAATTTTTTCCGCCGTACCGAAACCCAACTCTTTAAACCGAAGTAACCGTTTAGTAACCGATTCATTTATAAGGGTTAATTTCGGTTACTGAGCCACTTTGATAAATTTGAACTGCCATAACTTTGTCAAAACTCAATCAATTTCCATACGCAATGTAAATTTGAGCATGATTTTACCTCTAAATTCGATCTGCATTTGAATTTTGTTCATTTTCAAAATTCGAAAATTTTGAAATTTTTCAAAAAAATGATAAGGGGTAACACTGTAAAATTTCTAAAAAATTCGAAATTTTCAAAACTTTCAAATCGAACAAAATTTAAATGCAGAACGAATTTAAAGGTAAAATCATGATCAAATTTACATTGCACATGGAAATTGATTGACTTTTGACAAAGTTATGGCAGTTCAAAGTTCTTAAAAATCAGTAAAATCAAAATAATCGAAATTGTCGAAATTTATTTATATGAGGTCAAATTATGATAAAATCACCATTACCCTGGACTATTCCAGTAACCAGATAACTTTATTTTCCAGGCTAATAAAAGCATTAAGTCTTTTTTCATGTAAAGCAATGAATAACGCTTCTTGTTTTGGGCAACCGATAAACTTAATTTTTATTTTTTTGTGAACCGTAACCCTACTGGTTACCGAAACTTATAATAAACCGATAACCACTATGAAACCGATACTCCAAGATTTTGCATAAACTTTAATTCGAACATAACCGAAACCGTAACTGAAACCGATATTCGTTTCGGTTTGAATCCCTGCCTAGAACTCAAGGATTTTTAGAGCTAGACACACCAAATTTGGTAGGTAGGTTTCTTTACATCCTAAGCTAGTCAAATTTGTTTTTTTAAATGTTCTGCTTTTCAAATTAAAACAACAATTCAAAAGATACAGATTCCTGATTTGGCAAACTCAAAATACCGAAGCTGCCATCTCGACTGAAAGTAATTGATCCCATCTTCAGAAGTTTTGGTATTCATAATTTTAGTTTAATTTTCAGATTTCTTTTTATGACCCGTACTTAAAAAATAATTCCATATTTTACAATATAAGTACAGAGTCGCCCAAAGTCGAGCTTGCTCGACGGTAACCTTTCCTACTATTTGATTATTATTTTTGGAATTGATAATTTCTATTTTCAAGGGTCTGACAAAATTCTCGCAATCTGTTTGGATTTTTATTATTATTTTTATAATATGTCTGAATCGAACGAGTTGATTTTTGGGTCTTGGGGAGATTTTGTTGATATTATGTTTGCTTGCTAAAGTATTATATATTTAATTTATATGTATTTGTTTTGGCAGTCAAGCAATGAGCCATGAAAGCGGCTTCATATGATAGATGTTGTTGGAATAATACTTATCAATTATAATTATAATTATTGATGAAAATAAGATGATAAAACACACAAAAGTTCAATTAAATTTAAATGCATAATAAAATACACAAAGATGATGTGAACATGTGCCGTGTCAAATGTGTCAAATCATCTACGAAATGAGAATCAATTCTCACAGTTTTATTGACTAATACAATAAAGAACTCATTAACATTTTTAACAAATTTACACATTTTACAACATTATTATTACAACAATATTATAACTGATGTAAATTCAAGCTGTGAATCGAGTTTAAAACCGAAAAAAAAAGAAGCTAGTCGCCTGCCTAGCAATCGGAAAAAAATACATCGAGCTACAAATTTTAAGTTTTCCCAAAGTATGAAAAAAATGGTCTGTGATGGAAAGAAATTTATATTTTCCAATTTTAATGCAGAATCAAATAAGAGGTTAAATAATTAGGTTAAATAAATAATTTCCGCAAGGAAATCGGCAAAGTTTTTACCAAGTTATGACAGTTTGAAGTTCTAGAAAAAGTGTTAAGGAATAGGTTCCGAAAAGTGTACTATAATGGAAAGAAATTTTGTAAGTTTTATGCAGAATCAAAATAGATGTTAAATAATTATAAAATTGACATTCTGTAAAGAAATTGGTTAAAATTTGACAAAGTTATGACCGTTTGAAGTTTTTGAAAAAACGTCAAGAAAAAAGTATGGACAGAAATGAGAAAAATTAAAGTATTTCATTTTGCTGCAGAATCAAATTAGAATTAAGTTGTCGATTTTTCACAAAAGACAATTTAATTAACATATTGATCGTCAAAATAATAATCGAGCTAAATTAGTTCAAAATCGCTTCCGTTAAAATCGAGATATCGATGTTTCGATTTTTCACTAAATATTGTTGTAGATTTTTTAAAGTTCAAATTGCTGGTAATTTTGTTAGAATTTTATTTTGGGTTAACAATTTATTCTTATCTTAATGAGATTAGAATTTAGGTGTAGACTAATTAAAGACAAGGCGATTGGTCAAATCATCGTCGCTGGCGAAGAATACTCCACTTTGGATATCGTCAAGAGAACGACGTAAAATCCGGAAGTTCACCTCGTTGGAATTTATTGTGCCAGCGGCAATTTTCTGCATAAATTAAATAATAAGGGAAATATATAAATAAGATAGGAATCATAATAAAAATAAACTTGTATATAGTAAGAATATAGTACTCACCTGAAAACGATTGGAGAGCATCCAGAGCTCCTCCTTTCCTGCTGAATTACGTGCCACTTTCATACCGCTGACAAACTGAAGTTCATTGGATTTGGCTGGCAAATTGCCAAAATTGCGAGTGGTGTAGGGAGTATTGACATTCCAGGCGAACAGCTTGATGGGATTGAAGGTGACGCAGTAGAGATTGCCACGACTGTCAATGGCTGAGGCGGCACATTCGCTCTTCCGTCTTCCCAAGAGCTTAAACTGTTCCGACATGGCATCGACACCATTCTCCCAGTTCTGTCGCCTGTTGAGGACACTCAATGGAACCGAATACTCACTGACACTGGCCAGGGGATGGAAATAGAGATTGCGTTTGTCATTGTTCACCGCAAAGATGCCATCCATCAAATTGAAGCTCTCTCCAGCAATGGTGTGACGTCCATAATCCGGATCTGGATACATAAAACGATTCTCGGCACGCCAAGCAGCATTTGCTCGGTGATCGTAGACGACGAGGCCGTGGAAGGTTACATCCGGCACATAGATAAAGGTACGTTCGCATTTGCGTGGGGGAGGATCTTGCACATAGAGATTGGCAGCAATAAGGAGTGAGGCACCTGGAGTGTAAGTCTCATTTGGGAAGCGGAACCGATGCATCAAAGTGTCGCTGTTGAGATCGAATTGCAGCAGTTGAGGTGGACAATGTTGGACACCTCCAACGTTACCCGAATCGATAACCCACATCTGATTGCACTCCGAGATCTGCAGGGATATTAAACTGAAATATAGATCAGATAAAGGTTCCTCTATCCACTTACGGCTACTCGGAATGCGGATGTAATGCGATCACAGTTGTCCCCGTTGTTGTTGTGCCAGGCATAGTTGGGATACGGCTGCAACTGTGGTCCATTGGTTCCCTCCTGGTCGGAGACGGTGGCCAGGGTGTAGGGAATGCCAGTGACGAATCGAGGAATGGTGGTGAACACACGCATCTGTCCATTAGCCATGAAATGTGGCTGCACATCGATGGGAGTTCCATTCTCCGGCATTAAATTTCCATCCGCTTCCGCCTGTTGTCGATCCTGTGGCGTTTCAAATCCGAACTCCAGTTGCCTCCACTCCTTCAGTGTCTCCACAGTGCGCACCGGGCGTCCGCCTCCAGGAGCACGTCCACTTCCAGAAAGGAGACCTCCAGCCGCTGCAGATGGAGCTGCATAGCTGTTGTAGGCTGTCTCACCGAGACTTGCTCCAAATATGAAGAGGAGAAACAATGTTTCCCGTAGCTTTAACATCTCGAATGGTGACTCTCTTATCAATGCACCAGATGGAATGGAATGGTCAGCGCTTATCAACTGTTTTTATACAATATTATTTATATTTATATTTGTTTTGGTTTCTTTGTTTTTATTTATCAACAGTCTTTATAGAATATTTTTTTCTGTTTGTTTTGGTTTTTTGTTTATATTATTATTTTTTTTGGAACTGATAAATTCTTTATTCTTCGTTCT
The DNA here is from genome assembly GCA_035042165.1 of Drosophila kuntzei. Classification (NCBI taxonomy): domain Eukaryota; kingdom Metazoa; phylum Arthropoda; class Insecta; order Diptera; family Drosophilidae; genus Drosophila; species Drosophila kuntzei. The sequence continues at coordinate 1,820,590 of JAWNLU010000634.1, read as the reverse complement.
AAGCCGCATTGAATGTTATTGACATTTAATTAGCGATATTTGCGCACTGTATGGACTATTTAGTCAGTTGTATTAATATTAGCCTTGGCTTCAAATTCTACTTTCTTAATAATTTGTATTTAAAACTTGGCTAATTTGTTGGGCTCGTTTGTCGTTGGTCACGTTTGCGACACTTTGGCTGCCAATTTACAACTAAAACTGGCTCGGAAGCAACGCAGACCAATAACCAATAACCGATACAGAATCAGGTTCAGGTTTAACTTGGGATCTCTCAGGCAGATGCTGCTGTTTAATAAATACAATAAAAACAACAAATACTGACGTCGTTTTTCCCGTAATTTGTTTGGCTTTTATGCTGTCTCAGTCGCACATTGTTGGCCGATAATAATATGGCTAAAACGCATGAGTTGACTCTACTATAGGTTGAACTTTTTGTTGTTTTTGTTTAGTTTTTGGGGAATTTATTTGACGTATGCGTGCTAAAAGATTTAATACTTAATATTCGTGTTGGCTCTCAGTCAATGGGACTTTAGAGCCATGGCTAAGCGGCTTTATAAGGTAAAAAGCTGCCGATTAATAATACTTTTTAGAATGCGACGTAGTCACAATTATCGGCAACTTATAATTAGGTATTTGCACAATTTATCAATATTGTTTTGTTTTTAACACAATAATATGAATATTTATTGCTTTGCATATTTTCACATTTTTATCTGCTTTCTGTTAATGTGTTTATTTGTTTATTATGCGCAGCAAAAGGATCAGTTGGAGCGCTTGAAGAACGACCAGATCCATCAGGCTGAATTCCATCATCAGCAGATCAAGGAGCACGAGGAGGCCATTGAACGTCACAAGGAGTTCCTTAACAATTTGCACAAGTGAATAAATCTGGACAACTTGCAGCTTAATAATATTTAAATAAATCTATTTGCAAAACATGTACATTTCAAAAAGGCATTTAAAAAAGAGAAAACATTTCTGATATTTTATATTGTTCTTAAATCGATTTCATACTCACATTATACAGAATGTTCAGTGCCTAAATAAAAAGCATTTTTGAATATTTGTTGACATTTTTGCTTTGAACTTGAAATTAGCAGCGTGCATATCGTTTAATTCCGTAATTTGTATGCTAGGGACGTTAACTGGTTTTTGATTTCCATATTCAAATCTAATCGACTAATTGACACTAAAATTTTTCAAATCGCTTTGATTCTAAAACTGGATTGTGAAAGTTTAGAAAGTTTGGTATTAACTTAATTTTTTAGCATATAATAGATCCTTCTGTTGGTCGTTTTCGTAAATTCGGAACTGGTTTTGCGGTATTTACAGTGTCAATTAACAACCTCAAGATTCGTACGCCACATAAATACACGAAACGTCATTCATTAAATTTTACGAGTGCAAATTTTTATTCATTCAACTGTAAATTATTTTGATCTTGACTTAACTTCTGTTTTGAAAAGTTGCTGCTCCTCGACAAAACGACTAAAAATAAGGAAACATTTCAAGCGTCGACTTATTATTGCAATTTATTTTATTATTTTTTGATTTATGTGGCAAATATAAATATAACAATTAAATGACACAATACTTGTACCATTTTTATAACGCATCTCGAGCTAACCAAAATTATATTTAATCTTTTGAACAGATATTTATTTATATAGGTCATTGTCATTGTCATTCCATTTATATTCAAAACATTGCCTGCAATCAATTTAACATTTGCAGAAATCGAATTTAAAAAAAGGACCGCCTAAAAGTATGCAATGTTATTTTAAATAGTCTACAGCACAGTAGCGTCCTGGGTAATATTTTATTTATTAATTAACATTGATAGTTAAGTTTATAAAAACTAAAACTAACAAGAAGAAGGCTGCAAAGGCTTTCGGCTATAATATTTTACTTAATACGTTTAATTTACTAATTTAACTAAATTCATAAAAATATGTGCAGCTTAATCTATTATTTAATTTAATTTCAGTAATGATTCTGCAATTTTAATTTGACTTAAACAATCTTCTCTGTGTTTTGTTTCATTTAAAATAAATGCTATATTATGATAATCACATAAAAATTAATTTAGTTTAGTTTAATTACTATTTAATCATATTTGTTATTTAGATTTAAAATATACACATTTATATATATTTTTTGTTTCTTTCGGACTTTCAACGCCCATAACTTGGTCCAAACCGAACGGATTTTTAAACGGAATGTCATTTAAATCATGATTTAACCTAAAAATTCATTCCACAATTAAATTTTATTGAAAATAAATTTTTTTGAAAAAATGATTTTTTTAGAAAATATACAGTGTTACCCCTTATCATTTTTTGAAATTTCAAAAAAAATTTTTTTTTTAATTTTCAATCCAATGATTATTGAATGGGATTCCATTTTTTATGCTGATTCAGAATATATATACTTTATGGGGTCTGTCACGCCTCCTTCTGCCTGTAACAACGTAACCAGTAGACCCTTTTTTGCCCCTTTTTAATGGGTATAAAAAAATGAAGAAGTAGAAAATATTGTAGATTATTTTTAGTAACATAGGTATTTATTGAATTTATTGCATTTTAATGTAGATCGTATGTTGGATTAACTGAGTAAGAAGCTTTACTTTTGATTACTCTTAAACACTGATCAAATATTGCGCATGATTGTTGGGCCATTCCAGTAAACAGGTAATATTAGTTTCCAGTATAATAAGGGCATTAAGTCTTTTTTCATTTAAAACATAAAATAATGCTCCTTATTTTCTTCCACAGGAAATATCTCCAGCGGCATTGAGGTATAATCAAACTCGGCCAGAATGCAGGTGTGATAACCAGTAACCAATATGGCCACGATTCATAACCATCATAGACATCAAGCAGGGACTTCCCCTCCATAACGGTGATCATATCACAAAACACGACCAACGACTGTGCTGCTTTAAAATAAAAATCCATTATTATAAACCCTTTAATTAATACTAGCATTTATATATTATCATAAAATGTTGTACATTATTCACATCAGAAGATAAGCATAAAAAGTATATATCAATGTTCTTAAGGATAAAAAAATGATCAAAAATGTTAAAATTAATAGGCGTAAAATAAAAATCAAATGTAATACTTTTGTACTTTTAATTATGAATTTAATAATTTATGCTAAGATCTAAATATTCTAGTTTATATATCAGAAGATAAGGATAGCAATAATATATCATTGTTACTCCTTAAGGATAGGATTTTAAGAATAAAATGAATTTAAAATTGAAAAATTAAACGCTTTTTTACTGAAGGGGCTTTATTTTCAGATGGGGGAACTTTAAACAAATTTCAGGAACTAACGAAAGTAAACCCAAAAATACCAGGCGAACAGAATTTACAGTAGGTCGTTAGAACAAAAAATTTAAATCTACCTTTCGCTTAAAGAAACGCTCAAGAATTCCCTAAAAAAGAAGCAATTTCACTCAGCTCTGCAACTCAAGGTCATATTTTCACTCAATTTAAATTTGATGTGAATTAAATTTGGTTGCTTTCTACTCATTTCTGTTCGCCTGGTATTTCAGCTGGTATTTCGGCACTTTTAGACACTTAACGCTTCAGAAGTAAGTATAAGAAAGTAAGTATTCTTTCTGCTTGCAACAGCTCGATGCAACCGGAAATTCAGTAAAAATACCAGGCGAACAGAAATAAGCAGCAAGCGAAATTTTCATTTGAGCAACAGAAATTCAAGGTCATATTTTCACTCAATTTTAACGCGGGCAGCAGAAACTCAAGGTCATATTTTGAGTCAATTTAAAATTTGGTTGCTTTCTACTCGTTTCTGTTCGCCTGGTATTTCAGCTGGTATTTCGGCTCTTTTAGACTAGTTTCTAGGTTCTAGTTTCTAGGATCTAGATGCTCATTTTAAGGAAGATAAATTCTTATTTTAAGGAAGATAAAATCTTATTTTAAGGAAGATAAAATCTTATTTTAAGGAATATAAATTCTTATTTTAAGGAAGATAAAATCTTATTTTAAGGAAGATAAAATCTTATTTTAAGGAAGATAAATTCTTATTTTAAGGAAGATAAAATCTTATTTTAAGGAAGATAAAATCTTATTTTAAGGAGGGTAAGCTCTTATTTTAAGGAAGATAAAATCTTATTTTAAGGAAGGTAAATTCTTATTTTAAGGACCTAGATTCTTATTTCTAGTATCTAGATTCTTATTTACAGATTCTGGGTTCTAGCTTTTAGGTTCTAAAAGAGCCGAAATACCAGCTGAAATACCAGGCGAACAGAAACGAGTAGAAAGCAACCAAATTTTAAATTGACTCAAAATATGACCTTGAGTTTCTGCTGCCCGCGTTAAAATTGAGTGAAAATATGACCTTGAATTTCTGTTGCTCAAATGCAATTTTCGCTTGCTGCGGATTTCTGTTCGCCTGGTATTTTTACTGAATTTCCGGTTGCATCGAGCTGTTGCAAGCTGAAAGAATACTTACTTTCTTATACTTACTTTTGGAGCGTTAAGTGTCTAAAAGTGCCGAAATACCAGCTGAAATACCAGGCGAACAGAAATGAGTAGAAAGCAACCAAATTTAATTCACATCAAATTTAAATTGAGTGAAAATATGACCTTGAGTTGCAGAGCTGAGTGAAATTGCTTCTTTTTTAGGGAATTCTTGAGCGTTTCTTTAAGCTAAAGGTAGATTTAAATTTTTGCTCTAACGACCTACTGTAAATTCTGTTCGCCTGGTAATTTTGGAATTACTTTCGTTTGTTTCCTGAAATTTGTTTAAAGCTTCCCCATCTGAAAAAAACCCCTTCCATAAAAAGAAAAAATGATTTAATTTTTAAATTTTAAGTTCATTTTATTCTTAAAATCCTATCCTTAAGAAGTAACATTGATGTCTTATTTCTATGCTTATCTTATGATATATAAAGAATGTAAGTACAATATTTGAAAGGCGTAGAAATAAATACCCAACGCATTGGATTTTAGGAATAATATTATCTCAAAGATAAATTGCAAGTAGTTTTTTTTTACCGGTTGGTTTTCTTTTCAGTTGGATTTAAATAAATCTAAAGCAGCTCGTTAAAATTATCAGGCAAACAAAATTTACAATAGGTATTTGAAAAAATTTAAAGAGGTAAGTAAATGATAAAATGTAAAGGGTAAGTATGGAAATAACAAAAATGTTCGACAATTTATCGAATAAACAAAAAGCCAAAATGGCCGCTAAAATACCACAGAAACTTAAAAAAATATAAAGAGGTAAGTATTTGAATAAATGTTAAGAGGTAAGTATTTGAAAAAATCTAAAAGGTAAGTATGGAAATATAGAAAATTATTATTATTATTATTGTTATTATTGGCTATAATTTTGAAATACAATATTTTATGTAATTACAATATTTTAAAAAATAATAAAAAATAAAAAATAATAATAAATTCAATAAATACTTATGTTACTAAAGTACTAAAGTTACTACTATTGCTACAAGGGATAAATAATAAAGAAAATCTGAATTTGATCCATCGAGGATAATTATTTTTGAATGTTTGGAGAACAGTTTGTTGAAGTAAAGTATTACCACGTCCTGAGTTGAAGGGTATATCTATGATAGGCTCAGAAAATTCTGTTAAAGTTTATTTGATTTACAAAGTTATCGGAACAAATTTCACAAAAATTTACATTTGAAAAACATTTCAACTTCGCCTCTTCAAAATTGCGTTAGCTGCGTATTAAATTCATTGCTTATACTTTTGATCAAAAACAAAGAATGTCCAAACTAATTCGCGAAATTCTAAACCAAACCAGAGACTTTACAAATTGGTAAATATTGTTTTTAATATATAGATAATATTGTTGATCAATTAAATGTTTTAAACATGCAGGAAATTTTTAATTAAGAACAATTTCAACTTGGCCAATGTAATGGGAAACAGTCTAGATCTTAAGCTGGAGGAGCTGCGTTTGGTGAATAAAAATTAATACTATATACTTATTTAATTTTATTATTATATTAATATAATTAATAGGAACGATCCCAGCTGGAGGCACGCTCCAAGACATTGATGCAGAAGCAGAGATCCGCCGAGTCCATGTTGACGGATTTAACGCGTAGTATCAAGCAAATGGAATTTGATATTGTTCAGATGGAGAAAGAGAAGACGCAACTGATAGCACCTGAGGAGAGAGAGAAACAAGAAGCGTCAAACAGTGTGAAAGAGAAGGCGCAATAGTCGGGGATGTTTTCATCTGTTATCAGCGACACTAATGAACTTTTCATACGACAAAAAAAAATCACTCGAGGGGCTTCACCTAAAAAACTTGATAGCTATATATACAGAGCATTTTGACCAGCTCTGATCAGTAGCAAAAAAATAAAAGGGGAAGTAAGACATCATGAAGTTCGTCACACTGTGCAGTCTGCTGTTGGCATTGTGCGTCGTATTTGGACTCCTGCCTGACACCTCAGCCGATCCCTCCAGGGACAGTGGTGGCAACAGCTGGAGAGGTGGCTCTGGATCATCTGGTTCCCAGATAAAGCAGCGTCCGTTCTATTACGATGCTCCCATACGAAGACCTGGTCAATCTCAGACTAGATACGCTTAACACCTGGACGTATACTTAATTTGTGATCAAATCATTATAATTATACTTTACCTTATGAAATAAATTTATATATATTTAAAAGAAGCAACTATTTAGCCTTTCTTTAGCTTTCAAAATGTGAACAAACTTTTTCACACACAACTTTTTCCTAAAATTTGAAATTTGTGTTCTGCACGATTTTTGTTAATCTTCAAAATTCCAAGTTCTACAGAAATATGGCTCATATTATGCAAAGTGTCGCGATAATGCTGGCTAAAAATATTAAATTATTGCAGCCCCAACAACTTTGCTGTCAGCAAATGATTAAGTGAGTTTTCTTTTTCCAAAGTGTAATTAGTAATTTATTTTAAATGAACTGCAGATACTCTGAAAAGATCTGTGAGGTGGGCAAGGCAAAGGAGAATGTGAACTTCTTGAAAACGGTTTGAGCTATTAAAACTCTTGTTTAACTTAAGTTATTAATTTAATCTAATTTGATTTAGCAACGGGAGCATCTCAAGGAATTGCGCTGTAAAATTATTAAAGAAAGGGATCTGATAAAGGAGAAAATGAGTCAATTAGATGAGCAAATTAAATGTATCAAAAAGAAGAACACGGAACGAAAGAAGCAAAATAATAATAAGATATAAATCAAAATTCGAAATGTGGCAACAAATGCAACGATTTTTGTTCTATTTGTTGTCAGTTTCTAGTTCTGTATTCAAAATTATTCGAAAATTATCTACAAATTTTGGGTGAACATAATGGATTTGTTTTTCGGCACCACATGCAGAAATGCTCGGAAATTATTTCAGCTTCAGCTTCAGATCCAAAAAGTTTCAGTTCTTCAAAACATCAAGTGCGATTTTAAAAATGTTCCCCTTATAAAGGTTTCAAAAATTCTTCTATTTCTAGGTTTTTTAGCGGAAAAATGTATTCCACTCGAAGTCCAACCGGAAATACAAGCAAATTGAAAACAGTTTGTGTAAAAGTAATCTATTATTATTATTTTCTTATTTTTTTATCCGTAGCTACATAAACAACTTGGGTTTTTGAAGAGCCGAGCTCTCGATGAACGTAAGGAAATTGATGCAAAAATCGCAAAATTGCAAAGGCGTATTGAACGTATAAGACATCAAATAAGGAAGGCAGCGGCCTCAAAGCAAGACGATAAAAAGAAAACAATGCAAAAGTGAAAGTAACTCCATTTCTCGTTAGGAATCATAGAAGATATTACATATTCTCAACTGCCTTTCTTTCTCATAAGACATTTTCTGTATTTTTCCATCTTTTCGAAATAGACTTTTCATAGTTCACACAAAATTGAATATGTTTTTAATTAAAATTAAAATATTTGCTAGATACCTAACTCTCAATACGACGATTTGCGGAAATAAAATAAATTCCGCCGGAAAGTATACAACAAAATTGAAATTTGAGATCAGGGTAGTAATATTATTTTTTCCCTACAATTTAGCTTTACTTTAACCTTCAACTTTATGATTTGACACTGGCTTTGCCTTTTTTATTTCATAAATTTCCTTTGATCTTCAAAATTTAAAGTTTTCGGATACCATGATGTACATTATGCAAATTACCACAGCAGTTGTTGCAAAAAACTCAAAAATGTTGATGCCATCGCCAAATTATATTCAACAAATATTTCAGTAAGTGTTTTCCTCATAAATGATAAATTCTCACGATTACAACGACCTGTAGATACTCTGACAAAATCCGTGAAGCGGGCAAGGCAAAGGAAAATGTTCACTTTCTGCAATTGGTTTGATTTTGAATGGTTATTAATTATTTAATTCTTAATTTATTTATTTCTATGTCTTAGCAACGGGAGCAGCTGAAAAACCTACGCGAAAAAATATTGAAAGAAAGAGATCTAATAAAGGAAAAAATTGATGAACTGGATGAGAAAATCAAAACTATAAAAAAGAAAGACGACCGAGAAAAAAAGAAATCAAATAAGAATCTGAAAACATGAACTTAAATATATCAAAATTTCCTGCATTTTCAGGATTCCGCTCAAAATTATAAAAGTAAATTATTTGTAAGAAGATCTAAGAAATTATTGAAATAAAAACGGAAAAGAATTTATAAAAATTGCTTTCATTTGAATGAGAAAAACTTGTTTCCCTAAAGCTCATTGAAGAAGTTTTCAAATCAGATGTATATTAAATACAAAAATATTGTAGTTTTCTGTTTATTTCGAAATTCAATTATATTTATCTCAAAATTGTCTTTGTTGTGGTCTCTCATTATGAATAGTTCATTTGGCGTCGCATACCGATGTTTTATTTCCCTATTGAAACCCCAACAAACTTGGAATAAACAACACTTTAAGTAAGTGACGTCAGATAATAAGTATTACTTAAATAATCCCATGGAACTCTCTAGACATTATGCCAAGGAACTTTATGAGAGGGGCAAAGCGAGGGAGAATACGCACTTTTTAAGAATTGTTTGTATTTGAAATTAATATACATATATACCATTATTAATATGCTAATAATATTTTTGGTATCATCAGCAATATGAACAGTTAATAAGATTAAAAAGAAAAATACTTAAGGCACAAAGACAACTGGATAGGCAAATCGAGGAATTAGATAATGAAATGAAAGAGGTCAATAGCAAGTTTCGAAAGGAATAAACGCAACGGATTTCTAAATATATCAACATATTCAAAAATTTTAAATTAAATGACGAACGAAATTCAAAAAATTGGTTCCCCAGTAATCCATGAAAATTATTGTTCACTTTCTTTCACTTTCTGCCTTTGAAATTCAGGTGAAAAGAAATTTTATTGTGTTAAGTTACTCAAAATTTTGGAATACGGCTTCTTGCATTGGATATGGAAAGCTTGTTTGGTTTCAGGTTTAAAAGTGCCGATAACTTTTTAAAGCCCCAACGATTATATTATGGCCGAGAGTGAGTATTTGATAATCTGAGAAGTCATTAAATATAATCTGAATCCATAACTAGATACTCCAAAAGAATTTATGAAAAAGGCATCGCAAAGGATAATTTATATTTTTTGAAATTGGTAAGTATTTTAATTGAATCTCTAATATTAAATAATATTTTCAAATATTACATTTCTATTCCAAGCAATACGAAAAACTGCTGTTACTGGCGAGAGCGAAGTTTAGAGAGCAAAGAAAACTCAAGAGGAAAATTAAAGAACTCGCAAACGAAATCGATAAAATAAAAGAAAAGATTGACGAGAAGGAAAATAGAACATATCAATTAGATTTCTGATCCTAGTAGGCGATTTGAAATTATACTTACATTGTGCCTAAATTCCAAATGTACTTAATCATTCTAAATTAAAAACTAGTTGAATAAATTTTCAAATTTTTTTTACTATTTTCTTTTTGTATAAATATATTTATAATGCAACCTGCTTTGAGAGCAGTTAAGACTTTAAACTTGTTAAAGCCAACATCGGATTGTTTTTTCCTCGCCTATAATTACATCTTAAGAAAATTCAATCAGGACGCATATGAAAGAGCTAGAGCCTTGGAAAATGGGCATTTTCTGAAAATTGTGTGTAAAGAAAGTGTTTGCTCTCTTCCGAAATAACTAAAGTTTAATCTCTACAGCAAATTGAGCAGCTGAAGGAATTGCGTAATAGAATGGCCCAAAATGAGCAACAGGATCAGAATAAGAATGTGGTGCGAGAAGAGATGAAAATTCGAAAGGAACAAAAGGGAGTAACAAAGTAAACTGGGAGTTCAAATTACAATTTCTTTATAAAGAAATTGAAGCAGTAAGCATTGCTGTTTTAACACAAATTTCGAAAACGAAAATTCCAAAATTATACCATGTGGAGCTGTTTCAGGCACAGATGTGTGGCAACTAATTTTGTGGGGAGGTCAAATCCGTTACCGCAACAACTGCGCCTGTTATCAGACGACGAGATGATCAGAAAACTAGAAAAGAAGGTAATTAGTTATTTTAATATACAAATCAGGGATTAAAACCGAAACGAATATCGGTTTCAGGTACGGTTTCGGTTATGCTCGAATTAAGGTTTTCGGTTATGCAAAATTGTGGAGTATCGGTTTCATAACGGTTATCGGTTTTTTGTATGTTTGGTTCATTTGGTTTGAAAATTTCGATTATTTTAATTTTACTGATTTTTAATAACTTTGAACTGCCATAACTTTGTCAAAACTCAATCAATTTTCATGCGCAATGTAAATTTGATCATGATTTTACTTTTAAATTCATTCTGCATTTAAACTTTGTTCGATTTGAAAGTTTTGAAAATTTCGAATTTTTTAGAAATTTTACAGTGTTACCCCTTATCATTTTTCGAAAAATTTCGAAAATTTCAAATTTTCAAAATGAACAAAATTTTAATGCAGAACGAATTTAGAGGTAAAATCATGTTCAAATTTACATTGCGCATGGAAATGGATTGAGTTTTGACAAAGTTATGGCAGTTCAAAGTTACAAATTTCAATCGGTTTTTAACGGTTAAAGGTTAAGGCTTAAATCCCTGGTACAAACTAAATGAATTTTAAGACATTCTGATTTTAGAATTTGGCACTTTGGAGTAAACAAATTGGTGAATTAATTCGGGTAAGTTGGAAATTAATTTAAGTAAATTTCTTTAACTATTTTCCTGTATCACAGAAGCGGGATTTGTTGGCGCTTATTGGTGAATATATTGATCTACAGGAGCGTTATGTAGTTTCCAAGCTGCGTAATAATAAGAAGATGCTTAAAAATGCTAAAGAGTCCTGTAACATAAATAATCGTTAGTCGAGTGGAAAAAGAAATCAAAGCAATACCATAAAAAAAACAAATTGAAAATGAAATTTCCTAAGCTTTTCATATAATTGTTTTTGTTTTTTTTTTATTCAAAATAATTTGCATTTCTCATTTACATTCTGAAGCCAATAAACAAATTCAAATGCTGCTTCCAAAGATAATGTATTCTCATTTGTTTATAATGTTTATATATGTTTTTATATACATATAACAACATTTGCAGATAATTGGAAATTAATATGGCATTTACAGGAGGATAAACATTTCGACATTAGAACTAGACAAAATAAATACAAATCAGCATTCAAATTTCGATAAAAATTATAGTAATAATAATAGATAAACGTAAATTAATGTTGCTGTATGTGTGTGTGTGTGTGTGTGTGAGTAACTTATGGCTAAAATAAGATAAAGATATAGATAAAAAGAAATTGTGCATTTCGTTAGTCGAACTCAAGTCAAAAATATAAGTATAAGTACATTTTAAAATACATTTGTGGTAAGTAGAGTTGTGTCAGTGTGTGTATGTGTGTGTGTGTGTGTGTACATTTGAGCAACTTGGAGACGAGTTACAAAGTACAAAAATACAACTACAACTAGAACTAAGTTTAAACTAAAAACTTGAATGCAGACGCGGGCGTATTCAAAATTCACTTGACTTGGTCAAAAGTGCAGAGCCACAAAAATAACGCCTTCCTCCCCCCGAGTGTGTGTGTGTGTGTGTGTGAGGTAGGCTGTCTGGGTGTGTGTGTGTGTATGTGTGAGGGGGGAGAGTGTGAATAATTTGAATAATTTTATAATAATATGGCATACTTTTGTGCGCCGTTTGCAGCTGCTAATTGAAAAGAGACAGAGCTGCCAATTTATATAAATGTGTGTGTTTGTAGGAGCTTCTAGCTTTTAAATACTGGTCAAAACAATGCCAGGAATGTTGTGAATGCAGCTCAATTGTAAGTGTGTGTGTATCTGTATCTGTGTGTATCTCTGTTTACAAAATCATATTACTTAGACTAAACTTTAACTTTAACTTTAGCTACAGCTACAGCTACAACTAAAACAACAAACGATCCAGCTGATGATAATGTTGATAATCGCATAGTTAACGCATCTCTAACTGGGCAAACGCTTGCTGGCCAATTCCTGTAGCTTTTGCAGCGCCAGCGTCTTGTTAATCTCAACAAGATCGCGACTATGTTTCGCCGCCTGCAATTGCACCTCGAGTATCTTCATGCGCATCATGTGCTCCTTGCTCTGCATCTCCATAAATAGACGCAGTTCAAAGGAATTGCCAGTTGTGTTTGCATTGCTGTTGTTGCTGCTGCTGTTGTTGTTGTTGTTGCTGCTGTTGCTGATGTTGCTGTTGCCAACGACCACGCCCACTCCGCTCACACTGCGCTCCAGCGCTTGACTCTCTGAGGATTGTGGCAATGTTGTGGACAATGGCAACGTTGTCGATTGCTCCTCACTGGCCAAACTGTTGCTGCTTGTGCGTTGACGTTTGGCCATTGGTTTGACCAGCTCATCATCATCCTCATTATTATTGTTGTGGTGTTGCTGTTGTTGTTGCAGTGCCACCGCCTGTGCCTGATGTTGTTGTATGGCAGCTGCTGCGGCGGCCGCTGCACTTGGAAATTGTCCACTACGCAATGCATTAAGCGCCTCCAGCGTTGCGGATATGTTGTTCATGTTAAAGCTGGGCTGAAAGCCGGACATGTCGCCGCCAGTGGGTGGCATAAAGGCGCCACCAACTCCGCTCGTATCCAGCGCAGCTCCAGAGACAGCGGCAGGACTCTCGGCATCGTGGAGGCCATTGCGACTGTGATTGTGATTGGGGGAGACGCTTAAACGCTCGCCATTTAAATGTATATCATTGCTGTGATTATTGTACGTTTCGTTAAAGGTCTCATTAGTCTCCTCCTCCTTGATGTCCACATCACACAGCTCCTGCGGCGGCGTGCGACTGCTGCAAAATAATAAAAATACATTCGATTAGTTTACTGACTCCAGTTGGAAATTGTTTGCTTCACTTACTCGTCCATGTCATGCTCATCGGCATTGAATTTGTAGTCATCGCGATACTCAAAGTCCTCCTCAAGCGCCAACGGAATCTTCGAGTAGTCAATGCCATCAAGTGCCTCCGATTTACACGCCTTCTTCGCCTCCTGCATAAAGTCCCAGACCTCAAAGGTGAACGGCGATGGCTTCTTGCGATCCGCAACCTCAGCTCCGAATCTGGCAAGGCGATTGTTATAGTCCAGAATCTCATTACGTGTGCAGGCTATAAATATACAAAGAAATAAATCAATTATCAACTGATCTTTTCAATTCCATATAAGATTTTATAAATATAAATAATAATAAGATGATCAAACAAAAATAAAAATGATAAAGTATACATATTTGTAGTTGGGAAATAAAAATTAGGAACCATTTAATTTTGAAATTAGAAATGGGAATAAAATTAACGAAATTATAGTAAACTTTTAATTAGGAAATAAAAATTAGGAAAAAAATTTTTTGGAAATTAGAAATCGTAATAAAATTATAGAAATCCAAAATTGAGAGTCAAAAATAAAATAAGACAAAAATAGTAAACCTGTATTTAGAAAATAAAAATGAGGAACAATGTAATTTGGAAATAAGAAATAGGAACAAAATTAAAGAAATCAAAATAGTCAAAAATAAAAAATATTTTTCTAAGGAAAACAATTAAGAATTGATCTTTAAAGTTGATTGTAACAAAAACAGATAAGAAACACAAAACCAGGTATTTGGTAATTTGGATAAAAATATTAGGAAACTTAAATAAGAAAAAAAATAATTAGGAAAAAAAGGATGAATAAAAAAAAATTAAAAACTGAATTAAAAATTTGTTTACTAAAAACCGAACTATTTTAAAACATTTTTTTTATTTAAAATTTAAAGGCCGAAAACATTTCACTAAAAATCGTGTTATTTAAAAAAAAATATATATATATGTATGTATGTTTTATTTTGGCTTTTGCATTTTTGTAATACTTTTAATTTTTATTGCGTTAAAGAAATTCTAAAAAAACCATATATTTATTTATTGCTCTTAATCTTATAACTAATTTTGATGAAGTCATAAAAATAATAAAAAGAATTGAAGATTGTCACTATTTCGTACCATTTATTAAGCAAGAAGTAACGTATTTTCCTAATTTAAATGATCAAGTTCTTTTCTAAATTTTGAACTTTTAATGTTCTTTTTCTAATCTGAATTCTGTAAAAAAAAAAAACAAAAAAAAAATGGAAAAAAAACACTATGTCGTACCATTCATATAGATGCTAAATTTTGAATTATCGCAGATTCCAATTAAAAATTTATATTACTATTCGAAAAGAAATAACTAATTTTCCTATCATTAATGAACAAGTTCTAATTCTTAAACTCTAAATGTTTTTCCTATTCTGAGTTCTCTAGTTTTTAAATTTTTTTATACTTACATATATTGATTTTATTTAAATTTTTATTCTTAGTTTTTATGTTCTTGTTTTTGTAATAGTTATAAATAAATATTTTTGGAAATTCGGAATTTAATAATACACACCTTTCATGCGTCGCCATTGTTCCTTGAGTCGATTGCAGGTGCGATCTGTGCCAAATTGATTGGAAAACTTTTGGTGTATAATTTTCCATGCCTTGTTCTTGACTGCAGTGAGTCCAGCATCGAGTCGTTTATTCTCAATGATGCGCATATCCTTGCGGCACAGATCCAGCAAGTATTTCTTCTCCTGATGATTCCAGTTCTGTGTACGCTCCCGTTTCTTATACATATTCATCGATGGACTGTTCATATACTGAGTCATCTCTGTATGGAGATAATAAATGTTATAATTAGTTGAGAATGATGATGATAATGATTTGTGAGTGCTTTCTTTACCTGTCTTTAGATCGACACCCTCCAGCAAATTGTGGTTGGTGCTTTGCCAGTTGGCGGCGATTTTCATAAAAGCCTCCAGATCGTTGGCTGTGTACTGTTTGTTCACCTGCAAATATAAATTTACAATAATTAATTATTATTGATAAAAAAATTCAGCTATAAGAACCAGTGCAATATTTGTTTCAAATATACCAAATATTTTGTATTTATATTTAAGAATTTTTAAATTAAAACTTACTTATATTGGTTATTTAAAGACTTATTTTTTTAATCAAATTTAATAATTACTTGTAATTTAAAAAAAAAAACAAAATTTTAAATAATTATTATTACTGATTTTTATTTTTTCAGTTTTTTTAAAGAATTTTGAAGACTTTTTTAAATAAAATTCTTTAAAAAAAATAATTATTATATTTGATTTATAAAAGTCAATAAAATAAACATTAAACATTTTAAATAATCCCTATTACTGATTTTTATTTATTCAGTCTTTTGTAAAAGATTTTGATGACTTTTTTAAATAAAATTCTTTAAATCAATAATTTTAATTTTAAAAATACAATAATTATTAAATTTGATTTATAGAATAAATGTCTATAAAATAACAATTAAAAATGTTTTTTTTGTTTATTCCTCATAACTGTTATGGCAAGTATTCTAATTCCCAAATCCTTTTCCACTCCCATATTTGATTTTAAGAACCCAAAAAATGGAGCTACTTTGGCATGCAAAACTTGTACGCTTTTTGAGACTTGTGAAATGCTTTTTAAGACGCACTTGAAGATTCATTGAACCTTATTTTCGACTTCAATTCCACACATCAATAAGCAGCAAAACAAAAGGATTCAAGTTCTCTTTCTGTCTCTCAATTTTAATTCTTATTTTTATTTTTATTTCGATGCTTTTGTTTTTTCTTTTTGTGGATGATTTCTGACATCGACTGACATCGTCTGATATGGTGGCCACATTAATTGATTTTCAATTAGCCAACAGACAGCAAAAAAGGGAGGCGGGGCAATGAAAACAATATAAAATCAGTTTGCAGGCTACATTTTGAAATGGGCTAAGATATTCTGAATATGAATAACAATGACTGGAAATGCATTTGTCTAAAATTGTATAAGAAATTATAAAATTAAGAACATTCACACACATTAAATAAAAAATGGCTAACAAACAGCTGCCGACATTTTGCTGACTGTCTAAGTGTGAGTGAGTGTGTGTGTGTGTGCGTGTGTGTGTGTTTCTAAGGGGCGATCAAAACGTCGCACTGACAGCCAATTATATTAAGATCGTATACACTCGAATACACTGACACAAATTCTTCATATTATATTACTTTACACACAAACTTGTACTTATTTATATGTATTGAAGCATGGCACCGTGGTATGAAGTTTGTAATTAACTGACAGCAAATCGAAGCGAAGATATAAAATAATAACTTAAAGATATGTTAAAGTAAAATTTATAGAAATTTATGTTAAATTCAAAAATATCACTCGGTTTATTAAAAAGAATTGAGAATTTTTTTATTTGACAGTATTTATTAACTAATTTTTTAATAAACTGAAGTTTATTTTTTAATATGATATTATTTTCTATACATTATAATTTTCATATTTCCTGGGAGAGTACATAACAACAGTCTGTATTTAATATATTTTTATATATAATATTATATTTAAGATATAAGTAAATTATGTAAATTAATGTCAAATTCAAAAAATAACGCTGAATAAACTGAAGGTTTTATAATATTATTTTTTTAAATTGAAGTTATTAATTCATTTTTTATTTTTTTAATAATATGAGGTTCATTTTTGAATTTTACATTAATTTCTATACATTTTAATTTTCATATATCATTAGAGAGTACATTTCAACAGTCTTTAAATTAACACAGATATTAAAGATATAAGTAAATTCCTTCTCAACTTTAACATTTTCATATTTCAATCAAACATCTAATATATAAAACCATAGCTTATATTATTATAATAAAATAAATTTGATTCAAAATAAAATTACGTTAAAAACATATCAATATGAGCAACAAATATAAATTGATCTCATTTCTCTATTAATAGCTTTATTTTACATAGTAAATAATTATTTTCAATGGTATGTATTTATATAATTAATTCAATTTTACGCTCTTTTAAATTCATTAACTAGCTAATTATTTAATAATTGTAATTTAACAGCCTTGGTATCATTTTAATTTAATCTGTCAGAGTTCTCATATTAATAAAGTTCGACCCAATGTGCCAGACGGCGCTGCCACAAATCGTCAATCTTTAAGTACGTTTTATTGTGCTTTATTTAATTTCATTTCATTTCGATTTTTCAGTCCCCCTTCATCTACTTATCCGTCCGTCTCCCCTCATACCCCGTAACCCCCTCTGGCACCCCCTGTCACCCCCAAAACACCCGCACAAACTTCTATTAACGCTGCTCCATCGCCATGTGTTCAATATTTTAATGCCGTATCTGATTTACAATTTGCATGTATGAAGGAATGTTTGAATGGATATGTATGAGTATTTAATGGGTATATACGAATACAAATATGAGTACATACATTAGGGAGTGAACTTAGTCATTGAGCGAACGTAAATTATTATAAAACGATTATGATGATGATTATTCTTATTACTATTTACTACATATTTATTAAAAGTTGATAATTATTGCGCATAATATGGCAATACTTTAAATTGAGTTGGGAGTTGTTTCTTGACTGGATTAGCATTAAAATATTGTCGAATAGGATCTGCGAAATGGTCTCACAAATTTAGTATCCACAAGATGTTTCCAGAATTTCCACCGAAATCTGTAGAGATTTTTAATCAAACATCGATCGAAATATCCGAAATTTATTTAATTGAACACTTTTTTGGCTTTAAAAAATCGTTTGCCATTTCTCCTTTAAAATTATGAACTATTTTTATATTTTATAAAACGAGTAAATTAATTTTTGTTATATTTTATCCTTTTATTAAAATTAAATAAAACTTTGATCAAAATGAAATAAAATTAGTTAAAAAATCTGTATAATTTGACATTTGTAACTTTAGTCAATAGCTTAATTTATAGAAAGTTCAGGATATTTCGTTTAACTTATAAAGCTATTTAATTTTTTTTAATATTTCTAGTCTTTCCACTTGAATTTTTGGCACTCACGTCAATAACAACTTGAAGTGAGTTAACAATAACGTTTATAATAATAAAAAAAAATAATCATTCCAATCAATTGTGACCATTAAGCATTGAAATTAAACAACAACGAGAACTGGTTTATATATTATTAACGTAGTAGTTGTACTTGTTGTTATTGTTGTTTTTTAAATATTAAAACCAAAAAATAATTATTGTTTGTGCTTTACAATTTTTGTGGAACCTACACGACAAAAATACATAAATATGTGTTAACCTTGTGCCTTAAAATAAAGCACGGCATTGTGAGAGGGCCCACAACCAAAAATCAGTTAGTAACTGTCTGTCCCCCCTCTCCCACTCATGTGTGTACACATATGTGTGTGTTAAGAGTAATTACGGCAAATTAACAATGTTATTATATGTATGTACATATATACATATCTGCTTAGTACAGTGAACTATTTTTGTCATAGATGTTAAAGCCATGTTACAGTTCAGAACGTCTTTTTATAGCGTCTATATAAAGTACAGCTAAGAGGGCAGACATAACTATGTTAGATACATATGTAAACCTATTTATTTAGCCAAGTACGTGATTCATTAAACTGTGTGTGGCACTTGAAAAATGATCTAAGAGATTCTATTTCCTGGAATAAGTTGTAGATACATTTTGGTAATTTTCAACTTACTAAATCTGTTTAAATTTAAGCATCCAAAAAATCTATAAAAATTAATTAAGCTCTGTAGCACTTGAAAAATGATCTAACAGATTCTATTTCATGGAATAAGTTGAAGATACATTTTGAATGCCTCAATACTAAATCTATTTAAATTTAAGTATCCAAAAGAATTTTTAAAAATGAATTAAATTCTGTAACACTTGAAAAATGATCTAACAGATTCTATTTCCTGGAATAAGTTGAAAATTTCCATCTTACTAAATCTATTTAAATTCAAGCATCCTAAAAAAATCTATGAAAATGAATTAAGCTCTATAGTACTTGAAAAATTATCTAACAGATTCTATTTCCTGGAATAAGTTGTAGATACATTTTGGTAATTTTCAACTTACTAAATCTGTTTAAATTTAAGCATCCAAAAAAATCTATTAAAATGAATTAAACTCTGTAGCACTTGAAAAATGATCTTACAGATTCTATTTCCTGGAATAAGTTGGAAATTTTCGTCTTACTAAATCTATTTAAATTTAAGCCTCCAAAAAAATCTATTAAAATGAATTACAACAAATTGTTACAGAGCAACTTTTTAAGGCTCTCAATTTATTTTTGTTTTCTTTCTTTTTGCTTTGCTTCGTGCGTCGCAGCATAAATTTATGTTTTATTATAATTACAGCAAGAAGGAATACTAAAAAATAATAAAACTGAAATGTCATCGAACGTTCAAGTGGGGTAACAATAAAAAAAAGGAAAGAAAAGAAAGAAATAAAAGCGTGGAAACTCAAATAACCCAATACCTAAAATCATACGCTACAATTGAGATTTTGAAAATATTTCTCCCTCTCTCAGTCTTTAGTTTTCTGGATGAATTCAAGTGGCATCGAGCATTGATTTGTATAGTGTTTATTGTTCTAACGTCGCAGTACTCAAAACCAATTCCCAATCTTAAGTGGAGTTGTTTTACCCTTTCATTTCTCTGGTTGAGTACGCGCACATAGTTTTAGTATTAACATATGCATATATAAATATACACTCAGAAAAAAATCTTGCTGTTTTCCGTACTTAAACAGACGATATTCAAGTTTAAACGATCTTAAAAGCTGTCTATGTTCGGAATTTCCAAAACTGAGAACAAAAATCTTAATTCAAGTTCGGTTTAGATTTTTCTGGGATATTTTAAGTACCTTTTGGGATTAATTCAAGATCGAAACATACTAGCTTAAGTACACAAAAATTTCGATTTAATACCAAAGTGTACTTGTTTCTAGTACAAAACATTTTCATTCTTAAGTTGATTTCAATCTTAAAAAAAATATATTTTAAGTACAAAAAGATCTTAAACTAATTTAGTGCATAAAACAGTAATGTTTCTGAAAATATCTTTGACATGATTTTATATATTCCTGACTAAGTTTGGTTAAAATCGGACTATTTATTATATTTATTAAATTTAAGATCTATTCATACTTAATTTAAGATTTTTAGTACACAGAAATCTTAAAATTTTAACAACAAAAAGATTTAAGATCAATTGCGATCGTACTTAATTTTAGGATGCCATATTTTTCTGAGTGTATGCATATATAAATATATAAAACTCGTAAGTTGAACAATTTTGTTATAATTTGGACAAAGTCGTCGTCGCAGCTGACGGAAATTGACTCATGGCTGGCGAATTATGCTCCAGGTGTGCATGACACTGCCGACGCTGCCAACAACAAATTTATTAGAAATTGCTGCAAACACACACACACACACACACTAGCGACTTATGCAAACAAATAAACTAATTTCATGACGCACACGCGCGCCTGCGCAGTTGCCTCAGCTGACTGCGCTGCCGACTGCGCTGCCGACGTCGTCGTGTGCTACTTACAATTGTAACTAGCTACAACAAATATATAAAAAAAAAACAACTAAGATTTTGTTTTTTTTTACCAAACGTGCCTTTGTTTACTTCCCAGCTCAAACCTGGCCTACACCCAAAAAAAAATATATATACTATGCTGGAAAAAGCGTCGCGCGTCGCGAGTTCTGTGACATTTTTTCTATTTCATTTTTCAAATACCCTTTCTCAAAAGTCCTATAACTAAATAATTGAGTGCGTTACGAAATTCAAGGATAATCCGATATAATTTGGAAAAATTTATTAAAAGCTAATGTTCAATTATCTTTTCTAATCGGTACATTATTTGAAATATAATGAAAAATTACTTATTTTGATTTTAGTTCGTGAAATAAAGTTAGAATCAAATTTTGCTTTAAATTTTTTTGGATTTTACTGATTTTTAATAACTTCGAACTGCCATAACTTTGTCAAAACTCAATCCATTTCCATGCGCAATGTAAATTTGATCATGATTTTACCTTTAAATTCGTTCTACATTTAAATTTTGTTCATTTTGAAAGTTTTGAAAATTTCGAATTTTTTAGAAATTTTACAGTGTTACCCCTTATCATTTTTCGAAAAATTTCGAAAATTTTGAATTTTCAAAATGAACAAAATTTAAATGCAGAACGAATTTAGAGGTCAATTCATGCTCAAATTTACATTGGACATGAAAATTGATTGAGTTTTGACAAAGTTATGGCAATTCAAAGTTATCAAATTGGCTCAGTAACCGAAATTAACCTTTATAAATGAATCGGTTACTAAACGGTTATTTCGGGTTAAAGTGTTTCGGTTTATGGGTTTCGCTACAGTGGAAAAAAATTTTTTTCGGTTACGGTTTCAGTTACGGTTACAAATTTCAATCGGTTTTCATCGGTTAAAGGTTACGGTTTAGGTTAACGTTTTAATCCCTGGCTTATACAAATAAAATTTAATAATAATCAAATATTATTATGCATCATTTAATTTAAACCAATTTTGCAAATCAGTTAAATTTCTTTTCTGTTCCAGCAACAAAATAAAACAAAAATGAAAAAAATGTAATAATCAAATAATATTATTATGAATCATATAATAAATTAATATTATTATATATCATATAATAAAATAATATTATTATATATCATATAATAAAATAATATTATTATACATCATTTCATTTAAACCAATTTTTGTGCAATTTAGCTAATTTCTGTTTCTAAATAACAATTTAAGTCAAATTTTTCGGCAAGTGTATTTAGAATTCGTTAGTGTAGATTGTTGTAATTTCTTTTTGTTGTTTGTCGTTGTTCTTGTAATTCGTTGTTGTTGTTGTGTGTGACAATTGTTGAGGCATCGACTCTGTAAGTTGAACTGCGCATGCGTAGGTACAACTTACTAAATTATTGGGTTGTGTTTCATTAGTCAGCCCACAAGGCGTCGCTTTGAAGGGGGATTTGGATACGGAATCGGAATGGAAATGGGAATGGGAATAGGAATCGAGCTGGGATTTGGGTACGGTTTGCAGCTGGCAGAAAATAAAAATGAGACTTTGAAATTTGTGTGTGTTGTGTTTGTTGGCCAAGTGTGCGCATAGTTTTCAATCAGACTGTGCGCAGTGTTGTTTCTGTTGTTTCTGTGACAGCTGCAGAGATATCGGAAAGCCAAATGGATTACCTATGTGACTATATACATATATACATATGTATGTCTGACTGTCTAACTGACTGACTGACTGACTGACTATCGCCATCTCAATCGGCCTGGAAACAAATGGAGCAGCTCGCATTTGAATAGTCATTATGTGGTTAAGACTTCTATTCGTATTCGTATTCGTATTCATACACTCATATCTTTATATTCATTGTACTTATGCGTACTGTCTACTGTGACTTTCTTTGGCCCGCACACACACCCTAAACATGGCTGACAAGTTCATTACACTGAACACTCCACACACACTCCACACACAATTCAATGGATTGCCCTCCCCATTCCTTATATGGCCAATGTCGATTGTTATTATTGTTTTACGAGCAAACAAAGTCGTAGTAGGAGTTGCATTAGTAGTAGAAATAGGAGCAAATGTGGAGCTTATAGTCATAACTAATTGGAAAGTCAGCTGTAATTGATTTGTCTTCATTCTAATGAGCTATTAAATCAATCAACTGAAACATAGTAAATACAAATTAAACTTAACTATTCACAAAATTCTTCTGAATCTCAAACTTTCGCTAGATAAATTTTATTCTATTCAGTGTTGCCAGAATATTATGGGATAAAATATCCAAATTGACAAAAAAAAATTGCTAGAAATAGCTAAAAGAATATTAAAAAATGCTAAACAAATTGATTAAAGATATAATACATAAATAGAACACAAAATGCTTTACAACTTATTTTATTCCAGCAACAATGAAATTTCAACATTATTGTGGGATAAAATAGCCAAATTGTCATTAAAAAATTGCTAGAAATAGCTAAAAGAAGATTTAAAATGGCTAAGCAAATTGCTAATTTTTTAACAGATTTAAATTAAGGATATGCAAAATGTTTTATAATTTATTTTATTCCAGCAACAATAAAATTTCGACAGAATTCTTAAATTTTCGGATTACTAAATCATTTTTAAATAATTCAACTTCTTTTTTGCTCATATCTGTAAATTTACATAAATCTTAAAGGGTCTCAATTGTTTAACCATTTGACAAAAAGGATTTTTAAGAAAATTATATTAATTTTTCCAAAATTTCGTACGAAAAAGTGCGAAAAGTAGCTAAATCAATTTTTTAAAATTGCTAGATTTATAGCTAATAGCATTTCAACCATTTTTCTAGCTTTTAAAATAAAAAAAGTGCTAAATCTAGCAATAAAATTGCTAAAATGCCAAAACTGATTCTATATGTATTTATTTAATTTCTTTTCATTTTGGTTTAAATGTCCAGCGCATATTTTTGTTGTTATCTAGTTTTGAGTTAGTTTCATTGTTGGAAAGTTGGTTTTTAGCCAGGCTCATTGTCAGTTCCACCCACACAAGCATAATTCATTTCAGTTAACTCCCCCTCCAACTTTCTTGGCCAACTCGAAAGCAGTTGCCACCAATTGCTGACTGGCATTTGAACATTTTTCGTAGCTGCCACTTTTGAATTTCTATACAAAAGTTTCTTTAATTGTTTATAACTTGAGAGTGTGTGTGTGTGTGTGTGTGTGTGTGTGTGTGTAAGTGCGTTAAGTTGAGATATTTTTTGATGTGGGTTAACATTTCTTTAAGCATTTCATTTCACTTGGTCTCTCCAACTCTTTTTCTTACTCGACAATTCTAAGACACCCAAAATCAACAAAATTTTCGTTAGTCACTTTTTTCCAAAATTCATTTGAATATTGTAACTTATTGTATGTATCTGTATCTGTGTCTATCTGTGTCTATCTGTGTGTTTGTGTGTATCTAATTTCTTTTTTATAATCGCATCAAGTCATGATTACGCTATGACTTTATGCTTTATACATTTGCTTCTTAGATTTTAATGTGTGTGTGTGTGTGTGTGTGTGTGTGTGTGTGTGTGTAGCACTTGAAGGCGTTCAAAAATAATTTCTGGTTCCATTTAACTTGGACTTAAGCAACGAAAACTGAAACGCTTCAAACGACGAAACTACTTACAAATGAAATAAATGAAAGAAAGCCTCAAATTCTCAAATTCTCTGCTCCCCCTCTCATTTCTCAGTTTCTCAGCCATGTGGTTACAGATTTAACTTCTATCTTTTTTTGAAGTTATTATTCTTTTATTTTTGGCATTAATTGTTCCATGCGCCGAATCTAAGATTGATTGAACGAGTTCAACGAACCTTTTTTTTTGAATAAAAAAATCATGTAAATCATGATGATTACTTTAAGAAAATGCAATCATTAAAAGCGAGTACACTGAAAAAAAGACCAACTTCTAAAATCAAGAACATTCATCTTAAATATTTTGTTCTTAAAATAAGAACATTTTAAGACCAAATAATAAAAACTAAGAATATTAATCTAAGAATTCGCAGTTCTTAGAATAAGAATTAAAAATCTTAAATTGTTAAGAATATATAAATATGTCATATTTAATAAGAAGACAATAACTACACCGTGGCGCTCAGGTTAGAGTCGTCGCTTCAGTTTGGTAACAAGTCGAGGGATCGAAACCCGCTCGGAATATTTATAAAAAAAAAAAATATCCAAAAAAAGTATAAATATCTATACTTTATTTTTATATTTATTTATTTATATTTTATTTTTTTATTTTTTTATTTTTGTTTTAAGAATTTAAGACTGTTTGGTCTAAAAATAAGAACTTATTCCTATTTAAAATGTTCTTAAAATCAAGATGTGTTTTCTAAATTTAAAAATTTTATGTTCTCGACCAAAATTCTTGGTTCTGAGACCAAAATCTTGAATTAAGAACATTTTTGTTATCAGTGTATTATATGGAATCGAATACAATTGTGTCAGCCAATAAAATATATGTGAATACTTATACTCGATATACATTTGAATTGGCCAGCCAATGCGGTAAAGATACTTATACTATGTGGATATTTAAACCACGCCCAGTGGCTGCCATGTCATGTCGATCGCAATGCGCAATAATAATTACAAATGATCAGATGTCAATTTTATTTCTTCATTTTTTACAACCAGCTCCCGGAGTCTCTTAACTCTCTGTCTCCGTCTCTGTCTCCGTCTCTCTTCTCTCCCTGCTGTCTCCCTTTTGGCGTTGTTTTTAAACAAATGAAATTTATTGTTAACGGTTAGTGACCCGAATTACACGTATCGCTTATTTATATCTATCTATACAAGAGAGCAAACTCTAGAGACAGAAAGACAGACAGATCGAACAACGTATCGACTGCGTGTTGTATGTATCTGTATCTGTGTGTGGCATGTATCTTTAAGTAGCATACAAGTCAAGTCTGAATAACTGACTCAATGACTGACTGTCTGACGCTCCGACTATCGATCTGTCTGTCTATCTGTCTCTCTGTCTGACTTGCTGCTTAGCTTTAAGCGTTTTAATTGCGCCAAACGCCGCCTACAAAGCGAAGACGCAGCTCAGCTCAGATAATGTATCTTTGTATCTGATCTTAATGTGCAAAGAGCTCACTCTGCTGTACTTATACATATGCATACATATATCTATCTATGTCTTTTGCAGCTGTGTGCGTGACGAAAGATCGAAGAGCTTCAATTAGTTTAGCGCACCAAGTCACAACTCAAACTTTGAGATACTATTTTTCTTTATAGATACTCAAAGAGTTTCGCCACCATCATTTTTTTTTAAAGAAAATTAAGAATTTGAAGTGAAATTTATGACTTACATATTTTTATAGATAGAATATTTGTATTTATTATTTATAAGCAGAACTGCAAACCTCCAAAGTTCAAACTTGGTTCCATTTTATTAAAACAAATTATTTTATAATTTCAATTGTCTTCTAATTCTTGATTTTTGTAGTATATAAAATAGTTTAATAAAAAAGTTAAAGTTTAAAGTTTAAAAGTTTTATTATGTTTATTCCAGAAATTATTTTACTTGTCAAAATCCGCATTTTCTTAATTTTTTAAGCCACAAAAATTTGTATTTAACTCCTAAATGTATCTATCTATCTTTTCACAAATAGTGTTTTTATTTCCTTTAATATATTTTTTTTTCTATATTTAAAAGAATCTATCTTTCCATTAAAAATGTTATTTTCTCAATTGCTTTTCAACTTTTCCTGATTAATTAACTAATATTTTTACCTCTCTGTCGACTGTCTTAGTCGAAGTTTAATAAGTAAATAAATAGAAACAAATTTCTAATTAGTTCCTCAATTTGCGCACAACTCTCATATTAATACAACATAATATGAGTCAATTTATCCCTTTGAAGGATTAAGATATCTATCAATAATTTGTATAATTTGCTGAATTGGTCAAGAATTTTCCCAATTTTTCGTTTGTTTAGGAGAGATAGTCGAAGACATTTTCCAATAGATACTTTGTATCTTTGTTTTGTCTGGAGTTATGCAATGCATTAATTGAAATGCAAGTTGGGTTTGATTTTAATGGAAAAGCAGACACGCACAATTCTTTGAGCCTCTCACACATAAACACACACACACATCAATATATATATATATGTATCTGTATCTTTTTTCCATTGTTGTTGTTCACGTTGTTTGCCCCTGTGACAAACATCAATTGTTGTCGTTGTTTCGTTGATTTTGTGTTTTTCTTTATGACTTTGCACGT
Source organism: Drosophila kuntzei (assembly GCA_035042165.1). Lineage (NCBI taxonomy): Eukaryota > Metazoa > Arthropoda > Insecta > Diptera > Drosophilidae > Drosophila > Drosophila kuntzei. Next base: position 1,793,338 of record JAWNLU010000634.1, on the reverse strand, counting down.
ACGCATTTTAACTTTTCCTTTTCCTATTCAAATTTATACGAAAAAAAGGGAAAAAAAATTGTGTTTGTGTCGAAATTCTAATTCTCAATTCCCATGCAACGTCACATTGTGTGAAAATCTTGGCAAATTTATAAATTTATAAATGTGGCAGCTGTTGCACATTCTTCAACTGCTTATCACCAAAGTATTTCACAGATATTGTATCTACAAAATAAATAAGTAAGTATCTACATATGTAATACATAACATATATTCTGTTGGATCTTTTGCAATCGCAAATTATATGTTGATTTAGGCGTGTTTTTTTTTTATGGCTTATCAGGCGGCTAAAAGCCAAAGAGAAATTAATTTAAATGCACGCCTTAAATGGCATAAAATACAAATTGTTTAATTATGACCAACAATAACAACGACAATAGCAAAACAAATGTGTTAACTAATTCTAGGCAATTGCCCTGAGTTGATAAAAAACAACAACACAAAAATATAGAAAAAAAAGCTAAAAACAAACGCGCCCCTTTTGCTTAACGTTTATCATCTCTTCTCTTATACCCTTCTTCGGGTATTTCAGCAACTACGTTCTGCCTGGGTAACTCCACTTAGTGAACTGACTTTAATTAGTGCAGATATGCCATAAACTCAGCTATCATCAAAACACTTCTCATTTATAATTCCCAAATTGCTTAAGCTTTAATTTTTAACAAATTGTCAGCTGGTTTTTGGAATAATTATATCACAGTTTAACTAATGCTGAAAGTTTCTCTTTTAAAGCTTTGAAATTAAATAAAGGAAAAATATCAACAATTTTTGAAAAAGAAAATATTGGTATTTTTTTTAATCAAATTTAAAAATACAATCATACTCAAAAATATAATCCGCACACAGATCAGCTAAATATTTACACATTTTAGGAAAGATTAAAATTTTGCAATTTTTTTTCTCAAAAATAAAAGAGTTTGGGTAAAATTTCAAAAATTTTCGAAAAAAAAAAATTGAGTCAAATTTTAATGCTGTATAAATCTAAATATCAATTTATGATCCAAAAAAAAAAAACCAAAGGGAACTCAGTAGAGTTTTAATGAAGTTATAAGAGTTGGAAGTTTAAAAATAGTTTTCTCGCCTAAATAAATTTTGTAAAACAATACAATTAAGTGAAAAAGCCTAAAGAAATAAATATGAAAAAGTAAGAAAATAAACATACAATTTTCTTAAATTTACGTAGATAAATAATTATTATAAGATGTGTTTTAACGAAGTAATGGTAGATAGAAAATCTTTTAAATAAATAATGTTCTCCTTTAAGATTAAATAGGGAACATCAAAGAAAAATAATAGCAAACAATTTTCAATAAAAATTATTTTCTTACTGTTAAATACACAATAAATCTGCATATTAAATTATAATAAAAAAAAGCAAAGTTCCGTTTATAGTACAACAAGAGTATCTAGATTTCTCCAGCGGATGTGTTGCATATGCATTAAATATATATATACAAGGTTTAAATTTTAATTAGGCACAAGAATCAATGCAAACGGCTTGTTAAATAAATTTACACAAGTCTTATACTTTTATGGGAGAGTGTATGCGTATGTACTACTTAGGTGTAGTCATATCTAGATCTTGGTACAATAATTGTGTCGCTTATCGAACTAAATAAATATTAAATTGTAATTAAAGTCATGCGAGTGATTTTCGGTATTTCATTTGTTGTCAACAAATAAAAAAAAACATAAGGTATCAACTTCGAATCGTCGTAATTGTGTTTATCTATAAGACAGTTTGGCAAAAAAAAAAAAACAAGTCATAAGTAAGTAAGTAATTGACAAATAAGTCGAAAAGACTTTCCTAGCATTAGGTCAACGGAAATTTAATTGCTAATTGCATCGTTTATAAATGAGGAAGGCTTTAAACTCGACTAAACTAAGTAGACTCTGATAGACAGTTGATAGATAGCCTTAATTAAGTTGTCATTACATATAAAAAAAACTTGAAAAAAAAATGACAAATATTGGCTCGTGGTTCGACAGTAGCTGTTGCCCCGATTCTTGATTCTAGACACTTAATTCTTGATTCCTTTCCAGGCTAACTGACTGACACACGACATTGGCGCGCTCCATTGGACTGGAAATTCATATTCAAAAAATTGCTTATATCCAAACCAATAAAACTTAAACAACATGCAACAAATTGTGCGAGTTTTTTGTTTTTTTTTTTTTTTGGGACACACAGCTTGCAACATTTTTGTGGTGCACACCTGGAGAGACACACACAGATACAGATACAAATACATTTACAGATACAAATATAGATACATAGAGTATCTAGAATCTAGCCACAGTTATTGGGCTGCCTGGCAACAACAATGCCACAAGGCAACAACGCAACAAGGGGCAACAAATCTGCAGATACCAAAAACTTAGCTGACAACTGGGCAACTGGGCAACCCGACCAACTTCCAACTGCCAACTTCCAACTTCCAACTGCCAAACAGCAGCCGACGCCAACGCCAACGTCGACTGCAACGTCAACGTCTGCGTCTGCGCCTTTGTGTTTCTCTCCTTCCACGTGCCGCTTGTCTTGTTTGTTGTCTGTTCCCTTTTGCTCTACTTCGCATTTATGCTCCTTTAGTTTGAGATACCCTAACTAATATATAAATATACATATATTATTCCAAAACCTATTTTAAAGAATTTTTTTAAAAACTTTTTTTAGTTTCTCCACTCGACAACTGAAAGACTTTTTTGATACCCTTACAAATATATAAAAATATAATATTATCGCAGGATCTCTTTTGAGAAATGTTTTAAAATGTTTCTAAATACTTTTTTTAGTTTCTCCACTTGACAAACGGAAGACTTTTTTGATACCCTTACTAATATATAAATATATACTATTATCGCAGGATCTCTTTTAAGAAATCTTTTAAAATCTATCTGAAAATGTATATTAATTTCTGCACTTGACAACTACAAGACTTTTTCGGCAAGCGTTTTTAATTGTCAAATTCAAATACATAAATTTTTTAAAATTATATTTATTCAAAATCATTAATGTTTTTTAAATTATATATTTTGTTTTATTTTAGAATAATTCAAATATTAAATTTAATATCATTCGTCACAAAATCGTATATCAGAAATTTTGGGGGAAGGAAAAGGTTTCGTCACTAGACTTTTACTTTGCAAAGAAGTTTTTTTATAATATATTAATTCCTGAACTTTACGAATTTCTTTTACGATCTCAAATAAAGCAAGTTGCATAAATTTATTATACATTTTTATCCAAATTATTTACTATCGGTATATTTTATACATTAAATGAAAGTTCATTAAAAATACAATTTATGAATTCTTATTAAATTTAAACATGATTCAATAAATTTTCATGTTTATAGAAACTGAAATTTATGAATTCTTATTAAATTTTGTTCAATAAATTTTAATTTTTATCAAATCTGTCAAACAAAAATTTTAATATTTGAACGAATTGGTTGTTTAGTTCTAGGAACACCGATAATTTGAGTTGCTGGAGATTTGTAGAACAGGCCTGATAAAAAACCGATATAACAAAATTTTAACAATAAGAAAAATATGTTTAATCATAATAAAAAGTTTATACAGAATCTGACAGATTAAGAAAATATATTTAATCATAATAACAAGTTTATACTGAAATTGACAGATGTAATGAATGGATATGGTAATTAATTGGACTTTGTAATGCCTTGGATAAAACATATAGTGAAGTCAAGTCCACACTATTTGTAATCAATAATATTATTAAAATTAAAATACATATTAATAATAATATTTAAAATATTATTGAATAGGAAAATGGAATAGGAAATTAATTAATTAATATATGCATATATCATAACTTTGCATTTTTTATAGATAATAATAATAATTTCTGAGCATATTCCCTTAATTTCGATACTGCAGTTTGGATATTTTGTAGTCGAAAAGTCCTCGAATCAAAAATGGAATAAGAAATCAATTAAATGAGATGCAATTGTCCTCCTTAAAGTTTGTAGATTATAATAATAATTTCTGAGTATATTCCCTTAATTTCGATACTGCAGTTCGGATATTTCGTAGTCGATCAACTTGCAACAGATTTGTGTTAATTTCGGTTCGGTTTTTAGCCCTCTCCCAGCTATTATGCGCAAGTGTGACGCATGAATCATAGCAATTTATTTTGCTAGTTGTTGTTATTGTTGTTGTTGTTATTTCTGTGCCATTTGCTCTGAAAGTCATGCGCTTTAAATTTTAATAAATTAATATTTTTTTCTTCTACTTTTGTTGCTTTTAGTTGAATTGGCGCATTGGGTGGGTGACTGATCAGGGGCAAAAATAAAAAAAAACATATTCAATGCCTTTTACGATAATTGTACAGAAGAATTTACAATTCTAATATGCATTTATTTTAAATTGTTAATGCCCAAAAATTAAAATAAACTTTGCTGAAATCGAAAACGCATTCAAAGTAAATAAATAAATAGTTGGGAGTGAATTTTTGTTACCTAATCGGAAACCCAAATCAACTGTCAAATGCTAAATTAGTGGATGAGTTCAAATGGAATATGTATCTGTATCTATATATGTATATATATGTATCTACATAGATTGGGTGTGTTTTTCTTTATTTTTTATTAAGTCAATGCCAAATGATGTGAGCGCAAAAACTGAATTCAGCTTAAAAAATGCTGACGACATTTTTAATCCTAAAATTGAGACTAAAATGCTTCAGAAATCAAAAAATATTAACAAAAAGGGAGACGGAGAAGAAACAGCGAAGGAAAGAAACGCAGAATTCAGATTTATGTGCAGTTCTCAAGGTGGGGGAGTTATTTAAACAGATCTGACGAAATGCCTCACATATGTATTTATTATTACCTGGTAGAAGTTCGTGCGATCGCAACGTTGAGGCATATTAAAGATTCCCTCTCCAAAATAAAAGAAAAGTGTAACTGAAATCGTATTGTATTATATATATGTATGTGAATGTACATTGTACAATCAAGATTAGGTTTTAATAATTCAAAGTGAGTCGCACGAGGGATTAGCTGAGAAACGAGTCTAATGTACGAGACGAGACGAGTAAAAACAGAAATCATGTTACTTTTTGACAAATTCGAAAGAAATTAAATACTGGGGGGAAAATACAGGGTGTGTATATATAAAAAGAGAGAGAGAGAGAGAGATACGAAAGGAAGTGGCAATGCGCACGCGGCTCGTAGCTCTATTAAAATACAGAACACACCCAAAAATATTTTAACGACAGTCAAAGAAACGAAAAAACAAAAAACCAAAAGACAAAAAACCAAAAGAAATAAAGAGACGAAGAGACCGTATCAAAGTTTTTTGTAGCTAGTTGGGACTCGCATCGAATCCGATGGATGTCTGGATGATGATGATGATGACAATCAAGATGATGATGATGACGATGATGATGATGATGACAAAAGGCAAGTTCGTCGTCTCAGGGTGACAGCGCGCGATTTATGCTCGAAATTGTACGCGTTGATGCATAAGTTATGCCCCAAAAAAAAATAAATAAAAGTATCTTATGGATGCATCCATGGGAAGACACTTTAATAACGCACTTATTTATTCACTGCTCATTCCAAATATTAAATTATGACATTAGTCAAATTAGAAACCAGTTTCTGCACGTCTCGCAAAACATATTTTTATCACATTTTTTAAATATTCTAAATTCAAAAAGGGAGTAATTATTCAAAAGTAGATATAAAATTTTTAATATTTAATTGTCATATTTACAAGTAAAGAATAAAGTTTTTCGGAGTTCTTCTCACACTACTTCTTAGTTATTTTTGATTTCTTGATAGATTTAATCTAAAATAGTTTTTTATATTTAATAACAATATTTCATTGCTTAAAATAAATAATGTCAGATCTATAGGCAATATCTTATTATTTTTAAACAATATATGCCACATATTTTTTAGATATCATTTTTAAATTCACATTGTTGATAGATGTTAATCAAAAACCTTTTCATTTCTTTTATTTAATTAAAATGTTTACGTATTAAATATAAAGCTTAACAGAGTTCTAAGGATTCTCTTTAAATTAAATTTATCTGTTCTTGCAGCTGTCATCATTTCAATAACTGGTTATAATATGATTTTACTTTTTTGGTTCGCCTTACAAAGACGACATCAAAAAAGGAGACAACAATACGCAGTTGTTGAAAATTCACACACAGACAGAGAAAGAGATATTGACAGAGTGAGAGAGGGAGATGCAACTATAAAATGTTAATCCTATTTTATTAAGTACACGCAGACATTTCCGAGTCAAAGGAATGGAATACAACCCCTACTTTATACATAGGCTGTGACCAGCTGACTAACTGGATTCCACAATATGTCGCATACATATATTTTATGTTTATTTTATTATGATCCTAAAGCCTGACATTGAATGCAATGCAAAAAAATATTTCATATTAATTGGCCAGTCAGGGTGAGAAAACCTACAGATTGTCAGTTGTATGAATTATGACATTGGGTTGGGAAACGGGAGAATTAAGGCAGTTTTATTTTTAAATGGTTTTCGGAATTTAAAAATATATATTTCCTATAATGCAACTAAATTTTTAAATATAGCTTAGGTCTGTAATTTAAACAAAGAATGATTTACAATGAAAAATAAGTATAATAAACAGACAATAAAAAAAGGATCAGCTTTATCTTAAGAAAATAAGATTTAAAGAATGCTGTCAAAATGATATTCCAAAAACTATTGTATTATAAAAATAAATATATAATAGTTTCAAAATTAAAGATCTTATTTATTAAATATTTTATTAAGATGTCCTAAGTTCACTTTTTAATAGTTAAAATTTAATCAATAGATATTTTGAAGTTTGACAACAACTTTTTTACTTTTTAGATAAAATATCTTTCAGTTAGATAACCGAAATCCTAAGTAGACATCAAACAAATTGTGTACTAATTTAATTATTTTATAGATCATTATTATATCATATCAAATTTATTTATAATATGTATAAATCTGAATAAAATTCTCAATTTTTGAGTATTTGATTAATAGTTCTACTTGACTGCACATTTTGATTTGTCAAATCTTTTTGGAATGCGGCTCAAATGAGACTCTTTCTCTGTCTCTCTGTTTCTCTTACACTGTCTTTTGTCTCTCTTTCGGTTTGGCATTCTCTGTGTTTGCCTTTTGGCGTCTTGTTCGCGCCCAAGTGCCGACAAGTTGGGGCGTTACCAGAGCACCAAGCAGCTACCTGATGCGGGGGATCTGCGAGTTGTTGTTTCTTATAATTTATGATCGAATCAGAAACCAAAGAGACATGCTAAGCAATTGGGAATGCAGCAGAGAAATGAGTTTAGCTAGCAGATACCCTGTAAACAGGCAAGTTATACCAAAAAACACACTTATATCAATATTTAAGCTATGTTTACAGGGTACAGGGTACTGATTCACATATAAATGTTTTTAGCTTGCAGATACCCTGTAAACAGACAAGTTATACGAAAAATACACTTCTTTCTAACTTTACAGGGTATTTAAACATATTTTGCTGTTATTACAAACAATTGGGAGAGAAAATAAATGCATATTTATTTCTATATTGTTAGTTATTGACAGAGAAGTGTGTTTAGCTAGCAGATACCCTGTAAACAGCCATTTTATACCAAAAAACACACTTCTTTCTAACTTTAAGCTATGTTTACAGGGTATTTAAACTTAAATAAATACATTTTCATTTCTATATTGTTAGTAATTGAGAGACAAGTGAGTTTAAGCTATGTTTACAGGGTATTTAAACTGAAATAAATGCATTTTCATTTCTATATTGCGACTATTTTACAGAGAAGTGAGTTTAGCTGGGAGATACCCTGTAAACAGCCAAAAACACATCTCTTTTTATCTTAAATTAAATAAATATATGCTTAAGTTATGTTTACAGGGTATTTAAACTCATTACAATCAATTGCGAGGGAGCATAAATGGATTTTCATTTCGAAATTGTGAATAATTGACAGAGAAGTTGATTTTGCTGACAGATATCCTACAAATAGCCAAGTTTTACCAAAGATACACATATTTATATCTTTAAGCTATATTTACAGGGTATTTAAACTCATTACAAACAATTGCGAGGGAGCATAAATGCATTTTCATTTCGAAATTGTGACTAATTGCGTTTGGATTGTCGTCAATCGCTTTGCATGTTGCACATAAATAAATTAATAGACATTTTGGGCTATTTCAAAAAGAGAAAAAAGGGGGAATTTTTGGGACCCGCATCTGTGGCCAACTGTCGGCCAAGCGGCACATGAAAAGTAAACATTAGAACACAACACATATATGTATATTTGTAGGAAAAACACAACCCCAAAAATAACATTGTTGAAATGCGACTAAAGTGGCAACAGGAGCGGGTTAAAAAGAAGCGTCGATCAATTGCCAATTGTCATTTGTGGGCCGCGGGTGCCCGTAGATCCAACAACAGACAAACAGCAGTTAGTTGTAAAGTCCCATATCTTTACTAATTAATTCATTGCTTAATTGTTGCTTTTATCAAATACAAATACGAGTAGCAAAAGAGACAGATACAGAGCAAAAGAGTGAGAGAGATTGCGTTGTAGATCGCAAGTTTTAGTTGCGCCTTGAAAGAAATTTTCATTTCATAGTCGCTCATTGAAAATAATTAAAATTAATTAAGCCATTTTGTGCTGCCTGCTGCATTGGCTAACTGCTCCCCCACTCCCCACTCCCCTCTCCCTTCCCCTTTCGTATCTATAAATTTAAATCGCCTTTAATTGAAGGCGACTTTTGGGTGACGGCGACTTTTTGTAGAAATTTGATGTCAGGAATTTTATTATTGTTGTTTTGCGCAATGTTTTAATTAATATTTAATTACAAGGGCTTAAACTGACTGATTTGTTCGGCATAATCAAAAAAAAAAAAAAAAAAAGATAGATAGATGTAGAAATACAACACGTGCAATGATTGATTGTCAGTTAATAATAATAATATTATTGTAGTTGTTGCTGTTGTTATGGAACTCAACTTGGAATTTGGTTCTTTGTTGTCTGTGTCAAAGAAAAGAGAAAAACGGATAAAAAGGATGCAGTGACTCACTGTAAATGTCTGATTGACTGACTGATGGACTGACGGACTGACTGACACACATTGTCTATTGGCCAGTTTCACATTTCTTTACAATTTACATTTTTAAGCATTTAATTCGTTTTTCTCGCTCTTGAAGTTGTCGGAAAATTCAACAATTTGAGTGATGGAACGAATTTGCATTCGACATTTTATGAGACAGAGACAGACAGATAAACAGACAAAGAGAGAGAGAGAAATGGTTTGTCAGGTGATGAACATGCCACAAATTTGTGTGGTTAACTAATTCTCTTAATTACCATACTAAAATGGGAAATGTATTTAATAAACAGATTCTTAAATCATCAGTTGATTTATTATTATTTAATTTAATTTAATTTTATTTATTTAACGTCAACTAAAAGCTGTCGACAATTAGAAATTAATTAAATTTTAAATAACATTATAAAACTAAAATGTAAAGTTTAAAATTAAATTATATTATAATCAATTTTAATTTATCACTGAAAATATAGTAAAAACTTTAATTCATACAGAATTATGCAATTATTTTACACATTTTAATGTCTTTATCTTTTATACAAAAATGTAATAAATAAAATCATCTGTTGAATAATTGTGAATTTTAATAGAATAAAAAGAGCTGAATATTCATATAATTATAGCCATTTTTTAAGCACTGTTCTCCATTTTCAAATGCTGATTTAATTCCGAATCAAAGATATTCCATTCAAGTACAATTATTTCCATTCTAAGATGGCCAAGATGACAAATACAAAGATACATAGATACAAAGATACATAGATACAAAAAAAGAGATGTCGGGCAAACAGAGATTTATGTGTATTCAGATCAGAAGCCAATATGAATACATATACATATTCATATGGCAATAACATATTCGTATTTATTTTTAATGTGCAATATGTCTTGCTTTCTCTCTATCTATCTCTTTCTCTATCTTATTTCTCACTCGATTGGATGACTACTTAATTTCCAAGTGCCATAAAAATGTGTTCGATTGCGATCATTTTAAATGAATATCAAGAGAATTGAGAATTGAGAATCGGGAATTGAAAGCCCAGCGTATTTGGTGTTGAAAACTAAGTTGGCTTATTTATTGTGGACATGCTTATAAATATTTAAAAAGCCTCAAATGAAATAAACAATTAGTATATTTATTGACACATCCACAAACAATAACTGAATAACTCATCAAATAGTCATATATGTATATATATATATATATATCTATATATATCTATAGATTTATAGAGGAAGTACTTATGTATGTGCATAGATCAGAGATACCAAAGTGTTCATGTTGAAAGGTAATCGTATTTTGCAATTTATTTATTGTGACTTTGGATCCCTTTACACACATATTTGCGACTATGAATCAGTTAAAAATAATAACTTGCATTTTTGTCACATTACAAAGCTTTTTCATTTAGAATTCTCAAACTGTTTAAGCAACTTTTTGTTCAATTGTTGCCGTTTAGTTTGTTGATTTTGCTTACGATGAGCAAATTGTGCATTTATTTATAGCGTACATATGTTAAATATGGCAATTAATAAATAAAATGCGTCTATTTTAGATCCCTCCCTCTCCCCCTTTAACCCTTCCTAACCAAAAATCGTTTATATGGCACTTTGAGTGCCCGTTGATTTAAAACATACATTGCAGCATTTTTGTCGAATCCGAAGAAACATCGGCCACATTTCGTTTCCTTTTAATGAAAACAAATTCAATCAAATTGTGCCGGGAGGGGAAGGGGGAGCAAATTTTAGAAGGGGAGGCAAAAAATACCTAAAAACAAATCGAATAACGAAAAACTTGAAAGAAGAGCGGCAATAAGAATTATGAATTGGGCATGTATAAGTACACAGGAAAAAAATATCCGGAATTCCAAAATAAAAACAATCTAATCAATCAGAAGTACGGTAATACCGGATTTTCTTAAGCCAAGTACAAAATACTGGATTCAAGTAAGATTTTTCTCAGAAATATTTGGATTTTCGGCGTTCTATCAATTTTTTTTTAGTTAGATCAAATTTTTTAGGCTTCTTTAACTTTTTAATGTTGAGGTTTTGCCATTTTATCCGCATATTGTCTTAATTTAACAATAATAATATCCTGAATATATACTTTAAAAATGCATGCATCGCTTTTTCTTTCAGTGTATTCATATTCCTAGTGTACTCGTTAATAAGTATGTATATAAGAAGTACAGAAAAATTATGATTTGCTTATTGTATCAAGTATTTTATACTTGGTTTAAGAATATCCGGGATTACACCGCATTGGATTGATTTTATTTCGGAATTCCGTATTATTTTTTTGGTTCAGTGTAGTGATATTCATATTCCTAGTGTACTCGTAAATAAGTATGTGTATAAGAAGTAGAGAAAAATTATGATTTGTGTAAAAGTTGCTGTTGCGCCTTTTTGGCTGCGTTTGTGATTAAGCACTTTAAGTGTAATTCGGTGCTGTAGTTGCCCTCAACTTGGTAGGGAGGGTACAACACACACTCATACACTCATACACAAATACTATAAATAGACCCCAAGCAGATGATGTTTGCCTAAACCATAACTAAAATCTTTATAGCTAAAGATACAATTTGTGAGATCTCTTCTTCTGTCGACCGTCTGCTGTAATTCCTATAACGAATCCTATTCCTATTACAATTCCTATTCACATTCACATATTCATATTCACATATTCATATTCACAACTGCGGCGGCTGTTTAAAGTCAATTTTTGAATAATTATGAATCGTTTTTCAGTTGTTTCGCTTTGCGTTGTTCTCTAATTATAACAACATCATAATCATAATAATTTCTTATGAGTTTTTCATTTTGGCCTATTGCCTCTTCGTGTGTTCTTAATGTGCCAAATATATTTCTATCTAGTATTTCTATTGAGCTAAAATTGCAAATATTTGTCCAACACACACACACACTCAATATGCAATTGGCCCAGAGAGATTTACACATAATAAAGTTCGAAAATGATATATTGAAACTATGCGATTTATAAAATCTAGTGATAAATGAATTTAAAATTTAGTTGAGAGATTTTTAATAAAGTTCGAAAATGATAAATTGAAATAGATTTGAAAAACAAATGCAAAAACCAACTGAAACTATGCGAATTGTTGAATTTAATATTTAGTTGAGAGATTTTTAATAAGGTTAACAAATTATATATTGAAATGGGTCTAAAAAAAATTAAAAAACCCAGTGAAATAATGCCATTTGTAACATCTAGTGATAAAGTAAATTAAAAATTAGTTTAAATACATTTTGTGAAATCTAGTGATAAATTAAAATAGGTTTAGAAATTTTTTTTTATAAAACCCGGGAATTTAGCCGTTTTGCAAAATCTAGTAATAAATGAAATTTAAAATTAGTTACTATAGAATTAGTAAAATTTAGTTGATGCCAAATGTAGCATATTTAAATCGCTTTTGGCTCAATGTGCTTTTGGCGGAAGTGCTTTAGACGTCACTTGCACTTTATTTAATAATAATAATAATAATAATGATTGAGATTCTTAATATACATAGGATATATGAGAAGTCAAATCACAGCTCCCATCTATGGTTGTAGCTTAATCAAAATCGCCGGAAATTATAAGATGCCAATAATAAAAATTAATATGCAAGAGATTAAAACGATTTATATGTACGCCATGGCGTTGAATGCGTGCGACTGCGCCATAAAATTGTTTATAATATAGCACTTACTATAAACATACACACACACACACACACACATAAATAGAGACATACATAAAGTAATACATATACTTTGGCTTGTTCAGTTAACACTTTGGTTTTAATGACTAAGACTAAGGAGCGCCCCGCGTGTGCTACAAAAATATTTTGTCAATAAAATAGAAATTAGCGACGCTGAATCACAAAAATTCTAGTTAGCCAGATAGCAAATAGATTTCTACATATTAAAAGTACAGAATATTCCTAATTGAGTAATCTTTTTTGTCAATTTATTGTATTATTTACCATTTTGTTTGCTCGTTTAATCCACGTTTATAATCCCAGCAAGAATATTAATTGCAAGTGTTTATTATTAGATTTATATATGCTTTATTTTAAATAATTCTTCACTTTTTGCACATATTTCAAATGTTTGCACATTGAATTTGTTTTTATTTTTATATTTTTTATTTTTTTTTGCTGTTTTAACACTTTTTCAAATTGTCCGTCCGTTTCGCGCGTGCCGTGTAATAAGCGATAAAGTTTGTAAGTATTAATTACGATATATCGCAGGCGTTATGGATAATAAGTGATACTTCTATTATCTGGATAACAACAATTATTAGAGTTTTGTAGTAAAGCCGAAGCCGGAATGACGCTGCGCGCGTTCGTGTTCGCACTGCTGCACGTTTAGTCAATGACTAAAGGGCGGGCAATTCAAAATTTTTAAAATTCATCAACGCTGCCAGCTGCGACGGCTACGCCAACGTTGCGACGTCAACGCTAGCGTCGACAGCAGCAAACACACAACAAAAACCAAAAACTAATAAAATCAATTACAAACGCACACAAACACAATCACACATAAGCGTTGCCGAAGACATCGACCGACACCAACAACGACGACGAAACGAAGCAAAGAGCACGAACAAAAGCCGACGATGCGACGTGCTATACCCGAAGTTCTTGTTCTCTGGAACAACAACAAACAAATGTATTAGCAGCAGCAGCGACTGCGGCAGCGAAGGAAACGGAGCATGGAACTAGAGCTGAGAGCGTGTCTCGTGATTTTTACTTTATGAGAGTGTTTTAATAGAGCACAATAAGTATAGCTGCAACTAGATTTGAGTTGGTTATGATTTTTTAAACACCAAATACGGAAGAAGCTTTATTTTTATTTTACTAAATATATTACGACACAATATATCGATAGATAACGTGTAAATGCTGCACGCTCATCTCTAAAGGGAACACACGTTGAACATTATGCACAGAGAAACCACAAAGAGAACGTTTTGGCAAATGCAAAGGTTCTCTTTGCTGCTGCTGTGCGCTCTCTTGGCCGTTTGAATGTGGGCCAAAAGTAATGACAATAGCGTCAATTGTTTGGCTTGGACACATTGAACGTATTTTTTTTTGCCGACTTCTGCCGACGCGTCGCTTGGTCCGCTGCCAACAATTGTCGCTCTTTCTCTCTCTTCAGTTTGTATGTTGCGCTCTCGCAGGCGCTGCGTCGTTTGTGTGTGTGTGTGGGTGTGTGGGTGAACGCTTGTATTGCTTGCCAAATGAGCCAAGCAAAACAAAAAGGCAAAAATATACACATGTCTGTATGTATGAATGTTGCTGTCTCCCGTTGCTCCCCCGCCCACACACAAGAGAAATATGCAAACAATTTTTGCATTTATGGCACAGCAATGACGTTTTCTCTGTTGCTCTTGAAACGTTAAGAATTTAGTGCTGATCTCGTTTTACATTATTTACTTGTGGGAATAGATTTTCAAAATCACAGCTGCCCCGTCTGGACATATGTATATATATGTAGCATAAGTTTGGGCGTTTTAAAGTGCGCTCCGAAACTCGTTGACACCCCTTGAATATGTTTCATTATCCTGTATCCTAAAATATAATCGCAGCTCACAAAATGTCCTCTTCGTTTTTTTTTTTTTAACTCACATTTCAATTGTGAAGCGTTGAGTAACCCTCATAAAGCGAACCGTTATTGCTACAGCAATCCATAATTACATAAAAGTCTAACATACATATATCGCATTTAAGCCGCAGCACAGCGCATAAATCGCAATTAATCAAGTGCAAGCCAATGCCGTTAACTCTCCCCTCCCCACCCCAAACACCCATGTGAATCGAAGTAGCAACCCTCCTTAGTTCAACCCAACAACGACAACGACTACATGAACAAGTAAGAAAAACTTTTGTCGACAGTGATCGACAACGAGATACCCTGGTCATGTGCCAAAACTCAAGTCTATAGCTTTAGAATCGATCCTGCTATTTGTTTTTCTTTATTTGTGGGCAAAGTGGGCATGGTATCGTGGTGAAATTTTCTAGACTTACCAATCCCAAGATATTTATCATGTCTGCCAAATTTCAAGTCTTTAACTTTTAAAGAGCTCATGCTATACGTTTTCTTCGATTTGCGGGCGATCTCGGCACATTGATCCCAATATACTAATCATGCCTACCAAAACTCAATTCTCTACCTTAAAAACTGCCCATTTTATTCGTGTTTCCGATTTTTGAGCGAAACATCTAAAATTTAAAATAATTACGATCTCCCTTAACATATAAGATGTCCACATATCAAATTTTAAGCTGATAGCTCTGAGATCATATAGTTGAGATGGACAAGAATAGATATCTACCCATTACATACCTTCCCACACAACCAATATACCCTAGTTCGCACATTTGCAATTTACTAAGGGTATAAAAAGTTCAACTGCTGCTTTGAGCTGAACAACAACAATTACAACTGATGTTCTCTCACTCCTGCACTTACATACATACTGTCTCGCTCTCACTCTTTCTCGCACTCACACTCGTACATACGCATAACGAGAGCTACTAAAAATGTAATCATTATGCTTTATCGTAATAATCAGCAGCCGCAGTCAGGGCAACTTTTGTCCAACAGTCAGCAGACGGCGCACACTTGTACATAGCACACACACATACACACACACACAGACATACAAACATAAGTACTACATTCTAGCATAACAAACAGGCAAACAAACAAAACTAAATTACAACAATTCCAAAAATTTATAATTGTGCTGCGCACACAGTTAGAAATCTCAAACTACCACCAGCAAAGAGAAGAAGAAGCAGCAGCAGCAGTTGTAGACACCCCTTCCACCTCACTCAATACTCTTTGCTCTCTCCTTCCCCCACTTGCCACTCCCCACTCTTCACTTTTACAAACTCATTCTCAAGCTCATGCTTCGGCCCTCAATCATCGTCCTCATCATCATCATCATCCTTTTTGGCTTTGCCTTCTTGCCTTACAATTCGCCATGCTGTCGCAGTCGCAGTCGCTGCCTGCAGTCGTCGCAACTAGCACACACACACACACACAAAAAAAACAAAAAGAAAGGCAGTTAAGTTAAAATGTACTTAGAGTTTAAGCGTAACCCCGAAATCCCGACCGAACCCAAACGAGATTGTGTGTTTTAAGCGTTTTAGTTGCCCGCTTTGCACCCCTCGGCAAGCGCTGGCAGCGACGCCGACTGAGACTGAGATGTCGCGTCGCTGCTGCTCAACTTTGGCAGCAGCAACAACAACAACAAGCAGCAAGAAGAAGGCAGTCAGTCAGCCATCTTGTGCGGCGTTATTAAATTTTATACAAATACTAAAAATGAAATCAAAATTTTCTTATTACAATGACTATTTTCTGCTGAACAGCTGTGTGCGCCCGCCCGACCAGCGACCGACAAGCCCCTCTAGTACGGCTCATTGGTGAGCTCACTGGTTACCACTCACCAGCATAGCTTACTGGTCAAATTACCTTACTGGTGAATTTAACATGGGCATGTCATTGGCACTCCAGACTTTTAGCATTACCAATCACCGGTGAGTTCAGCAACATTCCAGTAACCAGTGAATATCCTTCCGTGCTGAATTCACTGCTTACTTTTGCACCATCAAAAAAAGTTTTCGATTTCTACCAGCAGTACTAGAGGGTTGTGTGCGAACGAGATGGGTAGACAGATTGGGGAGCAATTCCCCTTAGGACCTGCTTTCCACTTCTACTCCCCCTTACTTTGCTGTCTACTCCGTAAGTATGTTTGTCGAAATGAATTGTACTTATGCCATACTTATCGAGACTGCATTGTAAGGGATCCAACAAAGTTTTTTGGGTGTTGGCCCTACAAAAATTTTGTGTTGGCTTTGGTTTCGTTTCAATTTCCATTGCGATTGGAAGTCCTGCAAAAATATTTTCTGCATTTCCAAAGCTATTCACAAATTTTCTATGGCCATAAATTCAATTATAAAATGTTGTAATTGTTGTTGTTGGCAGAACTGTTGGTAGAACACGTTCCTTCCACTCACTTCCTGCTGCACGTCAAAACAACTAAATAAATGAATTCCCATTAAAATTGATTTTACCTGTTTTAGATAAGCAACTTGTACCTCTATCTCGTATCTATCGATATTTACCTGCGACTACCTGAAAGACATACTTAAAATTTAAATTAAACATCGGAGTAAAGGAAAAAGGTACGAGAGAAGTGCCTAAACAAATTCTGATAAGCACTGTGCAGATAGTCCGCAGGACAAGTGATGAATAATACCAATCACGTACTCAAGTCCAAGTCTCTCTCTCTCTCTCTCTATACGTTTCGGGCCACCTCCATGGTCATCGCTCAGCCTAATCAAAAGAGCATTGTAAACTAAGCCGAGACAAGAAAAGACAGCTCACGAATTCTAAAGGATCATCAGGCGAGTTCGTCAGAAAGAAAGAAAGAGAGCGTGACATATAAGTATATAACATTAAGCCTGATAGACTAATGTAATACCCTCGGATCAGTTGGGAATGTAATAGCGACTTTTTTAAATAAAAGGTTTGTTTATCTAAAACGTATTTGCAGAATATAGAAAGGCATTGTTCCATCATTCTCTGTAAATCGATTTTTTTAGCGGAAATTTTAAATAATAAATCTGTTTATCTGAAAGATATTTGCAGAATATAGCTAAATATTGTTAGACAGACTCTAGAAGCGAAATATTTAAATGAAAAAATGTGTTTTTATAAAAGAGCTTTTCAGAATATAGTCAACTATTGTTTTATGATACGCATCATTTTTTTCAGGATATAAAGTAGTAATAAAATTGGTTAACTATAAAATCTCTGCAGAATATTTCAAGGTAATTACACTAAGAAAATCTCATACAAATATCCTTTCTAGGGACCGTTAATTATTCAATTTGCTTAATTATTAATTATTTAGCGGTGTTCCAAAAATACAAACCAGATTTTCGGTTGTTTTACATTTCTGGAACACCACTGAAAATAAAAAAATTAAGAAAATTTAATAATTTTCCCCTAGAAGGGATATTTTTGTGAGATTTTCTTGAAAGGTTTTAAAAAGATACAGTTAAATCGTAGTCTTGCATAGGAAAAACTTCCATAAAGAAAATATGCTAAGTCTTAAGTGCTTAAGTAATACAAAAAGCAGTCGGGTAATCGAATTTCGGATAAGTTGTGAATCTAATAGCTAATATTGTCTTATATTACCCGATATATTAAATTTAGCGAGTATAAAACGGTTTGGGAACGTAACAAAGACTCTAGAATTGGAATATTTAACTAAAAGATTTGTTTATCTAAAATTATTTTCTTAAATATAGCTTTAAATATTTATCATGCCCGGCATATGCAATTTACGGGGTATAAAACAGCTTAGTGCTGTGTCCGGCCATATGGAAAATGCGTAATCTCACACCAACGCCGCAGACAAGAACAACAAATTAAGTGCCAATGCAAGGCACACACTTACACACACACTATAAGGTATACAAATATCAATCTATAGGTATGCCTATCTATGAAATGAAAACATTTTTCATGCGCAAGCGCAAAAGACTGACGAGAAACGAGACTGACGAAACTCAAAGACAGGCGGACAATTAGTTCAGACAGGCTTCCATCTCGGCTCGTTTGGTTTTTGGTTTTTGGTCTTGTGTCTTGTGTTAAAAGGTCAGCAATGCGGCTAAAAGTAAACTCGTATATATGCCAAGAAGACATGTCAGGGTTCCATCCAGAGCCGGACCCTGTTCTTTGATAGCGTTGATCTATTGTGTGTGCATTGCTTTTCTACATTTTATACGCATGCTTCTCTTTCTATCTATCTTTCCTTTCATTATTCTTCTTCTTACTATTTCTTTTCTTTTCTTCTCAATCTTTTTTAGTGCCCAACAACGACTAGGTTCGTCAAAATGATTGATTTGTAGGTGATGAATTACAACAACAGCAGTTTCAGTCTAAGCCTGGGTTAGTTAAGAGCATACATATCTTTTATTTTTATTTTTGTATAAATGTACATATGTATATGTGAGAAAGGTACGACATAGTGAGGATTAAATACGAAATTCCATTTAAAAATCTTTCATTGTTCGCTTATTGCTCTTTTTAGGGGTGCAGCTTACAGCGTACGGAGCATGTATAGAATTTTTACAGATAAACTGATATCGAAGCTGGAAAATTAATTATCATAGTTGAGAATAGGACAGCATTAAAAGTCATCGGTGAGATTCCGAAGGGTGGATGCATTTAATGCTACATAGTAGGTACAGTTTAGAATTCACAAAACACACAAAAGTGTGTGAAAAAAGCAACCAAATAACCGAGAAATTATAAAATAAATTATATGCATAAAATAATATGCATAAAATAATATGCTGTAAATTGAAATATAGGAAAATAAATTTGTAGATCATAAAGTATCTCAATAAAGTTGCTTAATATTACCAAATAAAAAATATAACTGAGGATCCAAAAATATAATAATATAAAATATTGTAAACTAAAAGGATTCGTAATATGAAAACCAAATTAAAGATATACCTGAGGATTCAAAAAAAAATGTATCCTTAAAATAATATACTGAAAAGTATCATAAAGTAAACTTGTACACCAAAAAGTATCTCAATATAGTTTCTTGATATGACAGCCAGATAACAGATTTAACTGAGGATCCTAAAAATTAATAATATAAAATATTGTAAAGTGAAAGGATTCTCAATATGAAAAATAAATTAAAGATATAACTGAAGACTCAAAAAAAAAATAATATGCTGAAAACTGATCTATAGAAAAGTAAACTTGTACACAAAAAAGTATCTCAATAAAGTTTATTCATATGAAAACCAAATAGTCGATATAACTAAGGATCAAAAAAATAATATGAATATAAATATAAAATATAGATTATTAATTCGACAACCAAACTAAAGATATAACTGAAATTCCAGCATAAATTGAAATATAGAAAATTAAACTCAAACACAATAAAGTATCTTAATACGGATTTTTAATACGACAATATCTACACAAAAAATAATATTATAAATAAATGAAATAAAACTAAGGATTCTTAATTTGATCACGAAATTAAAGATATAACTAAAGATCCTGCATAAAATCATATGCCACAAATTGAAATATACAAATTTAAACTAATACAATATAAAGTATCTTAATATGACATCATCTACACATGAAATGATCCAAATATAGCGTAAGCAGATTCCTAAGAATTAAGTTCAGTCAAGATAAACGACAAATTCAAATAAATTGAATTGAGCTGATTAATCAACAAGTTAGCTGAACCATCTGTGGTTATTCTTCAAAAAAAAACTGCCAAATGTTATTTTACTAAATTTCAAATAATTCTCTGGCTTTTATTTAACACTGATGCGAATTCGTGCGTAACAACTTAATCTACCAATATGATAATTTGCTAATACCACGCCCATGATTTTTTCCTTGATTCGCACATCCTTTTCAGACGTTATATTAATGGAAATTTGAAGCTGGGAGCAACCCCTGAGCTATACTACCCTTAGAAACAGGTCGAGGGTGCGTTTTAGAACGGATTCTAAGCATCAGTTAACCTATTGATAAGTCTTACTACAGCCTGAAAGTTTAGAAGGGAATACGAAGGGAAAACGAAGTGAAAAGCGAGTGCCATATTGCCACAAAATGCGCAAAAAGAATCAAATTGTAGACAATAAAAGCGAATCGCATCTATAAAACAATACTCGACATACAGACAAAAGGGCTCTCTACCCTCCCCTCCCCTTCCCCTTTTGCCCATTTGATTCCCCTACCCTCGGAAAGTTGTGCGAACGTTTTCACCAAATTTTGAATTCAAATTCAAACTGAGAGTTCAGCTAATGGCTGCGTAATCAAAAACTTGCTCATTAATATTATTTTTGCTGCTGCCTCATTGTTAAAGGCACAGATACACACATACATACATACAGTTCAAAAGTATCTGTAGCTGTAAATGTATCTGTATCTGTATTTGTATATGTATTATGATTATTGCTTTGAATATCCCTCAGAGGCAGCTAAAAGTTCCCCCTTTTTTTTTGCTGGCTTGCGTCGCATTTGACGTTACGTATTTCATATCTCAGGGTAAACATCTATAGAGCGGCCTCGACTTCGACTCCACCCTGCCACCCTGTATATGTATCTCTATCTGTATCTGCCACTAAAAGTATCTTTTGAGCGTATTTTTCTAAAATGTAAATACTTTTGCCTAACTTTAGAGCGGCTGTACGATTTTGAAATCGCTCAATCAGCGTCGTCGTCCGTCGCCACAAAAGGGGATATTTAAATACGCGACGACGACGCTTTCAACAGTTTGTTTTTCAGCGATTTGAATTTCAAATATGTACAGTTGCCGTTAATCTAGATACGGATAGCACACACACACACACAAACACATACTATACTATTTGAGTTGACATATTCTATGACGCCTTTCATAACTCTACCCTCCCGATGCGAATAGTACGTGAACTCCATTCTTCTACCCCTGAAGCTCGATAAACAATGCAAAACTTTGTGCAGTCGGGAAATAAATTCCATTTTAGTTGAGACGACGTTTTAATTTGCTTAAAATCACGAGGGTTTCTCAACAAATCGATTTGAAATCGAGTAGTTTTAGTATCTTTAATCTTATAGTATGTTATGAATTTTTTTAATATTTTATTTATATTTATTTACGTATAGTTTAGTTTTATTATCTTTAATCTTAAAGTATCTTATGATATTTTTTTATTTATTAATTTATAGCATTTTTGCCAGGATATTATGGGCTAAAATAGCTAAATTAAACGTAAATTAAAAAGTGCTAATAAAAATGCCTAGTTAAAAAATTAATTTTCTCATAGCACAGTGAAGAAAAGTTTTTTAATGTTCCCAAATTGCTAGATTTCAGACTAATAGGCACTTGATCAAATTTTGCAATTAGAAAATGTTGGATTCCAGTAAAAATCGGTATTACGAAGAAGTGATAAAAGTAGCTAAATAGTTTTTGTAAATAGCTAGATTACTAGCTATTAGCATTTCTAGCTTTTACAATTAAAAAAGTGCTAAATTTAGCAATAAAATTGATAAAAAGGGCAACACTCATTTAAAAATTCAATCTAAAATATCAAAAATGGATCATTTCACATATAAAATATATATAAAAATACATCTTAAACCGCCCTCGTAGTGCGTCGCACTTGTAATTTAAGCACTTCCCCGGGGGTTGCATTATTAGTTGTCAAAAATTTTAAGCAAACTCTAAAATTGAGGGTGACTGACAGATTCAAATTCGTACAATCTCAAGTTCAGCACCTGTTTTTCTTTTCTCCTTCCGTATTTCTTTTTTTGACAATCCTCTAGTGAAATTCGATCTGTTAGCATGACAGAAATCTGTAGCTGAAACTAAAGTAACGTAAATCCGACAGACAAAAGATGAATTCATAGATTTTTGCATCTTTGGGTGCAGCTGCTCATCACAAACTATGAATTTGCCAAAAAAGGAAAACCAAAAACCAGCTTCTAAACATAGATAAACGCACACAATCATAGGTACATCTGCAGTTCTAGATACAGATACAAAGGAATTTAGTTTTTCGTTTGTTTACGGAATGGAAACCAACTTTGCCGGTTCTGTTTGGTTCTATTCTATTTGGTATTAGACGCTGTTATTATATGCGCCCTCTTTTCAAACGAGGAAGCCATTAAAAAAAAAAAAGGATAACGTGTTCTTAGGCATTGTTTGCACAAGACGCAAAAATTGTACGTCGTATACCACAGCTGAAATTTCAGGTAGTCAAAGATTTGCTTTTAGTAAAAATTATTTTGCGTGTTGCGATGAATTCAAGATTTTATACACGATATGCCGCCGTTTCTGGATTTATGGCGTTGTTGGGTTGGTTTTTCATTTGGATTTGGATTCGGTATCGACATTTTGATTGCATTGTTATTTGATATGTTTATCCGTGTATCTCTATGGAAATTGCCCAAGGCGGAAATCTAAAAAAATGAGCGACAGTTTCAAAGTATCTTATAGTATAATAACTATGTATCTCATGAGTTGAGTTTTCAATTATGTAGATACTAAGGAATGTAGTTAATTAAAAAATCGAAGATTTTTATTTAAATTGTGTAAGACAACTTAAATAAATTAAAATTTTTAAATTAATTTAAATATTGTTTAAAATGTTATACTTCCAGACTATATTTGAGTTGATTTGAGGGATCTTTAATAAAGAAAAATATTTGAAAAGTTCAAAATACCAGAAAAAATTGTTTCTATTAATGAGAAAATCCCATATACATAATTTTTTTTATGGGGTATTCTGGAAAGCATACATTTGGATATTTAGTTTTTTTAATATTTAAATCTAAAATAAAAGTAATCTGTTGATCAAATTTTTAGCTAAGAATAATCTAAAATAAAAATTATTTTAGATCAAATTGATAACTAAGAACTTAAATTCCATTTTTATTCCCAATTTCTTCCCATTTATATAATAAAAATTAAAAAATTAATGTTATATTAAAATTAACAAATTCTTATAATAAAAATCAATAATTATTCTTTTTATTATAAAAATAAACAAATAATTTATATTTTACATTCTTTAATGCAAATATAAAATTTATAATATTTACTTTTCCTGTTCGATTTGATAAACTCTTTGAAAGCTTTAAGGCTTCAAGTGTTTATTTATTGATTTTTTTTTTATTATATCAACATAGACATATCTGTTTAATATTGTGTTCTTCTCTTCGGCATTCATGCAACTTGCTTCTTCCTTTTTTTTGTTGTGTTTATAGCTCGTTCAACATGTGTCACACAATGTTGCGGCAGCCGGCGTTGCCAACTGTTGAGGCCAATGTTGTTGTTTGTGTGTTGTTATTCTGCTGTTGCTCTTATCATCATTATCATTATCATCATTATCATTATCATTATCATCATCATCGTCATCGTCATCCGCTTCGTCAGTAGGGCAATGTTGTTGTTGTGACATGCCACAACACCTAAAGCATTCCCTGTCCCTGTCCCTCTCTCTTTGCCCAAGCCTCTCCATTATGTTGCATATTTAGTGGCATTCCCCTTTTATCTTCTTCTCCTTCTGCTTGTTGTTCATTGTCCTGACCTATGACAGCAACAGTGTTGTCCTGTACTGACGTGCACATGTTGCCAAATGTGTGTATGTGTGTGTGTGTGTGCGTGTGTGTACGCCACAGAGAAAACCGAATGCCAAAACAGAATGAACAGCAAGAGAGCAACAAGAACAGCAACAACAACAACAACAACAACAAACAGGCTCTGCTCTCTTTCTCTTCTCACCTTTATGGCAACCCACAGTTTCGCTCCCAGCATGTGTTTTTTTTTTCTTTCGGCCTTGCTCTTTGCCTCTGCTTCTGCTGCTGTCGCAGTCGCTGTTCGCTGCTCACGTCGACAGCGGCTGTTGTCCTTTTGCAAGCGACGGCAGCGGCGACGGCGCGTGTCGATGTGTGTGCGTGTGTGCGTTGCGTGTGTGTCTCTCAACAGGTGTCGGTCGTCTGGTGTGTGTGTCTGGCACATGTGGCATGTGTCGGTGTTTTGACTGCGTGTCCTTGCCTTTCATTCATTCATTCACTCATTCACAACACATTCGTGCCTAAGCAACGATTAAAACTCAAAAAGAGCTTTTACTTTTTGCACAGGCTAAGAGACACAGTGAGAGAGGGAGAGAGCGCCATTAAACTTTTTTTGGGAGGCCATTTATTGCTCTCATTCTTAACCCTCTAGTACTCACCATGTAAAATTCAGCAGTGAATTCACCAACGAACCGTATTCACTGGTTACTGGTACTAAACACAACCCCATGTTAAATTCACTAATAAAGTAACTTGACGTGTAAGCTATGGTGATGAGTGGTAACCAGTGAGCTCATCAATCTCTCACCAGTGAGCCGTACTCGAGGGAACTTCAAACAAAATTCATTTTTGACGACAGAAATTTCAACTTGAATTTATAAAAGCCAATGGAAAAGCACCAAAAACAGTCACAACAACAACTACAACAATAAAAAGAAGAATCAGAACAACAAATGAAATCAAAATGGGCGCAAGAATAATGGAATAAAAGTAACTGCTCAACAAGTCAGGCAACTTTGGAGACTCCTATGTACACACAAACACTAATATAATATGTATGTGTATGTATATGTATGTATTTATATACATTTACATATTAAGTGGCATTGGAGTGCGGCAAAGAGAATCGAAGAAGTGAAGCGAGAGAGCAAAGACAAATTGTTTTCAAACGTCGTAATCAAGAAATGATTTCTTAAAATATGCGTCTACTTTTTCAGTTCGGATTATTACAACAACAACGATGATGAAGATGAAGAAGTACAACAACAATGACGACAGTTGTTGGCATTTCACAAATACATTTACAGTTCACAAGCAGGCAGCGCAAAAGGGATGCAAATACTTGTTACTAGTGATGTGTCTGTGACACGATGTTGAAGGGAAAGAGCACGACATACAGTTGGTCAAGTAATTGTTTAAGCAATATAAAAATATAATAATGTCTATAAAAATAACTAAACTCTATGAATATTAATATTAGTTTATTGAAATTATTCTAGGAACCAAAAGAAACGATAGGGAAACATTCCCTATAAGAATGTCGAAAAATAATAAAAAGAATACAAAAATTAGGAACTAAGAATTAGGATAACAATACCATTTAAAATGGGAATTAAAAAAATTAGAAAACCAAATAGGGAATAATATTATTAGGAAATAACAATTTGCAAAAATAAATTTGTAGGACAACAATTGCGTAAGGCCAAAATCAAATATGATTTTTTAAAAATCGGCCGATTATAAAATATAATTATTATTTAATATAAAATAATAAAATTATTTTTAATTGTGACTTTTGAACTTTTCCCTACCATTGTTTCACACTTTTGCTAAGTTTTAGAATTAATCTTAAAAATTAAATTGTAAAAGCATTTATTTAAAAATTGGTATACATAATGGGGGCCGATCATTACGTTTAATAAAATATATTAGATTTTTGGAACTCATTTTCCAATTTCTTAATTTTTGTAGTCTGAACATTTTGATATAAGTTGAATTTCCTTTTTTATGAATCGCTTTTATTTCTTCTCTATTTTGGTTTCTTAAAGTTTTATTCTTAGTATTTTTAATTACATTAAGAAAATATTATATATACATATATAAAATACGACTAAAAATAAGAAACAAAAAAAGATATTTAAATATGTGAATTCTTAAAGTAAAAAATGAAATATTAATATTGTATCACGTTTCCATCTCTAACACCTTGTAATATAGTTTTGTTAGATGAAATCACTATGTAAAGGAGTTGAACTGATTCTATTTATTTGTAACTGTGTGTGTGTGTGTGTGAGACTTTTTGTCTGTTCAACAAATTCACAGCGTTGAGTTGAGGGCACAAACAAAGTACAGTTGATGCAACCAACCGCAAAAGATACTTGAACCAAATTGAGGCGTCGCATTGTGTTTAGATAACTCTAATGGAAATTAATAGAATAGCATACAAAAAAAATATACATACAGACAAAAGATACATAGATAGATAGATATATATAAATTTTATGATTTGATTACATGCGCTTCAAGTGTCGCGTTCGTTGCGCATCTTTCAGATACATTTGCTAATGGCTTTTGTTTATTTGACGAAAGGGCAGCTGCTGCAGATCGTATTGGATCGGATTGGATTGGATGGGATTGATTGGTATAATGTGTAATGTGCCCTGTTATGATTTCTCAAAAAAAAAGACTTGAATCGCACTTGAGGCAGCAACAAATTGTCACATTTCAATGGCCCTTCAATGTGCTCCATTTTTTATGCGCGTATTAATAATACTTTTTGCCTTGCCTCACTTTGCTCCATCTGGGGCAGCGTGTTCAATTTCAGCACTCAAACAATATAAAAAAACCCCAAAAAAAATAAGAACTGTCCAAGCTCAAATCAATGAATATGATACATTAATATCAGAAAGATTTTTTTTAAACTTGCTTCACTTCTGTCTCATTGAATTTCAAGTGAAAATGAAGCACATAAATATTAATAAAAATAACTAGTCAGCGCTTAAACCAATTGAGAATTGTAAGCAAGGGACCTTTTGAAATTGGCGTTACAGTTAAAGTTGCTAACAATACAGTACAAATTTCATTTAAAAACGTTTATGAATAAAAACAGATGAAAGAGATCGAGAATGCATCACTAATTGACTTAAGGACTGACTGATTTAAAAAATACGTTTGTTGAGTTAAAAATTCAGAAATTTTCGTTAAATTCTATTCTATATTGTGTACAAATTTCAGATTCATATATCGTAGTCTTAGTCTTCATGTGAAAGTCCACAGATTTTTTTATTTGGTACTAAATTAATAACTTTAATAACAATTTCTTAAAAATCGTATTTTTGAGGTATGACGGCTTTCAAATAAATGATCGATTTGTTTAGAAAACATTGGAAACGCTTTTCTCAATGCAATTCTCTCCACACAATCACGCAAAAGATAAGAAAATATATATAATAATTTCTCAAGTAAATCTAGAAATTAAAAATAAATATTAATTGCAGACGAAAATCCTATCAATAAATTTCAAAACTAAAAATATACTGATAGCGAAAATTGGATTTCTAAATTTAGTGGCAAGGAAAAACCCAACTATAATTTTGAAGGTAGGAAAAAACCTAAATAAATATAAAATTGTATTTGCAGCCCGTATTTTTAGCTAGTAATTCAGTAAAATTTGAATATAAATTGAGCTATGAATTTAAAATACATGTTATTTAATCATATTTATATACATATATGTTTTTAATAATTTACTTATAATCAAAATTTGGGAAAAGTCTTATTCTGAATATTTTTATTTGTTCAATTTCCAAATTTTTGTACTTTGAGATGAACTTCCTAATTTATGAATTCCTTTTTTCGTCTCTACTTTTTTTACTTAAAGTTTTATTCCTAGTTTTTTTTTAATTCCTAAAAAAATTCGAAATTTGCATGAGGTACTATAATAAAATACAGCTGAAAATAATAATTGTTACAACTTTATGTAAATGTGTGTAGTATCATTAGCTGAATTTGTGGGTTGTTCTCGATGTCGGGGGATGAGGAAACATTTATTTATGATGCGGATAAGAAACAATAGCCTAAAAAGGTCGACTTGTAGTAATGGGCGTGTTAACGCCTCCGACAGCCTTATAACTATGCCCAAAATTATAATAGCATTCCTGATTGAGCTGTGTGTAAAAAGGAACTCAGCTATATTTGGGGGTGAAAAGAGAGGGAAGAGGAAGGAGGAAAAGAGAGGGTGTTAGAATTGCCTCAAGTTAAAAAGCGCGAATCAAAATGGTTTTTGTTTAACAAACGTATGAAAAATAACACAAAAACCAACAACAACAACAACAAATACACTAAACAAATTATCAGACAGTCTTGGGTGGAGCCAAAGTGTGTGTGTGTAAATATATATATATACATACATGTATGTATGTATACCGCATAACGTATGTGCTAACTGGTTTCTAAAGTAAACAACGTTTAAATTAGCGAATAAAAATGTATTATTAATGCGAAAACATGTTTATAAGAGCACACACACATACAAACACACACACACACACACCCAGAACAAAGCTGGCAAAAGAAGCAAAAATTGATGCGAGAGCAAGCGAGAAAAACGATTTCAATTGTTGTTGTGACTTAAACAAAAAAGAAGAAATAGAAATAGAAATAAAAAAAATAGAATAAAATATATGGCGACGTCTATAGCTTAAGGCGGAGCAAAAGCAAAAACCGAACTGAAAGTCGCATTTACTTATCTTAAAATTAAATTAATAAATTAGAATTTGAGAATTCGTATTGAAATTGAAATTGCGGGAATAAATTCAAAACTTGCTACGATAAATGTTGGATTATGTGAATGGATTGAGTGTGTAATGTATTTTTGTGTGTGTGTTTGTTTATTTGCCGATAACGTTTTTTTTTATTTATGCATTTTTTATTTAATGGCTATATAATCACGTAGTTAAAGGCAAAGGCGTAAATACATACATATATGTATATACATATATATAGACCCTATATAAATCGTATATTAGGCGAAACTCAAAAGCTGTGACTGCTCCAAAAAATAGAAAAAAATATATCACAAAAACAAGTTTTGGGGAGAGCTACATTTTAATTTCAATTGACGCACATAACATTTGCCTATAGCCCAAGCACGTAGAGTCATACAAAATACAACAAAAAAAAAGTATCTCGCAGATACCAAAGACCAAATGACAGCCCAGCAGAACTTTTCAGCATGTGATTATCTAGATATGTAAATGTATAGTATTTATTTATGTATATTATTGAATAATATTATTATGTATGCATATTATATATTTAATTATTTTTATCGATTATGAACAGTTGACAAAAGATTTATATCGCTTCGCTAGCCAACAAAACAATTCCCTGACCTTTGACCTGAGTTTGAGACACTTACAGGTGGAATTTTGCAAAATTTCAATGAAATTGTGTGAAAATTTCAGCTTTTTACCAAGAACATTAAAGTAAAAACGTTTTTATTGTTTTTAAATTGCCAAAAAATATTTAAATTAATTCCACTAGGCACAAAATAATAAACTGGGATTATTTAATTTATGTTTAGTATAGTTGAATTTGAATTTTAAGAAATAATGATAATAAATATGAATTATGTAAGAAAAAATTTAAGAAATAATGTAATTGAAATGAATTGGATTTGAATAAATATTAATAATAAAGATTTAAAATGTACAAATAAAAATGTTATTAATTATTTGTTGAGTTTAAAGTCAGCGAATATTAAACCAATAAAATCGATTGGGATTGTAGAAAATACTTGAGAAAACGGCTTAAAAAATAAGTAGCTTGAAGTAAACACGTTTTTATTGTTTTTAAGTTGCTTAAAAATATTTAAATTAATTTGATTAGGCACAAAATAACATACTGCGATTATTTATATTTTTTTTAGCTTAGTTGTTTCTAGTGATTCTATAATTTTTAAGAGTCACTGTAGTATGTATCTCAATGCTAGGAATGCGACACTGCCAATTTGAAAGTGTGATATTTGTGGTATTTGCATGTCAGTTGTTTTGGTTAACATGTTGCTGTACTTTTTACATGTATCAAAAGTTCAGCTGGGTAATTTTAAATTTGGACTTGTAGGTACTACACACTTATACACACACTTATAAACACACATAGCTGACTTGGCCACAACGTTGCGCATACTTAACGCAGTCAAGTGACAATAATTGAATTCATTATGGGCCAAAAACGATTGTGACAATAGCGAACGAGTTGTATAGTTGGATATTAGCTGATATGTTGGCTAGAGGATTAACAATGGCGGGTTAATTAACCTGATGGTTACGTTGGCCTTGAAGTACAGCAAAAAAACAAAAAAAACAAAAACAAAAAAAAAGAATAAGAATAAGCCAAGACCCGGCAACAGAAAAGTCTACACGGGTTTTTAACTATTATTCGGCATAGTTAAAGTTCTGCTACCATTTTTATTTGGATACGTGTGCGTTTTACTTATGAGGTAACCCCTTTCCTTATACATAACATAGCATAGGTACATTTATTTATGTAGTTGACTGTAGTGTTGTGGCCATAAAATCTGTTGTGTTATATTGACATGATCTTCGCGTAAGTTGAACGCGAACGAGTCTTGCAAAAATCTTTATCAACTGGGGGTCAACAAACCCCCTCGACGAGTGACAACTCTTTGGTTTATCAGATAATGAGACAAATACGAGTACAACAACAACTATAACTGACAACAACTACAACTGGTAACTTGTGACTCAAGACCCATAAAACTTGACGCTAACTTAACGGTATTAATGCCATTATAAAGACATTCAAAAGGTTCTGATTTATCAGATAAACTTAGATTTTGAAATTAGCTTAAGCATAACTTAGAGAATTCTTTTAAAAATACATTTAAGTGTTATATGCAGAGACTGAAAATAATCATTACTGATCAAAAAAATTCAACTAAAAAAATCATCTACCATCATCAATCAGTGCAATTTTTGTTTCAAATATACCAAATTTTTTTGTATTTACAATATCTCTGCAAACAGCTAAAAAAGCTTATATTAAAGAATTTTTAAATTAAAAATCACTTTTAATGGTTATTTAAGGACTTTTATTTTAAAAATCACTTTTAATGGTTATTTAAGGACTTTTATTTTATAAATAAGAAATTAAAGTCCTTAATCAATTTTAATTTATTCCTCAAAAATAATTTTCTTTAAAGACTTTTAAATATATTATTCAGAAATTAGTCTTTAAAGACTTTTAACTTATTCCTCAAAATAATATTCTTTAAAGACTTTTATTAACAAAGTCATCAAAAACTCTTATAATTGACTAAAAAATATAAATCAATAATAATGATTATTTTTAATTTTCTCTTTTTTTAATTACAAATAATTATTAAATTTGATTTTTAAAATAAAAGTCTTTAAATATCCATTAAAAAAGTTTTTTTGGCTTATTCCTCATAACGGTTATGGTCCCTAATTATATGGTTTATGATTTTTCAAATCTGACTTTTTTACGTTTAATAAAATATATATGTATCTTGGGAATTTTACTAATAATTTTAAAATTATCTATAAAATAATTACTTAATTAAAAAGAAATAAATTTGCAAATAGGATAAGAAATCCTGATTTACATGCAAATTCCACACATAGCATACTTTTGAGAGTTAAAAATATAAACAATATCTCTAAAGAAAATATATTTATTTATTAATAATATGTAAAAAATTTTACAAAAATGTTGTGTATAGAATGGAGTTGGTTTTTAAGTGTTGAAATAAATTTTGTTATGAATATTATATAAAAATACACTCAGTATTTAATTTTCTCATATCTAAAATAATTTATAGTAATTTTAATATTAAAAAAAACTACAAAACTCACCATGTAAACAAGTCTTTTAAGAGAGTTTTCTGCTTAAAAAATTGACATTCGTTGAAAGTTTTTAAATAGTATAAATTTCATTTATTGTAAAATGCAGTTGTTAGTGTTATATATCAATTATGTCGTTGTTGCCACAAATAGTTGCACTTATGAGTCAAGTTAAATACGCGTGGAAATGGCCAAGAGATAAGAACGAAAGGGAACACAACAGAAGACCGAAAGAAACCAAACACAACGAGCAATAAAAACAAAGATAAACAAAACACGCTGCACACTGAAAGTGTGAGAAAGAGACTAAAGATGACTAAATATTTAGTTGTGGCGACTAAATGAGAATTGCGCGCTAGGACAACTTAACCAGAGGCGGCCGAAACTGCACTGACTGTAACAAAATTGGCCCCGACTCCGAGCCCGTTAAAATAAACGGAGACGGAGTCGAAGACGAACCAGAGATTCTGATTCCGACTGCTAAAGAGAGAGAGAATTGGAATCGGAATCAGAGTCGGATTCGGATTCGGAATCATCGGGCAAATGAGCGATGATTTCGCATACATAAATAATATTTATAAATATTCACTTACATATCTCAAATCAAAAAAAGCAACCGAAAACTTGGCTAAACAAAGTGCATAAACAAACTCATTGCGGCTTTTGCTTTTTACTCTCTTTCTTTGCCATATTTATTTACTGCAACACTCTTCTTTATTTTATTTTCCTATCTTTTTATTTCTTTGCATTTGATGAAAATTTGCTGACAATTGCAATAGAATTTTTGTTTTTTTTTTTGCTTTCGTTTGTTTTGTGCTTTATTTAGTTCTCATTTCGCGCTTAACTGTTGCGGCAATGCAGCCGGAGACGAAGAAGCAGAAGGAGACGAAGAAGGAGACGGCGACGGAGACGTCGACGTCAACGGAGCCGGGGTTTGACCCGGGGACGAGGGAGGGACGGCAGACGCTAAAGGCGAAGGCGGCATGTGGGTCTTATTTCAATTTACAACCAAGTGACGAAGTATCACAATTCAATGTTTAAAGTTTTTATCACGTTGTGGACGCCAGCGCCACACACACACACTCACAAACACACACACACACACACCGTACTAGCATACTAACATATAAGAACGCTCTAATTAAGTTAAAGCTCGACTACTAAATACCCTGCAGCAAAGTCAAGAATGTCAGTATGCAATTCGAATAATCAAATCGTTTTTTTAAAGCAAGCTTTAATTATATATTATATAAAAACTGAGTGAATTTTATTATTTATTTATTTAAAATTCTATTCAAATCAATTACAATAATCTTCAACAATTGTTTTTTATTAATTATCGAAAGCATTATACCAAAAAAAAAAAGAAAAAGAAAGTATACTTTTCCTCTGAGATATTTATAAAACTCATAATAAATTTTTGTCAAAAAATTAATTCTTAGTATTAAATTTTAAGTTTTCAAATTTTAATATAAAAATGCACGAATAAAAAATTATTTCTTTCTAAACAAATTAAGATTATCTTCAACATATGTGTTCCTTACCCAAAAATAAAAATAAATGTATATTTTACTTTTAAGTAATATAAATACATTTTGAATACAATTTTATCAAAATTTAAATTTTTAATATTAAACTTTAAGTTTTCAAATTTTAATCTGTTTTAAAGTTCTTCCAAGTTATTCATATTACTTTTAATCAATTTTAATGCATATTTATAACTTTTTTATAAAGTATACAACTATTTTTCATTCAATGAAATTCAATGTTTTTGTTATATTATATTAACCGATCCATATACCCTTAAGTTAGTAATTTTTTCAATATTTTATTGAAAAAAGCATTTTTATGAATGAAATTAAAAAACCAATGTTTTATGTAGTAAAGCTGAAGGCATGGTCGCTTTTTACAATTTACTGTTGTATTATTAGGATATTTAATGTTATAGATAATTTAAATAATAATAAATTTTTAATACTGATCTTTAAATTATCAATCTCACTTTAAATTCTTATTTATGATATATTTAAATAAAAACTAATGCAATTTATATTTATTTTATCGACAAAAAATAAATAAATATATTGCTGTGCACGTGAAAATAACATTACATCATACTCTGTTTACTATTTGAGTGCAGGGTATTAACAAGCAAATGGAGCGTCTAGCGGTTTGGGGGCTCGCATTGGAGCATATGCAAAATGTCTTAAATGTGTGTGTGTTGGGTGTGTGTGTGAGCTGGACTTGGCTGACACAGTATGGTTAATATGGCGCGACAGTCGTTCGTTGGATCGTTCGCTTAGTCAGCCCGATCTGGCACTAACTATTTAGTAAGCAACTGAAATAGTAGCACCCGTGTTAGTATCGTTTAATGAAATGAGGAAAAAAAAAAGTGCATTCTACTGACATAAATATACATACATACAAACGAACAAAACAACAAACATATGTAAGTACACAAGTTGCACTGCATTTGAACATGAGTATGACGACTATGAGTGTTATGAGTGCATGTGAGTGTATGAGTGAGTGTATGACTTGGAGAATGGGCAAGAAGCAGAGAACGACGTCAGCGTAAACTGATTACCCCCCTCCTCGATCTATGGAGCTACAACAACAGCACGTACATATTTACATAGCGTTAACTTCGGATTGGTTGTATGTAGTCTTCTATGGGAACCTTCGTTTGGGTGTTTGGCTTACAACGTCATATTTTGGATTCGACTCATTTCGCGGGTAGTAAGTTCAAAACTAAATCGTGTTGCATAGCCAGCTCATATTATTTACATATGTACACACAGTTACTCAAGCAATTGTTTTGATAACATTAAAAAAAACCTTTTATTTTATTTACTTATTTAGAGAGAGAAAAATATTTAATTGAATTTTAAATACAATCATAAAATTGATAATTAAATTATTTCATATTATAATAAATTTTAATACACAACTGATATAATAAAAAAGTTAAAGCTTAAATTTAAACTGAGTTATTTTCTTCTGGTTCTTGGAACAACTTGTTTTGAAAACATTAAAAAAAATGTTTTATTTTATTTATTTATTTATTTAGAGAGAGCAAAAATATTTATTTAAATTTTAAATACAATTATAAAACTGAAAATTAAATTATATTATTTTATAATAAATTTAAACTTAAAAAAAATATCCATTCAACTATTTTTGAAATCAAAAAAAACTAATACTACGTTTTTTATTTGTTTTTTTTTTGGGTGAAAACATTTACTTGACATACTGTAATTTATTTTGCACGATTTTAACATGGATTTTTTTCTTATCTATATTTTATTACAGTTGCTTTTGGCTCTTTAAAAAAATTGAGAAAAAGAAAAAATTATATCCATATTTTTAAAAGTAAAAAACAAACACAAGAACACACTTTTTTGCTTTGTCAAAACAATTACTTGACATACTGTACATGTATTGGCAATGAAGTAAATAGGAAGTCACAAGTTAAGTTTTGAATTACAGTTGCATAAATGAGGGGAATCGTTTTCCATATAAAAAACTTTGAAACTGTTTGCATCATGTGTTATTAAAACTTTATTAGTTGGCCATAACTGATTGCCAATTAATTGTAGTTAAGTTGCAACTCCTACAATCGACACATTGCTGACGTCACAACAAGAGGACAATGTACGGTAGATACTCTTGGAAACCAGTTTACAACTTGAGCTTTTAGTAGCTCAATTATGTGTACAGTTAGTCAAGAAAGTATTATAACTAAGGCTGCAAAGTAACAAAATTTTGGTAAAGGTTCAGTTCGGTGGCTCGAACCATAGAGCAAGACTTATTTTGGTATCGCGAACCGGTTTTAATACACCCATTTTATTGTATTAGTTTTCCATGATTTTTCAAACTAATAAAATTTTTTGTTTAAAAAAATTTAAATTTTGTTAAAAATCTAAATTAGTTGAGATTTAAATATGACTTATTATTATATCAGTTCTTAGTCGAAGTCTCAAATAGTTGCGCAATATAAGAAAATCATAAAATTTATTTTATTATTTATTTTTCGAACCGAAACTTATATTTAAGAAAGTTTGTGTTCGCGGGTTAAATAGCTTTAAAGGTTCGGTTCATGATCCGGTTCGGATTACTCAAAATTACGAACCGAATCGGTTCTGCGAGGTTTCCAGCCATGGTTTAAAAAAATCAAAATCTAACACAATTTCTCTGGCAAAAAATACCATGTACAATATGTTTTTTTTTACGGAATTTTGGATTTTTATTTTATTATTCTTATCTATGTTTGTTAGAACAAGTTAAAATATATGAAAAATAATTTTCATTGAATAACAAACTTGTGAATTTTTATTTATCAAAACACTTTCTTGACGAACTGTATGTACATATGTTTATGATCTCAGACTGTGACTCGCAGCAAATATTCTTATCATTTTGCCGGCTAAATAAAATAGCAAGAATTGCTCTCACACACAGAAAACCATCTCTGCAAACTGCACGTACCAATAAATTGTTGTCATCAAACAACAAACATATGTATGTATGTACATACATACATATATATATTTATATACCTCATTCAATGCACACGCAATACACACACACACACAGACGCATTCACATCAAACCAAAAATTTTTGCACGAAAATGAACACGTGCTGCTTTAAGAAGGAGCGCAAAAGTGGGAGCGAGAGAGATGTAGCCTGCAGGCACAGCCGGCTGCCAGCATTTGGATAGCGGGAGCGGGAGGGGGGAAGCGTGCGATATGCTTGCATACCAAGCGCAACAATAACAAAAATGCACAGTTGAGAGTTACGCTGCGGCTGACTCATGGCTCCCCAATGCAGTTGTTGTACTCGACGCTCTTTGGGGCTAAGAGAGTGGGATACTCAGAGAAAGAAACAGAGACAGAGAGAGGTGTGTGTGTGTGCAATAAGAGCGGACGCAGTAAACTTGTAATGCTTAACTTAGTTTGGCAGGAGTTGGACACTGTGGGGGCGGGTAGAAAATTTTGCGGTATCTGCAGCTGTGCGGACTGAAACTTTAGTAGCCCCGGCTAACTTTTAGCAAAAACTTTTGATTTGAGTACCTGCCACTAACTAAGCACAGGCAGCACAATTGCACACACACACACACACGCACATGATACAAAAAGTTGGCATACGGAACCCACCACGCATAGAAATTGAACTATGAAAATCAGAAAACTTTGCAGACAGAAATTTCTAGGAAAATGCATTTGAACAAAACGAAAACCAAACGTCCACACACTTACCGCACTGTCCGCCATAAGTCTTAAATGTAGTCGCTGTTGTAATTGAAGTTTCTAGAGCACCGCACACTGCAGATTATCCAAACGCTAAATGTTTTTGCACACACCAAAAAAATAAAAAGTAATAAGCACAAGAATACAATAACAACACGCGCCGCGTACGTTTTAAAACAGCTGTAAATTTGAGCGCGCAATAAGACAGGGATGTTATGCAAAACAGCTGATTTTTAATTGCTAACATTTGCCATTCAAATGTTTACGGTGTGTTCCATATGCATATATCGAAAGCTTACGATATTTGGTCAAAACATTAAAGATAAAGTAGTTAATCGTAGTTAAATTAAACTATTAAGTTCAGCGATTAAATTTTTGATAAGCGAGAGAAAAGATTATCATACATTGGAGATGTTCACGTGATTTTCTATCTATTATATATATCACTCGATAGCTATCGCCCGACCGCCACAATCTGTCATCCGTTCAGAGCTAAAAATGGTTAGGCGCGGAATTTAAATCACATATTTAATTTTTAAACCATAGTTTAATTTTACAATAAGATTTCCTCGGAGCGTGTTTGGCCTATTAGGTTTAGATCGCTGTAATTGTGTTCGCTGAATGCATATATCGACATCTGACGATCTGTGCTCAAAACGTTGGAGGAGAACAGCAATTGAAACAAGCGAAAGTTCATTAAATACGTTTCCACACTTTTGCTTATGAAATATAATCTGAGTGGACGTTTACTGCGCTGCGATTGCAAAGCAATCTGGGTTCCATCCGACAGAGTTGCAATCATCGATGGTGAATGTGTCACCAACATGTCCAAGGCAAAGGAGCAATGCAAGAAATGGATGGCAGCAGCCCAGAGAGATAAAATCCCATTGTTCCGACAGCATTTCAGAAAGCCATAATCGCTCTCCTCGCGATCCTTAAGGAATGCCAATAGCTTGTCATGCTCCACCACATAC
This sequence comes from Drosophila kuntzei, assembly GCA_035042165.1. Classification (NCBI taxonomy): domain Eukaryota; kingdom Metazoa; phylum Arthropoda; class Insecta; order Diptera; family Drosophilidae; genus Drosophila; species Drosophila kuntzei. Next base: position 1,754,918 of record JAWNLU010000634.1, on the reverse strand, counting down.
ATATTCGCATATACGGTAATCAGGCACAAGAAACCGATGACTCCGCTGATTAAGGCCTCCAATTTCACGGGTAGACGGTCGGTGAAATACGTTCCAATTAAGTTCATAAAGACAATAATAAAACCTCCGCCATACGTTGCACACAGTATAAAGATATGCGGAACTTCGTCCCAATGGAAACAGCAGACGTGGACATAGCAGTTAATTGAGATGATCAGCAGCTCCCAGAACTTGAAAAGCAGCCAAATGGGCTTCTTGGAACGCTTAGACATTTTACTAAGATAGTCAGTTAATATATTTATATATATATACATGTAGACTAACCTACTGCGATTGATCTAAACGGATTTCGACATCTATTTCCGCCAGTATTGTGTGAATCGATGGATCTGCTCGACCAGCGCTGGCATCACAGCTGTTATGGATATATCCAGCAGACTTTGCAAGTGCTGTACAGCCTCCTCATCGGTTAATCCCAATTGTAGATTCTCCTCAACCTTTTTGACTGCCTTATCCGGCTCCAGGGCAATATCCGGCACAGTTGCATCCACCATCAAGGAGAACAGATTGAGCATAACGTTGGCATGTCGACGTAAATGCAAATACGCCGTATAGCATTGCTTGCGGAACTCATGATGATGATCCGAACTGACGCCACCCATCGCCTCGACCATTTCCTTGCTCAGCTTCATAGGTGGAGGCATTGGCTTGGGATCACGTCCAAGTATGTAGCCAAAATCAATGTGGAACAACTTGCCATTGCTGGTCAGCAGCAGATTGTCCAAATGCCGATCGCCAACACCTGTTTAAGGGTAAATAACATTAGAAAACTTGCAAACAGATTTAAATATAATATGTTTACCCAGCAAATATGTGATGACACAATATCCAGCACAGCTTTTGATATACGTATCCATGACCTCGGAGGAAATGCCATAGGGACCGCCTTCACATGGATTGTGGCGTCTAAAAAAGTTCAATATGTTTCCCTCCCGGGCCAAAACCTCTGCCACAGTGCAGGAGTCGATGTACTGTAGGAATCCGTGCTTGGAGCTGGTTGCCAATACTTTATATGGTGTCAATTTGAGATCAAGATTCTCGCGACGCAACAACTTGTCCATCAGCGTAATCATTTGCAATATGAGCTGATCCTGACGCAGATCATCGCCATGCTTAAATATGGCCACATATTCGTGCTGTGCAATGGATGTGACAAAGGTGAGTCTGCAACAGAGATTGGGTTAGTTAAATAGAGAAACTAAAGTGGAATCTTCATACTTGGCCGGCATGAGAGCGCTCTTGAAGAGTGAAGTGCGTGAGGGCACAATTTTGGTTATATAAACCTCCGGATCTAATGGAAATGGTATGGGCTCAAAGTTGGTAAAGTTCACTTTGAACATATCCTGTTCCGCAAGCAGCTTTTGAAACTTTTCCGTTTTCTTGTTGCGATTTCCGGGTTCCTTGGCCACCAGTTTGACCAGCTTCACCAGCTCATCAATAAAACGCTGTTGCTTCCGCAGATTGTAGAAGATGCCCCGCAAATGAAAGTTACCTGTGGATAAACGAAGAATTTAATACCAGGAATACCAAAATTGGGGGAAAAGACTATGAAGATAACACTCGAAAACTTTTTATCAGGAAAACAAAATTAACAAAAAAGTAATTATTAAATATAAATAGGAAAAAAAGGCAAGAATTTATAATATAAAATTGATTTTATAAAAAAGGACATTTTTGAAATCAAATCAAAAAATTACTGAAACTTGTAAAATAATAAATTAAAATATTGGGAGGAATATTAGAAAAAGTATTTAATCAATATAAAATTAAGAAAACCAAAATTATAGAAAATATAGTAAAGAAATTAAAATTAAGGAAAATAGTTTAATTTTAAATATGTTATTAATAAAATTTAAAATTGTTTCATTCACATTATTTATAATATGAATAAGATGACTGTTTTAACTAAGTCGAGATTTGTAAGGTAAACAGTCATTTCTTAAAAAAAAAAAAGGTTTCAAAAACCACAATTATTTTAAAATAAATAAATAAATTTACATATTTATTAATTTCAGGAAAACCAAAACTATGATCCATACTATTTTATATTATGTTGTATATAATGAAAAATAAATGTATTTTACTATTTCAACTCAGAAAATTTAAAGCTTTTTTATTATAATAAATGTATAAATGAGGTATATTTTTTCTAACTTTGGTTTTCTAGATTATATTTTATTCCTATTTGAATATATAGTCATAGTTAATTTTTCCCAATATTGATAAACTAGCTATTTTCTACATTTTTTTACTTTTAATTTTTTTTAATTTCCTGGTTTCCTTTTTTTTTCTATCTTATTTCGAGTTCTTTAAATTGTATTTTTAGTTTTTATTATTCTAACAAAAATATTCCTAATTCGCTTTAAGAACCGAAAGAGAAGAGCTAACAAATCTGAATAGTTTTTGAAGACTTTAACTCACCATTTTCCAGGACCTTGAGGAATATGTTGAGAACCATGGCGTACATGTCGTGTGCACGTTGATCCTGCTTACGCACAGTCTCCACATCCTCCACCTCGATGGACAGATACCAATACAAATAGTTGGCCAGCGTTGCATTCTTGCAGGCCCGCTGTATAAGGAATGTACATAGATTGGGGGCAACACCTTGACCCAGCAGAGGTGAAATGGAATTGGATTGGGATGCCATGGAGGCAGCACTGGTATCCGCCACATCGGCACGCTCCATTCTCAGACCTGGTGTGCTGGATCTAATGGCTGGAGCACTTGAACTGCTCGCCATGGTGGATTTGTCGCCTTTGATGGCCGCAAGGACGCTGGCAGCACGTTGATTGGCGGGTATAACCGAAGCATGGAGAGCACTGCTCGTTGCACTCATATCGGAGATGGTGCTCTGATCTAGCAGAGAATCATTCTCATCCAGCAGGGAGCAGACAACATCCCGTTCCTGCTCAGGTATAATGCACTTGTGCAGCTGTATAATGTTCCTCAAATCCTCATATTTAAGTGCCTGCACCAGCTGGAGCAGATAGAGCAACAGATCCTCGTCGGGTGCCTGGGCCAGACGACTTATAGCATATTTGCGCACCTCTGCATGTGTGAATGTTGGACTTAGCAGCTCCAGTGCATCCTCCACATCCATGGGCGCCCAATTGGCGAGCATCCAGAGAGCTTGGGTCACCTCATCATTCAGTGTCCAATTGATGCACTTGAGGAATTTGGTGAGCGCCTTTTTATGCGATGACAAATAGAAGCGGAACTTCCAAACCAAATCCTGCTCCTCGCTGCTCAGCACATACGTAGGCGGATAACGATACACAATGTCATGCAGTTGATCCCGTACGCTGAAATAACAAATAAAATATATTTTAGTTAAGTTAATAAATATACTAATTTGTTACACACAAAGCGGTTGGTTTTGCATCCCGATCAGAAATTCCAGAGCGCTCCGAACGCGCCAAGCGATGATGTTTGCGCTCAACGAGGTTTTCCTGAAATTACAGAATTTATAATAAATGATATCTAAGATTGATATAAACTCACCATATTAATTTCCGAGTCTGGAACCAAAACCAATTTGGGTTTAGTTGGCAATTTAAACTTACTATCGATCTCCGGCTCAAAGTAAACAACGGAATACTATAAAATTAATTGGAATAGTTAAATAATTGATATTTAAGTCTGATTTCAGTTACTTACATTGTACATGTCATCCACAATGATGGTGGGAAACTCAATCATGAGAAACATATAGTCGGACATGCGTTTCTCGCGTTCATTAATCACTTCGATTTCCCGGAATGTCAGACGATCTAGCCAATCGACCTTCTGCACCTGCCCGTTACGATGCTTCTTGGCCAACTTGCCAAGTCGTTGCATCTGCGACTTGGAGGATTCCTTGCCTTTGCCAGGCGTTTTACTGGGATAACCGCCATCGCCCTCAACGCCAAGCCAAACGCGTAAATCGTACATGCCCTGACGGAACATGCCATCCTTGCCAAACACGGAGATCGCTGTGCCGCCAATTACCGTTGTTTGACCAGCTCCAGAGCAGTCCAGAATGGTCAGCACCAACATTGCGCTGCGTGGCAAATCGGAGAAGAGCAAAGGCAATGTTACCCATTCATTCCAACTCCAACGCTTTCCAAATGCCTTGTAGGAGCTGCTCACTGGCAGACAATAGGGGCGTCCATCGTTGTAAACCTGCAGACGCACCTGGAAGGAGGGGTACTCCTCCGAATAGAGTCCCGAAAAACGCAGTATGGGATCATCGAGTAGTTTTTCATAATCAGGTTGGCGTTTCTTGCCTTCAAGGGTGCCACTGTAAAGCAAATCAGCTAAATAGTATACTCTCAGGTGTCTGGATTGACTTACACTTTGATTTGGACACGTTCGTGAAGCGAAGAACTGTGTATATAGCGAAAATGATCTTCGGGCTGGTCCATTGCGACTGAAAAATATTTATACGCAAATCAGCTGATTGATGACGAACTTATCGCTGAACAGCTGTGCAAAGTTCGGCTGTTATCGATTGTTAATTAGCGATACACATAACAAATATCGAATTATCTGATCGATTCCATATGGCGCGCAATTTAAATGTAAATTCATTAATAAATAATTTAATGGAAAATTGTAGTTCGAAATTGGATAAAATAAAGACGATAATTTAATTAAAACCGAAAATTTAACAACATTTTATGGGAATGGAGCTTTTTCCGGATACTACGGCTGCCACACTGTTTTTTGTGCCCAAGGTTGCCACCCCGTTTTCCATATTCGATACCTGCCCTCGCGTGTTTTGCTGTGGAAATTAAAACAGTATAAAATTTTGCCGGAAGAAATGTCAACAAATGCATCGATTGACCTGGCGCTGGATCGCGTGGACTGGAATGATCTGGCCGCAAACCAGGAGCAATTACCGCGCATTTATACACCCGGCGAGGTGCTCATGCCAGAGTCTGGCTTCATGCGCGGTCATGGCACATTTGTGGAGGATGAGAATATAAAAGCATCTGTGGCGGGTGTTATTCAGAAAGTGAACAAATTAATATCGGTGCGTCCGCTGAAGAGTCGTTATGTGGGCGAGATTGGCGATGTGGTCGTAGCACGTGTAATTGAAGTGGGACAAAAACGATGGCGCGTAGACACAAATTCCCGTTTGGACTCGATGCTGCTGCTTTCATCAGTGAATCTTCCAGGTGGTGAGCTGAGGCGACGTTCCGCGGAGGATGAGCAAATGATGCGACGATATTTGGATGAAGGAGATTTGATCTCTGCTGAAGTGCAAGTATGTTCCAACTTTATTTATTCAGCAGCCAGCTGTTAATCGGTTTGTTTATTTACTTTTGCAGAACATCTTTGAGGAGGGCACATTATCGCTATACACACGCAGCTTGAAATATGGCAAATTGTCACAGGGCACACTTGTCAAGGTTTTCCCGGCGCTGGTTAAACGGCGCAAGATGCATTTTCATAATCTGCCTTGCGGTGCATCAGTTATATTGGGAAACAATGGCTATATCTGGATATCACCGACAAAGAGCGATGAACAGGAGGGTGGCGAGGGTGGATTTGCACAGAACTTAAACGAAGTGGTGCCACGAAATGAACGTGAGGTCATCTCCCGCCTGCGCAACTGCATCCTGGCACTGGCCAAATGCAAACTGATGTTGTATGACACGAGCATTCAATATGCCTATGAAGAGTCGCTGAAATATGAGCCAAGAGAACTGTTACAGCAACATGTCATCTTCGACATTGGAGAGCAAACACAGGCCCGTCTCAGAGATGTCGATCTTATGGACTGATGTATAAATAAAACATGTTTAATTATATTCTTAATGGGTTTTGAATCTTTGCGCCTTATTTAGTTAATTTATGAGTCAACTAGGTGGCAACCTTGCCACAACAATAAAACCCTGTTTTTATAATGTGTGGCAACTCTGTGCTAGGTTCGTGTATTTGCATTGTGTTTGTGTCTTTCTATCTGTGAATTCACAATAAAACAACTATTTTTTACCTTGTTCTCATTGTAATTGAATTATTTAAACAAAAGCAATCAAAATAACATAATGGCTGACATAAGCGTTGTGCGCGAGGCTGAATTACGCAAAAAAGAGATATGCCGCTTCTGCCTGTCGCAATCAAGTAAACTTCTTGACTCCATTTATATTGAAAACAAACGCATAAAATCAACTGCATCCCTGCCGCTGCAAATAATGGCCATTACATCTATTGAGGTAAGTCAAGGCCTGGTTCTAAGTTAGACTAAGAAGACTTCAGCCCCAAGATGACCGAGATAGAACTTGGCTAAGATGTTTGTCATCACTGGTTGGTTTCTAAATAGCTGCGTTGGCGTCTTCGCTAACAAACTTGCCGCGCTTTCCCACCCAACTCTCTCTGGCCCCACCATGTAAACCATGTCTCATTAGTTTATATATTACAACGTAAACAAACAGTGCAAAAACAAATTGCCAAGGCAAAATAACAATAATATCAATATGGCGACAACTGTACATAAAACGCACACACACACACGCTCAGCTGGCGCAATGCTGCCAGATCGTTTGCAAATGGCGCTCCCAATTCAAAATATGTTTATTTGTATTTTTTTTTAATTCAGTCTGCACTTCATTTTGTATTTGTTTATGTTTATAATGTTTATCAAATATATAGTATAAATGTATTGTTGTTCATGGTAATCCTTATCTATGTATTGCTTAATATAGAAATATATTTGTGTGTGCGCCAAACGATAATGGAAGAGGACTTTGGGTTCAGTTCCTACCCAAACATTGTGATATAAACAATTAGAATAAATGGTAAACTTAAAGTCAAATGGAATCCAGGGAGATGAGGTTGAGGTGAGGCGAGGCGAGGCGTCGGCAGTTAATTCAAATCCTGATATACTATTTAGCCAGCCTTGCTGCTCAAAGATTTGTCCGCAAAGCGCAAAATGCGAGTTAACATTGACGTCACACACGGAATTTGCTTCTGACGATCCATAATAGGTGTTGAGGGCACGTTCGATTCAAAATCGACAGCTACACGCTGACTGACAAAGGTGAGCAGTGTGAGAATGTTGTACTTTTTGCCATTTTCGTTGAGCTCATGGATGAGCGACTGTATATACCACGATCCGTTTGTAGTGTTGCGCCAGGAATAATACCCTGTAATACAAATATAATTGTAGAAATTGTATGCAAGTGAAAATGCATTCCAACTCACCTGGAATTGTTGAATATGAGAATAGAAAGTCGGCGTGTATGGGTATTTTGTAGCTCATCGATGACTCGCCATCTGTTTCCGTCACACTCTTCTCCAGCATTATGCCCGAGTCCAGTCTATCGCCCTGGCAGGCTTGTATAAAGAATAATTTCGGTTTCCCAGCGAGAGTTGGGCAAATGTGTGATGTGAAATAGTGCCAAATGTTATCCAGTTTATACTGCACATCCTTGGCATAAATATAACCATGTTCGCCATGCGATAATATGGCAATGGCAATACAATCATTATCGCTGTGATCCTGTGAGGCAGCTTTTTCGATATGTTTGAGTATGTCACGTAATTTGCAATCCTTGTGCACGGATACATCAAAGTCCAGACGCTTGAGAGCCTTGCGCAACTCCTCGCTGTCCACATTGGTGCCGGCGCGCGCCTTTAGCGAGGGTATATCAAAGAATTCATGATTGAATATGAGCGCCAATCCACGTTGCTTGTGATTCATATTGTACTCTCGGGCATATCGATCGACGGGCATCCGTGCCACATATTTATTAACGGTGCTAAAGATTATTGATAAATAAAAAAAAAGTACACAAAATTGCTTATTATCGATATAAAAAAAGAAGGAAATACAACAAATTACGCATGTATGTAGATAAGCACAATCTGCGCATTTGCCTTTGCCTCAAATTTTCAAACGCAGCACAAAATCAAGAAGCATGCTCGAAAACGGAGACGATGAAAACAGAAGTCGTTAATGCACTTACGTTGCAACGATGGCGGCGGCGGCGGCGGTGGCAGAGGCAGCAGCAGAGGCTGCACCACCAACTCCGGCAGAGCTAGAGCTGCTGGCTTCTCCCTGTGCATCGATGCTATCAGCATTAATGTTGTTGTTGCTCGTTTTGCCGTTTCCATAGCTGAGAGCACTGAAGGTTCTTGTTATGCATTCGTCCGTCATTTTGCTCTCACTCTCTCAATGGCCTCTCTCTCTCTCTTGTTTTCGTTTCTCCTTGTTGCCTGCCTTTTGTTCGCTTTGATTCCCACTGCCTACAATTGTTGCGCCCTTTCCACAGGTACACGCACTTTTATTGTGTGTTTTTCTTAGTTTTTGTTACTAAACTAATTTGGATACTTTGAACAGCTGTTTATCGCAGATAGCCACGTAAGCAACATTAACAAATTACATTTGCACTAAAATAGCAATAGTGTCCTTTTATGGTTAACCGAGTTTAATCAATTAATTAACGGGAGCGGAGTAAAGCGTGCTCCGTACGCTCACGAAAACAAACTGCGAGATTGCATTTGTAGTTGTGCAGCGCTTGCCGCCAAACGAATGCATACAGCGTTGCCACTACTTGCACTGCTACCAGTGCGCATGCGCAGAGTTGCCATATGAATAACAGGAATAAACATTAACATAAGAGTTGGCATATTTAGTTCAATCGATCATTTAGTTCTATTATTGATTTGGTCAGTTGGCGCGCTTTTCAAATGTGAACTCTTATTTTGAAATAAATTAATAATTTGATGAAAATATTTAACAACTCTATCTAATCTTTGTATTTGCAGGTGAACAATGATGATGGAATGCCCAGCTTTATTTGCTTGGATTGTCGTCTGCTTTTCGAGCATTGTTATCGCTTCAAGCAGATGTGCAAAAATGCTGAGACACTATTACGGCAATATCCACTCACTGGCAAGTGGCCAGAGCCTCTGGAGAAACCGCGAGCACCTTTGGTGTCCAATCAACCGATGAAGAAGCCGGTGCCAAATGAAGTACAACCCAAGAAACTGCTCAATTCAATGGCCAAATCCAACAATGTGACTATTGAGAGTGTGCAGGTGTTGGAGACCAGTGCTCTGACCAAGAAGCTGCTCAACGTGGCCGCAGTGAGCACAGCCGAGCCACCTGTTCCTCCACGAGAATCTCCTGCCAAGCGTCCTCACTCGCAGTCATATCAGGTGAAGTTGGAGAATAGTGAGGAGCTCTCTATGGATGATGTGCACAATTTGATCGCTGACATGGGATTGGAGGAATTTGATAATCCAACGACATCGCCTGTTAAAACTGTGTCTAGCAAACCAAAAGTCCTTAACAAATCATCGATGCGGATACTGAATAAAGGGAGCAGTGCGACGGTGGAGCCACGACTTGCTACTCCCCAGATAAAACACTATGAGGATGGCAATGTGGCACTTGTTACTGAAATTCTCGATCCCAATGAGATCGATGCGTCAACAGATCCCGTAAAGAATGCAGCACCCGTGGCAACCAATGTGTTTCCATGTCCCCACTGCGAACGATCTTTTCCGCTGATGCAGTTGCTCGATATACACATGGTGAATCATACACGAGAGCGAAGTTTCCAATGCACAGAGTGCAACAAGAGCTTCTTCTCCAAATACGATCTGCAGAAGCACAACTTTATCCACACGGGCGAACGTCCATACAAGTGTAGCATATGCTCCTCCTCCTTCACTAGGCGAGCGTTGTTGCATCGTCACGAACGCATCCACACGGACGTGCCCAAGTTTATTTGCCTGTACTGTGAGAAGCCCTTCATCTCGCGGGAGGAGATGGACAAGCATGCAGAGCGTCATACTAAGAATCGTCCCTTTAAATGTGGCGTATGCCAAAAGTCGTTTGCCTTTAAGCAAGGATTGGAGCGACACGAGGTAAGTGGATTCTTATACTACTCTCTAATGATTGCTTAAATAGTGCTCTTTATTTTCCAGGTAATTCACAGCTCCAATTTGCCTTTCCCTTGCCAATACTGTAGTCGTAGCTTTGTGACCGCTGGCAAATTGGCTCGTCATCTGCAGGCACATGCCGGGAAGCGAGCTTATCCTTGCAAGTATTGCAATAAATCGTATTTGTTGTCGCATCATCTGTCGCGGCATTTGCGGATGCACAAGCAGGCACCGGCTGCCTCCTTTATATGCAGCATTTGCAAGGACACGCATGAAACCTACGACAGCCTGGTGGATCATTCGGCAATCCACGCCAGCGTCTCCTATGTTTGTCCGCTGTGCAAGGCGAGCGTCACGGATTATGACAGCCTGGAGTCGCACATGCAAGCGCACAAGGAGAGCGAGCGACATGCCTGTGAATTTTGTGACTTTATATTCCTGAATTCAAGTCAATTGCAGAAGCATATCGAGGATGATCATGTGGTGGATATGGTGCCATATCAGAATGAAGGCGATTACTCTCCAACTGACAAAGCTGTGAAGGAAGAGTCCGAATTGCTGGAAGAATTACTTGGTGAAGATTATTCAGCACCTAAAGCCAAAGTGCGTAAATTAAATCCAAGCCCCAAGACGGAGGCTACCGAAAGAAAGGAAACGAAATCAGACCACAAGTCGATTAAAAAGGAGACCTCTTCACCGAGAGATGTAAAGAAATCAAGTGCTGCCGCTGCCTCCGTCTCCCCTGAGATTAAACGGCAGACACGCAGCAAAGAGATCAAAGAAAGAGCATCCAAGTCAAGCGTTTCAGCTAAGAAAGTGACCAGGACGGTGGAGGATCAGTCCAAAAAGGCAGGAAGCAAGCAGAAGAACGGCAAGATGACAAAGTCTCCGAGCTCCAAGTGAAGTCAACGTATTTTTGAGACATAATACAAATTAAATATTCTAACAGCTTCATATATATACAGTCAGTACAACATTTATTCGTACAATCAGTTTTTATACTTTAACAAAATAAACAAAATTGTATTACTATTAATTTCAACCATTTGTAACACACTAATTTACCATTTTAATTTTTAATTATACACTTTATATGAAATACAATATTTTCAAATTACGAGTGTACGAATATTTGTTGTGCAGACTGTATATAACGAATGAAATGCAGATAATACAATGCTTACCTGCTTCACAATAGTAATTAGCTATAGTTTACAAAGAGAAATTGTATTTTACTAATTAAAACATGCTCTAAACTGTAACAATTGTTGTTTTAATTGCATTTTTGGCTACCTGCTTTGATGAATCTTACCCATTGAATAACATATTTGTCACTCCTTAGTCAATTAACTTTGTTTTGGGATTTGCGTGTATTTCCACATTGATTTCAGCTTACATTATGTTAAATACATAGAGTGTGATTTAGCCAAAGAGAAAGAGCTTTGGAATTTGCTTAATGCTCATAGCCATCGGGCAGGGGGTTGACATGGGGGTTGTGGAACAAGCTCTTGTTGCCCTCGCCCCAGGGGAAACGCTTCTCACGGCGACGCAGATAATCGTACTTGACGAATTCCTGGCGGGGATGATCGTGCTCCTCCTGGTGCTTCAAGTAGGCGTTCAACATGCACAGGCCAACAGCTGGCACGGCAACGAAGAAGGTCAGACGCTTCCATACCTTATAGCCACCTGCAAGAGTAACATTATTAAAGCAAATTCACGTAGGATTTCCAAGGTTCAGATCGAAAAAAACCAAATTACATAACCTTAACCTAACAATGGTGGTTTTATTTGTTTTGGTGATAGTTACCTGAATGCTCTCCAGCCACGGCGGCAGTGCCGGACATGTTCCTGGCGGCAGTAGCGCCAATTTGGCGACGAATTGCGTGGTTCAAAACGAACGACATAATTTACGTATTACTTTCGTTCGCCTTCTGAAATAAAAATTACCTTATACAATATAGAGATGGACAATTTCTCTTAGTTAACTGTTACATATCACAAATATTTCAATACAGTTACTAGTCACGAAAGTGTGAAAACTAGCAGCTACTTTGTCACTGTTATTATTACAAATATTTATTCATATTTCACTGGACAAAAAAAGTTTAATTCTTAAGTAATTTTTAATTATCACGGGTACTTGGCTCTTATGCGATATTAATAATATGTATAACAGTGATATCGATATAATTTTCGTGCGATAGTGACAATAACAATTAATATCGCCTGCGTAGGCTGCTATCGATATCGGAAGTAGCGGAGTTATCGATTAAAGGTTGTGAAAATACAGCGGGATATTTAAAAAGTCAACAGGAGGTTAAAAAGTACTGCATACTTTTAGGCGAGGCAAATAAATTAATTATTCTTTAGAATATTGATTTTAATATAATAAAGTTATCTACAGACAAGCGAAAATAAAAACTAGCAAGACAGCCGCATACATATGTATATACCCTAATACTCTAAGTGTATTTCATTCAAACTTTGTCACTTGATCTTTTTTAAATAAAAATTTATTAAGAACAATAAACAATTGAATTAATTGACTGTGATTTTAATTTGTTAAAAGCAATTTAATAATATTTAAGTATTAAGGACAAGAAATCATATTTTCAGATATTGGAATAAAAAGATTCTAAAAACAATTTGATTAAAGGTTTGCAGAGTTTTTGAAAGTTTCTTTCCGACCCTAATCACATAGTGTGGGTCCATCTCCAATGCAGGCGGCATATGCCATCAGATGAGGAATTGTGCACTGTTGCATCATGCCAGAGAATAGATGACTCTGTGGTCCAGTGGCAAAGATTCCCACATCATCACCAGAGTGGACACCAATGTTTCCATCGATATAGCTGGGATATTGGAACACTGAAGAGACGGTGAGAAATGTAAATTATTTAAATTTAGTAACAGCTTTTATACGTACAGGGATCCTTAATCTTCTCGGTCAGATCGACGCGCTTTCCATTCTCGTCCAGATATTGCTGCATTCCGACGGCGTAGTTCAGAGTGGCATATTTGATTCCATTGACATCGGTGTCGTGCTGATTGAGTCCCAGGATGTCAGTGCCACGTCCCGGGTAGCCAGAGATGGACAATGGATGCGCATGATCCGATGTCACCACAATGAGAGTCTCATCTGGATTCGTCATATCCACAGCCTTCTGCACAGCCTTGGATAACTCATGGACCTCATCGAGTCCCAGTTGAGGAACATTAAAGTGATTGCCGTAATCCACAAGTCCTCCCTCGATGAATAAGAAGTATCCTTCATCATTGTTGGCCACCATCTCAATGGCCTTCTGTGTCATCTCCTCCAAGGTGGGCTTCTGCACGGGATCAGCCATCTTGTGGAAGTCCATGACACCAGAGTTGAACAGACCGATCAGTTTCTTCAATCTCGTCGCATTCACACTCATCAGTTGGTTCCTGTTGTAGGCCAGGGCTCCATCCGGATGCAGGGATTGCCACCTGGACAACAGGTTGACTCCATCGGAACGTTCTCCTTGGGTGCCGAACTTATCCTGCATGGACTTGGGCAGGAACTTGCCCATTCCTCCGCCGAGCATTACGTCGAAGTTCTTGCCAGGCTCCTGGGTAATCAGCTGGGTGGCAATGTCCGTGCAGGTGGCAGGATCATTCTGACCCTCGCCATAGGTGACAATGTCAGTGTCGCACTCAAAGAAGCGGTTCGTGGTGTGGGCATATGCACCCGATGGACTCGCATGGGTCAAGGTAGTCGTTGTCACAATTCCACTCGACTTGCCAGCTGCCTGTGCCCAGGCGGCAATGGAGCTCACATGGTTGGCGGGATCCTCACTCCCACTGCAGTTGTTAAAGTTCACTCCAGCTGTCACTCCCAGGGCAACAATGTTCGTCTTGACTCCACACAAATACGCAGTTGCTGTGCAGGCGGAGTCGGGAACTTGGGCATTGGAGCAGTAGGTCTGGGAGGATCAAAGGATTCCCATTGAAATTGGATAGGAAATAGATAGAGATTGTTTACTCACCCTACTCAATCCTGTGTGGGGAAACTGCTCGAAACTTAATGAATCCTCCTCGCCAGTGTTGCCCTTCAGTTGACCCTTCAGGATCCTGGCAGCTGCCACTGTGGTCAAGGACATGCCATCGCCCAGGAACATGATCAGATTCTTGGCCTTTCGCTTGTCTGCTTGAGGGAGCTTCACTCTCTTGGCAATCTCCTCATGGGACAGATCATACCAGAACTGAGCATTCTTCTCCTCCGGAGGCGTATACTTATTCTTGGCCATTGCATTGGGATCAATGTCACTCAAGTCTCTGGTCTTGCCGGCATTGGATGTGGATCTGCCCAACAGCTGCTCCTGGCTGTGCACTCTATTCACTGTAATCAGTTTGAATCCTTCAGTTGCAGGATATACTCAAAGGATCACAGTGGTTACTTACAGTCGAAGGATGCCGACCAGGATGTGGCTGCAAGTGACGAGAGTAGCACCAGGATTACGTAGAGTTTTGTCATTCTTGTGAGTTATGCTCGACAACTGACTGGAATTTTGGACATACTCCCGCCTATTTATAATGTTGCCAGCCAGTCTAATCTTAACTGTTAAATTACGCGTACTTTAAGTTTTAGCCAGACCTATTTCGGTTATCATCCAAAGCTGTTGGCTTTTTAGGATCCTCTTCATATTTTATTGGCTGTAGAATGTGATGATTATGTTAGCTTTGTTTTGACCTAGGTAGGGAACTGGTAACCCTCTGGCTTATCCAATGATTAGATAACAGATTTTTATTGTTTATACTCGAAATTGTCTTAGTTATAGTATTCATATAGGAATGACCTTGATATTCAATTTTTAAACAAAGTTTTATATATAAAATACTTTCTATTATAGAGATAGAGACGGTTAAAATAATTATTTTAAATAAAAAAACTGATCACTAAAAAATATTTGTTATTTTTTTATTATTACTATAAAAATCTCTTATTCAAGATATCTTTTTTTACTAATCAGTATTTTAAAATTACAAATATTGTTTGAAAATCATTATATAAATCTTTGAATTTGATAGATCATAAATTATAATTATGATATATTTTACGATATTTAATAAAAAAATTAATCACTTTAATTATTTCTAATTTTTGTAATAAAGATAAAAAAGAGTTTAAAAAATGTCTTATTTTATCATCATTATATAAATCTTTGAATTTGATATATCACAATTAAATAAAATAAAAATTATAATTAAGATTTATTTTACGTTAATCAAAAAAAAGTTAATATTTTTATTATTTCTAGTTTTTGTAATAAAGATAAAAAAGTGTATAAAATAAAGCAGGGATTAAAACCTTAACCTTTACCCGATGAAAACCGATTAAAATTTGTAACCGTAACTGAAACCGTAACCGAAAAAAATGTTTTCTGTTGTACCAAAACCCAAAACTCAACCAAAACTCTTTAAACCGAAATAACCGTTTAGTAACCGATTCATTTATAAGGGTTAATTTCAGTTCTGACCGTCGCAGCTACTGAGCAACTTTGATAACTTCGAACTGCCATAACTTTGTCAAAACTCAACCAATTTCCAAGCGCAATGTAAATTTGAGCATAATTTTTTCTCAGAATTCGTTCTGCATTTAAATTTTGTTCATTTTGAAAATTTGAAATTTTCGAAATTTTTCGAAAAATGATAAGGGGTAACACTGTAAAATTTCTAAAAAATTCGAAATTTTCAAAACTTTCAAATCGAACAAAATTTAAATGCAGATCGAATTCAGAGAAAAAATCAAGCTCAAATTTACATTGCGCTTGAAAATTGATTGAGTTTTGACAAAGTTATGGCAGTTCGAAGTTATTAAAAATCAGTAAAATCAAAATAATCGAAATGTTCAAACCAAATTAACCAAATTTATTTGAGGTCAAATTATAATAAAATCGACATTACACTGGACGATTCCAGTAACCAGGTAAAATTATTTTCCAGACTAATAAGATCATTAAGTCTTTTTCATGTAAGACAATGAATAACACTTATTTTATTCAACCGAAAACCTTAATTTTTTTTATATTGTGAACCGAAACCATTCCGTTATTTTTAAACTGAAACTTACAAAAAACGATAACCGCTACGAAACCGATACTCCAAGATTTTGCATAACCCATAACCGAAAACCTTAATTCGAGCATAACCGAAACCGTAACTAAAACCGATATTCGTTTCGGTTTTAATCCCTAAAATAAAGTCTTATCATAAGAATTGAAAACATTTAATTTATCGCCGCCATCAAAAAAAAGTATATCTGAAATTGAGGGCATTATTTTTTTCGGGTTTAAACTGATAACTCCTATTAAAACTCAGTATTTTGTAGATAAATCTTAAAATCAGATATTGCTTATAAAAATATATACTGTGTACTGATAATTTGGAGACTAAGATTAAATTTAATGATGACTGAGTTCAGGAACATCTCAAGAATTTAAGTACATATTGTAATATAATATATATATTTACTTATACATATATGTACTATAAATTAAATGCCATATCATCATAATTAACTGAGAGTATTACCGATTTGTTACCTCCTAGGCCAAAGTATATGAATATTAAGTCATATCACATTCTCCAGGCCCTAAACTCACAATCCCCGAAAAGTCTACAAGATTTAGATGATAACCAAAATGGGGCTGACTAAATTCAAGTAATTTAAGTAATTTACCATTTAAGATTAGAGAACACGCTGAGTACAAAGTATAAATACGTGGGATCATGCACAGATCCCAAGTCAGTTGACGAGAATCTCACAATAATGACGAAACTCTATGTAATCCTAGT
This sequence comes from Drosophila kuntzei, assembly GCA_035042165.1. Taxonomy (NCBI): domain Eukaryota; kingdom Metazoa; phylum Arthropoda; class Insecta; order Diptera; family Drosophilidae; genus Drosophila; species Drosophila kuntzei. The sequence goes on along the minus strand of JAWNLU010000634.1, from coordinate 1,738,160 downwards.
GATAATAAGTGCTCTCGTAGCCACATCCTGGTCAGCTGCCTTCGACAGTAAGTAGTCCAAATGGAATAGGAGAAAAGTTTCGGATTAGAAAGATTCATCACAATGCTTACAGTGAACGAAGTGCACAATCAGGAGCAACTGCTGGGCAGATCGAATCTGGGTAAAATTCGCGATATGTCCGACTTTGATCCCAATGCAATGGCCAAGAATAAGTATACGCCTCCGGAGGAGAAGAATGCTCAGTTCTGGTATGATCTGTCCCATGAGGAGATTGCCAAGAGAGTGAAGCTCCCTCAAGCAGACAAGCGAAAGGCCAAGAATCTGATCATGTTCCTGGGCGATGGCATGTCCTTGACCACAGTGGCAGCTGCCAGGATCCTGAAGGGTCAACTGAAGGGCAACACTGGCGAGGAGGATTCATTAAGTTTCGAGCAGTTTCCCCACACAGGATTGAGTAGGGTGAGTAAACAATCTCTATCTATTTCCTATCCAATTTCAATGGGAATCCTTTGATCCTCCCAGACCTACTGCTCCAATGCCCAAGTTCCCGACTCCGCCTGCACAGCAACTGCGTATTTGTGTGGAGTCAAGACGAACATTGTTGCCCTGGGAGTGACAGCTGGAGTGAACTTTAACAACTGCAGTGGGAGTGAGGATCCCGCCAACCATGTGAGCTCCATTGCCGCCTGGGCACAGGCAGCTGGCAAGTCGAGTGGAATTGTGACAACGACTACCTTGACCCATGCGAGTCCATCGGGTGCATATGCCCACACCACGAACCGCTTCTTTGAGTGCGACACTGACATTGTCACCTATGGCGAGGGTCAGAATGATCCTGCCACCTGCACGGACATTGCCACCCAGCTGATTACCCAGGAGCCTGGCAAGAACTTCGACGTAATGCTCGGCGGAGGAATGGGCAAGTTCCTGCCCAAGTCCATGCAGGACAAATTCGGCACCCAAGGAGAACGTTCCGATGGAGTCAACCTGTTGTCCAGGTGGCAATCCCTGCATCCGGATGGAGCCCTGGCCTACAACAGGAACCAACTGATGAGTGTGAATGCGACGAGATTGAAGAAACTGATCGGTCTGTTCAACTCTGGTGTCATGGACTTCCACAAGATGGCTGATCCCGTGCAGAAGCCCACCTTGGAGGAGATGACACAGAAGGCCATTGAGATGGTGGCCAACAATGATGAAGGATACTTCTTATTCATCGAGGGAGGACTTGTGGATTACGGCAATCACTTTAATGTTCCTCAACTGGGACTCGATGAGGTCCATGAGTTATCCAAGGCTGTGCAGAAGGCTGTGGATATGACGAATCCAGATGAGACTCTCATTGTGGTGACATCGGATCATGCGCATCCATTGTCCATCTCTGGCTACCCGGGACGTGGCACTGACATCCTGGGACTCAATCAGCACGACACCGATGTCAATGGAATCAAATATGCCACTCTGAACTACGCCGTCGGAATGCAGCAATATCTGGACGAGAATGGAAAGCGCGTCGATCTGACCGAGAAGATTAAGGATCCCTGTACGTATAAAAGCTGTTACTAAATTTAAATAATTTACATTTCTCACCTTCTCTTCAGTGTTCCAATATCCCAGCTATATCGATGGAAACATTGGTGTCCACTCTGGTGATGATGTGGGAATCTTTGCCACTGGTCCACAAAGTCATCTATTCTCTGGCATGATGCAACAGTGCACAATTCCTCATTTGATGGCATATGCCGCCTGCATTGGAGATGGACCCACACTATGTGATTAGACTAATTTCTAGTTCTCTATTAATTATATGAATCTCTGATTTCAATGTAAATAAATTGTTGCTATAAGAAAATATAATATATTCCGGAACCAATGTTTATACTTGAGATGCATTTTTATTATTAAATGTTACAAATTGAGTAACAATTTTATTGTGAATTCAATTTGACAACTTGCTAAATGATTTCGCTACTTTAATTAATTAAAAATATTTATTTCGAGAAATCAATAATTAAATTGACATTAGCCGTTTAATTTATTGCCGTTCCAATGCATGTCAGTATGTAAATAAATATATATATATATTTATGTCAATTCCTTTTCTCACACGAAATGCAAATTTTTCAAAAAATTGACTTCAATTTAAAACGCATCAAACATATGTGTGTATTATTTTTGTGTGTGTATACAATTCGTTATGACTGTGTGAATTAACTCGTGCGTATTTAGATATCCTGTATTAACCGGAGAAAAGGAGTATACTTTGCATATTCATCAGATAAATTCTAATTTTGAGTTTTTGAGCAATACAGATTTTATAACTTTATAAATTTTTGTTTATTTTCTTATAGTTTTTAATATTTAATTTATCAGTTTATTTAAAATTGTAGTTTGTAATATTTTTTTAATTTTTGAAATAAAATAAATAAATATAAGCAGTATCTGGTTTTTCTACTTTGTTAAAAAAATCTCATTCGAATTCCGACAATGTTTGTAAGAACTATAAAAAAATAATAAAAAAGTCATATTACGAATTAAAGATTTCGAAATAAGTATTTAAAAAATTAAGGCTAAAATAGGAAATTCAAATAAGAAAAATATTCAAAATACAAATGTCAAATATCTAGTTTATTAAGATTCAATTTTTCCTAAAATCACACGTTTTTTAAAACAACATTTTCGAGTTTAGAATTTTATATTTTTTGCCACATCAATTTTTTTCAAACTTAATTATTCTGTTTCATTTTATCTAATTTTAGTTACTTTAAAGTGTTTTTAAATTTGTTTTCTCAACTTTTTTAATTTTAAGTATTACGTATTTGTACGAATTACAAAAAAAATAGTAATATTAAAAATTAAAGAATTCGAAATAAGTATGGAAAAAATTAAGAAAAAACTAGGAAATTCAAATAAAAAACATTCTAAATGCAAATTACAAATATTTTATTTATTGAGATTAAATTTTTGTTAAAATTGCACGTTTTTTAAAACAATATTTTTTATTTCGGTATTTCCTATTTTTTTTATAAAATTAATTTTGTTTGGTAATTTTTCCTAATTTTGGTTACCATAATTTTATTTCCTCAAATAAATTTCATAGTTTTGTGTTTTTAAATTTGTTGTCTCAATTTTTTAAATTCTTAGTATTATTTGGTGAAATTTTAATAGGGAATCTATTTGTATATTGCTTAGTAGGTATATATACCCTAAATTCTGGCTTGCACTTAAGGTGATTAATGGGTATGTGTTAGTCACAATTAGCATGCTGCTTTATTTATATTTGTTTCAATTGCCGCTTGACGATCGGCATCGATTTGGTATTACTTTGGACTTGGAGTGCTGACACTTAATGTGTATGAGTGTGTGTGAGTGTGTGTGTATGAGTGTGTGTGTGTATGTGTGTGTGTTTTTGCATGTGCGATATTTACTGAATGTCAGGTTCAAGTATTGTCAGTGCGTCTGTCGGTCGCGGTCGCAGTCAAACAATCTGTATCTGTATCTGTTCATGTAAATGTATCTGTATCTGTATCTCTATCTGTGGATGTATCTGTATCTGTTTGGTTGCACCGGGCATCTGGCACCCACACTGGCAGCTCCTTCACTTGTTGACTTTGACTTGTAATTGTGTTCATTGTTGGCCGTTGTTTTTATATTTTCTGTTGTATTTTAACAATGTTGTTGTTTTTTTTTTGACATAAATGACTGAGAGACAATATATGCCGAGACAATAAACATCAATTTTATACTTGTGCAACCAGACGGCAATTAAGGATTGTTGATTGTTGGTTCTCAAGGCTGGGTCCTTGCCACTCGCATTGCGTCATCCAACATTGGTTAATTGCTGTTAACAGGAATCGGAAAATATTTATTAAACTCATAACTCAATCAAATCTGACTAAATTTAACTGAATAATTGGAAAACTCTTAGATACTCGCATTTTATTTTTGGAAGGGGGAATCCTAGTAATAGAATACAATGTTTCAATAAAAATATTATTAAATTTTGAAATTTAGCTGCGATTTCATAAACTTTTTTCAGAGAAAATGTAATTTAAAAAAAAACTTCAAACCTTTAAATTAATTTTATTATTATTTACCCTCAAATTTGTAGCTGCATTAAAATTGAAAAATTAAATTTCTTGACAATTTTTCAAAAAATTCATACTGCAATAACTTCGTCAAAACTTAACCAATTACCTTGCGGAATGTTAATTTTATCATTTTTTGACGTCTTTTTGGATTCTGCATTAAAATTTCATTCATTTTTCATTCCAAACATAAAAATTATTAAAAAATTAAATGCATTATGTCAATTTTATTACTGATTCTGCATCTAAATTGGAAAGTTTAATTTTTTTCAATCACAGTCCACTTTTCCATACTTACCTGACCATTTAAAAAACTTCAAATTGTCATAAGTTGGCCAAAACTTAACCAATTACCTTGCGGACTTTTTGACGTCTTATTTGATTCTGCATTCAAATTTTATTAATTTTTCATTACAAACACAAAAAATTATTAAAAAATGAAAAATTATTTAATATTTCGAATTTTAATAAAAATTTTTAAATACAAATATTTTAATTAAAATTATAATTATTATTTTTGATGGTAGTAGCTCCAATTTGGAGCCTATATTAAACACTGTCTCCATATTTAACTGATTATTGTTTTTGTTTATTCTTCCTCTTCTTGTTGTTTGTTTGTTTTCCTTTTGCATTTGCAGATTCGTCGCGTTCTCTTGTAAACATTTCGTTTGCTCAGCAAAAAGTGGAAGCTGCGCCTGACGATGTTGTTGTTGATGTCGCTGCCGGCTTCGACGTCGGCGTCGCTGCCCACAGCCTGCAGTCGCTGCTAACAAGCGACGTCGACGTCGACGTTCGGCAGCAGCTCCACATTTCAGAGTCTCCGATTGCCGAGTCTCAGTTTTAAATCTGTCGCGACAGCAAACGCGCGTTTCGCTTAAGCTTTTAATGCTAATTTCTCTTGACTGCAACTTGTGACTGTGTGTGTGTGTGTGTGTATTTGTGTGTGCTATATGTGTGCCTGAGTGTGTGTGTGTGTGTGTTTGCGCATGCGCAACTTTTTTTAATCAGACGGCGCTTGAGTTTTGTCACGTTCGCTTTAAATCACCGAGAACATAATATTTAGTGCAACTGTAATTGGGAATTCAATTGTTTTTGACAGGTAAGGTGCCAGGTATTTTATTTGATGCTCAATTTAACATTAAATTGCTACACTTTGGTTTATTTTGATTCGGAATGCAGCTTAAAGCGACGCGTGCCAAAAATTACCCTTAAATAAATTTTGTTAAGATACAAATCTGCAGAAAATTTGAGTTTAATTACGCAATTATAAATTTCGAAAATTTTCGGATATTATTTTATAAAAATTATATATTTCAAAAGTCCAATTCCAACCGATTTTGATGAGCAATGTATTTTTGTTCAAAATTTCACTACTTAATTGATTGTGCATTTAAATTTTGGTATTTAAAAAAATTTCAAAATTTTCCCGCATTTCAATTTTTTCCATGCTTATAACTTAACATAGTTTTCAAAATTTCGAAGTCACATAACTCTGTCAAATCTTTACCGTTTTTGATAAGCAATGTCTTTTTTTTCATTACTTGACCTATTTATTGATTCTGCATTTAAATTTTGTAAGTATAGATTATTTTAAAATTTTCCAAAATTTCCTATTTTTTCAGCCCTAGCCCTTTACATATATTTCAAAACTTGGAAGTCTCATAACATTGTCAAATCTTTACCGATTTTGATAAGAAATGTATTTTTGTTCATTATTTGACTTATGTATAAATTGATACTGCATTTAAATTTTGTTAGTATAGAAAATTTGGGTAGTTTTCGAAAATTTCCTATATTTTCATAACTTTCGAAGACTCATAACTTTGTCAAATCCTTATCGATTATGAGAAGCAGTGTCTTTTTGTTCATATAAATTATTTGATTTAAAGAATTTCAATAAAAAAAAATCAATATCCTTTTGATCATTATTTGGTCTCTTAAAATTTATACTATGAATATACATTTTATATATAAAATATTTCTTATAAATTTTCGAATTTAATTTAATTGATATTATATGTATAATAAGATATTATTGGTAATGTTTAACAAAAGATTCTAAATTTTTCTGAGTATATGAAGCGTAAAAATTGTTTTTCTTTCGAATAACAGGTGTTGACTTATTTATTTCCAATAAATTGCGACTATTTCTGCTATGAAAACTGAAGCAACAAGAATTGAGATTGGGAATTCGATGCGAGACGGGAAATCAAGCGTCAAATATCAAATTTAATAAGACATGTAGTGAATTTGATTGAGTTGCGGTTAGCACAGATAAACCGACTGTACTTAAAAAAAAAGAGGTGTTGAGTATTAGGTTTTTATGAGCTAAGAGCTAAACAACCGCAAAAACACAGGTGAAATACGTATGTAGATATATATGCGTGGTTTATAGGCTTTATAAGTAATGTGCTTATTTTTGATGGTTTGCTTACCAGTTTTACTGCCAAATGACTGTTAGTTAAGTCTCTGGGATGAACTTATAAAACCAGGGACTAACTGTTGAAATAGCAGCACAATTTTCGAAAGTAAACTTTCAGTATTTCTATTTATTTATCCCGAAATCTACTCGCATTTTTCATAGAGCACACACTAGAAAGTAAATCGCGAATTGTTTGGATGCAAGCTGCTTGTGCTACTTATATATATATATTTATGTTGTGGCTATCATGTTCCTGGTAAAAGCCAAAAAGCGAGCCTCAATTGGTGGCTGGGAAGATGAAAGATCTGGTCTGCATAAATGCTGCTGGCAATTCGTGGGTGTAGATAAATTTAGCATGATAAAGCGGCTTGAAACTGAGCCGAGTCACGGCAGACAACACTCAAAAATGTGGGCTAATATGCAACACGATGCAAATGTATCTAAAACTTAATGCACGAGTGCAATCCATCAGATACTCTTCAATTTATTTATTCAACTCTCACTGTTGTATCTCAGAGATACACCTATGATGTAAACAATTATTGAATGTATCTTAAAAGTAAGACACAAGTGCAATTCATCATGTGAAATTCTATTTATCACTGTTGTTTATCCGCTTGTTAACACTTAATGTATCTCAAAGATACAAATGCGTTGCATTTTATTTGTATTTCCATTTATACGGCTTCCAATGGCCATGAACTTGATCGTTGAGCATTTGCTGCTTATTCACAGCTATTTTCTAAATATTGATGAATCAATTAAGAAATTGTATGAATTTGTAATTCAAGACGAAGCCCTACTGTGCTGATAGATAGCTGGAATGATTGTTTGTTAGGTTGTCTGTCTGGTTTTTAATTATTTCTTATCTGATAATGTCTGGTCTTTAGATTCCTCTATGATATCTTGGTGAATCTAGGCAAATAAGCCGCGAAGTTGTAGATATTTTTGCTTATCTATTTTTGGACAGTTTAACTATTAAATAAATAAACAAATACTTAAGTAAAAATTTAAATTGCTTTGACTGTAATAGTAACATAATATTTAAATATCTAGCAAAACTGTTCCGGTTTTAATTTTGTATAGAAATTAAAACATGTGCGAATTTTACGGAGTTTATTTATAATCGATTTCCGTATTTATCCCGATGTTCTATGCAGAATTGCACCTTTAATTCATTTGTTATTATTTATTTAAAGTGATTAAATGCATTCGGTTGCTTAAATCTTTCAATTTCGACTGCGCAAAATATGGTTTCATTTAAGAATAATAATCAAAATTCACATGACAATAAACTGGCTGAAAATTTAGACATTTGTTTTGATTGTAAACATTTGAAATGTAAATATGAAAAAGAGCCGTCTTTGTCTTTCGATTATTGTTAAGGTTAACCAGATTCCGTTTTACACGTCACCCAAAAAAAGCAGGAAAACCGATTTTCGACCGAGCAAATTGTAACAATATTTAAAAATATGCATATTTGAGTGCCCCGTGCTCGACCATTTGCCCATTAATCCCATAAATTAGTGTTTATTTTTTTTTTAGTATTTGCTTTCTTGTTTTGTTTAAACTAAACACTGGGCAAAAACAAAACAAAAGCAGAAAACACGCAATCACGTTGACAGCCGAGTTCCGGTAAAACATCGGTGAACCCTTCCATTGAAGGTGAGTCGCTTTAGGCCCAGTCGGGAGCTACTGGTCTTGATTTACTCTTGCTGATGTCATCTCTTCTCATCTCATCTCAGCTGCTGATGGGTTGATGATGGTTGATGGTGACGGTTAATGGTTAATGGGAGAGTTGAACTTTTCGTCATTGTCATGACAATTTCACAACTGCTGAACAAACATTATAAGAAGTTATGTAATTAAACAAACACTTACCAACGACAGATTAGTCTCGGATTAGTCTACCTTTTAACATACATAGTTGCTAAAGAGTTTGTCTTAAAATGTGACAAGGAAATTTAAAAATAACATTTCAAAATATTTTATTATTATTTTTCACTGATTTAAAATCAACCTGAAATAATAAAATAATTATATTTTATTTATAGACCGTAAATTACACAAATAAATTTATTCTGTTAATCGGGTTAGTTTGGAAAAAGTTATGCAAGTTTTAAGGCTGGTAAAACTTTTGAACTGACAACTTTACGAGTCAAATTTTTTGTCAGCTTAGGCATGATTTTTAAAAAAAAGTATCATCCCTCAGTTTCAAATTTAAAAGTAAAAACTCAAGATTAAAAATGTCGAAAAATGTCAAAAACAAAATGTTCGGAAAAAATAATTTTTTTCGAAAAGGCAAAAGAAGGAAGTAAAGGAAATTGCACCACAGATTGTTGTGACACTTTCGAATTAAATTTTATATAGTAAAATACAAAATGTGTGAAATTTACTTAATTATTTTTTTCCGCACGATACCATTATTATAATAAAGCCTTGCAGCTTTGGTTATTAAAGGCTGTCTACACTTGAGTTTTGATTGTTAACATTTCAGTCTGCTGGCTACTTTAATTTAAGATCTAATTCAAATTTCCCCTCCAATATACGCTCAGGATTTCATGTGTTTTGTTCAGTTTTAGCCCACGGACTTTAATCCGCTAACAATCCCACTTAATTGACAGTATAATTTGATTTTGACAACGTTTAATGTTTTGTCATAATCCTGAAATCGACGGATCATATTACATTCGTCAGCCAGGTTTATTGTTGTAGTTGCATATTTATGAGACTCGAATTGGGGATTGGTATAAAATAAAATAAAATAAAAGCGTGACGACATCATCAGACAAAGCGCCATTTCGAATGTGCTGTGATATTCAATATGCGGCAATTAAAATGTAAATTGCACAAATTGCGATTTGTTTTGCCTGTGGCGTGCCAGTTAAATATTGCAGCTCATAATCATACTAACAAATATATACAAATACCAAGAGCGATACCAAGATTGCTCATACGCAATGTTGGCTTAAGGTTATTGTCAAGAATTTATTCCGAACAAGTCAGAAATTGACACGTTTTTGTAATTGATTCAAAATGATTATTATGATTATTATTAGTAATATATATAATTTGCATTTAAATCTGTCAGATCACACCCAGAAGTATTCAATAAAATGTGCGAAATACCAAATTGTTAATGATCAAATAAATAAGGATTATTTAATCGTGCTAATGCATTTGCTTTGTATTAAAAGCATTCCATTAGGAAATGAAAATAAATGAATTATGATTTAACTCTGGTCACACTGTGCCATATACGCCCCCAATCGGCACATGAATGTGTGACGTATGAAAATAGATAAAATGCATTTATGAAATTGCATTCGTTTGAGTCTTAGCAATTGAAGTGCATGTAATGCTAAATACTTGTAGAAAAAATGCAATTAACTATCTCGTGTGCTGTCAACAAATCAGTAAATTGACAAATGACGTCATTCCTGCTTGTCTCATGGCCCATTGAAAGTGCAAATAAATACGAGTACTCGCACTTTTTACCGGCTGACTAGACACTCAGGTATGTTGTGAGTGTGAGTACCCGTTTATTTATTTGCTTGTTCGCCATTGAGTGCATTATTTAGTGCTCTCTAATCGGACGTACAAACACGGATCTCTCGGCTAAGCAATTACCTTCGATTTAAACATACATACATATTGGAGCATCTGGAATTTTTGATGTTACATCATAAATAGAGCTTCAACCTGAACCTGAACCTGAACCCCAACTTGTTTGTCTTTCTAGAGGTGTGATAGTATCTAATTAACAGTTCACACCTCGCTTTAACCGTTAAAGTGGCGCTACATTTATGGTAAATGTATGAAACTCACCTAGAAGTGAGATTGTGTTGTCTTTTCAATTATGCCATAGATGATAATTGATAAAGCCATAAATATATCATACATAAAAGTTGTTTGCCTACCCAGTGGGTGGATAATATTTATGTATCTCGATTGTATGCACACTTAATAACAAAGTTGTTTAAATAAATTGTATAGTTATTGATTCAGAGAACTATAACATAACTCTGGTAAAATGTCAAGTACGCACTTTGCATCCGAGACAGGCACAACTGTGTAAACACATAAATAATTCATTTATAAATAATTCATTTGAGATGCTACATGCTCAATTCAATAAATTCTTGTAAATATTAGAAAAATTGTTATTAGTCAGCTGTGTATAAATACACATTTATATTTTATTTGATGACCTATCCTATAATGAGTTTTTTATGTCACTTCATCAACCCCACTGACAGATTAAGTGGCGTTGAATATTATACTATACTGTAATTAATTAATGATGACACATGTTTATACAACGCGATGACGAAAAATGCCAAATTCCGACAAAATTATTTATGTACACAATTGAATAATTAATCTTTGGCTTAAATGAATAATATAAACTAAAATAAATAATAATAAGAATGATCTAATTATTAATCTAACAAAATATACAGTGATAATAATATTAATTAAAATAAATAATAATAAGAATGATCTAATTATTATTATAACAAAACATATAGTTAAAATAATGCAATAATATAAATTAATATAAATAATAATAAGAATGATATAATTATTATTATAACAAAATATACAGTAATAATAATACAAGAATATTAATTAAAATAAATAATAAGAAGAATGATCTAATTATTATTATAACAAAACATACAGAAATAATAATACAATAATATTAATTTTAAAAAATAAATAATAATAAGAATGATCTAATTATTATTATAACAAAACATATAGCAATAATAATACAATGATCTAAATTAAAATAAATAACAATAAAATTACAACGCGATGAAGAAAAATTTAGACAAAATTATTTATGTACACAATTGAATAATTAATCTTTGCATAATAAATGTCTGAAATGAATTATATAAATTAAAATAAATAATAAAAAGAATAATCTAATTATTATTATAACAAGACATATAGTAATAATAATACAATAATATAAATTTAAATAAATAATAATAAGAATGATCTAATTATTATTATAACAAAACATACAGTAAGAGGGAGGCCCGTCTTACCAGTGTCATTATCTGGGGCTTAAAATCTCTGAGCTACGTATGTTTTCAGCCTATAGAGCATTTCCTATATTAATGACTGAGAAGGGATTCGGAATTGCTTGTCATGCAGCGCAGATGTCGACTCTGAGTGTCACTGACATCAGATGGGGCCACATAAATGAGTAGATATATGAATACTTGTACATACTCGAAGACAAATATATTCGTAGTCATTTGTAGACGAAATGATTCGCATTTGGCATTGACAATGACTTTTGGCCGAAATGCTTAAATAAATCGGCACAAAAAGCTGCGGGCAGAGCGAAAATAAAAAGAAATGAACAATAAACATGTAGAAAGAATAGATAATTTTAAACTACAGATGATACAATACTCTTACAAATAATTTTATATTAATTAAATTTTATAGAATCTACTTAAACTAAATTAACTAAATTTTTCTATAATTAATTTCCTTGCATCAAGAATATTACAAAATAATTGAAAAATCGTAAACGTTGCAAAATTTATTATTATATTGCAATACCTTTTGTAAGGGTATAACAATTGCTGGTCTCTTGCTCGAAATGAAAGCGAAGTGTTCTAATTTTGTAAATTTTTATTATAAATAAATTTGATTTCGTAAGCATAGTCAAGGTCTTACAAACTTGTAGTTACCACAACTTTCACACGAGATAAACAAAAACTAAATTGACGAAAAATTCGTAGGAATCGCAAAGTGTTTGCAGATGTTTTCTCAAAATGAATATATTTGTAATTCTATCAATTTAATTACCTGCAAGTGCAAATATTTGTGGTATTTACTATCAATTAAATTAAAATATTAAGTATACGACAGGGTAATTTACGAGTTGATTTAATATTACGTCTTTCTTGCAACACTTAAGGGGTAAGGAGTAGATTTATTGTAACCCAGTGAAAAATGTTATTAAAGGAATGTGTTTCCTTGGATATAATCCTATTAAAGTCATAACTAGAGTAATCTTGGATACAAAGATACAAAGTAAGGAAATCTTTAAGAAATATTTTTTTATTTTGATATCAAGATTGTATATACCCGTTACAGTTATTCGGAGTGCGGTAGTAAACAGTCTGCCATGCATATCAAAAAATCAGAGCAGTCAGATATTTATATGAGTCGGACGCTATTTGTTTCGCAGACGGAATACGAGTACGAGTACATTCCAAAATGATACGTATGTAGGCCCATGTAGGTACATACAAATGTAATAATAAATAAAAATAAATACAGGTATAAAGTCGGCACTGTCAGCCCCGGGGGCAGTGCGGATTTAAACGGCGAAACAGCGAACGGCTTAAAGCTGGCCCAGTGGCCGATATAAAGGCGTTTTAGCCACAACTCTGTGGGCGTTACAAAATGGGACACTCGGCCCGAAAAGCATTTACATTTCTATCTCGCCGAGCTTTTGTTTAAACCAATGTGAATATAATTAAAACATTTGTCATGCTCGTCAAGCATTATAATTAATAACAAACAATAAGCGAATATAAATCATAATGGTTTGTTATGATGAGTGAATGGGCTAAATAGTCTTTGGATTATCTATGGATTAAGCTTAAATAAAGTCAGATATTGTTATTTATTATATAGTGTCAATATACTTTAATGAATCTTCCATATATGCAAACTAACATAAAAGCCTTTTTATTATTATTTTGACACTTAAATGAGACACAAATAACATGCTAAGTACTTATCAGACCAATGAGAAAGACAGAGAGAGCAAGAATAAAAATAACATTAACATAACAGCAGCAAATGAAACTCTGCAGTCTGTAGTGCTTAACATAACAGTCAGCTGTTATCTGTTGATCGTGCTGTTATTAATATCACAACACTGTCTAATAATTCTCAACAAGTTCTAGCCTCGCCAAGTAGCAATCAAGCAAAGAGGTTTTGAATATTGCGAGAGGTGAGGATTGGGTTGCTCTTGCTTTTATAATGCTTGAGGGTTTTGTTCGCCCAACTCATATGTTACGACTTACGGAACAGCCTTGAGAACATCTGATCTCGCTTATAATATATTTATTACTTGTAGAAAACTATATATTATTTAATTTTTGAATGCATATATTCGATTTGGTCAGGTGTCAATCGTCGTATTGTTTGCATTTTAGCAAATTGTTATTAATTTTGATTGACAGCGCACCTAATTTGGGTGAATACAAGTATTGCTTGGTTCGGTTCTATCTCTGGTGCTGTCAAGTTTCCGATAATTACTACTAACTACGGGTACAAGTCAAAAAGTGCCTGCTTTTTGTCCGGGGGCGTTGAGTGCATTCAAGACGTCAACATTTCAAAACAAAATATATTTATACTCGTATACCACCACGATAAGTACCTAGAGAGACCCGCTGGGGTTTTAAAAGGTGCACTGCTAAAAATAGAATCTTACGAATGACTTCGCAACTTGAAAATTGTATCTAATAAACGCAAATTATGAATTATCAACAATGGGCACTGAATACAAATCTATTTTTTGCTCTACTCGTACATTCTGGAGGTACGAGAAGATTTTAATGAAAACATGCGTAAATAATTGTGTATACAAAAATGTTTATGACGGTGTTATCTCTACCCAAAGGCCATGATCTTTGTGCAAATTATTATAAACAGAATAATATCTGAAAATATCTTAAAATTACTAAAGCGTTTCGAGACATGGTATTTTCATTCAAAAACAAGAAGAAATTATGTATGTAATGGCTGCACAACTGTGAGATACCCTTTAGTTAATCTATAAATGAGATGTAAAGAGTTTGGTTCTAGCTGATAAATTCTTTCGGCATTACCTATTCCTACAGATCATTTCCAGGGTACAACAAGAAAACGTGACGAAGCACTATAAACATTTTATTTTATTTCAGTTGCAGCACAATATGCGGAATTTCTAAAAAAAAAGTGCACATTACCTGGACAGACATACTGTCTTGGTATATTATCAAAACAATATAGATACTCATAAATGTACTTATACTTAGAAATTGAGTAATCCTTCAATACTTATTGAAAGATCGGTAAACATTGCTATTTCCACTTAATTTGCTAGGGAAAAATGATGGCGCTAATTTTCCAATTAACGAAAGTTGAGCAGACCATTTCGGAAAACTTTCCTCGTGGTATAATTGCTTTTCTGACCCAAATCAATGACGTCAAAAGCATTTGGCAATGTTTTAAATTTAGACCTCTTATCCGCTTTTTTTACCAGACCACTGGCTAAATCGTTTTAATTATGAAATAATTTGTTAAATATAGTTTCGATTTGGCTTATCACTTAATCGGCTTATCAGTCGGCAATTATATACAGAGAAACGATTGAGTTCAAATTTTCATGACTTTACTAGGCGTGAAATATTAAATTGGGGAATATGTGAAATAAATTGAGCTGTTGTATGGTATTTTAGCTTGTGAATGAAAATGCCTGAGTACCCGGAAATTATTTCGATAAACAAGACCAAAGCCAAAAAGTCAAATTCCAATAAATTGTTAGCGATCGTTCCGAACATTCCTCCAGCTCATAAATGTCATAAATAAAATACTTTACACAAATCAACAGTATCAACTTTAATGTCGACTCGTCTGTCGTCGCCTTTATTCTTATTCTTATTATTATTATTATTTATGTACACACATTTAAATAAGTATTAATAATAAGCGTTCAATGTCAGGCAGATCGTCTCGGGAATTGCATTAAAAAACAAAAATTTTAAATAAAATAAACTCTAATGGAAATCGCATAGCGTGCAGAATTTAAAGATACAAGTAACACGATGTGATGGATCGATTAAGGAGGGGACTGAAGGGGCGCCAACTTGCACTTGAAACCCCACAATTGAAATGGAAACGAATGAACAATTTTAACAGATATTAAACACAAATATGCCAAATATATTTTATTTTATTTTATTGCTCGGCCACAGAGTAAGCAGCTGACAAGCTTTTGTTGCTGCCGCCAAATTTAAACCAATATACCCTATAGAAAGTTCCAAATAGGATAGGCAAATTACAACAAAATGTAAGAAATATATTAAATATAAAACAAAGTTAAGATATTCTAAATTGAGAAATTTGCGAAATTCCACCTGTAAGTGCCTCAAATTCAGGTCAGAGGTCAGGGAATTGATTTGTTTGTTTCTTAAAATATCTTAACCAAACTTACAGATTATATGTTTGGCACTGTCTCTTACATTCTCTTACAAACTGTTCCTAAGGTATCTGCTAGCCTATAAACGTCGATTGTCTGAATGTTTATTGTTTTTGTTGAGTATTGTTAAATTGTCGTTGTCAAAATTAACTAGAATTTAATTCAATTGAATTTTTGGTCACACTTCCACTGACGAATGCGATCAAAAGCCAATTCGATATCGTCATAACTTGACGTGAGGTTCGTTCGAAGACCCTGAACACTCATTGGGAAGGGAGTTCTGGCTTCAGATACTGATATTGATGCGAATATCGCGTGCAATTGTGTTCAACCTTGAAAACATATTGATTCCATATACGATGCACTTGCTAACTGGCCCCCGAATCTGAGTTCCAATCAATTGAAATAGCGTGAAATTTATTTTGCATACCAAAGTGAAATTTCCGTGTAATGGTGCCAAAAATGTTGTCGAGTTGTGGGATAAATTGGAAAAGTCTTTCCGATTCTCAAGAATTGCAGTTTCCAAGGTTAGTTAATGATATTTATTAGCTGATTGACCTTAATATATTTAATGAAAACTGATGGAATTTCTTATCGGTTTCAGTTCCAGATATTTGGATACACGATAAAGAACCGCGAAAAATAAACATTTGTACGCCCATGGAATTGATTATCAACAAAATCGGAAATTTTAATGAGTTGAGCATAAGGTGTTAACATCTATTTTGCGTATTGCCCGATCGAATTAATTTATTTTGTTTTTATTGTACCCAAGACGCAGTTAATGTCGTAGACAATAACATTTGAGTTAACAAATAAATATCAGCGAATAATCAGCGAGTTTACAATCTGCAATAAAAAGAGTTTTATCTTTTTTTTTTGCTAACTTTACTTAAAAATATATATATTAGAAATTTGGTTTTTTTTAATTTGAAGTAGAAGTGACATTTATGTCACATTAATCAGCTGTTTGATGGCAATGACCAAATTCCCTGACTTTTCTATCAAGGCCTTAACAAGGCAAAGAGATAAAGGTGAGAATGCTGTAGTTAATGTTGCGCGACTAACAGATACTCTTTAAATATGAACAACTTAGTTAGAAATTCAATTAATCATATTTTTTTGGTTTCAGTTTTCAATTTATTATTAATTTTTTTTTATTATTAATTTGTATTTTAATTTTTTTACACTTAATTTTCCTTTTGCCGACTGTTTTTTTTTTAATAAATAAATTAAATGCTCAGGAATGTTTTATCTGTATAATAATTATAAAATATAAAATAAATATGTTTCCTTTTCTAATACTGTTACATATTCACACACTTGTTTAGTATACCCTTTCAAGCACTGCAGTTAGGGTATTACTAACGGCTTAGATAAGGCCAGCAATTGTAGTCTTTGATATTGAATTTATGTACTATAGTTTTAATTTTCCAAACAAACGGATTACTGTTCAAATCGGACTAGGAACTTGCTGATGCAATCAATAGAAATGTTTAATCCCAAGGCGGATGATACTATTGATCATCTATGTTATTGCTGTCGATTAGTCGATATCACGCTTCGCATTCCACAATCCGCAATCCACAATCACAACAACAAATCCATAGACAACAATTGAGGTTCTCTGAATGATTTGGCGATGACGTGTTGACGTCTTCAAGTGGACAGCTTATGAGCATTACGAAAAACAATGTAATTTAATCAATCTAATTGATTACGCTTGTCCTTGAACTACTTTTTCAACCCAACAGATTGATGATAACAGATTCAGAGATTTTTAAATTGTTCTTTCTCGATATAAAGTGATAAATTTCGAGAACCCAAAACCTGAATACCTGTCTGAGGTGTTTGTTATTGTTTGTTCATAAATATTTTATCACATGACTTAAATACATTGGAATGCCACTCTGTACTGTCTGACTATTGCCGGAATATCAATATCAGTTCGGTGTGCACGGAATTGGTAATAATAATCAGTTAAGTACCTAATAGAGTATAAAAGCCTGCTAATTGAATGCCTAATCATGCTGTCAGACCAATTAAACTGCCAATTTTGTAGAGTCTACGACGGCCATATGGCCAAAATACCTATCGATATCGATATCTAACAATACCCGAAATCCTCTAAGACTCAAGAAGCGTGCCAAAAAGTTTGAGTAGTCAAGACCCATTCAGAAACCATTCAATATGACGTCTCAATTACATTATTTATAGAGACGACATGTTGTCATCATCATTAAGAATAAACGATATGCTTATTGTACTTGAAAATGAATTCAAGTTCAATTCTACTTGTTCTTCTGTACTCTGTACTATTATTAATCTAGCTTTATTAAAGCTGAATCAATTTTGGTGGGAAATGTCTAAATTGAACTCATGACAAATGTTGATAATTTCATTCATTCATAAATATTGGAATTTTCTTTGGAATGCATTAAGAATTACTTAATGGAACTGTTACTATGGAACATTTAAAAATTATCATATGATCGTTATCGTAAAAAAAGTCGGGTTGACTTTTAATCTTCTTCTTCTTCGAGAAGAATCGATGTAGTATGATTCGTAATTTTTTTGTTAATAGGTTTTTGGTTACTACTCATCCTTAGGTAAATAAAAATAATGAGTAGTAACCAAAAATCAATAATATATGCGTTATTACTCATCCAAATTGCAACTGTTGTACGAGTAAGCGTTCGTAATAGATTAGATTGGAATGTTTGTTAATCATCGAACTGATTCAGAAATGCAAAACGAGTAAAATATCAACATATAGATGAAAGTCTGAACATTCTAAAATACTAGACAAAGATTATGGCTTACTCTGTAATAGGACAACATTTATTTATTTATTTATTTTTTTATTTTATTTACTATTCCATCTCCGGTTTCTTATGTTCCTTTGTTTGTTTGTGTTTGCCCAAAAGCGATTTTCATAATTTGGCATTACTCAGACAGAAATCGGTCATAAAATTTAAGTTTAATGTCATGCAAATGGCGACACTGGGAATTAGCAATGTCGACGTCTGATGGCTTTATTTCGGATGCTTGATATGCTCCCCGGCGGTTATGGATATGAGCTTATGAATATGAGGGTTGTCTCTCGGTCTGAGCTTGCAACTTATTTTTAATTAGCTTTCTTAATGTGTCGGCTTATTTTTCTTCTTTCATTTCTGTTTATTTTCATCTACTCTTTGCCACATAAACATCATCAAATTTATTTGCCCATTCGAATTCAGACATTGTTTACAAATCAAGTTAATGACGAGGCGATCCAGAAACTTTGAATGCCCTTAAAGTTCATTTGCAATTTCTTATAGAAGCTTACTAGTATATTAAGCTTTAAAGTTGATTTTAATTTAGAGAGTATAAGGAAATACAAGTTCCCAAATAGAAATTGCAGAAGCTGCGCAAAATGTATTCATTTATGGATTGTATATGCAAATTCCTGCATTGGAATTATGGGAAAAACAGAAGCTACAAATGATGCCAAGCGAAATGACAGACAAAGCGACCCAGATACGAGTATTACGTATCAGATCATATCGATACGCGTCATATTGAAGTCAATTTTCTTCTGGTTTTTTAAAAACAAAATTGAATTGAAATTACTAAGGTATATTTGATTCAATTTCACACTCTTTTGATAAAACTGATAAATTCTTATACGCAGCATACAGTTAGTTAAGTAATTGTTTTCACAAAATATAATAGTTTCAATTTTTATTTTACGAAATATACCTATTCTAGGTTTTTAAATTGTTTTCCAACATTTCATTATAGTTTCTTATATTTGTAACAAGTTAAATAAAATAATATAAGAAAACAAAAAACAATTATTTGATATCTTATTGTCAAAGCAGTTACTTGACTAACTGTATGTACATATCTACAATAAATTTATTATTTGATTTCTTTGTTATAACCTTGAACTTAAATTGAGTGCAATTAAGTTTGTGTGTATGTATGATCATATATTATATCAATTTTATTTGATAGTAAATACAAACAAGCAAACAAACATTCAAAATATTCGTAAATTAACTGCGCAGAAGAAAGCTCACGCCTTTGCCCCAGCCAAAGGTCTTGGCAAACAATTTAAGGAATTTCACCAAAAAAAAAAGAAAACAAACTTTATGTCTGTATTACATATCACTGGTTAGAATCTGGCCAGGCAGACGTGATACTAACGAGGAACATGGAGGTGTCTTTGCATCTTCCCAGGAAATGCCATATAAAGCAATTGCCTGTGTGCATTGGTGTTGCTCACAGCAGTTGTTAACAGCCACTGTTACTGTGAGCAGACCTGTTACAGTGAGAGCGGCTGCTCTCTTTCTCTTTTACAGCCACCCACATACGCAGCACTCCCAAGTACATTAACAGAGCCTTTTTACAGCCACTGCTACTGTTAGCTTTACAGAGCTGCTTAGAGAGATCATATGTGCTCTCTCGCTAACAGCCGCCACCTACACACACAGCGGAAAACAACAATAACGTGAGAGGCCTTAACAGCGGCGACGGCTTTGCTTTGGTGGTGGCCAATAACTTTTATTGAATTCAGTCAACGGCTGGCCGCGATCGCGTAAACAACGCGTTAAGAATAAGTGTGGGCAAAATTTTGTGATTGGCTTAAGAACTTATTGGCTATAAAGTGTTAAGTTTACATACGTACCTCCCATAAATTGTGCAAGTTCAAAAAAGTTAGTATTTTCAAATGATTTACATATAACAGTGTTATTATTTATGTGTTTTTAAATAACAATTGGGCAATTAGTAAAATCAAATTAAAATTTGAATTTATAAAGTGTTTATATTCTTTTTAAACAAAAAAGATTTCAAAAACATTAAAATAATTAACAATTATCGTGTGTAAATGTGAAAGAAGTGAATAATTATTTTCTCTTTCTAAAAAGCTTGACTTTTCTTCAACTCCTTTAAGAATAATTGACTTAAAGAATTTATTAGTTATAATAAGGTGTTAACAAAAATATTTGTCAAATATTTGTACTGCATAAAAATTAAAATATTCATTGACTAATAGCTTTAGGAATCCATTAAAATTAAATGAGTTGCCAAAGTGATTAGGGCCAATTATAAAATGAAAAATTATTTAATTTGGCGCCAGTTTTTGAATTTGATTTTCTTACATCAATTAATGAATTTGGGGAGTAACAGCTCATTAATATTTTCTAATTAATTAGCGAATCAAACTTTCAAATAAATTAGCACAAAATTATAAACGGGTTCGTTTTGAAAAAAAAATATACGAAAACAATGCGGATAAAGAATTGCGAACCTTAGAAAAAATGTTTGAAGACCCCCGCATGATTCAGATGCTATTTATGAATCCATTCGATAATTGAATACATTTCGTAGCACTCAATAAAAAATAATCACTTTATAAGCATAAAACACAAAAACTCACGAAACTTGAAAATCTATTTGTGATTTGCATTTAAATAAATAATAAACCTTCTTTATTATTATTATTCTTTTTTTTTATATTTTTTTTTTTTTGATAATCGTTCGTTCTGAAAGTCAAACAAGTTTAATGCTCTGTCATAACTCTTGCAAGTCCAAGTCCGGAACCCGAAGAAAAGGGGCGCTTCTAGTTGGCTTTATGCCTCCCTTTTTTGTATTTTTTTGCAGTCTTGGCGTTAATTTAAATTCGGTGCTGAATCGAAGCTAAAAACTTTCGTGTTTAAAATGATTTTTATAGCTGACGTCATCAGAATTTTTTTAAAAGTTTACTGTTATATGATGGCTGGCGTCTTGAACTTCGTTTAATATTTATTATTATGACTGTTTTTTTGTAAACCCAATAAGGTATATCCATTTGCTACCTATTCCAGTAAAGCCTAGTGCGTGAGTTCTTTATTAAAGCTATTATTTTTCAATTGATCAACAGTTAAATGATTATAAATAAAATATAAGAATTCAATTACAATTATTTTAATTAAATGTTTGCTACTGGGTATCTAGTTATTCATCACCTTTAGTCTATTTTTAAATTTTATTTTCCAATGCATGAATTGAATTTTTGATGAGCGCGAATTTTTGGAAGGGTTGTGATGCGTGTTTTTCAGAATGTCGTGTGTGCTATTCCTGATTTAGATTCAGCTCCAGTTATTAACTATCAAAAAACAAAACAAAAACAATTAATACGCAGTAGCTGAAATTCAGAAGCTTGGAAAACCCGTTTTGTGTCTGCTTCTACCGTTAAACAAACTGCCAAACTTTGTCATGCATAATTGATATTCATAGAGTCTTAATTAGTGTTTGATGTTCACATTTATCGTTGCACGGAGCGTATGCGTAATACGCAATTTTAAGTGCCTGATAAGCAGCGGGAATGCTAATTTGTTGACAAATTGCAGGAGCCTTATCTAATCACAGCATCAAATTTCGCAAACGATGAGCTCACTTAATGCAAAATAACTCAGATTAGATAAAATATTTTTGGAGTATCTATATATAAACAAAAATATTATTCTCTCAATTGTTTTCATTTTTCTATGATTATAATCATAATAATATTTTTTTTTAAATCCATATATAAACAAAAATATTATTCTCTCAATTGTTTTCATTTTTCTATGATTATAATCATAATAATATTTTTGGAAATCTATATATATGCAAAAATATTATTCTCTCAATTGTTTTCATTTTTCTATGATTATAATCATATTAATATTTTTGGACAATATAAACAAAAATATTATTCTCTCAATTGTTTTCATTTTTCTATGATTTTTTAAGTCAATACAAAGTTTTCATATATATTTGCTATTTTTTTAAAGAATCTAACTTAAGATAATAATATTATTCTGATTTATTTTTATATAATTTAATGAACTTAAAATAAACTTAATTTTTTTTTTCAGTTAGAAATTTATTATAAAATAATTTAATTTTGATTTTCAATTTTAATTTTGTGATTGTATTTATAATTTAATTAATTGGTTTTCTCACTGTCGTCTGCTTTTAGTCTATGTTAAATAAATCAATAAAATAAAAAAATAAAAAATAAAATAAAAATAAAAGTTGAAATTTAATGCAATTGTTTTTTAACCGAGCAGAAAATTAAAATATTTGTTTAATTAGATTATTTTAGATTGTGGAATCTTTCAGTACTACACAATTATTGGATTTAGTTCGATGAATATTTAAATAAATCAAAATGTAATGAATTTAAATTTTATCTTCAATATTATTTAAATCAATTAATTTTGATTGAATTTTTGCACCAATGTTTGAAAATTGTTGAAAAATTCAGCTTTCTCTAAATTGTTATTGGTATTTGTTTGGTTTTCACTACCATTAAATATTTATTTAAAATATTTCGCAACCACTAAATTATTTAATTGGATTTTCCATACCTATAATATGCATATTAACCTTACTGATCTCTTCTGATCTCTCTTCTTTTTGGAATCCTTTCAGTTGTACGCGCCTAGCTGTATTTCCAAGTCAAAGCCATGGCTGTCAAGAGCGTCCTGATGGCGCTAATGCTGGTGCTCCTGGGCCTGGTCCTGACCAATGCCTATGATCACACACTAAAGTTGGATTTTCCGGGTCCGTATTGTGCGCGGCAGAAAACGTGTTGCAAGGATCGACGTGACGGCTGCTCGATGCCCATTTCCAGTAAGTTTCCCTAGAATCCGTCTCTTTTTCTTTAACTAATCCTAACTAATCTACAGCTACACTGTGCTACTGTGATGAGTTCTGCGATCGCGATGATTCCGGCGACTGTTGTCCGGATTATCGTTCGTTCTGCTTCAATGAGCCGGATCCGTTGTTGAGTTGTCTGCACAACGGCGTCTACTTCCACAAGTACAACAACACGTGGGACAACTGCAATGAATGCCGTTGCCTGGAGGGCGGTCACGTCCAGTGCGATACGGATCTGTGTCTCACGGATGACGAGATCGTTCACAGCGTGAATTCCATTCATCAACTTGGTTGGTCGGCCCGCAAATACGACGAGTGGTGGGGACACAAGTACAGCGAGGGTCTTCGTCTCCGTCTGGGCACCAAGGAGCCCACCTATCGCGTGAAGACCATGACAAGTCTGACCAATCCCTCCAACGATCTGCCCAGGAAATTCAATTCCGTTGAGAAATGGTCCAGTTTCATCTCAGAGGTGCCGGATCAGGGCTGGTGCGGTTCCTCCTGGGTGCTGTCCACCACATCGGTGGCATCCGATCGCTTTGCCATTCAGAGTCAGGGCAGGGAGATCGTAAATCTCTCACCACAGAATATACTCTCCTGCACACGTCGCCAGCAGGGATGTGAGGGCGGACATCTGGATGCCGCCTGGCGTTACCTCCACAAGAAGGGCGTGGTCGATGAGAATTGCTATCCTTACGTTCAGCACAGAGACACCTGCAAGATCCAGCGTCACAATAGTAAATCCCTAAAGGCAAATGGCTGCCGACCCGCATACGGTGTCAATCGGGATAATTTCTACACAGTCGGACCGGCGTACAGTCTGAGCGGTCAGGCGGATATCATGGCGGAGATCTATCACTCGGGACCTGTGCAGGCCACCATGCGTGTCTACAGGGACTTCTTCTCGTATTCGGGCGGCATCTATCGCCAGACAGCGGCCAATCGTGGTGCACCCACTGGTTTCCACTCCGTGAAGCTTGTGGGTTGGGGAGAGGAGCACGACGGCGTCAAGTACTGGGTAAATAAAGATCTAATAATATTATTATTATCTTCGAAATGTGGAAGATTTAATATCCTTGCAGAGAATTCTATTTTCCGACTGATCGTTTCTATGGTAGCTATATAATATAGTGGTCCGATTAAATAAAAAACCTGTAGGAATATTTATGATAATAGCAGATAGACAATCTATAAGTTTGGCTTAGGTATTTTTAAATTTAAAAGTTTTTCATTGATTTTTAACAGATCCTTTCTATGGTAGCTATATGATATCGTAGTCCGATTTTATCAAAACTTTTTCAGAATGTATAAGACAATAACAAATAGATATTCTGTGAGTTTGGTCAAGATATATCAAAATTTAACAAAGGTCTTCAAAAAAAAGGTTTAACTTCAACTGATCCTACATATGGGAATTACATGATATAGTTAACCGATTTTAACGAAATTAGCTCAGGTAGTATAAGAAAATACTAAATACATAAACTGATAGTTTGGTTGCGATATCTCAAAAACTAACAATGTTTTTTATACAAAAAGTAGATTTTCAACCGATTCTTCCTATGTCAGCTATATGATAAAGTAGTCCGATTTTAACAAAAATTTATTTAAGAGGTACAGAGCAGTAAAAAGTATACAATCTGTTAATTTGGCTAAGATAACTCAAAATTTAACAAAGTTTTCCTTAGATAAGGTTGATTTTCAACCGATACTGAAGGGGTTCTGTCACAAATGCTTGTCAAAATTATAATACTCTCTGCAAGGGTATAAAAATGATCAAAATGCATTTCACTCATTTCAAATTTTCCAAAATTCTTCTTTACAGATCGCGGCCAACTCGTGGGGTCCTTGGTGGGGCGAGCACGGTTATTTCCGCATCGAGCGCGGTACCAACGAATGCGGCATCGAGCAGTATGTTCTGGCTTCCTGGCCACATGTGTACAACTACTTTAACACGAAGTCGGCATAAGTTGAACGGAGCAAAAAAAACTCTCGTAATCTCGAGCTTTGCAGTGACGAACAATTTATCTCATGTTTCAAAATTTTCCATTTTGCTCCGGCACTGAAAGTGAATTAGGCGCTTCTAATTGTAAATTTATGCTAGAACTTAGGTACTAAAATGATTAGCTTTAAGTCGCGCTGAGACGACGCAACCATTGTAAGCTGCCCCAGCTCCCAAATTTCCCCTTCTCCCCACGCATCCAAAACGAATTGTAATACTTTTGCCTGGTTAATCTTATTGCGAGTATTTACTTTAATCAACTAATTTACTGAAATCGAAGTCAATTCGTAACACGATACTGCCACATTAACTGCACCGTCCTCCAATCTGCCACCTTAACTCCTATCTCACATTTAAACTGCCACAACAAATTGAGAAAATACTAGCCTACGAATTCATCTAGTGAAACTCGAAGGGGAATCCCCTGAAAAAGAAAAGTGATCAAAGTATGGTTTTGAGACTTGTGTAGGAACGATTAGGGTTTATGTATTGACGAATTACTCCGCATATGCTTAACTACTCATGTATTGTATTGTAAATGAAAGTTAACTGATTCATAAACCGATTTCACGTTTTCGGCTTATAATGTATGTATATTTTTAATAAAGGAATTGTATTTCATGTTAATTATGTGTTTCTTTTAAGAAAAGGGATTCAGTGTTTGTCGAAATATTTAACTAACTAAATCAAATAATTGTTTAAGATGTGGTTAATTAAAACACTTAATTCCAATTTCTGTTATTGATCTAAAAATTTTCTAAAAACAATTTGATCTTAACTTTATTTATCCACAATCCAAATCGGTCAAATTGCATTAAATGATTAATTTATATTGGTATTGTATTATAATAAGTATTTCACTTTAGGGTTTCGCTTTTATTCATTTTGTTTAACAATATTTCACATGTGTGTTGTTTTTGCAGCGGGTTAATGAATACAATAAAATATAAAATAAAATACAATTCTTTGAAGGATAATTATACTTGTAATTAAATAACTAAATACGCGATTATATAAAGGGGGAAAAAATCATCGAGAATGTTGATACTTTGCACTTAGAATTATACAATCAAATGGGATATTAAAGTCATAAGCAATTTTTAGGTAGTCCTTGTCCTACTCTAAACAATCTAAAATTTATCATGGAATTTGTTTCTTTAAGAAAACACAGTTTACACAATTTTTTGATCGTATCGCAATACTCGCGTGCTTCGTGGTTCTGCATTGATCTAAATTTATCCAGCCTTTTAAAGAGTGGATTTACTATCTGTCGACTGATAAGTAGCGTTACAAAAATATTCGTGATCGAGGGGCGTTGTTTACTAGATGAGAGCTGTGCCAATTGGATAGAATATATCGAATCAAGTTCGACACTAATTCAGTGTGATGCCAGCAAAGGATACTTCCAGGGTCGTGTCATTGGACTCCATGCGACTGCGTAAATGCGCCAATGTATTTTTATAATGGCTCTCGATCTGTTTGGTTTCCTCGCTGGGCTCCAGATTGGGCAGCTCTTCATTTACCTTGGCAATAAGCTGCAACATAATAGAGTTAATAAATGTAAATGGATTTTTAAACTATTTGAGGTGTTACCTGATTTAACATGGCCACTGTGATGAGAGAATTGCCGCGTTCAAAGTAGAAGAGATAGTGATTCAACAGCTCCACATACAATTGCACTTGGACTCCAGTATCTAGACACTGTGAAGCAATACGTGCGCCCTTCTTCAGACAATCCAACGTACGCTTCTCATCGCGCATTTCCTCACCATTTTGCCTAGGGAAATACATATTGCAAAATATATAAATCAGGGATAAAACCTTAACCGAAACCGTAACCTTTAACCGATTGAAATTTGTAACCTTAACTGAAACCAAGTTTTGTTTCGCTGTACCGAAACCCATAACCCGAAACTCTTTAAACCGAAATAACCGTTTGGTAACCGATTCATTTATAAGGGTTAATTTCGGTTCTGGCCGTCTCAGCTGCTTAGAAACTTTGATAACTTTGAACTGCCATAACTTTGTCAAAACTCAATCAATTTTCGTGTCCTATGTAAATTTGAGCATTATTTTATCTTTAAATTAGTTCTGCATTTAAATTTTGTTAATTTTAATATTTTTTGAAAATTCTAATTTTTTGAAAAATACAAAGGGGTTAGTATGTAAATTATCGAAATTTTCGAAAAATTTTTTAAATTTTAAAATGAACAAAATTTAAATGCAGAACGAATTTAGAGATAAAATAATGCTCAAATTTACATAGGACACGAAAATTGATTAAGTTTTGACAAAGTTATGGCAGTTCAAAGTTTTAAAAAGCCGTAAAATCAAAATAATCGAAAATTTCAAACCAAATGAATCAAATTTATATGAGATCTAATTATAATAAAATCGACATTACGCTGAACCATTCCAGTAACCAGATAAAATTATATTCCAGGCTGAAAGGAGCATTAAGTCTTTTTTTTGGTAAACCAAGGAATAAAGCTTCTTATTTTGGTCAACCGAAAACCTTAATTTTTATTTTTTTGTGAACCGGTATTTTTAAACCGAAACTTATAAAAAACCGATAAAAGTTACGAAACCAATACTCCAAGATTTTGCTTATCCGATAACCGAAAACCTTAATTCGAGCATAACCGAAAGCGTAAGTGAAACCGATATTCGTTTCGGTTTTAATCCCTGATATAAATTTATTATTTTAGCTGCACTTACTTGCCACTCCAGAAGAGCGCCGCACAGGCCACAACACCACGACATTGATCCGGTTTTTTAAGCAGTTTGGATGCAGCTAACGCACAGTTGGTGCGGAGTGGTTCAGCGTTCTCCTCGCCGAAACAGGACATCTGCTCGAATGTGGACATTATCAGTGTGATGGCTGCAAGTTGTGCCTTCGAGTCGGATATCTCATCCTCATACAGTGAGAAGGCCTGCGTCATGAACTCATATGCCACAGTCTCGTGATTCGTATAACGTATCTCTCCAATCACCAATGCACCTTGCAGATACAAACGCAACGCCAGATCGGGTAGATCAGCTTTGGCCAAGGCGCTGATTGTGCTGTGACAATATTGCACAATCTTCTGGCACTTTTTATCCCAGTTCTCATCCTGTTCAGCAATTGCTTTATATTTAAACGCCAGTTGATAGGCAGCAAAGACAAGTGGCGGCAGGACATGCTTCAATCTTTGGCCACCGCCATTTCCTAAATGTTTGCGCGCCGTTTGCAGCATTTTATATTGCATATCTGGTTCCTCAGATTTCAACAGGTGTATAAAGCTATAAGTAAATAAAGAAATGATTATATATAATATTAATGTCTATTTTTCCAACTGCAACTTACCGCGCCACAACGCCCTGTTCCTCAGCAAACTCCTCGGCATCAGTGCTATTATTTGTGGTGTTCGTCTCGTCGTCCTTGATCAGCGGTGTTATGATCGTCAATAAACTGTCCGCTTGATCCGCTGTGGTCACCTGTGTCTCATTCTCCAGTATGTTCATGACCAGATACAATGCCAACGATTTGCGCGAGGTGTAATCGAACTTTTCCAGCAGCGGACAAAAGTTGTTCAGTTGTATGATGGTCAGAGCATTGTTGTAAAAATCAATGCAGATCCTCAAAAGGCGAGACAGTTCCTGGTTCACAGACAACAGATGCGAGATGCTGTAATTTAAGAAATTTCATTAATTAAGAATCTTGAAGAAGAGATTTACACAATTCAATTACTTGTTCATGTTCATGCGGTCGAGGATTTGTGCGGTTGTTCCCAGCACTTTATCCACGTAATCGACACGATCGGCATACACTTTCTGTGCGAGACTTAGTAAGGCCACTTGCAGGGAGATTGTGTCCTCCAGCGGCATATCCGTGCGTGTTTGCACAATGTTTGCCACCTGCACGCTGAACACCTCAAATAACTCCACTTCGGCGGGTATAATTGCATCTATAGCATTACCACTTGTCTGAAATGGGATTAGGATATTTATCGACCAATCAGTTAGGGAATTGAGGAACTCACCTTGCCACTTCGTTGGTTATAGGCCGCCAGGCGTTCAATCAGCGATATAATAATGTTCTTAACATTTACTCCCGTCTCCAATTGGGCGCAGGACTTAAGGAACGGATCAAGCGTCTGCAGATGAAACTCATCGGGGAATACCTGTATAATGCACTCCATCAGATACTCCTGAGCAATGGCATCCCGACAGCTGACCACTTGCTCCAATATGCCAGGCAATATCAAACGCTTGTAGGTTTCCAATGTGGCCGATTCCAGCTGGGAGAGTCGCACCAGATTCGTGCCCACCAATATTTTCAGTTCCTCCCGTTCCTTTTCCCTGCGCGTCTTCTCACTGGAGTGTCCCTGATGCTGCATGCGAACCCACAGTTTATTCATCTCCGCGAAATTCGTAAGCACAAAGTCAATGGCATCATAAACATTTCCTTCATGCTCATTTTCCGCTACGAGGACATCGGGCAGAATGTTACGTGTACACTGCAGCAGATAATTGCGAAGGAAAAGACCGCGTAGTGGATGCTGTACACCTCGACACATTTCCACAAGATCCTTGAGAATACTACGCTTCAGTGTCGAGTCGTTCTTTATGTACACAATTCCCACCGTGATGAGCAGATAGAGACGAGGAGCTATCGTGTGCGAGTACTGGACAAGTTCGTACAGATCCGTCTCCTTGTGGCTCTTCTCACTGAGATACAGTTCCAGGTGACACAGCTCATTCGTGACGGCCATGTCTGGATATAGATTTGGATCATTAAATATGTAATATATTTACTTATTTAAATTTTACTTACACAACTCGTAGTAGCTTTTCGGAGACAACATAGAAGTGCGCAGTTCGCTCAGCATGGTGCTGGCACATTTGAGTGCGTCCAGCATGCGCTCCTTGTCCAGAAAATGATTCATTTGGAATGCCTGTTTGCGTGCCGCACCGACCGCCTCGGCCAGCAGCTTCTCCTGGTCGTCCAAACCATTGGGCATCGTCTGAAACGAAACATAGCACACAGTGTTGGGTATACTAGGCCAATCTTTGAAAGCACGCGAATACATGTGACTAAATGGCAACTACACAATTTAAGTGAAACACAGAGAGCACAAAATGAGATGAGATAAGCGTCGCCAGCTTATTTTGAGAATGCAAGCGGAGATGATAACATAGCAACGAGCTTAAATCCGCGACTACGCCCCCATTTTGGGCGTGTAAACAATTTAAGAGATAGGCGCAAGTTGAGTAAATAGTTTTAGTAGTTGATAATGAATGAAGGGTGTGGAGTGCGGTGTGGCGTGCGGTGTTGTGCGTGGCGTATTTACCCTGGATTGGTCACCATTCGGCGCTTGACCGCTGTACGAGGACGAGCTCCAGGGATACATGCTTTGGATGGTGGTTGGTGTGGTTGGTATTGTATGTGGTTATGTGGACTCCTCGTTATGCTTGCGCCCGCAGTTGCAAGAGTTGCACTCGTTTTTTGCCGCTAGCAAAGTGGGCGGCCGAGGGCGCAGTCAGCGTTTTTTTTTTCTTGTATTTAATATGGCACTTGCGAGCGTTGCAATCTCAATTTCCGGATACGGGCGTTTACGGATCGGTTTGGGGTGCACTTACCATTACAGCAGCGTTGAGAGTGGGCGGAGCAAGGATGCAAAAAGTCTCTTAAATTTTTTGTAATATTTTTTTTTTATTATTTTTTTCAATAGTTTTGTACTCAGTGTGACCAAATTTGTTTACGCGCAAAACGTGTGTCTAAATGAAATAAAAATACCAACAAACAACAAAATACCAGTTGCCGTGTGTTCACATTTTTTGTTCTTCTTCGAAATGGCGCGCCATTCAAATTTTTTGTAATTTTTGCCCTAATTTTGAAACAAAATTAATTTTTGATGAAAATTTTTAATTCGAAATTAGTTAAAATTCTGGGAATAAAATTACATTTATATACAATTTATTTACATATACGAAAAGAGTCTATTTCTTTTCTTGCTGCTTCTTGCGCAGTTCCTTGCACATTGCCTCCTCACTGCCTCCCTCAGATGCTTGTGTCTTCTGCTGATTTGACTTCTCAGCCGCCTCGCGTTCCAACTTGGCAACTCCATCGCGCACAACTTTCTCTATGTCATTCAGAAGCGTCGATGCTCCAAAACGAAAGCGTTGAGGTGTCAACCAGCGACTGCCCAGCGTCTCATTAACCAGGGTCATCCAGGCAATTGCATCACGGACTGTGCGCACTCCACCAGCCGGTTTGAGTCCAACAATTTGGCAAGTGCGTCGCTTAAACTCCTGTATGGCAAATATCATGACCAGGCCAACGGAGAGCGTCGCATTCACCACCTCCATGCCCGTGGATGTCTTGATGAAATCCGCGCCCGCCATCATGCACACCATGGCCGCCTTGTAGACCTGGAATGATGTAAGTAATGTAGTTAGATGAGCATACAAATAATAATAACAAATATGTACATTTTCCATAGTGCCCAGTTCCCCAATCGCCAGTATGGTCTTTAGACGCGCATGATCCCCGCAAGCGCTACGCATGAGCACAATTTCATTATATAAAGTATTCCAGTCACCTAATATCGCAAGTTGGCGATTAATCACAATATCAATCTCGGTGGCACCAGCCAGAATAGCATGGCTAATTTCCTGAAGACGCGTCTGTAATCCATATTGGCCAGTTGGAAATCCAGTTGCCACTGCGGCGATGGCCACGTTTTCCAATTGATTAAACTGTTGAATCGAAGTATAAGCATCCTTAACACGCGCCGGATACACACAAATAGCAGCACAGTGAATATCCTGCAGGAGTGTGCGCTCAAAGAATTTGTCAAAGAACTGCGGCTCAAAGGGATAACAGGCGCGCACACAAAGTCGACGCACATTGGCCCGAGTATCGTCTCCAGCGAGTGTCGTCAAGTCCGTCAGCATTAATGCTCTCAAGGCCCAGGCAATCTCATTCACTCCAGAGACGACACAGCGCTTGGATATGCTTATGGCAATCTCCTCTACCTGACGCAGTGAAATGTGCACAGTCAGCAAGGAAGCATCTGGAGGAAGGAGCAAGTTGATGATGTCTAGGATGATGTAGGATCATGTGTAGATACTGCTTACCAAAGGGCAACGTTTTGTTTACAACTAAGGTCTTGACATCCATTCTGGAAACGGAGGTTTAGCTTTTAAATTATCGAAAATAAAATAAAGATAAAGTATAAAATATTTATGTTGACAACTAAATGGAGAATTGATTTGTATATCAAAACAGATCTATACTTTCCTATAATGTCTATCTACATCTTCTCAACTCTCCAACCTTAATTATATATAACAATTTTGTATCTGTTTATCATTAATAAATACAAAATATTAACCCTATATTTGCACATTTCATTTGTGCAATTGGTATAACGATAGTTGTATAAATATAATAAGTTAATTTACGATTGACACACCCTCAAAGTACTTATATATATACGTTATCAGAGCAAATGCAAATATTTGTCTGATAATGATTCACATTACAATGCAATCTGTCAGAGAGTTGACAACAACTATATCAATTATAATCTGCCGTAATATATATTTAATTAATAACACAGGCATCGTTAATTTGTGACGGCTAAGAGGATTATTTAATTGCGCTAATTACATTATTGCTTTTAAGTGCTTTAGGTACTGAACTATTAATGCATCATCGATGTTTCGCCCACTGTTCCCAATATTCGCTCTTCTGCATTTCATACAATCTGGATATTGTGCGTTCAAAGGCAAACAGTTCCTCCTCGCCGGTAAATACACTCGATTTCGATGCATGCTAGAAATACATTTAACAAATTTAAATAATGCATTAAAATAAACATTTCTCTTTACATACCGAACCGTGAGTAATTTTCAAGTCATCCATAAGTACACGATCCGAATCGGAAATTGGTTCTCCGTCGCCCACTTCGAATAGATTATCCAGTGGCTCATCGGCCGAAATGACAACACGCACTCGGTTGTCGTATAGGGTATCTATAAGTGTTATGAATCGTCGCATTTGTGACTTGACATTAAGATTCAGCTGGGGAACGTCGCGTATTAGCACAGTGTGAAAGAATTGTGCGATTTGCAGATAGTCGCTACCTGCCAATGGCTATGGAGAATAATATATATATTAATATAAATATATAATATTAAGATCTGTAGAATACTCACGCGATCGCATAGCTCTTTGAAACTGCTGTCCAAGATCTGTCCGCAGGTGCGACGAAAAGTCAAATCGCGACCAAAATGTGTGATCGTGCGGGGTCTAATGATGTCATTCTCTTCAGCGCACAGAATCTTAAACATGCGATTCATGTTGCCCTCGGCATCCGTCTGACCTATCACGAAATAGTTTGTATCTCCCGATTGGGCAATGCGCCGATAATCGATCGAGTCCAATTTGGCCAACTCGCAGCGATTCTGCAACAATCCAATGAATGGCAGAAAGTTGACGCGTTGTAAACCATTCTTGTATAGATCCTCAGGATGTCGATTGCTGGTAGCCACAACAACAATGCCCTTTCGGAAGAGGTGGGTGAAGAGGCGCTTAAGTATCATTGCATCCGCGATGTCCGTGACTTGGAATTCATCAAAGCAAATGAGCCACGACTCCCGGGCTATGCTATCGGCCACGGGTTTCGTTGGATCAAAAGGTACGGGCTTCTCGGAATTAAAGGCGCGATCAACGGGACCCTGACGCTCCTTGGCCTCATGGATCTGGGCGTGCACGTCCGTCATAAAGGCGGTGAAGTGCACACGTCGCTTGTGGTTAATCTGTTGAAAGGGAAAGTGAGTTATTATAAAAATTATATCAATTAGACGCTACACACCTCACAGCAATCGTAGAACAGATCCATTAGTGTGGTCTTGCCCACACCCACACTTCCATAGATATACAGTCCTTGGGGGAGTGGCTGCCCGCATTCAAATCATCCTCGGGATCATCATCATTAGATTTACTTCCAAAGAGTTTGCTAAAGAAACCACCGCCTGATGATTCTTGTGTAGTTGGCTGATACCCCTTGATTCTCGTGTAGAGCATATCCAACGCCTGCATTGTTTCCTTCTGCTTAGTATCCACCATCAGTTGACCTGAACTGACGCGCTTCTCGTACTCGGACATCGGGCACAGGTTGCGGAACTGAAAGGCGACCACAGGTACTTGGGATCGGAGTAACAATTTCACCTGGCTGTGCAACGTGCCGCGCACTGCCACGCCCACTTGATAGGGCAACATTATATTTATTTATATATATATATATATGTATATAGAGATATCACACGGTTTCTGTACACTAAAGGAATATTTCTGGTCAGCTTAACATATTACATAAAGCACTAGCGCATTTCCTCGTTGCCGAAACGATGACCGCGAATTTTCAACGTTGGCGTTGGCCGTGAAATTTAGCAACTGGCCAAAATATAAATTGCCATTCACAATAATGAACAGCTGTTTGAGCAGCTGTGCTTTTGCCATTCGCATGCTGAACACTTAATGACGTTTCTAGTGAACTAGCTCACTGGAACTACAAAATGAACTTGTGCGCAGTTTAATCGGCGCGCAATTTGAATGTGAATTTATTTTTAGTTCAGTTAGCAATAATGAATAAATAAATAGATTAAGCAATAAATTACTAATTTAATGAAACAATTTAAATTATTTACTTACATCCACTGCCTGTTTTTAAAATTAAAAGACGGTTGATTAAAGTTGAAAGTTTACACATTTATTATACACGCATTACACATATAGTTTTTGTAATAGTAAATGGAGTATATTCGTCTCTCTGTCTTAAACACTCATGACAATTATTTATGGCTGACTTTGCGATTCTACATAGCTTTTTACAATCAATTTTTAGACCAGTTTGCATCTGGGTATCTTGGCCATTGACGTTCCACGGCTCGAATTTCATTTCGGTATATATTTTAAACTTGGTAATTTTAATTGGTTTGTTTAAATTTTTAATGCTGGACAAAAAAATACATCTAAATATTTTTAATAATAAATTCATAGACAATGTTATATAAATTTGTTGGATCTTTTTAATTTGCAATTTTACAATTATGTGTATTTTAAAGAGAATTGGACAATGCCAGATAGTATTATATATTTATTTTCTTTTTTAAATTCCATTGTGCTGCAATAGTTTTGATATACATACATACAATTTCACATTTATAATAATGTAGCGGAAAGTTAGTCAAAACATTTAAATGTTTATGTACCTACAGATATTAATTGTGACATTGATAATTTTAAAATTGTTGTGCAGGACATTTCAAAATCTGATACAGACGGTCCATGTTATCAACATGAATGTCTTAACTTCCAATTTATTTATTTTTATTAAATTTTAGATTCCAATATTTCTGTAAATCGTATGTAAAAACTAATGTTAAACACTCTCGAGTCCCCCGATTGGGGGTAACAAATATTGTGTGGTAGCTCTAGTTAAATTTCGAAATGGTCCCGACTAATGTAAGAAACCTATAATAAGTGCAAATGCTGTGCACATGGTTTCTGCCACAAAAATAATTTGTTTGCGTTCTCCAAAAATTAGCAAATTACTTAAAAACTACGTAATGCAAATTGAATTTGAATAATACATATAAATATTGTTTATTATGAATTTTTTTTGTTTCTTTTTTTTTATAGTTTCATTGATGAACATTGAATATTGAATAATCAATTTGAACAATACGAATATTAATGATTTTAAAATGCAATTTAATTAGCATTATTTATACATATAATATAATTAATATTAAATTATATTTGGCAATCATTTGCCAAACATACTAAAAATCAGTACAATTTATTCATTTCTCATTTAGGGTTATAATTTAAATTTAAATTTAATCTTTTTAAAATTACATAAAATTATTGCTTTTGATTTGGTTTGCATTTAATTATATAATAATTAACTTTTCAAGCCCTGTAAAATAATTTGTTGACTGCATATAAGACTGCATATTATAATGATTGTGATGGATAGTTCTGAAATATGTTTATATTAATAAAAAAGAATGGAATTCGATCTAAATATAAGAACATATAACAAAAGAAAACGCAGTTGTAAATTAAATTAAAAATATATTTTATATTTGATGAATAAAGTTGAATTATATACAAAAGTTTCGGTACTATTTATACAAATAAAATTTAAATAACTTATGTATAAGTAAAATAATGATAAATACATATGTACAATACAGTATTCGTAATACAACTATGATTTATGAGTCTATTTTGTAGCTTGTACGTTTCAAAACTTAGGCAAATCATTTTAGGGAGCTTTTCATTTTATCATCTATGTAAATAATCCTTGGGATTTTCTATGCACCGAATTTCGGGTAACCAAAAAGGATAAAAAAAATAAAATGTCCCTCCCATTTTTCCCTCGAACTTTTGCCCATGCTCAGTCGTTGTGTTTGAGATTAGGAGGAACTCCTTAGAGCACGTGCAGATTCTCGCAGCTTTTCGATTTGGAATCTCGCGTCCAGACACGTCCCAGCAGCCCCTTGACCTTTAAGCTAGTCGAGGTGCGAGAACCGCGATATTTACGTGGACTGCAGAAGGAGAGATTGAAAAAAAGCTTGCATTGTAATTAACTGCAGGATGTGTTGGATGCAGAGTGTCGACTCTCACCTGCTGTGTGCGCTGCCTGGCGGTGTTCCTGCTCCATCTCCCAGAGCTGTTCCAAGCGGACCCAGCGGCGTATTGGCATTGAGGCAACCGGCACTGAGGGGGGAACAGGCTCGACGCTTCGACTTGCGAATGGAACGCTTGCGAAATAGATCTCTGTGAAGAGAAAAGACAATACCAAGAGAATTACAAGATTGCCTTGAGATTCTTAGTAAAGTAATTACTTACCTAGATTTCTCGGGATTTTCCAGCTTGAGGCGTATCTGGGATAAAAGACCAACGAGCAGCTCATCCACATTGTGATTGATGCCCACCGATGTCTCAATGAATTTGCAATCATAGGCGGTGGCCATGGCCTTGCCCTCTATAAAAAAACAAAGAAAAACAAGTTGGGAATTTTAGTGTCAAGTTGAATCTCGGTTATGCCGTAAGTTAATCAAATCAAATTGCGTCGCTTAGTTAAACTCTTAGGTGTGTAATAAAAACCAAACTTACACAATTTATATCTTAACACGTTTGCCCATTAACCTAGACTCCCCTCCCTCTCTCTTCCTCTCTCTCCCTCTCTCTCCCTCTCTCCCCCTGTCGTTTTTCCGGTGTTTTCTGTAGATTTTGACACGTTTCCTGCGCCTGCTGTCGTTAAATCCGAAGCTATGAGTACAATAAGTAGCCAAGTATATGAGTATATATATTTTGTAGGCACTGTTCGCTTTTATGACACCCACACACACACACACAAAGTGCACATATACATATATACATTTTTATTAACGATGTGCGAAAAAAAAGTTGTCGTAATTTTATTAGATTTTGATAGGATGTTCTCATCTCTCCTAAACGCTACCAGCTTATTATGGCCCTTTTATTATTAGACTTCGTTTCCAGACGACAGCAGCCAGTTTAAAGCTTTAAATAGCAAGATATTTGCTAATTTCCACCCGCTTTTCCTTTCCCGAGGGTGAGCTTAACAAAAGTCAGTTGTGTTTTCCGTCCGTCGTTTAATTAAAAGCAAACAAAACACATAAACAATGCAAACTACTTGGCAGCTAAAAGGCCACGGCAAAAACTGCATTCCAGCTGCTTAAATATATAGGATATAGTATATATACTCGTATATAGTATAAGTATATAATTCAAAAATTATTTATTTATTTTTTAAAATAGTTAAACCTTTTAGATCCTATTATTTCTTGTTATTAGTTTAACTTAAAAATTTGAAATAATTATATATTTTTATTTTGCAAAAATGTGTTAAATTCATAATTTGTCAAAACAATTTCTTGTTTTGAAATTTGTTATACATTTTTAAAAATATTTAAACTTTTTGTGTCTCATTACTCTTCTTAAAAGTTTGAAATATTTATATATTTTTATTTTGGAAAATAAAAGGTGTCAATTTATTAATTTGCCAAAACAATTACTTGTTTTAAAATTTGTTATGCATTTTTAAAAATATTTAAGCTCTTTGTATCTCATTATTTCTTCTAAAAAATTGGAAATATTTATATATTTTTATTTTGCAAAATAAAATGTGTCAAATTATTAATTTGTCAAAACAATTACTTGATTTACTTAAATTTTTTTTGCAGTAATAAATTCTTTTGGGTTTTGCCGAAGTTTTTGGGCTGGTTTGGGTTCCTACAATTCTATAAATATTTTAGGAAATTTGGGGCCGCCTCTTTGCATTGGCAACAATAGAAATGAGCTTATTTGAACGTAAGCCGCAGGAATGAAATGTAATCAATTTTGCGCTTAAACAATTTCCCCAGCATCAAGCGGGGTCCAATGTACTTGTTGCCCCTTCCCACTCCCCACTCCCCTCTATTCGCTATCCGATTCTCACTCCCCGCTGTCCAGTGTCCGCTTGCCTTTGTCATATGACCTAAATTTTGCAGCTTTCTTTTGTTGACGCAGACACTTCCGTAAGCGGCCATTAAAGACAAATGTAATTTGTGAAAATATTGAATATCTTAGATGAAAGCCATGCCCGCCGGATAAAGTTTATATAGGATGCTAACGGTGTACAAATCTGTTGGCCATTTAAATTCATATTTAAACATCTTCTTAAAATCGACCCATAGATACCCTAAAAATACTAACTCTTCTAGTTTATAAAAGAAGACTGTAAATAACACTAAAAATTAAATTAATTATTTTATGTAGTTAATAATTCGGATTCTATAGTTTTTAAAAGTTTTTTTTTCAAAATTGAGCTAATTAGTAAAAAATTTCATAAATTAATTTAAAAAGCTTTACGCTTCCTAAAAAATAATAAATTAAAAACATCTTTACCTAAATTTTGATATCATATCATATCATATCACATCATATAAAGTTTTAGAAAATATTTAACTTTGATTTCAGAAAATTGTAATTTTTTTATGCGTTATTTTTTATAATATTCTAAAAAAAAGCTTTACGCTTCCTATAAACTAATGAATTAAAAAGAACTTTACTTAATATTCGTTATTATTAAAAGATTAAGAAAGTATTTAACTTTGATTTCAGCAAGTTGTAATTATTTTAAAATTTATTTTTATGATATCCTAAAAAACTTTAAGCTATCTATAAACTAAGGAGTTTAAAAAATCTTTACCTAAATTTCGATCTCATTAAAAGTTTTTAGAAAGTGGTCAACTTTGATTTTAGAGAATTTTAATTTTTTTATGCGTTATTTTTTATGATATCCTAAACCAGTTAAAATATTGATATACTGTGTAGGGTATGATGTTAAGTGGTTGTACTTGGAAAGACATAAAAGGAAAACAAGCGGACAGCACAGCAGGAGAGTGACCTTCAACTGCTTCACGTTTAACGATGGCTTCATCTATGTGCGAGTATATATTTATATTTATATACAAACATGCCATATATATATACATATATCCATATTATATTTATATATGCGTGTGTGTGTGTGTGTTAGACATACCGATTATCAACTTCCGCTTGATCGACTTTCATTGAAAAACCAAAATTAAAGCGACTGCAGCTGTCTCTGTGGACGCTTTTATGCTGTCCTTTGCAGAGACACACACCTCACAATATATATACATATAATACACACACACACCCATACACTCTATGTAGCTATTTTTACAGTGTTCAAAAAAAATAAAAAACAATATCCAATCGAGCGCATTTTGAAGTGTTAATGAAAATTCTGAAATCGTTTAGTGATGTGCATGTCGCTTATTTATTTATTTATTATTTATTTATTTATTTGTTTACCTTCGGATGTAACGAGTCGACTCCTGGCGAGGTCCGCTTTATTGGATACCAGTATGACGGCTTTCTGTGCGATATTCTGATTGGTCCATAACACCTGAAGCACCTGCTCGGCAATGCTAAAGCTGCTGCGGTCTGCGGCCGAGTAGATGACGCAGTAACCATGTGGATCATAGTTGGTCAAGCATTCATCCGGCTGTGAAAGTAAATAATACAAAAATAATAATGACACACAAATACTGACATTGAGTGAGGTTCAAGAGAGAGGTGCCAATGTATGTATAAAGTAGAGAGTAGAGAGCTAAGCTTTGTATCTGTGTGGGTTCTCTTGATTGTGTATGTTAATGGCATTATGAAATGTCACAGATAAAGTATCTTTCAGGTTGAATGGCTTAAATCCTGAGTGCTGCATAGGGTGGATTGACATTTCGCGTACACTGATTAACAAAATTATTGTTCTAAATGCAGTTTTTAGAGGAAAACTCTTTGATATATATGAAAATATTTAAAATATTTAAACTAAAAATTATATTTTTTTTTAACATTTTTTTTCGAATTTTATTTTCTAATTTATTTTGATTTTAAAAGCCTTTCTTTTTATTAGGAGCGGATTAAATTTTAATTTCTAATTTATTTTGATTTTAAAAACCTTTCTTTCTTTCAGGGGGGATTGATTGTTGTAGATCAGTGTTGTCCAAAATTAGGCAGTAGAACACTTTTTTCTATCCCATGGATATTTTTGATACATTTTTTTTTTAAATTCTTAGTTTTATGTGAAAATATTAATTTTTAAACGGGTTGACTAAAAATTTTGGTTTATTTTAAATTTTTTCTCTAATTGTATTTCAAATATAATTTGATTTTAAAAACCTTTCTTTTTTTTAGGGGGAAGGACATTTTGCGTACACTGTTTAAAAAACTATTGTTTTAGATGCATTTCTTACAAAAATTCTTTGTTATATGTGAAAATATTATTTTAAAAACATCTTGATTATAAAATTTAGATTTCTTTAATAGTTTCTCCAATTTTCTTGATTTTAGAAACCTTTCTTTTTTTAATCAGTGTATCTCTACAAAGTTCAGGGTTAATTTCAAGTACTTACCGTCATATCCGTATAACCATGATCTATGAATATCAGCTCCGATTCCTCGCCACTGAGTAATACTGATACGGCCTTTTCGCCAGATTCATCATCTGTTATCATCACAATAAAAAACAGTTGATTAATTAAAGGTACAAAAAAATGTATTGTAATAAAAATATGTAAAAAGGTAGTACGCAATAAAATTAATTGAAAATAATTTTAAGCTACAAATGAAAGGTGCAAAAAACGTGAGTTCATTCAGATAGTATTCAGTATTATATACAATTACGATATTTGCGAGTATTTACAATTGACATTGGGTTGGTTTTTGTGTGTGTCTGTTGAGAGTTTACATATCGTGCAATTCGGAATTACATATTGGGACTCTATTATTATAGAAGTACACTTAGCGAGAGGGTGGTATGAAGAGTTTTTGGGAGGTGTACAAAACATCACTGAAATCTTGATGGTTTTTAATGAAATCCCCAATTGGCGCCCAAAGGTATGCAATGAATTTTCAATGTTGCTGTCTGTGTGTGTGTGAGAGTGTGTGTGTGTGTGTAAGTATGTGTGTAATAAGTATTTTTGTTGGTTTTATTTTAATGCTTTATTAATTGCGCTGAAATAATTTATTGCTTTTTGAAAATTGATGATGCATCCTGACTGACACTGCCTCCCATATGTATGCGCTCAATTGGCTGTGGCATACGCATAAATTACAAGTGTAATTGACATTTTCAAGTATTTATATTTATGGCTTTTTATGATTACATATCTAAAATTTGATGCCATTTAATGTTGCCATTATATTGAAAAATTTCAATTAAATCAGTGTTGCCTAAATGTCACACTAAAGTCCTTGAAGGACATTCCGAAATTCTCCCAACTTCATATAAACATTTTCATAATAACTATAATAACTTGGCCATTATCATAAATCAGAACTCTTGAGCAAACAAAGCCGTATTTATTGGACAATCAATTGATTAAGCAAGGTCAAAAGGGGGAGGATAATTTTGTGTGACAGTGTGTGTGGGTGTGTGTGTGTGTGAAAGAGAGAGAAAACTACTTTGGGCTAAGTCGGTGTCCTAATTAGGAGAGAGGCGTGTGACGTGGGGCGTGTCCAGTGTATTTAGATAAGACTTAAACTTAAGAGCTAGTTAAGTTAGTTAATCGGAATTCAAATGCAGCTCAAACGTTAAACAAGTGAAAAATAAAAAATTGATGGAAATTCGTTTTGTTTTTTATCGGCAAAGTTTATAAAATTTGGAAAGCATTTTAATAGTATTTTTATATGTAGGTTAGATAATGTATTGGAATAAATATTATTATAATAATAATTATTTTGGATAGATTGTTTTTTAAATTGTTGTTGTTGTTGCTATTACCGTCGGCGGCTTTTTCAATATGTATGCGGATATCACAGTTGCCTAGATCTGAGTTAAGGTTAAAGGTTAAAGTTTATTAACAATTTAAGAATTGTCATTTTTTTTTGTTGGTTGTTGTTTAGTTTTGTTGTTGTTGTAATTGTTATTATGTTGAATGAAACGTTATACGATGGTTTATGGTCGAAAGACGAGAGAGAACAGAAAAATATCATTTTTATGATGTTATAAATTATTGAAAATGCATTTTGACACTTATTTTAAGTGATGGCGTTACTTAATTTACAGCAAATTTAATTACAGGAAATTGGAGCGTTAATCTCGTTATTCTTCAGCATATTTTCATGTGTGACATTCCGATAGCCTGTACCCATTAAAAATGTCTAGCGCAGGAAGGGTATATTAACTTTGTGCATAAGTTTTATTTTCTGTTTAAGTCAAAGCAGTGATTCGAAATGAGTACAGGGTATCTGCAGGTCGATAACTCTCAATTACATCTCTTTAAATTCCTTTTTTTTCTATCAAATACTCCAAATTCCCGCATGTAAAAAGCATTTTTCCGCACTGTACATCTGCAGCTGCTTTTTTTTATTTATTTGTCGCGGATTTTTCCATTTTGGTTTGTAAAAATTTTCCAGTAAAATATATATATATATTTTTGATTTTCGTTGATGCCAATTGTGCGATCAAATCACAGTGGCCATATGTACAAGGCGGGTCGTAAAAAGTCAACCAACATAAAAACGAATCATTTATGTATATAAATATAAATATAAATATGTTTTGTGAGATGGTCGTAAATATTCGCAGTCAAGGGCAAAGCACAAACGACACACAAATTCAACAGATAAACAAACAAAATCAGAAACAAAATTAAAAAAAAAAAAACAAAATAACAATAACAACAAAAGCAAAAGCAAATGAAAGAAAAGAAAATAAGAACAGAAGATACATGTATAAATTGTGAAGGCAAATGCCAAGGCAACAAACAAAAACAAAAACAAAACAAAGGGCACAATAAAACTAGAGACACACACATTTAAGGGTCAAGGGTTGAGGACCAGACTGACACATACACACATACATTAACACAGACTCACACACACACACACAATGACAAAGCACTAATGCCCAAAACCCAAAACACTAAAGCGAAGTTTTAACAGCATTCGCTGAAGGAGTTTCAAGTGGCAACAGATAGAGGGAGAGCGATAGATAGAGATAGATAGATAGATAGATAGATAGAGAGGGGAATACTCACCAATGCTCGTGTCATATGCATGCAAATACTCTGAGGTCATGAACTGCGAGACCAGCGAACTTTTTCCCACTGCCGGACCGCCAAGCATCAAAACTCTGCAAAGGATTTGTTCAATTAAAATCCGAGCTCATCAAAGTTACACAGTAAAGAAAATCTTTCTAAAATTCATGTTTAAAA
Source organism: Drosophila kuntzei (assembly GCA_035042165.1). NCBI lineage: Eukaryota > Metazoa > Arthropoda > Insecta > Diptera > Drosophilidae > Drosophila > Drosophila kuntzei. The sequence continues at coordinate 1,693,929 of JAWNLU010000634.1, read as the reverse complement.
TTCTTAATTTTAGAATGCATTTTTTAAAATATATATATTTTAAAAAGAATTGGTAAATTAAGATTTTTTTAAAATTCAGGTTTAAAATTCCTGATTTTGGAATGCATTTTTATACCCGTTATTTTAAAAATATAATTAGAAAAGAATTGGTAAATTAAGATTGTTTTTTTACATTAATGATTAAAATTCTTCATTTTAGAATGCATTACCTTAAATATATATTTAGAAAAGAATTTGTAAATTTCGATTATTTTAAAAATTAATATTTCAAATTCTTAATTTTAGAATGCGTTTCTTTAAATATATATTTAGAAAAGAATTGGTAAATTATGATTATTGCCGATCAAATTAAACTATCTAAAATATTTAATTGAAGTAATTCCGATAACAAAAAAATCGTTCTTGAATCAAATCTATCATACTTAATTTAAAAGAATACATAATCAAATTTGACGCCATTTGATTTTTATAATATTAAATAATATCGACTGAAAACAGTTTATAGAAAGCAATTATTTAGAAATCGAAATAAAAGTAAACAATAAAATTATTAAGTTAATATTGTTAATAAACTAATATTATTTTACAAAAAAGACAAGTTATTGTTACCAAGAAAATTCTAGATTGGTGATTGTTTGTTTTTTTTTGTAAAATAAAATTATTATATTAACAATTTAATTAAATCATATAAATTATATGACAAATAAGTCAAACTAAAAGTTTTTTCTATTTATTATCATATAATTTAATTTTTAATTTTATAATTTTATTCAAAATTTAATTTTTGAACCCGTCGACTGCTTTAATTGACGTTAAGTAAATAAAATAATACAAAAAATATATATATTTAATTTAATTTCAAAATATGTATGAAAATGACGTTGATCAAAATATTTAAATTTTTCATTTCGAATATTTTTTTTAGTGTAGTTGTGGTAGTTGCTTACCTGTAGGGTCCGTTGGCCGTATTTGAGGTGCTGCTCTCCCGACTGGACGCCAGCGAGGTGCGTGCCGAGGTTGAAGTAGGCGCGGGAAGTTGCTGTTGTCCATGTTGTAGTTGTTGTTGCTGCTGCTGTTGTTGTTGTTGTTGTAGTTGTTGGGCTGTCAAGTGCTCGGTGCTGGAGTTGGAGCTGGCAACGCTGTTGTTGGATCGACTGCGTCGACTCTTTAGTGAATCACCGCGATTGACAACGCCTTTGCCCGTAATGGAAAAGTGTCGCAGTCTATAGTATTCCTCCTCAACGCCAGTGTTGGGCATGGAAGCCACACTGTAAACAATTGTAATTGTTAAGTAATTGTAAAGTAATTGTAAAGTAATTGTAAAGTAGTTGTTAAGTAATTGTATAGTAATTGTAAAGTAATTGTAAAGTAATTGTAAATTAATTGTTAAGTAATTGTAAAGTAATTGTTAAGTAATTGTAAAGTTAATTGTTAAGTAATTGTTAAGTAATTGTAAAGTAATTGTTAAGTAATTGTAAAGTAATTGTTAAGTAATTGTAAAGTAATTGTAAAGTAGTTGTTAAGTAATTGTATAGTAATTGTAAAGTAATTGTAAAGTAATTGTAAATTAATTGTTAAGTAATTGTAAAGTAATTGTTAAGTAATTGTAAAGTTAATTGTTAAGTAATTGTTAAGTAATTGTAAAGTAATTGTTAAGTAATTGTAAAGTAATTGTTAAGTAATTGTAAAGTAATTGTTAAGTAATTGTTAAGTAATTGTTAAGTAATTGTTAAGTAGTTGTTAAGTAATTGTAAAGTAATTGTTAAGTAATTGTTAAGTAAATGTACAGTAATTGTAAAGTAATTGTTAAGTAATTGTAACGTAATTGTAACGTAATTGTTAGTTAAATGTTGCCACAAAAACTCACCGAGATCTTTGCTGGGGCAGACACAATTGATTGGGGCGCCCCGAGGCGCGACTGCCGGGCATTTTAACCGACTGCGAGCGGCTGTGATGTGGTGACCCGTAGCTGCAAGTTGTAAATGGCAAATTTGAATACAATTTGTATAGTCATCAGCCTGTGAGACAATTCTGTGGAATTGACTCTAAAGTGCAAGCACTCGATATGCCTCAAACTGTTCAACAATCTGCTGATAACCAACCCCTTTTATTATTTTTTTTCTTAATGGTATACGAAAATTTCTGAGAAAAGCAACTAGAAAGTTGGCCATACCAAGAGATGCTGTGGATGACAGGACATACATCTGCATTAACTTGTGGGTTATCCAACTGCTGATTGGAATAATATGGTATGCAACATGGCTTATGGGCCTGCAATAGTTACCGGGAATTCATTTACTGGGTGTGTCAACTTGACCACAAGTTCTTTCACAACTTGCCTCACAATTTGTCCAACAAGTTGATCCGACAACAGCCAGTCAAACAATGTAAAATGAAAGAGGCAACATTTTAGATTAGTTTGCAACAAAAGTGCAAACAACAAATTCATTCGAATTGCAATAAAGTTTAGTACGAATTTTTGTTATTTATCTTTATTTAATTGGAATTGAGCATCAATTTCGACTAATGTATTTGTATTGCATATTTCTTGGAGTCGAAATAAATGGCTGAAAGTATGCAATGAAAAATACTAAGAAATTGAGTCTCAATTACAGTACATAATAAATAAATTCGGGCCTGTTCTAGAAATCTACAACAATCGAAGGACAACGATAAAGCATTTTTCTATATTTCTGATAATTGAATTCAATTCATTTTAATTTTTTTAATTGAAGAATAAACATTGATTACTTGTTAATTGAAATTATTTATTTTATAAAATGTAAATGAAATATTTCTGATACTCAAAGGAGTTTTGATAAAATTTCCAATTTATTGAATTGAAGTAAATTCATTTTAATTTTTTAATTGCACAATAAACTTTGATTACAAATAAAATGAATTTATTTATTTTATAAAATGTAAAAATTAGCAATAATTTTGTTGAAATTTTAAATATTTTTATGAAGGTTAATTTTTCCGACTATGAAAATATGTATTTCCGAAAAATTAAATTTTTTCTATTTTAGGAACCCATTTTAATTATTGCTGAGTTGAAATTCGAAATAAACTGGAAATTAATTGCTGCTGCTTCAACAAATGCAATTCAAACCGAAACTATTTAAACCGAAATAACCGTTTAGTAACTACTGAGGAACTTTGATAACTTTGAATTGCCATAACTTTGTCAAAATTCAAACAATTTTCATGCGCAATGTAAATTTGAACATGATTTTACCTCTAAATTCGTTCTGCATTTAAGTTTTGTTCATTTTCCAAAATTTTTGAAATTCGAATTTTTTTTGAAAATTTACAGTGTTACCCCTTTGTCTTTTTTGATTTTTCCGAAAAAATTCGAATTTTCAAAAACAACAAAATTTTAATGCAGAACGAATTTAGAGGTAAAATAATGCTCAAATTTACATGGCGCATGAAAATTGATTGACTTTTGACAAAGTTATGGCAATTCGAAGTTATTCAAAATCAGTAAAATCAAAATAATTGAAATTTTTATTCCATTCCAGTAACCAGATAATATTATTTTCCAGACTAAGTAGAGCATTAAGTCTTTTTTCATGTAAAACGCTTCTTATTTTGGTCAACCGAAGTAATATAAAATTTGTGATGTTTCAGGAACACAGTTGAAATTCGAAATAAACTGGAAATTAATTGGAGCTGCTTCATCAAATGCAATTCAAGTCGTATTTTATTTTATATGATTATTGATTTTTATTTTTGTATGTGACTTTTAGCCATTTGCCATTTGAGAGCATTTGGTTTTTATGTCTCTTGGGTGGAGAGTCTTGAATCGGATAAATGAAATTTGCAGCTCTTAATGGTTGTCATATCAAATAATAAGATCTGCAATTTATGACTTACCGCATTTCAAAGTCACGCAGCTCCTCAATGGTTAGAGTATTGGTGACATCCAACAATTGTCGCATATTCTCATCCCGTTTATGTTGTTGTTGTTGCTGCTGTTGCTGCTGCTGTTGTTGTTGTTGGTGTTGTTGTTGGTGTTGCACCTGCTGATGATGATGATGATGATGCAGTTGAGAAGAGTGTGGTGGATGTGCCAGTTGCTGTGAGTGTCGCTTTCGTGCATTCAACTCCTTTCCCTGCTCCACGCTGATGAAATCACCTTCATTCTTGATGAGCAGCGTTTCCACCGTGTTGTCCATGCTGAGAGAGGGCTGTAGATAAGTAGAAGCAGAGGGTTTGGACTTAAGCGGATTGTCAAAATTGAATAGGCTACCCTTCATCAAATCTGTCCCTCGTTTTGCCATTGAAAACTGGAGAATCTTTCGTGCCTGCCTTCACTTTCTATTCAAAGCTACGTCTATTGCCATTTGAGTGGACCAAGGCTATGCTCCACTTAACTGAAGTGGATTCAGGCCCAAGTATTCCGTTGCATACAATAACTAACTTTTAGCCTTATCTATTACCTTGAAGCAGTTGCCACATTCCAACATCGCGTGCATAAACTAAGGCCGAGCCTATTTGCAATTGGTGTCGAGGCAAAATACTTTGCTAAAAACTTTAACTACCACTTTAACGAGCTACCAATCATGGCCAAAACGGTCGCCAAATTATATTCTAATGAAGCTACTTGAGGCCTGTTTTTTCAGCAGTATCTAAAGCCTTTGAAATGTATCTGCAGGTGAGGTTGAGTTGTCAATTCAAGGAAATATATCTGTTATTCTTGGGGGTCTCCTCTCACTCCCCTTCTTCCCCTTTTCTCATCACAAAATTTGTAAATAAACAAGTGAAACGCATAAATTGCAACAAATTGAAATTTTTCAGCAATTTTACGCAAATAGCAAAAGTTTTGCCATAAATTACAGGCTAGGTTAGAACTGCCTCTCCCACCTGTAAAGACGAAGGACTGACAAGTCAGACAAGTACACACACTTACACACACAAGTACACACACACACACACACATGCACCTAAACAACACACCGTAAATATCGTCGTATTTATTCAGCGAATGGTGAAATTAATTTGTTTATTTTATTGGCTGGCATGACAAAAAGGCAACTTTTGCCAGCCTAATTAATAGCACATATATTTTATATATATATGTGTTTGTGTGTGTGTGTGTGTGTGTGTGCGTGTTACACCTTTGATGAGTTGCCACATGAGTTAACCAAATGCTTCAAGTGGCCACAAATGAAACTTTTGGACAAACGCACACGGGGGAACAATTTTGGAACAAGTGTGGAAATGTTGATGAAGACATCAAATTTTATGATGACAACGCGGCGTATGAGTAATTGCGCATATTGTGCGCCACAATCATTAATGAAAGAGATAGAAATAAACCATAACCACTGTGCGCTCTATGAGTTCTCCTCTTTATTTTTCCAGAACTTTTTTGTATTCCTACTTTTCCATACGCCCCGTTGTACGCCGAATGTGTTCGCGATTTCCGACACGTAGCTGCAATGCCTTAAAAAACTGAAAATTTGATTTGACTATGACCTGTAAATAAGGCCAGTTGGGTATAAGCAAAATACTACATATGTCGTTACGAGTATAAAATTAAATTTAATTTAATAAATTAATAAATCACAAGGAAAATCTAGTAAAGTAAACAAATAAATATAAAGTTCTTTAAATATATGTTTATTAGTTAGCTGAATAAAATCTAAATGCCATGTATTAATAAAGCAATTAAATAAATTAAATAAATATAAAGTTCTTTAAATCAGGGATTACTGTTAACTCTTATTTTTCAATTTTTAAAATAAAAATCAAAAATAATAATTTCATTAAAATTTTATACAAAATATATCCAAAATATCCTTAATTTTCATAATAGAAATTGACAAATAATTTGTATTTTAAAAACTGAAAATAATTTTTTATTTTGTAATATTTATTTAAAAAATCATATTCGTTACAGCCCTGCCTTAAATATATGTCTATCAACTACTGGGTATCAGTTAGCTGATCATTCTAAACTACTTCTATTTTTTGCTTGATTTCGTGCTTTGGTTTCGTCTGTTTGCCATCAATTTTCAATTGGCCATTAACCGAAACGGGCTGCAGAGTGTGAGAAAATTTGTGTAGCGCTTTTTAAATAGACAAATTAAGGAAAAACTCAACCAAAAATGAACGAATAAAATGTGGAATTACTCGTGCGCTAAGAAGGTGTGAGAAATCGAGTTATCTTTGAATTTGTTTTGTCAATTAGTTGGCTAATTGGGCGGCAACGGGGCGTATGAAAATACACAGCATATGTTTATAGAATTGCATTTGGTTAATGTTAATGTTTATGCACTTTTGCCAGCTACCAAATTGTGAATGGTCCTCGATATGAATTTGTTAAAGGTAAACTATGCAGTATATGTGCATAAATTTTACTCTTCGAGGAGAATTCTTTGGATCTATCTGCCAACCTTCATTTCACACCTCAATATCTCCTCCACCCTTCATCCCTCTATACATTGTCTATTGTATACTCGTATTTTTTGCATGCATTAGCGTAACGATGTTTAAAAATACATTTAGTTTGCTTTCAATCTGTATAAAAATAAGCTTTCGCACATGCCATGAAAATTAAATGCCGCTTTTCTCTCTGTTCAATCGCATGTAAAATTCGATGGCAACATTAAATTTCTAATAATTTCTAGTTAAAGATCTATACAAATCTATGCTGTTGGTCATTGAAATAAGCTGCCATATGTTGCCAGTTTGCTCGTTAAGTCCGATCGATATTTATAGTTGTAGTTTTCGAGTGGAGTTCGGAATATGCGTTTTTTAATGAAAGTTTTTATTGCATGCACACCTGTCATAAATCATTCGGTACTCGTATTGAATTAAACCAAGGACTGTAACCAATATAATTCTATAAATAATAAAAATACTGAAGTTAAATAAATGTGATTTTTGATTTGTATAATAAAAATAGAGAACTTGAGAATTGAAATATTATTATTATTTGAAAAATAAAATGTCAAAGCTAAAGTTCATGTTAATAATAAAAATTGAATAATTCTATAAATAAAAATAATGAATTAAAATAAAAGTGATTTTTGATTTGCCTAATAAAAATTAAGATCTTGAGAATTAAAATATAATTATGATTTTCAAAAATAAAAAGTAAAAGCTAAAATTAATGTTTATAATAAAAATTGAATAATTCTTTAAATAAATATTGTAAAGTAAAATAATAGTGACTTATGATTTGTCTAATAAAAATAGAGAACTTGAGAATTGAAATATAATTATTATTTGAAAAAGAAAAACTAAAAGCTAAAGCTAATGATTCGAATAAAAATTGAATAATTTTATAAATAAAATTTGTAAAGTAAAATAAAAGTGATTTTATGTTTGTCTAATAAAAACTGAGAATTAAAATCGAATTATTATTTAAAATTTTAAAAATAAAAGCTAAAGTTAATTTTTATAATAAAATATTTAAGATAATAATATGCTTACTTTCCAGAATACCCCATTCAATTGAAGCATATCTGTAATTCTCTAATTCTTACAGATGATTTTATTTCTGGTTTGATTTTCTGTAAGCTGTATTATTTGTAAAATATTTGTTGATACAAACATGACTGCAAATTATTTGAGATATCTTTACCATCTGTTATTTGTCTACATTATTTCTTTGCTATAATTTCAGAACTGTTTGGCCATTTCACATATGGATGGAAACATATCAATAGATCAACTAATTATTGAAACTGCAGTGTATTCATTTGCTCTGTTGTAATTAGCTTAATTGTTATGGGTTTTTCTTGTAACTATCATTACAATCCCAATCCCAATCCCCCCCGTGGTGCAGTGCCTCTTCCAGTTGATTACATTGGATCATTAAGAACGCTGTGGGGGATTTTTCTTGTAATTTGGCTGGCCACACGCCAGATGCCTGTCTAAGGGTGCAAAGTCTATGTGGAAAAGGTGTGGGTTGCATGCCACTCAATTCATCTCATCATCTGTCTATCCTTTTCTATTTCTATATCGCTGTCTCTCTCTCTCCGTCATCTCCAGTTGCTGCAGTTGAACTATTCGGAGCATTTCCGTGTGTTGAGGCTATTTACGGATGTTGAACAATGGACTGCAGTCAACGTAGATACATATGTATCTTGTATCTTGTATCTTATATCTTGTATCTATATATTTATTTATAGCCTCGGTTTATTTATAAAACTGCAAAAAAGTGCAACTAACGGAGGTCAATGGAATCCAAGTCGAAACGCAGCAGGAAGAAGAGACACCCTCTGTTGTCCAGGGAGTATATGAATCGGTTAATTAATGCCAATTACACGTTAACACACTGCCCCCAAACTGACCACAAAGCGAACTCACAGATGAACAAGTATTAATTGTATACAGGCATAATTAATTCGCATTTCTCAAACTACAAAAAAACCTCAAGCTAAACGCCAGCTGTGAACAGACGCTGACAACGTATACGCAACGACATTAAGTATACGCAGTGTTATACTTAGTAAACTAAGTGAAATGAAAGAGGCCTGTGAACTTTTGCTTTTTTAGTTTTCTTTTCTTTTTCTTTTTGGCAATGTCTAGATCTATAATTAGCGGTAATTCGTGTGCGGCCTTGACAAACGCACAACATAAAAAGAATAGCAGAAAACGCGAAAAGATGAAATTTTTGGTTGTTCTTTTGGCCAAGTCAATAACCGCATTTAGAAAATGAATGAGAAATATTTTTGCCATTTGTTAATATTAATGGCTTTCAATTATATAATTTGAACCCGTGAAATGAAAGTGTGACCCTTTGATTGTTAGATTGACCTTCGTGGCAATTTAATTCAAATGTATGCGAATAATGAACCTAAATGGAAATTCAACTCTCGCATTTCCATGTGAATAAATGAGGAGCTTCTCCATGGAGACTCTCAAATTTAAATATACCCATTAAATATTCAATTAGGAGATGTCTTTTGAGTTCTCTAGAGATCTGAAATGAATTAAATTTACTTTCACAGCCATTAGACGTGTCTTTTTTTCTTCCACCCAACGACACTTTGGAAGAGAACCGCAAAGTTGAGTTGCATTCATGATGGCCTTAAATGTTGCCTGATTTTGACACCAAGGCCTAAACGAATGCATTTGCACGTTAACACTTTATGGAGCCCCACCCATTCCCTTTCCCTTTCCCCTCTCCATGTTTGTTTCAATGTAAAATCAATAGACAACAACAACAACAACAACACCAAGAACTGCAGCCAAGCAAAAATGTTTTGCATGCCTGTTTTTGATATTTCCAACGTGTGTTTTCCAAGGCGACATGGAGGTGGGGCAGGAAACTTGCCGCAAATCATTTGTTGTTTACATTTTCACGTGTGTTGGGGGTAGAAGAGGGCAGTGGGAGGGAAAGGGGTAGCAGATAGTGACCACCAAGGTTGCATTCGTAGCAATTGCAGCTGCTCCTTGGCTAATGATTTGCATTTGACAGCCTTTGATAGATTGAAACTATAGAGAGAAGGGTCTCAAATGATAATCTAACGAATCTATAATTTCAGTGTTAAGTGCAGGGGTCGAAAAAAACAATTATGGGACCATATTTTAATGAAATACATCTATGTGAACGAAGATTTCTATTTATGTTGTAATTATAAATAATAGTTATAAAAAATATCCTTTTAATTTTTATTTTTTATTTGAAAACTAAAAACAATTTTTATATTTTACATTTTATTAAGAACAAAAGAAAACAATCTTTTAACTAATGATAATCAAACGAATCTATCATTTAAGTATTAAGTGCAGGGGGTCGAAAAAAAAATTATGGGACCAAAGGAAGGAAGATTTCTGTTCAAGTTGTAACTATAAAAAATAATTATGAAAAATATAATTTTAGTTTGTATTTTTTTATTTAAAAACTGCAACATAAATTTTATATTTTAAATTTTATTATGAAAAACTTAACTTTTTTAATAAAAATTCAAAAATGTTGTAAAAGTTATGGAATACATAAACTCCTAATCTCTTTTATTTTAAAACTATAAAAATTTTGTTTATGACAAAAGTAAATTAATTACGTGTTAAGCATTTTAAGAGCTAAAAGTCTTTTTTACCCCAATATATTCTCCATTCTGACGACACCTTTTATATAGCAAAATTCTACGAAATAATCACGCCGGATATAATGAATTCTTTTTTTTGCGTTGTTTTGGAAATTTCCTGCATATTAAGGAAATAATAATGCTTTATAAATTTAACAGTAGACAGAGGGCGACTGACTATAGATTATATGTAGGAAAAAAGTGCGGGCATTAAAATATATACTCCCATATATTTGTGTAAAAGTAAAGCTACTTATGACCTGTTTTTGTTATTGTTACAAGGAAATTCAGTATTCTATATACTGATGTTTGATATGTAAAGGAGCATCTCTCGTTCCATTAATTAAGTAAAATAATGTACGTATTTCCTTTTGCCCCAAAGGGGTATTAATGAACGAACTACTCATTGCTCCTTACAATGAAATCGTCAAAAGTAAATAAATCAAACGGGTTGTGAGTCAGGGGAAGTCGGGAACAGTGGGACAACTTGGACAATGTATTTTTCCACAGTCTCTAAGGGAATGGATTACATATGCTTTATGTTTTTATTTTAAAAGTAAATAAATACATGCGAGAATGTATGTAAAATACTTCATACATACATATATTTATGTAGATGTATTTGCAACCTATAGAGAAACCTGTGCCTTGGCATGATTTCGAATTCATTTGTTGTTGCTGTTAGTTTATTTTGACAGCTGTCATCACCCGGCATGAGATGTGGGAAAAACAATATATATATATCTATATAAATACAGATATATCAACATATACATATTGTTACATGTTCCACTGACAGTTGCAACATTTCAATTAAAAACAAGATACAAATGATATATGATATTTGCAAGCGGACTTGGATTGCTTTCAGGGAATTTTAAACGGTTTGAGTTGAATTTATTTACGAGTTTTTAAGCTACAAAGAATTTAATGTAGAATTTATTAATAATATATTTTAATAATTTTCTTTACAATTTAATAACTGCTGAATATCTGATGAAAGTATGAAGTTAACTAAATAAAATATATAACTTTCTCTAGATAATTTTTTATTTTAATTAATTAACAAAGTAATGCTCTTTGAATTAGGTTTTTAAGCTATAAGGAACTTAATATAAAATCTAATAATAAAAAATTTAAATTATTTTATTTACAATTTAATAACTGATGGAAATCTACTGAAAGTTTGAAATTAAAATTATAATAAAAAAATATATGTCTCTAGATACTGTTTCATTTTAATAAATTAACAAAGTAGTGCTCTCTGAAATAGGTTTTTAAGATATAAGAAAATTAATATATATAATATATATATTAAAAACTTTATTTACAATTTAATAACTGCTGGAAATCTACTGAGAGTTTGAAAGTTTCGAAGTTAACTAAATAAAATAATATATTTCTCTAGATAATTTTTTATATTGTTTAATTAAGAGTTCTACTTCTGTTTGAATTGGGATATTTAATCTGTATAGCTTCCCTATGATTATTTCATTTAATTAAATCAACCTTACGACCTCGACTTCACTTTCACGGTCACTTACTATAGGATTCCAGTTGATTCAATCGATATCCCCTACTTGAGTCTGGCGCCAGATTGTCAAATTGACGTCAGACAATAAATCGGCATAACGGTATAGATATTGATACTGGGGTCCATAAACTGGCAATACTCATTGCCAAAACAATGAACTGTTTCAATTGTTTGCTATCTTATCTGAATACTGGATGAATGCACTGCATGAGAGTATAGAATCAATTAGATTGGGGGATTCACCTACCTCCTTGTAACGCTTCGAGAGACTGCGACAAATGCGCTTGTAGAAAGGCGCCATTTCAAATACTTTTTGTTCACTTTTAAACGGTTCAAAATTTTCAGGTAAGACTTTGAAGTCTTTAGTCAACGATTTGTAGTGATTGATTTAAATTGAAATGGAATCACACAGTTTACATGTCGGTCAGACTTTTATCTTAAACGCGTCACACAACACAGATAATTTTAAGTAGAAACACGATAATCTTTTGTTTATAATAACTATAATTATTTTCTGATTTTCTGATTTTCGGATTTTGTGATTTTCCAGTTAAGAACGTTCTTGTAATTTGCGCAGTGGTTTTTCTTTCGTATCTCTTATAAATTGCTGTGCCAAGTGTTGCTCTGTGGCGGATCGTAAACATTCGAATGAGTCGATCCGCCAGCGGTGCGAGTCTTTTTATGAGCTGCCCCACAAGGCACAACAAAAGCACGCACCACACAGAGAGAGAAAGAGAGAGAGAGGAAAATTATGAGAGAGAGAGAAAGTGGCAGAGAATAGGCGTGCGCGCAGCTACAAGCGGAAATGAGGCACAAAGAGAAAGAGGCAGCGACAGAGAGATAAACAGAGAAACTGCATCTATGAGAGGGGAACAGTGTTGTCAGAATTCAAAGGCATAAAACAGGGACTATAATTATTTTAAAAATTACAAAATTATGATTATTTGCCATTGTTATTGATTTACTCACAAACAAAACTCAAAAAATAAATGAATATTCCTTGAGTTTTATTTTGAGCTTAAAACTAATGCTTATTTTTGTTCAAAAGTTGAAATTTTAAGTTTATCAAACATTTTTTTAACTCAAAAATGGAATACAGAGTAAAAATAAAAATAAAATTTACCTACCTAAAGTCAATATTAAAATTGTAAAAACTCCTATAATTATTATAATAGTTCTATAATTATATGAAAAAATATAAATAAAATTTACCTAGTTTAGTTCAATATTAAAATTTTAAAAATATCTTTTATAATTATAATAGACCTATAATTATAGAACTTGTATTCAAATACAATAGGTTCACATTAAAAATAGGCGGACTTTTAACTAAGAGCATATCCTTAAATAATCTGACTTCCGCAATTACGAATTTAACCATTTAAAGCTTTCAGAATTATCTGAAAAACATGTTTCCTAACACTTTATTACATATTTTAAAGTTTGTAGTTATCGTTTGTCAACTGCTTTTAAATTAATAAATAATTCTAGCTATAAAATAGCTAAAATCACGAATTTAATATTTAAAAGCTTTCAGTTTGAAAGAAATTCTAATAAAATTAATTAGAACTAATTAAAAAACATATTTCCTAGCTGTATATTCCATATTTTAAAGTTTCTAGTTATAGTTTGTTAACTGTTTATAATGTAATAAATAATTCTAGCTATAAAATAGCTAAAATTGCAACCCACCTCCAAGCAAGGAGTGTAAGGAATGAGGATATTTTCACTTACTTGTTGGACAACGATGGTGGCACGCGGTTGTTTGCAGACGGCAGCTGCCTCCAGAGGATTGGCTGTCACATTAATGGAGCTGGAACCCGACAGTGCCTCCTCCAGTTGCAGTTGTTGTCCCTGTTGTGACTTGGCTTTTGATTTGCTTTTGAAGGAGCGTTTACGAGGAGCATCTGTGGGACTAAGTGATGTGGATGCCATGGAATCGCTGCCTGGACTATGCATATGCAGCAGATGCAAGTTCAGCGTGGAGTTGGATCCATGTTTGGGTGGAATCTGTTCAAATTTGCTGGCAATGTCCTCGAATTTATTGAGCTCGGCATAGGAATGATCGCTGGGCGAGGAGGAAGACTTGGCTTGCGGATAGAATGCATCCGATTGGGGTATATACTGTTGATTCTCCCGTATCGTAGTGTGTATTACGGAATCGGGTCGAATCCTCTTGGAATTCTTCCTCGATGGTGGCCTGTCCCTCTCATGGTTCATCTGATGCTGCTGCTGTTGCAGTTGCTCCTGCTGCGTGAGACGCGAATATTGCTGAAAGATGTCCGCACTCAACTTGCGCTCATAGACGGAACAATGCTCCGCCTCATCGGAGTCGGAACTGGTACTGCCCGGTGCCGAACTGGGTGCAAAGCATTCCCGCTGAATGCGCTCATAATCCAAGGCCTCCCGATCAAAGGGGAACATGGTCCCAGCAGCGGTTACATCCCGCAGACAACGTTCGCTGCTGCCGCTCGAGGAACTCGAGGAATATTTACGCTGCGACGAGGAGGAAGGAGACAACTGTTGTTGTTGTTGTTGTTGCTGCTGCTGTTGTTGTTGTTGGGATTGACGTTGCTTTTGATTTTGACTACTGCCAAAGAAGTTACCCTCCTTCATGGTGGGCGGTGCGGAGTTGATCTTGGCTATCGCCCCCGTTGAGGCGGAGGGCGTGGTCCGTTTCCGTTCCCGTTTGGGACTTGTGCGATTGCTGGACGATGGGGAGACGTTGGGCGAGATGCGATTGCGTGTACCGTTGACATTGATTGCATCACGCTCCCTGGGCCGCAGTTTCTTGTTGCGATTACCTGGAAAACGTTCCTCCTCCTGCACCGTCTCCTCCTCGCCATCGCTCCGTCCTGCTCCGACATTCCCCCCATTGTAGTGGGCGCTACTTGCCCGACGTCCTTGTGCCTGTTGTGGGTCCTCCTTAAAGGTGAAATGACTACGCGCCTTCTCGCTACTTCGAGCAGATTTCGGGGACTGCGGCGGATCGAAGGTGAAGTGCTCACGTCCTCGTGTGGGAGGTGGCGCCGTGCTGGGCTGCCGTGACGACAGCAGCGGCGTTGTGGATGACGGCTCTCCCGTCAATATGGACAGACATGACTCCTGGCTCTGTTCAAGTATGCAAATGAGCGACAACACAATAGGGATGTTAAACAGCATCACAATATAGGGTATATAGGGTATATGTATACTTTTTAATACCATGTTTAAATGTTTACCGATAAGAAATTATAAACAGAGTTGTTCATTGAAATTCAGTTGTTTTAAATGAACAGAACTGTGGGAAAAAGTGCCAAAATTAAGATATTTGTTCCGAAGGAAGAAGAATTTTTGTTTAAAAAATGCTTTGATAACCAGAAATTCCTCCGTTCCTAAAACTCTTAAATATTAAAATATATTATATGTTAAATTTATTGAATTAATTTAAGTTCATATTTAATTTAAATAAAATACGATTTAAATAAATTACTTTATTAAAGTTCTTGCAGTTGATTCTTGAAAACATTTGATATCTTTAGATTTCTGAAAATTAAAATTTCGTGCTACTGTTTTCGAATGCAATTATTTTTAAAACTTCGAGAGATTTTTGATATATAACTTTTGATTAATTTTGTTTAGATTGTGGTTGAGAGAAGAATACATAATATTTTATAAAAACTGAGCTTATCCGAAATTTGACTGATTTTCAATAAATAACCAAACAATTTTAAATTTGATTTATATTTAGAAAAGATTTCAAAACACCACATATGAGAGACACTTACCTCGGTGCTGTCCTGCAGATTCATGTCATGTCGCGGAGGATAACGGGAGCAGCTGGTTAGTTCCAACTCAGTGCCCCCCGTTTCGTGTTCCGAATCGATTTGAATGGCCGTGAGCAGCGGCTCCTCGAGGGAACTGAATAGAGGCTCGCTGGGGCAAGAATTATCGCCTGTTGACAAATGTAAACCCAGTTGATTAGTTGATTAATTAAAGTAGAAATCAATCAATCAATCAATCAACACACCGTAAACCTACCCAGGTCGAGGGAATCGCAGGTCTCCGATGTGTCCGTGTGCGTCACGTTCGTGATTAGCGTGCAGGCCGAATCCGTGGATGTGTTGATATTCGTGTCCGGAATGGAAGCCGAAGAGGCGCCCATTACAACGAGCTAACGGAAGATACCCAAGAGAGAGGGAGTTATAAAAAAGGCTACAAACCACTAAACTTTTAGAACTTAGATTTTATTGTCTTAATTGTTTAACTATTTGGCCTGATTTTAAAAGCCTTTAAAATTCTAATTTGATATAGCTTTCTTGTCAATTGATTTAAATTTAAATTAATTGTTTCTCAAATAAATAAGCTGAGGATAAAATTCCCTCTATATTATATAATTTGCAAAAAATTTCGAATATATTAGACTGAATTATTAGTACTTTAAGCTTTAAATTAAATAATATTTCAATTTCCAACAATATTTCAACTGCCATAACTTTGTCAAAACTCAATCAATTTCCATGAGCAATGTAAATTTAAGCATGATTTTACCTCTAAATTCGATCTGCATTTAAATTTTGTTCATTTTGAAAATTCGAAATTTTTCGAAAAAATGAAAAAAGACAAAGGGGTAACACTGTAAATTTTCCTAAAAATTCGATTTTCAAAAATTTTCAAAATTGAACAAAATTTAAATGCAGAACAAATTTAGAGGTAAAATCATGCTCAAATTTACATTGCCCATTGAAATTGATTGAGTTTTGATAAAGTTATGGCACTTCGAAGTTATTAAAAATCAGTAAAATCAAAATAATCGAAATTTTCAAACCAATACTATTTGAGGTCAAATTATAATAAAATCGACATTACGCTGGACTATTTCAGTAACCAGATAAAATTATTTTCCAAGCTAATTAGAGCATTAAGTCTTTTTTCATTTAGAGCAATAACGCTTCTTATTTTGGTCATCCGAAAACCTTATTATTTTTATTTTTTGTGAAGCGAAGCCATACCGGTATTTTTAAACTGAAACTGACTGAAAACCGATAACCGTTACGAAACCGATACTTCAAAATTTTGCATAACCGATAACCGAAAACCTTAATTCGAGCATAACCTGCCCCCAACAAAAGTATTATTTTAAGAAAAGAATCAGCTTTAAGTTCTTTCTCGAGGAATAGTTTAAGGAGTAGGATATTTTCGGCATCTCTAGATCCACAACTCACCTTGGGAACTCCTCCGACTCCCATGGAATGCATCGCCGTCGCGCCACTCACCGAATTGTGATAGGCGCTGGAAACAGGATTCATGGGCAAACTGTTGATTGGTGCAGCCGAAGTGGATGAATTGATCTTGTTCTTGATGCTGCGGCCACTCTTAAAGTACAGACGACGCAGAGCAGTTGCCGTCGAGGAGCCGGAAGTGCTGAATCCATCGTTGTCCGAGCCACTCGAATTGCTGCCGCCCGAGAGGATTCCCATTCCCATGCCGTTCAGTTGGACAGCAGCTCGAGCGGCGGTCGGAGTTGTTGGCTTTGCAGTGGACGTAGTTTTGGACGTGGGCGTGGTTGGCTTAGAAGTGTTTACCATGGACGTGGGCGTAGTTGTGGGCGTGGGCGTGGCTCGGTTAACAGGTCGTGCTGTAGATACGGATCTGTTGTGAGTGCGTGGCGAGGCATTTGAGCTGGAATTGGAAGCGGATGACGCCTTCTCGTTGTTGGACTGTTGACCAAGTGCAAGTGCCATCATCGCCGCGGAACGTGTGCTCATATAGCAGGTGGGCAGTTGTTTGGATTTGATGTTGCAACTGTTGCTGTTGCTGTTGTTGTAGTTGTTGCTGTAGTTGTTGTTGTTGTTTTTGCTGGTGCTGTTGGAAGTTGTTGCATTGCCCTGTGCTGCATGTGAAACGGAAATTGTCATGGCTAGTGAAAAGAGAGTGAAAGAAAAGTTGGAAAATGCTAAAGTTGCAATTGATGTCACAAACAACTTAAAACTTATTCAATGACACTGGCTTAAGAGCACTTTAAATACTATAGAATGACTCTAGCTTAAAACGACGCTGAAGTTAAAGAAAAATAATACAAATCGTAATTTAGTTCCATGTGCTTTGAAAGTGCATTAAAGCTAGTCAAAAGCTTAAAGCTTTTTCGGTGAACCTCGTTTAAAATGTCACTCAAGTAAAAGAGCAAGTGTGAGAATTGGAAATGGTCTTTGAAAGTGCATTAAAGCTTCATAAAAGCTAAAAGCTTATTAAAGTTAAATGCGAGTCAGTTAAAAATTAAGTATGTAATGAAAAAATAATTTGTAATCAGTAAAAATATTCTTTGAAAGAGCATTAAAGCTTCATATGACTATCAATTCAATTAATTAAAAAAATTAATCGTGTAAGGAAAAAAATAAAGTGTATCAATAAAATTATTCTTTGAAAGTGAATTAAAGCTTCTAAAAAGCTGAAAGATTATTGAAGCTCATCACAAGCTTAAGCCCAAGATAAATGTGACATTCAAAATTAAATGTGTAAGTCAAAAATTAATTTGCATCAATAAAAATATTCTTTGATAGTATATTAAAGTTTGCCCAGATTAATCACACATTATAATTATATGTTAATTAAACTTATTATTTAATGGGCTAGTCAGTTTTAAGCTAGTGTCATTGTGCTATTAATTGTTGAACTAGTTCATTGCGACATTCTCCCACTCCCTGGACATTGACTGACAGTTGGGAGCTGCTCGATGGATCAAAGAATTCACCTGAATCGGGTTGGGCAAATCGCACGTTCTAAATCAGCAAATAAAATCGATAAATTGTAGCGTGACACACGCAGCTCATTCAACCACACTGACAAAAAGAGAAAGAGAGAGGGAGAGAGGAAGGGAAAGAGAGAGAGAGAAGCCCACACATACGCATTAAATGACTCAAGCACTATTTAGGAATTTTATGAACGGGGTTGGGGTTTGGGGACTCTTTGCTCTCAGGGTACTTTACCGATTCGCGCGCTGAATTTGGCACGTAAACAGAATTGAGATTTCGAGGAAAACAAATAGGAAAACAAATACAAAACCAAAACCAAAACAGAGAATAGACCATTGAGATAATAATAATAATAATAATATTGTACTCGTTTAATCGAATTCCACAAATAATTGAGCTAAAGATTCGTCTAACGTATGTCTGGTATCTACTTGAAAACTCGACACCTCTGTTGTTGTTGTTTACCTGGAGCTCAATGAAATTTCCCAATAAATTCTAAATATGCTCCAACGTCAGAGGCAAAATTACTCAAAATAACAACAACACTCAATTATACGAGAGTCGAAATATCTTAAACATCTTTGACCCAAAATATTCGCAACATGACGAATATTTTCATATATCGCGTATACGCCCCGTGGAGTCAAAACATTACGAGCCAACTTTGTAGCATGTTTCCAGATTTATTTACACAAATGTCACAGTAACTATGTCAACATGTGAATGGCAAAGCAAAAAATAAAATGAGGGAGATGACGAACGAGGGTTGTATGAAGACATTTATTATTCCGACTTTACCTTGACCACGACTCCTGGAGGTTGGAGAAGCGCCCGTCGTCGCCGCTGTTGCTGCTGCTGCTGCTGTGGGCGGAGCTGTTATAGGTGCTGTGGGCGTGGCATTGGGCGTTGGGCTGCTATCGCGAAAAATGGGCGAACCAGGTACATAGCGTTCAGGCTGCAATAAATATAAATATTGTAGAAGGAGTTACTAAGCAAACTGCCATTAATTATAGTTCAAATAAATGTGCGTTCTATGTAAATAATGAAACCGTAAATCTTATCAATAGACGGTGCCTGATAAGATACGATGTCAAAGACTAAACAAAAATATGGTCTGCCAATAAACAGTTGAATTCAAGAGCGAACACAACTAGTTGTGACTGTGAATCATTTAAAGATGCACAAATTGACAAAATCCTCAAATACTTTACGATTCTACGTCACTTTGGGCGTCATCTTAACGTCAGTAGCTCAAACAATTGGTAAGTGCGAGGTATTATATATAACTTATCGTACATCATATACATTATCAAACATTAGTACTTTTTACAATTCAAGCGTATTCAATTTCCACTTAACTAAATTGGCTGTTTTTATTTCGCAACTTGTCAAATCTGCGAAACCACAATTTTTTTGACAGCTAAATAAAATATCAGGTAAATTTTGAAACGTTTCGCGTTTGTTTTTGTTTTTGTTTTTTTTCCTGTTCTTGGCACGCTCTTTAGGCTAATTCAACATGAGACCTCCACGCGATTCCAAGAACTTTGCTCTGCTTACGTATTTCCCATGTACTATATGCGATATATATATGAATGATCCTATGTTAAATGAGTCCATTAACCATATAATAACCCATCTATGGTTCAGCTGTTGTTGCCACTCTCCAATGACCGCATTTAATTTATTGATTGCTACACAAAAGATGATACAAATCATTTCTCAAAGATTTCACTGCATAATGCTATATTTTTAGATCTACCAGAAACCGTGAGACCAAATCAATCAAATCAAAAAAATAAATAAACTCTTTAGATATTTTATAAATGAAGTATTAAAATAGTTATTATAATTATCGAATTTATAAATGGATAATATTTAATAGAAACGATTCAGATATTTAAAAAAATCAGATTTCAGAAATGAATGTAAATATTATCTTTTGTTTATATTTTGAATGGATAGTTATAGAATATACTATGATATTATTTCAATATTCGAATTAGTGTTAGAAGTCCTGAATATAAATTTGATTAACTTGTTTAATTATTTTGTTAATTCTTCCAATTATCATATATTTACCATTCTCAACATAATTTTTCCTGAATATAAATTAGATTAACTTGTTAATTTATTTTGTTAATTTTTCCAACTATAAGATATTTACTATTCTCACCATAATTTTTGCTGAATAAAAAGTACATTAATTTCTTAATTTATTTGTTAACATAATTCTTCCAACTATCAGATATTTACTATTCTCAACATACTTTTATCTTTTACTTTATTTTAAATACTTTAAGTCTCCTCAGTTAAGCTGATGAATTTTCATCGCATACATTTTTACTCTCCGACCACTGTGCTTAGAGATAATTTTGATATTTTGGGTATCATTTGGGTGCTATAATTTCGCACGAATGAATGACTGAGTGTTCTCTGACTGATTCTCGAATACGGCGAAATGAAGCGTGCCAATGAAAATGGGTTTTGTCTTTTCGCTCGTCTTTTTATGCAGAAATTGCAGTGTGAATTATTTAAAAATAAACACACACATTATGAGCTTTACTCGTTAATTTCTATCCACTGATTTTACGATGAAATTGTGGATCTGTAAAAGGCCTATTAAAAGAGCACAGTTCATTATTTTGATTGCAGATATACGAGGAGTATTCTCGGATTCTCAAGAGTTGTGCCAGCTGTTGGACAATCTGCTGTATACAGGGTCATTTGGGGTCTGAGAACCGAACCGAAAGATGATGTTCTTTATACCCTCACTGAAGATGTTATAAACTCTTCACGCAACATGCAACAAATGATTTTTTAACACTTTTCTGTGTGTCTTTCTTTAACAAAATTTGAATTACATTGTTGGCAAATAGAGTATGATATTATTTTTGGCTATTTCTGACTAGTTTTATGAGGCCCCCAAGTCTCGTGTCATGAATCTGCTTACAGAAAAGTTGCCTGTTGCTATTCTTGATGCTGTCTATTGACGTCATTGTTATTACACAAAACGCATATAGAAAATAAGAAAATAAAATAGATAGATACATGTCGAGGACGCTGTCGTGCCACTTGGCAAATAGACAGAAAGTCTGTTGCCAAAATTCTCACTTTAATGCAATTAATTTGAATAAAATAACATTAAAACAAAAAAAAGAAAAGCAAAAATTGTGTTTTTATAGATTTTCATGTTGTCGCTCTGTTGCGCTTGGCTATAAATAAAATCTAAGAAAAGCACAACATCATTATCATCAACAGCAAATGAAAATGAAAATGAAAATGAAAGGCAACGTCATGACCTCGTTCAATTATTGTGATATACTTATTTTCGTATATTCGTATTTTCAGTTTACTCGCATATAGTTGTGTATTTTTATGTATCTTTCTGGACTTGCAGCTCTCGAGTGCTACGTCTGCAGCTACCCGTTGAACCAAAATGATGCCACCTGCATCACGAACGCCAGCGCCTTTCGACCCATCAACTGTACTAAAAAGTATTGCCTCACGGTGCGGCAGGAGATGATTGTGAGTTTAGTACTACTATAGTATATTAAGTCGATCCACATCAAATGTTGCAGTTATAATTTTGGCACTAGCTCTACGAATTACGCGTATTCCCAATTTAACTCTTCACGTACTCCAACTGAACCGCAGCTGGCAACAATGTGGTAACCATTTCCACCACTTTCTCCTCTTCTTCTTTTCCATTAATGCATGGCCAAGAAGTTTGGTGTTGCAACTTTGTAGCCAAAACTTCTGTTTTTCGCCAGCAAATTAGCCAGACTCACGTAGCCAACGAGGCTATTAAACTAAACTCTAAAGCATACAAAGTAATTGAATATATTATGTGCAGTGGGCACATGTGGCGTATGAGTAATGAGTGAATGTAGCTCGTAACTCCAGGAGTGTCATTTTAAATTATATTTGCCGAGTAAGCAGCTCATTTTTCTAGTTGCTTGGCATTGCAGAAAACTAAATACCCTTTTTTTTACTTA
Source organism: Drosophila kuntzei (assembly GCA_035042165.1). Classification (NCBI taxonomy): domain Eukaryota; kingdom Metazoa; phylum Arthropoda; class Insecta; order Diptera; family Drosophilidae; genus Drosophila; species Drosophila kuntzei. The sequence goes on along the minus strand of JAWNLU010000634.1, from coordinate 1,671,620 downwards.
GTAATGAGATTTATTTATTTATTCACCACTAAAAGCAGTCAGAAAAATTAAAATTAAGTGTTAAAAATTAAACTAAAATTATAATAATAATTATATTAAAAATTAACAACTTAATTAATATTAAATTTAAATTTAAAAATTGAAGCAAAAAAAGATCATATTTATTTATTATATATTTCATTTATTATGCAGTTTTATATACAAAATTTATTTACTAATTTTATTTCATTACCCAAAACCGACGGAAAAACAGATAATTATTATTTAGTAGTAAAGAAAATTATTGGAAAATAATATTACATTATTGAAAATTAATATTGAATTTAAAAATTGAAACGAAAATATAGTTAAGTTTATTTTTAATAAATTTAATTTATTATGTAGCTATTTATTTATATACAAAATTGATATATGTATTAATTCATTAATTTATTGAACTTTGCCCAAAATCGACGGAAAAACAGATCAAAATCATTTAGAATTAAAGAAAATTATTGGAAAATAATATTATATTATTGACAACTAAATTCTAATACTCGGATATGTAATTTTAAATTTATCAATTTAATTTAAATTATTATTTGCTAGTTTTTATTATAGTACATTTCATTGACTGAGTTTCAGATAAAATTTTACCCACTAAAGGGTAACAACAAGTTGAGCATGCAACTCTTAAATGATAAACTTATGCGGCAAGTGCCATGGAAAATAAAAAGTCGTAGTTTCTTGTTCCCGCCCAGGGCTCAAAGCTGCAATTTGCAATAAAAACTTGGCATACAAATGGCCAAAGTCAAGCACTTGGCTGATGTGGGACAGGGGGTAGGGAAGGCCAAGGGGTAGCTCGGAGGCGGCCTTAGAAAATCTCTCACTTTTCTACACATTTATCAGTCGTAGATGTCGTGGAACTTCTCTTGTCTTTGACTTGTAATCAGTCGATTGTTCTTATGCAGAAATGTGAAAAAGCAAAAAAGGGACGAGAAACCACTTTTGTTGACATTGAAGCTTTTGTGTTTTAATTTCAGACCAAATAGAAGCTCCTCTGAAAAATGTGAAGTGCACAAAAAATCCATTACCATAATTTAATGGAAAGCCAGAAAGGCGTATAAGACCACAAAAGCCTCTTGTTGGGAGCATATATTCGAATTCCTATCTACCTAGAAACTCTGTCAACGGTTTTCCTTTTGGCTTTTTTGGCTAGGCCAAAGTCAACGTTAACTTTATCGTTGTCTGCTGTCGTCACAAATCCGTTTTATTTTTATTTTCTGTATAAAGAGTTGGGTAAACATTCGCCGCCGCTTCATTAGTCATGAAGCCTTGAACTCTTTGTTATTGAATTTGCCGGATCAAAGTAGCTTTAAGCCGGCATGGCATGGAAATGAACAAAAAGTATCTCTGATACTCTTATCCAGACCCACCAACGGCACAAAGAGCTACAACATCGATGCTCGACATAATGCAATTAAAACTTTATCTTCTCTCCGGCTGTGCGAACGAAGAGGAAATTCTCAACTCAACCGGCGTCTCAATTCCTCGAGCTAAATCCATAATATTATAGCAACAATTAACAGCTCATGAATATATGAAAACCAATTAAATTTTATCATAAATAGAAATACGACATTGTTTGTAGTTAAAGTGCAAGTTCGAGTATAATTTTTATATGTTTAGTATTTTTCTAACTTAAATATTTTAATATATTAATCCTAAGCAAAGTTCGACTAAAGAAAACAATGCAACAATGTGAAATATTTCAATAATGTTAAAAAGCATATCCATTAGAAGATTTCTATCCTTTGCATCCCCTTTCTTTCCAACAAACTACAGCTCATGAGTATATGAAAATAAATTAAATCCTATCATAAACAGGTATACGACATTTTATATAGGAAATATGTAATAGGTTTAAATATGTATATGTTTTTTTCCTGTATGCAAACTTGAAGCATATGCGAAGTTTAATTAAGAACTCGGTAGAAAAATGTGAAAAATTTTAATAATGTAAAAAAGCACTTCCGTTAGAATATTTTTTGCAACATTTTTTAATATATCTTTTGCATCCTTTTCCTTTCCAATAAAATACAGCACATGAGTACATGAAAATAAATTAAATTCTATCATATAGGAAATATGTAATTCAAACTTTATATGTTTTTCGCTGTGTGCAAACTTGCAGTTTAACTAAAGAAATCGCTAGAAAAATGTGAAAAATGTCAATAATGTAAAAAAGCACTTCCGTTCGAAAAAATTGCGAAATTTGCTGATGTATCTTTTGGATGTTCTCCCTTTCCTTTTATTTCCTTTATGTCTGTCGCCTGCAGCACAATGCGAACAAAGTCAATTTCTTTTTACGTGACTGTGTGGATAAGCCGCTGGTGAGTATAAGTTCTCTGGGGAAGAGATCAACAGCTAGACAGATTGGCCATATATCAAAAAATGTCTTCAACTTTTTACAGATGCTGAACGGAGTCAAATCGGATGCCTCGTTTCGCACCTACTATCGATCCTGCCAGCAGAATCTGTGTAATGGACACAACGGACGCGTGAACAACTCAACTGGCCAAATTGGAGGAGCTGGCGGATCTGCAGGAGCTGCGGGTGGCAATCACAATGTCATTATACCTGGCAAAAATGGATGCCTTAAGGCAAGGACAAGCATCCTCATGTTGTTGTTGACGGTAATTAGCGTCAAATGCATGCCATGAGATATGGCTAAAAGGATAACACTCCACTCGTAATCTAGTATAAATAAAATGCCGCCAGCATCCAATTAAAAACGCTTTTAGATGGAGGGTGCTCAATGAGGGAGAAGTTAGAAGAGAGGCTAGTTGAAAAATGACCCCGACATTGTTTTATTTTTACATTTCGCCATTGTAACACATTTGACAGCTAAGGAGTTCAACGAGGTCAGTTTTCCGCTCAGAACTTCCGTTAACGCCCACATGTTGGCCATAATTATCTATGGGGGGAAGGGGAGGGAGGTTGCCTTCAATTGCCAGCTAATTAAAACAAATTAAATACGCGTTAAAAGCAAACATAAATTCCAGTGAATGGCACATTTCGCTCTCGACTGTCAAATGATTTGACGACATTTTTATGGACATATGTAAATATCTGACATGCCAAAAGCTAAAACAAGTCCTGAACAAAACTGTCGTTAAAAAGTGCTCGGAATAAACACAAATTGACAAGGAACAAATAAGTATAAACTCAACTGCAGGTGGATGTCCTTTTAATTGGTCTAATCCTTTCCATTATCAACCCTAATCCCACCACAACTCTCTTTTGATTAAGATAAAAAGCAACTTGCCATTCAGTTCTTGTATTTATTCAAGTTGTTGACAATGACAAAGAGGAGCATGAACTACGACCTCATTCCAAGGACTCCAGACTACTTAAGCTAAGCAAATACCTTGTCTGTCCCTCATTCCTCAAAGTAAGTACTTAAGTGCGGCAATTGTAGTTAGTCATGCCTCATTATGGCCCATAGTACTTAGCCGAGAGTCTGTTAAAAGCGCTTGACGTTTATTTTACTTAATACTCCAATAGAGTTTACTTAAATTCCTAGGATAAATACACTAGCAAACTGAAATCGATTATTTAATAGGGCGCCTCATTACCTCTATCACTTTTAAGTTTAAACTGAATCGGTTTCCGTTACGTTTTTGGATTTTGGTTTTCGGTTAAAGGTTACGTAAAATTTTCGTATATCGGTTTCTTAACGGTTACCGGTTTATTGTACGTTTCAGTTTCAAAATATAATTACATTATAATAATATTTAATAAATTATAATAATATTTAACATTGATTAAAACCTTAACAGAAACCGTAATCTTTAACCGGTGAAAACCGATTGACATTTGTAACCGTAACTGACACCGTAACCGAACAAAATTTTTTCCTCTGTACCGAAACCCACAAACCGAAACTCTTTAAACCGAAATAACCGTTTAGTAACCGATTTATTTATAAGGGTTAACTGTCTTTACCAACCTTCTGAACAGGTGGTTATTATTTTAGTATGAAGCCAAATTATAAACAATTATTGCAATGCATATGGTTTTTGTATGATAATACTAAGTGTACATATAAGAACTTTGAACTGCCATAACTTTGTCAAAAGTCAATCAATTTTCATGCGCAATGTAAATTTGAGCATGATTTTACCTCAAAATTCGTTCTGCATTTAAATTTTGTTCATTTTGAAAATTCGAATTTTTTCGAAAAAATCAAAAAAAAACAAAGGGGTAACACTGTAAATTTTCCTAAAAATTCGATTTTCAAAAATTTTCAAAATTAATCAAAATTTAAATGCAGAACGAATTTACAGGTAAAATCATGCTCAAATTCACATTGCGCATAGAAATTGGATTGAGTTTTGAAAAAGTTATGGCAGTTCGAAATTATTAAAAATCAGTAAAATCAAAATAATCAAAATTTTCAAACCAAATGAACCAAAGATATATGACGTCAAATTATAATAAAATCGATATTACGCTGGACCATTCCAGTAACCAGGTAACATAATTTTCCAGACTAACTAGAGCATTAAGTCTTTTTTGTGTAAAGCAATGAATAACGCTTTTTAGCTTGGTCAACCGAAAACCTTAATTTTCTTTTTTTTAAACCTAAGCTTACAAAAAACCGATACACGTTACGAAACCGATACTCCAAGATTTTGCATAATCGATTTCGGGATAACAAACAAGTTTTATTTCGGTTATGTATTTAGTTACGACTTTCAATTTCAATCGGTTAATACCGGTTAAAGGTTACGGTTGCGGTTTCGGTTACGGTTTTAGTCTATGCTTAAAATTTAGCTTTGTAGGGTGATTCATGAATTTGAATATCTGCTTATTTTTGGACTCAATTCACACATATGGGAGTGTGTGTGTGTGTTTAAGTCAGTGCTTGTTGACTTCACGCATTAAACTAACAACAGTAACAACAACGCCAACAACAACAACAACGACAGCAACACGTTTGACAGTTGCCGTTGTCGCTGACATTTTGATGTTGCTTTTCGCTTTGCTTTTCGGTTTTCGCTTTGCTTTTGCTCCCTTGACATGCTTTTTGGCACTTTGGAAAACACGAAAAATGTTTGCATGGCAAACACGACTCGCTGTCACCCGTCATTCCTCATCCCCCCGCCAATGTTGATATAGAAAAAAACACAGCAATAGCAATCGCGACACGCCCCTTTCCTGTTTTTTTTTTTGGGTGAGATTTCTTGCATTTTCTTGGGTCAGACAGGAATTGCCATTTGAGATTGAAAATCGCCAAGCGACATGTGACATTTGGCGAATTTCCATCAACCATTTGACATTCATCGAAAATTTATCAGTTCCATTATGATGCCAAACAAAAAGATACTATAAAAAGAAAGTCCAACAAGTTGATCAACTTTTATCAATATCTTCTAGTACATTAAATATTAGAGTTACTGATGAAATAAGTTTGTGTTGAGTGATTGGCAATCAACAAAAAGTCCAAACTGCGCATTTTTCTGAAAACTCAACTTCATTTTCCCCTCCTCTGTATTCAAATTATGAACGATTGGCTTTTAATCTATATTTTCTGGAAATTGCAGTGAATCGATAATTCTGCTATAGTTTTTGGAAAATGCATTTCCACTTAAAGAAAATTTGATATAATAGAGTATTTCTTTCTCTGGCTTTTTATCTTGTTTTCTTATTTGTTTGTAATGTTATTTTCAAGAAGAGCAGCAGAAAAGCATTTTATAAACTTTGCTCATCAACCAAAAGTTCAGTGAAAACTTTTTGGCTTTTATTAATTTTTTTTTGGTGGCCTCATTACCTGATTAAGGCACACTTCAATGCTTATAATTATAATTATTACGCACACCTACAAAAGTAGACAAACAATTAATTTTAAATGGCAAATTACATTAAGGTACAAGTGCCTGGAAAGAATCTCTTTAATTTCATTGCGGAAACAATTTACGCTTAACAAATATTGTCGTGTTCCCAATTCAAGAAGAACGTCAGAGATGTGCTGTTGAAATTTCAGATGGCTGAGATATATATAACCATATATACTTTACCACAAGCGACAATGACAGTAAACAAATCGGTTGAAATTATTAAAAATAAAGTCATTTACGGAGGTTGACTATGAAATATCCGTTCCCAAACGTAAGATTTAAATATATAGATTTTTATAAAACATAAAATAGATTAAAGTAGATAAAATAAAATAGAAATAAAGTAGATAAGATAAAAGACTTTTCTTAAAGTTTTCCTAGACTTTCATATTATTTTTAAAGATCTGACTAAAGATCTTTCTCACGTAGAAGTTATTGTCGTAACTGAATAATCAGTTCTTATCGCTGAATTGAAGAACTTTTAGCTGTATTTTCAGAATTTTCAAGTGCATTTAATTAAATGTTGGGTGGGTGTATTCTTGGAAAGTACTAAAATAAATTTAAAGCGTGTCCGGTACTGATAAGTACCATTATATATAATAGATAGAATAGATTGAAGTATATACTTAAGGTAACAGCTGTGGCTGATAACTGAAATTTAAACTTGACTGATAACTAACCATGGGATATCATTAAAAATGCTGTACGATAGATTGAAGATCCATTCCTCATTCAATCGATCAGTGATCAATATGAAATTGATTGGAATACTTTTATTGGCTATTGCCACTGTAAATTCCGCCTCTTCCTTGAGGAATCAGCAAGAGGAACGCATTATAAATGGACAGCCTGCAGCAGAGGGACAATTTCCCTACCAGGTGGGATTGAGTTTAACCAGTCTTAGCACCGGCGAGAATTATTTCTGTGGCGGTGTCATCATTGGAACCGAATGGTTATTAACTGCCGCCCATTGTACAGCTGAGTAAGTAATCAAATAATTAATTTATTTATTTATTTAATTATTAAATCTGTTGCTGCAGTGCGTCCGGCGTAGTCGTCTTTTACGGCTCCACGGAGCGCACATCGGCGAAGCTTTATCAGTATGTGCCCAAGTCGAAGTTTATAGAGCATCCGGATTATTCATACCGCCCGCTTACCAATGATATAGCCCTGATTAATACGCCAGTGTTGACCTTCAACTCCCACTACAACAAGATTGAACTGCCCTCCATTTCGGGCAGATACTCCAACTATGCGGGTCAACAGGCAGTTGCCTCCGGTTGGGGTTACACCTCTCAGTGGGTTTATGACATTTCGGATACCCTGCAGTACACCACAATGGACATCATATCTGAGGATGCCTGTGAGAGCATTTATGGCGATGTGGTTGCCTCCAGCAAAGTTATCTGCGTTGCCACGGCCAATAAGAAGACCACCTGCAGTGGTGACTCCGGCGGACCTTTGGTGCTTCTCAGTACCGGAAAACTAATTGGTGTCACCTCCATCACTTCCATCTACGGCTGTGAGTATGGAGAACCAGCTGGTTTCTCACGTATTACCAGCTACTTGGGCTGGATCAAGGAAACTACTGGCATCTACTATTAGAACCAAGGCTGAAAACATCCAACACTTTGGATAAGTTTTTCGTGAAACTTGCTTCAATTTAATAAAAATAAAGCAATATAGTTTTTTTCAATTGTTTGAATTTTTATTTTATATTTTCAACCGATATAATTGTTAAAAAAAAAAATTTACATGTTTTAAAGAATCTATAAAAATATTATGATTTAATTATGAAAACTTCCACAATTTTTGAGAATGATTCTCTGAACCTGGCTTTAATTTATTAAAAATAAAATAATTTAGGTTTTTTAAACTGTTTTAATTTTCATTCGATTTTTTAACCGAAAATTATTTGATAAAAAGTTGCCAAGTTTTAAGGAATCTAACATAATGTTATGATTTAATAATGACGAAACCTAAATAATTGGAGAAACTTACTTCAATAAAGTAAGATTTCGGATTTTTTAATCGAAAAAAAATTGGAATTTTCAATTGCTTGAATTTGTTTCCGATTTTTTAACTAAGATAATTACATAATAAATAATTGCCAATTAACATAATATTATATTTTTTTGTTGCCTGCATTAATTTAAAAAAAAGTTTGTAATTTTTGTAAATATTTTCTTTAACCGTATATTATTTTAAAAGTGAGTTGGAAACTTTTGTAATTTGGTTCTTAATATTTTAAAGAAGCGTCAAGTTTTATATACCCCTTTAACACTTTGAGGTTGAGTAAATAAAGTAAAGTATACAAAAATATGGGACAGCAGTTGTACAATTGATGTACGAGTTATTTATTTTCGGTATTTCCCAGCCCCCCCTTTAAAAAATAGGGTACTAGGGAGCGTAATTCGAAGACTTTCACTGGCTGTTTGTAAGGTGTGTGTGCCACATTATAAATTTACTTCGTTTGTCTTTTTTATTCAGATATAAATGTCTGGGTCTGACACTTCTGGGTATGCCGAGACATTACCCAACAGAAATCGGGGAGTGGGATTGGAAGTGTCGTTCAATGACTGCGTCGACATTATTTCCATTTAGTTATCGCTGCGTGCACTAAACTTATCCATTGACGACCGCAATTTGTGGTCCTGTGGCATGAAGATGGCAGAGGGAAGAAAGGGGAGAGAGGGGAGAGAGAGGGGAACCCAGACTGACAATAGTTGGCTCTGTTTAATGCCCAATTGGCATTACAATGGCTGCTCCCAATGGAATTTGCTGCTTGCAGTGCATTGAACCTGACTGTCCAGAGCGCAATTCGAATTCCTCAGCGACTCAGTCGTTGTTGTTGTTCCCTCTCCCCTCTCCCTTTTACCCGTTCCCCTTCGGCCAACACAAAGCGTCATCACAACCGGAAACTATGCAGCCATTTTGCCAGCCATTTTGTTCCCCCTCCTTTGGTTATATGAAGTCATAGTCATTATTATTGCACACACCCAAAGACGTTGTTAATAAACACAAATGCCGTGCACCTTGTCTGGTTATTGAATTGCGTCCACGTTCTTGTCTGGATCTCTTCTTCCTTCCACTTTTGTCTCACCCGCGTTAAAAATAAATGCAATTTATTGTTGCCCATTTGCCAAAATAAAAAAAGAAGAAGGGAATTCGCAAAAAATTAAAAGAGGGAAGACAGCTCGCAAATTGCACAATCGCACTGCATGTGTTAAAAATTTAAAAAAAATACAAAAAAATTTTGTATCATAATAATGTAAAAAATATTAAAAATCGAGCGACAGCAACAACAAAAGATAAAGGCAAAGTCAAAGAAGGCGGAACATTCGACTAAAAGTCGCGTGATTTATGCCTTTTGCAAACAGCCAACAAGATAGAACAGAAGAGAACAGAACAGAACAGACAGAACGCCGCCCCCCTCTCCACCCTCTCCTCCCCGCTCCTCCTCCCTTGAGGAACTGGAACGCAGAAATGGGGGGCGTGGGCTGTACAGGGTACACCCAAGAGGCACGTCTGCAAGATTGCTCCAAGAAGTCAAGAAAGGTGAAATGGAACCAATAAATATTCAAGTACTTTAAATGCCATAAACAAATTCAATTCATTTCATATTAAAGCTGATGAAATGTGCAATTTCTAGCATTTTTATAGTATACTTATATTTATTTTATTTTATTTTATTTAAATTTATTTTTTCTGTCACTTTTAAGAGTTTAAGAGTTTTAGATGATTTTTTTTAATAAAAGTCTTTAACGAATATTATTTTTGAGTAATAAATAAAAAGTCTTGAAAGAGTTTTATTTTTGAATAATAAATTAAAAAGTCTTTAACGAATATTATTTTTGAGTAATAAATTTAAAGTCTTGAAACAGTTTTATTTTGGAATAATAAATGTAAAACTAATAAGTAATAAACTTAAAGTCTTTAAAGATATTTATTTTTGAGTAATACATTTAAAACTCTTTAACGAATATTATTTTTGATTGATTAAATTGTAATAGTTTCCCATAAAATTGTAAAATAAAATACAAATATTTTCTATTTTCTATTTTCTATTTTCTATTTTCTATTTTCTATTTTCTATTTTCTATTTTCTATTTTCTATTTTCTATTTTCTAAATCGAATATTCTAATTCTATAGTATGGAACTATATGTTGTGAAAAATATTTTTAAATTGTAATAGTTACCCATAAAATTGTAAAATAAATTAGAAATATATATGTATGTTTTTACACCCTTGAAAGTACTATTTTCTAAATTGAATATTCGAATTCTATGGAACTATATGTTGTGAAGTCTGAAGGATTTATTTAAATTGATTGCTTTGCTTATTTATAGATACATCCATCGTTTACGACCTTTGTAAGATAATTAGACAGCTCACACAACAAGTCTATTTTAAATTTATGCGATAGATAAACATATTTTTAGTACTCGCTTTCATTTAATATTTAACAACATCTCACATTTTCGCACAGTGTACAAATTATTGATGAATACTTTGGCCTATTTGAATAAAAGCGAATAAGAAAATCAAAGTAGATACGACAACGTCACTTCAGATGTTTGCCGCTTAAATTAAGCGTAAAATTTAGTTTGACAAACGGGCAATGCGCCAGCAGACATTAAATCTTACGAAATCACCTCCACCTTCTCCTCCAACTCTTAGCACACCTTTGGATAGCACAGAGGCGTCGTTAGATCACAGAGAGGGGGATGGAGGAGAGCAATTGAACGAATGAGGGCGCCACTGTGAACATTTGGCAAACGTTGCGAGTTGATGACGTCAAACCTACAAAAGATAAACTGGCGTCCACCTATTTACGTATAGATATATATTATATATGTATAAATGTATCCATCGCACTTGGGCACACTTTTCAGCTATTTTAATAACAGATTCGGACTCAGATACAGATTCAGAATCAGATTTAACGCAGTCCGTTGGTCTGCAACGGAACTGTACGTTATGGGGGCACTTCCAGGAAATCCCAATGAATCATTTGACAAACCGACAAGCCCAAAGTTTGGGGGATTTGTTCGGCTCGCCTGTGTAAACAAAAGTCACTCAAATTTCATTTATAATACCCCGAAAAAAAACTGAATACTGAGTGACAATGTCTGACTGAAAAAAATGCCAGGAATTTTAAAAAGTTATGTCTCTATGGACTCAAACAATATTAAAAACAGCGAGTCAATTAAGGAATCTGAATAAGTAAGAGTTGATTGGGAATATGAGAATACAATACAATGAATAAATATAAACTTGATTATATTGCGGATGTGAGTATGAGTTTAATGCATTGATTGTCAACAAAGATGCTTATGAATGGACCTCTGCCCTATATGTATACACATAATTATATGTATATTTAAGTATTCATATACATATGTATTATATATTCATATGTATTTATTCGCTGCTGATGTTGTTGACAACCAATTAATTTCAGATTGCCCACAACAAAAGCGTGTGTCGGACTTGGGTGGCGTCTCTGTTAATTGTTTTTAATGCAAATTGCATAAAAATAAATAAAATGCGATACATTAAAAATGGCTTAAAGTAGCCGAAGCCATTTCAGTTTCAATTATGCCACAAACTTGTCTCCCTCCTCATCAGCAGCATCTGACGTCAGCAAACATATCTTTCATGTCCTATGGATTCCAATATTATAATGTACTATATATATATCCCATGAATCTGAATCTGTCTGTTTAGCATCTCTCTCTCTCTCTCTCTGTGAGGCAATGCAGTGCACAGTTCATTGACATGACTATAAATTTTGTCGCCACGAAAATAGTTTTTCTCTGTTTTTCTGTCTCACTTTCCAACTGCGCTATTTTCCGAGCTGTTGCACAATTTTGTGGTTTTCTTTTCATTCGCCTTATTACGAACACGCAAAACTAAGCAATAATAACAGAAAGTGTGTTAGACTAGCAGATATCCTATAAACAGCAATTATATTTTGTATATTTAATAATAAATACTATTTTTTTTGGAACAACAATATCCTATTTTTTAAGAATAAATAAATTCCCTTTATGGGATCAGTTTTTAAATGTTAAATATTATTAAATATTAAATGAGAAAAATATTAATATTATTATAAAATATATCCTATTTTTTTAAGAATAGATAAATTCACTTTATGGGATCAGTTATTAAATGTTAAATATTATTAAATATTAAATGAGAAAAATATTAATATTATTATACAATATATCCTATTTTTTTTAAGAATAGATAAATTCACTTTATGGTGTCACTTACAAAATGTTAAATATCATTAAATATTAAATGAGTAAAATATTAATTTTATTATAAAATATATCCTATTTTTTTAGAATAAATAAATGCAGGTTATGGAGTCAGTAACAAAATGTTAAATATCATTAAATATTATATGAATAAAATATTAATTTTAAGATAAAAATGTCTCCTATTTTTTTTAGAAATAAATAAAATGCCTTTATGGAGTCAGTTACAAAATGTTAAATATCATTAAATATTAAATGAGTTAAATATTATTATTGCTAGAATATATGAAATGAGTAAAATCTTAATATCATTATGAAATATTATGTAAAATATTTTAATATGCAAATCTTGTTGCTTTTCATAACATAAACAGTTTGAACTATTTTAATTTGTGGTATCAGGTGAATATTTGTGACTAAATAATTGACTTTTTATCTAGAAATGATCTTAATTGCATTCAGTACATATATGTGGTTAAACTGCCCGTTTGTTATTGAAGCCTTTTTGTATTATAGCCTAATATACTTTTGGTATAATAGTTGTCACCTCTCCCAGTAAATCGCAGAAAACAAAGCTATTTATGCCTTATGACAGACTTTCTGTTGATGTCATAGCTTTTTCTATGTGACACTGGAAAATATTGAAATACTTTGTTTGTTGGATACATTGTGGGGAAAATGCACTCTCTGCACATTGTGACTAGTTAATTAAAATGTGCGCACAGTTGTGCCAACAACAATGTGCCACAGTACAGTACGAGTAATTAAAACTAAACTAAAACGAAAAACGAAAAACCAGCTCAAAAGCCCCAAAAGGCAGTCAACAATTTTGTATTTACCTAAAAAAAAAAATGAATATGTAGAATCTGTTTGCATGTACAGATACAAAAGTACAAAAGAAGGTTATTCAATTTGTTTCGTAAAAACGAAAAATTTTGATTTTTATTTTTCAATTAAATGAATTTCCGCACTCACTGTGGATTGACTTGTCCCCCATATATTTCAATATATTCAGAAACGTTGCATATTGCAGAATAAGAATAATAATCAGAATTTCATGCTCTGCATGTTGTACTCGCATTTATTTAAAGATTCTTTTAACTGAGTCAATGCAAAACGTGGGTGACAAACAACTTAAATTGCAACAGATTTTTTAATGAGCAGCACAACTAAAAATATCAAATATTTTACATAAAAATACATACATATATATGTATATAGTCTATTTTCTATGCTGCTGACAAGTGAAAAGATATGGAAATGAAAATGAAAATCTTTGCAAAAATAAATGAATTGTGAATAGTTTGATTTTTCGCGTAGGCCGATGGCCAAACGTTGCAAGGAGTCAATGCGCTCATTAGCCAGGCCAAAACACAATAAATCAACGGCAATAGAAAATTGTCAGAGCCAGAAAAATAAACAGATACTCAATTCGATGACAATTGCAATTGGCCAAAATGAAAGCGACAATTGTCAGAATATTTGTAGAGGTGTCTAACCTCATACAAAGTTAAATAAACAACTTGAAGGAGACGATGAATCGTTGTCTCTCTGGCTAATTGACGTCTGTATGTCTTGCTTAATTTCCATTGAACACTTTCACTTGTCACGGAAGTGGCCTAAACCGAAGGAGGCCCTGTTCTTGGCCAAAACAGCCTTGGTTATTCATACTATTGCCAATTGAAGCAATTTGTCAATTTTTGGCATCACAACTAATGATGATTTTGCCACGGGCAAGGACATATTATGGGCCAAGTCCATTAAACTCAAAAATATCTGCAAATGCTCTCGCTAATGCCAAAGCTTAAATAGCACTTGCTGATAACTAAAAGCAGATAATAATGTTCAACAATAAAGTAAAATAAAGTGCTTTGCTTCAGCAAATTTCAATGCTCTATTTTAGAGCTTTATTTCTGAGCTGCTTTATTGCCAGCGAATTTTTAAAGCAAAGCGATAGCAAAATACAATTTCCTCTGCTTTCACAATTCTATCTCTTTTTTTTACATTTTTAAGCTCCTCTTCAATTCAATTAAGTTGGCAACTCTACTCACTGAATTTTCCCCGTTTGTTGGCAACGCAACTTTGTGATTTCTGACAGCTTTTAGTGTTGCAAGTTGCATCAATTTTTGGGATGGAAATTCAAAGTGAACTTTGAGTTTTAAATTAAATTTTAAACATCGTCAATGAAAACATCGAAGTATCAATTGATTGTGTAAAATTCGAAAAATTCATCGTTTTTCCATAGAAATTTTTAAATATTCAAAGAAGTGAAATGTGCTCCTTTAATTTTCAAGATCATCTTCATATTTCACTCGATTCTTCGCCAAGAGAAACATCGAAATAAAGTAATTCAAATTAATGTATTTTTACAACACTTGAAAATTTTCAATTTATTATTTATTGAAAAACAATTTCGAGAAAATTTTAACATTTTCTTATGCCTTGCCAACCTTTTTGAATTATTATATTTAATAATTAACCGACCGAAAGTATGCATTAAAAATTATTTGTAATAACTTCGAATTGTTAACAAATACTGGCGATAATTGAGCGTTTTCCAACACATTTTGTGGGAATATTAAATTGTAAACAAAAAAGTAGGCGACGTTAATGCCAAAGAAAGATGACTTGCTTAAGGACAGCATTTGTGGCAAGTCATTCTTTCACAAATTTTCGCAGTGAGCAGAGCTCTTGAAAGTAGAAAATAAAAAAAAGTAAAAATTAAATTCCTCTCTTTGAGTCGTTGTGTCGAGCAATCTTTGGTTTTTCGCATTCCCATCCCCGCGCAAGTTGTTCCAAAACGCAGTGTAACTGTAACTGTAATTGTTAGCCACAAGAAGACACAAGAAAGAGACACAAGAGAAGAAATGGTTCCAGTTACCAAGCCGAACACCAAGGAGGTGCAATGCCAGCTCGCCACATGTGATGAATCAAAGCAACAACCTGAGGTCATTGTCACCCCAAAAAGTGGACGTGTTGGCATCTTCAATGCCGAGGACTTTCTGTCCCGTGCCCAAATGAATGACAAGATCAACAACATCTTGAGATCACCCACAAAGGCTCCAAATGGCGTTCGCCAACGCTCCGTGTACACCAACAACAATCCATCGCCGGTAGGTGCCAAATCAACAGACTTTTTTCACTTCCCCCCTGTCAGTGTCACTTTCTGTATGTCACTATGATACTAAAGTACTTTTGGAATCTCTTCTGAATCTATAACTATCTAGCAATTAAATAAATGTTGTTAATAATTGTTTGATTGAAGACACGACTACATTAATTGCTGCTTTATTATTTGAATTCCTCTTCTAAAAATTCGACATAATTAATTTGTAAACATTTTTTAAATATTAATTTCTGCATTTGTAATTTCAATGAACGTGTGATTGAGTGTCAATGCTTATTGAATTGATATTATTATTATTTATTTTGAATATTTAATATTCCATCAATTTAATAAATATTGTGAATAATTCAAATAAATTGAATATAATAGAATAGTCTTCAAAGATAGATTAAGTATGCGACTTATTTGAATGCTAAATTATAATATCTTTAATGAATTCGAAAATTTGTATTTATCATTCTAATAAATATTATTTATATATTTAATGAGTTATAAAATTTATAATTATTATTCTAATAAATATTATTTTATTTATTTAAAATTTGACAATGAGTGGAATTAACAGTGCGTATGAGTAACTTCTTGTTTGAACACTAATTTAGGCTCTTTTCAAACGTTTTGGAATCATAAATATTAATTAATATTAATAAAAGATTAAATTGTGTATTATTTAAAATTAACATGACAGTTTCAGGAATTTGCAATAATTTAGTTGGTAGCATTTTAATAAATATTAATTTATGTATTTATAATTAAAATGATTTGCAATAATTCATTTTGTATCAATTTAAATATTAATTTTCGCATTATTTATAATATCCTTGAGAGTGTCAGAGTACTTAAGTCACTTCTTTAAACGTTTGTCTATCTTCTATCAAAGCTTACTCAATCTTTAATTTATTATAATTTTAATGATTATTTGTAATCTCAATTTAATAAATATTAATATTTGCAATTTTTATAATTTTTATAAGTCACTTTTATAAATCTTAGTCTCTTAGTTTATCTTCTTTCAAAGGATACTCAATTTTTAATTTATTATAATTTTAATGATTATTTGTAATCTCAATTGAATAAATATTAATATTCTCAATTTTTATAATTTTTATAAGTCACTTTTATAAATCTTAGTCTCTTAGTTTATCTTCTTTCAAAGTTTACTCAATCTTTAATTTCATATAATTTGAATAATGAATCAATCTGTTGTCCATTTGCAGCAGTCGTCGATGCGCTTGTCTGGAACAGCTGCTTCGCTATCATCGCGGATGAGCAGCATGTCGCTGAACAGCGGCAGTGCCAGTGTGGGAACCAACACCGCCGTG
The DNA here is from genome assembly GCA_035042165.1 of Drosophila kuntzei. Classification (NCBI taxonomy): domain Eukaryota; kingdom Metazoa; phylum Arthropoda; class Insecta; order Diptera; family Drosophilidae; genus Drosophila; species Drosophila kuntzei. Next base: position 1,655,018 of record JAWNLU010000634.1, on the reverse strand, counting down.
CTGGCCAAGGAGTGTTCCAGCCAAACCAACGCCAGTGGTGGCGCTGCATCGTATAGGGGAATTGGCATGGCCATGCACCACTCACAACCACTGCTAACCGCGATTGCCCCCGACTTGGAGCCCATTGTCCATGGCACGAAATCTTTAACTGCTCGCTATGCAACTCCCTTTGGGTATGAGAATAGTGGCGCTTATTGTCCGGTAAAGTCATAACAAATCTCTAAATAGATTCAATTAAATGGAATTTCTTTTTAGCCACCACCGCAACCACAAATGCACCACACTCAGCAATATCCTTCGCCTATGCCGCCACCACCTCATGCTTTGGGACGTGTCAGCTCGCGCACCTTTGAGTTTGAGAATAGCCCACCACCACCACCACCTTGTCCCGGATCCGGTCCGATCGCCATGTCCAACGGCACAATTCAACTGCGTCTACGCGAAGGTGTTCGGTAAATAATCAAAAATAAAGTATATTTATGGAGAATCCTTTTAATCAGTTCCCTTTTCCTTCCCCTCCTCAGCATTGACATGACTCTGGATAAGGCTGTGCGCGTCCTGAATCAACGCAGCATGGTGGCTGTCTCATTGTCTCGTAATGGCACCAACTCTGCTCTAATTCATCCCAATGGCCGAATTCTACAGAGCGGCTCCAAGGTGGAAATTGTCACCTATGACGGCATGAAAACCAACAACTTTGTGTAAGTAGAAAAGCACAAAAGCATCTGTTTTATTTTAATCCATATCCGTAAGCTGTCCAACATTTGATAGTAACAATAACTATTAAACTAATCAGTTGATTAATCGATTCGTATGAGTATTCAGGGTCAGAATCGTGTGTGATATTGTGATGATGTTGTGCTATAAAATGTGAATTCTTTGGCTATTCCAGGCGTTACGCCAAAATGTGGTACAAGGGTGTCAGCTTCACTAGCGAATCTTGTGCTTTGATTTATCTGGTGGACACCGCTGGAACACGTACAACAACCGACACTTTCACTGACCTGACCAAGGACTACACTTTGGCAGTGTTTTACGAGTGAGTAGCTAATCATACAATTTAATACCTCTTCTGAATTTCGACAAAATTCCGAAAAAAGAAAAACTGGCACTAAAACTTAAGGAAACCAAAATTAAAATTAAAATAAAAAAAGGAAGCAAATACTCGGAAAAATCTAGTTAATTAATATACAAAAAATTAGGTCTGATTTTTCTAGATGCACTGTATTTTCTTTTTAAATAGTTATATACAGGGATTAAAACCGAAGAGAATATCGGTTTCAGTTACGGTTTCGGTTATGCTCGAATTAAGGTTTTCGGTTATCGGTTATGCAAAATATTGGAGTATCGGTTTCGAAACGGTTATCGGTTTTTTATAAGTTTCAGTTTAATGATCTTATTAGCCTGGAAAATAATGTTATCTGGTTACTGAAATGGTCGACTTTATTATAATTTTATCTCATATAAATTTGGTTCACTTGGTTTTAAAATTTCCAATATTTTGATTTTTATGATTTTTAATAACTTTGAACTGTCATATCTTTGTCAAAAGTCAATCAATTTCCATGCGAAATGTAAATTTGTGTATGATTTTACCTCTAAATTCGTTCTGCATTTAAATTTTGTTCAATTTTGAACATTTTTGAAAATCGAATTTTTCGAAATTTTACAGTGTTACCCCTTTGTCTTTTTTGATTTTTTCGAAAAAATTCGAATTTTCAAAATGAACAAAATTTAAATGCAGAACGAATTGAGAGGTAAAATTATGTTCAAATTTACATGGCGCATGGAAATTGGTTGAGTTTTGACAAAGTTATGGCTGTTCAAAGATATAAATTTTGCTCAGTAGCTGCAAAGGCCAGAACCGAAATTTACCCTTATAAATGAATCGGTTACTAAACGGTTATTTCGGTTTATTTTTCTACTCTTTTTACTAGTTACTTTTTTTAAAGTATTTTTATTATTAAACAAAAAAAAGGTAACCAAAACTTTACATTTCATTAAATTTTTAGGAAATTATTTTTGTACTTAGAAAATTATTTCTTGAACTTAATTTGAAAATTAAACTGTGTTAGGAAAAGTGTCAAAATAAATAAAAATCAAATTATATTAAATATAATATTTTATATATTATTTTTGAATTCCCTGTTCTTATTCTCCAAGTTTTTAGTTTTTATTTAATTTAATATATTTTCTAATCTGTATTTTCTAATAAACTTTTCGAGCTTTGTGTTCCTAATTTTGTTTTATAAAATTTTGTATTATTATATATTATTTGTCAACATTTTCATAGGCAATCCTTAAGTTTATATTTCCTTCTGAATGATTTTATCCTTTCTATTTAATTCTATTTCTGTAGCGACTCACGTCACGGTCCCTCCTTTGTGCCGGATGCACAGGAGGTGATTGCCAAATCGTCGTACAGCTGCGCCGATGACGGCACTGAGATGTACGACATTAATGGCTTTCGCATCATTCAGGCTGCTGATGGCCTGGTGAAGGTCACCCGTCAGCATAACAAGGGCCTGATTCGCACCAGCCCTGGAAACGGATCCGTTACTCTGACCACTCTTGGCATCCATTGCACCGCCTCTTTGGGCAAAACCTCTCACCTGTTTTTGCGGTAACTCGATACTAACTACAATTATATATTTTTTAATTTCTATATCTATTTAATCTATTTTCTATTTATAATCCCGTAGTCGCAATGAGAAGCGCATGCACTTTGATGGATCCAATTTCATAGTACGCAATGCCGGACACTCGGCTGGATTTAATGAGAATAACCTGCTGATTGTGTATTAACTTGGCTGCATCCTAAACACAACCGCACACATTCTGGACACTTAAACATATACAGACAAATCCAATGCAGTTTTTTAGGGACCGTTACGCTGGCCTAGCTTGGAGAGGGATAATCAGTAAAAATTGGATAAACCACAGAAAAAAAAAAACAACAAAGAAATGAAACGAAAAATGAGGCTCGCAAAAAGGCGCGAGAAACAACAAAGACATCCTGATCGTCTTAAAGAATACCTCATTTATAGCCCTATCAATATAATTGACTGGATAGATAGTTCGGGATCTTGGATGTCTTTCGTTACTCGACGTAAGCGCAACGCAACTAAAAAGGAATTCGTTTTTAGTTAAATTTTCATACTCGAACTTTTTGATATCAGTGAAAAAATAGTAAATAACTTTGGGGCGTTTGTCCACTGCCCTGCCTACTAATTGAAAACGCTGGTCAATTTGGCAATTGAACAGTGCCAGCGTTTTAATTTTTAAGGCTCATTTCAGATTTTTGAAAAAAGAAAAAATCCACAAATAGTAGTAAAAAAAAAAGAGAAAAAAAATAACAAAATAATAATAATAATAATAAGAAGTACATACAATTAAGGAAAGCCTTAAAAATTTTTCACATGCTATCCAAAATTTGCAACACAAGGGACACGAGAGACGATGTGTGTATGTTCAACAATTAGTAGGCAGTGGTTTTAAGAGGTGGCTGCCCCTCTGAGCGCTGCACTGATAACAGGTGACAGCGCCAGTGATAAAATATGGTTAACAAACAGTTGATGTTAAGATTAGTTTGTAGTTTTAGTTTGCAATCCAAACTGTTCATCCACCACATCAATACTATGAGCAATAAGAAAGTGATATATATTGTTACATTATGAATGGGAAAATTCAAAGTGTACACAATACACATAGAATGAAGAATACACATAAAGGACACACACGAGAAAAGTGAGAATAACAAAAGTATTTAAAGCAGACGAAGTACATATTAAGTAGCTAACATGCATACACACACACAAAGAAACACACACACACTGCTAGATATATATTATATTTATATATCTATATATATATATATATATATGTGTATTCGATACACCATCCAAAACACGCATTACAAACATCGTCCAACTTATTTAACTTGGGATTCTTGTTCCAGTTATGACCAAGTTATGTCTCGAGTTGTACAAGCCTTACGACAATCTCCAATACCCCAAATTTACAAGCATGTATAACGAAATTTATGTATGTATCTAAATCTATCAAAAAAATGTACCTTAAATAAATTATATAAGGAATTATGCTAAGGTGTGGAAATTAATTGTTGTGACTTTAATTAGATTAAAATTGGAGTTATTTTTTGTGTCTGAAATATTTATGCTATTACTTAATAATATTTAGTAAATTTTGTTATTAAATTTTGTATTATAAATATAATTATTTTATATGTAATAACGAAGTTTAAACATATTTTTTGTGTTAAAATTTAACTGGATTTAAACGGTCTTAAATAAATTGTTGTGACTTCAAGTACATTAAATTGGAGCTATTTTTTGAATCTGAAATATTTATGCTATTACTTAATAATATTTAGTAAATTTTGTTATTAAATTTTTATTATAAATGTAATTATTTAATATGTAATAAATAAGTTTTAACATATTTTTAAACGGTCTTAAATAAATTATATTAGGAATTATGCTAAACTGTTGAAATTAATTAATTAATGCAAGGAATTATGTTAATGTGTTTAAATTAATTGTTGTGACTTCAAGTACTTTAAATTTGAGTTTTTCTTGTAACGGGTAAATTAATGCTATGACTTGATAATATTCAGTAAATCCTGTTATTAAATTTTTATTATAAATATTAAATTTTTTAACATGTAATAACAAAGTTTAAAAATATTTTTTTTTTTTGCTGAAATTTAACTGAATTTAAACGGTCTTAAATAAATAATAGAAATATTTTTAAAAAATGTTTAGATGAAAAAGTTGGGGCTTTCGTCAGCTTTGATTAAACTGGTCAAGAGGATTACACTTCTTTTTTTTTGTTGGTATGTTAAATAAAGTTTCAAGATGAAAGTCATAACTTTTAAAGGTGGCCCCAACCAAAAGCCATAACAATCATGTGAGTAGCCAAAACAAAGGCTCGTAAATTTCCAAGTATATTTCTTGATGATACAAACACACACATACGTACATTCATATAAACAAAAACACGCCCTTAGGACCAAAACCTCCAAGCGCCAATCAAGAAACTTTGTCCGCCACAAAAATAAGCAAGAGAACTGATGATAAATATTTTTTTATTAGCTTATAGTCACTTTGCTACCGTCTAGTGTGAAATTACAACTGCTTCTTAGGAACCACAATCAACAGGACCGAATTTTGGGTAGATTGAAAGTAAAATAGAGAATGCATTCAACATAATTTATTCTTGAGAAAACAATTTAATTTCTTTGAATTTTCTTCAACAAATAAAATTGTCTATTATATCGATTGTACTTTTGCAATAGTGTATTATTAGTTGTAGCTATTTTTACCTGTAGACATATCCAAAAACATAAGGAGATGGGATCGGCTGTCATATAGACTAATGCTGTTGAAATGCTTTGCGTGGAGATTGAATTAAGTTGAGGCTGTTGAAGTTGAAGTGGAAGTTGAAGATGATGTTGAAGTTGCTGTTGATAAAGTTTATTGGATAATGCTTTGCCAGCAATGTTCGATTCTGTCATAAGAAGAGAGTGGAACCAATGTTAAATAGTCAAGGAAGACGATACATTGAGCAGAAGCTACTTGAAGCGAGAGCTGAGGTGAGAGGTGCAAATATAACAGCAGTTAGGGACTTAGCAACATACAACAACAACAATAACTACTAACTAAAGCCTAAAATGTATTTAATTGTAATGCGTGGATGAGTATTGTGTATGTGAATGTGTGTGTGTGCGAGCCAGCGAGTGTAAATGTGTGTGCTTTCTTAATAAAGAGAGAGAGAGTTCGAAGGCAGCCAACCGAGTAGCCTCAACTACACTGTTAAAAATATGTACAGAATTGAGATTTTGTGTGCCAAAAAAATTCTTTAAAAATTAAGAAATCATTTTTATTGCAATACCAAATAATTTTTAATTTTTTTTAAGTTGTCTAATTTTAAAAATATAATTTGAGTAGGTTAGCTGTCGATAGATACAGTATATCAAGCAATTGTCAACAAGTCAGCTGGCCTACTCAAATTTTATTTTTAAAATTAAACAACTTAAAAAAAAATATATACAAAAAATGATCTTACAATAAAAATGATTTCTTAATTTTCAAAGAATTTTTTTGGGACTCAATTAAAAAGTTCGCTACAACCAACGAAAAGTCACCATTGTTTAATGGTTATAATTTGGTCATTATACAAAATTAAAAATAAAATATTTAAGACTATTTTTCCCAATTCTTGCAACAAATGTTGGATTAATTAATACAGGTTATGAATTAAAATTTATTATGATATAAATTAATTTTATAATTTTATTTAAAATTTAATTCATTATTTTTTTAATTATGAATTAAAATATATAGATAATATAAATTAATTTTATAATTTGATTTAAAATTTAATTAGTTCCATTTTCTACCTGTCGACTGCTTTTAGCCGCCGTTAAATAAATAAATGTGTTTATTTTTATCAGTGTATATTTGTAGTAGCCCAGTTGGTGGCATTGATATCGTTGGCCACATCTCGTTAAGGTCTATATATGCGGAATATTCAATGCTCACGCTTGCGTGCTTTTAGGTACACACTGCGTAAATGAATGGAACGGGAACTTTGAAGGATCTGGGGGTCCAGGCAGGACGTGGATGCCACGTCTGTGCTCAACATCAAACGCTTTTCACACTTAATTGGGCATAAAATTAAATCAGAATTGATTAAAACACTTGAATGACAACGAAAAGAAACATCAGCAGCAAAAGCAACAACATCGACAGCCGCTTTGACATGTTTCCCCCTTCAATCTTCAATCTCCTTTCTTCTTTCTACATTCGACATTCTCCATTCTGCGAACTATGCAGTAAAAGTTTTTGGCTTTGGGTTTCCCAGCTGACGCATCGATATCGACCTCGTTTCCATCCAACTTTAACCCGACATTAGTCAAGTTCGGAAACGTCGGAAAAAAGCAGGACAAGCCTTTAGGGCGTGGCCGGATTGACGCCCAGAGGGAGTCCACTAATTGCACTCCTTGACGGCCCTCGACCGACCAAAGTTTATGGAATTAAATTTCCGTTTTAAGTCACTGTACAGATACAAATTACGCGGCTCGGAATGAAATCAATTTAATCATTACAATTTAATATGCTGCCCAATTATCTTAGCCCTGCTCTGATTATCAAACTCCAGACATATTTTATTCAATTTTAATTCATGACTATAAAGTTCATTTGCATGCCAAAGCAGTCAAGAGATAAACAACAGTCAATATTCAGTTCCGTTTCCGGAAAATACTCAAACAATGTTGAACAAGTTGAGAGATATGAGAAGGAACTTTGTGCTGATTCCGATGAGAGAGATTAGAAGGAATTTTTTGAAGAACTACCATTGAAATTCCTGTAATACTCGTGAGGGCTAAATTATAAAATAATTGTCTCTAAAATGTTCAAGTGACTTTAACCTGTTGCTCATTCCAATGAAATTCTGCAATCTATTTGCTTTTTCTAAATAATATGAGCTAAATTATGATTTACTCGTTTTTAACTGGGATTAAAACCGAAAAGAATATCGATTTCAGTTACGGTTTCGGCTTCGGTTATATTAAAAAAGACAATGCTCTTTTTAGCCTGGAAAATAATGATATCTGGATATTTAATAACTTTGAAATGCCATATTTTTGGGAAAACTCAATCAATTTCCATGCGCAATGTAAATTTGTGCATGATTTTACCGCTAAATTCGTTCTGCATTTTAATTTTCTTCAATTTTGAAAATTTTTGAAAATCGAATTTTTTGGAAAATTTACAGTGTTACCCCTTTGTCTTTTTTGATTTTTTCGAAAAAATTCGAATTTTTAAAAAGACCAAAATTTAAATGCAGAACGAATTGAGAGGTAAAATCATGCTCAAATTTACTTTGCGCATGAAAATTGATTGCCTTTTGACAAAGATATGACAGTTCAAAGTTATCAAAGTTGCTTAGTAGTTGCGACGGTCAGAACCGAAATTAATCCTTATAAATGAAACGGTTACTAAACGGTTTTTTCGATTTATGAGTTTCGGTACAGTGGAAAAAAATATTTTCGGTTACGGTTTCAGTTACGGTTGCAAATTTCAATCGGTTTTCACCGGTTAAAGGTTTCGGTATAGGTTTTAATCCCTGGTTTTAAAAATTTAGATTCCTGTCGATGACAAGACTTTTAATTTTTACCTGTTGATGTAATATATTTACTTATTCTCAATAATAACAGCTAAAATATGATTAATTTGTATTTAAAATTTAGATGCCTGTCTATGACATTCGATTTTTTTGAATTTTGCAAGTTTTTACCACTTAAGAAAACTGTCAACCACACTTTTTACCAATAAAGTTTGCTCTCATTAAGGTTCTCTCTCTCTGTATATGAAATGTGAGGGGATTTAGATGGGGAGAAAATATGTCGACAGTTTGTGTTGCAACCGTCAATCAAATAAATCAAAGAGTTTCACGATTTTGGCAGCTTCGGATGTTGAGAAGATGTTGAGAAGAAGGAGCGGGATCAAAGTAAGCTGTCAACGCCGTTGGAGGTCTCTGTTTACCCTTCGTGAAGAGGGCAATTTAAGTTTGCCTCCTGTCTGCCTTCCTCACATTACGGCGGATAACTTGTTTATGTTATTTGATCAGTTTTTGCTTGTGCTTCCGTCGTGATTTAGTGCGAAGGTGAACACTCATGGCATGTGAACACTCATGGCAACAAATTGAGTTCAAAGTGCGCCTGGGGGGGAGTTGGGAGTACAAGTTAAGGGACAAGTAATACAACAGTTATTGGTGCTTATTTAAGGCGGCTGTCAAAGTTTATTGTCATTGTCGCACAATCATAAATTATGCACAGACTGATTTATGATCCAATCAATTGGCAGTTTACTTAGAGCTATTGACCTATTGCGTCTTCAATTAGCTTAATTAAAATCCAGACCTAATCAATTAAATCACTTCAACTCAATAGCTAATCAGATTACAATTCATCATTAGCAAATGCGGATTTTCTACTTCTGCATCTATCATTGCACTGATAATTACTGAATCAAAGCTGTGTTCTTTTTACTCTCCCATCCCGTCCAAATTCCATTGACAGTCAGAAGTACAAAATGCCAAATTCCAAAATCCAAAATCCAATTCCATTTGCAGAGGAAACGTGACACGAACAACAATAAATTATCCACAAAATATTCATGGATTTTCTTTTTATTTGTCCACAATTTCATTTGGATTGTAAATAACTTTAAGAGTCGACTGCTGCCTTCCCAATATTTTGACATTTTAAATATTTGATTTGCATGTAAGTCGGTCTGTATTTAAAGTTTAGATTATTTATGTCTATTCTATATAAATTTAAGTAACTTGTACACAATTTTTAGAATTTTAAATGCCCTTTTTAAGTTGTTCAACTTAATAGAATACTTCATTAATATTGTTTTCTCAGAAATTGTGTTTAATTTGTCTCTAAATGGCACTTAATTTGTTGAATTAGTAATTCCTAAGAATAAGAAGAACCTGAATAAAATAAAATATAAATGTTTTTTGCACATATTTTAAATCCATCCTTGTGGAGCAATTGTTAAACTTTTAATTATATTTTAGCAGATATTGTTGTTTTATTTTTGCTCAAATTTAACATGAATTTAAAGTTTTATTTACAAAATGTCGAGAAGTCAAACGCATTCGGTACTCTAAGAAATTCCTACATATTTTAATGGTCTGCCACAATAATAATAATAATAATAATAATAATAAGAAGATAGTTCAATATGCATATGTACTTATTCAGTATTTATGTATATGAATATTTGTGTAAGTTTAATGCATTTTCAATGCTCAACAACATTTCTCAGCTTTCCATTGTGTTTTCATCTTGACAACTCTGCATATGGCACATTTAACATTTTACATTTGAGAACTTGAGAGTTTTCCTATTCTCATCGTTTCTGCAACCGATGTTTGTCTGCTATTGAAGGCAATGTTGCGTCAAATTGTGGCAAGCAGCCGAGTGTCTTAATTAAGTCGCAAATTCAAAATGTCACTGCACAATAAACTCCAGATCTCCCTTCCCTTCCCTCCTCCTCCTTCTGTCGTACTCATTGTTCCTTTTTGAAGTGGTCTGTCTCTTACAATGCATGAGTTTTGGTAATCCTCATTATTTCTCATTAAAATTCATTAACATGTTATGTCTGGCGTTTAATATTCACCTGTTCAACAGTTCACCTGAAGTGTTATTCATCTCCCTGTTCGTCTCACACTTTGACTCAACGATTCAATTAAGTCTAATGGTAAAATGTTGTTAAGCAATTAAATTGCTTTTCTTACTGCCGCTTTTCCCTCTCAAATTCTACAACGCAATATATAAATGAAAGTCTGCGCAAATCAAATTACAACAGCACAAAAAATCCACTACAAACTTTACTATACAATTTTATACGAGTCCCATGACAACAGTTGCAATTCCAGTGTAATAAATAACTAGATAAAAACGGTTCAAATAATAAGTTGGATTCCAAGTTTCTCATAAAACTACTCGACAATTCGCAAAGCTCTGCATAATAGCCCCTTTTCCGAGAAGTTTTAGTTTTTTGAATTTCATTTTGTGCATTTTTTCAGCTACTTTTTTTTGCTTTTCACGATGAAAAGTGAAACTGTAATTTTATATTTGTCAAGTCATCTGAAAACGTAGCAGGCGAATGTTTTAAATGGAAATAAACTCAATTGCTGACTTCTATGATTTATTTATTCTTTTGAATATTCAACGAATGTAGACGTTTTCAGAAAATTCTGAAATGTTACACATTTTTATAGTGGAAAGCAAGTTAAAATTTGTCAAGTCATCTGAAAACGTAGGAGGCGAATTCATTAAATGGAAATAATTTCGTTTTCTGACTTATGCGATTTTTTTAATATTTAATGAATGTAGAATTCAGAATATTAATAAATGTTACACATTTTTATAGTGAAAAGCGACATCAACTCTTCAACTCTGGGAATTACAATTTATTGACACAATAAATTCTAAAATCATTTTTATAGCATACTTTTTAGGGCTCGTTTAAATACTTTTGTTTGTGAATTAAATAATAATTATTTACTTAAGAAAGCTGCATTTATCAAATACAATTCGATTTAATATTTTTCAATATTTATTGCACATTTATTTACCTATGAGTGAATTAAATAATACTTATTTATTTAAGAAAGTTGCATTAATCAAATACATTACGATTTAATACACACTTATTTCCCTTTAAGTGAATCTAATAATAATATTTTAATTTAGAGAGTTGCGTTTAATACACATTTATTTACCTTTGAGTCAATTTAATAATAATACTTTACTTTAGAAAATTGCATTGATCAAATACATTGCGATTTAATACTTTTGAATATCTGTTGCACATTTATTTACCTTTGAGTGAATTTAATAATAATACTTTAATTTAGAATATTGCATTCATCCAATACAAATACTTTGTTATTTGATTTATTGCAATATTCAATATTTTAGAGTCTTTATATTTTTAAAGTTTGCATTAGTTGCTAGCATATATTTTATTTTAATAAGCGTGTAGTGATCTAAATATTCAGTTGTGAGCAGGTGAGACTTTTTACTTTCCACTTTTCCAGCTTACAAGTGGGAACAAGACATAGATTTGAAGATAATTGCAGGTATTAAGCCTTAAGCCGAGATACATGCCACAAGAATTATAAAGTTGCAATGATTAAATTGTACTCACATGGTGGCCATTGATGTGGTTGCCATCAGTAGCTGATTCTCTATCTCTTTCTCTTTCTCTATTCCTGTCTCTGACTCCGCCTCCTCTCGCTCTTAATTCTGCTCCGTTTGCTGGCTTTGTGTGTTGTGGTTGAGGTGGCAACTGATGGGTGGTGCTGGTGTTGTTGGTGTTGTTGGTGTTGTTGGTAGTGGTGCTATTGGTATATCTGCTGCTCCCGCTAACGTTGGGGGGCAGTGGTGACGAGGGCGGAGTGGGTTGCGGTTGTGGAATTGAGGGGCCCGTTCTGTTGCGTAAACGGGCCAATGCACTCCGTAATCCCTCCGTATTGTCTTTGTCGGGCCCCTTTCCAAATGAAATGCATCCGCAGAGCACTTTGAGCCGCGATCCTTTCAATTCACCGCCACTCAATTTGCTCTCACACTAAATTTCAAGTGTCTTTCGTGAATTGAAAACAATTATCTATCAACTATAAAACTAATATTTATTTGCTAAACTCTTGCAATAATCAAATATCTTTTAGTATTCAGCACAATTATTCGACTTGAAGCATTTAAATTCAAGTGGTTGTTGTCCATTTTCAATATGAACTGAAATGAAAGAGAATTTATTTTGATTAGAATTTATTTTCTATTTATTTAATTACTATTTATTTAATAAAAGAGAGTTTATTTTGTTTGGAATTTATTTACTATTTATTTAATTATTTTGTTTATTGTATTCGTAGCATAGACTTAATACTAAGTTGCAATATGACTTTTAAACAGGGATTAAAACCATAACCGAAACCGTAACCTTTAACCGATGAAAACCGATTGAAATTTGTAGCCGTAACTAAAACCTTAACCGAAAATATTTTTTTCCACTGTACCGAAACCCATTAGCCAAAACTTTTTAAGCCGAAATATCCGTTTAGTAACCGATTTATTTATAAGGGTTAGTTTCGGTTCTGGCCGTCGTAGTTACTGAGAAACTTTGATAACTTTGAACTGTCATAACTTTGTCAAAACTCAATCAATTTCCATGCGCAATGTAAATTTGAGCACGATTTTACCTCTCAATTCGTTCTGCATTTAAATTTTGGTCATTTTGAAAATTCGAATTTTTTCGAAAAAATCAAAAAAGACAAAGGGGTAACACTGTAAAATTTCGAAAAAATTCGATTTTCAAAAATTTTCAAAATTGAAGAAAATTTAAATGCACGACGAATTTAGAGGTAAAATCATGCACAACTTTACATTGCGCGTGGAAATTGATTGACTTTTGACAAAGATATGACAGTTCAAAGTTATTAAAAATCATTAAATTACACTGGATCATTCCAGTAACCAGATAAAATTATTTTCCAGGCTTAAAAGAGCATTAAGGCTAACCGAAACGTATAAAAAACCGATAACCATTACGAAACCGATACTCCAAGATTTTGCATAACCGATAACCGAAAACCTTAATTTGAGCACAACCGAAACTGTAAGTGAAACCGATATTCGTTTCGGTTTTAATCCCTGCTTTTAAATTAGAATCTAAAAAGTATACGTATACGTAATTTCCATTCCGATTGTTTTTTTAAGAATAAAATGCGTAGTTTAAGTTATTAACTTATTTTATTTTGCATTATTGTATTGTTGTATTTATTAGACTTAATAATAAATTACATTTTGACTTTTCGATTAGAATATGTATACAAAGTATACGTATACGTAATTTTTATTCCTTTTACTTTTTAAGAGTAAAATGCTTAGTTTAATTTATTTAATTAATTGGTATTATTGTACTCGTAGCTTAGACTTAAACCTAATTTATAATACAACTTTTTAGATTAGAATCTATAAAAATTACGTATACGTAATTTCCATTCCTATGACCGTTTAAGAGTAAAATGCTTAGTTTAATTTATTTGCGACTTAAATAACTATTTTTTTATTATTGTACACGTAGCTTAGACTTAATCCAGAATTAAATTATGACTTTTAGATTAGAATCTATAAAACTTACGTATACGTAATTTCCATTACAATTACCGTTTAAGAGTAAAATCCTTAGTTTAACTTTCAGAATTTATTGCGAATGAAACTTGTTGCACTGACTAAGGTTTAAGGCCATGAAATGGACACCTTAAATAGCCAAATAGTTTTCTTGCCGCTTACAGCCAATTATAAAATGTAGAAAATTGCTTAAAAGTCTGCATAAAACAAAACACAAAAATTTAATTTAATTTTGCGGTTGCTGCAACTTGAAAAAGTTGTGCTCGTATTTTGTTAAGTAACTTCTAGTTACAAAGGCTGCAAAGAATAGAAATAAAAACTTGTATGGAGAGTAGGAAAAAAGAAAGTTTGGCATGGTTTCCCCGCAAGCATTTAAAAGTATTCCTCCCAGACATCCATTGCTATTTTAGTTGAGACTCAAGGATTTGTGCAACTGACAAAATTGAAAAAAGGTTGCGTCGCAACATAAATACCCTTTCCAAGTGGAATAAAAATAAATATGAGAAAACTATTTAAACTAATTTGTATGCTGAATGAGTCAGCTGAGAATTGGCTTCGGCAGGTTTGCCCAGTTCGGTTTCAAAGGACATGAAATATGCAAAGTGACAGCTGTTGTCTATATGCAACCACAGGCAGGAAGGATTGGAAGGTTGGAAGGCAAGTGACAAAGGGGCGAATATACAAACAAGCTTGACAAATGTCTCATATGCATACAAGCTACACCTGTCACACACTCACACACACACGCACACCCACACACAACACTCAGACAAAAGTCGCACACACATTGCTCTCGGCTTTTTACGACACTTTTTGTATGCCTGCGGCGGGGAAAGAAGGGAAAGAAGGAAAAACAGTTGCACGTTCTGTCTGTCTGACTGCCTAAAGGATGCTCTTATTACCGGCTGTTTAAAGTGAGCAGATGGGCGTGAACACGCCCCCTTCCCCACACTGGCATTAACTATGATACTTATCAAAACTTTGAATACAGGGAATTACATTTACAATATGCCAATGTCAGCTTATTCCCAACTATTTGAATATGATTTATTGCCAGTTTAAATACCAGAAGTTGCCTATAAAATGTGGTTATTTGGTAATAAATTTAGACAACTTAAAGCCTTGCAGGTTAACGTTAATTTATTTGACCAAAATGAGTAAAGAAGCCAACACAAAAAGCGAAAGACGAAACAACGTTAAATGAAATCATTTTGCGGCTATTTTCTAAAATCTTTTTGCAAATTCATCATAGCTATTGTGTGTGTGTTAGTGGGTGTGTGTGTGTGTGTGTGTGTGTTTGTGTGTGTGTGTGTGTGTGTCAAAAGCAATTTACTCTCATTGTTGTAGCTGTTTGCTACACAGCAATTATTTTCTCATATTACGTATACGCAGCGCGTGCCCAATTCACTGTTTACAGATTTACGAGACTTCCCGCTCGTCATACCACAATTTTCTATTAAATTGTATTTTTTTTCTTTCTCTTTTTTTGTTGAATGACTTTTCGCATTTAAGCCAAAGAAGCCAAACAGAGCCACAAATTGCTGGCCACAATTTGCGTGTGACTCAAGTGCTTGGCTGGCAATATTATCATTATTTTTTTTGGGCAGAAATCTAAGAGTTTTGTGGCTGCAACAAATTAACTTGGAAGCCAGACTCCCAAGTGATATGATGGCCAAATTGTAACGCCTCGAAATCTACTTTGCCATTGGCCCGAGGACAAATTCGTCGTCTTCTTGATTATGCATAATTTTTCATTTTCAGCAGCTCGTGAAAAATTAAACAACTTGAATGTGACAACAACAATAGCAATTGTTAATAACATATATGAATATTTACCGATTTTATGCCATAAATATTAAATCAAATATGATTTAATGCTTAACATAACTCATACGCCACGTTGGCTTCAACAGGATATGAGTTATAATAACAATAATAATCATTATGATGGCAACGCCAACATTCGATAAATTTGTATTCATTTCATAGATTCGGGTAGAGCATCGGTTATTATTATTATTATGATTATTATTTACAGCTTTTGACAATGCAGATTTGATTGATGTTTCACTCATTACTGAATCCATTATGGTTTACATATGTGTACCGGCTTAAATTAAAGTCTTGATTGTGGCAAAAGGAAAAGGAAACGTTACGTTTAGGCTCATAAATCAAAAATTAAGTTACGACAGAAGATATAAAAGTTATTTCATTCTCTTCTGCGTGTATGCATCACCTGTTATTGGAGATTCAGTCGATTGGAAAAACTCGTTAGCAATTCAAACAGGTTTATTCTATAGAATATAATATAATATATGCGGCTACCGACGCACATTTGACGACTAAATTTAATTACAGAAATAAATGCATTTTTAATGAATTGGATTGGATAAGCGAAGGCTTCATTAGGGAGTCATTCGTCGATTGCCAATTAGTGTAGCTTAGCTCTAGGAATTCGACAAATAGGAATTGCAATTTATATTTCAATTTCATAATAAAATAGACAAAATAAACATGACATTAATTAAAACACAATTGTAAATACTACGCTTGGATAAACTGCCATTTATATGATTGTTTTAATTTATTTATTGTATTCTTAAATATGATTAGCTAGAATTTTTCAAAGTTGCAAATAATTCAAAAGTGTATAGTTAGAGTCGTTTAAATTGCACTTTTAAATATTTGAATACTTTTGTGACACACTTTCAATGTAATCAAATTAAAATTATGTTCGACGACACACCCTCAAATGCAAGGCCATTAAATTTGTGGGCGTGGCACATGGGAAACATTGTAGGGAAAACCGCTTGGGCGCATTTCGTGCAAAATTGAGTTTGTACAATAATTCAATTTGGCAAGCACATAAATTTTAGATATGGCGTTAAAAGGATTTCAATACAATTTCACATAGACGACGCCCAAGCTTCATTGCACACACACACACACACACACACACACACACACACACACACACAAACACACACACACATACTCAACTAAGTGCTTACGCAGTTTGAGGTCTATTGGAAATGAGTGTGATGGAAGAGGAAGCACAGATTTGGGCAACTTCAAATGATGTTGGCCTACAAATTTTCAAGCCACCCTCCCGAAAATTAACTTTACCGTGGCCAGAAGGACACACACACAACCTAAAGAGGCACTTACACATGTCTGCACTGCTTGTTTTACCTCATGGACCTCCAATAGACACTTAATTAAGAGAATATTACGCAGCAGTCTTAATACTCTCTCTCTCTATTGTGCACTGATAAAAAAAAATGTTCTAATATCAAGATTTGGTCTCAGAAGTAAGAATTTTGGTCTAAAAAATGCGTCGAGAACATAAAATTCTTAAATTTAGAATACACATCTTGATTTTAAGAACATTTCAAATTAGAATAAGTTCTTATTTTAAGACCAAACAGTCTTAAATTCTCAAATCAAAAATTAAAAAAATAAGGCAGGTGTTTTAAACTTTTTTTTTGATATCTTCTTTTATTTAATAAATATTCCGATTATAAGTTTTTTCCTTGGCTAGAGTGGGATTCGATCCCTCGACTTGTTATCATCAAACTGAAGCGGCGACTCTAACCAGGGCGCCACGTTGCTTTTATTGTCTCCGCATTAAATATGACATATTTATATTTTCTTTTCATTTTAAGATTCTTAATTCTTATATTAAGAACTGCGAATTTTTAGATTAACACTCTTAGTTTTATTAATTTGGTCTTAAAATGGTCTTATTTTAAGAACAAAATATGTAAGATGAATGTTCTTGATTTTAGAAGTTGGTCTTTTTTTTCAGTGTGGTCTTTACTCGACCCTCGACTAAACCATCGTCGTTAATTTTTGTGGCCTATTTGATAGAAATAAACTAAACTATGTAGGAGTTAAGGGTCTTTGGGTCTGTTTGCATTGCGCCAGATTTCTAGGTTTGCGTGTTGTGTTGAATGCAGCTTGAAGCGACTTTGATTACTGGATTGTGGTTACAATATCAAACAGATCACATTCAGTGGTTGGATTTCATTGCTTTGTTGATGCGTTTCCAGTTCAGTGAGTGGGTCATATCAATAGCTGAATTTACAGAATCATTGGCACTGCAAACGACAACTGAGCTGAAAGCCACAATAAATTGATACAAAAGCAGCTGCTTCCTTTCTTACTACCATTCAAATATACCCTGTAAATGTGTACCCCTTGATGGGTCTGTTTGTGGAAATTGCTAGATCTATTAAAATCAGGCACTGAAAATAATTGTAAGTGATCAAAAATTCAACTAAATAAAATTAACTATAAGATCCAGCGCAATTTTTCTAATATACCGAATTTTTAATGGTTATTTAAAGACTTTTATTTTATAAATCAAAGCTTAAAATTATTTGTGATTTAAAAATAAAACTAAAAATAACCATTATTATTGATTTTTATTTTTTCAGTCTAGATAAAATTTAAAAATTAAATTTAACTAACTTTTATCACTGTTTCACGATCGTTGGCAAATATTTGTTTGCTCATCGACGAAGCAGACGGCGACTTGCAGGCGCCAATTTGTTAAAAATGAGAGAAAATGAACCTTAAACCAAGTTTTCCTATCTGTAGTAAACTCTCAGTACTTTGTGTCGGGTATATTAAAGTCGAGTGCAATCTATCGATGCTTTATCTCTAGTTTTTTCATATGGATTCAAGGATTCCTCCTCCACACGCAATCCTATTGCGACACGTTGCATAAATATCTCTTGTGTTGGCTTCTATTGTTCTATTCCCAGTTTTCTAAACGCTACAATGAATGACTTGCTGACCAACTTGGTTTCTGGCAAAAGAAATAAAAAGGGGCTTCAAACAATTCCAATAAGCCACTGTGCGAAGGGCAGAAAAAAGCAAGAGCAAAGAGCCACAAATTGAATGAGGCTGTCAATCAATGTGGTTGTTGGCCTTTCATGGATAGATAAAAACGTTTCCACCTAAGGTTTTTATGATATCCAAGGTGTCTTCTCTATGTTGGGATTCTATTGCTAGGGTAGGACAAACCCCTGACGACTCAATAGCCAACGACTGACCAATGCAGACACTCCATTGGAGGTCAGTTTATGGGTTAAGCTGGGCCATTAAGCAACATAGATGCGCAGTTTATGGCAGCAGCCATATGAGCCCAGTTGGCCCAACAAGCGTAAACAAGGACATTGAATGGATTTCTGTTAATCCCCATTGCAAAATGTAGTAGTATAAAATGCAATACTTCAATTTTCAGACTCATTCAACTGGTAACAATGCCGAGATGATGAAATAAACTTGGCCAAGGATATTTGCATTGCCAAAACTTTAAATTCGCCAAGTTGAGGTCATTGGCCTGGCTGAGACTCTTGTTGCAACCGGCAACTTGCCCCAGAATATGAAAAAGGCAATAAATCGGTCACATTTTGATGCTGAACTTAAGTTATGACAAGTCAATGATCTGTTAGTTGACCCCATTATATTTTATTTAACCTTATCTGTGCTTATTAAATCCCTTTCTGTATCTCTGAAAAATAAGTAAGGAATTTTCTGTTTTTACAATAACATCAACTATCGACAGGCAGTCAAGGATAACAAGGACTGCACTTTGAAAGTAGTTGAAGGTACGCATAATTTGTGAATGCTAATGGAATTTTAAATGAATTCCAAGGCTGCCTTTCATATTCCTGATTGCCCAGTTGTGGAGTGGTGATTAATTAAATGCCATAGTTGAGAAAACTCACAAGAAAGGAACAAGCAAACAAGCAGCAAAAGTGGAAAAGAAAAGGAAAGGAAAGGAAAATAAGTGTGTGTTGTTTCTTCCTTGGCGGTCAGCGAAAAAAATAGCATTTAAATTCCGAAACAGTGGAAGGAGCCAAGGAGCAAACAAGGACCTTTTGGATCTGATGTATTGAAATTACGCGATGCTATCAAAATGAAGGCTTATTGCAAGTTACAGAGTTGTAATTAAAAAGACACAGAAATATAATTCTAGGCAGCCAATCAGGCTAATAAGGTTAACTTGAATTTTGCAGCAATTACGGTGGCAAGTGATGCATAGGAAAAGCTTCTTTATGATTGAAGCTGTCGGTGTCAGCTCGAATTTCACCTGCAGCTGCTCATAAATCACTGGCAAATCAGCAAATGCTTGACATGACTTCATTAAAAAGCAGAAATCCGTTCACTCCCCTCCCCTCCCCTCCCGTCCAAAACCAACAACCTACAACCCCCATAGACCACATGAACGCACCGACGAACGACGAGTTTATGCCACAGTGCGTATGCGTGATGTCTATATATGTATGGGGAACAACAATGGCTGACACTCAAAATTCGACAGCTGCGTTCGCCTAGTTGCCATTGACGATAACTGCTGACGCGTCTAATACCCTTATGTTCACTTGATTTCCGTAAGTCTGTAAATAAGTATCCTTGCACTAATAAAAAAACATGCTCTAAAATCAAGATTTTGGTCTCAGAACTAAATTCTTAAACTTAAAAAACACATCTTGATTTTAAGAACATTTTAAATAAGAATATGTTCTTAATTTAAGACCAAACAGTCTTAAATTCTCAAGCCAAAAATAAAAAAATAAGGCAGGTGTTTTGAACTTATTTTTTTATACTTTTTTTGGATTCCTTTTTTTTATAAATATTCCGATCATACATTATTTTCCTTGGCTAGAGCGGGATTTGATCCCTCGACTTTTTATCACAAACTGAAGCTGCGACTCTAACCAGAGCGCCACGTTGCCATTATTGTCTTCATATTAAATATGTCATATTTATATTTTCTTTTCATTTTAAGATTTTTAATTCTTATATTAAGAACTGCGAATTTTTAGATTAATATTCTTAGTTCTATTAATTTGGTCTTAAAATGGTCTTATTTTAAGAATTAAATATTTAAGATGAATGTTCTTGATTTTATAAGATGGTCTTTTTTTCAGTGTTCTTATGTTTTATTTATTGCAAGTAAATGCTGTGGAATTATTTCTAATTTTCATTCCAAAATTAACTTTAACTTTTTCTGTATCTGATGACAACATTTAAATTTTGTCTACTGTTTTCACAGTACTAATGAACGCCAAAATAAACAACGACTGTGCAATTAACTCTCTTCAGTTCAACTTTGTTTTGTCAACAGTAAAACAAACAAAACATTTTCAGTAGGAGGTAAAGCAATCTCCGTAAATTAATATGCCAGGAACAACATTTAAAATTTCACCACAAATTGTTTGTTTTTTTGAACTTCTGATTTTGTCATCTTTTGTGTCATTGTCCGGAAGTTTTTGATGCCTACAAAACTCGTATGTGAATGAGTGTGGTTTTGTTTGTGTAGTTGTAAATATTTCCGTGCTTTTTGTTTTTATACTCGGACTTTTATATCATGCCTCAGTATGTGACGCATTCGGTTACATACTCCTAAATAGCATATGGAGGAAAGCCCATCTAATACTCGTACTCGACAATTTATATTGCGATGATAATGCGTTTGGTCAACGACCTGCTTCTTGCCGGCTTCAATTGAACCAAAAGCAAATACAGCTGTCCCCACAATAATGGAATGCCAATGATATCATCATAGAATGCACAGCATTTGATTGGGTATAAAAACAAATGCGCGAAATATCCAATGGATAACGATAACTTTGAGTATTATTCGCTAGAAAACTCAACGGAGTGACGCAAGCCTTAAATACCCTTTCGCATTACCATTAAGCTTTTTCTATTTATTTGTTTTCTTTTTTCAAGTGAGTAATTTTAATCCACTTTGGAGTAAATTCCGCAAAAAAGTATATTGCGTACTTCAGCGCATAATGGGATTGCATTTCAGTTTAAAATAAAATGAATAAAAAAGAGGATAACATGTTGGTACGAGAAATAATTCCTAGTACAGATTATGTTATACATATGCATGTTTTTTTTTAAGTATATGTTTTTTATATGAATGTATGAGTATCAGATTCTGAGAGCACTTCAAAAAATAATTAAAAGAAAGACTGCAGATAAAATAAATTAAAAATAATAAACAAATACAACTTGGGGTTAACAGCATTTAGCCGAGACAAGAACCTTTACTCACATGCTTTTCAACTGCCGCATAAAAGTATGCTACGATTTTGTGATTGGATTTGATTTGATTTATTTCCGTTTTCCTTTTCTTGTGGTCTTTGTGGTCAATGTTTTAGTTCACTCGCAATGTTTGTTTAATTTAAAATGAGATTTTTGGTTTATAAAATTATATAATTTCTTTTTGTAGCTCATCATTCTATGCCCATGCTTTGGCAATAAACAGAAACTAGCACAAGAAGGAACACACACTCTGAGAAACACACACGCGTTTGAAGTTGCCTTACTTTCAATTGGTATGAGAATTGCGATTCAGTAGCACATTTTAATATCAATGTGGCCAGAACTTTGTTAAGTTGGCAAGACGAGACGACCAAAAGCAACGACCGTTCAACTACGACTAACTGAAGCTCAACGGAAAATCAAATGAAAATGCTGAGCCAAGCGTAGTCTATATGTATGTGTGTGAGTTTATATATATATATATGTGTGTGTGTGAGTGTGTTTGTGTGTGTGTGTGTGACAACGAGCGATGGCGAAGCATGCGACACACAGCAGGCAGCAGGCAAAAACAGCGCGAATTTGAGTGGAAAGCCCAGCAGGATAGGATAGGATAGCATAGCATAGAATGGAATAGAATAGAATAAGAAACGAAAGCACAAGCAAAGCAGCTGACACATATTTTGGCTTTGTTTTGGTTTGTGCAGATGCGGCGTCGCAGGGGGGGAGAAATGCCTACAATACGAGTATATCCTGTGAGAAGGACTTGCCGGCGTTTTTCCACAGCTCCTTACTCTCTCTCATTCTCCCAGTGAGAGGCAACGCCTGCGCAGAGAACTCCTCGTGTATTTTTGTTTGTAACAATTGCTCGGCATAAATTTTAAAATATATTTATTAAGTAAAAACTATAATTAAATTTATAATTAATGTTCTATAATTAAAATGATCAATATTAGTTATAATTAGACCACTGTACTTGATTTTCTGACAACAGACTTATTTAAATATTCATGCTCTCCGCGATTCATTTTATCGATTTCATTTTGACCAATATTCCGATGAACGCTTTGTTTACGAATTGTAGCACAAGCCATGAATGAATGAATACAACTAACTATATATGTATGTACTTGTATCTGTGTGTGTGTGAGTGTGTGTGTGAGTGTGTATGCTATCTCCCTCTCACTTGTGTTAGGTTGAATGACACTGGCAAGTGGATTGTATATTGCTTATTTGCCGCTTTATGTCCTCAATTCCAAGCGGGACGCCTTTAGCATGTGTATGTATATTTATTTATATACATTTTTACATACATATGTATATGTATGTTTGTGTGTGTTTTCTCTAGGCCTCTACAATGTATATGAGCAGACAAACAACATCAGTTCGTATTTGCACTGGGAGTTGGAAGGGCGTGACACAGTTGCGTGGATTGCAAGCAAATTGGAGCAATGT
This sequence comes from Drosophila kuntzei, assembly GCA_035042165.1. Classification (NCBI taxonomy): domain Eukaryota; kingdom Metazoa; phylum Arthropoda; class Insecta; order Diptera; family Drosophilidae; genus Drosophila; species Drosophila kuntzei. Next base: position 1,631,761 of record JAWNLU010000634.1, on the reverse strand, counting down.
TTATGGGGGAATCACCAAAGTGCATACATATGCATATATGCATGACATGTATTTTAAATTGTAAGTACGACAGAGACTTTTAATTGAACGACCCGCCTAAAAGTGTGCTTGCTATTTAAATAATAATTGCAGCCTCAAAGTATGCAACAATATTTTATTTATTAGATAAATGGAGTGCACAAAAGTGTGCTTCCCCTTTAATGCAAAATTAAAAAATCATAGCATACTTTTATGGTTGAAAAATATAATTTTTAGCAATCCGATTCAACTCACTTGTCTGCCAAATATTTATTCATTGGCTTATTCATGCAATATTAAACATAACTTATTATTTATTTAGGCATACATTGCTGAAGTAAAGTGTACAATAAAAAGCCGCCTCGTCATCTTGGCCATTAACTAATGTTTGTTTTGTCGCTCAAACAGCGGCTTTAATACTCCGATGAAGCTAGTCAAAGTCGCACTTTGGATTTAGACGTCAACAATATCAGCAGCAGAAACATCGGGCTTACGAGTTACAACAATGAGCAGTGAAACAATGGAAAAAGTTGCCAAGGTACGAGTACAAATTATAAACAATCAAAACTTTTGCTGGAAATCCCAGTTTTCGCTTAGGACGTGCCCCAACATAGGTTATACTAAATGCAGTTTGCAGAAAACTTTATTCAACTTTGATATCCTGCCTGGATTTATGCGATACGCACTTGTGTTTTTCAGTTAGTGTTTAAAAGGGTCAATTCTAAAACAAAGTTTGAAACGAAACTGTATAAACAATTATACAACATGTGAGTTTAGAGAGTGATTTCTGTTTCGGTTCAGAAATATTACACATGAAAAACTTGTACTTGAAACTAAGTCATCTTCATATTCGTAGAAATTGTTTGTTTAGTCGAATGAAAAAAAAGAAAATGAAATGTGAAAGTTGACTTGTTCAGATATTTTTAATATTTGTTGAAAATAATAAAATAAATTTCAATTAATTTGAAAAATAGTGGAGATAAAATTTAAATAATTCAAAGAAGATTCAACTATGTAAAATAATTTAATCTGAACAAATTTTATTCACTGACAATTTTTCACATTTTTATTAATATTCCCAAGTGAAATTTAAAACTGCAAATTTATATTTGTCAAATTATTTAAAAATATACCATGTTAAATACGTTACAACAAAACTTTTATACCCTTTTCTGATCATTTTTAATAGGCACAGATTATAAAAATAAAATAAATACAGATCCAAAACACTTTTTAGAGTGATATGTGATCGAGTTGACTTTTGATTGAATTGTCAGACTGGAATTTAAAGCGGAAGTTGTTAGGTTATTGCTAAAAAGCAATATGCCTTCACTTGTAGAGCAACAGAGTCAAATTTGAGGAAATTTGAGGTACCCGGTGCAGATAAGATACGAACATATCGAAATCGGCTGATTGTTGAGTCGCGTATTGAAACATTTAATGGCAATTTCAGTCGAAGTCCAAACGTCGCGAGTTGCAGATCGCGAACTCTTCTTAAGTCAATTGATCAGTTTTGAGAGCGTTCATCCGATTCGAATAGTTCGTTGTAGTTCGCTCCACGAGTAGTTCAAAGAGCAACTGATCGCGAGAGAGCGCACTCAGAGAGAGAGAGAGAGAGAGAGAGAGTAGTTTGTTTACTTTAACCGTATACATATAAATATTTAAACTGGAACCACTTAAAATTGTAGACAACGTCGACTCGATGAGTAGTGATAAAAGTGTGCGGCGTCGCGTTATAACGCCGACAACAGATGCAACTAATACAGATCCATTGTTGCGACATGGAGAACTGCATCTGGATGATAAGGTGAGCTCACATATCAAGGGCAATCAATTAGCTATCGCCTTCAAATTAGAACAAGCGTCAGAACTAAATTGTAGATACTTTTTAGATAAGATTAGCTCCTATTCTTCTAGTGCAATACACAGAACAGAGTAATTGATTGTACTCAATAATAAATACTGAGTACTGAATACTGAATACTAAATACCGAGTATCGAGTATCGAATTTCGAGTGCTGATTAAACTATTGCCAATTCCCCCTTTGTGGCAGCTGCGATATCAATAAAAATGAAAACCAGTCAGTGAAATTTCACCTTCATTTCTTTATTTATTGCTTATCGAGACGGTGGCAACAGTTGCCACAGTAGACACCTGGCCATGTTCGACAGCCGATAAGATAAAGTCATGATGGATTAAATCAACGACTAATTGTATTTGTATTTGTTAACACTAGTTACTCCATACACAATTTCGTGGGTGTTTTAATTAAAAAAAACGAATGAAAATGATTCACCTGAAATTCCATACTTTAACCCATGAAAACCCTTTCTTTTTCTTTAGCAACCCTCGACTAGTTGTATTTGTATTTGTTAACACTAGTTACTCCATCCACAATTTCGTAGGCGTTTTAATTAAAAAAAAAACTAATGAAAATGATTCACCTGAAATTCCATACTTTAACCCATTGAGACCCTTTATTTTTCTTTAGCAACCCTCGACTAATTGTATTTGTATTTGTTAACACTAGTTACTCCATCCACAATTTCGTAGGTGTTTTAATTAAAAAAAACTAATGAAAATGATTCACCTGAAATTCCATACTTTAACCCATTGAGACCCTTTATTTTTCTTTAGCAACCCTCGACTAATTGTATTTGTATTTGTTAACACTAGTTACTCCATCCACAATTTCGTAGATGTTTTAATTTAAAACTAATGAAAATTATTCACCTGAAATACCATACTTTAACCCATTGGGACACTTTCTTTTTCTTTAGAATCCCTCGACTAATTGTATTTGTATTTGTTAACACTAGTTACTCCATCCACAATTTCGTAGGTGTTTTAATTAAAAAAACGAATGAAAATGATTCACCTGAAATTCCATACTTTAACCCATGAAAACCATTTATTTTTCTTTAGCAACCCTCGACTAATTGTATTTGTATTTGTTAACACTAGTTACTCCATACACAATTTCGTGTTTTAATTAAAAAACGAATGAAAATGATTCACCTGAAATTCCATACTTTAACCCATGAAAACCCTTTCTTTTTCTTCAGCAACCCTCGACTAATTGTATTTGTATTTGTTAACACTAGTTACTCCATCCACAATTTCGTATATGTTTTAATTAAAAACGAATGAAAATGATTCACCTGAAATACCATACTTTAACCCATGAAAACCCTTTCTTTTTCTTCAGCAACCCTCGGGCTGTGAACGCGTCTTTATCAGTTACGACAAGATCAAATGGTATTGGGCACCTGCCTTCATTGGCTTCTGGCTGCTCATCTATTGTGCCATATCCATTCCCGCCTCGAATCACCTGCCACGCCCACTGACCATCAAGGATGAGGCTAAATATCCGGAACGTTTCATTGCCGAGCGGGCCGAGATGAATCTGCAGAGTCTCGTGGCGCTCGGACCACGTGTGGTGGGCAGTCGGGAGAATGAGATGGAGGCCGTCAATGTCATCAGCTCCAGGATGCGAACATTGCGAGCTGAGCTCGGATCCGTGCATGATATTGAAATTGATGTGCAGGTCGCATCCGGCAGCTACATCCACTGGGAGGCAGTCAACATGTACCAAAGCATTCAGAATATTGTGGTTAAGGTCAGTCCCAAGGGTTCCAAGAGCAACACCTGGGTCCTGGTCAATAGCCACTATGATACGGTTCCCGCTGGTCCCGGCGCTGGCGATGATGGCTCCATGGTGGCCACCATGATGGAGACAATTCGTGTGCTCATGAAATCAAAGCATGCTCTCAAACATCCCGTTGTCTTTCTGTTCAATGGTGCCGAGGAGAATCCTCTCCAAGCCTCTCACGCCTTCATCACACAACACAAGTGGGCCAAGAACTGCAAGTGGGTCACGAATCTTCATTAATAATCCACCAAATTCAAGTTACCAAGTTGTAATCCGCCTTCTTTTCACAGAGCTCTGATCAACTTGGACTCTGCTGGCAATGGAGGTCGAGAGATTCTCTTCCAGTCTGGTCCCAATCATCCTTGGCTGATGAAGAGCTACCGTCGTGCCATCAAGCATCCCTATGCCTCCACCCTGGCCGAGGAGATGTTCCAGCACAACTTCATCCCCTCCGACACGGACTTTCGCATCTTCCGGGATCACGGCGCTGTTCCCGGTCTGGACATGGCTTACCAATACAATGGATACGTCTACCACACGAAGTTCGATCGTGCGGAAATCTTTCCACGCGGCAGTTTCCAAAACACAGGCGACAATCTCTTGGCGCTTATCAGGGAGATTTCCAGTGCCCCAGAACTGGAGGACACCTCGGTGAGTAATTATCACAAATACCAAATATACAAAAGAGTTCAAGAAAGTACCAAATATTAAAAAAAAAACATATTTTTGTATATTTATTTCAAAAATTTAAATACAAATTTTATTTGAGAAATTCATTTTATAATAAGCATTTAAATTGAAAGTTATTTTATAATTTTTAAATAAAAATACAGTTTTTTTTATTTAGATCTAAAAATAAAACAAACTTTTTATTTATAAATAAAATCAAAGTTATTAAAAATACAAAACAGTTCAAGAAAGTATCAAATATTCTAAAATACATATTTTGGTAGATATATTTTACAAATAGAAACATAACTTTTATTTGAAAAATAAATTTTTAATACGAACTTAAATTTAAAGTTATTTTTTAATTTTTAAATAAAAATTGAGTTTTTTTATTTAGATCTTCAAAGAAATCAACAAATCATATTGTTTTTTACTTTATCAAAATTATTAAATATACAAAAAATTACAAAAGTTTTTAAAATACTAAATATAATATGTATAATATAATATAATATATACATTTATAACTTTCATTTCAATAATAGCTTTTGTTTTCAATTTTATAATAAAAATTTAAATTGAAAGTTATTCTATGATTTTTTTATTAAAAAATATGTTTAACAGTTATTTTTATATTTTTTAATAAAAATCATTTTTATTTCAAACTTTATATTTAAAAACTAAAATAAAATGTTACATTGAAAGTTATTCTATGATTTTTTGTAATAAAAAATATGTTTGGGTGTTCAATTCATATTTTTTAATTAAAATCAATGTCACATTAATTTTATAATTTATATTTAAAAGACTTTAATCGAATCCGTTCCTGATCTTTTCAGAAACACGCCGAGGGACACACGGTTTACTATGATGTGATGGGCTGGTTTTTGGTCTTCTACACGGAAACGGAGGGAATTATTCTCAACGTGGTTGTTGCCATCGGAGCAATTGTTGCCTGTGGCCTGGCCATTAAGCTAATGTCCAACAATACGGGCATCAAGCTGGAGAAGATCCTTAAGCACACTCTGCACACGTTCGCTGCCCTGATCCTCGGAGTTTTGGCAGGAGCTGCATTGACTCTTTTCATTGGTTTTCTCATGGATGTGATGCACATGCCGCTCTCTTGGTTCACACACAACTGGATGATGCTGGGACTCTACTTCTGCCCCTTCTTCTTTGGTCTGGCCATTGTGCCAGCCATGTATTTCCACTACACGAAAGATGTGGGTATTTATACTAGTATGAATATTATAGATATTAATTCTTTGCTTTGCAGGATTACTTTCCAATTGGACAACGTGTGCAGTTGCTGATGCATTGCCATTGCCTGTTCCTGGCCCTGCTCACCCTCGTCTTGACCATCTGCAGCATTCGCTCCGCATTTGTTCTTATGCTCACCTGTCTCTTCTACACGGTGGGTGTCGTCTTCAACTTGTCCACCAGTTTGCATAATCGCAGTAAGTCAACAGTCATTAATTTGATTAATTGAATCCTCTATTGAATATCCTTCCTTTTTAAGATGTTGCCTGGGTCATTCCTCACATTGTCTGCTATGCGCCTCTGTTCCTCTTCTTCGCTTACTTCTCCCACGGCTTCCTGGTCACCTTTATTCCCATGCTCGGTCGCTTTGGTGACAGTGTCAATCCAGAATTGATCTTGGCCGTCTTTAGCGTGGCTGTTGGCCTGCTTACCTGTGGATTTGTGGTTCCCATGCTGCACATGTTCCGCAAGTCCAAGACCATCATCTGCTCCCTTATGGCCATCACTTTGATCTGCATTATTATTGCGGCTACTCCTCTTGGATTCCCCTACAGACCCGAGACGAGTGTTCAACGCTTCAACATATTGGTAAGTGTAATATGGTTATAATCAGGGATTAAAACCTTAACCGAAACCGTATACTTTAACCGGTAAAAACCGATTGAAAATTGTAACCGTAACCGAAACCATAACTTTGAATTGCCATAACTTTGTCAAAACTTAATTAATTTTTAAGCGGAATGTAAATTAGAGCTTGATTTTACCTCTAAATGCGTTCTGCATTTAAATTTTGTTCATTTTCAAAAATCGAAATTTTCGAAATTTTTTGAAAAATGATAAGGGGTAACACTGTAAAATTTCTAAAAAATTCGAAATTTTCAAAACTTTCAAATCGAACAAAATTTAAATGCAGGTCGAATTTAGGGGTAAAATCATGCACAAATTTACATTGCGCATGGAAATTGTTTGAGTTTTGACAAAGTTATGGCAGTTCGAAGTAATTAAAAATCAGTAAAATCAAAATAGTCGAAATTTTCAAACCCAATGAACCAAATTTATATGAGGTCAAATTATAATAAAATCGACATTACGCTGGACCAATCCAGAAACCAGATAACAATATTTTCCAGGCTAATAAAAGCATTAAGTCATTTTTCATGTGAATCAATGAATAACGCTTCTTATTTTGGTCAACCGAAAACCTTAATTATTTTTATTTTTGTGAACCGAAACCATTTTTTTAATTTTATAAAACCGAGACTCCAAGATTTTGAATAACCGAAAACCTAAATTCGAGCATAACCAAAACCGTAACTGAAACCGATATTCGTTTCGGTTTTAATCCCGGGTTATAAACATAAACTTAACTTAATTAATATCTATTTATTTTTTAGCATGCTCAACGTACTTTCCATGATGCCAACAACAATGTTCGTCGCTCGGAATCTGGATACTTTATTATGCCACAGGACAGACGCACCTATTCCGTCAAGAGTGAGTTATCGATATTATTTAAAAATATTTCATATTTAATATATTTATATTTCAATTTCCAGATAAGGTTATTAACATGACAATGGCCAGAGGCGTTAAGGAAGATTGTAAGAAGGAAATGCTTTGCGGTTTACCGCTTTATAACATGCGTTGGCACAAGACCAGGTGAGATCGGACCACCTTCTTCATATATTATAACTAATTCACACTCATTTTGTAATCTGCAGAGCCAGAGGTTTGTGGATTCCTGCCTCGAAGCCCGTGTTGGGCACAGTTCCTCTGGTTAAAGTTCTATCCAAGAAACAACTGACACCTACGAGGATGCGTTTCGAAATGCAATTGTCAGGTCCGAATCATATGGGATTATATATACAGCCACTGAATAGTGCACAGGTTGAAGGCTGGTCCTTCCATCAGACACCTTTACGACTTGCCTTTAAGCCCCCTTATTATATATATTTCTCCTATGGCGTTGACGGAAAACCGCTGAACTTCTGGCTGGAAATTGAGGTACTTTCAACTCTTCTCATTTCCCAACTTTAATTAATTAATTCTTACGCTTTGCAGAAATCCAATGGAGTTTGGAGTACGCCTACCTTTGAACTGGGTGTCAGTGGATTTTGGATTCATCACAAGGAGCTGCTTACATCAGATTTTCGAAAGTTCGTCAATAGTTTTCCCAACTACGTGGATGCCGTGCCTTGGCCCGCGTCCTATGAGAGCTGGTTATATTAAGATTATTTTATAATTTAAATTAATCCGAAATATAGTACCAAATTTTTTTACACTGTATTTTATATATTTGACGATAATTTGCTATTCAATCAGTTAAAATGAAGCACAAACATGGCATGAGTTTTGGTCTTAGATAATCGGAATAGTTTTTTCTAATCTCACGGGTAAACAATAATAACACCTTTAGAATGAAATTGGCAACAAATTGTTAATCTCTCAAGAGTTAAATTCGTTATTCTTAGAGAATTAAAGATTATGTTTATTTATCTATATAAACATTTAATTTTTTTTTTAATTTAAAATTTACTAGAAGAAGAAATATTTTTTTATAATTATTTGTAGTTTCCAACTGCTAAATTGCATAAAGATTATAATTCTTAGGGTCGTTCATTTGAAAAGATAACGACAAGAATATGTACATTTAGTACAAGTAGCACTTGTAATCAAAAAGACTTTAATACGTATACGTAATATAATGGTATGATATGGCATGTACCTCCCCATAACTGATTAAAAGGTAAATTAACACTAACTTCGATAATAGTACGAGTTACATTTGATTACTTGGCTAAAAATAACACTTAATAGGATTAGCAAGAATGTTTATTATTTTTATTACTTGACATTTTTGTTATTATTTTTGGCTTTTTCTATTAGATCATCCAAATTATGTGTGAGGCGATAGAAAATATTTTCAATCAGATCCAAGCGCGAAAATAAACTGCAAAAGATTCTAAAATTAGTTTAGTTAGGGTTTTTATATTAGAAAATATACCAATCTAGATCCTCCTCCATTTCCGTATAATATCTGATGAGACGCCTGCAATATACAAATAATTTATTAATGTAAAAAATTGTTCAAAATTTGTTGTGCAATTACAATTCGCGTAGTTTTTTGGCATCCAGCTGCTGATTCAAAGCGATTCCGTCTCTGAATTTTGGATACTTGGGTGCTTTTAATATACCATTAGTCAACCTAAACAGTTGCTTTCTGATATAATACCAAAAGAAGTTTGGCTTGTAAACAATCGTCTTTGTGGCCGTTCTAAAGGCTAATATAATAACAGGGAGAAACATATTCTGAAAATTTAATAAATATAAATTTAAAAATCAACAATTATATTTAGATAAAGTAAATTACCAGTAGCACAAAAAATATTAACATAATGTATGTTAAGAAGAATATGGGACCGAGAACAGGAAAAACATTTTCCAATTCAAAGTAATCGAAATCTGTGATTATCATACGCATCATAGTTAAAAATGAAGTGGGAAAATCTCTGAAATTTTCATTTGAGCCACCGAAAAGCATTAAGCCTAGATTTCCATATGCCGCTATCGTGATTAGAAACATAACAATAAATGCACCCAAATCTGCTGCAGCCTAAAATAAAAAATTATTATGAAAACTTAAATTTAATTGGTAAAATTTGTTACCATTTTCATGGCATGGCCAATTGTTCTTAGCACTGGATTAAAATTCATAAATTTTAGTAAGACCATCCAAGAAAAGAATACCAAAAATCCCATCATATCCCGATGTATCTTATAGACAAAGACCTCATGATCCAGCGAAATAAATTTGCCGTTTGTATTATTAATTATTTTAAATATGTCTTCCTTGACAAAATAATAAATTGTAAAACCAAGAGATATATGAAGAATCTATAAGATAAGTAAACATAGTGAGTTGAAAAATAAACTTTGCTTAGCTTACAAATATTCTGGGTAAATCCAACAGAATAGAGAACTCTGAAAAGTAAATCCAGCCATTGAGATATAGTTTTTTGATCTCAACGAATGTATAATAGAAATTAATAATATAAACAATTGTGGCACAGAGAATAATTTTCCAGTCTGATAATATAGGGAAATTTGCATAGATAATATCCGACTTATATAGGGAATTTATGAGGCCAGTTGGCATTATCTCAAAAATTAATCTGCAGATTGAGAAAATATTTATTTTTATTAAAATTATCTTTAATTAGATTACGATTTAATTACTTGACACTCTGCAGAACATTCAAATTCAAATTGATTACGTTAAATTCGAATAAAACGAGACGCGAGTTTCGATCCAACCATTTTGTATTTCTGAGATGTCGTATAATTCCTCTATTTAAATCACTTTCATATGTCAAACTTTGGACATAGCTCCCGCTATGATATGTATTCACTCTTCCATTAATAGAAGTAACTCCAAGTTCACTCATAGTTCTATATTTAGTGCTGTAAAGAACATATGAAGGGAGATTATGAAATGAAATTATCATCTTACCCCTTATAGAGAGGTTCTTTAAATTCAACCTCCTTTGAGTAGGGAGCTACACAGGTATTATAATATCTGAAGAAAGCTGGAATTAGTGGACAGGTGTCATTTCTAACACGAATCTGTCGCAATCTCGGAGCACCAAGTAACAAACTCTCATTTAAAATCATTTTACCATATAAGATAGGTCTGTCTATAAAAAAATTGGTATTCTCATCATAAGCAACGCCATGAAATAGATAAATAACCCCATATTCCATATAGTTCCAGAAGTCCTCTATCGTGATCACCTTCCTGAATGAAATTGTTCGATTATCCGTCATATAATGAGGTCTCTCAAATAAAGTTCGGATGCCATTTGTGAAGAGATGAAAATTCTCGCTTGTCAAGGAATTGCAAACGATTGTAAAACATATAAGATACAAATAAAATATGGATAGTTGGATCAGAGCACTTTGAGTATCCTCCTCCGATGTGTACTGAATACTGCCGTAGTTCGAATGGAATCTTGACTTTCTCATTTCCCCTTATATCTTTATGAACTTAAAGTATAATTTCCTACTTGAATTACACAGCCTATTTTGTATTATTTTTAGAATACTATCTCCACTTTCAAGTAATTTCATTTGAATTCATTTTATGCAAGTTAATGAGCATCTATGGGCATTATAAATGTTTATTTCACTTCATTTCAGTTCGGCATTAAGATATATGCCGACATAAAGCTTAATCTTACCACGAACCGTCATCAAACCATAAAAAAAACACCACCCAAGTTGCCGCAAGCTATCGCCAAATCGTAATCTGTAGGACATACTAACGATTATTATCGGTGATAAGCCCCAACTTAGCAGCATATAGCCCTATTGATTGCTCGACTGTAATTTAGTTGGCATTTCGTATTAGTTTCCCAACGATCGTGTCGTGGATCGGTCGAATTTCTGTCGTAAGAAAACCAATCGCGAATGTGGCATTGTTGAAAGGTAATACCCAAAATTCAACAATCAATTATATAAGACTCGGGTTGTGTTGAAATAAAACGTGAGATGTGTGAGAACGAGAGAAAAATGAAATTAAGTTTTTCTGAATATTCTTTATTGAATAATTGTGATTAAAATAAAAAGTGGATTAAGTTATCACACTGATTAAACTCTTAAATGTTTAACTTACAAAGTTTATTAATTTTCACAGATGTCCTTCGCCAGTTTTGACATAGATTCCGATAAAAAGGAGCCGAGAAGAGGCGGTAAAAAGTGGCCCTGGTATGGAGCCCCCATATTTTGTGTCCTTTGGTTCACACTCTTCTATGTGGCGGTCATTCCAAGTTTCTTTTCCTATCCCAAAATGTTATATGTGCGCGATGAGGTTCATCATCCAGATGAGTTTATCGGTGAGCGGGCCAAAATACAGCTGGCCGAGTACTCGGCAATTGGTAATAAAATGGTGGGTTCCATTAATAATGAAGAGCACACTGTGAACTTTATAAAGAGGGAGGTGATAAAGATAATGGAACAATCCCGCTCCGATCTCTATGATATTGAATTGGATGTGCAATATGTTTCGGGTGCCTTCTATTTGTGGGAGGCAGCTACCAGCTATGACAATGTGTCCAATGTTGTGGTCAAGCTCACCCGAAAGGATTCCCCTAGTGACAAATATTTACTGGTCAATTCCCACTACGATTCGGAGGTGAAAACTCCGGCAGCTGGTGATGATGGCGTCATGGTTGTCATTATGTTGGAGACACTGCGGGTAATTGCTCTCTCGGATCGTCCTCTATCCCATCCTGTGGTCTTCCTCTTCAATGGAGGAGAGGAGGCCAATATGTTGGGTTCCCATGGTTTCATCACAAAACACAAATGGGCTCCCAATTGCAGGTGATTAGAAATTAATTTCCATTTCATAGATTGAAACTATAATTTGATAATTCAAAATGTATTTCAGAGCACTCATTAATCTTGATTCAACGGGTTCCGGGGGACGCGAGGTGTTGTTCCAGACGGGTCCCAATCATCCCTGGCTTATGAACTACTATCAGAAACATGCTCCACATCCCTGGTCCGTAACCCTCGCCGAGGAATTGTTCCAGAACAACTTTATACCATCCGACACGGACTTTCGCATATTCCGAGACTATGGAAATCTTCCCGGATTGGATATGGCCCATGCCCTCAATGGTTATGTATACCACACAAAGTACGACAATTTTAAGAACCTGGCGAGAGGCACTTACCAATCGACAGGTGAAAATGTCTTGGCCCTCACCTGGGCATTGGCCAATGCTCCCGAATTGGATGATACGGCTGCCCATGAGGTGGGACACGCTGTCTTCTTCGACTACCTGGGCTGGTTCATGGTGGTCTACACCGAATCCGCGAGTATTGCCATTAATACAGTCGTATCTGTATCTGCACTGATCTCCATCGGAATCTCCATCTACTTTATGACTCGGGATGATGGAGCGGACTCCCCCAAGGCGATTCTCCTAAGGTTCTGTGTCATCTTCCTGGTCCAGTTGGCAGCTGTGATTATTGCCTGGGCTCTAACCATTATCGTAGCTGTCTTTATGCACGCTGTTGGCTTGAGTGAATCCTGGTATCATGGAGTTTGGATGACTTTCGGGCTGTACTTCTGCACCATGTTCCTTGGACTGGGTCTGTTGCCGGCTTTCTACATCGGCCGTACCAAGGAGAAGACAAACATGAAGCTGAATGAGACAATTGCCTGTTTTATGCACGCTCATTGCATTTTGATCGTCCTGATTTGTGTGACCCTGATGGGAATGGGAGTGCGATCAGCTTTCTTTCCCATGTTCGGCCTGTTCTTCTACAGCATCTCCGTCATTCTCCAGTTGATCTTTAAAGTGATCTTCAAGAGTAAGTAATTGTTGAATTAAAAATTTGTAAATTTATTTAATTTTATTATCTCTTTCTTATAGAGCGCTTCTTTATGCCCGTTCATATGTTGTGTCAGGTGGCGCCTTTTCTATTCTACACCTTTTTGAACTACGAGTTTCTTCTAGTCTTTGTGCCGATGCAGGGACGTGACGGTCCCGACAGCAAACCAGATATGCTACTAGCTCTATTTATTGCCCTGATGACAATGCATTTTGCCGGTTTCATTGTAAGTTCTTCTCAAAAATTATATTTATTCACTTACAATTATTTTTATCTTTTTTTCAGATACCCATTTTGTTCAAGTTTCGGAAAACAAAGATATTTATCTCCATGTTTGGCGTTATTACCGTCATATTTATTATATTAGCCGCAACTCCAGCTGGTTTTCCCTTCAAGGCAGAAGTTGCCGCACAGCGTTATTATGTTCTGGTAAGTTTTATTATTCAAAATTAATATAATTGTTATTCAATGTAGATTCTTCCTATAGCACACTCAACGCATACTCCATAATGAGGATAGTACGACGACAAAGGAGACAGGATTCTATATACAACCCGTTGATACACGTTATTCCGAGCTCTACGATACGACCCTCAAGAATGTGGAACCCGAGAATTGGCTCAAGAATAATTGTGCTAATGAGCCGTATTGTGGTTTACCGCTTTATAGTGGAAGATGGTTGGATTGGAAGTTAGTAAAAATACCTACACTATTTATATTTCTACTTAATCAATATTTAATATCTTTCTAGGGACTCTGCACGTTGGATCTATAGCACACCGCCAGTTTTACCAGTTCAAACGGAGCTCAAGGAAATTTCCAGACAATCTAAAAGTGCCAACAAAACACGTATCGAGTATAGTTTAAAGGTCGGCGATCGCATTGTTATATATATCGATCCCAAGCCGAATGTTAAGATCACCAACTGGTCGGTAGATGAAACAATTCTGAACGATGGACGTCAACCTCCATATTTTATTTATCATGTGTATTCCATGGTCAAGGAACGTTTCAACTTCTGGATCGAGTTTGAACATGATATTGGGAATACAAATGGACCGTATTTCAAAATGGCCGTAAGCGTGCACTTCCTTTATCACCAGGAATATTATACGCAGGATTATCGAGATTTCCTTAGCACTTTTCCGGACTGGACATATACGACGGATTGGTTTGCCTCATACGAAAGTTGGGTGATTTAAAGACGAATTGTGTAACTTAATAAATTATTTAAAATATATTTTAATACAAATTAATTAAATGTAATTTAGTTTTGGATTTTTGCAATATAGTTCAAGTTAAATTCTAGTTTCTTTAATTTAAATACAATACGTGTTGTGGTTTAAAACACTTTGTTCGTTGGATATTAATTTCAGCTCTGAGTATGATGAATACAAAAACTTAACAACAGTTCAGACATCATGGCAATCACTCGAAATTTGAGTACTGAGTAGTGAATAATGAGTGGGAAGTGAGTTATAATATCAAATGTCAAACATTCCGGCTGCTCTTAGAGTTGCCAGCTGGTGTAGGAACCAATCCATGAATTAACATGCGCCCAAGGCGGAAACTTGGCCAGGAACTCCCTGTAATCCTCCTCTATAAACATGTCGTCGTGTATTCTATGTCCCATTATGGCGATTCTGAAAGTTGAACCCGACCATTCGGCATTGTCACGCTGAAAACAAGTTAATTTAAATATATATTAAATATTAAAATAATCTTAATTAATTAATATATTGAAAGAACTTACCTCAAATTCCAAATTGAAGCGTAGAGGTGTGGGATCTAAGGCATAGGACCAGTAAACGTAGTGGGGAGGAGGCAAATTCTTCTCTAGCGGCTCTTTAGTGAATGTCCAATCCACCAGCTTGGCATCATCCATGGGTTCAATAAATATGCTTGTGTGATCCGGTCCAGAAACCTCTAAAGTAAACATAACATTCGTATCCGAAGTGCTTTCCTTGCTAATAATCCTCAAGCTGGGAATATAATCTTTGTTTGGCTCAGGACCAGGTACCCAATATCCATTAGGCCTGTATAATGTAATATATATCAAAGAATATTAATTAGAGGAGTTCTTTTAATATAAAACTAGTTACTTACACAGCTTTTACCCAACGCGTGCTGTAAATGGGAAATCCACACATGATTTCAGTATCACAATCACTGCGATTGGCTTTGGTATAATCCGAATTCTCAAAGAGTATGCTATCCAGAGATTTGGGATGCCTATCGACGGGCATTACGTAATATCCCGAGTCAGTATGATTTACAGAGCTGATAGCATCGCCATTGTGGAAAGTGCGTGTCGTGTGCTGTAGGGGAAATGGAAAATGGAAATGAAGAAAAATCAGAGAACGTGACTATTATAATATTTAAAACACACACATTTTAAAAATTAAAATTAGTTGGTTGATTTTAATAAAAAATATTAAAGAAACATTTTGTATTTTTTTAATAAAAAAGTATTTAATATATTCATTAATTTCGTTATTATAATAATTAAAAAATGTTATTATTCATAAACCGTTGAGTAACCGAATTCTGATAACTTTGAACTTCTATAACTTTGTCAAAAGTCAATTAATTTTCATGCGAAATGTAAATTTGAGAATGATTTTACCTCTAAATTCGTTCTGCATTTAAATTTATTTCGATTTAAGAGTTTTGAAAATTTCGAATTTTTTAGAAATTTTACAGTGTAACCCCTTATCATTTTTCGAAAAATTTCGAAAATTTCGATTTTTAAAAATTAACAAAATTTAAATGCAGAACGAATTTAGAGGTAAAATTATGCTCAAAATTACATTGCGCATGAAAATTAATTGACTTTTGACAAAGTTATGGCAGTTCAAAGTTATCAGTTTTCGGTTACTCAACGGTTATTTAATAATAACATATTTAATTTTTATAAAACGAAACCCTTATAAATGAATCGGTTACTAAACGGTTAATTCGGTTTAAAGAGATTCGGTTTATGGGTTTCGGTAAAGTGGAAAAAACTTTTTTTTTGGTTACGGTTTCGGTTAAGGTTTTAATCTCCAGTAATAATTAATTTCGTTATTTTAATAATTTAAAATAAGAGTTATTATTTGATTTTACTAAAAAGAATATTAAATTGACATACAAAAATTACCAAAAACCCAAAAAGAATATTCTAGTAATTTTAATATTTTTGGTATTTTTGATAATTTTTTTCTGGCTTGATTTTTTGAATTCAATATTTCTTTTTTACTTACCACTGAGAAGAATCGTTGAACCGCAGTCTTCTCCACATAGGGGAAGGAAACAGGCGTGGCAGCCAAGATAATGAAGATCAGCGTACAGATGCCAAAGAGTGAGATAATGGTCTTTGATTTGCGGAACAGACAGAGTAAGGGAACCAGGAAAGGAGACAACAGTAAACAGAATAATGCAGTATATCCTCCAATTAGTAATTCTGGATTTGAAGCACTTTCCCGTCCCTGCATCGGAGCAAATACAACATAAAAGGCGTAGCAACAATAAGCGTAGAACATGAAGGGCAGAATTTGGAGGATACAATGCGGTATTAGCCACAGGAAATCTATAAGGAGAATCCATTTAAATTAAAAGACAGTTTAGAAGTGAGATAACAAAGACTTACTTGTCTTGTGGGCACAAGTGGCCATATTGATGAGCACGGAAATCGTGTAGAAACCAATGCAAATGAGCAAAATAAAGGCTGATCGTATATTATAGCATATCATCAGAATGGTGATCACAGTGAGAATCAAACAGTGTGAATGCATTAACAGTTGAATGCCATAACCAAGTGGTAAACCATGCTGTAAAGATCATATTCTCAATTAATATTAATTAAACCATTTAAAAATAAGAGATCTTACCTCCTTGGTGCGACTGAAGTAGATAGCTGGAAGAATGCCAAGTCCAAAGAACATGGGACAGAAGTACAAGCCGAAGATCATCCAAGTCTGTGAGAACCAGGACATGGATAAGCCAACACCATCCAGGAAAAAGGCAATAGCAATAACCAGGCCAAGACTCAAAATAACTCCACACAACTGTAGAGCGGCCAAGATTCCAAACTTGGCAAAGATGCGACGTCTGAACATTCCCGTATTACTGGCCATACTCCAGATATAGACCACGATCGTAATTAAAACCAAGACACATACGCAAATGTTGATAATAACTCCCACATCCTCTGGATAATAGATGAAGAACCAGCCCAGCACATCAAAGAATATCATATGACCCTCCGCATATTTCTAAAAAATATTTATAATTAATTATGTAATTCTTTTTAAAGATTTCTTATCCAACTCACCGCAGGATCTTCCAGTTCGGGAGCATTACCCAATGCTTTGATCAAGCTTAGAAGATTATCGCCAGTCAATTGGTAAGTACGTCTTGGTATTATATTGAAACGATCGTATTTTGTGTGATAAACATAACCATTCAAAACTTGAGCCATATCGAGGCCTAAATGAAGTAGAAGAAGGTTGAAGTTATATATATAGAGATATATATTTTATAAGGATTTACCAGGTATTTTTCCAAAGTCACGGAAGATGCGATAATCTGTTTCCGAAGGAATGAAGCCGTTTTGAAACAGTTCCTCGCCAATTGTGGAGGCGAATGGATGTGCCACATTATTTCCATAGTACTGAGAAGGTAAAGAAAATTAAATAAAATATATTATATTTTTTATTAATAAAATA
The DNA here is from genome assembly GCA_035042165.1 of Drosophila kuntzei. Lineage (NCBI taxonomy): Eukaryota > Metazoa > Arthropoda > Insecta > Diptera > Drosophilidae > Drosophila > Drosophila kuntzei. Next base: position 1,614,057 of record JAWNLU010000634.1, on the reverse strand, counting down.
AGAAAAATTTAAGAGACAAAAAAAGAAGGTTACTCAAATTTAAGGAATTTCCAAGCATTTCTAAATTAAACTCTTGTCTCACAACTAATACTTTTCATTTAAAAATGCTTTGAGAATCAAAATATTTTATTTATCTGTCTAGTAAATTGAACAATCCCAATCCCTGCAACAAATTTTGGATCAATTATTACATTTTTGAATACCCCCAGCTTAAAACTAATTTTTTTCTTCTTTCACTTTACGAATTTAAATTTATTATATTATTTAATTTTTAATTTAAAATTTTTTTTATAAATATATTTAAAATTTAATTAATTAATATTTTTCTCTCTGTCGATATAATAAATAAATAAATAAATAAAATAAAATAAAATAAAATAATATAAAATACCTTCATTAGCCAGGGATGATCTGGACCAGACTGAAAGAGAATCTCGCGTCCGCCGCTGCCAGCTGAATCCAAATTAACCACAGCCCTATAAAGAGTAAGAGCAACTTTTAATTAGATTGTAGTTTGATTAAATAATTTAATAGACAACTTACTTCACATTCTTTGCCCAGGGATGTTGAGTTATGAAGGCATGTGAACCTTGTAGAGGATTCTCCTCGGCGCCATTGAAGAGAAAGACGAGCGAATAACTGAGAGGCGTCTCATACTTGGTTATCACACGCAGAACCTCCAACATGATGACACACATCATACCCGAATCTCCGGCCCCAGAGCTGCCAGGGACGGAGTCAAAGTGACTGTTGATCAGCAGAGATGCCTCACTGGTCGCATTTTTGGGTGAGACCTTGACGACCACATTCTGGACACTCTGATACACATTCACCATGGACCAGAGTAGATAATTCCCAGAGGCAATTTGCACATCCTTCTGAATATCGAAGAGATCTGTGCGAGCTCCTTCAATGATGTCGCTAATCTCTCCCAGGAGCAACTGGACAGCAACTTGTTCATTGGCCGCACTGCCCACAACTTTGGGTCCAATCTTGGTCAACTTTAGTAGTGTACTCTCCGCACGTTCTCCAATAAATTGTCCTGGTTCCTGTATCTCATCCTGTAGAGTTTTTAAAGGTGGCATGCGATGGAAACTGGGCATCACAACCAGATAGTAAAGAAGAAACCAGAAGGCTACGAAGAGAGGAGCCCAATACCAACCGATTTTACTGCGATTGTATATGATCTTCATGTTCTCATATTTGGAGTTCATGCTGATGCTGAAATGAGTAACGAATATTGAATATTGAATTAAATGAAAGATTCACTAGTCACTGACCCCATGACTAAATGAATTGATTAAGGGATAAACCAGAGTCATCAACATTGTCATCAAGAGATTTAATTTTTGTTGCAAGCGGAAACAAAACCAACCTCAAACATTGCCCAAATAATTAATTATCTGTGATAAGAGATAAGTATAAGTAAGTAAACATGGTAATCAAGTGACTGACAAGAGTGATAGATTATTGTCTTTTAGTGAATCAATCATAAGTATTGTTTAAGTATTTGCTGGAATGCCCAATCTAGTCTTAGAAAGACATAAATCAACTGTCTGACAGTCTAATGTATTATTAATTCCGTTTCAATTAATTGGTTCCTTCTCAGGAATATTTTAATATCAACTACAAGATGATAAGAAAAACTAGTTCAGTCAACAAAAATCATACCAAATCAAGTAAAGTTTTTGACGTATTTTTACTTGGTGAACTCATCTTTTGATATTTTGTCATAGTTTATTTAAGTTTCGTCACCAGCGTGAACTGCAGATTTTGAGAATAAAACATGTGTTGAACCAAAGACGTCAAGGAAAATTCGACTTTTCAAATGGTTAAATTGTTAGCTCATAAACAAACAATGCAGAATAACAAATACATACATTAATTTCTAAAATAATTCAGCCGTAAATAAGGCGGGACATATTTGTAAATTTTGATGCAATATTTGTTTTTATTTATAGCAATTTGGCTCACAACATTTTAGTTTAATGATCTGCCGTTTATATGAATTATGTGGGTCTTTGAGAACTGAAGAAATCATTTGTTTTTGTTATGTGCGAGTTTGATACCCTGTAAATTAATACTACTTTAAGTTAAGATGGTAATAAAAGCTCAAAGCTCTTTTTTTAAGGGAGAACATTTCATATTCAAAGATAATTAATACACTAATACTATATTCAGATATAAATATGAGGAAAAGCCCCTCAAGTGCGGATGAAAATACAAATAGAACAATGTTTACGCTACAAATTTTAATGAGACGCGAAGCTAAGAAAAATGCAAACTTATTGCCAAATGGTTACAGACGGGAATCGAGAATAAAGAGAGATACAAAGAGAGAGTGAAAAGTGTTTTGTGAGTGTTTCGAGTGTAATGGAATTATTTTAAGTGCATGCAGAATGCAATTGGGGTCCCTTCGACATCGACCCCCATTTACAGCAATGCGTCTGGTGACCCCCAGGGGCCAATTTCGAAGTCGCGATTAAAAACGGCCGTCAGACCGAGACAGGAAAAAAACAACAGACAAACAAATATTCGCACTACCGACAGACTGTCAAGTGAGTGTGTAAGTGGAGCACACTTGCCATATATAATACATAAGTACACTTAAATATATGTATACGAATAATCGTACTCGTATTCGTACTCGTAATTATTCATTGTGGAGGGACGTGCTGTTAATCGATTTAACATACAAGTGCCTTAATCAACGATTATTATTATTATTATTTTTCATGAATATCTGAGTGAGTGTATTCGTTTTGTGGCCACGCCCACACCATCAAAATGATATAAACAAAACACACATATCTGAAATCTCTGGGGAGAGCAAAGAAAATGCTATTTAAAGAGTCTCGAAATGGGAAGAAAATCCAAACAGCCGACGGCAATCAAGTGTGACAACAGCAACATTTGTTTTGGTTTTGGTTTTCAAGTCATTGTGTAGCGGAAAGAGCAGTCCAATCAAAGTATCTGTCAGATGCAGATACAGCTACATTAGTAGATACATTTACAGATACAGATACATTTACAGATACAGATACAGATACATATGCGACATGCGGCGATAGAAAGTCAATAACCTGCAACACTGCAACGCCAGCAACTTGCCACACACAAACAATCCAAGAAGAAGAGAGAAAGAAGTAGAAGAAGAGGGGGAAGAAGAAGGGGAAGAAGAAGGGGAAGAAGTAGAAGAAGAGGGAGAAGAAGCAGAAGTAAAGGAAGTTGCGGTTGCCGTTGCGGTTGTTTTGTTCAAAGAAAGCAAAGAAATTGCCCCTCGATGAAGCCAAACAAAACGTTATTATGAATACGAAATACACTCAACAACTTTTTGTAGTTGTCTTCTTGAAGTGTTAGAAGAACGTTGTTCTCTAATATGCACTCACATTTTAATTTCTATTCACAAAAGTTGCCGAAAATAAACGCGAATAAAGTTTTTATTTTTTTGTGGTTTTGTCTTATATAAAAAAGCGATGACAAAATGATCGACGGACAGCAGCAACAGTAGAAACAGCAGCAACATGTGCCATCAGCTGACACGAGCAACACGATCGGAGACACGAACAACAACGAACAACGACAACCACAACTGTCGCCTTCAACGGTCGACACACGTCTGGCCGGGCACAAAACACCACAGCAGGAGACTCAAGAGCAAAGAGAACCACAAAAGAGCAAGAGATCAACACGATCAACACGATCAACATACGAGTTTGAGTGAATTGAGAACTTGTTGTGCCCATCGAACTCACTTCTCACTGTTCATCATGTTGCTTCTTCTCGTTGTTGCAACTGCACTTGACACTTGCCACCTTCCACTTGCCACCTTCCACTTGCCACTTGTCAATCAGTTGGAACAGCTTATCCTAATCCTGCTCAATCCAACTCAGCTCCCACTGCGTTCTTGAAAGTTTAACGGCCGGACGTCAACTAATTTGTTAAGCAATTGGCAATAGGAATTATATACCAAACTCCCGAATTGATGGATTTGCAGTGCTTAAGCCTCAATCGCTGACAAGCTGAGTGCTTATCACTCATACAGCCCACAGAATTGAACCCACTATCGAATCAGCAACAGTCCGAGTGGAAAGAGCAAAGAGAACCGACACGATCCGACCGACGATACGAGGGCAATTTAATGAGTGCTATCGAACCTATTTACAATATCTTAATCGCCTATGGAAAACCACTTTATTTATTAACATACGTATTTTTGGTTTAATCGATAAGCTCAGGCGATGAAATTAGGTCTCCTATATTTAGGGATTTACTATTAGATCTTAGTTCTAAAACTTTTACAACAATAACAAAGTATAAGGATTTTACTGCATATTTTTTACTCAATATAAAAAGTTGTACGACTACATTTGTTGAATGTAAAAATCCTAAAGGGTTATTTTGGATTTTAGAAATATTAATTTACAGTTTTGCATTACAGAAAATAGTTGAAAATATACAAAATTTAGAAGAAAATTCTTTAAATAGGGATTTACTATGACATATAATTTCTAAGATTTCCACAACAAATACAAGTATAAAGATTTTTCTGCATATTTTTTAATAGTATAAAATATTTTAATACTTCCAAAAGTTAGAAGTTGATTTTAGAAATATTCATTTACAGTTTCGCATTACAGAAAATAGTTGAAAATATCTAAATATCTATAAGTTAATAGTAGTAATATGGAAGAAAATTCTTTAAATACGGATTTACTATAAAATATAAGTTCTAAGATTTCCACAACAAATACAAGTATAAAGATTTTTCTGCATATTTTTTTTACATTATAAAAAATTGATTAACTTCATTTCTGATTTTAGAAATATTAATTTACAGTTTTGCATTACAGAAAATAGTTGAAAATATACAAAATATAAAATATAATATAAATATAAGTTATAAAATTTAGAAGAAAATTCTTTAAATAGAGATTTACTATGAAATATAAGTTATAAGATTTCCACAACACGTCCAAGTACAAACATTTTTATGCATATTTTTTAATAGTATAAAATATTTTAATACTTCCAAAAGTTAGAAGTTGGTTTTAGAAATATTCATTTACAGTTTCGCATTACAGAAAATAGTTGAAAATATCTAAATATCTATAAGTTAATAGTAGTAAAATAGAAGAAAATTCTTTTAATACGGATTTACTATGAAATATAAGTTCTAAGATTTCCACAACAATTACAAAGCTTAAAGATTTTTCTGCATATTATTTTTATATTATAAAATATTGTATGACTACATTTCTGATTTTAGAAATACTAATTTACAGTTTCGCCTTAAAGAAAATGGGTAAAAATATCCAAATATCTTCTTAAAAATATCTCTAAATTTAAAAATATAGAACAACATTCTTTAAATGTAACTTTCTTTTCTCTATACACTTTAAATATTCGTTACGACCCTCGATTTAAAGCAGCTCTCGGTTCCTGGCTCAAAGGTATGGGTACGAATCGAGGATTATCTGTCGGTGTGAAGGGTCGTGCAAATCCTTATCGATTTGAAAAGTAAATACATAGATACTGGTAGCTAATCGATGACTGATAAGCCTGTGACTTCATTAATAATTAGCCATAATTGCCAATATAATTGATAAGTGCTTAGATTAGTTCTCGAATGTTTTGGATTAAGGTACAAGTCTCAGTGCTCTTTGATTTCTAGTTTTCCTGTTTCTATGCTCAATCCAATTGTGACAGTGCAGTGCAGTGATTTCTCATGCGATAACTACACTCTCCTACATAAATATGCCCACATGTTGAAAACATATGCCAAAAAAAAGGAATAAATGAAACAAAAATATCACCATGTGTTGAACATACTCGCAATATTCGGAATAGAGGAAACAGATTTGACGCATTTAAATTTAATTTCAAATATTGTTTACTTTTTAGCCACGAAATTTAAATTTCCTAAGGCTTTCTTTTGTTTAAACTTATTATACCCAGTATTTATGAAAAGGTAACAATTAAGGGTATATTACAAATATGTTTTCACATCTAATAAAATATATTTTTAGATCTATAATAACTACATATATCATATTAAAATCCTCTTAATGTGGTCATAATTTATAAATAATGTAAAATGTAGTCTGGGATTCTTTTATTTCTTTTCTTTTTTGATACATTGTTTATTATTTTGAGTACTCTACTTGTTACCTAAAGCATTTTCAGTGTCATATCAGAATTTGTAAAAGACATGTACTATATTACATTACATTATATATTTTCTTATTTATTATTTCTTCTTTAATATATATATTTTCCCTTGTACAGGGTATCTCTACGTCGAGCACACATTCCCACAGCATTCTTGCATATATGCATCATATCTATAAGTATATTAATACTTTTATGTATATACTTAAGAACTATACTATAATATTCAAGAGCAATTGAGATTGTGGCAAACTTGAAGATGAGAATTTGCTGACAAGTGCATTTTTTTCAAGAAGATTGTTTGATATTTTTTGTATATCTCTGAATTGTATATACTGAACTGGTAACAACAAACATTTTCAAGTAGCCAAGTTAATAATGATTATAATTTATGGCCCAGTTCAAGCTGATAAGTTGATAAGTACTTAAGTGTTAATTGGAAGAAAGGGTCTTTCTTCTTAACGGGTATTTCACCAATTGTAATTAACTATAACTGGTAGCTGATAAATATGTCTACGAAATGAAGTCTATATTTAGATTTGGAAATACTTTTAAGTTTTATTTGTTTCTCTTCTACCAAATATGGAAAGTTTTCGAGAATCGAAAAATAAAGCTCTTCAGTTCAGTCGAGCGCAAAAATACGTGTAATAGTTGACATAATTTTTTCGGATGGGCATCAGAAAACGAGTCAATTTCCCAGCACAGAGTGCATTCAAGCGGTACCAAAAAAAAAAAAAACAGAGAAAAAAACCCGGTAAAATGAACAAGTGTACACACAAAATGTTATTCAAATAATGTAAACAATTTGTTAATCAAGCGAAATCAAAGTAACTCGATGCGCAGTCCAATTGAGAATTTGCGAAAAACAGAGACAAAAGATGTGGGGAAACAAAAGAATGCAATGACACATAAACTGAAATGGAATCAACAAAACGACGCAAAAATTAATTAGTTAACTCTGTGGAGGAACATGCATTACAAAACCAGAGAAAACAGACGACAGACGACAGAGGACAGAGGACAGACAGACAAGTGACATAGTCAACCAGGTACAACAGTCGCCTATGGAGGGGATTGGATAGTACGTCTATCTCTGTATCTCTGGGTTGGGGCTTGTTTTCTGGATACATGTTGATGCTATACTCAGACAGTTAGTCAGTTAGTCAGTCAGTCAGTGAGTGGGAGAGGCAACGACAAGTCGCGAACCTAGAGACACCTAGAGATATTCATATGACGGTGACGGTTAATTTTAACAATTCGCTATTCAGTTTATAGATAGATAAAGTGCGACAACTTCTGAGGCTCAATGCCGACAGTTACCGGGCAAAAAAGTATATTTACCAAAGAGAATACAACATTTCTTCACCATAAAGATAAAACTCGTTAAAAAAATAAAAACAAAAAATAGGGCCATAACCATTTGAACTACTACACAGGTGTTTGAATACTACCGTATCAAAAATTGCGATAATAACATCCAATAAGACAAAAATCAAGCTGACTTCGCTGCTCGCGTCTACAATAATTGCCCAAGTTTATCGCATAAACATAAGATATTGAATTCCTTCGATATCTCTGACGTTCGAACTATTATTTAGTATTACCTCTGGGCCCTCGGAGCATATATATTTTAACAGAGACCCGCGATTCGAGTCCTCAATCGTAACGCTTAAGTGGCGGTTGACAGACGTCGTCGATCTTAACGGTTGGGTTGACCCAAAATTATTAGTGTTGTGAAGTGCTGTTAAAATTTCATTTGTGGTGGAAACATTTATAAAATGGGTGTACGTATTAAAAGAAAGTTTTGCTAACAATTAAATAATGAAATTGAGTTGATTATAAGAATTGAAACAATTGAAAAAGAATTTAAATGCATATGTTCAGTGTTAAAATTAATATATTCAATTTGGATATTATTAACAAAATTTTTAAAACATTAAAACAATATTAATGGTAAAAATTTGAATGATATTACGATACTGAAACCAATAAAGTTAATCATATTTTACTTATCAAGATAATTAACACGTAATCACAGGAAGCTAGTAAATTTATAAATTGAAAAGATGAATTGAATACTGTGCTAAATTCGATTTAAAAACAAAATAAAATGAATCCCTTGCATAAAAGTGAAAAATAACAAGTTTGAGTGTTAAATGTAATTTAAAGTTTAATTATTTTTATTCCATTTTCTAAAATTCGTCATATTAAAAATATTAATTAATGATAATAATAATAATTAGTAATGTTTTAAAACAAACCCTATAATTAAATTGTTATACTAGAAAAATAAAGGGTTTATTTTAAAAGTTTTTACGAAGAATATTACTAATTATTATTATAATCATTAATATTTCGAATATAACAAATTTAAGAATATTACTAATATTATAACGAAGAATATTACTAATTATTATTATTATCATTATTATTTTAAATATAACGAATTTATGAAAATAGGATACAAATAATTGAACTTTAAATCCCATTTAAAACTAACTTTGACGGATTGATAGAATATAATCATATATTTGATATAATGTTGCTTACCAAATTTCAAATTGAGGTGGTATCAAAGTGGACATACATAATATAATCGACAAATCTACATATGTATTCATTCTCATATCGATCGATTGAAAGTTGGTTTATTGAATTGAAACTCAAGTGCTAAGCACGTTTTCAACGTGTCCAAGATCATAATTGACTTATCGCTCGAGTCAAAATCGGCAATCGACTAATCGATTAAATACAGCTAATCATTATTTCATTAGATAACATGAAAAAATGCGAATAACTTTTTAGTATAAGGAATGGATCAAAGAGACCGATTGCCGATTGATTTGCTAATTTCTTGCCTTGACTGTTGCCAATGTTTGGTGACTGATTGATTTCCAAGTTCCTTATCGATTTATGGCAACAACATGATTATTCGAATAAGTATTCGTATTCGTATTCGTATTCCTATTCGAAATTGTACTTATCCAGTGAATCACTGAGAAAGCACACGCGACAGTTTGGATTTCAATGTCAGATCGAAATCCAAATGTCGAAACTCGGTTTGTTTTTTCTTTTGCAAAAGAAACTCTTATCGTAGAGTCTATAAAGCAATACGAGTTCAATTTACTTTCCGGGGGTTCGATAAGTGCCTTAATAAATTATATTTGTAGTACCCTTTGTTTGCTAACGAGTAAATATTTATATCGTAATCCAATGGACATGTAAGTAAACGTAATTAGCCCGACCATTTCTCTGATTAACCCTTGATTAACCCTTGGAAGCAATCAGTGTGCGATGTTGTCCCCCTTTGAACGACACTTTTGATTAGATATCAACTGACTGTCGACTGTTGACTGTCGACTGTCGGTCATAAACATTGCTATAATTATTGTTAATTGCCCACTTCTAATTTAGTAATATGCAATAATCATTAAAATATTTCCCTCAACAATTTCTTTCACTTTCGTGCAGTTCAACTCCAAATATCACATCGATGTTGACTTCGAGGTGCCCAAGAAATTGCAATGGTATTATGCTCCTGCCTTCTTTGGCTTTTGGTTTGTCATCTATCTCAGCCTGGTCAACACCCAAGTCAATCACATACCCAAAGGACTCACCCACAGTGATGAATCCTCCCATCCCGACTCCTTTATCGCCCAACGTGCCGAGGATACTCTCATTGAGTTAACCCGGATTGGACCACGTGTAGTGGGCAGTGTGGCCAACGAGGTGACCACCGTCCAGTTCCTCAGGGATGAGGTGGCCAAGGTACAGGCCCAGGCAAGTGATCGCTTCGAGATTGAGATCGATGTGCAACAGGCATCCGGAGCATATATGCACTGGGTCATGGTCAACATGTACCAAGGCATCCAGAACGTGGTCGTCAAGCTGAGCGAGAAGGGAAACACGAATGAGAACTATCTGCTCATCAATAGTCACTACGATTCAGTGCCAGGCAGTCCGGGAGCAGGTGATGATGGATCCATGGTGGCCACCATGTTGGAGGTGATGCGTGTTATTGCCAAATCAAATGATTCCCTGGCCCATCCCATTGTCTTTCTCTTCAATGGAGCCGAGGAGAATCCTCTGCAGGCTTCGCACGCCTTCATCACCCAACACAAGTGGGCCAAGAACTGCAAGTGTGTACCCATTAATTCCAGCTAATCCTAGCTAGAATTAAATGTATCTCTGTTCTTTACAGAGCTCTCATCAATCTGGACTCGGCCGGCAGCGGTGGCCGTGAGATCTTGTTTCAATCCGGGCCAAATCATCCCTGGCTTATGAAATATTATCGTAAGGTTCCTCATCCATTTGCCAACACATTGGCCGAAGAGGTTTTCCAGGCTGGTTACATCCCATCCGACACAGACTTTCGCATCTTCCGGGATTATGGCGGTGTTCCTGGCCTGGACATGGCCTACATATTCAATGGATACGTTTATCATACGAAATTTGATCGTGTGAATGTCTTTCCCCGATCCTCATTCCAACACACGGGTGACAATGTCTTATCCTTGGCCAGATCCCTGGCAAATGCCCCCGAACTGGATGACACTGCGGTAAGTCAAATTAGCCAGGATATTTATTTTTGTAATTTATTTATTTATTTAACGTCGAGAAAAAAAGGAGTAGATGAATTAAATTTTAAATACAATTATAAAGTTAAAGTGTAAAATTAAAAATTAAATAATATTATAATCAGGGATTAAAACCGAAACGAATATCGCTTTCAGTTTCGGTTATGCTCGAATTAAGGTTTCCGGTTATACAAAATTTTGGAGTATCGGTTTCGTAATAGCTCTCGGTTTTTTATAAGTTTCGAATTAAAAATACCGGTATGGTTTCAGTTCACAAAAAATATAATAATTCAGGTTCTCGGTTGACCAAAATAAGAAGCTTTATTTATTGTTTTACATGAAAATGACTTAATGCTCTTTTAAGCCTGGAAAATAATGTTATCTGGTTACTGGAATTTTCCAACGTAATATCAATTTTATTATAATTTGATCTCATATAAAATTGGTTCATTTGGTTTGAAAATTTCGATTATTTTGATTTTATTGATTTTTAATAATTTCGAACTGTCATAACTTTGTCAAAACTTAATCAATTTTCATGTGCAATGTAAATTTGAGAATTATTTTACCTCCAAATTCGTTCTGCATTTAAATTTTGTTCGATTTGAAAGTTTTTAAATTTTCGAATTTTTTAGAAATTTTACAGTGTCGTTTTTCGAAAATTTTCGAAAATTTCGATTTTTGAAAATGAACAATATTTAAATGCAGAATGAATTTAGAGGTAAAATCATGCTCTAATTTACATTCCACTTAAAAATTGATTAAGTTTTGACAAAGTTATGGCAATTCAAAGTTATCAAAGCTCAGTAGCTGCGCCGGTCAGAACCGAAATTAACTCTTATAAATGAATCGGTTACTAAACGGTTATTTCGGTTTAAAGAGTTTCAGTTTATGGGTTTCGGTACAGTGGAATAAAATATTTTCGGTTACGGTTTCAGTTACGGTTACAAATTTCAATCGGTTATCATCGGTTAAAGGTTACGGTTTCGGTTAAGGTTTTAATCCCTGATAATAATAAAATTAAATTCTTATTTTATTTATTTATTTAACGTCGACTAAAAGCAATCGACAGAGAGAAAAAATAAGTGAATTATATTTTAAATGCAAATTTCAAATAAAAAATAAATAATATTATAATAAATTTAAATTCTTAACTGGAAAAATATGAAAAATTAAGTTTTAATTTTAAGTATATAATTAATACATTTTCCTTTATTATTTCCTTTTCTTTTCAGGCCCATGCCGAGGGTCACAATGTCTTCTATGATTTTCTGGGCTGGTTCATCATTTTCTACACAGCAACCACGAGTATTATTATAAACGTGGTCATAAGTGTTGTTGCTCTTCTGGCCATTGGCCTCTCCGTCTACTTTATGTCGGTTCGATCGGGCTGCAGTATTTCAGGTGTCCTGATGCGCTTCGGAATTATCTTGGGCATCCAATTGGTATCCTTGGCACTTGCTTTGGGCCTGGCTCTTCTTGTGGCTGTCTTCATGGATGGCGTGGACCGATCGATGAGTTGGTTCACACAGATGTGGCTTATAATCGGTCTCTATGTCTTTCCAATTATCTTTGGCATGAGCATTTTACCCGCACTTTATCTGGAAAAGACTAAAAAGGATCTGCTTAGTCTTGGATTTCGAGTACAACTCTTTATGCATTCCCACTGTGTTTATTTAGTTATTCTGCTAATTACTATGACGGCCCTCGGTATACGATCTGCCTGTTTTCTTATGCTCTGTGTGTTCTTCGATATCATAGCATTGATTGTCAATTTGGTAACCAAATGGCATCGCAAAGGTGCGTAGTCGGATTATAATAGGATATTTCTTAAATTAAATATATATTCCTTATTTGTAGCCTATTGGTTTGCCATTACCGTCATGATCTGTCAGATACTGCCCTTCACCTACTTCACCTATATACTCACTGCATTCTTTATGACACTAATTCCGATGCAGGGAAGATCTGGTGCCGAATCCAATCCAGACATGGGCATTGCTCTGGTCACCTGGTTATTTGCTCTCATGTTTGCGGGTCTTATAGTGAGTACTCTAGTAAAACACTCTATATATAGCTTTGTAATAATTCCCTTCTATTCTCAGGTTCCTCTCATCATGTTCTTCCGCAAGACGAGAACTATAGTCCTATGTTTCTTGGCAGGCACAATTTTGTTTATTATCATTGCGGTCACAGATGCCGGCTTTCCATACCAGCCAAAAACATCAACCCAACGTTACGCTCTGATAGTGAGTTAAATTTAAATAAATTAAATAAATATTACTTATTAACTTCTCTTTTATAGCATGCCCATAGAGTACTTCATAATGCCGATGGCACAACTCGCACAGATGAGAGCGGCATTTATATTTATCCTCAGGATCGACGCATTCACATAGCCGATGGTAAATTAATTAGTAAATTATCTCTACTTTTGTATAAAAACTTAATTATTTTTTAATTTTCTAGATGAGATTAAGGCGCTGGGCCACGCCCACAAGGTCAGTGAGTTCTGCGATGAGGAAATGTTTTGTGGCATGCCATTATACAATCATCGTTGGCACAAGGATCGCGAGTACAGCTTATGGATACCCATTAATCAGAAGCCACAGATACCCACTGCCTATCCGAGTCTAACTCTACAGGAGATCACAGAGTTGGAAGATGTTACCCAGAGGCGTTTTAACTTTTCATTGAGTGGACCTGATCACATGACCATCTTTGTGAATGTCAAGAATAATGCCAAGTTATTGGATTGGTCCTTCAACGAGACTCTAATTAGGAATAATGAACCACCGCCACATTTTGTATATTTCTCCTATGGTCTGGACAACAGTGCGCTTGAATTTACCATCGATGTTGAGGTTCGTTTAATTTAAAAGTGATATTTGTCTCATAAATTAATAGATTACTTAAATTTCAGAAAACAACATCATCTTTTGACACACCCACATTGGAAATTGGCATTGGAGGTCATTGGGTGCATCATGAAAATACGAGATCAAAGGGATTAAGTGACCATATTGACAATTTCCCAGATTATGCCTATGTCCAGGCCTGGGTTGGCACCTACGAGAGTTGGTATTTCTAAACGAACAATGGAAATTAGACTAATATAGATATCGATACTTGTTTACTAATTGTAGTCCTTAAGATGTTATATGATTATAGAACCATTTCCCCATTAATTGTAAAATACTTCCATAGAATCTGATAAATAAAACTATTTAGTGGTTTTTGTATTAATATTTAATATTAAATTTAGTACCTGCAAATATAATAATATATAAATTAAAACAATGAGTGGACAAAATAATTCTGGCTATGAGAATTAAAAGAAAATTGCAATTGCCTTAAATAACAAATCTTAAATTCAGAATCAATTTATAGGTCAAATAATGAACAAAAAGACATTGCTCATCCAAATCGCTAAAGATTTGACAAAGTTTCGGTTATGCTCGAATTAAAGTTTTCAGTTATCGGTTATGCAAAATCTTTGAGTATCGGTTTCGTAACGGTTATCGGTTTTTTGTAAGTTTCGGCTTAAAAATACGGGTATGGCTTCAGTTCACAAAAATAAAAATAATTAAGGTTTTCGGTTGACCAAAATAAGAAGCGTTATTCATTGGTTTACCACAAAAAGACTTAATGTTTTTTGTAAGCCTGTAAAATAATGTTATTTGGTTATTATAATTTGACTTCATTTAAATTTGGTTAATTTGGTTTGAACATTTCGATTATTTTGATTTTGTTGTTTTTTAATAACTTCGAACTGCCATAACTTTGTCAAAACTCAATTAATTTTCAAGCGCAATGTAAATTTGAGCATAATTTTACTTCTAAATTCGTTCTGCATTTACATTTTTTCATTTTAGAATCTTTGAAAATTTCGAATTTTTTAGAAATTTTACAGTGTTACCCCTTATCATTTTTCGAAAAATTTCGAAATTTTCGATTTTTGAAAATGAACCAAATTTAAATGCAGATCGAATTTAGAAGGAAAATCGTGCTCAAATTTACATTTAGCATGAAAATTAATTGACTTTTGACAAAGTTATGGCAGTTCAAAGTTATAAAAGTAGCTCAGTAGCTGCGACGGCTAGAACCGAAAAACCCTTATAAATGAATCGGTTACTAAACGGTTATTTCGGTTTATGTGCCAAGGGTTCAAAACTTAAGACTCCACCTTAAAAATTTGCTATTTCTAGCATGCAAATTTAACAAGTATAGCTCGATATGCTCAGAATATCCGGGAATCCCCTAATATGGGCGTGACATCAAAACTTATTTGATTTGTAGAATCCCTTGATCGATTAGGTTAGTTATAAAACTGACGAAGTGCGTTGAGTATATTTCTTATTGAAAACGATGATTTGGCAAATTAACAGATATGTAGATATGCAATCGGCATTTTTTTTAAAAAGATAAACACTTTGATATTGTATTCAGTGGGCTAATAAACTTGTGTATTTTCTCTGCTTTATTGATCTGATGCGATAAGAATAAAGACACATCATTCCCTTGACGACTACTACACAGAATTCTGATTAAACATAAACTAATAAGCAGGTGATTAACAAGCGCTTACTAATTTATTGATCTGTACTAAACACGAAAAGCGTGTGTCTAATTAATAGAATAATAAATCTATAGTAAGGGTTGATAATAACTTATTGTTTTGATATAGCCTAGAAAAACAAAGGGAACTGCGAACTATTTTCCGATCCAAGTAGCTCATCAGTAGTAATATAATTGTGACGGGTATTCGATATCGCCAATTTATATCGTAGGGCTATTAATGTACATATATAAACTGAATGCCGCCTATAATAAGAGAGCTTCCGATAAAAACAGCCAATAAATTTTTGTTCTTTTAAGTGAGGGGGTTGATTGATAAGTTTGAGGGTGCTTAGAATGTCATTTAAAAAGCGTGTTAAAAAGGAAAACCAGAGTATGAAAATATTTATCCTCATTTATTATTTATCTAATTAACATCATTTAATCCTTATAGTATTAGAAAATCTAGAATAGTACGAATATTTATGAAATTAAAATAGGCAACTTTTATGCCTTAATCAAAGAAATTCCTCTTTTTAACTAAGCCGCCCTCGCATTACTTATAATCAAGCGTCTACATTATATGATGTTATTATTTATTACCCAATTTCGCCAGTCTTACACATTAAATTTATGTTACTATACAATGATTGCTATAAAATAGCTTAACATTCGCCTTACCAAAGTAGTTCATATTTGCCAAGCATCGGAGTCACCACGCAGGAATCGCGATCCAAAATACCAAAATGAGTGACAAGGAGAAGCTTGTAAAAATACCCTATAAAAAAACCCCATTCGTAGCTCCACTAATTATTGTGTTATACATATATAACAGATCACGCAGGAATATGGCTCACCATGTGAGGAATCTACAAGCAACGGATGCAAAAAGGATAATAAAGGAAAGTTACCCTGGTATTTTGCGAGTGGATTCCTGCTTTTCTGGGCTCTCCTTTTCTTTGCCGTGGTAATACCATTTTTATATCGGTTACCCACTGCACTGACAATGGAGGACGCACACAGGAATGTATTTATTGCGGAGAGAGCCTACAAGGATCTGTATCTTCTATCCAATATTGGTACTAAAATGGTCGGAAGCAATGCAAATGAGGTTGTAACTGTGGAATTCCTCGTAAAGCAACTCAATCAAATTAAGGAAGACTCTCTGAAGGATTATTTTGACATAGAAATTGATGTGTCGAAAGTCTCGGGTGCATTTATTTATTCGGATCTACTTAACATGTACCAAGGAGTTCAAAATATTGCTGTCAAAATAAGTTCCAAGAACAGTACGAGTCAAAATTATCTCCTCGTTAACAGTCACTTTGACTCGAAACCAGAAACTCCCTCGGCTGGTGATGCAGGATTCATGATAGTCGTCATGATGGAAGTTTTGAGAGTGATGGCAACTACGAAACAAACTTTTGAACATCCCATCGTCTTTCTCTTTAATGGAGCTGAAGAAAGTTTTCTTCTAGCCTCTGACGGCTTCATAAAATATCACAAATGGGCGCCGTATTTCAAGTGAGTCACATATTATTATAGAATAGAATATTTACTAAAAATATGTTATTATTACAGAGCCTTAGTTAATCTCGATGCAGCTGGCAGTGGAGGGCGAGAAATTCTATTTCAGAGTGGACCTAATCATCCTTGGCTTGTAAAAGTAAGAAGATTATATAAATGTCATAATAATAATACTAACTATTATTTTATAAATATATTTCTAGTATTATAAGAAGTATGCCAAATATCCCTTTGGCTCAACTTTGGCTGAGGAAATTTTCCAGTCGGATGCATTGCCATCTGATTCGGACTTCAGGATTTTCAAGGAACACATGCCAGGTAATTTCTCATCATACTCCAGTCGTGTTGGAAGTATAAATATTTCAAGTTTTATAGGTCTGGATATGGGTCAAGTCATTAATGGTTATATTTATCACACCAAGTACGATACCATCGATGTAATTCCCCGTGAATCATTACAAAACACAGGCGATAATGTTTTGAGTCTAGTTCGTGGTTTATCTAATGCGACAGAATTGCACAATACAGAGGTAAGAAATTCATCTAAGTACATTTTATAATATAATATAATTATTCTATAATTTACTATACAGGCTCACAAAACTGGACATGCGGTTTATTTCGATTTCCTGGGTCTCTATTTCATCCACTATTCCGAGGCAACTGGCGAGTCATTGAACTATGGAGTTGCTGGAACTGCCCTCGTTCTAGTCTTAATTTCAATGTGGCGAATGGCAGCTGTATCCCATGTTTCAATCTGTTACGTGATCCGATTGTTTATCATCGTACAAGTTATGCAGATTATTTCCTTCGTACTCGCATTCGCTTTTCCCATTGTGGTCGCATATGCAATGGATTCCTTTGGACTATCATTAACTTACTATAGTAATCTGTTACTGGTTATAGGATTATACGTGTGTCCCTCACTTATTGGCCTTAGTTTACCTATAACCATCTACTACAGTCTACAGTGCAACGTAAGTATATTTTTTATGAGTTAAGATCATCTTTTCTATCATATTTTAAATCATTCTTATTTTTCAGAATAAAATCTCAAGTCCCTATCATCTGCAATTGGCATTGCATAGTCAGGCGAGCATTCTGGCTGTTTTGGCCATTGTTTTTACGATATTGGGCATCCGATCTGCATATATTTTCACAATTCCATTGACTTTCTACGTCATTTCCTTGGGTCTTAATCTAATGACTATTTTACATGATCTGGGATATGCCTGGACAGGCCTCGTCAAAGTGAGCCAGATTATTCCCTTCCTGTACAGCAGCTATCTCTTCTATTTGTTCATTGTGGTGTTAATTCCAATGGTGGGTCGATCGGGAAGTGCTTTAAATCTAGACATGGCTATTGCAATCCTGGCAGCCCTAGGAACGATTCTCTCCTTTGGATTTTTGGTAAGTCTATTAATAATTTTAACAAATAAATAGTTTACAAATATCTTTTTTCTATAGGTACCGCTGATCAACACTTTCCGGCGACCAAGTCTTGTGATATTCAGTCTTTTGGCCACCACAACTCTTGCTATTTATCTGGCCAGTAGCACACAAATTGGATTCCCATATCGTCCAAAGACGAGTGGACACCGAGTTGCATTTCTGGTGAGTTTACATCATAAAATATTGTCATTTAACAAACTATCTAATTTCTTATGGCATTTCAGCATGTGCGAAACAGGTTCTATGAATATGATGGATCACTTAGTAAGGATGAGTCTGGTTATCTATTTAATTATCAAGACAGGAGAGAGGAAAAAGCCCTGGAGGGCACAAAGGTTAACCTGACTGGTTTGGTCAGTATAAAAAAGAATTGTTACACTCACATGATGTGTGGAATGCCGCTCTTTGATTTCCGCTATGTGGATAATCGATTCCAAAGCAAATGGTTGCCCAGAGAGACACCTATTGTAATGCCCGGAACAACTAAATTGGTGTTGATAAGTAAAACAGTTCTCAACTCGACCACAGTGCGATTTGAGTTAAGTTTAGAGGGACCTGCTCAAATGAATTTATTCTTTCAACCCTATGAAGATGTGAAGATTACCAAGTGGTCCTTCATGAGTGAATATCTGGAAAAGCCCCCAGCATATCCATTATCCTATCATGTCTGTATTAACTACGGCATTGATACCCCAACTTTGAAGTTTTTCCTCGAAATTACAGTAAGATATTTTCAAGAATACCATTTTTTTCAACTTTTATACAACTCTCCTGATTTTTTTTAGAAATGGAATGGAAACTTTAAAGTACCTCTCTTTCAACTGGGAGTTTCAGGACATTATATTGGATATAAGCAAAGGCGTGATGCGGAAAGTGAAAAATTCTCATCTTTATTCCCATCCTACGCAATTCTGGCCGATTGGCCATCCTCATATGACAGATATATTTTTTAGTCTAGACAATATGAATATATTTTATAATTTATTATTTAGTTACACGAAAATTAAACTATGTATTGATTAAATTTATATCTGAGTCTTTGTTCATTGAATAGTCAATAAGCTCGTCGATACTCTAACAATGTTTGCTTATCGCAATGATTAAAATTAATGACCAAAAAATGTTCAACTCTTCTGAATCACAAATATAAATACGCAATGATTATCACAATTATATAAAATTATTTTATATTGGCAAATCGATAAGTTTTATGTTCACGCACACGTATCTCATAATAAAATAATTTCATTGAACTATGTTTGTATGTAGTAGAGTGTTAAGTGATATGACCCTTGTTTCCAATTATGGTTAATATTGATTGGCTGAACAATCAGTTAGCCAAGTTTCAGAGCTTTTATTCCTGGGAATGCTATTATTTTTCCTCAATCTTTCTTCGAATAGAAATGAAAAAACAAATTAAAAATGTTACTTTTTAATGTATTTGGATAAACATACAGTTATTTATTTAAAACTTTTATTATTTTCGACATTTAGTAATTTTTCCCATATTTTAAATATATTTTCTTCTAAAGATGCTTGTTGATAAACTCGAACCACCCTCGAAATCACAATTATCAGCCTTCAATATTATATGATACAGTACCAATATCGTGTTTCTATGTTTTCGGATCGATAAGTGAATTGGTATCATAATTTTTTTATCCAAATTGATTTTATAACATAGTCTCGTTATGATTTAATTTCTTGAAAACTATATAAGCAGTCTTAACTTGATTTTTTTAGCAGTTACCATTTGAAAATCCTCGGTTTCACTTCGGCAGTTATACAAATAAGAGCAACAATATGCCGGATAAGGAAAAACTTGTAAGGATTCAAAATAGTCAAATGAATTTTCACTCCATTTTCATCTACATCTTTTTAATAATTAGATTACGGATAACTATACGGATGATCCCAGAAATGAAACCGGAAAAAAGGGCAGAAAAGAAGTATCTTGGTATTTAGCAACTGGATTCCTGCTATTCTGGGGACTTCTGTTCTTTGCGGTAGTAATACCATTTTTCTATCGATTACCTAAGGCAATGTTTATGGAGGATGCCAACAAAAATGTTTTCATTGCGGAACGTGCTCGCAAAGATCTGTATACCCTATCTAATATCGGTACCAAAATGGTTGGCAGTAAGGAAAACGAAATTGAAGCTGTTCAGTTCCTTTTAAAGCAACTCAATCAAATTAAGGAAGACTCTCTGAAGGATTATTTTGATATAGAAATTGATCTATCGGAAGCCTCTGGTCAGTTTGTTGTGTTTGATCTGATTATCATGTACCAAGGTGTTCAAAATATTGCCGTGAAATTAACACCCAAGAATTGTACGAATGAGAACTATCTCCTTGTTAACAGTCACTTCGATTCGAAACCAGAAACTCCCTCAGCTGGTGATGCAGGATTCATGGTGGTCACCATGATGGAAGTTTTGAGAGTGATGTCTACAACGAAACAAACCTTTGAACATCCCATCGTGTTCTTATTTAATGGAGCTGAAGAAAGTTTTCTTCTAGCCTCTCATGGATTTATAAAAAATCACAAATGGGCGCCATATTTCAAGTGAGCTTCAAATATATTTCCCTATAATAATTCCGTTTATAAAAGATCCAATATTCTTTCAGGGCCTTTGTTAACCTCGATGCTGGTGGCAGTAATGGACGAGAGATTTTATTCCAGAGTGGACCTAATCATTCTTGGCTTGTGGATGTAAGATAAAGCAAAAACAAACATAAAACTATTAAAATCTGATTCACTTTATAGTATTACAACAAGTATGCGAAACATCCCTTTGGCACCACTTTGGGAGAGGAAATATTCCAGTCCGGAGTGATGCCATCGGATTCCGACTTTAGAATATTTAAGGAACACATGCCAGGTAGGAAATAATAATTATTAGAATGAGTTTGTGTAATAAGTTGTCGATTTCTTATAGGTTTGGATATTGGTCAGATCTTTAACGGTTATATATATCACACCAAGTATGATGTAGTTGACCTGATCTCTCATGAATCCCTACAGCACACTGGCGACAATGTTCTCAGTCTGATTCGAGGCTTGTCAAATGCAACGGAATTAAATGATCCGCAGGTAATTAGGATTAAATTAAATTAATTAATTTATAAATTACACTTTTATTTATCCAATTCCCAGGCACATAATAACGGACATTCCGTATTCTTCGATTTTCTGGGACTCTACTTTGTTCACTACACAGAAGCTACTGGGAAATCTTTAAATTACGGCGTAGCTGGAGCTGTTCTCATTCTGATCTTAATTTCAATGTGGCGAATGGCAACAATTTCCCAAGCTTCAATTTGTCACGTGATCCGTTGGTTTATTTTGGTCTTGGTGATACAAATCATATCATTTGTACTTGGACTCGCTCTTCCCATTGTGGTTGCTTATGGAATGGACTCCTTCGGATTGTCATTGACTTACTATAGCACTCCTTTGCTGATAGTTGGATTATACGTGTGCCCCTCACTTATTGGCCTTAGTTTACCTATAACCATCTACTACAGTCTACAGTGCAACGTAAGTTTATTTTCATGAGTTAAGATCATCTTTTCTAATAATCATTTTATTTTTCAGGATAAAATCTCAAGTGCCTACCATCTGCAATTGGCATTGCACAGTCAGGCCGTCATTCTGGCCCTTTTAGCTATTGCATTAACTTTATTGAGTATCCGCTCCACATATATTCTCATGATTCCCCTTATTTTCTACTTTGCCTCCTTGGCTCTCAATCTCTTGACTCCTTTGCATGATCGAGGCTATGCCTGGACAGCTTTGCTCAAGGTGAGTCAGGTTATTCCATGTCTGTACAGCAACTATCTTTCCTATCTATTCATTGTGATCCTAACACCCATGGGAGCTCGAGCTGGAAGTGCCTCCAATCGGGACTTGTTTATTGCCGTCATTGCAGCCGTAGGAACTGTTCTCTCCTTTGGATTTTTGGTAAGTAAACTTATGACTATCTCAACTGTATAATTTAACATTATCTTTTTTATTTAGGTACCGCTAATCAACACTTTCCGTCGACCAAGTTTTGTGGTATTTGCCCTGTTGGCAACTGCAGTTCTGTCCTTATATTTGGCCAGCAGCACACAATTGGGATTCCCATATCGGCCAAAGACAAGTGGCCAACGAGTTGCATACTTGGTAGTTAATTTATATCAACTAATTTTATCTACTATTGAATATTTCATTATTATTTCAGCACGTGAGAAACAAGTTCTATGAGTACGATGGCACTCTCAGCAAGGATGAGTCTGGTTACCTGTTCTTGTATCAGGATCGACGAAAGGAAACAGTTCTAAAGGGTTCTAATGTCAACTTGACGGGTCTCGTCAGTTTAAAATCGAATTGTGAAAAGTATATGATGTGTGGTATGCCTCTATATGATTATCGTTATGTGCAGCAGCGTCTTGAAAGCAAGTGGTTGCCACGTTCGACGCCCATTGAACCACCAGGATCAACCACATTGGAGTTGCTGAGCAAAACCGTCATTAATTCTACAACTTGTCGATTTGTATTCAATTTGACAGGTCCTGCTCAGATGAGTATCTTCTTTCAGACCTATGAAGATGTGACAATAACCAACTGGTCATTCTTAATGAGT
Source organism: Drosophila kuntzei (assembly GCA_035042165.1). Classification (NCBI taxonomy): domain Eukaryota; kingdom Metazoa; phylum Arthropoda; class Insecta; order Diptera; family Drosophilidae; genus Drosophila; species Drosophila kuntzei. Next base: position 1,591,145 of record JAWNLU010000634.1, on the reverse strand, counting down.
TATCTTAAGAATCCCCCAAAATATCCATTATCCTACCATATATTCTTCAACTACGGCATTGACAGCTCGACTTTGAATTTCTTTGTGGACGTTTCGGTAAGATATTTAAAATACATTTTTATTTAATTCAAATTAAATATAATTCTTATAATATTTATAGAAAACAAATGTCGACTGTAAGGTTCCTCTAATTCAAGTGGGAGTGTCGGCCCATTTTATTGGACATAGAGGTGATGCGGAAAGTAAAAAACTTGCATCCACATTCCCCGACTTTGCTATTCAAGCCGATTGGCCGTCCTCATATCAAAGATATATATTCTAATTATGATAAATAGCAAATAAAGAATATAAATGCAGAATTTAATTAATTGTAACCAGGGATTAAAACCTTAACCGAAACCGTAACCTGTAACCGGTGAAAACCGATGAAAATTTGTAACCGTATCTGAAACCGTAACCGAAAAAAATTGTTTCCGCCGTACCAAAGCTCTTTAAACCGAAATAACCGTTTAGTAACCAATTCATTTATAAGGGTTAATTTCGGTTCTGTCTTTAACAGTCTTTACCAGTCTGGTTGATTTTACTGATTTTTAATAACTTCGCACTGCCATAACTTTGTCAAAACTCAAATAATTTTCAATCGCAATGTAAATTTGAGCATAATTTTAACCCAAAATTCGTTCTGCATTTAAATTTAGACGTAAAATCATGATCAAATTTACATTGCGCATGAAAATTGATTGAGTTTTGACAAAGTTATGGCAGTTCAAAATTATTAAAAATCAGTAAAATTAAAATATTCGAAATTTTCAAAGGTCAAATTATAATAAAATCGACAATACGGAATAAATTCAAATTATATAAATATAATTAAAAACAATTGTGTAGGTAGGAGAAAAAATTAGAACTTTAATTTTTAAAAAAAATTCTAATTTAAATATAACCGCCATTGAGCCTGTTAATTGTTAAAGTAAGTGAAATGTTAAGAGCACTTTACACTGTAAAGTTTACAGTAAAGATCGTATGCATATGTTAATGACAGCATGTTAAGCGTGCCAAAGTGAGCATAACATTACAAAAATTTTACATTAATAGTACATTAACATAACATTAACATAATATTAACATAACATTAACATAACATTAACATAGCATTAACATAACATTAACATAACATTAACATAACATTAACATAACATTACATTAACATAACATTACATTAACATTCCAGTACATTAACATGTTCATGTAATGTTATACTCATTTTGGCGCGCTTATCGGGCTGGCATTAACATTGTCGGACGATCGGTATTACAGTGCAGCTCACTTCACTTCAACAGCTGGCCGGAGACGCACGCAAAAATATTTTGTTCGTGTTTTTTCCCAAAAAACAATAACTTTTAAATTCACGGAATCTAAAGTATTGTTAACTAGTGTTTTTTTGTAACGCGCATTGAGTGCATATGATTATGTATATGTATAAACAATTCAGCTTGCACTCTGTAAGTGAACTATGTATGTATGTGTATTTATTAGCTGTTCTTAAACAGTCAATAAATATCAAATTTATCGGCGTTTTCATATCTTAACTATGTTCATCGACTAATAAAGTAGTGGCAACAAACTTTTATTTTATCCAACTGACCTTTGTACAACTTCATCTTTATTCTTTTGTTTTTCGACATCAAAACAATCTGTTTTCATTCGCATTACGGAATCAGGATTAATTAAATAAAGAAAAGGATGGATGACGAAGAAAAACTGGTATGAACAAGAAAACACTTGACAATCTATCTAATCTATTAAAGAATCGGTTAATATATTCATCCATACACGCGTATTATATAGATGTTCGGCGGCTCGGTTGAAACCCAAAGAAATGGAAAGACATCCTGGTGCTTTGCAGGTGGATTCCTTCTGTTCTGGATACTACTATTCTTCGCCGTAGTAATACCGTTCATCTATCGACTCCCAACATCATTAACAATGGACGATGCCCATAAAAACGTGTTCATCGCCGATAGAGCATACAAAAATCTATATAATCTCTCCAATATTGGAATAAAACTAACCGGCACTGAGAAAAACGAAGTTGAGGCAGTAAACTTTATTCAAGACGAGCTGTCAATGATTAACGACGATCTTCAGGATGACTTATTTGATTTAGCAGTAGATCTTCAACATTCCTCTGGCTCCTTCATCACTGGTACCCTTCTCAGAATATATCAAGGCGTTCAAAATATTGTCGTAAAATTATCTCCCAAAAACAGTACCAGCGAGACTTATCTCCTTGTCAATAGTCACTTTGACTCGGTCTCCGGTCCGGGTGCCGGTGATGCAGGATTCATGATTATTACGATGTTGGAAGTTTTACGGGTTATTGCAACTTCGAGACAACCCATCGAGCATCCAATTGTCTTCCTGTTTAATGGAGCTGAGGAAGCGGGGCTATTGGCTTCTCATGGGTTTATCACACAGCACAAATGGGCTCCCTTCTGCAAGTTAGTTATAGCAAAACTATTTACAACTAATGATGAACATTAATTTAACTAATAAAATTCCAGAGCCGTGATCAACCTTGATGCTGCTGGAAGTGGAGGCCGAGATGTTCTATTTCAAACTGGTCCCAATCACCCATGGCTTGTGGATGTAAGAAACCAGACAGATAGAGTTTAAAATCACTCTCAATTTTACCTAAATTTATCTTACAGTACTACAAAAAATACATCAAACATCCTTTTGCTACTACCATGGCGGAGGAAATGTTCCAAGCGGGCTTTATACCATCGGATACGGACTTTCGACAATTTAAGACATATGGAAAAATTCCAGGTATGTAAAAAGGATCTGTAGGTCTTCTGAGAATACTTATAAAGCAAATCAATTGTAGGTTTGGACATGGCCCAGTGTATTAACGGATTCGTATATCACACCAAGTACGACACCATCGATGTCATTCCTCGTGAATCTCTTCAGAATACTGGTGATAATATTCTTAGTCTGGTCCGAGGTTTGGCAAATGCAACAGAACTCCATGATACCGAGGTAAGAACTTGATGGATCTTAGTAAATCGTTTAACTCTTTTTACCAATCTATTCATAGGCTCACAAGACTGGACATGCTGTCTACTTTGATTTTCTGGGGATCTATTTCATCCACTATTCAGACGTTAATGGGATACTTTTGAATATTGGCGTTGCTTTAACTACATTCATTCTGGTTTTCTTTTCAATGTGGCGAATGTCATTTGTATCCCAAGTTTCAATCTGTTACGTAATTCGCTTGTTTATCTTCTTACAAGTAATGCAGGTGATTTCCTTCGTACTCTCAATTGCCTTTCCAATAGTTGTCGCAAATAAGATGGACTCCCACGGACATTCACTGACTTACTATAGCAACCCTTGGCTGATAATCGGGTTGTATGTGAGCCCTTCTCTTATCGGTCATATTTTACCTCAGCTTATCAGCTTTTTCTGTCTCCAGTGCCATGTAAGTGACTTTTCAAGTTGGTTTCGTATTTTCCCACACATATTTGTAATCACTTTTGTATTTTCAGAGTCAAATCTCAAAACCTTATCGCGTACAGTTGAAACTTCACAGCCACTCTATAAACCTGGCTGTTCTCACAATTTTCTTAACATGTTTGGGCTTCCGTTCTTCATATATTTTCGTAACCCCACTAATTTTCTACAATATTGCTTTGGCTCTTAATCTAATAACCGCTTTACATGACCTTGGCTATGCCTGGGTAGTTCTGCTAAAGATCAGCCAGATTATTCCATTCCTGTACAGCAGCTACGTATTTTATACGTTTATTGTGGTGCTAATACCAATGGGTGGTCGTTCAGGCAGTGCTTCCAATCGGGACTTATATATTGCTGGTTTGGCAGCACTAGGAACAGCTATATCCTGCGGCTTCTTGGTAAGTCACCTTTCAAATTTCTAAACACTCTATAACAACAATCTCTTTAATCTTTAGGTACCGCTGATCAACACTTTCCGTCGACCTAGCCTTGTAATACTCAGCCTGGTGGCAACCACAGCTCTCTTTATTTTCTTGGCCTGCAACACACAATTAGGATTTCCATATAGACCTAAAACAAATGCACAACGTATTGACTATTTGGTGAGTATCCTATGTAGCATTTATTGTTATAATCTTATAAAGAAAATATCTTATTTTAGGAAGTTCGAAATAAGTTTTACGAGTACGATGGAACTCTCAGTAGAGACGAGTCTGGTTATCTAATCTTGTATGAAGATCGTCGTAGAGAAAATCCACTTCAGGGCACGAAAGTGAACTTGACTGGTCTGGAAGGTCTAGAATCAAATTGCAAAGAGCACATGATGTGCGGGATGCCGTTGCATGATAATCGATGTGTGTCACAGCAATTTCAATGCTCTTGGTTGCCACGATCGGAACCCATTGAGCCGCCAGGACCAACCACACTGGAGATGCTGAGCAAAACCATTATTAATGCCACAACTGTGCACTTTGAGTTCAAGTTGTCAGGTCCCACTAGCATGAGACTTTTTATAAAGACTTATGATGATGTGATAATAAGCAACTGGTCGTTCCTGCGCACTTATCTGGATAACCCACCACGAGCACCGATTCCACGTCAGATCAACTTCAAGTATGCTAATGATGACTCGCCATTCAACTTCTTTATAGAAATTTCGGTAAGATATTCTTATAACTTGAATCTTTATAATTTAATTATAATCTTATGTTTCCAATCTACAAACTCTAGAAATCAAATGGAAATTTTAATGTGCCTTTATTCCAACTGGGAGTTTCAGGACATTACGTTGCAGACAAAGGGGACGACGGGGGTATGAAGTTTGCATCATCTTTTCCCTCGTATACAATTCCCAATCATTGGCCTGCCTTATATCAACGATACATCTTTTAGATTTAATAAGTGGAAGCATGCATTTAAAAATACATTTAAAGTTGTCTTGCATTTTAGATGTAAGTAATAAGAATTTAACAGTGTGTAAAAAAACCGAAATAAATGCCTTAAGCATCTAAGATTAATTTAAGTTGTCAAAATAGTTGTAACTTTTCTGTATTTACAGATTACGAACTTGATTGCTTTTTAATTGTTTCTAACAGCGAACAGTGATATCATGCGAAAATATATGATTGAAAGTAACATACGAGTTGACCATAATCATAAATTCTTATCAAACGATAAGTGGTTTAAATAAAAGCAAAGAACGTATTGTAAAACACATTTGTTATCAGTTAGTAAAACTGTTTACTATAAGCGTGTAGCACATTTAATTGATATTTATTCAATTATTCCAATTCTATTTATGATAAATTTAAAATGACCTGCTGTGTCAAAAATACTTTATGAATATTAAGTGTACATGTAGTTGCTTAGTACTTAATTCATTCTTATTAATCTCTGCAAATGCATACGACATCTGAATTGCTGTTTTCAAATGTGACATCAGTATTATTCGAATTGGTTATCATCGAATGCCTCATTGTTGGATTTTATATCTAAATTATGTCCATCGATCAACAACGAACTGGCACCAATCTTTTATTTTATCCAATTGGCCTTTTTACAACTCCGTCAGTATAATTCCGTTTATTGACAACAGCAAAATCGGTTTTCAATCGACTTACAAAATCAGTTTTGATTTGGTAAGCCTTAGAGTCACTTCATTAATAAGTGATTACTCAAGAGAAGTATGGGCGACAAGGAAATACTTGTAAGAACCACATATCAATTGAATAATCTATTAGGCAAATAGTAATTATTAATGTTTTTTACACAGTTATCGGATCAATTGGTTGAAGCTCCTGGAAATGTTGCCATCCAGAAGGTTAATGCAAAGCTACCCTGGTACTTTGCAAGTGGATTCCTGCTGTTCTGGGGAATCCTTTTCTTCGCCATAGTAATTCCACTTTTCTATCGACTGCCATCGGCAAGGACAATGGAGGACGCAGACAAAAACGTGTTCATTGCGGAGAGAGCATACAAAAATCTATACACTCTCTCTAATATTGGTACTAAACTGACGGGCAGTAAGGAAAACGAGATTGAGGCAGTAAATTTCATCATGAAAGAAATCACACAGATTCAAAAAGACTGTCTGAAGGAGTATTTTGATATGGAAATTGATTTATCTCAAGTCTCTAGTGGATACCAAACCGGAACAAAAATTGCAATGTATCAAGGGATTCAAAACATTGTTGTTAAATTATCTCCCAGGAACAGCACCAGTAAGACATACCTCCTTGTCAATAGTCACTTCGATTCCAAGCCAGCTACTCCGTCTGCCGGTGATGCAGGATTCATGATTGTCACGATGTTGGAAGTTTTACGGGTTATTGCAACTTCGAGACAACCCATCGAGCATCCAATTGTCTTCCTATTTAATGGAGCTGAGGAAGTGGGACTTTTGGCTTCTCATGGGTTTATCACACTGCACAAATGGGCGCCCTTCTGCAAGTTAGTTATAGTAAAACTATTTACTATTAATAAAGCATACTTAATTATTCCACTTACAGAGCCGTGATCAACCTTGATGCTGCTGGAAGTGGAGGCCGAGATGTTCTATTTCAAACTGGTCCCAATCACCCATGGCTTGTCGCTGTAAGAATGCAAACAGATTTAATTCAATATTAACTCCAAGTATTAACTCTACTTTACAGTACTACAAAAAATACATCAAACATCCTTTCGCCACAACTATGGCTGAGGAAATATTTCAATCGGGCATTATTCCATCGGATACAGACTTTCGACAATTTAGGACATATGGAAAAATTCCGGGTATTTAATAATAATCTATAGGTCTTCTGAGAATACTTATAAAGCAAATCAATTGTAGGTTTGGACTTGGCCCAGTGTATTAACGGATTCGTATATCACACCAAGTACGACACCATCGATGTCATTCCTCGTGAATCTCTTCAGAATACTGGTGATAATATTCTTAGTCTGGTCCGAGGTTTGGCAAATGCAACAGAACTCCATGATACCGAGGTAAGAACTTGATGGATCTTAGTAAATCGTTTAACCCTTTTTACCAATCTATTCATAGGCTCACAAGACTGGACATGCTGTCTACTTTGATTTTCTAGGCCTCTACTTTGTTCACTATTCAGAGGCTACAGGAAAATCTTTGAACTATGGCGTTGCTGGAGCTGCTCTTATTTTAATTTTCATTTCAATCTGGAGAATGGCAGAAGCTTCCCATGTTTCAATTTGTTACGTGATCCGTTGGTTTATCTTGGTCATGGTAATTCAAATCATTTCATTTGTACTTGGACTCGCTCTTCCAATTGTGGTTGCGTATGGAATGGACTCCATTGGACTGTCATTGACTTACTATAGCACCCCGTTGTTGGTAATAGGATTGTACGTTTGCCCCTCCCTTATTGGCCTTAGTTTACCTATAACTATATACTATAGTCTCCAGCGCAACGTAAGTTCCATTCCATTAGTTTTTCTACAATTTTACTTGATTATTATTTTCTAGGATAAAATCTCAACTCCGTACCACCTCCAATTGGCACTACATAGTCAGGCTGTAATCCTGGCTCTTCTAGCCATCGTAGTTACAGCTTTAGGATTCCGATCATCATATATTTTCGTAATTCCACTTCTGTTCTACGTTATATCTTTGGCTCTTAACCTCCTGACTATTTTTCATGATCTTGGCTATGCCTGGATGGGTTTTTTAAAAGTCAGCCAGATTATTCCATTCCTGTACAGCAGCTACCTCATGTATATATTCATTGTGGTCCTGACTCCAATGGGAGGTCGTGCAGGAAGTGCATCCAATCGCGATTTGTATATTGCAATCTTGGCAGCCGTAGGAACAGTTCTCTCCTGTGGATTCTTGGTAAGTTATCTTGAGTTTTTCTAAACTATATAGTTCACCAATATCTTTTATCCGTAGGTTCCGCTGATCAACACTTTCCGTCGACCAAGCTTTGTGGTATTCCTCCTGTTGGCAACCACAGCTTTATCTTTTTACTTGGCCAGCAGCACACAATTGGGATTCCCATATCGCCCAAAAACGAATGGTCAACGAGTTTCTTACTTGGTAAGTGTCCATCTAAGTGTTCCGTATATTTAAGTTCACCATTTATTATCCTGTGACATTTCAGCACGTTCGAAACATGTTTTACGAGTTCGATGGGACTCTCAGTAAGGACGAGTCTGGATATCTGTTTAATTTTCAAGATCGACGTGAAGAAACACCTTTTGTGGGCACTAAGGTTAACTTGACTGGACTGGTCAGTTTAAAATCACATTGCGAAAAGCACATGATGTGTGGCATGCCGTTGCATGATTATGGCTATGTTCAAAACCGTCTAAGAACTAAATGGTTGCCACGATCAGAGCCAATTGTACCTCCAGGTCCAACAAAATTGGAGTTGCTTAGCAAAACCATTGTGAATTCTACCACTTGTCGCTTTGAGTTTAATTTAACAGGACCTTCCCACATGAGTTTGTCGATTCTACCCTACGATGATGCGATAATAAGTAACTGGTCCTTCATGAGGAGTTATCTTGAGAATCCACCAACAGAAGCTTATCGTATAACCATCACATATGGTATAGACGATTCATCAGTGAACTTCTTTTTGAAATTTCGGTAAGATATACTCTTCATTTGACTTCTCCAATAGTTTAATTCAAAATTTATCTTTTTCATCTAAAACTAGAAATCAAACGGCGATTTCAATGTTAATTCATTCCAACTGGGAGTGTCAGCCCAGTATATAATGAGTGAGGGCGATGCTCAAAGTAAGGAGTTGGCCTCATCATTTCCCTCTTATTCAATTCTGAACGAGTGGCCTGCCTTATACCAAAGATACATATTTTAGCACTAATCAAATAGTGAAATTCATTTGAATAATCATTATCCGAAGTGATTTCAGTGTTTTAAATATTAAATAAAATAAATAAAAAACTGTTAACATATTGGCATTGTTTTTTAAAGTCGTAAGTTCAATAACCATTCAAGTAATGTTCTCATTAAGAACTACAAATGCTACTATCTATCAAACCTTTAACAAATTTGAATTATACAAATATGACCATAGATTAGTCTAACAAGTCAATTATATAAAATAACTTGTCAAGCTGAACACACAAAACATTTCCCTAGTCAATAAAACTCCATGAGGAGACTTATTAGGACCATGGTAATATAATTAAATATAGAATTGACTAGAAATAAATATTGGCCACAAGAGTTTTGAGCTTTGAGGACGCAGCTATAGATTAAACATTTGCGCAACAAATAGTGTATGAATAAATAAAATCGCAGAGAGCCGCGAGTCCGAGAATTGAGGATTAGACAATATAAAAATTGGTAGAGAGAGTAAAAAATGTTGGAAATCTTAAAAATGTGGAATGTTGAGGCTGCTTTGCATAAGCTAAGCAAACTAAGAGATCAGTTGAATTGTTCTCGTCTGAATGAGATGTTACGCACAATCAGAACTCGCTTTGATAGTTGGCATAACAAGGTGTGGAAATATAAACGATAAGAATTTCAATTCGTGAGTTCAAGTATTCACACCCCACTATTAAATCATAATTAATTCAAATATAAAAAAAGACTGATAATAGGGCAAATTTCATTATCAGTTATTACTATTAATTGTTGGTGAAACGTGTTTCAAATAAAATTCATATCATTACTCGACTGTAAAATTATTAATTTACTTTTACAATAAAACTAACAATAGAAAGAATGTTCTTGGCGAGTATGCTCGACAAAAAGGTACCCTGAGATTACCTCTGAATTAATCTATTCTTGTTCTTCATTATTAAAATATAAGAATGATGTAAGAGTGATAACAATGATCTTTTGCTTTAAACTTCAAAGCGTTGATCACTTTGATATAACACAAACCAAGGCCAAAATTATGTTTATACTTATAATCAAAAAGAAACTAAAAACACACTTGCAATGTTGGTTTTCTTATGTGTGTTTATTTATATACACACAAATCTTAATCAAAACACTTTTTATTTACACATTCCACTGAATGGAGAAACGTCCCTGAACTATCAATATAAAGGTATTGTCAATGCTTAATTAATGCGCTGTTAATTATGTTCCTTATTCTTATTAAAATAATGGTATTATTCCATGTATAAGCGTTGATATAAACTTGATATATGTATAATTAGGTATGACATACAATATACCTATAATGCCTATATATTCGTGTTTTGAGAATTAACACTATTCCCCAACTTTTATAATTGGCCTTAATGAGTTAAACCAAAATAAATATCTGCAGACCCCATAAATAGAGGTACTACGAAACATGGATGTTAGCAACAACGTTTTTAAAGTTGTGGTGGGACGGACCATTAAGTATTATAACAGGGTTATCAACTGACATGAAGAAAAATCTTTTCAATATATTAATATACTTTGTCACTTGTGCAAAGAATAAGAGAATAAATAAAAGGTATAAAAAGAGGTAGTGGGAATGATTTAAATATACCACAAACCCTTATCTAAAAATTCACATACCAATATAATATGCGATATGAATTTATTTCGACCATTTTCAATATCGACAATAATTAATTTATATGTTCGCACACGCTTAAAATCCATTAGTTCATCATAATAAAATTTATATAACCGATCGTATAATTTATTGATAAATCTACACGAATTGTACTATGACTTCCTGATAATTTTCAAGTTTCCAGAAGAATTTAGGCAATTTTACTGCAATAATCAAAATAAATCTTTGGAAGAACAAATGTTGCATTATTAGAACCTTGCACAACTTCCCAACTTTGTGGGAAATTAAGAACTTTTTAAAAACATAAAATTATATTGATTTCCGCATGGTATAAAGGTATCCACTTAAAAAATTTGGTATCTTTAATTGAGTCTTTCATGTCGTCGTCTTTATGACGAAATTTTTGCTGAGTGTTATCAGTCATCAACACTATATGATTGACTGACTGATTGATTGTCACCGCATACAGCACATGTTGGCAAATCTAAATTATGTATGTTGCAAATAAATATTAGGCAATTTATGAATTAGTGTCATATTATATTGTACTCTTTTGATTAATTTTCGGGTTTTTGATAAAGATTTTTGAATAAAAGCGGATCATATTTGCGGTAGGGAAGTAGTTCCCAATTGGAATACTTTGCAGAAGAGAAGTAATTGTATTATCGGGACTATGGGTGATAAGGAGCAACTTGTAAGGACTACAAACAAGATCATTAATCCATCACAACTAATCCTTGGTAAAAATATATTATTATAGATCTCGGACGAATCGGTGGAAGCTCCTCGAAATGTCGCCACAAAGGAAGTCGCTGCAAAGCTACCCTGGTACTATTCAGGTGGATTCCTTCTCTTCTGGGGACTCCTCTTCTTCGCCATTGTAATACCACTTTTCTATCGACTGCCAACGGCAATGACAATGGAGGACGCCAACAAAAACGTGTTCATTGCGGAACGTGCATACAAAAATCTGTATGCTCTTTCTAATATTGGTGTCAAATTGACTGGCAGCAAAGAAAATGAAGTTGACGCAGTCAACTTTATTGTGAATGAACTGGAACAAATACAAAGTGTCCTTTTGACGGACTATTTTGAATTAGAAATTGACGTTTCTAATGTCTCCGGTGCATTCACATACGGTACAATGCTGAACATGTATCAGGGAGTTCAAAATATTGCTGCCAAATTAAGTCCCAAGAACAGTAATAGTCAGACCTATCTCCTGGTTAATAGTCACTTCGATTCTAAGCCATTTACCAACTCTGCTGGCGATGCTGGATTCATGGTTGTCACGATGTTGGAAACTTTGCGTGTAATTGCAACAACGAAGCAAGTTATCGAACATCCAATTGTATTTCTGTTTAATGGAGCTGAAGAAGGAACACTGCAAGCTTCTCATGGCTTTATTCATAAACACAAATGGGCGAAACTTTGCAAGTAAGATTTACAATATCCTTTTCTAAAAGACGCAAAGATACTAAACCATTTGATCTTTAGGGCTGTCCTTAACCTTGATGCCGCTGGCAGTGGAGGACGAGATGTTCTATTTCAGAGTGGTCCCAACCATCCTTGGCTTATGAATGTGAGTAATTTTTCTTTAATAATTGAAAATCACTCTATATATTTTATTAATTTAACAGTACTACAAAAAATGCATCAAGCATCCCTTCGGTACAGCAGTTGCTGAAGAAATTTTCCAATCGGGCATTATTCCCTCGGATACCGATTTCCGTCAGTTCAATAAATACGGCAAGATTCCAGGTATTTATTAATGATCTGTTGAACTGGAGGACATTTTTAATGCCACTTCTTTTATTTTAGGACTGGACATGGCCCAGTTTATTAATGGATTCGTGTATCACACCAAGTACGACACTATCGATGTGATTCCTCGTGAATCCCTTCAGAACACAGGTGACAATGTCTTAAGTCTGGTTCGATGCTTCTCCAATGCAACGGAATTGCATGATACCGAGGTGAGAACTTAATTTCAACTCAGTTTTTAATATACTAAATAATTGATCTCATTCTTTATTAACTAATTCTCAGGCTTACAAGACTGGAAATGTTGTGTTCTTCGATTTCTTGGGACTGTACTTCTTCCATTATACAGCAGCTACTGGCAAATCCTTGAACTTCGGCGTTGCTGCAGCTGCTCTAATTCTGGTTTTCGTTTCAATGTGGCGAATGGCCGCAGTTTCTGAGGCTTCAATTTGTCACGTGATCCGTTGGTTCATCCTGGTCTTTGTGATTCAACTCATTTCATTTGTACTCGGACTAGCTCTTCCAGCTGTGGTCGCATATGGAATGGACTCAGTCGGATTATCGCTGACCTACTATAGCGTCCCATTGCTGGTAATCGGGTTATACGTGTGCCCCTCACTTCTCGGCCTCAGCCTTCCCCTAGCGATATACTATCACTTCCAACGCAACGTAAGTATTTTTGTCCTTTCCTCAAATTAATTTAATTAATTTCTTTCTTTTCAGAATAAGATCTCAACGCCTTATCACGTACAATTGTCATTGCATAGTCAGGCTGTAATCATGGCTGTTCTAACAATTGGTGTTCAATATTTAGGATTGCGATCTTCGTATATTTTCGTAATTCCACTTCTCTTCTATGTTGTTTCCCTGGCCATTAATCTGTTGACCACTCTACATGATCGTGGCTATGCCTGGACAGGTCTGGTGAAGATTGGCCAGATTGCTCCTTTCCTGTACAGCAGCTACCTGATTTATATATTCATTGTGGTCCTGACACCAATGGGAGGTCGGGCAGGCAGTGGCTCCAATCGGGACTTGTATATTGCTGTCTTGGCAGCCCTAGGATCTGTTCTCTCCTTTGGTTTCTTGGTAAGTTCGAAATATTTATCTTATATACCATGACTGCTAACAGATCTGTCGTTTTTAGATTCCACTGATCAACACTTTCCGTCGACCAAGCTTTGTGGTATTCCTTCTCTTGGCAATCACAGCTCTCTCTTTGTACTTGGCTAGCAGCACACAATTGGGATTCCCATATCGACCAAAGACGAATGGTCAACGAGTTTCTTACTTGGTAAGTGTCCTTCACTTGATATTGACTTCAAGTATTCCATATAATTCTCGTATCTCTTGTTATTTTAGCAAGCGCGCAATATGTTCTACGAGTTCGATGGTACTCTCAGCAAGGACGAGTCTGGTTATCTGTTTAGCTACCAAGACCGACGTGAAGAAAGACCATTGATGGGCACAAGGGTTAACCTCACTGGACTGGTTAGCATTAAATCGAGATGTGAAACCCATATGATGTGCGGTATGCCGTTGTATGATTTCCGGTATTATCAGAATCGACTAAGCAGCAAATGGTTGCCTCGTTCCGAGCCCATTGTACCACCAGGATTAACGACATTGACGCTGTTGAGCAAGACTAGTGTTAATGCTACCACTACTCGCTTTTCATTCGAGGCTTCTGGACCGCACCATATGACTTTCTTCCTTCAAACCGAGCCAGATGTTACAATAAGCGACTGGTCGTTCTTGCGTTCTCATCTTGCTACACCGCAGCCATATCACATAATGTTCACTTATGGCATTGATGACTCCCCATTACAATTCTGGATCGATGTTACGGTAAGAATACTAATATTTTTGGATCCTTTCGTAATTGCATATACTGATTATATGTTGTATTTCTTTGCTCTGAAATCTATAGAAAGCGGATGGCGATTTTCTTGTACAGTCATTAAAAGTGGCGATTGCAGGACATTACATAGAAAGCCCGGGTGATGCCGAAAGTGTAAAGTTCGCCTCATCACACCCCTCATATTCAATTCTGGCTCAATGGCCTGTTTCATTCAAAAGTTACCATTTTTAATTCAATTAAATGTTTTAAACATATTTTCTTGAAATATAAATAAAGATTTCAATTTATGTGTATTTAAAAACTATCTTGTGCTATTAGCAGGGATTAAAACCTTAACCGAAACCGTAACCTTTAACCGATTGAAATTTGTAACCGTAACTGAAACCGTAACCCAAAATATTTTTTTCCACTGTACCGAAACCCATAAACCGAAATAACCGTTGAGTAACCGATTCATTTATAAGGGCTAATTTCGGTTCTGGCCGTCGCAGCTGCTGAGCAACTTTGATAACTTTGAACTGCCATAACTTTGTAAAAACTCAATCCATTTCCATGCACAATGTCAATTTGAGCATGATTTTACTTCTAAATTCGTTCTGCATTTAAATTTTGATCATTTTGAAAATTCGAAATTTTTTGAAATTTTTTGAAAAATGATAAGGGGTAACACTGTAAAATTTCTAAAAAAATTCGAAATTTTCGAATTTTGAAAATGAAAAAAACTTAAATGCAGATCGAATTTAGAGCTAAAATCTTGCTCAAATTTACATTGCGCATAGAAATTGATTGAGTTTTGACCAAGTTATGGCAGTTCAAAGTTATTAAAAATCAGTAATTTCAAAATATTCGAAATTATCAAACCAAATGAGCCAAATTTATATTAGTTCAAATTATAATAAAATCGACACTACACTTGACGATTCCAGTAAACATTATTTTCCAGGCTAAAAGAGCAGTAAGTCTTTTTTTATGTAAAACAATGAATAATGCTTCTTGTTTTGGTCAACTAAAAACCTTAATTAAATAAAGATTTGTGTTTTTAATATGTTTAAAAATTGTATAATATTTATTATATTTTATTATTTAGCTAAACAATATATATATATTTTTCTTGAATTTATTATAAACATAGTTTGTAATTGAATGTAGCTTAACTATTTAACTTAACTGTTTTGTTATACAAGAATGTGTATATTTGTTTTAAAATTATTGTTTATTTAAATAATATTTATGAAATGCGATTGGTTGATCAGGCCATCTTTAAAATACATTTTTTTTATAATAAGTTTAACCTTATCAATAGTGCAGTTTAGACATGGCTTTCACAGCTAGTATTGTGGCGTATTTATTGGCCAGATCGGGAGTAAGTCCATCATTGATATAAGCTCCTTCTAGAGACTTTGTTAATCTTTCCACCTCTTGGGTGTACTTGTTTGCCGTTTTGCCCTTGCGTTGAAGATTAAGCAGTTTAGTTGTAATTAATTCAACAGATTCGCCTTTTACTTTCTTTGACAGTGTTGTAATGATAGCAGCAATAGTCTGTTCATCAGTAATAAAATTTCTGGCATAGCCTTTTAATTTAATCTTTATTACACTTACTGCTGCTGCTTCATCAGTGAATTTTAGGGAATCTATAAGATTCAATGCATCTATGAAGCTACGTAGATTTTCTGCCTTGCCATCAAACTCTGGTATGAGAGAAGAGGCTAGCTCTAAGAAATCTACTAATGTTTGGCTCATGTTGGTATTTTCAGTATCAATGTTACTTGACTTGTTGTCAGTTAAATCTTCAGTAACAGTACCAGTTGATTTGGTGGCTGTTACGCTGTAAAGTATCCACCGTTGGCGCAAAAAACGATCCTATGCCTTTCGCACTGTATTCCTGTGTTGGTGAAAGAGACGGTCCTATGCCTCTCGCACTTTTATTCCTAGTGGTCCCTCGCAGTCAGCTGGACACGTCTTCTTCTGTATTGAGATCGCTATTTTTTGTAGTGGTTTATTAGTGTTGCCAATTGTGTTTATTTAAGCTGGTAAGTTAGTGTGTTGTGATTTCTTTTGCACCAGTGTTGTGTTGACGAATGACTCCAAATGGTCGATTCGGTTTTGCAGCTTACTAGCTGTATTCCATTTAGCAGTTCTTTCAGCTTTATTTTATCTTGCTTTGAATATTTATAATGTTTTATTTTTTTCTGTTCAACACCACTGGGCAACGAATTTCGCTCACAAACCACTCGACTCACTCAGTCTTATATTTTTTCTGTGTCCTCCTGTTCCCTGAGGCTGTCGTCTTTAATTTTCGTTGTCGCTGCAAGTTGTTGCAGAGTTTCAGAGTTGTGGTCCCGTCAAAATCACCATATTATGTAAAAATTCAAGAACTTGTGTGCCCATCTGTTTCTTTTTTTATAATGAATTCTTATATCTATAACATTTCAGGATTAGCCTAAAGCCGCGTGACTGCGCTGTCGGTGACGCCGGCAGCGGAGCGGCTGTCTTATATATTTACTTATATACTCGGTTCCTAGCCTAGTGGTCGAGGGAGAGAGAGAGAGAGAGAGAGTTGCCTGTGCATATCAAGTGGCT
The DNA here is from genome assembly GCA_035042165.1 of Drosophila kuntzei. Lineage (NCBI taxonomy): Eukaryota > Metazoa > Arthropoda > Insecta > Diptera > Drosophilidae > Drosophila > Drosophila kuntzei. The sequence continues at coordinate 1,574,408 of JAWNLU010000634.1, read as the reverse complement.
TTGGTCAATTGCGTTGTCGGCATAAATATGTTAACTCTTCGACTCTACGTTGGAGAGTTGTACATAAGTGGAATATCGTATTACAATTGCACTTGAAGAGTGTTTTCGGTCATTTTGCTTACTTTATGTTTCTTACGTAAACATTGCAACTAAGTGTTACACTGTTTACTCGATATAGCTGGTGAAGGAAATTAGTGTGTTTTTATTTTTAGTGAACATAATTTATTTTTCTCCCGTATATTTCATAAGTAACTAAGTTTCCTAAAGGCCAGAAATTTTTTAGCTCTGTATGATAAGATTTAAAATTTATTTTCTTTGTCTAACCTGATAATTTGACTCTCATAAACCTGATAATTTGTTTCTTTCATAAACAAAATATTCAATGGAAAATAAATAAAATCTATAAATAAATAGAAAAATCTAATACACCAAATTGTCAGAAATTATTTATCTATTTACATACACATGATGACTCGAATTATAAAGGAATATTGATTCATAATAAAATTTTATTCTCATTGCGAAATAAAGATTAAACTTTTATAAACAGATAACAATTCTGTGTTAATGGTATGTTGCTAATTGGAGTTGTTATGTGAGTATGACAAAACCTAACTTGCTCTTTTTATTTATTTCCATTTGTCATCATTTGATATCTAAGTTGGTAATAATGATTTGTAGTGGGACCTGATAACCTGACCGTAACCAATCTGAATTATACGTCAACATATTATATCTTATTTCAAATCCTATGCATGCAAACATAACCTCCCAATTATATCTGAGTAATTACAATTCCTCTTTATATACAAATTAGATCTTATCTTTAAACACACCCATAAGTAATTCATTTATTTCGGTAATATTGCATATCAAATTATATTGACTAATCTTTAATGTATATGTGTGATTCGATGCTCACGATTTAAATTTTTGGTAACTAGCGCAATCAGTGAATTTATTATAATAAATTATTATCGGCAAATTTATCACAACTTTCCAAATCTAAATTATAACCTAAATTTATATTGTCCAATTGACGTACCATTATTGTTTTACTCTTATAGACATATTAAAGCTAAATCTTTATGATTTAATTTTTGGCACAATTATAAAAGCAGCCTGTATTTGCTTGAGAAACTAGTTCTCATTAGAAGTTCGTCGCTTACACTTCACCAGCAAAGTAATTGTGTTAAAGGGACTATGGGTGATAAGGAGAAACTTGTAAGGACTACAGACAAGTTCATTAATCCATCAAAATTAAAATTTCCTTGGTAAAAATATGTTATTCTAGATCTCTGACGAATCGGTGGAAGCTCCTCGAAATGTCGCCACAAAGGAGGTCGCTGCAAAGCTACCCTGGTACTATTCAGGTGGATTCCTTCTCTTCTGGGGACTCCTCTTCTTCGCCATTGTAATACCACTTTTCTATCGACTGCCAACGGCAATGACAATGGAGGACGCTAACAAAAACGTGTTCATTGCGGAACGTGCATACAAAAATCTGTATGCTCTGTCTAATATTGGTGTCAAATTGACTGGCAGCAAAGAAAATGAAGTTGACGCAGTCAACTTTATTGTGAATGAACTGGAACAAATACAAAGCGTCCTTTTGACGGACTATTTTGAATTAGAGATTGACGTTTCTAATGTGTCCGGAGCATTTCCATACAGTACAGTCCTGAACATGTATCAGGGAGTTCAAAATATTGCTGCCAAATTAAGTCCCAAGAACAGCATTAGTCAGACCTATCTCCTGGTTAATAGTCACTTCGATTCTAAGCCATTTACCAACTCTGCTGGCGATGCTGGATTCATGGTTGTCACGATGTTGGAAACTTTGCGTGTAATTGCAACAACGAAGCAAGTTATCGAACATCCAATTGTATTTCTGTTTAATGGAGCTGAAGAAAACGCACTGCAAGCTTCTCATGGTTTTATCGAAAAACACAAATGGGCACCACTTTGCAAGTAAGCTTTACAATTTTTATTTTCTTATAAAAGCAAGGATGCTCAACAATTGTAAATTTAGGGCTGTCCTTAACCTTGATGCCGCTGGTATGGGAGGCCCAGATATTCTATTTCAAAGTGGTCCCAATCATCCATGGCTTATGACTGTGAGTAAATTACAAGGATCTAATCGAAAATCATTCTTTATATTATATTAACTTAACAGTACTACAAAAAATGCGTCAAGCATCCCCACGGTACAGCAGTGGCTGAAGAAATTTTCCAATCGGGCATTATTCCCTCGGATACCGATTTCCGTCAGTTCAATATATACGGCAAGATTCCAGGTATTTATTAATGATCTGTTGAACTGGAGGACATTTTTAATGCCACTTCTTTTATTTTAGGACTGGACATGGCCCAGTTTATTAACGGATTCGTGTATCACACCAAGTACGACACTATCGATGTGATTCCTCGTGAATCCCTTCAGAACACAGGTGACAATGTCTTAAGTCTGGTTCGATGCTTCTCCAATGCAACGGAATTGCATGATACCGAGGTGAGAACTTAATTTCAACTCAGTTTTTAATATACTAAATAATTGAACTCATTCTTTATTAACTAATTCTCAGGCTTACAAGAGTGGAAATGTTGTGTTCTTCGATTTCTTGGGCCTGTACTTCTTCCATTATTCAGCAGCTACTGGCAAATCCTTGAACTTCGGCGTTGCTGCAGCTGCTCTTATCCTGGTTTTCGTTTCAATGTGGCGAATGGCCGCAGTTTCTGAGGCTTCAATTTGTCACGTGATCCGTTGGTTCATCCTGGTCTTTGTGATTCAACTCATTTCATTTGTACTCGGACTAGCTCTTCCAGCTGTGGTCGCATATGGAATGGACTCAGTCGGATTATCGCTGACCTACTATAGCGTCCCATTGCTGGTAATCGGGTTATACGTGTGCCCCTCACTTCTCGGCCTCAGCCTTCCCCTAGCGATCTACTATCACTTCCAGCGTAACGTTAGTTATTCTTCAAGTATTTTTGTCCTTTCCTCAAATTAATTTAATTAATTTCTTTCTTTTCAGAATAAGATCTCAACGCCTTATCACGTACAATTGTCATTGCATAGTCAGGCTGTAATCCTGGCTGTTCTAACAATTGGTGTTCAATATTTAGGATTGCGATCTTCGTATATTTTCGTAATTCCACTTCTCTTCTATGTTGTTTCCCTGGCCTTTAATCTGCTGACCACTCTACACGATCGTGGCTATGCCTGGACAGGTCTGGTGAAGATTGGCCAGATTGCTCCTTTCCTGTACAGCAGCTACCTGATTTATATATTCATTGTGGTCCTGACACCAATGGGAGGTCGGGCAGGCAGTGGCTCCAATCGGGACTTGTATATTGCTGTCTTGGCAGCCCTAGGATCTGTTCTCTCCTTTGGTTTCTTGGTAAGTTCGAAATATTTATCTTATATACCATGACTGCTAACAGATCTGTCGTTTTTAGATTCCACTGATCAACACTTTCCGTCGACCAAGCTTTGTGGTATTCCTCCTCTTGGCAATCACAGCTCTCTCTTTGTACTTGGCTAGCAGCACACAATTGGGATTCCCATATCGACCAAAGACGAATGGTCAACGAGTTGCTTACTTGGTAAGTGTCCTTCACTTGATATTAACTTCAAGTATTCCATATAATTCTCGTATCTTTTGTTATTTTAGCAAGCGCGCAATATGTTCTACGAGTTCGATGGTACTCTTAGCAAGGACGAGTCTGGTTATCTGTTTAGCTACCAAGATCGACGTGAAAATAGTCCATTCTTTGGCACAAGGGTTAACCAGACAGGACTGGTTAGCATTAAATCGAGATGTGAAACCCATATGATGTGCGGCATGCCGTTGTATGATTATCGCTTTGTTCAGAATCGACTAAGCAGCAAATGGTTGCCACGTTCCGAGCCAATTGTACCACCAGGAGAATTGACTTTGACGCTGTTGAGCAAAACCAGTGTTAATGCTACCACTTCTCGTTTCACATACAAATTGACTGGACCAGATCATATGAGTATATTCCTTCAAACCGAGCCAGATGTTACAATAAGCGACTGGTCGTTCTTGCGTTCCCATCTTGCTACACCGCAGCCATATCATATTTATTTTGTTTATGGTATTGATGACTCCCCATTAGAATTTTGGATCGAAGTAACGGTAAGAAATATTTATAACCTGGATTCATTTATATACATAAACTGATTGATTATCTTTTTTGCTTTGAATCTTCTAGAAAGCGGATGGCGATTTTAATGTTCAGTCGTTCGAATTGGCGGTTCATGGCCATTTCATTAAAAGCCCGGGTGATGCCGAAAGTGTGAAGTACGCCGCATCATACCCCTCTTATTGTATTCTGGCTCAATGGCCTGTTTTATTCAAAAGTTACCATTTTTAATTCAATGAAATCTTTTGTACATATTTTCTTACGATATAAATAAAGAATTCAATATGTGTGTATTCAAATACTATCTGCAGTTATAATATTCTGCTGAAATTCTAGGTTACAATATTCATATCGAACTAAATTTAAAATTGATAACTCCTTTCTTTAAACAAATATTTGTAAATATAAAAAAAAAATTAATTTACCTCTTCAGTATTCGATATGAATTTATATTGACTTATCTTTACTTTATATGTGTGATTCAAAGCTTAAAGCTTCTCAATTTTTGGTAACTAGTGTAATCACTGAATTGATTATAATCAATTATTATCGGCAAATTTCTCACAACTTTGCAAATCTAAATTATATCTAAAATTTATATTGTCCAATTTATGAAATAGCACAATTATTGGTTTATGATATTATTTGTGAATCGGACCGGACTCGGTCTACATTGGCTTGTGAAACTAGTTCTCATGTTAGTACCTTGTTTTTACTTTAGCAGAGAAGACGTTGCCTTGAGAGCAGTTATGGGTGATAAGGCGAAACTTGTAAGATTCACGCTTGAGTTGAATAATCTACAAAACATTTAATAAGAATTTCTTTCTGAAATCGTATTAATTAGATCTCCAACGAATCGGTTGAAGCCTCTAGAAATGTTGCCGCCAAGGAGGTTAATACAAAGCTACCGTGGTACTTTGCAGGTGGATTCATTCTTTTTTGGGGACTCCTCTTCTTCGCCATAGTAATACCACTTTACTATCGACTGCCAACGGCAATGACAATGGAGGACGCAAACAAAAACGTGTTCATTGCGGAGAGAGCATACAAAAATCTATACACTCTCTCTAATATTGGTACCAAATTGACGGGCAGTAAGGAAAACGAGATTGAGGCAGTAAATTTCATAATGAAAGAAGTCACACAGATTCAAAAAGACTGTTTAAAAGAGTATTTTGATATGGAAATTGATTTATCTCAAGTCTCTGGTGGATTTCCATTTAAAACAATACTTAATACGTATCAAGGAGCTCAAAACATAGTTGTTAAATTATCCCCCAGGAACAGCACCAGTGAGACTTACCTCCTTGTCAACAGTCACTTCGATTCCAAGCCAGCTACTCCGTCTGCGGGTGATGCCGGATTTATGATTGTCACGATGTTGGAAGTTTTACGCGTTATCGCAACAACAAAGCAACCCATCGAACATCCAATTGTATTTCTGTTCAATGGACTTGAAGAAGGTTCTATGCAAGCTTCTCATGGTTTTATCACACAACACAAATGGGCGCCATATTGCAGGTAAAGTTTAAAATATCTCTTATAAGAAAAACAAAGTATTCTTAAACATAATAACTACAGGGCCGTCGTTAACCTAGATGCCATTGGAAGTGGAGGTCGGAATGTTCTATTTCAAAGTGGTCCCAACCATCCATGGCTAGCTGCCGTAAGTATCCAGACAGATATTATCGAAATTCACTCTCTTCATTACTTCAATTTAACAGTATTACAATAAATACATTAAGCATCCATTCGCTACAGTCATGGGTGAGGAAGTTTACCAAATGGGCATTATACCCTCGGATTCAGACTTTCGACAATTCAATATGTATGGAAAGATTCCAGGTATTTAATAATGATCTATTGAATTGTAAAGTATATTCAAATGAGAATTAATTATAGGATTGGACATGGGCCAGTGCATTAATGGATTCGTGTATCACACCAAGTACGACACCATCGATGTCATTCCTCGTGAGTCTCTTCAGAATGCAGGAGATAATGCTCTTGGCCTGGTTCGAGGTTTGGCCAATGCGACAGAATTGCGTAATACTGAGGTAAGAACTTGATTTGTCTTACTGAATCCTCTAAGTATCTACCTTAACCATCTTGCAGGCTCACAAGACTGGACATGCTGTCTACTTTGATTTTCTAGGCCTCTACTTTGTTCACTATTCAGAGGCTACAGGGAAATCTTTGAACTATGGCGTTGCTGGAGCTGCTCTTATTTTAATTTTCATTTCAATCTGGAGAATGGCAGAAGCTTCCCATGTTTCAACTTGTTACGTGATCCGTTGGTTTATCCTGGTCATGGTAATTCAAATCATATCATTTGTACTTGGACTCGCTCATCCAATTGTGGTTGCTTATGGAATGGACTCCATTGGACTGTCATTGACTTACTATAGCACCCCGTTGTTGGTAATAGGATTATACGTGTGCCCCTCCCTTATTGGCCTTAGTTTACCTATAACTATATACTATAGTCTCCAGCGCAACGTAAGTTCCATTCCATTAGTTTTTCTACAACTTTACTTGATTATTATTTTCCAGGATAAAATCTCATCTCCGTACCACCTCCAATTGGCACTTCATAGTCAGGCTGTAATCCTGGCTCTTCTAGCCATCGCAGTTACAGCTTTAGGATTCCGATCATCATATATTTTCGTAATTCCACTTCTGTTCTACGTTATATCTTTGGCTCTTAACCTCATGACTATTTTGCATGATCTTGGCTATGCTTGGACAGGTTTTTTAAAAGTCAGCCAGATTATTCCATTCCTGTACAGCAGCTACCTGATTTATATATTCATTGTGGTCATGACACCAATGGGAGGTCGTTCAGGCAGTGCTTCCAATCGCGATTTGTATATTGCAGTCTTGGCAGCCACAGGAACTATTCTCTCCTTTGGATTCTTAGTAAGTTTACTTATTTCTTTCTCAACAAAATAAATCAGCAACATCTCTATTCTGTAGGTTCCGCTGATCAACACTTTCCGTCGACCAAGCTTTGTGGTATTCCTTCTGTTGGCAACCACAGCTTTATCTTTTTACTTGGCCAGCAGCACACAATTGGGATTCCCATATCGTCCAAAGACGAATGTCCATCGAGTTGCATACTTGGTGAGTAATATCCTTAGTGTTCTCTATTTTTAAGTACTCCATCTGATATTCTGTGACAATTCAGCACGTTCGAAACAAGTTCTACGATTATGATGGTACACTCAGCAAGGATGAGTCTGGATATCTGTTTCACTTTCAAGACCGGCGTGAAGAAACGCCTTTTGTGGGCACTAAGCTTAACTTGACCGGTCTGGTTAGCATAAAATCAAATTGTGAAAAGCACATGATGTGCGGGATGCCGTTGTATGATTATCGCTATGTTCAGAATCGTTTAAGAAGCAAATGGTTGCCACGAACGGAACCAGTTCAAACTCCGGAATCAACAAATTTAGAGTTGCTTAGCAAAACTATTGTGAATTCTACCACTTGTCGATTTGTGTTCACTTTAAGAGGACCTTCGCACATGAGCTTGTTTATTCAACCCTACGAAGATGTGATAATAAGCGACTGGTCATTTGAGCGGACTTACCTTGAGAATCCACCAGAGGCACCGTTGTCATACCACATATACTTCACATACGGTATAGATGACTCGCCATTAATTTTCTTTGTAGAATGTTCGGTGAGTTAAACTTGAAATTGGGACGCTTACAAACAATAATTTTCTTTTTGAAATCTGTAGAAATCGAATGGCGATTTTGAGGTGCCTTTATTCCAACTGGGAGTGTCAAGACATTACATTGGCAACGAGGGAGACGCTGAAAGTAAAAAACTTAAATCTTCGTTTCCGCCATATTCGATTGTAGCAGACTGGCCTGTTTTATACCAAAGATACATTTATTAAATACATTTTATAAATATTATAATATTGCTTCTCTATTAAACGTATTTTGGTATAAGATAATGAATACGAATTAAATTCTCGCTACAAACTTACCAGTTTAAACAATTTTAATGACACAATCGTAAAACAGTTAAAATTAACGCAAACTGCGTAACCTTAACGCAAAATGCATAACATTGACGCAAAATGAGTAACGTGAACGCAATGTGAGCTACGTGCAATATTAACAGCGCTGTAAAACTCAAAATGGCACTGCTGCAAAACAGACTTGTTAAATAACGGCGTCAATTAATAAATAAATCATGGCTTCATTGTAACTCGTAACGTATTTATATTTTGAATTGCTGAACATGAGCAAATATAAGCCAATATGTATTTTTGACTCCATTGTCAACTATCACATTCTACTCATAGGACTACTACATAAGGACTTCGTTTAAAAATACTTAATCAGTGGGAAAATCAATTCCTATTTCAATATCAGATACAGATATTTGGCTTTATCTGTATTTATCCAGTGTATTTATATTCATACCCATTGGTTTCGGATTTATGATCGCACTCTTATCACTGATTCCTTATGTGATAATAGCAAGTCAATAAATTTTAATCACTATATTAATAAACCAAACAAAGAATCGAAGCTTTCGCCTACTCACGGTTTGTTTTGATTTCTCAAAGCATGGCATTATATCAATTTGGGAAATGCCCAGTATTTATATACAAAACAGGTTTCTATCAGGAATGCTTACAAACGATATATACAGTATGTCAACTAATTATTTTAACAATTAAAATTTAAAAAATGTCCACATATATTTTTAAAAAATAGTTAATAATATAAATAGAAAATATCAACAAAATGTGTTTTTTTTGTTGCAAAATAAAGCATGGAATTTTTTTATTATGTCAAAGAAATTACTTGACTAACTGTATGTCTGTAGCTTCGTACGTAGTAAAAAATTGTAGATTCCCTTTAAATTGAAAACAATGAAGCTTGTTTATCACTAAACGGACATGGGCAATACTAATAATTTAGATACCAATACTGCCTTGGATATAAATTACCTCTTGACCACGAGCCAGTCTACGGCTCTAGTTTGGTTAGAAAACTTGCAATTTATCTGATTCTTTGAAGTTTTATATCACATATGTTTATCTTTACATTTATCTTTATCTTTATAGACTACAAAGTGCAAATCTGTGTCGATAAAATCCAACGTGAAACAGAACCATTCATTGAAAACCAATTTTAGTTGCCAAACGACCGGCATCGAAAGTAAAGTTCAAAATATTCAGGATCAACTCAATGTATCCAACAAAAAAGGATGAAAATGTGAGTGAAATTAAAGAGACTTTATAATGGTTGTGAAGAGTACGATCTTGTTGATATTCTAGGACACTGTGGATGTTCAGATGGACGTGGCACTGATCAATGTTTTAAAAGCGCCCAAGAATCGGAGAGCAAAGATTTCATGGTATTATGCGCCAGTCTTTCTGCTCTTTTGGGTTGCACTCTTCTTTGCTGTGGTTGTACCGCTCTTTGATCGACTGCCCGACAGTGTGACGATCGCAGAGGAGTCAAAGAAGCCAGGAGAGTTTGTGGCAGAACGAGCCCAACGGATTCTATATGACTTTGATCGCATTGGTCCCAAAGTCGTGGGCAGCATTGCCAATGAGGAGCAAACAGTTGCCTTTCTCCTTGCCGAAGTGGAAAAGGTGCGCAATTCTATGAGAGAAGATCTCTACAATCTGGAGGTGGATGTACAGCAATCATCTGGAGCGTACATGCATTGGAATATGGTCAACATGTACCAGGGAGTTCAGAATGTGGTAGTCAAGCTGAGCAACCGCCATTCCCCCAGTGAATCCTATTTACTGGTCAACAGTCACTTTGACTCGAAGCCCGGCAGTCCCGGCACTGGGGATGATGGTACCATGGTTATAGTAATGCTGGAGGTGCTACGTCAAATAGCTACATCGGATCAGACATTCGAGCATCCCATTGTCTTTCTATTCAATGGCGCCGAGGAGAATCCTCTACAAGCTTCACATGGCTTCATTACCCAACACAAATGGGCCAAAAACTGCAAGTAAATATTCAAGAGATGATATTTTATATGAATTATTATTAATAAATGGTGTATTTTGTCAGGGCACTTGTCAATCTGGAAGTTGCTGGCAGTGGCGGACGGGATTTGCTATTTCAGGGTGGCCCAAATCATCCATGGCTAATGGAGGTATGTTATAGCCATAAACATTTAACCAGATTGACGTTGTTTACCCGTTCAGTTAGCGGCAGTCTTTAGAACTTTTAACACGTCATAAAAATCGCATAATAACTGTTTGGCTTTTTATTATAGCATGATTAACCAACTGTTGGCCCGGAAGCGTGTCTCTGGCCCAAATTCTAATACTTAGATTTGTAATAACTTCTCAATTTTCTCTCCTTTTCAGTATTACAAAAATAATGCTAAACATCCTTTTGCCACAACAATGGCCGAGGAAACCTTTCAGTCCGGAATGCTGCCCTCCGATACGGACTTTCGCATATTTCGCGATTATGGCCAGGTGCCAGGTAGGAATGAATTTATAGAACTACTTCAGAACTCGATAAAATGACTGTTGTTTTAGGCTTGGACATCGCGCAGGTTAGCAATGGATATGTCTATCATACCATATTTGACAATTATGAGGCCGTACCACGAGATTCTCTGCAAAACGCAGGTGAAAATGTTTTACCTCTCGTTCGGGCTTTTGCCAATGCCAGCGAGTTGTACGACATAGAGGTAAGTGTCCCATTTTAACATATATCGAAAAAAATTAAATGATTTTTATAAAAATCAACCCGAAAAGAATTATTAGTATGGATGGGAAGATATTAGATATGCATACTATTTTTATTTGAAGATCCTGAGCACAAGCTCTTTAAACCGAAATAACCGTTTAGTAACCAATTCATTTATGAGGGTTTATTTCGGTTCTGGCCGTCTCAGCTACTGAGCAACTCTGCTAACTTTGAACTGCCATAACTTTGTCAAAACTCAATCAATTTTCAATCGCAATGTAAATTTGATCATAATTTTACCTCTAAATTCGTTCTGCATTTAAATTTTGTTCATTTTGAAAAATCGAAATTTTCGAAATTTTTCGAAAAATGATAAGGGGTAACACTGTAAAATTTCTAAAAAATTCGAAATTTTAAAAACTTTCAAATCGAAAAAAGTTTAAATGCAGAACGTATTTAGAGGTGAAATTATGTTCAAATTTACATTGCGCATGAAAATTTATTGACTTTTGACAAAGTTATGGTAGTTCGAACTTATTAAAAATCAGTAAAATCAAAATAGTCGAAATGTTCAAACCAAATTAACCAAATTTATACCGTAACTACCGATATTCGTTTCGGTTTTAATTCCTGATTATAATTATTAATCTAAATTAAATTAAATTATGATTTTATTAAAGTTTAATTTGCTTTTCTAGTTATGATTTAAAAATATTAACTATTTTTATTGCAGGCTCACAAAGAGGGACACGCCGTGTTCTTTGACTTTCTGGGTCTGTTCTTTGTATATTATAGAGCATCCACTGGCATTATTCTGAACTCCTGTGTAGCAGGATTGAGTCTATTGCTGGTGTGTATATCCTTATGGCGCATGGCGAGGGTATCTGAACAATCCGTGTGTAGGATTTACATTTGGTTTGGCATCTTACTGGCACTACATGTGCTGGGCATGATACTTTGCCTCGGCCTGCCGTTGCTGATGGCAATTATCTATGATGCTGGTGATCGATCGCTCACTTATTTTACACACATCTGGTTAATGATTGGCCTCTTCATCTGCCCGGCCATTATTGGACTCACTTTGCCCACAACTCTTTACTACAGTTTCCGAAAGAACGTAAGCATAATATATTTTTGTATACTAAAGTCACATTTTAAATAAGATTCACATTTTACAGCTAGATATCAGCCACGCCTACCATCTACAAATGAGTTTGCACGCCCACAGCGTTCTGTTGTCTATTTTTGCCATTATACTGACTGCCATAAGTCTGCGCACACCTTATCTCTGCATGATATCCACATTATTCTACTCAGCTGCATTATTAATTAACCTGTTGAGTAGTTTACACGATCGAGGTAAATCATGATCAACTTCTGATCTTACTCCTGACTAATTCTTTATTTTATTTTAGGATATTACTGGGTGCTGATCTTGCAAATATTCCAGTTGATGCCTTTCTTCTACTTTTGCTCACTTTTCTATATGTTCCTTGTCATTTTTATACCCATGATGGGCCGCAATGGCAGCTCAATTAATCCTGATCTCTTAGTAGCTATATTATGTGCAATGGGCACGTTCTTTGCTTTCGGATTTGTGGTAAGTTAATGTTGATAAAATATTAAAATAATTTGACTAATTTTATTCTTAAACAGTCACCACTTATCAACATGTTCCGCTGGTCTAAATTTGTAATGCTTTCACTGGGCATTATTACCTTTATATTCAGCATGATTGCCATATCGGATGTGGGATTTCCCTATAGGGCCAAGACCAGCGTAATGCGTGTTAATTTCTTGGTAAGTTGAGCGATATTCAAGTTACAGATAAGGATGTTAAGATACTTATAATGTTTGACCTTTGACAGCATGTGCGACGCATTTTCTACGAGTACGATGGAAGCGTAACTCTCAACGATTCGGGCTATTACTTTGATTTCCAGGACAGGCGTCTCTTCCATCCACTCGAGGATACTTCGGTTAACTTGGCTGGTCTGCATAACATCAAGGAAGATTGCGATAAGCACTTGATGTGTGGTGTTCCCTGCTTCAATCATCGCTGGTGCAAGGCAAGAACCACAGGTCACTGGTTGGGACGTGAAGAGGAGGTCATTATACCAGGCAATACATCTCTAATTCTTTTGGCTAAAACCATCTTGGCAAATGATACCAAAGTTCGCTATGAGCTTGAACTGAGCGGACCACCTCATATGGTTTTGTTTATTCAACCTCTTGAGGGTGTCGCAGTGGACGATTGGTCTTTTATAAGAAATGTGCTTGATGAACCCGAAGAGTATACATTACCCTATCAAATATTCTTCTCCTACGGCAAGGATAACTCTCCCTTGAAGTTTCACATTGATTTTGTGGTGAGTAATGAGAGCGATCAATATATTATTATTTCTTATCACAAATTTCTCTCTTTTTCTGTAGAAGTCTGATCGAAACTTTGATGCGCCGATCTTTGAGTTGGGAGTTTCCTGGCATTACCTCAGCTATGACTATAAACGAGACTCAACTGGAATGAGATTTATAGCTGACTTTCCGGACTTTGTGCATGTGATGGAGTGGCCTACATTATATAAGCGTTATGTATTCTAAAATAATAATAATATAATAAAATATAATAATTGTAAATGTCATAAATATATTCATAATTTATTAAAAAGGTAATATAAAAATGTCATATGGCTTTAGATTTTAATAAAATATTTAAAATACTCGTTTAATAATATAAGTACCTATTATAAAATATGTAAAGATAAAAAAACACGAAATCTGGAAATTTAAAGCAGTAAATGGGAGTAAAGAATATTTTAAATACTTTATTTTTTAATTTAAAAATGAATTATTTTATGTTAAGGTAAAAATCACGAAATCTGGAGATTTAAAACAGTCTATGGGAGTAAAGGATATTTTACCAGTTGCTCAGCTAGTAAAAAGTGTTGACCAAGTTATAAAAGTTTTAAGTTTAGAAGGTAATTGTACTAAAAATTTTACTTACAAAAAATAGAGGTAAAAAATATATCCAATTTTAAAGAGAATATTAAATGCTTTACTATTCATTGATAAATATTATACTTTCTTGTCATCGACCTGAACTAATTCTATGACAAACCAATTAACCGATAATGATTTTTTAATTACCGCTTTATAATAATCACTTATATAGTCCTCGTGTGGGTCTTGATAAAAATTTCCAGTTGGAGACATACTCGGAGGTACGATTAGTGTCAATTGTAAAAGCTAACTAATTAGCTAATTGGTTTACAGATGCGAAGTAGTTGTATCAATAAATCCACCTTATTAAGAACGATAACCGATATAATCGTAATCAAAATGGAGTTCTTTTGATGATGGCAACTTAATCTGAACCCGAACCGAGTTCCAAAGTGCCTCAAAATTGATTTTCCCAAATACATATATGTACATCTAATGACATTGATATGAAGGTCAATAAATATGTATATATATCAGTATTCGGGTCATAAATAATTGTATCCTATATCAGCAATATATGTTTAACATACCCACATATACAAATTATTGCCACGTACATATATGTTGTTAAAGTCAAAGATATGAAATCACGGCTGATAAGATATATAGAAATTTGCTTTAAAATTGAGAAAACAGCAGGGAGATTTACTTAGTCGTCGAAAGGAGCTGGTCAGGTGCAGTTGCTCCGGAACATAGCTGAGAACATGGATAACGAAAAGGATAATAACGTAGGACACATTGGAAATATCAATATGAAGCATTTCTAATAGATCAATATTATTTGCAGGAATTGGAAATGGATACCGTTAATACCATCATTGAGCTGACGGAAAAGGATAAACACTCGAAACAGTTGGCCTGGTATTATGCACCAAGTTATCTGCTCATTTGGGTTGCACTTTTCTTTGCCGTCGTTTTTCCGCTTTTCAACTATTTGCCCACAGCCGTGAGGATTGAGGAGGAAGTCAGTAAGCCGGGTCAATTTGTGGCGGAGCGTGCTCAACAAATATTATTGGAACTGGATCGTATGGGACCCAAGATTGTTGGCGATGAAATGAATGAGAAGACAATGGTTCAATTTATGCTCAACAAAATTGACGCGGTTCGTGAAGTAATGCGAAATGATTTATATGAGATGGAAGTGGATGTGCAACGGGCATCGGGTGCTTATTTGCACTGGGAGATGATCAACATGTATCAGGCTGTCCAGAATGTGATTGTCAAGCTGAGCACGAAGAATTCCAATAGCACATCCTATCTGCTAATCAACAGTCACTACGATACCAAGCCAGGCAGTGTGGGTAAGTCTGGAAATGGAAAAAGTATCCTGTCAGATAATTATAATTAATCCTGCAGGTACCGGAGACGCTGGTTTCATGGTTGTTGCCATGCTGGAAGTGTTGCGTATTTTGGCCACATCTGAGGAAACTTTCCAGCATCCAGTTGTCTTTCTATTCAATGGTGCCGAGGAACAACCGCTTCAGGGATCACACGCCTTCATTTCACAGCACAAATGGTCTCCCAACTGCAAGTGAGTAATGATAAAGAACTGAAAATATTTACAATTTAATAATGAAACCTACCTCTTTAGAGCACTGATCAATCTCGACTCCTGTGGCGCTGGTGGCCGTGAGATTCTCTTCCAAGGAGGTCCCAATCATCCCTGGTTAATGCGAGTAAGTTACCTAATTATCACGTAATCCATCTGTTAACCTTATCAGACTCAAGACTCAATATTATTTCTTTATTACGTCGACATCCGCTCATTAATTTTATCAACATTTCTTATCTTGATTTTCTGATTGAAATTATGCAACTTTTATTTACAGCATTACAGGGAAGCCGCCAAACATCCATTTGCAACAACAATGGCCGAGGAGGTCTTCCAGGCGGGCATTATACCATCCGATACGGACTTTAGAATCTTTCGAGATTTTGGTCCTGTGCCAGGTAAGTGATCAAACGATTGTCTATAAAACTTGCGATAAATCTAATCTAATAACAAGAATACCAAAATTGACAAGTATTAAAAAATAAATTTATGTAAGCCAAATTTGAAAAATTAAAATTTTAAAATAAAATATGAGGGAAGCCAACTTAAGAAAATCCGAATTTAAATTTGGAAAAATATTGAGGATGAAATATTACGATTATTTGAAGTAAAAATAATATCAATGCTACTTTTTTCAATGTTAATAGACTAGACATTTCATATTTAGTTCACTCTAAATCAGGGTTTAAAACCTTAACCCAAACCGTAACCTTTAACCGGTGAAAACCGATTGAAATTTGTAGCCGTAACTGAAACGGTAACCGAAAAAAATGTTTTCCGCTGTACCAAAGCGCTTTAAGCCGAAATAACCGTTTAGTAACCGATTCATTTATAAGGGTTAATTGCGGTTCTGTCTTTAACAGTCTTTACCAGTCTGGTTGATTTTACTGATTTTTAATAACTTCGCACTGCCATAACTTTGTCAAAGTTCAATCAATTTTCAATCGCAATGTAAATTTGAGCATAATTTTACCTCTAAATTCGTTCTGCATTTAAATTTTGTCAATTTTGAAAATTTGAACTTTTCGAAATTTTTCGAAAAATGATAAGGGGTAACACTGTAAAATTTCTAAAAAATTCGAAATTTTAAAAACTTTCAAATCGAAAAAAATTTAAATGTAGAACGTATTTAGAGGTAAAATCCTGCTCAAATTTACATTGCGCATGGAAATTGATTGAGTTTTGATAAAGTTATGGAAGTTCGAAATAATTAAAAATCCGTAAAATCAAAATTATCGAAATTTTCAAACCAAATTATTTCCCAGGTCTTGATATGGCGGGAGTATACAATGGCTTTGTCTACCACACAAAGTATGATCGCTTCGATGTCATATCCCGAGATTCGATTCAAAATACAGGAGAGAATCTGTTATCTCTCGTTCGTAGTATCTGCAATGCTGAGGAAATGTATGATACTGAGGTAGGTTCACTTATCGATAACTAAATATTCACATACTAAAGATAAGTCCAATCTTTATTAACTTATTTATTACCTTAGGCACACGCCGAGGGTCATTCAGTATTTTTTGATTTCCTGGGTCTGTTCTTTGTCTACTATTTGGAATCCACGGGAATTGCCTTAAATATTTGCTTTGCTCTTGGTGGCCTGATCCTTGTTTGTGTCTCCCTCTGGCGCATGACCAAGACAACAGATCTTAGTGTGGGATCTGTGGCTGGAGCCTTTGGAATAATGTTCCTATTGGAGCTGGCTGGATTTCTGCTGGCATTGGGACTACCAATGCTTATGGCCGTCTTTTATGATGCCGGCGATCGCACTTTGACCTACTTAACCAACAGTTGGCTAGTGATTGGTCTCTTCATCTGCCCATCGCTCATTGGATTGGTTCTTCCATTCACACTCTACTACACATTGAGACCCAGCGTAAGTGACATTTACCTGTGACTGATCAATGATAAAACATGTATTTCTAAACAGGAAAAGATACCACACACTTATCACCTGCAAATGGCTGGACATGCCCATTGTGTATTACTTGCCTTGTTGTGTATAATCCTTACAGTTGCTAGTGTTCGCAGTGCCTATCTCTGCATGATCTCCATTCTCTTCTATGTCGGTTCCCTGATCATCAATTTGCTGACCAAGCTGCATGATCGCGGTAGGTTATATTCTGTAATTGACATAGTTTTTTATATAACAAAGTTTATCTTTTACAGGCTACTATTGGTCGCTATTGATGAGTGTGTGTCAGGCAATGCCCTTCGTCTACTTCAGCTACATGTTCCACGCTTTCCTGGTCATTACCATTCCAATGACAGCTCGCAAAGGCACTGAGGTTAATCCGGATATTCTTATAGCTCTGCTCTGTGCATTGGGCGCAATACTTTCCATGGGTTTTGTGGTAAGTTAAAGAAATACTTATATAGGATGATTAATTTATACTTTTTTTGCTTAAATCTATTTTTTTATTTATTTATTTAAACACGGCTAAAAAAAATTAAAATAAATAAAATTAAACTTAAAAGATTTAAAGTAAAAAAAATTATATTAAAAGTGAACAATTAAATTTAAATTTAAATCAGAAGCAAAAAAATGGTTAATGAAATATTTAAAATAAAATTGGAAGACAAAAATCTTCACCTTTAAAATATCGTTGACATTTACTATTTTAAATTTAACTAAAAGAAATGTAACTAAAAATTTTATTAAAAGTTTTTTAAATTTAACTAAAAGAAATGTAACTAAAAATGTTATTAAAAGTTAACAATAATATTTAAAATAAAAACTTAAACGAAAAAAAGGTTAATAAGCCAAAAATCTTTATTGTTAAAACATTGCTAATATTTACATTACAAATTTAATTTCTCGTTGATAATTTTTCCAAAATAATTAAATCTCTTATATCATCTAAATTTATTCCCCTTTTAGGCTCCACTTATAAATATCTTCCGTAGGCCAAACTGCATGATTGGCGGCCTGGCGATAATAACCTTCATATTCTGCATGATATCCGTCTCGGAAGTGGGATTCCCTTATCGTCCTAAAACGAATGTGATGCGGGTTAACTTTCTGGTAAATTTTCCTTATAAATTTCCCATTCCTTTGTCTAACTTCCACAATAATTGCAGCAAGTGCATCGGAGATTTTATGAATACGACGGTTCCCTCAGCTTGGATGATTCCGGCTACTACTTTGACTTACAGGATCGTCGTCTGGAGCAGCCGTTGCGTGACACGATGGATTTTAGTGAGCTGATTAACCTGGAGAACGAGTGCAATTCCCAAATGATGTGCGGAGTTCCCTGCTTCAATCATCGCTGGTGCGAAGCTCGTAAAGCAGCTCGTTGGTTGCCTCGCAAGGAAACCGTTGAGGTGCCCGGAACTACAGTTCTAGAGTTACTTAACAAGACGATACTAGATGATGGCTACAAAGCGCGATATCAGTTCAAATTAACGGGTCCTGCTCGTATGAGTATCTTCCTGAAACCCTTGGATGGTGTAAAGATGCTGGACTGGTCATTCTTAAAGGGAATGCTGGATAAACCGGGTACTTTCAAGCCACCATATCACATCTTCTTTGCCTGGGGCATTGACGATTCCCCCATCGACTTTGATCTGGAGTTGACGGTACGTAAATTTAAAATATCTGGTATGCTGTTTCTCATAGAGTTTCATTTTAAATTTCAGAAGACAAATGGGAAATTCAATGAGCCCGTGTTTGAAATTGGCATATCTGCACACTTTCTTAGCCAAGTCCATAAGAGAGATGCCTTAAGTGAAAAGTTTATAGCCGATTTACCAGATTTTGTGCATGCTATGGAATGGCCAGCCTCCTATGATCGCTATATTTATTAACGATAATAGTTCAGAATAATAGAATGTTAGAGGAAACACATTTTGTATGTAAACCTATATATAATAGAAAATAGATTACACCTCATTTGTTTACATTTCTTGTGAAAAGACAAGTTAAACAAAGGGCTTGAATTGGGCTGTTAATGCCACTGTCTGTCATATTGGACCAAAAGTGCATTTCATAATATACTTTGGACAAACATTTAACATTTGTGTAAATACAAACTTCATTATTGTTTTATTAGCTGAAGTTGTGACTGCATTTCATTCTATTCTCATTTTCGATGGGTATAAAAAGTAGTGTCATCTAGCATTGAAAGACACAGTTCGATCTGAGCAACAGTCAAACAGTCAAACAGTCAAGGAAAGCTCAAAGCCAAAAAATAATAATATGAAGTTCCTCGTTGTTTTATTTCTTGCCGTTATGATGCTGGTTGCAGTGGAGTCTCAAACGGAAACCGCTGAGGAAATCATCGAAGATATTGAAAATGGTGTTGAAGATGAATACCTATACGATTATATATATGATTATCCAGAGGATTATTATTATGATGACGATTATTATTACTACGACGACTTAACAACACCAACACCGCCATTCAAACAACAACTCATGTCGCTGCTCTTCAACAAAAAGTCTGGATAAGATCGATTGAGACTGAGAAACATGCGACCAACGACAACATTCATCCATTTCTTTGTTAAAATGTGAAAATCTAAATCTTATTTATTCAATTAAAAACCTAATAACATAAACAAAATTCCAAGTAATGTTTTATTTTATTTATAACATATACATATATATATATTTCAGGATATCGAACGCGACAAAAATAATTATACAAATATACAATTATTAATGACCTATTATTAGAATAGAATCAAATTGCTTTTTATTGATTAATTATTTTGATATTTTAAATTTTTTAAGCTTTATATAATTAACGTAAAATTATTTTCCTTTAAGAGAAATTCACAAAAACTTATTAAGATAATCAAAAAAATCATCTATATTATAAAAACATCGAAAATAGGAAAAAAATGTATTTGTTTGGTTAATCATAGAAAATTAATTCATGCCTAAATTGCTAGATTAAGTGACATTAATACATTTTTGAAGAAAGTTTCACAAAAAAAAAGCAGTTTCGATAAGTTTTAAGTTCTTGGTTCCGTCTGACCTTTCTTTGAAAATGCTCATATGTCAATTGCCCAAGAATGACCCAAGAAAATGAGGGCTCATTAACGCCTTTGGTCAAATTGTTTAGATTGTGAGCCTCCCAAAAATCACGACTGCATCGAAGTAAGCCCAACTGCCACCTCCAACAAAGGTCAGCAGACAGACAGACAGATAGACAGACAGACAGACAGACAGAACGACAAGCAGCTAGACATGATCATGGTCAGGTGGCGTGGCAACTATAGTATATACTATATAGTGTATAGTAGTGGTAATGGTAATCGTCTAATGGTAATCGTATAATGATGTTGCTGTTGCCGCCTCCACTTGCGATGGCTATTGATGGGACGGCTTCAGATTGCGCAATTTGATGTGGCTCTGGTTGTGACTATGGAAGTGACTATGGATGTGACTATGGATGTGGTTGTGGTTGTGGCACATCAGAACGCAGTTAATGCTAAAGTTAAATGTCTAAAAATGTAGCTGACAAATTGATTTGAAATGCAATACGTGTTCTTTGAATGCCATCATACAAGTTAACCACTCCATCAAAACTGACCGAAATATTATGATACAGGAGATAATTACATATCTTGAGTTGTGGAAATTATATAACAAAAGATCACACAATAACTTAAAAAAATGTAATGAGAGAATATAGAAAATATATGAGAAATATTTTAAAACATAATCTATATAATTATTTAATCATTTTCATTCTTTTAAAATTCACTGAAAATATATAAGAACAATAATATGTAAAAAAAAAACACGTTAACCATTTTTATATTACTGAAAATCTAAAGATTCTTTAATTAACTAATGTACAAATGCATAACAAGTAATTAGCTTAAAACTTACTATACTCATATTTTAAAAATACATGTACATAAGTAGGAATTTAAAAACAGACAATTCAATAAATTTTAACAATTAATGTGTGAGAGAACATAGGAAATCAATGAGAAGTATCTAATAACATAATTTATTTAATTTAATATTTTTCATTCCATAAAAAATCACTTATAATCTAAACAATAATCAAATTTACAAAGAAAGTTTTGAATATGTATTTCCATAAAAACTAAGAATTTATTAAATAATAATTCAATAATTTTTTACATTATATTGTTTATCTTAGAGGAATATCTAAGAACAAAAATTATTTACAATATTAATATCAAATATATTTTTAAAACAATTTAAATGCCATTAGAATTTACTTTTAATCTAGAAAAATAATAAAATGTGCAAAGAAAGTCTTAAAGATGTATTTCTTTTAAGACTAAGAATCTTTTAAATATTTATCTCAAATAGTTCAATAATTTTTTACATTGGATTGTGTTTTGTTTAATTATAATTGTAATTTATGTTAAATTCAGTGAGTGCCACCCTGGTTTATCTTAGAGAAATATCTAAGAACAAAATTTATTTACAATATTAATATCAAATATATTTTTAAAACAATTTGCATGCCATTAGAATTTACTTATAATCTATAAAAATAATTAAATGTGCAAAGAAAGTGTACAAATTAATTTTTTTTAAACCGGAGAATCTATTAAATCAAATAATTCAATAATTTTTTACAATTATATTATTGGATTGTGTTTTGTTTAATTATAATTGTAATTCATGTTAAATTCAGTGAGTGCCACCCTGGTTTATCTTAGAGAAATATCTAAGAACAAAATTTATTTACAATATTAATATCAAATATATTTTTAAATCAATTTACATGCCATTAGAATTTACTTATAATCTATAAAAATAATAAAATGTGCAAAGAAAGTTTTAAAAATGTATTTCTTTTAAGACTAAGAATCTATTAAATATTTATCTCAAATAATTCAATAATTTTTTACATTGGATTGTGTTTTGTTTAATTATAATTGTAATTCATGTTAAATTCAGTGAGTACCACCCTGGCGCTGAGCATGTTATAAGTTGTAAACAATTTACTCGACAAATTGCAGATTTATTTATATGGCAACAACACGCGAACAATGCACTTGAAGAGGCTAAAAAAAAGAAGAAGATTTAATCATTTTGGGCTGACTGTGAGTTTGGCTTCTGATCTGTGCAACTGCAACTGCAACTCCAAAATGCTAAGCACTCATCAATGGCCAAGTTGCAGCTTTGTTGCAAGTGGCAAGAGGCAACCGTAAAGTTCAAGCTGCATTCAGTACGAGTACTCGAACTCGTATTCGTACTCGTATTCGTATTCGTAGTTGCCACTGATTCAAGATTTTGCTATAAATATGCAAACCTTTGGAGTTGCTGGCCACAGTTACAATTTGAGACGCCGACAGTTCCGACTTCAGTGCCCAGGACAAGGATACAACTAGCTCATGCAATATCTAGTAAGTTAGTCTCACTGATTATCCAACTGACTTGGCTAATTGTTTATTAGCTGTTGACTGTTGCAGCTTTGCTGCTGTGCACAACATTCACGAATGCACGACCACAAGGACCTGCAACAGAGCCGATCAAGATCTTGAGGCAGGAACAGGAGGTCAACTTCGATGGCTCCTACAAATACGGCTATGAGACCGAAAATGGCATCAATGTGGAGGAGGAAGGTTATCTCAAGAATGCGGGCACCGACAATGCAGGACCGGTAAGTTATTTACTACATAATTCAATCTTAAGTCACCTTAATTTGGCATTTGATAATTTAACTTCAACTGCCTCACAAATAATTCAAGTCTCTTAATTTATACTCTTCTTTTTTGTTGCTCAGGTCGCAAATGGATTCTTTTCCTACACTGCACCCGATGGCACACCCATAAGGATTACCTATGTGGCCGATGAGAATGGTTTTCAGCCACAGGGTGATCATTTGCCCACAGCACCACCGATACCACCAGCAATACAGAGGGCCTTGGATTACATAGCCACTGCACCACCACAGCCAGCTGAATCGCAGAATACTTTTACCGCACGCAGAGGCTGAATTCCCAACCTGGGAATCGGAGAAAACAACAAATGCTGTTCACATGTACATATATGCAAAATTAATAAACAGTATAAATCGATTAATTATTGAGTTTCTAACCTTTCAATCTCAGATATGCATAAAAAGCAAGTCAACAATGTAGTGAGTAGTTAATGAGATATTGACCTCTGTAGCGATTCAGTAATTGATTATTGTACACATGTGTTAACGACTTCAAGATACCCTTTAGATTGCTGCTTTTTTAATCGGAACTCTTGTTTAGTTCCCACACACAAATCTCACTTTTTACTACAGTTTCTTATCACAATCATAAATTTTTGAATAGGAAAAATTAGTGAATAACAACTATTGGATACTCTTTAGGCAGTAATTGTTGATAACCAATAAATACTGCTTTTTGGTATTAAGTTATTAGAAAAATCATTTTGATTCAGAAATTAAAACCGGTTTTTAATAACTTTGAACTGCCATAACTTTGTCAAAAGTCAATCAATTTTCATGCGCAATGTAAATTTGAACATCATTTTACCTCTAAATTCGTTCTGCATTTAAATTTTGTTCATTTTCAAAAATTTTTAAAATTCGAAATTTTTCGAAATTTTACAGTGTAACCCCATATCATTTTTCAAAAAATTTCGAAAATTTCGATTTTTGAAAATGAACAAACTTTAAATGCAGAACGAATTAAGAGGAAAAATCATGCTCAAATTTACAATGCGCATGAAAATTAATTGACTTTTGACAAAGTTATGACAGTTCAAAGTTATACAATATCAGTAAAATCAAAATAATCGATATTTTCAAGGCAAATTTATATAAGATCAAATTATAATAAAATCGACATTACGGTGGACAATTTCAGTAACCAGATAACATATTTTTCCAGGCCTATTTTTTTTTTAATATTATCGGATGAAAATTGGTTGCTTTTAAGATATCTAAGTCAAATTTGCCAATTTTATGTGTAATTATGCTACTTGGCTAACAATTATTATTTAAATTTAATCAATTTATAACTAAGTAGAAACAACCGCTTAAATACAGACAAGTTCTTGTATGAAAAACTTTTTTGTTTTCCAAAATATACGGAACGAATTCTCAATTTATTATTATGTTCCTCAATTATTCCCTTAAAATTAAGCAGATTATAATCCTTATAATTACTACAGAACAGAAATTATCATATTTGCTGCCCTAGCTACAAAGTGATCTTATAAATCTTGATGGTTCAAAAAGATATTGCATACTTTTAGGCATTTGGTTAATCTCTTGGAACAACTGGTTTGAAGATCGCTCTTTGTGATAATCCGGAATTCGCTTTTGTGCTGACAAAACTGGCCAAAATTTGTCAATGCCCAAAAGAAATGTCAGTGTTTCTGTATCATACAATTAATTCAATTGATCGTCATAAGAAGAATGGCCTATCCGTTTAGATTGACGCTGCCTTCCAGAAAATATGAAGTAAACGCCTCGTAAATCACCACATTTAATAGATCTAGTTTTGAGCGCATTGCAATAGTTGTTCGATCAGCTCCAGCTTCGAGTTAGCCGGTTAGACGGTTAGCCATTTAGTCATTTATCCACTTGATCATTTTGTCATTTAGCCAGTTGACCATAGCACACATACAAAAAATCAAATAAAGAGTAATGAGTGAATCTTCCAAGTTGCCAGGTGGGCGGTGTGGATCTCATATATAAAGCTCTGATTGTGGCTAGAACAGCTCATTGCTGATTAACCATGATGCTGCGTCCAACGGTAAGTGTGACAACTGTTGTCAGGATGGATAAAACAATTTCCCCATTTATAGATTTTCCTGCTGATCTGCGTTGCAGTTGCGTTGGCCCAAAACGATGGACGCTATCGTCCTGATTCGACAGTGTTGCCCCTTTTGAGGGCTCGTCCTGCTGCGAGTGCCGGACGCTATTCGGGGGGAAATGATGGACGCTATGTGGCCAGTGGCAACGATGGACGCTACGGTGGCAATGATGGACGTTATGTGCATGTGGACAACAAATACCAGCACGATAATCGTCCTGGCGGTGACTACAGCGGCACCAACGATCCCTATAAGGGTGACAAGAACAAGTTCGGTGGTGCTGGACGAGGAGGCGGTGCTGGAGGTGGTGGTGGAGCTAGTGGAGCTAATACCAATGCCAATTTTGGTGGTGCAAGCACTGCTGTCAAGCCACGACCCACTGTGCCACGCGTTGCCCCCGTTGTGGTGGATCAACGTCCCAATTTGCCACAAGGAACCGGAACAGGCATCGGCAAAGGAGGCTTCGCTATTATTCGCCAGGAAGGAGCAGTTCAAACCGATGGCTACAACTATCTGTGAGTAGTGAATTCATTAGACTCCCCTGTGAATTATAGAATCCCTCTTTGTGTTAGTTATGAGACGGAGAATGGCATTCTGGGTGAGGAGAGTGGACGCATTGAGAAGCAAACCGAAGGAGATGCCATCCGCACCACGGGCTTCTATCATTACACCGGAGATGATGGTCTCCTCTATCGCGTAGATTATGTGGCTGATGAAAATGGATTTGTGCCCGTTGGTGAACACATTCCCAAGGTGCCCGCTCACATTCCCAGGCTGCTGGAATATCTGAAGGCACAGGGAGCACTGTAAAGTTACGATCTAAATATATTCTGCATTTATCTGGAAATAAAAGATTTATTCGAAAAGTTTGTGCCATGAAATGCTAAAATTTGGATTATTTTTTAAACTGTTTTAGAAATATTTTTTAAATATTCCTAAATGAAGTTCAATTTTTAAATTGATCAATACTTTAAAGTTTTCAGTTTTAAAATAATTTTCTATCAGCTGAAAATATATGAGTTATATATAAAATTAAACACATTTTAAACAATCAATTAGTTTATTAATTTGAAGCTACATTCGATAAATTCCAAATTAAGTATTTTTATTTTATTTTAATATTTTTACAATAGTAGTTTGTATATTTTTAAAACCTTTCAGTTAAGATTTGGTAGAATGCGTTGTTGTATATATTCCAGCACATTGTTGATAGTCGACTGCACTTTGATGGGCTGCAAATAGAATAAAATAAATTAAAGATCTCTTGAATTATTCATATTTAACTTACATCCTGTTCAGAATCGATACTTGACTGAGGTTCTGGTTGGGATTGGGATTCAGGCTGCGTCTCGTAGTCAGTTTGCTGCTGTTCCTGATCAACTTCGACTGGTTGAGGCTGTTCATAATTATAGGCTTCAATTGGATGATGCAGAGATTCCACATCCGTGTCCCACAATTTGTTCTCATTCACATATTTATATTGTTGCTGCTCCTCATTTGTTCCATCTCCATCACGAACCCATTCAAATTGTATAATTTGCCAGCCGGTGCCATTGTAATTGAAGTCAATCATGAATCGCAGATGATCCCTCGGTCCCAGTGCAAACTCATCATTGGCTGCCTGGATACTGGCGGCCAACTGCTCCTCCGCCTGTCTAAAGATGCCTCGCAAATCATTGGCATACGGTTGACCACGATCACCGTAACCTCCATCGTAGGGTCTCGGATCGTGTCGATATTTTCCGCTATCATCTGGTTGATACCAACCGCCGGCTCCGTGTAGTTGATGGATATAGTGACCAGGTCGGACTGAAGCTGTGGGAAGTGGAGCTACCTGCTCATCGGATCCTTCGGCTCGATCCCGAGCCAAGAGCAGCAATGCAAGGAACAAACTTCTGTACATTTCGACACGTTGAATGCGTTTAAATGCAGCTTATCCAATCCACTGGCCAGGTTAGTTTCTAATTCACTATTAATTGCTTGGGGTTAGCTAATTAATTGTCTGGTTTTATGTACAAGATGTCACCGCTTAATTATTTAATTAGCGAACTTAGTATTCGGCTAGACGCCACACAAGTCAGTCAACAGTCAATAACGGATGCTAATTGAAATTCTTTGCATACTAACGAGCCATAATTTGATTTCAAAGATATATCTGTAATGCAACTAGTTTGCATTGATAGAACTCACATGCTTTTGACCTTTTGAACGCCATCGGAAATCTGAAATCCGAGCGGAACAGGTAAATATATTGACAGTTCTATAATAATCCGATCCGATCCGATCCATTGAACCCAACGCATCAGGTGACAAAACTGAAATATTCTTAAAAGTATGTGAGTATTAGAATCAATCTCAAAATAAATCTAAGATAATATCTATAATATCTAGTTATATATATAAGTTCAGATTTAGTTTTATTGTTCCTCACTTTCTAAGCCGATCACAGTTTTCCAATGTTTTCTTTTAATTTAACACCACACCTAAAAAATGTGTCTAATCGTCTTAAAAATATCATTATATGTCGGAAGTTTTGGAAAGCAGCCGAGAATTAAACTGTTGAATTTCCGCTGTGACGGCAATTTGTTAACATTTCAACGGTTTTGATAGGATTAAAGTTAATTAATGTCGTTTAAATCAAATTTAACGCTCATAATAAACAATAAAACGATCGTTTGTCTTAATGGGCATTAATAATAACTGACGATCAATCAAAACATGTGGTCATCATGCAGTCATCAATCATCAGCCAGTTTAGGTATGGACATAAAATAAACATGATGAAAACCAGTCAAAATCGAAAGCGAAAACGCCCTCAAAGTTGGTAGCCAAAGTGATTATTGACTTTGAACTTGTAAAGGGAACTTTAACCTATTACCTTGCAGTTCAATATTAAGAATATAATATACATTGTTGGATAAATTTCAAACTCTTAACAAAAATTTAAATGTAGAATCAATTAAAAGGTCAATTAATGATCAAGAACACATTACTCATCTAAATCGGTAAAGATTTGACAAAGTTATGAGTCTGCAACGTTTTGAAAAATATGTAAAGGGTTAAAATATGAAATTTTCGAAAATTTTCAAACTTTTTAAATCAACAAAGTTTAAATGCAGAATCAATTTATAGGTCAAATAATGAACAAATAGACTTTGCTTATCAAAATTGGTAAATATTTGACAAATTTATGACGAATCTATCAAATGAATATCAATAGAGATGGACATAGAAAAATACCATATTGTTGGTTGAATTACATTGAAAAGCTTTTAATATTGGGCCCTAAACCTATAAATTGGTCGACCTATAAAACTGAATATGCCACATTTTTGAATTTGGGCAGTTTCCATTGACATAAGTATATTTTCTTATAGATTGTTCAATGTGCTGAATTAAAATAATAAAAAAAAGACCCAAGACTTTTATTAAACAACTGGCTGTTAAATTGTTGTTTATGTAAATTTTTGCCTGGAATCTTTGTGAAACAATAAAATATTCAAAACTCAAACACACACTCAAAATGATACTCACACATTTGTAAATAAGTAATAAAATATATTAATATTTAAGCCCGATGAGTTTTGGCTGTGTTAATCCAAACAATATCGTGCGTAATTTGGTGCTGGCAATTAATGAATTTCAAATTATTGTGAACTCATTTCACGTCCCCCTCTTCCTTCCAATTTAATCACTTAAAAGTGACAAATGTTTATAGAATTCATTGGCCGCAAAATAAATCGGCGCTGTCGCCAAATTAAATATTTTTTCAACAGCCGCAAAAATATTTAATTGCAATTTTGCGGTGGCGCCCAATGGCCTAGACGATAATTCCTGGTAACTAAAAGTGTCCCTTGGCTATAAAAAAAATAATACGACCTTGAACTTGGCTTTACATGAAATTGAAATTCCTTTAGGCTGACACAATGAAATTTCAGTTTAATAATAAACAAACAACCGAATAAAAACCAAAACAAAATTGAAAAAATGTAAGGAAAAAAAAGATCAATTCAATGTTTCACACTTGGGCAAGCTGTGAATTTATTTAGATGGGATTTTTCCTTTTTATCTCATAAAATACCAGATAACATTAAAGACAAGATAAAACATTAATATTTAATTTATTTAGCACCTACTGATAAAATCATGCCAAAGCCGAAAGCTCTCCAAAATTTATAACAGTATCGGATTACCTCGGTGCTTTGAACCTTTTCAGATCTTTTGAAGTGTTTTCTACGCCCACCGACATATATACATAAATATAAATAAATATAAATAAATGTATATGTAAGGATATACTATATACAGGACAGGGTTTATATCTAATTAAGCGCCAAAGCGATTGGTAATTTGTTGTATTGTTCCAAGTGCGGATCGTGCGACGCCTTTAACAAAATTTAAGATCAGCGTTTACATTGTATTTTGTATTTAGTAAATTAATTTGTTGCGCAAAACAACAAATGCATACAATTAATGCCACAAATCATTTCATTTAATTGAATCAATTAAATGTGCATACACCAAGTGTTACCCAAAGTCATCCATCTATTTGTATTCGGCTACCATTTCAAATACGGTTGCTAAACTCGATTCTGCTGACATTATTTATAGGCCTTACTAAAATGAGAAACTCTAAAAATTTTATTGAATATGTAGACCGAGTGTTAACTTAAGTGAACTCTCAACAGACAAAATGCAAACCGGCTGCAATGAGAAATCAAACAGATTTTCGATTCCAAGTCAGATTCCGATTCAGTCATCGAAGTCAAAACCCACGCTTAAAGTAATGATATCAATTTATGGGTAAATCCTCAATACTGGCCCTATAAAGATTTCAATTGCCGCTCATTTGCAAAAATGCAGGTGAAAATACCCATAAATCATAAGTTTTTAGAGTTGTATCGAAACCGGGAATTAAGTACATCAAATACCTTGACACTGACATGTACGAGGTCGCCAAACATTATAAAATATATAAACAAATATATACAAACCAGGGGTTAAAAGCTTAAACGAAACCGTAATCTTTACCTGTTTAAAACCGATTGAAATTTGTAACCGTAACTGAAACCGTAACCGAAAAAAAATTTTTCCGCTGACCCAAAACCCACAAACCGAAATAACCGTTTAGTAACCGATTCATTTATATATGGGGGTTGATTTCGAACTGCCATAACTTTGTCAAAACTCAATCAATTTTCATGCGCAATGTAAATTTGAGCATGATTTTACCTCCAAATTCGTTCTGCATTTAAATTTTGTTCATTTTCAAAAATCGAAATTTTCGAAATTTTTTGAAAAATGATAAGGGGTAACACTGTAAAATTTCTTAAAAATTCGAAATTTTTGAATTTTAAAAAATGAACAAAATTTAAATGCAGAACCAATTAAGAGGTAAAATCATGCTCAAATTTACATTGCGCATGAAAATTGATAGAATTTTGACAAAGTTATGGCAGTTCAAAGTTATTAAATATAAGTAAAATCATAAAAAAAATCCCTGATACAAGCATTTTATGGCAGTTTTAGAAACAAACTTTAAATTGATACCAAAAATTCTTTGCGAATCCAAATTCGAAAATTCTAAAAACCTTTTAATATTAGCAATTTGTGATTTGCAAATATATTTCAACTTAAAACGAGGGATGATTCAGGAAAAATTCCAAAATTATAATGAGGCTTTACTATGGGAATATTTCTTTGAAAGGGACTTAATTAAATAATCAATTGCAAACATTAAATATTAAATTGTGAAAAGATACAGATAAAATGGACGTACCAAAGATATATAATTTTTTACCGGACTTTCATTTAACATATTTTATTTATGTGGATAGATTAGGCAATATAATAGAAACATATAAAGTTTAAGAGCCCGACTCCACATCATTTTTATGGCGTGAGTGAATAATCGCAATACATATACAGTAAGTCTGGAAGAAGTATGAATATAATAACGAAAATAAAATTCAACCTAAACCGACGTTTAGTCATCCGGTATAAAATTTTGTGATATGCTGAAGTCGCGTACCGAGCAACTAGTTCTAATTTTGACTTCTTGCTGGGAGCTCGTACTCGTACTTAATGTATCAAAGTGTATTATAACATTATGATATGCTGTAGATTTATACTAATCTTAAGTTTCGCAATACTGGCAACTGTTTGGAGCAGTTGCTCAGCAGCTGAGATACTGGAGTGCTACCAATGTTTTGGGATAATTGGAAAATATGATAATTATTCACTTCCCTGGTGCTCGCATTTAACAGATTCACCCAAATTCAAAGTACTGTGTCCCAATTCAACGATGTGCCTGAAAGAAGTGCATACCCTAAATCTACTTTATGGCAGGAAACGGACAATAGAGGCGAGGGGATGTGCCAGTCAGGTGAATGTGGAGCAAGTTTTAATTGAAAAGATTTTTGAAGATGTTGCAGTCATCGAGGAGCCCTATAAGGTTGGCTGCCTGGAGAAGAAATCGCACAATACGTTGTCATCGACAGTTCAACAATGTTATTGCCGGGGCAACTTATGCAACTCGGCAAATAATGTCAACCTCAACAGCCTGATCAAGATAATATATCTTATGTTCCTGTTAAGCAGCTTACGAGCTAAATGTACAATTAAATGGAATTACCCTGATATATATTCTAATCGCAGGGAAATGTCACTAAGAACTTGAATTAATAAATTAACTAAGCAATTCCGTACTCTAACATTAATTAATTTAAAGAAGATTATAGATTAATGTTATATTAAGTTGAATAAAATGTTAAACCAACGAAAATCTTTGTATTTGACTAAGAATTTACTTTAAGCGTGAAATACTTTGAAGAAAGTGTAAAATTCTTTCTGTACTCTATTATTAATTAATTTAAAAAAGATTATAGATTAATATTGTATTAAGATGAATAAAATGTTAAAAGATCGAAAATCATTGTATTTGAGTTTGAGTTTACTTTAAGCGTGAAATACATTGAAGTAAGTGTGAAATTCTTTTGGCCAAAATGTGATTCAAGGTCAATGCCAACTCTGAATCAGCGGGAAGCCTTATATAAAGTTAATACAGGCTGCATTCCGACTGCCCAATCAAATTGGACTTGTAATTGATTAAAAGCCAACATACTTAAATATTTATCAAGTATTTGTGATTTTTATGAATGTCACAATTATACTTAGTATACATATGAGTATGATTCAAAATCCAAAAAAATATAAATAATATGTACATAAAATAAAACAACTAAAATTCCAGCCACGCGACGTGATTCACAGTGCGAGAGTTTTCGACTTTGGGATTCGGGTATGCAACGATTCGGATCGGTTTGGTTCGGTTCGGATCGGATCGGATCGGATCTCGGTCTCAGTTTCACATGCGGGTTCAGTGTACGACCTTTGCAGTGCAGTGACTGTAACTCCCCCAGTCCCCCCCCTGAAGACCCCGCTTCGCAGGATTACGACTTGGCTCTGTTTCTGTCTCTGTCTCTGACTGAGACTTTGGCTTTTTAATCACTGTTTATGTTTATTGTTGCAATTAATCGCCTTAAGCCGGCATATAACAACAAGAGCAATAAAAGATATGCTTAGCTTATGTTAAGCACTATCAAAATACCGTTAAGTTAAGTTAAGACTAGTTTAGTTAAGGACACATACCAAGCAACAATGACGATGTCAATGTTTGCTACACAATTAAATTCAATTTTGTCAACATTTTTCTTCGCCGTCTGTTGCTGATTTCAATTTTAATTCCGGTTCTACATACATATTTACATATCTACATACTCATATGCTCATATGGGGGAACCAAGCCCCAGACTTCAGATTCAGACTTCAGATTCAGCTTCAGATTCAGTTAAATTAATGCATTTCACATTGCGGCAGGCGCGCGCAATATGTTTATTTATTTTTGTTGTTGTTTTTATTGTTGATTTCATTTGTTGCTGTTTCCGTTGATTTTGATAATTTATGATTTCATTACGGCACTTTTATGGCGCTTCCGAGTGCCTCAGGTAGTTGTCTTGGATACAATCAGCCACAACGATGTTGTCATCAGTTCAACTCCCAAACTACAACAATGCGATACAATTCAAAATAGCATGCCTCGAATTGTGTAGATAAGAACGGCAATCGCAGATAATAAAATACATATCCTGTAATTATTTTTGACAAAGAAATAAAGTCAGCGAGATAGACAATATAAAACTGGATTCTTAACTTTAAGATTTAATGCATATTATCAAGCTATAAATAGATTTGCTTGCACATTTATCAATATATGCTAATTGTTATACTTAGCTTAAATTAAATACAATCAATCAAATAATTTTATATTTTAAAATTCTTGCAGTTCTAGATAGATTTAAATGTTGTGACAATTACGTAACATTTTTCCAGCTTTAATCATTATTTAATCTAATCAGAGATTAAAACCTTAACCGAAACCGTAACCTTTAACCGGTGAAAACCGATTGAAATTTGTAACCGAAAGAATATTTTCCGCTGAACCGAAACCCACAAGCCGAAACTCTTTAACCCGAAATAACCGTTTAGTAACCGATTCATTTATAAGGATTAATTTCGGTTCTGTCCGTCGCAGCTACTGAGCCAATTTGATAACTTTGAACTGCCATAACTTTGTCAAAACTCAATCAATTTTCATGCGCAATGTAAATTTGAGCATAAAATTACCTCCAAATTCGTTCTGCATTTAAATTTCATTTTCAGAAATCGAAATTTTCGAAATTTTTCGAAAAATGATAAGGGGTAACACTGTAAAATTTCTTAAAAATTCGAAATTTTCAAAAATTTTAAAATGAATAAAATTTAAATGCAGAACGAATTTAGGGGAAAAATCATGATCAATTTTACATTGCGCATGAAAATTGATTGACTTTTGACAAAGTTATGGCAGCTCAAAGTTATTAAAAATCAATAAAATCAATATAATCGATATTTTCAAAACAAATAACCGATAACCGAAAACCTTAATTCGAGCATAACCGAAACCGTAAATGAAACCGATATTAGTTTCGGATTTAATCTCTGATTCTAATAGTTAAGATATCATTAGTAAAATACAATCAACCAATATTGGGAATTCTAATTATATTATTGCTCACATATTTTAGAAAAATGTAATTTAAATTGTAAGAGTCAAAATGAAGTAAATGAACTTATATTTAATAAATGACTGCCTCTTTTTCTTGAGTTTAATAAATATTTTAATGTAATTCGTATACTGAACTTTGCTTATCGTTAATAAAGGTAATTAAAAGTCATGATTCGCTGCTGGCTATTCAGACTATTTAAGCAGAAACCGAATGACGTTTTTTTTTAGGAAACTTACAAGAAAACAAGATGAGTCATAATATTGAAGATGATGAAGTCCTTGATTGGTTCTAAGATGCGTCAATGAATTGTAGTCGAACCAATAAGTTATTTATGAATAATGGATGAATGCCAAGGTGCAATGGCTTGGAAACCAATAAATTGGGCGAATTATTTAATTGAATTAATTAGTAATTAAAATTATTGGCAAATATGCAGTCATTTTAATAAAGCGCACAATTCACTCGACCAAATATCAATATTAATACATAAATAAAAATGTGTATAACGAATAATAAAAACAATAAACAAATTAACAACAATAAGAAGCAGAGATCGTCATGTGTCTAAATTAAAGGGAGCGCAGCTCAAGACTACGTGTTCTCATATTGAACTGAACTGAGTTGAACCTCAAAAAACAATAGCGAGCAATCGAATCTTTAACCGAGACGCTCTCAAATTGAGGAGCAAATGAGGCTAACTACCTCTCCCAAAAGATGCGAGAATTTAGGCGCGCCGAGATGAGAATGTGAGAATGTGAGAATGCGAGATGAGAGATGAGAGGAGATGCGAGATGCGAACTGTGATATGCGAAGTGCGAGTTGCGAAATTCGCTCACTGCGTACTTGGCACATTTCTATATAAATCCGGTGTTCCGAAACGGAAACCAAACATTCCTGTTGCAGCATCAGTCGCATCAACGACTCCAGGACTTTAACGCAAGAGTATAATACTCAAGGATCTTAATACCCATCAAATTATCCCAAATATAAAATATACAAAAATAATATACGCAAAAATGTTTGCTAAATCAGTGCTAAGCGTTTATGTGATTGTGGTGAGTAAAGTGACGAAAAAGGATCTCAGTAAAGTCCTGTGTGCAAAGTGTTAAAATTAAAAAGATTACGCATACGCCAAGTTGACGCCGAAATCAATTAGAAACCTGAAACAATTCGTGCCAAGTCAGTTTTAATTGAATTTCATGGCAATGCAGGCGTTTTTGACTTGAATCGAAATCAATTCTTCAAAAATTTATGAACCTCTGAGTTATTAATAACATAAAATACCATTTTTATTAGACATACCAAAATAAAAACTAATAAAAAAATACAACATTTTGTTGGTTTCTGCGCGTGTTCATTGGCATTTATTGCTTTTGTTGCGTTTTACACTTCCGGCCGGGCTAATTGAACTGTGAACGAGACTTGTTGAGTGTCAGCATTTTGGTTAATATGCCAAATAACATGTCTGAGTAAATACTTTATTTAATAATCAAATTTTTGTGTTTCTTTTTAGGCCCTTGTTGCAGTTAGCCGCAGCAATCCCGTTGATAACAATGGCAAGTATACGGTTTCAGCGCAAAATTCTAACGACGGCCATAACCATGCCCAAGATGATGGACGTTATCATCCGAGTGCACAAGATGAAGGTATTTCGGCATTGCAATTGTGTTTCTAAATACTTGGTTTTGATACCCAGCTGTTGTATCCGCCTACTGCATGTTGAAGCCGCCACTAACAACAACAACAACAACAACAACGAGTTCCAACACACACACTAACAACAAACTCAATAATATAATAATAATAATACCAACACACACACACATATGCATTTCCTAATGTATATGTACTCACTGATAACCCAATTATTTATTGTGCTCTGATAACAGCAAGGTTCAAGTTCAAGCTGAGATTTTCGGTTTGTTTTGATAAACACACAAAAAATTCACGAATTTTAATCTTTGCCTACACTGAAAATCTCTGCTGAATTTAATGTGTTGTCCACTAACTTAAATAACAACCTAATTACAACTTTCTCGTATATTGTATATTAAAATTTCATTTCTTATAGGCCGAGGTGGCTATATGGATTCTTTAGGTAAACAAAAAAGTGTTAAAAACAAAAACAAAACACACAACACACATGTATCATAAGCACAAAAAAATTGAACAGGAAAAATCTAAAAAAAAAAGAGATATAACTTTAATGCAACTAAATTTATTTTATAATTCGAAATCAACTGATTTCAATAACAATTTTGTATATTTTTGTCTATATCTTAAGCTATTTCGATTAACTCGCAATTTTATTTAGTAGTTTAACTATTATTTGAGCTTCTGCACGAAGTTCTTACCAGTAAAAATATTCATTATTCACACTCACTCACACAAAAATGCTTTTAAGCTTAAGCTTATTTCTAAGACGCATTTCTTATTTCATTTTGTACAGGTCGCTATCATCATATGCCACAGCCTTATCAACATGTGAGTGATAATCGTGAACTTGGTGTTTATCATCACATCCCCAATCCATACGATGGTGGCTATGGACCTTATGCCGGCCTCAATCTGCCCTATGTTCATGACGCCAGACCATACAAGTAAGTAATATGAAAATTGTACATTTTTATCATTATACTTAATGTTTGTTTAATTCTACTTAGCCACGATCTGTACACAGTAAGTAAAGCCGAGTTTAATGTACCAGAAATACGCTTGGAATACGGCTTTCCCGATCATGAACCACAAATCGACACACAAACTCATTACCAGCTGAATGAATACTAAAGCTCAAGCAAAAATTCCGCTAAAGATTCCCCGGCTAAACACAACAAAAATCTAGTATTAGGAATGAGATACCCCGTCCCCCTCCACGCTTTCATAATTTAATCAACATAACAGTCCAAGAAGCCATTAATTCCAACCGAATCCCGATTCCTGACAATTCCCAATGCGTTGCATGAATTCCACATTCAGCATGTCCTAAACACATGCATGTCCTACACCACAACACCACAACACACCATACACCCACAACACACAATAGTCAACCACACAACCACACGCATACGTATAAAATGCCTGCCAATATGATGAGCCTGTTATTAAACAAGTACCAACAACCACAACACAGTCGACAACAACAACCACAACGAAGAAACCAACAACAACAACGGAACGCACCACAACAACAACGACAACAACAACGACCACGCCACGCCCCATTGTCTTCAACTATGACGACGAGGGACGCCATAAGATTCTGCACCAGGAAGATGCCCGTAAACACGACAAATACGATCATGCGTAAGTTGATTTTCATTAATTTTTCATTATCATTAAAAAAATTAATAATTTATTATCATAAAAAAAATTAATGATTAAAATATCACATGTAAATAGCATTGAAAAAACTAGTGCTAATGAAAATCAAATTTCACTTGCATTGAAAAAAGTTATACTACTGAATTCGCATTGAAAATAATCAATTTCAATGATATAACATTTCACTTAAATTAAAAATATAAAAATAAATTTTATTAAATTTCACTAGCATTAGAAAATGAATATAAATTTCACTACCATTGAAATTTGATATATAATTAAACTATCATTTAAAATGTTATTACTAATGAAATCGCAATGAAAACAATTAATTCCAATGAAATGATATTTCACTATAATTAAAAAAATTAAATGTAATATGAAATTTCACTAGCATTAGAGAATTAAAAGAAATTTCACTACCATTCAAATATAATATAATATTGCACTAGCATTGAAAATAGTACTACTAATGTAATAACATATCACATGCATTAAAAATTAATAATTCCAATGAAATTAAATTTCTATAGCATTGAAAAATTAAATGTAATGATCTTGTTTTTTCATCATTTAATATCTATAATGAAAACTTAAATTAATTAGAATTATTCTCCTCCCTCTCTCTCTTTCTTCTCACACAGTTTCCTGACCGAGAACGGTATCTATGGCGAGGAGCAAGCGAAACTTCATCATACCGGCGGCACCCATGCCAAGGGAACCTATGAATACACCGGTGACGATGGCAAATTATATCGTGTCAATTACGCTTCCAATGATGGCGGATTCATGCCCGAGGGTGACCACATCCCAACTCCTCCCCCAATCCCCGAGGCCATTGCCCGCGCCCTTAAGTATGTGGAGGAACAGCACAAGGCCAATGGAGATAAACCATTGTTCGATCATCGCGGCTTCCGTATTAACCACATGAAGGACATCAAGGCCGAGCTCAAGAAAATACATCTGGAGGAAATGCCCAAGGAACTGATGGATCAGATTCGCATGCTGCAGCACGAGGTCGAGCTGGCCGAGGAGGAGGAGCAGCGTGAACTTCTCGAGGGGCGGAACGTTTAAATTATTAAATCAAAGTCGATTCGGAATGTGCGATTCCCAGCGCGGTGCACTCATCAAAAGCCATAAGGATCGTGTTAGATCTTAACACCTTCCAATCCCCCACAACCCCACACCCTATACCCTATAAAAAAAGCCCCCACATTCCCATGCATTTGCCGCCTGCAACTGGCAAAAATATAACAAGCCATCAAAAAACTTACAAAAAAAGAAATAATAATGGAAATCAAGTGGACACTAAAGATTTGGTACTTGCCCACATATGTTAATATGTTAATATTGTATTTATTTATCGCTATATCGAAAATTAAGCTATTTAATTTTGTTACATGAATTTACAAACATTTATTTTTTATATGAATTAAATAAACATAAATTATTATTTGTTATATAAATACACAATGATTGTTTTGTATTTTTCATAATGATTTGTAAAGCCCATAAAACTTCGAGTTCTTCCCATTTCAATAGAGAGCTTACAAATCTTAAGTATTCATGACCTAAATAATGAAAACAAAGGCCAAAGTTCAATTGATAATGAAACTAAATGACTAATGACTAAATACGATTCCATAAATGGGTTTAATGATCCCAAACAAATTTAAATACCCTATGAAAGGCATTATGATTTCATTTAACCTTTTGTCAGCTATTCAAAGCAAACCATATCATGCTATACAGCTATACAAATTCTAAAAAGTTGTAATAAAAATCTTATCAATTTCAGTAACTCAAAACAACATTAAATATGATCTACAGTTTCCTATTGATCTCTTGCGATTCAAGTATATATCAGTCATAGTATATAGGGAATATTCTTTTCGAATAAATTCGCCTATAGATGTCTTTATTGCTCTTCATTAAGAACAATTTTATTTATAAGACATTAAATCTTCTGTGTGTCAAAACATCTTTACTTATATGTACTTAGTAACAAATCCAATAAACACATATTTGAATTAATTTTAAATTACTCGCAGCGTCAATGACCCGACGAATTTGACATCTGCTCTGTATTTAAATATTAAATTAACTTCATAATTATTATATATTACTATTGCAATATATGTACATATGTATATGCATAAACCTGGATGCAGGGTATCTTCGAGTCGAGAACGCTTAAACAATTTATACCCTGCCGTTAAGCTTCTGCTGCTCAAATGAAAAAAATAAAATAAAAATAAATAAAATTTGATTGTTATTTATCAAGGATTAAAACCTTAACCGAAACCGTAACCTTTAACCGATAAAAACTGATCGAAATTTGAACCGTAACCGAAAAAATGTTTTTCCGCTGTGCCGAAACCCCTAAACCAAAACTCTTTAAACCGAAATAACCGTTTAGTAACCTATTCATTTATCAGGGTTAATTTCTGAGCAATTTTGATAACTTTGAACTGCCATAACTTTGTCAAAAGTCAATCAATTTCCAAGCACAATGTAAATTTGAGCATGATTTTACCTCTAAATTCGTTCTGCATTTAAATTTTGTTCATTTTCAAAAATCGATATTTTCGAAATTTTTTGAAAAATGATAAGGGGTAACACTGTAAAATTTCTAAAAAATTCGAAATTTTCAAATTTTCAAAAATGAAAAAAATTTAAATGCAGATCGAATTTAGAGGTAAAATCATGATCAAATTTACATTGCGCATGAAAATTGACTAAGTTTTGACAAAGTTATGGCAGTTCGAAGTTATTAAAAATCAGTAAAATCAAAATAGTCGAAATTTTCATTCCATTCCAGTAACCAGATAACATTATTTTCCAGGCTAATAAAAGCATAGTCTTTTTTTTTTAATTAATGAATAACGCTATTTATTTTGGTCAACCAAAAACCTTAATTTCTTTTTTTTATGAACCGAAACTTACAAAAAACCGACAACCGTTACGAAACCGATACTCCAAGAATTTGCATAACCGATAATCGAAATCCTTAATTCGAGCATTATCGAAACCGTAACTGAAACCGATATTCGTTTCGGTTTTAATGCCTGGTTTTAATCTCTTCTGGTATTTCGGCACTTTTGGTCTCTTGACGCTGTATAAGTAAGTATAAAAAAGTAAGTATCCATTCAGCTTGCAACAGCTCGCTGCAAACGAAATTCAGAAAAAATACCAGGCGAACAAAAATCAACAGCAAGCGAAAATTTAATTTGAGCAAAAGAAACTCAAGGTCACATTTTCACTCAAATTTTAATATGATGTGAATTAAATTTGGTTGCTTTCTTCTCATTTCTGTTCGCCTGATATTTCAGCTGATATTTCGGCACTTTTTGACACTTCATGCTCCATAAGTAAGTATAAATCCCCAAGTAAGTATAAAAAGTAAGTATTCATTCAGCTTGCAACAGCTTGCTGCAAACGAAAAGTCAGTGAAAATACCAGGCGAACAGAAATAAGCAGCAAGCGAAATTTTAATTTGACCATCAGAAACTCAAGGTCATATTTTCACTCAATTTAAACTTGATGTGAATGAAATGTGGTTGCTTTCCACTCATTTCTGTTCGCCTGGTATTTCAGCTGGTATTTCGGCACTTTTTGACACTTCACGCTTCAAAAGTAAGTATAAAAAAAGTAAGTATTCATTCAGCTTGCAACAGCTCGCTGCAAACGAAAAGTCAGCAAAAATACCAGGCGAACAGAAATCAGCAGCAAGCGAAAATTTAATTTGAGCAGATGAAATTCAAGGTCATATTTTCACTCAATTTAAACTTGATGTGAATGAAATGTGGTTGCTTTCCACTCATTTCTGTTCGCCTGGTATTTCAGCTGGTATTTCGGCACTTTTTGACACTTCACGCTTCAAAAGTAAGTATAAAAAAAGTAAGTATTCATTCAGCTTGCAACAGCTCGCTGCAAACGAAAAGTCAGCAAAAATACCAGGCGAACAGAAATCAGCAGCAAGCGAAAATTTAATTTGAGCAGATGAAATTCAAGGTCATATTTTCACTCAATTTAAACTTGATGTGAATGAAATGTGGTTGCTTTCCACTCATTTCTGTTCGCCTGGTATTTCAGCTGGTATTTCGGCACTTTTTGACACTTCACGCTTCAAAAGTAAGTATAAAAAAAGTAAGTATTCATTCAGCTTGCAACAGCTCGCTGCAAACGAAAAGTCAGCAAAAATACCAGGCGAACAGAAATCAGCAGCAAGCGAAAATTTAATTTGAGCAAATGAAATTCAAGGTCATATTTTCACTCAATTTTAACGTTCGCGGCAGAAACTCAAGGTCATATTTTGAGTCAATTTAAATTTTGGTTGCTTTCTGCTCGTTTCTGTTCGCCTGGTATTTCAGCTGGTATTTTGGTTTTCTAGAACCTAGGATCTAGAAACTAGAAATAAGAATCTAGAAACTAGAAATAAGAATCTAGGTCCTTAAAACAAGAATTTATCTTCCTTAAAATAAGAGTTTATCTTCCTTGAAATAAGAGTTTATCTTCCTTAAAATAAGAATTTATCTTCCTTAAAATAAGAGTTTATCTTCCTTAAAATAAGATTTTATCTTCCTTAAAATAAGAATTTACCTTCCTTAAAATAAGATTTTATCTTCCTTAAAATAAGAGTTTATCTTCCTTAAAATAAGAATTTACCTTCCTTAAAATAAGAGTTTATCTTCCTTAAAATAAGATTTTATCTTCCTTAAAATAAGAATCTAGATCCTAGAAACTAGAACCTAGAAACTAGTCTAAAAGAGCCAAAATACCAGCTGAAATACCAGGCGAACAGAAATGAGTAGAAAGCAACCAAATTTTAAATTAACTCAAAATATGACCTTGAGTTTCTCCTGCCCGCGTTAAAATTGAGTGAAAATATGACCTTGAATTTCTGTTGCTCAAATGAAATTTTCGCTTGCTGCTGATTTCTGTTCGCCTGGTATTTTTACTGAATTTCCGGTTGCAGCGAGCTGTTTCAAGCTCACACATACATATGCATGAATACTTACCCATTTATACTTACTTCTGAAGCGTTAAGTGTCTAAAAGTGCCGAAATACCAGCTGAAATACCAGGCGAACAGAAATGAGTAGAAAGCAACCAAATTTAATTCATATCAAATTTAAATTGAGTGAAAATATGACCTTGAGTTGCTGAGCCGAGTGAAATTGCTTCTTTTTTAGGGAATTCTTGAGCGTTTCTTTAAGCGAAAGGTAGATTTAAATTTTTGCTCTAACGACCTACTGTAGATTCTGTTCGCCTGGTAATTTTGGAATTACTTTCGTTTGTTTCCTGAAATTTGATTAAAGCTTCCCCATCTGAAAAAAACCCTTTCCATAAAAAGAAAAAATGGTTTAACTTTTTAATTTTAAATTCATTTTATTCTTAAAATCCTATCCTTAAGAAATAACATTAATGTATTATTTCTGTGCTTATCTTATGATATATAAAGAACGTAAGTACAATATTTTAATTTTAGCTTAAATTATAAAATGCATAATTAAATAAATAAATTAAAATTTAAAATAATAACATTTGATTTTTATTTGGCACCGATCAATTTTAATAATAAATAAGTAATGTTAGGTAAGTATTTGCAAAAATCTAAATGTAATGTAAGGTATGAAAATCGATTCATTTTTTATAAAGTTATTCAAGTTGTATTAAGAGTAAAATCCTGAAATATGAATCCGGGAACTTTTCAATACAGACTTTTATTGTTCTCGGCTATAATTTGAAGATAAAAACTAGAAATCAAATTTCTATTAAATAATAAAAAATAATATGAAATATGAAATTTAGATTTAGATTTTAATGATTGCTTAACAGGTTGGTTTAAAATGTAAAATGGTAAGTACTTGAGAAAAACTACTTTAGTACTTTAAAAAACTTAAAGTGTTAAGTATATGAAGTAAGTATATGGGTAAGTATGGAAATAACAAAAATGTTCGACAAATTTAACATTTATCATGCAAACCAAAAACCAAAATGCCAGCTTAAATACAAAAACTTTAAAAAATATAAAGAGGTAAGTATTTGAATAAATGTAAAGAGGTAAGTATTTGCTAGAAAATTAAATTAAATTTTACTTTTTAAAATGTTCTCCATTGTCGATAATATGTGCAGCTTACTACTATTATATAATTTAGTTTTAATAATGGGTGTTCAATTTTAATATGACCTACACATTCTACTCTGTGTTTTTAAACTTTTCTTTCTGGAGATACATCAAAAAATATGACAGAATATGCATCTGGTTTTAGTTCCACTTCATATATCATATAGCTGTTATAGGAACGATTTGTGGAAAAGTAAGTTTTTTATTTTTTTCTTTTATTAACGATAAATTGTTTGGCTCAGCTTTTTATATATTTAAAGCACACTTTTGTGCTTTACTATAAATAGTTATAGTTCAGCTTAACGCGAACTTCTCGAAAAGCTTTGCATAAATTGTTCAAAAGAAACGAAAACAAGATTTTATATATTATACTTATGTAAATTTGAACTGGCCAATAAACTGCCTCATGCTGGTCGCCATTTTTAATTCACTATTTTTTATAAGTTTTTTTAAATTTCCCATCTAGTATCTTAATATATATTTTCTTTCAATTAATAATTTCACATGGTTATTTTTGTGATGTTTATTTAATTTTGTTGGGCTAAAATACATAGTAATAGAATAAGTACAAAAACTAGATCTATTTAGTGCCTTGTATAGACCACGTTGGCTGGAGGT
The DNA here is from genome assembly GCA_035042165.1 of Drosophila kuntzei. NCBI lineage: Eukaryota > Metazoa > Arthropoda > Insecta > Diptera > Drosophilidae > Drosophila > Drosophila kuntzei. The sequence goes on along the minus strand of JAWNLU010000634.1, from coordinate 1,530,050 downwards.
GGCTGGTTAGCATAGAAAGCGGAATTTGGACCATCATCTGAAAGGGAAACCTTAAATAAAAGACATTTCACAGAGGCGAGTTCGAGATACTTACAGGTAATAACAGGACGGAAACCATTGGCATCCGCCAGATACTTGACACCGACGCGAAGACCTTCAGGCGATATGTAAGAATAGGCGCCCTCGACCTGTTCCTCCTGCTGACCGTTGCCAATGTAGACGGGATTGCCCTGCTCCTCACCGTGAAGTCCGTTCTCGGTCTCGTAACTGTAGGAATAGGCACCTGAGCCGGTGTTGGGATTATTCGATTGCTCGACAGCGCGGGCCACAGCATTGGCAATGAATGGATTGTACTTCTTATAGAAGTTATCGTAGTAGCGTCGCTGATTGTACAAGTCACGGTTCTTGTAGTACAGATCCCGGTAGAATGGATTGTTAAGATACGGATTGTATTGGCGTTGCGCACTGCAGGCCGCCAGGACAAGGGCCAGCACGAAAAGACAGCAAGACTACACAAAGAAACATCAATTCTCATTAATTATCATGTTATCCTTTCACTTTGAGCAGTATCACAATTGGTAATAATAAGTTTAATCCTCGCGTTTGATTTACCAATTTCAAAGACATTCTGGATGAAAACGCGTATCGTTCGCTACTTCAACGTTGATCTATTAAATGAAACTGTAACAGAGCAGAGTTTGACAGCAGCATTTATAACGACTTGAGGCTCTTTTCGGCAATAGCTTTAAATTTCAGACTATAAAAATCATTATATTCGGTCAACGCTCAACTCTTAACATTGGCAACTGAAATTCAATCTTGGCAGATGCTGAAAGTTTTTGTCGGATTTGCTAATTTCCGTTTAGAATTTTGATTGTTATTTAAATTGGTACAGCGAACTAAATTGGCAGTCATATATACCCTGTAAATTCATGTCAAGTGAGGTAACATCGACTACATTAAATAAAATTATAACACTTGGCAAAAAGTAAATTATATACATGATAATGTTTAGAGAAACTTGTCAATTCGACAGCTTGAATTATAATTACATTTATTTGCAGGGTATCGTTAAGTTCAAGCTTTATTTTTAATAGATTGAGATGCTTAAAATGCTTGCATAAATAATTATAAAATTAAGAGCAGTTGGAGGTGGCAGTCGGCATTCGCACAGGAAATCTATGCCACACGCGGAATTCAAATCTCAACCGAATAATTTATACTCACATATCGAGAGAAGACAATAGAGGGCGGGTGCGTAGAAATAAATATGAATAAGAAGTTTAGCATATAGATGAACAGTCGGCTGATTAGGGAGCATTCTTATTAAATTGCAAATTCATAAAAAAAACTGAAATTTGAGAAGATAAACGAGAGTATAAATTAAATTTCTAAATTGGAAATAAATACAAATGCTTATGGTTTTAGAGCTCTTTCAAATTCTATGATTAAGCGACGAGTATTAACCATAAAGTATTTTCTTTGATAAAAATAAGTAAACAAAATAACAAAAGACAATACACATTAAAGAATTTCACATATTTTATTGTACAAAAAAACATTAAATAAATTTTTTTGGCTGTTTCTTTTATACTTCAGTTGATTATGATTTTTATTATATGCATTTTATTTATAAGTCTTATTGTTTTTAAATATAAACAGATTTGTGAGTTATTTATTTTGTCAAAATATAAAATTATAAAATTAATATATCGACATAATAAAATAAATAATTTTAATACTAATTTAACTACTAAAACTGATATCATAAGCGGATTAGGCACATTACATTGATAAATTACAAATGAATGCCTTTAAATTGCCATGAAAACGGCACTCAATGAATGACTCGGTTGGTGAATGAATAACTGCGAAGAGGGGTAGGAAAGAGGAGGGGATTATACTAGTGTTGCTATTTTTGGCCTTCACATTTCGCGTGCGGCAACAACAATAGCTGCCACAGCGATTGCAACAGCTCTGAAAACTGAAGATCTGAATGCCACGCGACCCAGAAGCGGGCATAAAGTTCTACTCGTTTGATCAGAGCCAATGGGTCAAATGAGTACATAAAATTAGCAAGATCTTAGCGTCTTATCATATTTTATAGTCAAAAATTAGCATAGATAGAGAATAGTTTAACAAATTGAGCTCAGTAAACATTCAGAGTCATTTAGATAACACAATCAACACAATGTTGAATAACGACCATCATTCACATTCGTCAGAATCTATTTTGGAATGATTTCAACCAACAACAGTTCAGTAATAATAAAACTAACAATAAAATGTTCTCGTTACCAAAATGTGAACTCTATTTTTTAAGCTACAAGCATTGGTAATTTTATGCTTTCAATTCAAACTGGATTTTCGAATGTGTTAAACAGATTAGTCAAAGCTTTGACAACGCAAACAAAAAGTTTTATTAACCATTTGCATAAATAAGTCGTTGATAAAATTTTTTAATTAATTGGCTTGAATTTATTTTTGCTTTTTAGAGGCGTCTTTGATTATTCATTGAATAATTATGCCATCTATAAATTCTACTATATGAACGTGTTTATTTAGTTAGCTGAATGAACATACATAGTTTTAGTTTTAGCTTAAAAATAAAAGCCTAATACATAGAATGGAAATGTATTTTCTATTCATATGATATGTAATATATGTATGTGTTTTCAATCAATCATTTCATTAAATATTTAAAAGAGACAATTTAAATATTTAATCATCATAATGCGGACTACATAATTTAATTGCTAGTAATTAATCACACACCTTTCATCGAGTATAAAAAACACCCACTTACAGTTTGGAAAACTAGTTTAAGTATCGAACTCTCAAAATGAAAAACGCCGAGCAGGAAAAACAACGAAACTACGATGACTTCACCTACATACCGAACTTGATACTCAAGTCTTTGGGAATTGACTTCCTGAACAGCCCAAAGCCCCGATGGAAGGATCTATTGATGCGGTCCTATTCGACGATATGTTTTCTGAGTCATTGGTATATTGTCTACTATTTGATACTACGAACACTTCAGTGGGAAGAGAATCTTACGGGAAATCCACTAATCATCATGCGATTCGCAATTGTCTACTTTTTTGTGGCCAACTCCGATGTGAAATTTTTAATATTTCTATATTATCGACGACGCTTAAAGGATCTCAATGATATGTTAAAAGCTCTCTATCCGAATGGAGATACTCTACGCAGAGATTACAGAGTCAACGATTTCTTTTGGCCACGTATCGCACGCTACGGATTTTATTACTACTATTTTGTAGTCTTATTTGTTGTACTTGGACCCATTACTCAATCCATTCTCGTGTATCTTTATCAACGTCATACATTGGGCAGTGAGGCGAAATTTATATTTCTAAGTACATTTCCTATGGAACGCTTCAAGACAATGACTTTGGGCACTTATGTTTTTAGTTTATTGATCGATTTTACCTTCAGCCACTTTATAATGAACATCAATCTGGGCACAGATATATGGATGATGTGTCTTTCCGCACAATTGTGTATGCACTTTTCATATCTGGGACGACAATTGGCGGAGTATTATCCCAGCAGGGAGACCGAACTGGAGGATTGTGAATTTCTAGTAAATTTAGTACGCAGACATCAACGATTGTTTAAGTAAGTTAAGTTTTGCGAAATCAAATATTATCTACTTAAATTTAATTTTTATGTAGCTTGCATAAAGAACTAAATGATATATTTGGTATAATGCTGGCCTATAACTTATTCTCCACGGCCAGTACACTCTGCTGCGTTGTCTTCTACACATTTCTACAGGGTCTCAATAGAGAAGGTATTGGATTTCTATTGTTCTTTCTAAGTACATCAGCTCAGTTCTACATGGTCAGTTACTATGGGCAACTATTGATTGATATGGTAAGTAACAAATACCTGTATTTCCCATCAGTAATTAACTTGTCTTCCAGAGTGAAAACATTGCTATGGCTGCCTATACACATAACTGGTATAATGCTTCTATAACTTATCGAAAATATCTGCTTATGATTATGCAACGAGCTCAAAGACCAGCTGAACTCTCAGCCAAGGGAGTGATTATCATATCACTAGATACTTTCAAGAGAGTGAGTCTATAACCATCTTTCTTGCTATTTAATAAGTATTTCTTTTTCACAGATGATAAATATAACATATTATTACCTTACGGTCATACGCAGAGTACTGGGAAAATAAATGTAATATAAATAAATACCAGTTTGTAATGCTACTCTTTAATCTGCATAACCTTTAATCTGCATAACATCTCAAGATGATCCAACAGATTAGCAACAATTTTATATTAATATTCAGCTGCTCAATCTGATCTTAAGCCAATTTCAAGGTGAATGTAATAATGATTCAGCTTTTCTTTTAATTATGTTGCAACAGATCCTTGACCATCATTATCATGTTTTCATATATCATTTCATTTAATTTCATATTTTCTTCTGTATACTTATTTATAAATATTGATTTGTACTCTTGTCAAATTTAATTGGTCAAAGGCGAATGAGGAAATACATTTCGGTTGGTCGACACAATAGATTGGGGCGTAAATTATTCAGTTGTCTTACTATAAATATGCTTGTACATATTTACATTCTATATATTCATGTTTATTTGGCACAGCTTTCTGATTAGCCGCCTTCGGACTGAGAAGCTTCAAATAAATTTTAGGCACAGCTTGGAACCGCCTTAATATAGTCGTCTCAATATTAATATACCCATTGAAAATAAATAAAATGGGTATGTAAGTTTTGTTAAAGCTGTTGATGAGATCTTAGATAATTTAAATAATATGATTGAATCTGTACTTTTGCATGAAAGCAGGGTAACTCCTAGTCGAGTACTTTAGAGTATGATTAGCAATGGTAATTTATTAAACATATTTATGTACCATGGTTCTTTAGTTAGAGTAGCCTAGCTGTCTTATAATTAGAATTTCAGTTTGAAAAATAACTGAGATCGAACCACGTAATAATCTGTCTTGTACAAATCTTGATATGATAATAAAAAAAGCTTTAAGTAACATGCAGCGTGTTCATAATATTAAATAAACTATCAAAATATATTTAAAAAATATTTAAAATATTTAAAATATTAAAAATATTTTTAAAGTAATTATATTAAATAATATTTATTAAAAGTAATACATAACTTTATTTGATATTTATATTAAATTGTATGTCATGCATTTTCAATACATTAATTTTTGAGCAATAAATAATTAATTGAGCTGACTGTTGGGAGGAGGAGAATCGAGCTGACGGTTCCGCCGTTGGCCTTCACATTTCGCGTGTGGTTTGACAGAATTGCAACCGAATCAAATTGTGTACAAACAATGGACTGAGATTGCAACAACTCCTCTACCCGTCCAAAGTAGCCCAAATAGATTCCACTCATTATATTAAAACTAACATCTTAAAATCAATATGAGACGATTTCCAGTCTACTCCCACATAGAGTTCCATTGTGTCCCAACGCAAAGCAATTAACTATGCATAATTCTTACATATTATAAATGCTGGTGTGAATAATTAAAAGGTTGAGCTGTGTGTGAAGTTAAAGTTGGGTTAATTGCTGAACTCCAGATAGTCTAACAAGTTAAGAGCATGTCAAACCAATGGCACATTAATTCATTTAAAATTTTAGAGATTATTTCAGTAAACTCAAAGTACTCAAAAAGTTAGACTAGAGCTACCAATTACCCCCTGGGATTTACGTAATAAAATAAAACTTATAAAACTTCCATTAAATTTAAATATCATTATAATCTTAACAAACTCGTGGAGCCCATTGTGAGTGGGCATATCATATACGATACTTAATAGAATTTACCACTAATTGCCATTAAGTTTTACACCCACACAGAACCACACACATCACGCTGTGAGTTCCATTGACTTCTAACATTTCAGACAATTTGCATATGGATAATTAAAGAAAACTCACCTTCGCCTTCGTTATGACATCTGAAGATGCTCAGACGGATTAACATCAATATCGTATGTATAAAGAACTGCCAGATTCTTAGTGGCACATCAAGGTTCATAAGATAACCATAATTGAACTCAAAGTGGGACTTTGACTGCAAGTTCAATAACGTACTCCAGTTATAACGCGTTTCTAGTTTGATGTGACCAAAGCGTAGCAAATGGAACTGTTCCTTGACCATGAAATGCAGTCCATCATTATTATTACATTTAACTGCAACTAACATTTGCTCACTTTGTAAGCGTCTCTGGAGCTAAACCTTGTATACACTCAGAAAAATGCTTTTTCTATACATCAGAAAATGGTCAATAAATTTAAAATGCACTTAAATTGAGATGAACTTTGTAATACTAAAAGAAAATTTTGTTAATAGAAAATGTTACAAAATAAATAATTTTTTGAGTTGTCAGAAAATTGCCATCAAATTTAAAATGCCCTTAAATTGAGAAAAACTTTATAATATTAACAAAGAAGTTCTTTATAATAGAAAGTTTTACGCAAAAAATAGTATTAACAACAAAGTTTTTTTATAATAGAAAGTGTTGCACAAAAAATTATTTTTGGAGTTGTTAATTCTAATATGTAAATTTTTTCTAAATTCTATAGCGATATCTTTTGATTGGTTTCTCAAAAGTCTTTCTAAATTTAAAAACAAATTTTAACAAAATGTAATTTAAATTTATTCAAAAAAATATTCTTATATTAAAGCCGAGTTGTCCTGGAGTATAGAAAAACAAACTTCAATATTGAGGAAAATTCGAACTAAATTTAAGAAAAATAGAATAATAAAATTTAAGAAAAATAGATACAAGAAAATAAATATTTGAGTGTGAGTTGTTTTTGAGTAATAAATAAATATTTATAATATTAAGGGCAAGTTATCGAAAGTCCCTTTTTTAAGTAGATTTTTCGATATATATTTTTTTTTGAGTGTAGCCTATAGTTCGAACAGAAGCCAAGATTCTCCATATGACCAAAACCACTGACATTTAACCGCACCAACTGGTTCGACGGCTGCTTTTGCTGCTTTTGCTGCTTCTGCTGCTGTGGCGACGTCTGTTATTTGCAATTATTTATTTATGCCTGCATTGACATTAGCATTAAGCATTAGCAAGTATCTGTAGCTGGGTGCCGAAAACTATGCCGGCCATGTCCGTTTAGGCGTCTTCGTTTTCGGTCTAGACGAGAAGAGCCACACCAGTTTGGGCGACTCTTACGCAATGGAAAACCAATAGATAAAACAATTTTGTAAGCCAAAGGGGTAATACAAATTGCGTTAGACACCATAAAGAATATGGCATGACCTTCAAGGCCAACAAGACGTGGCCATAAAGCGCAGCACAGCGCGTGTCAAAGTCAGTGGACACAGATGAAGATGGAGCTAAATCTGAGGCTGAAATTCAAGCTGAAGACAAGGCATATGTTCTGTGCTTTATGGCTTGCCGGACAACTGACATTTTGCAGCAAATGCTGCTTGGATTGCTAATTAGAGAACTCATGCGTAATCTTTCAAGGTTCACATTTGTCAAAAAATGAAAAAAAGAAAAAAAAATTTGAATTTCAATATTTAACACTATAGAATCAAAAGACTTAGGCAACAAACTTGCTGGATGAGAATGTTTGCGGCGCAAAATACTTAGTTAATTTGTTGCTTGCGTAATTTAAAATAAACCCATTAAAAAAATAGTATAATAAATATTAAAATTAATGCAGTTGAATGTCTTCATAATTACACTAGCCACCAGGCACAGACAATAGACCAGGCCCAAAACTAGAAGGCAGCAACTTTTTCAGAGCTTCCACTAACTGGCAATTGTTTTGTTGATTGCCACAGTCTGAGCAACCACAACAACAACAACTACTTGCATACAATATGGCAACAATCTTTGGGACAATCTTGTCACGAAATTCTGTCGCCGTCTATGTCTGTATCTGTATCTGTATCTGTGTCCGTGTCTGTGTCTCCATCTGCCTTGCACAGACCTAAGCCGACCCAAGCTATTCATTAGACGCGCCTACACTTTGGCAGCAGCAGCGGCAACCTCTTCGCGTTTAGCAATTTTTGGCATTTTGACCCCAACACAGCACAACACACAGACAGACAGACAGAGGCATGCCCTGAGCCCGAATTTAGGCGCACTATGGAACACCCATTAACCTTAAGCAAGCAAAAATTAGTTTAAAAGGCCACATTTTACTAGCTTCAACTTTGCTAACCTTAACTACAATAAGAACACCTTAAAAACTTTAAATTTATTCTTTACACTTACTTATAAAATAAGTTGTACTGACCGCTACGAGTATGACTTGGCCCCACTGTGCGTCGGCGCTGTTGTTATTGCCTGACTTTGATTGCATTTGCCGATTATTGGCCACGTATTTAAATGCAATGTTTTTCATCGCACCAGCCCCAAAAAAATAAATAAAATAAATATTATAGAAAATATGAATAAATTCTGTTTTACTAGGTGGCAACGCCGCGAGGGCGATGCCAATCGCATTTATTTAAGCTAAATTAAGTGGTGTATTTTATAGCTTCCGCTACTGTGTGACAAATGACCGCAAATATGTGTTTATATATATGGCAAAAGTATTTATCGGCAGAGCTCAGATAATCTATTGGCTAAAGGGCGCATTGCTGATGCAACTGGAACTGGAAATCAATACAAAAATAAAAAAACAAATACTGAGACAATTGCATAAAACTATTTTGCATTGGATTCTCAATTGCACAGAACAGCTGAGTCTCATTGCCAGTGGCGTGGGCCTCGAGGGGGGCGGCGTCTGCATCTCGCCCCCCCGTGGAGCATCTCAATTGAGTTTTTCACTCGCCTATGCCATTGTTGTTGCTGCAGTTTTCCACTGGCAGTCGAATAACAACAAATGTTTGCTGTTGCCGCTGCTGCTGCTCTTTTCAAACACCGAGAGCGTCGACGCTGACAGCGACAGCAACAGCGACAGCGACAACAACTACGACGAATCTTTAGTTTAGTTTCTATGTACATCTATGTGTACTTATATATTTATTTTTCTATTTTTTTTCCTATTTTTTTCTATTTTTTTGCATCTTGTATGTGCGACGCTTTACCAGCTGAATTTGCAGCAGCGTCGAAGTCATCGTCGTCGTCTTTGGCGTTTTCGTATAAATAGACTCACTTGCCGGCACTTGGGCATCATTAAAAAATCGTTTGTTCAATTAACAACAAGTGTGAAGTGTGCTGCGAGAAAGGATAAACTCATCTTTGGATTATATTAACCAAACAATTCATTATTTAAAATGAAAAACGTAAGTGCATGTGGTTTATTGTGTGCCAAGTTCTATAAAAGAAAGCCAAAAAGAATTGTGTACAATCCTTAAAATATTTAATAATATTAAAGTGTTTCACTTGAAGATTCTCAGTATACAGAAATTGATTCTTTCTTTTGCCAAAAAGAAGAAGTCCTCCAGAATATTAAGCTCAGAAATGTTCTTGTTTATTATAAAATTTTTAAATACCCTTTAAATCTTGATTCGTAAATCACTCCAACTTAAAAAGAGAAGAACAGAGTCCAGACTAAAGTCCAGAGTTAACCAAACTGCACAATAAAAAAGGAAACATTTCAATGCATTAAAATTTGGCAATTCCAACGGTCGTAAATCAATCAGCACGAGTTTAAACCATAAAAAAAATATACATTTAGGCAGAAGGTTGAAATATTTTAGGGTCTAAAGAGTGTCAGGTTAAAGCGTTGCTTCCGCATTGAGTTATTGGGCAATTGTTATAGCCATTTTTGCCAGCAAATGGCCAAAAGTCATAGCCAAGCCCGGCCAAAATGGCAATAGCAATAGCAATAGCAATTAATGAATGCTGGGCTCAAGCAGCCACTTAAAAGGCTCGAACACGATGCCAAAGTAAGCCAAAGCAAGTCAAACAGCAACAGCATGCAGCCGGCATGCAATGCAAAGGTCAGACAACGACAACAACAACAACAACTACAACAAGTATACAAACAACAACTGTGACTGGGTCGAAACTGGACAGACGGAGACTTCAAGACACTGCGACATTTGGCTGCAGAAGAGCAAAGCGAGTCTAACAAAGTGCAGGCTATGAATGTTACGCTCAGTTGGCAGCTGTCTATCTGGCAAAAAGCGCAAACTAAACTGAAACTTTAGACACGTAACCCACTCGGCCCATTGGCAATTTCTCAATAGTCAACATGACTGCGGGGGCCTTTGGGCCTGGTTTCAACATGACCATATATTAACATCTCACTATAACACTATGTCAAACAACTTAAATTAATCTAATTCCATTATTCAATAAGCCCTTTATGCAATCTTCCAGATTTCGTGCAGTTTTCACACTCACGAAACTTTAGTATAATTTCAAATTCATATTGCACGAAACCACGCTCATCTCTGATCGTCTCGCCCCACAATTTTCCATGCACTTGAGACGCTGTGAGGTAATTGCCAATAACGTGCATACGGCTTCAAAAACAAACAAATGAAAAACTCTGAATATCAACTTAATTGGCGTCTAGTTATTTGACGACCTTAAAAAATGTGTGGCAAATTGACATATGAGTTTGTAAATGTCTCTCCGTCCTTCTTTCTGCTTGTTTCTACACATAATTTATATGTGAGAATAATGTAAACAGCAGTCATAAATCAAACAACTATGCGAAACGATGAGCCAAGTTTCAACACAACAATAAATTTACAAGCCACTAAAAAAAACAAAAAAAAATAACACAAATCACGATATTTTTCTAATCAAGCGCCTTGTGTATTTTAATTGCGTTCGGTTTTAATTGTAAACAATTGCTAATTTACGTAAAATTGAATTAATTTCCGTTCTTAACCCATTTGCAGTTTGCACTTTGCCTGATCGCCACCGCGCTCCTCTGTTTGGCAGAAGCTGCGCCCAAACCTCAAGGCGCCGAGCCTATTGCGATTATAAGCCAAGAATCCAACATCGAACCGGATGGAGCCTACAATTATGCGTAAGTTCCCCTTATTGATTTCACGAAATGGAACCAGTCAAATGAACTGACAGTTGAAATCATTCAAAATATATTCAACATTATGTTGCATACTTTTAGGCAGTAACAGAATGTTAACAGTGCTGAAGTTCAGTTCAGTCTGTTAAGTTGAATCTGAATAAATGTTATTAACAGTATCGATGTCTGTTAAGCTGAATTTAAATAAATGTTATTAACAGTATCGAAGTCTGTTAAGTTGTAATGTGCTGCAAAGAATATTTGACATTTCAAATATATCTAAAATCTAATAATATTTAAATGTTGGTAATTCCATTTTAAATGATCACATAAATATTTCATCAAGAAAATTGATTGCATTATGTGTAGTTTTTTAACTCGCTAACTAATCCAGTCATAAATAAACAATTGACAATGTTTTAAATGTAAATGAAGCAAATTAAATATGAATTTATGAACAATATACAAGTTATAAACATTTCCATTGGATATCAAGTCCGCGCATAAATGTTAAATGTTAATAAATACATAAATAAATAATTCAATTGGCGCCAGTGACGAATACGAACAGAGCGACCAAAGAAAAAAAATCAAATAAAAGAAGAAAACAAGAAAGCAGAGAGACTAAAAATAAATATGCACTAATTAATGGATGCCGAAGTTTAAATACTCTTAAGATAAAGGTCTCCAAATTATCAAAAAATCGCTTATGCCATTTATTAAATTTGATCAAATTTGCAAATATAAAAAGATAACTTTTTGCTTGGGTAAAAAGAGTGCTAATCAAATTTGTTCACAGGTTTCAAGGTGAATTTGATAAAAGTTGCAATTGCAAAAATATAATATTGGTAACACCCTCAAAATTTTGTTTGCAGCTATGAAACGGCTAATGGCATTAAGGCTGAGGAAACTGGCACCGTTAAGAAGGCCAGCTCTCCAGACTCCACGGATGTGATCATTGTCAAGGGCTCCGTGTCGTATACTTCACCTGAGGGAGAGCTGATCACCCTCAACTATGCGGCTGATGATGAGAATGGTTTCCAACCACAAGGAGCACATCTGCCCACACCACCACCAATCCCACCAGCGATCCAGAAGGCGCTCGACTATCTGCTCAGTTTGCCGCCAGCACAGCGTCGCCGTTAAGGTGACAATTGATGATGGAGATGCCAATAATAAATGCCGGGTGCTAGAGAAATGAAATGAATGTGACCATGCAAGCGATTCTGATATTCTATATACTCAATGAAGCAATTTGCTCAATCAATAATCGAAGCCTAAAAAAGCGAACATCAACATCGAGCAGCTGACTGAAGAACACAAACTGCACACACACACACACACACAGATACAGATACACACTCACACACACATACATACCCACAGAGACGAACACACACATGCATCTGATATATTTCCTTTCCTTAACACTTCTTCTTCTCTTCTCTATCCTTTAACCAATTCTTTTCATATATTATTTTCGTCTTTATTCTTATACTGTGCTTAAGATCTTTTAGTCGCCGGAACTTTGCCATTTTCGGACTCATGTGATATCATCGATTTGTTAATGAAATCAAGAAGAAAATGTTAAAAAAAAAAAATATATATGAAAAGAAGAAGATGACAAGAAATATGATAATAATAATTCTTGTGTAAATAGTCTATATAAATGTAATCTTTTGCACGTAATACGAGTATAAGCGATGATGATGGATGACGATGAATGACGATGGATGACAATGTACCTACTTATACATTTATTTACGAATCGTTGGTTTTTGTACGTATCAAAATGACATAAACACATGAGAAGAACTTAAATATCTTTAGCCTTAGCTGCAAATAAAGAATTAAAGATTCTTTACCAAAAAACACAATTGTTTTCTTCAATTTAGTTTTAAGTATCCCACATTTCTCTAGGTTTTAGCCTCATCAAAATTGGAGCAGACAGTCGATAGTTTTATTTTCAACAGTACATTAAAAATAGCATATAAAAAACAATATGTTTTATTTTATATTTTTTGCATTTCAAGGCAAAGTTGATAAATTTGTTGTATGCAAATGAGGAGGCTAGAAGCAACCAAAAATGTGGTCAAGTCGGTTCCATGAAGAACCAGAATCGGATGCTGACGTTAGTGACAAGTGCTATATAGACAGATATGCATATATGAATCTGATATTCTGCTTATTGTTTATACATAATTTCAAGCAGAAATTAAAAAGGAACTTACACATCATATCCGAAGTATCCATACTCTTAACTTAAACGAAAAACACTCAATAAAAATTACAATAATATTCTTTAAAATCGTCACTTTATTCGGGTTGTCATTAACATAAAAGAGAAGGTTTAATACCCATTAAAGGGTATCATACTAATAGATATCGTGCCTATAATATTACCTCCGTCACCATCAGGTGGTTCAGGTTCGTTTAAAGCTTAAACTGAAGACACTTAAGGGGGCTGAGACGCGTCTGCCCCAAATTTCACACCCATTCTTCCAAAGGCCAAAGACAAACCAAGAAACAAGTTCAATATTATTTATTGCTCTAACTTTAATTTCATGTTAAATATATTTTAGTACTGGTATTTTATTAGTTTTGCTTCTTTGTTTTTTCGTATTTGTTGAATTAGGATTTAAGATTCTATGCTATATAAGGCTGTTTATTTAGTCAGGAATTGTCAGTAGTCTCGAGACATTTGCAACGCGTGTATATTTATTGACTTAACTTAAAATGAAACTGATTTGGATCTGTGTTCTCTTTGTGGCTGTGACGTATGCAGATGAAAATAATGATCCTATCGTAAATGATTCAAATGTCGAGTACAATGGGAAATTCCACTCCCAGTAAGTGATTTAAAATAATAAAGAAAAATTCAGCCACTCAATAACATTTTTTATTTAAAAGTGTTGAGCTTAGAGATGGCACGAAATCATCGCAGGAAGGAGAACTAAAGGAAGTACACGATAATGAATTTGGCGAGTCAATTAAGGGTCAATATTCGTTTATTGGCGACGATGGAGTGGTATATTCAGTTAGCTATATAGCCGATGAGAATGGATTTCAACCAGTCGGTGATCATTTGCCCACCCCACCGCCAGTTCCAGAGTCAGTTCTCAAAACTCTACAATATCTGAAGGATCATCCCCCAAAAACCACCGAGCAACAATATTAGATGGAAGTAAACATCTCATACGAGTATATGTGATTATAATTAATATAAATTCAATCAACTGTGAACCAAAAGAACTGAACAAGTCAATTTAAATGATTAACAAAATATACACAAAATTAGCAAATTCAATAAGTGCTTGTTTTATATTTAGTTAGTTTCTGAATCTTTTATTTCATTCAATAAAATAGTTATGCATCTAAGAAGAGAGTAAGAAAGAATTTAACATTTATGTGTTTTCTGAGTACGCTGATTACTTTCTCGATTAATACGTGTTTTGCATAATTGAATTCTTCACTTTTTAATGCCACTTACGTAACATTCTCAATTCGCATTCATTTTGGGTGCCTCGCCCAAAACTTAAACGAGATTCTGTACTACAAATTTGAGCAGATCTCAGATCTGAATATTTACTTGATGTGTGTGAAATTTGTGTTAAATTTACCTTGTTTAGCAGCTCAGTTTTGCTCGGCTGCAATTCTGCATTTGCAGAGGCCAAAGAATATGAGTAAACTTGTTAACATTTTCGTTATAGGATGCTAATTGACAAATACGTGATCTTATACTATATTTCAATATTTGTTTACCATTATGTAGCCCAAGACAGAGCCTATTAGGCAGTCAAGTGTAGGCCAAATGTTTGTTCTAACAATATCACACTCATAACAACAAATACTTAAAGTTAAATTATGTAATCTAAGCAGAAAACGAAAGTGAGAATTCCGTATGAATTTATTATATTAGAGAGTAGATGTTAAATTAGAATTGCAGTTCCTGGTATACAATTTTATGAAATTTTAAAAAATAACCTAAATATAATACATACAGATAGAATAGAATATGCAATTTGTTCATTGTGGCATTATTTTTGTTCTAATCGAAGTTCATTGACCCACAGTGCGTATGCGTAATTTGCAACGTTATGATTTCTTTTTTACAATACTCGTACTCTACATTTTTTATTACCCCTTTGTTCGTGTTCACCGTTAGACTGGGTATATACGCATATTCTAATGTCTACGGCAAATTGTTTCCATAATTGAAACGTGCCTCGCATTTCAATCTGTATCAGTTTTTTGTATCTATCCGATTGACACGCCTCTAGATACAATCGAAATGTAACTGGCAACACTTTGATTTTGTTGGTCAACTAGTATTTTGAAAAACTTAAATCCTTAACGGATTCTACTTGCCTGGAACTCCCCTTCCTTTCGGAACTTACAGTACGCATTAAGAGTTATGTTCTGAGCAGGCAAATCACGTAGCTGCCAACTCCGACTGGCAATGCCATCAACATCAGCCTGGCGACAGTTCAACTCTTCTCAGCTGTCGTAGAGCCAGCTTTGGGTATCAGTATCAACATCACCTGCTGACATCGTCGCTTCATCTCCATCTCTTTGACGGTGCGGTGTTTACTCATCGGCCAGACGCGCGAAATGGACAATAAAAAAACCTCAAATGATGGCCACAACAAAACAAGACGAAACAAAACAAAAATAACTAACAGTGCTTACTGAGAGTATGCGCAACTACGCGATACCCTAAAGCTATATTGTCACATAAACTTCTTTGTGTTGATGGGAACTAAATAACAAACCAAAACAGATAAGGATGCTTTTGAATAGACTGTACCCTGCAATTAAATGTATTTTATATTTACATATATTCTTAGATATACAATAAATATTTTGTCAAATAAGAATATATTTAATAACACAGTAGTCATGATTAAAACATACCATAAAATTAAAAACATTTCATATTTCTTCATCTATAATAGGTATCAATAAATGTTTGAGTAATTAAAGATTAGAATCTGTTTAACAACAATTAGTATAAATTCATATGTAACTAACTAAATAATAGTTTGTACAAAATATTTAAATAACATATTTTACTTTGTAAAAAAAAGTACCTTACATTAGTTATAAACTTTAAATTTTTATGGTTTTTAGAACAAGGTTTAAATTAAATTTTTAAATATAATTGAAAACAGGGATTAAAACCTTAACCGAAATCGTAACCTTTAACCGATGAATCCAATTGAAATATGTAACCGTAACTGAAACCGTAACCGAAAATATTTTATTTTCCACTGTACCGATACCCATAAACCGAAACTCTTTAAACCGAAATAACTGTTTAGTAACCGATTCATTTATAAGGGCTAATTTCGGTTCTCGCAGGTACTTAGCAACTTTAAAGTGCCATAACTTTGTCAAAACTCAATCAATTTCCATGCGCAATGTAAATTTGAGCTAGATTTTATCTCTAAAGTCGTTCTGCATTTAAATTTTGTTCATTTTGAAAAATCAAAATTTTCGAAATTTTTCGAGAAATGATAAGGGGTAACACTGTAAAATTTCTAAAAAATTCGAAATTTTCGAATTTTCAAAAATGAAATGCAGAACGAATTTAGAGGTAAAATCATGTTCAAATTTACATTGCGCATTGAAATTGAATGAGTTTTGACAAAGTTATGGCAGTTCAAAGTTATCAAATTGGCTCTGTAGCTGCGACGGCCAGAACCGAAATAAACCCTTATAAATGAATTGGTTACTAAACGGTTATTTCGGCTTAAAGAGTTTCGGTTTATGGGTTTCGGTACAGCGAAAACAAATATTTTCGGTTACGGTTTCAATTACGGTTACAAATTTCAATCGGTTTTTATCGGTTAAAGGTTACAGTTTCGGTTAAGGTTTAATCCCTGGTCTTATATGTAAATATGTAGTTGAATATTTTAGTATCTAGAGATAACAATCTGTTTACTTGACCTATAATGTAGTTATCAATTAAATATTAATTAAAATCTGTAAGTCAATAAAGTGATGGCATGCCTAATTGAAGGCCAGAGGAATACCCCTTTAATATAGTATTAACTACAGGGTATAACAATCTGAAATGAGACGAAGAAGCGCCCGCTCGTCATTTTTTGTTGTTGTTGTTATGGTGAAGTACGAGTGCGAGTGCGAGTGCGAGTACTTGTACTTGACGCTTCTCTCTGCTTCTTATCTAGTGCGCCCATCGTAATCGTTAGCAGCGGCAACCGAAGTTGCCACGGTGCGTGTTCGATTGCGAGTGCGAGTGCGAATGAGGTGCTCGCCCTCGTCAACCAGATGGTATATAAAGGCCAACAGACCGCTGGGTAGTCAACAGTTGCGCACTAACTCGCTGGAATTGACTTGCCACGCCCCAAAACGCGTCCTATACCGAAAATATCGCAGGATAATACCCGAAATATCCAAAACCAAATCTTTAAAGAATGTACAAATTCGTGTGTGTCTTGTGCTCAGCTCTGCTGTTGTCCTATGTCTTGGCACGTCCTCAGGATTCTCGTGCTGGTTCCATAACGACAACAACAACGGCGGCCAGCATTATCCAACAGGATAATGTGAACAATGCCGATGGCAGCTTCAACAGCAGGTGAGATACAATTAAGAGAAACTTAAGAAAAATAAGTATCAGCACTAAATTCCATGTAATCCTTTTAGTTATGAGACATCCAATGGCATTCGGGTGGAGAATGTTGGCTATTTGAAGAAGATCATTATTCCGAAATCGGAAACTGCCGATGGTCAAGTGATTGATGAGCACGAGGAACTGGTGCTGGTCCAGACAGGATCCTACAGCTACAGCGATCCCGAGGGCAATATCATTACACTGCGCTACGTGGCCGATGAGAATGGTTTCCAACCGGAGGGTGATCATCTGCCCGTTGCGCCGCAATAGGAAATTGAAACGTTTGTGTAATTAAGTAATTAACATTAAGTTGCATACGATATGTCGTATCTTATATATATATACTATATATATATGTGTATTGTATAAAGTATTACGTACTGGAAATAGCACAGCACTGCCCCTAATGCCATACCAATTGTACGACGGGTTGCAAACACTCTGTTCTTATGCCATTTGGCACCTACACACACCTAAAAACACTAAACACACACACACATATACTACTGCACACCCGAAAAATCAAGAAGCCAAGACATAATAAATAAATGAATAAATATTGAACAATTAAGTTTGTGTCTCATTGCCACTTATCGAGTACTCAAACTCAAACTCATACTCACTGCACAGCATTCACTTATGAGTATTTGAGTATTTCTCAGCCTCGTGGCGCTTACAAAATTACCAAACTGCCCTTCACGCCAACTTGCGGTTGCGGATGCGCTCAGACAATGATAATGATGACAATGATGATGAAGATGATCTCCAAGATTATTTACCCACACGACAGCTAAAGCTCAAACCAAAGACGAAACTGAAACACACACTTCCCAAAACCAAATATCCAAACTAAATGCTCTAATCGCTGCCCAACCGCGATTATTGGCATTGATATGATCCATTCGATTTGTTTACGCATCTCAGTTTCGATCGGTTAAGTACACAAATCGCAATCAATTTAAATATGAACAAACCGCGAGGTGTGTGCTGAAAATACTTTATAATAAAGTTGGTAAAGGTTAACATGACATTCCAAATAATTCCAAGTAAAGTTTCAGTGAATCAGGGATTTCCCCATTTTGCATCTTTAAGTTTTACCTATCAACTTGTTAATCGATTTAAATATTACAAACACACCTCTCTTATCAAAACTATATATGTGTAGATCTGTCTAGACCCATTTACAAATAACGTATAGTTATTTAATTGGCCTACAGTTCCGACAATTAAACAAGGTGATTTACCAAACCTCTTCATTATCGGAAAAGGCCAATGCCAACGCCTGTCCGATCTGTATTTGTTCAGTTGAAGTTTGGAATTGTTGGTGGTACAAAAGGCCAACATCATGATGAAATTCAGTTTGCTCATCTTTATTATATTCAATGTTTGGCGCTTGTCTCCCGCAGTGCATTTATTACCGGTAAGTTAAAGAAAGAGAGCTTAAAAGTGAGACAGAGCAAATTCACATTTAATGACACCTCATGCGTTTTACAAATATTTTTTTAAGTGTTACCAAGAAAAATACATAAAATTGAGGATAACATTTAATCAAGCCAAATAAAACGATCGAATTGAGAGGTAAAAACTTGGAAGTTTAGTAAGTAAAATATAAAAAATTAAGAACAAAATTTATTAAAAACAATTGAAATGGAAGGTAAATACTAGGAAGCTTAAATCATAAAAATATTCAAAATAAACCAATTAAAATAAATAGAATTCATTATATTGTAAAATTTACTTTAATTTTTGTTACTTCGATTAAATTTTCATTTTATAATTCAAACATAATTAGCACTATAAAAATATAAAAATACAATAAAAAAATATACAAAACTTAATTGATTCTAATAGAATCATTCTATAAGATGCGTAAAAATTGGTCTGTAAATTGTTATGCTATTTTTTGGTGATTTCTTTTTAAGATAACTTCTATTTCAGTGAAAGGAAAAAGTGCAAAGCCATAACTAACTAACTAACTGACATATTTCATTAAAATTCAAGCGATTTCCAATTTTTTCCGAATTAAATTTTTCCTAAATTTGAATTCATTATATTTACATTTTCGTTATATAACAAATTTCCTAGTTTTGTGGAAAATATTATTTTTTTCCTTTGCAGCCAGTTCTCAAGGAATCCCCATTTGTGCTACAATTTAATTGGTTCATGCCGGATATGTCATCTGTCATAAATATCACAGTTCTGGGGCATTTATACGATATTGGCAAAAATCGGAATAAAAGAAGAATATATTTTTAAAATAGGAAAAATATATATTTTTTATAATATTAAAATAAATTACTTCCCAGTTGTTCATCAATTCGGCAATTAAAACAAAAACCTAGGTAAAAATATTTATAGTTGTGTAATAAATATTAACATATTTTTTAAGTATTTACATCAACTATAAAACAGACTGCCCAAAAGTATGCCATGGATCGTGTTTTTTTTCAAATCTGAAAAATATAGAAGCGTACATCATGGATAATGATAACAGCAATGGATCAGGAGTTTTATAAATATTTATAGACCCTTCTAATTAGAATTGTTGATCTTCTTATTTAATTTCCGTCATTCAAAAATAAACTAGACATATTTAGAATTAATTGACAAATTGAAAGTATGCATTTTTTTATTTTAATCATACTTTATCAAGGCTATATATTTTACTAGTAATATCAATTAATCAACATTCATTGAACATTATCGTTAAAAGAAAAGATGCTGCAAACCTTTGGCTCTGACTGACATTCAAATCAATTTCATTTATTTTAACATTTCGGGTCATTACATTTTAATAAGACTTAACGATAATTAGTGGAAAAAAACACACACTTAAAAAACAATAAATAAATTTGTATTCAGTTCCAATTGCATTATTTAAGCATTATACAAACCACACAAACGATCAGTATAACAATCAACTCAGTATGAACAAATTTTGTATTTTGTTGCTTCAGCTTTTAATAGCTCATTCTGACGCCAAGGTATTTACTTAAATAATTGAAAGCTTAATTCATTCAAAACATAATAACAATTTACAAACAGCGTCTAATGCTTCTTTGGAGTAACTTCGATTGTGTGATAAATCCGAGCATCGTCACATTCCACAGATGTTTCATCGTACAACCCGCAAAGTCTCTAATTACAGCGGAAGTTGAATACAATCGGGATTTTGAGCAGTATGATGCAAAGTTTGGATTATATTTGCCACGTCCACCATTCAAGGACTACTATAAGACCTTCGATATGAGCCTGGATGTCTGCGAGTTCTTCAAAGGATCGTACAAAAACAATTATGTTAAGACTGCCTACAATAGTATGCTAAAGTATAGCAATATGCCCAAAAGATGCCCACAGCTAAAGGTCAGTAACAGATAGAATTTAGAATATTTTTAAGAGTTTTATAATTACAGGGTTTGTACTACTATCCCAACATGAGCATAGGGGACAATCTGCCCTCATTTCTGCCAAAATATGATTTGAAAATTACATTAGACTTCTTTCTACCCAATACTCCGATATTGAATGTGACTCTATTCGGACGTATGGTGGAGCCAACAAAGCAGAAAGGTTAATACTTTAATGTCATGTCTATTAAATATGTTTTCACTGAGTTAAAAATAAATTAAATAAAATCAATGTTGTTTTACCGAAATTAAAATATTCTTTATACCTATAACAAAGAATACATCATCAAAATCTTCTTCATTGGTATACAGAATTTTTTATAGAGTATTGATCGTTTACATTGAAAAATTAATCCAAACGATTTGATTACAATATTTGTATTAACTGGGAAAAATTTAAGTATAATAATATATTCAATAAATTGTGCTATATTCTAAATAATGACTTTATAATGAGTTCCAGAATTTTCCAGCTTATTTCAATAATTAGTCTAAGTCTAGTAAAGATAACACATATTTTTATAAAAAGTCGAGTATATTTTTATAATTATGTTTATATTTGGATTTAAATCATTAGCTAAATCTATAAACAAAAGTAATGAAATTAATGCTGATGTAGGCGCTTATAAAACAATTATTAAATTGGTTTCCACAAAGCGAAACAAACTAAAAAATTAGTCATTGTTTGATTCCCAAGTGAGCTTATAACAATATGGATATGATATTACATATATTGGCACTTCTACTGCCAATAACTATTTTTGCTGACAAGGTATTTTCAGGTCAGAGACTCACTTTATATTATCTGATAAATAACACTAAATTATCTCCACAGCCAACACAAAGATTGATCGTGCATTGGGATACATTTGATTGTGTTGTCAATCCAAAAATCGTCGAATTTCATAGATGCATTATTGTAGAACCGGAAAAAACCCTCTTAACTACGGAAGTCAGATATAACCGTGTCATTGAACAACTGAATGCGAGTTTTGTACTGAAATTGCCACGTCCTCCATCCAACGAATATCATAAGATTATGGATTTGAATGTGAATATCTGTCAGTTCTACAAACACTCGAAACAGAACAAATTTATCAACATCGCCTATAAAAGCATGATAATGGAAAGCAATTTACCCAAAAAGTGTCCTCAACCCAAGGTTGGTATCTAATCCTATTTAATAAACTCCATTATAATAATCTATATATATTTTCTAGGGATTCTACTACTTTCGTAATATGAACATTGGGGCAAATTTACCGCCGTTTCTACCAAAAGCCAGTTTTAAAATACAATTTAATTTCTTTCTACCTAATATTCCTCTATTAAATGTTTCGTTAAGTGGACGTTTGTTAGAGTCGGCGAGGCATTTCTAAAGTAAATAAATAAAAATAAAAGAAATATTAAATAACGATTTGAATAAATGCATAATAATTCAGCTTTAGATTTGGATTTCAACAAATATACCCCAATCTATCACATTTAAATGCATATATTTATATTCTCATATTTCAAAAATATCTGCAATTATTGGGGATATTATTGTGTGACTATACAAAAAATATATTCAGTCATTTTTTGATTCCCAACTAAGTTATAAAGAGTAAAACATGGAACGACTTTATATTTTGGCAATTCTACTGACGATTGTCTGTTTTGCCAGCAAGGTATTTAATATAAAGAATCTTTAAAATCTTAGATACTTATAAGACTAATTTTTTTATAGACTACCCAACGTCTGGCCGTGAGATGGAATACTTTTGAATGTGTTCCTAATCAAAAAGTAGTTGACTTTTATACATGCATCATTATCGAGCCAGATAGATACCTTATATCTTCGAATATAAGCTATAATCGTGATTTCGATAAGGTCAATTTAAACTTTGCTTTATTTAAATCACGACCTGCAAACAACGATTATCAAAAGATGTTCGATTTAGATGTGGATCTTTGCCAGTTATATAAGGCATCAAATAACAACATGTTCTTAATGATTGCCTATAAAATTCTATTTTCAAACACAAATTTACAGAGAACTTGTCCTCAGCGAAAAGTAAGTTAAATTTAAGTTGCTCAATTAATTATTACAAGTATATTTTCAGGGAGTTTACTATTTTCGTAACCTCAATCTTGGAGCTCATTTACCACCATTTATGCCAAGAAATGAATTTAAAGTAGAGTTGAATTTCTATTCCGAAAATCTTTGGCAATTCAATACTTCATTGATCGGACGTATCTCAGATTTTACAAAATCAAATAAGTAATTAGTAAACCAAGTTTTATAAATATATATAAATGTTTTGAATTCATTTACCTTTGTTCGGTCAATAAACTTTAGCTGTAAGTGTACTCAAATGATCTAAAAGATTATATGGAATTACTTTTAGTTATGCATGCAAAATCAGTGCAGATGATGATATCATTTCGTTTTTCAGATCGGTTTAAAGAGAATTTCTTTAAGAATATGCCTGTTAGAATTTGCAATTACGTGGTCTGTCTATCAAGTGGCGTTGATTGCCGATCAACAGACATCTCCATCCATTACTAGAGCATTATTTACGATTCAAGCTCAAGATGCCAAAGCACTGACAAGAAATTTCACAACCTCATGACACTTGAAATTGCCGCTAAATTTATTGCCTCGCCGTTAGCCCCTCGGACTTTTGTAAACCAGTCTTCAGTCTTCAGTTTTGCAGTCTCCAGCCATCTTAGAGTGCAGTCTCCAGTCTCCACACGGCTTTAAATGTCAAAGAGCTAAGAACACAGTTGAAAATTATAGGCAAGAGATGAAACCTACACCAAATGCTAACTAAGAATGCAACAGCAGGCAATCATTTGACATTTTCAATACTATGCTGGCCAAGTTAGTAGGTTTCCTAAGTGGGTCAGTGTGTGAGTTGTCTGAGGATTCAGATCTGGAGTTAACCTTGCCAGCTTTCGTTTTCATTCAGTTTGAGTCGGTTAAATTTGTAAAAATTACACAATTGCCGTTGACTGATGACTCACCATGCACGCCAATAACAATAACAACAACAACAACTGGTCTAAACTTGGCTTGGAGAGCTGTAACTTTGTGTGGGCGACAGACGAAGACGGCACAACAATTCGGTTTGGGGGTGTGACTGTGAAGGCGGCCTGGCCCAAAATATGTTGTTGTTAACACTTGATTTGACCAGTTTTTCTCTCTCTCTCATCTTTCTCTCTCCTCTCTCTCTTGCAACCGGCAACGCGGTTGTTCAACTTTATCACATTATGTTGCAAGTGATTCTCCATCGAATCAAATTTATTTAATTATTTCTTTTTTTTTGATTTTTCTCGTAATCGTTTTTCCATGATATCGTCACACAGATTGACCCATTTTCCACAACTAATTAACATTTGCCAACAGCCATTGCCGTTTTGAACTCAATTATCGTCTTGCCTCATCTGCAGATTCGCGAACCAAATAAACTCAAGTAAAAAAATAAAAAAAAATTAAAATAAAAAAAAAAAAAAAATGCTGCACGAGTCTTACAACAATTTTCATTTCAGTCTATGCCACATATATTGTATGTCACTGTAATCCTCCACCGATCAGCGATCCCTCCTCTTATGCCACTCCCGTAAATTACAAGAATTCAGGCAAAACAAACTAACATCTTCTCTGCTCTCTCAAAATATCTTCTCCAAGAGAGTTTTAAAAAATCAGAGAATAAGAGCATAAATATTCAGTCAAAGATCAGCTGGCAGAGCGAGAGAAAGACAGAGAGAGAGGGAGAGAGAGAGAGGGAGATCATATATTACATGTTCGGCTGCATTTTGGCCAAGACAACGTCGAAGCTTGCAGAAAAACTCGTTCTGGCTTATTTCTAAATAACGGCATTACGAAGATGAACGACCCGAAAGACGGCAGACAATGTGCAGACTTTTACTGTGCCTATTACCATATCTAATGTATGCATGATGGTACGAGTATTATGTGGTCTATGGTATACGTATTATAAGAAATCAAAGATGATCACTAAAAACAAAAAATATTTCAGTTATTCATATGGATTCAATTTAAACTAAAGATAATTAAAGATAATAATTTATTTTTTGTTGAAACACATATCTTTAAATAAATTTATTTATATAAATATATACACTATTTTCAATTTAACATTTAAACATCTCTAGGATTCCGAATAGCAATTACACAGCTACAACTATGGCAATTGCAACTAATGTCGATGCAAAAACAACAACTACAAAAAAATGTATCTGTATCTGTAACTACATATGTATCTTTAGCCAAGACTGTTGCTGTGTATGAGTTGGCGCTTTGAGCTACGATCTGCGATCCGCGATCTGTGAATCTGCGAGCGAGCTGGAGACAAAAGTCCAAGTCGCGACTATATAAAGCTCTTAAATAGGGCCGCCGCTGCACAGTTCGAACCGTTGCAGCTTTCACTTACCACAGACACACGGGCAACGCAGTAAACGCGCAACTTCAACTTCAACTCGCAACTTCAATTGCAACTGCAACTTGCAACAACTTTAGCTGAAAAGCAAGTGACAAATCTGCAAACTGTAAATGACAATTGCATCTGAAATTCACAAGTGAATCTTAAATCAACGCATTATAAAATGAAAGTGCTTGTAAGTTTATAAATCACACCATAAAATATATTTTCCTATCACATGAAAAATATATTTTGGACAACACTGATTTAATATAAAGTTAAGTGTGACTCTACAACGCGATCTTCAGTTTTATAGACTTGTGATCTTTTAAAAAAATTTAAGAAAAATATTTCAATGAGTCTAAAAATTTAAAAATTGTCTTAAATAAAATAAAAATAAAACAATACATCACACTTAAAAACATGAAAGCATGCTTAAAAAATTTTTTAAGATTCAACAATCTCTTAGACTATTTCTTAGTATTTCAACTCATTTATTTTTAAGTTTAAATGTCATATAATTTCTAATTTTATATTTTTATTGATTATTTATATGTATACTTGCTTTTGCTACTAGTCTATTTTAATTTCAGTTTAATAAAAGTTAAAATAAGTTAAAAACAATTTTTGTTTTGTTTACTTAAATCGAAAATACTCTTAGATTATTATATAGTTTTTCAATTTATTTGATTTTTTTTTAATTTCAAATTTCATATACTTATTAAAACACTTTTTCTGCTGGTCTATTTTAATTGAAGACTAGGTCTGAAAATTTTTACGTAAATTTAAATTAAACTTTAATTCAGATTAATAAAAGTTTACAAATGTCAAATAAAATTGCTTTTCCGTTTTTTTGAATTTAAAATACTCTTAGATTATTATTTGGAATTACAATTTATTTATCTTTTTTTGAAATAGCATATAATTTTAAATTTCTTATACTTATTACATATTCATGCAATGCTTTAATTTTTTATTTTTATTTAAAACAACTTCTGAAAATGTTTGAATAATTTCGAAAAAACCTTATTAAACTTTATCTCAAATTATTAACAGATTAGAGATTTATAAAACAATTTTCATTGCGTTTTCTCGACTCGAAAATACTCTTAGACTATTTATTATCTTTATTTATTTACCTTTAAGTTGAAAGTACATTTATTTTGAATTTTGCAGATACTTATCTCGCTGCTCGCCTTGTCGTGCCATGCCCAGCATCAGCATCAGCATCAGCACCAACATCATGCACATCCCAATGCAAATAATATTCCGCGTGATGAGAAACTAGATCATCGTCATGAAGATCCACGTGAGACGAGCACCTGGATACCAATACTGAAGTACAATAAGGAGCAGAGCGAGGATGGCAGCTATAAGACCGAATACGA
Source organism: Drosophila kuntzei (assembly GCA_035042165.1). NCBI lineage: Eukaryota > Metazoa > Arthropoda > Insecta > Diptera > Drosophilidae > Drosophila > Drosophila kuntzei. Next base: position 1,503,190 of record JAWNLU010000634.1, on the reverse strand, counting down.
GACCGGCAATAATATTGTGCATGAGGAGACGGGTTTCCTCAAGGATTTCGATACGAATCCCAACGGAGTGCTCGTTCAGCATGGCCAATACTCTTACCAATCGCCGGAGGGCACCTTGGTTAATGTGCAGTACACAGCTGATGAGAACGGCTTCCGTGCCACTGGAGATCATATACCCACACCGCCAGCTATACCAGAGGAGATTCAGAAGGGTCTCGATCAAATCTATGCAGGAATCAAATTGCAGCAGGAACGTTTGGAACAGCGTGCTAAAAGTGATCCTGCATTTGCCAAGAAACTGGAGGAACGACGTGTTGCCAATCAGAATGGACAATACATTGGCTTGCTAGAGAATCAATAGAGAGAGACAGAGAAAGATAGAAAGAGAGAGAGAGAGAGAGAGTGGCGACAGAACCATAACCTCAACCAGAAAAAATGTGCTGCATTTCTTAAAAGTTCTTCAAAATTCGTTAACCAACCGAAAGACTGTGATTTCTGATATTAAATTCTCAAAATAATCCATTACAATTCATTAACAATACCTGGAAATCGGCAGGCAACAACAAATACAACAGCACATATATTTATATTAACGATCGTGAAAGTTTTGTTGAATTAAAAAAAAAACAAATAAAAAAGATTATAATAAAAGCGGAAAAGCAAAGTTTCCGTCATGCCAAACACACACGCGACCCTAAGCAAACATTATTCAACGCTTTTCCATTTCCATAATATACCCCAACCTCCCTCCCTCCCTCCTCTTCCATCCATAATGCTCACAAAACGTGACAATGCGCAATGACTTTTTTTGTATTTTTTGTTATTATATTTTTTTCTGTTTCTACCATAAATTTTTCTTGTTATTTTCACAGCTCAAATTACCTCATATGCTTGTGAATTCAATTCCATAAATTATAATTTAGCTTTTTTTGAATATTTCACATTTTCATTTGCAGTTTTCCATCGCGTCGATTTTCCATATGCCTCACTTTGTAGTATGAGGCACCAGACAAAAGTCGACAAAGTCTTTTCGACAGTCCCGTCAGACCGGCTGTTGCATAATTATGACAGCTTTTCTCTTGACGTTTTGACTTGGTTTCAATATTTACGAGTGCTCGAACTGAAGTTACTCAAGTGCAGTTCAAATGGTCTCCTTTCCATAAAAGCGATTGACAAATCTTAACTTTCAGTTTCAAATAGGACATAAAGATATACATACTGTCTTTTTTAAATTTTAGCTTTTGAGTTGGATTAAAAACATCTTGAAATACTTAACTTTCAGTTTTAACTAGGATAAATGATAAATAAAATTAATTTTAGCTTTCAGTTTCAACCACAACTCAATCAGTTTATTTTGAGATGGATCAAAAACTATCTTGAAAAACTTAACTTTCAATTTCAACTAGAAAATAAAGATATACTGTTTAAATTTTAGCTTTTGAGTTGGATTAAAAACCATCTTGAAAGATTTTACTTTCAGTTTCAACTAAATGACATAAAATGGATTAAAAACTGTCTTGAAATACTTAAGTTTCAGTTTCAACTAGGACTCAATGATAAATAAAATACTGTCTTATTAAATTTAAGCTTTCAGTTTCAACTATGACTCAATAAGTTTATTTTGGAATGGATTAAAAACTATCTTCAAAGACTTAGTTCTTCAGTTTCAACTAGGACATAATAAACTATTTTGGGATATATTAGTTACAATTCAATCAAATTAATTATCAGTTTCAACTAGGACAAATTAATAAAAAAACTGCCTTAATAAATTTTAGCTTTGAGTCTTAACTATGACTTAATATTAAGTTTATTTTGATTTAAATTAAAAACTATCTTCAAAGACAACTTACAATTTTACCTAGGACATAATAAGTTTGCTTTGAATTCAAATAAAAACAATTTTAGAAAACAAATTTAGTTACAATAAAATTTAATTAATTATCAGCTTCAACTAGGAAATTATTATCAAAAAATTGTCTGAGTAAATCTTAACTTGTAGTTTTAAATGGGATATATTGATACTGATTTGAGATCGGATTAAATATGCCTGCCTCTCAGCTTTAACTAGAAAATAACAAGTTAGTTTTGGTAATTCAATTATCAGATTTAACCAGAGCATAATTGATTTTAATTATCAATAAAAACTAAAGTTACCTTGCCGAATTATTTGATATGCCAAGTTATAATTAAATAGTCTGCCAACTTTCATTGGCATCTGCTAGTATTTTAGCCATTGTAGTCAGTATGGTTTATACGGTCTGCTCGTTGAGTATTCGGCCTACAACTGTTTTACCGTTTTGCCAATCAATTTGGTGAAAAGTTGCCCTCAGCGACAGTCAACAGATTTAGAGATATTTACGTAGAGACCGGAGAACAAACATTCTCATAAACGGTGCCAAAATAAACAAGCAAAAATATGTGTTGTTGTCTTATTTTTTTTTATTTAGCACAAACTTCGACTTGGCGTTTAATTTGCATAAATATTAATAGAGAGAAACATACTATACATAACTAGAAGTTTATAGAGGAGTATATGATGAAGAAGAAGAAGAGGAATGAAAATAAATCAAATGCGCTGCATTTTCACCAAAGCAGAAACCAAGAAATTTTTTATTCGCCATTAAATTTCAACGCTCTTGCGCATAATTAAGCGAAAACTGAACAAAAGAAAAATTTCTATAGCTGTGATTAAGAATGTTTCTTCATATTTCTGTTGATTTTTCTGTTGTTGTAATTTTCGGAGAAGAAACGCGCATGCGCAGCGACCGTCAATGAATGTGGCAGCTGAAACGGCCGCAAATTGATTTGGCCAACATCAGTTGCCGTTTAGAAGCCGCCGCGTTTAGACCACAAATCGTTCAAAGAAAGAAGAAAACGCGCTGAAAAATTTTAAAAACTGATAGCAAAACAACAAATAATAAGAGATTCGCGGTAGCATTCAACCTGGATGAGTGCGAATATCGATGGGCAAGTGGAATTGAGAACAATGAGAATTATTGTTGTCGAGATGCCAACAAAACAAAGCCGCTAACTGTGAACTGAAGATACAAATAAAGAAAAAATAACAATAATAACAACTTCAAAAGTGGCACAACATTTCAGTAAATAGAAATCGAAACTGAAACGAACTTTTGCAAAAATTCAACAAACTAAAAACCAATTTAATTATGGCTAAAAAGCAGCACATTTTGTGGTTGTTATTGTGGCAGTTCATTTCCTTTGACTGCCAGCTGATCCTCGGCCAGGAGGAGCCGGAAGCACAGCAGCTGCAGGTACCACGGCCTCGGGGTCGTATACGTATTGCGGACATGCAATTGCCACAGCCACCGCCACTGCCACCGGCAGGGCCAATAAACTGGCCCAGTTATGCTGCAGTTGCTCCTCTGCCCGCCACTTCCACAATTCACACACATATTCCCCTCCTGCGGGAACCGAGCGGCAGCAGCAGCACAACAACAACTTTACCTCTGCCCAGTGAGGGACGCATCCAGGAGGCTGTGGTGTATGGCAACTGGAAGCCCGAGCATCCACTCAGACCCAACGAGGATGAGGTACAGCCCAAGGAACGCGTCTATGGACGTCTGGAGGCCATGTTGATGGGCATGCCGGCTGAAGGTAAAATAAAGATTTAACAGGAATATAAATGAGGAATATTTTGATAACAACAAGCACTTTAAGTGTGGCACTACATTTCAGTAAATAGAAGTCAATAAACAGAATTTTCAAGGTGGTTTTTAGTGCATATTCCCAACAATGTTTTCATATTTGTTAAATCTGTACCAAAACTGTTTTAATTTTTATTAGAACATTTTTTAGAAAATTAGCAAGTACTTAGCGACTTCGAACTGCCATAACTTTGTCAAAACTCAATGAATTTCCGTGGGCAATATAAATTTGAACATGATTTTACCTTTAAATTCGTTCTGCATTTAAATTTTATTCATTTTAAAAATTTAAAAATTTCGAAATTTTTAGAAATTTTACAGTGTTACCCCTTAACATTTTTCAAAAAATTTCGAAAATATCGATTTTTGAAAATGAACAAAATTTAAATGCAGAACGAATTAAGAGGTAAAATCATGCTCTAATTTACATCGCGCATGCAAATTGATTGACTTTTGACAAAGTTATGGCACTTCAAAGTTGCTAAGTACCTGCGACGGCCAGAACCGAAATTAGCCCTTATAAATGAATCGATTACTAAACGGTTATTTTGGTTTAAAGAGTTTCGGTTTGTGGGTTTCGGTACAGCGGAAAAAATTTTTTTCGCTTACGGTTTCAGTTACGGTTACAAATTTCAATCGGTTTTTACCGGTTAAAGGTTACGGTTTTGGTTTTAGTCCCTGAATAAAATTGAAAAAAATATTACAAAAAAATTATGGGATAATATTTGTTTAAAACTTACATTTTCCGTAATATCTAGTATAAAAGCTTCCATGAAGTTTTATAGAATTTGATCAATACAATTAAATAAATAAAGTTTTAATTAAATCTTGTAAGTGCCGAGCTTTAAAAAAACGTTATATCATGTGCTTTTGAAGAATATTTCATAGTAATTTGGATATATTGCAGCTATTGATAGGCGTGAGGAGTCCAGCGAGGAGCTGGAACCGCAGCTGGAGCAACGCACTACATCTGGAGGTTATCACAATCCCTACGCCCGACGCGACAGTTTCGAGCGGGCACAGGAATCACGAGGTCGCTGGCGAACACCACAACTACAATCCCAGTCACAGCTACAGTCCCAGTCCCAGTCGCAGTCTGGGTTCAATTCTCCGCCTCAGCTCCAAGCACCAATTGAGGTGATCCGCATGAATGCAACGGATCCTTTGTTGCGGGCAATGGCCAAGCAGATCAATGAATCGATTGAATCAACCACAGCACATCGACAATCCACACAAACCACCGAGGACAACTGGATGCCACTGCCTTATCCGTATCCCACTCACAGTTACGAGAGTACACAGCCGGTTCCGGGTCCAGTTTCCAGAGAGAGGAGCACAGAGTCATCCTCACCTAGTCCCATACACACAGAGTCCACAACAATTGCCCTCAATTGGCCAACTGACTTTATAGAAGCCACCTCAAGCAGTACGGAACGTAGTTATACCGATCCTGGTAGTAGCATTGATCGGATCGATCGCATTGACGATGATCAGAGTGAGGATTACAAATACTACGAGGATAGTCTGAGCTCCGCCCAAATGCACAGTGAGCTGAGTATTCCGGAGTCCCTGATTCCCCAACTGCCGATGAACATAACGCGCGTGGGGATTCCCTACGAGGAGCGCAATTCCGCCGAGGAGCCAACCATTTGCGTCCCCCTAACTGTAACTGAGACCGCCTCGGAGAGTGCCACCCCTCTCCTGGTGGAGGTGGAGCGTGTCTACTGCTTTCCACTGCCCAAAGTGGAGATCAGAACGGGCAACATCAGGCAACAGCTGCATCCAATGGAACAGGACCACGATCCCGATCACAGCACCAGGGCCACTGTCACATCATTGCCCACGGAGCAACCACAACCAGCGTTAAAAGCTGGCGCCAGTTGCCACCACAATGTCATGGCAATAATCCTCTTCATTGGGAGCTGCGTCTTGACTCGTTTATAGGCTAATTAGATCGATGACACATCGTATAAGTTCAACTCAGGGGCTACTTGTAATTAGAAAATCACTCTATTTATTTTATATTTAAATTTAATTACAATAAAAGCTTAATCCAACCCAAAAACATTTTCAACTAACAATTATTTGCTGGTTCCATTTTGAGAAACAAACACTTCCCGCGCATCCTTACGTAGGGTTTTCCCATTGACGTTGGCTGGCAACTTATCCGTGAATTGAACTCCGGCGTGGAGTTGCTTTTGCAGCCCTGTCAATCGCTTGGCCACATGATCAATAACCGCCTTGGCACTGATCTCACATCCTTGTCGCTTGACAATTAAAGCGCCAGCTGCGTCTCCTTGACGTTCATCATAGATTCCCACAACACAAACGTCCTGTATCTCCGGAAGTTCTGCAATGACTGTCTCGATCTCTGTGGGCCAATAATGCAGTCCCTGGTACTTAAGGATCTCCTTCTTGCGATCAACAATGTTCAGGAAATTCTGATCATCAAAATATCCCAAGTCACCAGTGTGGAACCAGCCCTCATAATCTTGCATGCGTTGGGTTTCCACAGGATTTCCGTAGTAACCATTCCAGGGCTTTCCAGTATGAACGTATATCTCTCCGACCTTGTTATGGCTCAATCTTTTGCCATCTTCATCGACAATTCGAATTTTAATGCCCGACAAAACTCTTCCAGCAGAGTTGTTATCGGTGATCCCAATATTAGCAGTTATGGAACCCACCTCGGTCATTCCGTACCCAGACATCAACATGGAGGTCTTGCATATTTCCTGGACACGCTGCAATGTGGTCAGGGTCGCCATTCCTCCGCCATAACTGAGCATACGTAATGGAGAGAGAGCCTCTGTCGTGGCATCCGGACAAGTGATCAGGGCTGAAAGATGTCTGGGAGGTACCATGGCAATACTGATCTTGTGCTTCTTCACCAACTGCACAAAGTATTCCGGACTAAAGGGTTTATTGGTTATGATACGCGTACAGCCGAATATTGCGTTAGTGGCAAAGGCCCAGAGGCCAGTAATCCAATCCAAAGAGCTGGATGTAAAAATTACCGAGTCACTTGTGAAGAGTCTGCAATACTCAGAGAGTTAATAAGGCTTTATTTTAATATAATCCTTAATAAATGGTCAGTCATATTCGTTTATGATGGAAAATGGCTTGATCACTTATTATCATGAGCTGTTAACTTACATATTCTCCTGAACAATGATAGAATTTGATATGCAGACGGCTTTCGGAAATCCTGTGGTACCAGAAGAACACAAAATCGCCACTGTTTGATCTCCCCCAGTCTTCAGAGGTTCCGGTCTACAAAGTAAACATAAGTAGATAAAACATTGTATTACTACTTGATTGTTTAAACTTTTACTCACTGGTAGAACATTTCAGTTGGTGTGGGTTCCAGCAGGGTTTCTATCTTGGGCACACCCTCAATATGATCGATCAGTGTATATATTTCAGGATGCCAGCTCCGTGTAGCCGAATGTATCTTCTGATAATCATGTCCATCGCAAAATATTAGCGTTGGCTTGGTTATTCCGAAAACATATTTAATGGTTTCTATAAATAAATTAAATTAGTTTAATTTCAAATTATAGAAATGGATCAATATATTTACTAACCATCGTCTAGCATGGGATTTACGGCGTGGAACGGTGTGGCATTCATTAGACAGGCAATACCCAAGGGCATCAGATAGGTGGTATTTTTAGCAGCAATTCCAATTACATCCGTGTTGTTGAGTCCTCGCTTTTTCAAGAACTGTGCGATCCGTATGGCCCAAGTAATAGCCTGACCATTTGTCACAGATACGCCATCAACATCGTTAATCTACAGTTTGAACATATTTTATAGAATATGATTAAATATATATGATTAAATATTTGAAATTCTTATCTAAAGTATTACTCACCTGACACACGTTTTTCGGCCAATTCTTCATAGTATTGAAAATGATTCTTCCCACAGACGTGTCATAGTCAAACATGGAGCTACTTTTCGCACCACTCCAGGTGTTATCCTTCTCATTAAATGTGGTGGGTATTGCCGTCATACTGATACTACGCTTGCTTCCAAAGTCACTTCTTCACCTTCAGAGGGTACACTTACATATGAAATGCCAAATCGTACTGCATTATACTTATACTGTTAATTTTCGTAATAAATCCAGGCTAACACTTTTAAAATCTTATCTATCGTCCTAACAGTCGATAGCATATCAAAATATGTTTCAAGTACCCTACTCAATTATCAGCTAAGGCGAATGACAAAGTCATTATGACGCGTCATAAGCGATGTGATAATACTGGAAGACAATGCGCTATGAAGCTCTGCAATCTTTTTTTAAAAACCTAATCTAATAATAGGACCCATGGTTAGATAGAAACGTAGAGCTAGTTTACCGATAAAGCGACTGTAAGACCTTTAGCTAGACCTACTAAATTTGGTAACTCTACTTTTATAGGCTCCGTGCATTTCAAATATTGCTTACAATATTTCCAAACTTTCTGCAGTTTTTATAAAATGAATATATTTTCGAATTTCACATTTCTAAATAGTAATATTCACCTGACATACTTCTTTGGCCGTTTCCTCAAGGCGTTGAAAATAATTCTACCCATAGAATTGTTATAATTAAAGATGGCCATATGCTCTCCAGGTTTTATCCTTCTCATGGTCCGTAGTGCTTGATATCATATTGATACCAAACTCAGTTGTTCTCCTTCACAAAGTACATGTACATATTAAACACCGAGGTGTACTACGACTGAAATTATACGAATTTCTGAAACATCTTATCTATTGCCAACTTAAGTCCTAACAATCGATAACATATCAATTATATGCTTGAAGTACCCTTCTTTATTATCGGCTAAGGCATTTTCCGGAGTGTGCGTCGTATAAAGCTCTTAATAAAGCTTTTTTTTTAAGATAATCGTTTAAAAGCTTCCAAAATGAGAGAGAAGAAAGCTCATACGACAAGCGACATCGAATCGAGAGAATAATATTTATTAATCCAAACTGTGATATTCCGCATCAAAAAATCGGCTGAGTTTTAAAGAAGTTATTAGAGCTAAAAGCTTTTGGAAAAATATCAAGGGGTGTTAGTATTAAAATAATGGATGATGATGATTGATGGTCGATAAAAAAAATTTTCTAAGTGGACCAAATTTAAATCAATTTCGAGGCCAGATCATGCTTATAATGACAAATTATTGCATAATTTTAGGTGCTTTCAATGCTTAAAAGCCTAAAACAGCCATAAATACCATTATTTTGTATAAATATACTTAATGAACCTCTTTAGGTAATGGTAATAGTATTCCACATTGTCTCTAGCGTACTTATAAATTTAAGTATCCAATTCAAGAGTAATAGTTATGTATTTTTTATGAACTGAGTAAGAAACAATAAAGCTTAAACTAACTAACAATTATTTGCTGGTTCCATTTTGAGAAACAAACACTTCCCGCGCAGCCTTACGTAGGGTTTTCCCATTGACGTTGGCTGGCAACTTATCCGTGAATTGAACTCCGGCATGGAGTTGCTTTTGCAGCCCTGTCAATCGCTTGGCCACATGATCAATAACCGCCTTGGCACTGATCTCACATCCTTGTCGCTTGACAATTAAAGCGCCAGCTGCGTCTCCTTGACGTTCATCATAGATTCCCACAACACAAACGTCCTGTATCTGCGGAAGTTCTGCAATGACTGTCTCGATCTCTGTGGGCCAATAGTGCAGTCCCTGGTACTTGAGGATCTCCTTCTTGCGATCAACAATGTATAGGAAGTTCTGATCATCAAAATATCCCAAGTCACCAGTGTGGAACCAACCCTCAAAGTCTTGCATGCGTTGGGTTTCGACAGGATTTCCGTAGTAACCATTCCAGGGCTTTCCAGTATGAACGTATATCTCTCCGACCTTGTTATGGCTCAATCTTTTTCCATCTTCATCGACAATTCGAATTTTAATGCCCGGCAAGAGTCTTCCAGCGGCGTTGTTATTGGTCATATTAATATTTCCTGTTACAGAACCCACCTCGGTCATTCCGTACCCAGAACTCAAAATGGTGGTCTTGCATATTTCCTGTACACGCTGCAGTGTGGTTAAAGTTGCCAATCCTCCACCATAACTGAGCAAACGTAATGATGAAAGAGCTTCTGTCGTGGCATCCGGACAAGTGACCAAAGCGGAGAGGTGTCTGGGAGGAACCACGGCAGCGCTGATCTTATGCTTTTTCACCAACTGCACAAAGTATTCCGGACTAAAGGGTTTATTGGTTATGATACGCGTACAGCCGAATATTGTGGTAGTGGCAAAGGCCCAGAGGCCAGTAAACCAATCCAAAGAGCTGGCTGAAAAAATTACCGATTCACTGTTGATAAGCCTGCAATACTCAAGAAGTTAATAAAGCCACAATATAAAGGAATATGACTGATCACTTATTATTATGAGCGGCTAACTTACGCACTATCCTGAACAAGGATACTATTTGATATGCAGACGGCTTTCGGTAATCCTGTGGTCCCAGAAGAACACAAAATCGCCACTGTTTGATCTCCCCCAGTCTTCAGAGGTTCCGGTCTGCAAAGTGAACAAAGATTACATATAGTATTACTCCTTGATTTTAAATATAGCTTTTACTCACTGATAGAACATTTCGGTTGTTGTGGGTTCCAGCAGGGTTTCTATCTTGGGCACACCTTCAATGGGATCGATCATTGTATATATTTCAGGATGCCATCCTCTGGTAGCCGAATGTATCTTTTCATAATCATGGCCATCACAAAATATAAGCATTGGTTTGGATATTTCAAAAATATATTTGATGGTTTCTATAAATTCAAATAATATATTATTTGTTATTTTCAGAAATACATCAATGGATTTACATACCCTCGTCTAATATGGGATTTACGGCGTGGAACGGTGTGGCATTCATTAGACAGGCAATACCCAAGGGCATCAGATAGGTGGTATTTTTAGCAGCAATACCAATTACATCCGTGTTGTTGAGTCCTCGCTTTTTCAAGAACTGTGCGATCCGTATGGCCCAAGTAATAGCCTGACCGTTTGTCACAGATACGCCATCAATATCGTTAATCTACAGTTTAAAGATATTTATTAGAATATTATTAAATATGTTAAATTCTTATCTGAAGTATTACTCACCTGACACACGTTTTTCGGCCAATTCTTCATAGTATTGAAAATGATTCTTCCCACAGACGTGTCATAGTCAAACATGGAGCTACTTTTCGCACCACTCCAGGTGTTATCCTTCTCATTAAATGTGGTGGGTATTGCCGTCATATTGATACTACGCTTGCTTCCAAAGTCACTTCTTCACCTTCTGAGGGTACACTTACATATGAGATACCAAAACGTACTGCATTATACTTATACTGTCTTTCTGAAACTAATCCAGGCTAACATCTTATCTGTCATCCTGACAGTCGATTGCGTATCAAAATATGTTTGAAGTACCCTACTTCAATTATCGGCTAATGCGAATTAAAAAGTCATAATGAGGCGTCACAAGCGAAGTGATAATATTGCAAGACTATGAAGCTCTGAAAGCTTTTTTGAAAAAGGTAATCTTATAATAGGTGCCATGGTTAGGTAGAAACGAAGAGAGAGTTTGATAATAATGGTATATTCACCTGACATACTATATTGACCAATTCCTCAAGCTTTAGAAAGCTTTTTTAAAATAATCGCTTGAAAGCTGCCAGAATTAAAAGGGAAGTGAAAGAGTAGTATTTAGTTTTGTATATCCAAAGTGTGTATTGAGTTAAAAACTAAAATGAATCGGTTAACCTTTGATAAAGTTATGAGAAATCAAAGTTTCTAAAAAGATTTCAAATATTGGACGATGGTCAAAAAATAATATATTTTTTAAAATAAACTAAATTAAAATGTGGAATTAATTTGGAGGCCAAATCATGAGAAAACTGATATTCCGCATGAAAATCGGTTGAGTTTTGATGAAGTTATTAGAGATCATGTATGAAATATAATAAAAATCATTGCATACTTGTAGGTGCTTATAAACCTAAAACCGCCATAAATACTATTGTATTTTTCCGATCTTGATGCGTTTATAGTATGTATAAGTGCTGGTCGTACGTACATATGCACTTATTAACACAGGCACACTCATCACAAGATTAGAAGAGATAACTGGAACTGATTAAGAGTCATACATGTGGTTCGCATATCATTTTCTCAAGAGTCTGAAGTACTAGAATCAAATTTCCTCATTGGCTCGTGTCTTATTATACTTAATGAACCTCTTTCGATAATGGAATTGTTATTCCCCATTGTCTCTTGCGTACTTAAAAAATAAAGTATCCCATTCATGTGTAATATGTATTTATTTATGAACTTAGTAAGAAATAATAAAGCTTAAAGTAACTAACAATTATTTGCTGGTTCCATTTTGGGAAACAAACACTTCCCGCGCAGCTTTACGTAGGGTTTTCCCATTGACGTTGGCTGGCAACTTATCCGTGAATTGAACTCCGGCATGGAGTTGCTTTTGCAGCCCTGTCAATCGCTTGGCCACATGATCAATAACCGCCTTGGCACTGATCTCACATCCTTGTCGCTTGACTATCAAAGCGCCAGCTGCGTCTCCTTGACGTTCATCATAGATTCCCACAACACAAACGTCCTGTATCTGCGGAAGTTCTGCAATGACTGTCTCGATCTCTGTGGGCCAATAGTGCAGTCCCTGGTACTTAAGGATCTCCTTCTTGCGATCAACAATGTAAAGGAAGTTCTGATCATCAAAATATCCCAAGTCACCAGTGTGGAACCAACCCTCAAAGTCTTGCATGCGTCGGGTTTCCACAGGATTTCCGTAGTATCCATTCCAGGCCTGTCCAGTGTGAACATATATCTCTCCGACCTTATTATGGCTCACTCTATTGTCTTCCTCATCGACAATTCGGATTTTAATACCCGGCAAGAGTCTTCCTGCGGCGGTGTTATTGCTGATACCAACGTTAACTGTTATAGCACCCACCTCGGTCATTCCGTATCCGGAATTTAGCATTGCAGACTTGCATATTTCCTGAGCCCGCTGCAATGTGGTTAAAGTCACCAAACCTCCTCCATAGTTAAGCATACGAATTGGAGAAAGAGCCTCTGTCGTGGCATCTGGACAAGTGATAAGGGCTGAAAGATGTCTGGGAGGAACAACGGCGTAGTTGATTTTGTAATTCTTCACCAACTGCACAAAGTATTCCGGACTAAAGGGTTTATTGGTTATGATACGCGTACAGCCGAATACTGTACTAAATATAAAGGCCCAGAGGCCAGTAATCCAATCCAAAGAGCTGGATGTAAAAATTATTGATTCACTAGAGACGAGCCTGCAATAATTAAAGAATTATGAGAAAATCACAAAATAATAGAACGTGACTTGATTACTTACATATTCTCCTGTATAAGGATACTATTTGATATGCAGACGGCTTTCGGTAATCCTGTGGTACCAGAAGAACACAAAATCGCCACTGTTTGATCTCCACCAGCCTTCAGAGGTTCCGGTCTACAAGTTGTAAATAAATTAAACCGATTATTAATTTCATTGTTAAAAAAAATTCTTTGATTGTTGTTTACTTACTGGTAGAACATTTCAGTTGGTGTGGGTTCCAGCAGGGTTTCTATCTTGGGCACACCTTCAATATGATCAACCAGTGTATATATTTCAGGATGCCATCCTCTGGTAGCCGAATGTATCTTCTCATAATCTTGACCATCACAGAATATAAGCATTGGCTTAGTTATTCCGAAAACATATTTGATGGTTTCTATAAATTCAAAAGAAATTATATTTTTTCCGAACTTTAGAAATGGATCAGTAAATTTACATACCTTCGTCTAGCATGGGATTTACGGAGTGGAACGGTGTGGCGTTCATTAGACAGGCAATACCCAAAGGCATCAGATAGGTCGTATTTTTAGCAGAAATACCAATTACATCCTTGTGGTTAAGGCCTCTTTGCTTCAGATACTGGGCTATCCGTATGGCCCAAGTAATACCCTGAGCATTTGTCACTGATACGCCGTCAGCGTCGTTAATCTGCATTTTTTAAATATTATAGGTGATACTAAGTAATTCCTTAGTCCAAATATTTGTGGTCCTTACCTGACAGACGTTTTTCGGCCAATTCTTCATGGTATTGAAAATGATTTTTCCCACAGATATATCATAGTCAAAGATGGAGCCACGTTTCGCACCACTCCAAGTGTTATCCTTCTCATCGAATGTTGTGGGTATTGATACCATATTGCTGCCAAAATTACTTCTTCACCTTCACAAGGTATAGTTACATGTGAAATACCGAGCCGTATTGTCGTTCTATTTATAATGTCAATTTTCGCCATAAATCCAGACCATTTACGACTCGAGTGGATCTACTTTACAAATGGCTAACACCTGAAAAATCTTATCTGTCGTCAACTTAAGTCCTAACAGTCGATAGCATATCGAAATACGCTTGAAGTACCCTTCTCTATTATCGGCTAAGCAATATTACAAATAACAATTAAATATGGGTATAAATAGATTGGAAATTTTCTACGTATAGATATTATTCTAATTAACTAGATTATCTAATTAATATTAATTATGACTCATATAAACAATTCATTCCATCTTGTTTTGTTTTATTTATATAATTCTGACGAATCTCAAGAAGTTTTTAATATATTTAATATATAACAAATGAATAGATAGCCTATGGATAGTCATAAAAATCTTAAAGTGTTATAAACATTGGCATTGTTATTATAGAATTGTACAATTCATAAGATACGGCACATGGCTTAATTGATAGTGATAGTCAGGTGTTTAAATTGGAATTTTTTCGCTGATTTATAAATGGGAAGTACTTGAGTTCCAGTTTGCAATTTTCATTGATTAGTACGGGTAATAATCAACTTTGAAAAGTGTAGGGAAACCACAATGCTATTCTGATTATAGGATGGGACTAATTGAGTTTGATTAACCGATTAAAATCGGTTCTCACTTTCTGACCTACTCGCCTTTCAATCCTTTTGTGGTTTAAGGTGTCAGATTCAATTAAATTTCACACGTTATAATATTAATTATTTATGTAAGACAATTTTAATATTAAATGATTCATTATTTCCCCAAGTATATAAACGCCAAGCGAGGCAGAACTAAATCAGTTAATATATAAACCACAGAAATGGTAAAACAGGAAGAACAAATTCAACGGAGCTACAAGGATTTCATCTATATACCCAGCATGATGTTTAAAACAATTGGATATGATCTCTTCAATAGTCCCAAGCCATTCTGGCAGAATCTTCTGATGCGAGGATATTTTCTTCTTGGCTTGGGAAGTCATTACTACATTATCTACTATATGATGCTGCGAATTATTCAGTGGGAAACTCTATCAGGAGATCCCGTGACTATCATGCGTTACGCGGAGATCTTTTTTCTTACAATCAATTCGGAAATTAAGATCTTCACATTTTTATACTATCATAATCGCATACGAGAACTCAGCAATAAGTTGCTTATAATCTATCCAAGGAATGAATCAGAACGTCGGAACTACAATGTTAATCTTTATTACTGGCCGCAAATCATACGTTATGGACTTTATTATTTTTGTGTAGTTGTGCTACTGGTGATATTTGGACCGTGTTTACAATCAACCTGTATATATTTTTATCAGCGATATACCGTGGGCAATGAGGCCAAGTTTCCCTATCTACGCGCCTATCCAATGCAGCTCAGTTTCGATTCGAATTCGCCACTAAATTATGTGTTTTCTCAGATCTTGGAGTTCACTAGTAGCCACTTTTTTATGACCTTCAATATAGGAACTGACGTCTGGATGATGTGCCTCTCCGGTCAAATCTGTATGCATTTTGCCCATCTCGGACAATTGTTGGCCAACTATCATCCCAGCAGAGAGCGTTCGATTCAGGATTGCGAATTTCTGGTCAGTGTAGTACAAAAACATCACCAAGTTCTCAGGTATGCATGTAATTCCATACATAATTGTACATTGGAGAAATGACCAATTTATGTTTAGTTTGCACAAGGAGCTCAATGATATTTTTGGTATGCTGTTGGCCTACAATCTATTTACCACGGCCAGCACACTGTGCTGTGTTGCCTTCTACACTATATTACGGGGGCTGACTCTGTATGGTGTCTCCTTTCTATCATATTTTATTAGCTGTGCCTCTCAGTTCTACATGGTTTGCTACTACGGACAACTATTGATTAATTTGGTAGGGTTTTCAATATTTACTTTTAAATGTTTAATTTCCTGTTCATCTTTTCCGTTTTCATTTTAAATTTCCTATAAAATGTATTTTAATTTTTATTTTATTTTAAATAAAATTAATATTAATTAAATATGAATATCTACAAATACGATCGTAGAGTGAAGCATTGCCCCAGGCTGCTTACACACAAAACTGGTACGACGGATCGCCCACATATCGGAAGCATCTACTCTTCATTATGTCGACCACCGGAAAGCCAGCTGTCCTAACAGCCAAAGGAGTTATTAACATATCGCTGGATACCTTTAAGAATGCAAGTAAAAATGTTTTAATTAAATATGACTGATATAAATACCATAAATATTTACTGAACAGATGATGAACATTACATATCGATTCTTTGCAATTATACGCAGAGTACTGGATGATTAAAGAACTCAATTAAGCACACTTTATATTCAACTTTAAACTTAAATTTCTAGATTTCTTAAGCACTTTTATTAATAAACTTTTACACAAACTAAAGTTAAATACATTCAATTGAATAACAAATAAAAAAATAATAATTTCCACCTACTCTTAATTATTTGTACTATTTTTTTGATTGCCTCACACCTCCTAACATACGTCAGAATTTAGTTTGAAGTCATACGATTGCGTCATTAATATTAAATAATTAGCATGGACACCTTATTAAAATAGTCGTAATTAATTATTGAGAAGGGGAATTGGTATGCTGGAGGTTAATAACACAAGGATTGTGTATTGATTTTCGAAATTATTTTACACAATCCGGAAAAGAAATGATTTAAAATCAAGAAAAGCGTATACCCCATTTCATGACACTTGGAACTCTGTTTATATTTGGCTTAAGATCGTAAATATGCAAAAGGAATTCGGTCATAAATACAGAAAATGGTTATTGACCTTTTCCGTACATCAAAAAAACAAAATGGCTGTTGGGGAAGTCCCCTATTTGTCATACATATATCCTACTACTGTCGCCAATCATTTAGCACACTTACACTTGCCCAAAAGTGTAATACAGTTTAAAGTATCAATGAATTGTTTTATTAAATGATAAAAACCGATTGAAAATGTTTAATATATAAGTTTTATGAAATCACTTTTTAAATGACAAACCACCCTGTCTTTGCAAAAACGATCTGTTTATTCAAATGTTCTGGCAACACTGCCAACTGCATAAATGATCTTGAAAATGTCTGGCAGCACTCTCAACAGCTGTTTGCTATTTACTGATAACAGGTTCATATACATAGGTAGTACACATGTACATACGTTGAGGTTGGGGCTGTGTTCCGTGTGTGTTTTTATCTCTCTCTTTTAAAAGTCCATCGGTTTCTTATCGGAAAACGTGAAAAAGAAAATGGAAGTTAAAGTTTTTGAAGTGAACAAAACTCTGCCCTACGGTAATTAATTAAATACTTAAATGGAATTAAATATGTGCGGTTGTTTACTTAAGATTTATCTATCGATTATCAGATGCCTCTTTGCTCAAGGTCAACTTTTCACTGGCTCAAATCAATGAGATCGCATCCAGCATTTCCCAACGCTCCACTGTCTCCGGCGTCAATGAAGTTGCCTGGGCTTTAAAGGCTTTAATGCTGACGGACTTGACCACATTGGCTGGCGATGACACAGCGGCAAATGTGCGACGTCTTTGCGTCCGTGCCTCTCTCCCCTTCGAGCCGCAGTTGTTTGACAAGTTCTTTGAGCGCACACTTCTGCCGGATATCCATTGTGCCGCCGTTTGTGTGTATCCAGCCCGAGTTGCCGATGCTTACAAGACACTGCAGCAGTATGGAAAATTGGATGACATATCCATTGCCGCTGTGGCCACCGGTTTTCCAACTGGCCAATATGGTTTGCAGACGCGACTGCAGGAGATAAGCTACGCCATTCTGGCCGGTGCCACAGAGATTGATATTGTCATCAATCGGCAATTGGCGCTTGTGGGCGACTGGGAGGGTGTCTACAATGAGGTGGTGCTGATGCGCAATGCCTGCGGCAAACGTGCCCATCTCAAGACCATCCTGGCTATTGGCGAACTGGGCTCCATGGAGAATGTAAGTACACGGAAAAAATAGATCTGCAATTCTGGAATTAAATTATAATTAATGATCTTGAATTTTCTTAAGCCGACAACTAAATTGTTGATTCCAGTACGATAATTACGATCATATATAGCTCCTTTTAAAAATTTGTATATTCGGGCTTCTGTAAATGAAATATCTACGGCATTATTGCCTATTTTATTAATTTGATCGCCAAATAGTACTATTATAATAATTAAATCCTATACTACACTATATCCTATTTTTTAGAATCCCTTTTTTTCTGTGAATCCCCGAAAAATCTCGATAAATCCACCAAACTTATTTCTATTCCTCTATTCCTATTCTATTCCTCTGGATTTGCAGGTGTACAAGGCTTCCATGGTCTGCATGCTGGCGGGTGCGGACTTCATTAAGACTTCCACCGGCAAGGAGGCCGTAAATGCCACGCTGCCCGTTGGCCTGGTCATGATATTTGCCATACAGGAGTACAAGCGACGCACTGGCCAAATTGTGGGCCTTAAGCCAGCCGGAGGTGTGAGAACTGTGCGGGATGCCATTGCCTGGATGACACTAGTGAAGGAGACACTTGGCATGCATTGGCTACAGCCGGAGTTGTTCCGTTTTGGAGCCTCAGGTTTGCTGGATGATATTGAAAAAGTTGTGCGCGATGGCGTCGCTAAACTGGAAAAGGCTTAGAACTAAAATTCAGCACACTCCATCCAACGACTCAGGAAGCTTTCATGAGTGTATAATTGGCAGATAAAAATCAAATACTCATTATGAAGCAACTAAAATATTACAGGATTTTCTTAAATGCATTTTTATACAAGTATTTTGACTAGCTAGAATGTTTAATTTAATTTGTTAGCAGCATAATTCAGCCGTCTAGCTCTTTGTCAATTTTAAGCTACTTTCAGATCGAATTTCGATACAAAAAAATGTATAACATTAAATATTATAAAAATGTAAGCCTTCTAGCTCTTACCGTTTGTGTTCCCTGTTGATCTTGTCAGATGGAACAAAGATTTTAATTATATATATAAATAATCTTCCTTTCATGTAACTTTGTTTTTTGTCTACCACATTTATAAATATATATTTTGCATTCTTTTAAACTGACTACAATTAAATAACAGTTGACCTGGACTACGTTTTAGGCTGAACTCGGCTTGTAGTTGTATGACACCTGAGCAGCTGCAGCCATTAGATCATCCTCTGGGAGCTG
Organism: Drosophila kuntzei; assembly: GCA_035042165.1. Taxonomy (NCBI): domain Eukaryota; kingdom Metazoa; phylum Arthropoda; class Insecta; order Diptera; family Drosophilidae; genus Drosophila; species Drosophila kuntzei. The sequence goes on along the minus strand of JAWNLU010000634.1, from coordinate 1,483,969 downwards.
CTCTCCATGCTGTAGCAGCTCCACGGGCGCATTGTTATGAGGATGATTGTCGGGCGTCTGGACGTGCATGTCCACGGCAAAGAATGAATCATCGAAATTGATGCGATTGCGCTCATCCTGCTCCAAATAGACGGCTTTCGGAGGAGCAGTGCCGCCCATTGCCTTCTCGTAGGTGTTGAGCCATTTGAGATTGATGTGCTTGGCGCCCGCATTGAACTTTTTCGGCGTCTTCTTTGGCTTGTCGGTGTAATAGTTGTGCTCCTGCTGCAATCTCTGTGGCGGTGGTGCAATCTTCTCCATGCGCTTGCTCTTGGCATCCAGCTTGGGATCGACGTAGTCAAAGAGTGGCAGGTAGAAGTTATACGGCTGATCCGTAGGAGGCAGCATATACTGTTGCGGCTGTGTTTGCATCTGAATCTGAGGTTCCACTTCGCTGGCAGAGGACTGGGCATCCTCATCCTGGCGAGCAACAGGTCCAAAGATTTCACCTGCACGTCTCAGCAAGTGCTCCAAGCGTTCAATGGTTATTATGTGTGGATGCAACAGTTGTACATCCTCTGCACTCCGTGTGGGCGTGGCAGCAACAGTGGCGCAAAATGCGCAAAGCAACAGCTGTAAAATGGAAATAAATGTAAGTTATAAATCCACTTTTCTCGTGAAGATCACTCACCATCAGTGACCCATTCGACATGATGAGATTTGTAGATCTTCTGGCCGCCTTTAATAGTCCATATGCGTTGACAGAGAGCAGCAGCCGTCACAGAGTTTGCACATTGAGTAAGGCGGCTTGGGGCACAACGAATTCATTTATAGTCCACACACAACACACAATCATTTTTCCCAGCACAGCAAACGGAAGCACTCGGAAGTCTCCGTCGCACCACTCCAGGCACAGTTATCTGGGAAACCGAGTTTCAAACGAGTTTCCACACAGCGCCAAGAAATAAATATATAACGAGCTAACAACAATCGCACACACACACTAATGTGAGAGTTACGCCTCGTATACATAATAATGTCAATGTAACAACCCGAATCGCCTGGAGTTGAACAAACTGGATGGAAATGGATAATGCGAGTTTGTCACTAGTAATGAGTTAAAGACAACGAGCGAAAATTGCGTCAAATGGTCAAGTAATCGCTACCAAATTGTCCAATTTCAGCCACTGACCAGAGAAAAGTCGGCCGTTTGCTCTCCCAGTGCATTGACATCAAATTATGATAAAAACAAAGGCACAACGACTTCAGTCAAAGTCAAAAGGTTCCCAGTCCGAACTATGTTTAAGGTAATTATTATTTAAAATCAAAAATAAAATTATAATTATTATGATGCATTGACATCAAATTATGATAAAAACAAAGGCACAACGACTTCAGTCAAAGTCAAAATGTTCCCAGTCCGAACTATGTTTAAAGTAATTATAATTTTAAATTCAAAAATAAAATTATAATTATAGTTATAATTATTATGATGCATTGACATCAAATTATGATAAAAACAAAGGCACAACGACTTCAGTCAAAGTCAAAAGGTTCCCAGTCCGAACTATGTTTAAGGTAATTTTAATTTAAAATAGAAAAAAACTAAAAATATGTATGATAAAATATAAAAAAGCACAGAGTATAAAATAATTAATTTTTGCTTAAGAAAGTTATTTTTTAATATTTAGAAAATATGTTGAAAGAGTCAGAAAATAGCTTTGATCTCAGCAAATTGTACACTCATGTAATTTAAGGGAATGTTAAAAACGTTATCCTGCTGAAGTACTTTTAAAAATTAATATAAAATTGTCTGTAATTCAATTTTAACTGCGTTTCATTTCCAGTTGTTTCTAACCTCCAACTTTATCGGCGCCACAGTAATCTTTAATAATAAAATATGAGACAAGAGTTAACAATAATCTTTAAATTTACGACTATAATTCCCTCGATGTCAAGCGTATTAAATCGTCGCTCACACAATTTCCGCAGCATGTTTGTTTGTGAACTCGTTTCGATTGTTACCACGCGAGCACTCACACATTTCTTATATTTTTTCATGTCTGCCGTAAAAGTGCAAGTTCAAGCTACAGGAAATACTACATAGACCGGTGACAGCAGCAATAAACAAAACCAAAAACAAAAAAAAACTTGTAACGATTACATCTTGTTCATTGACTCTATATTGGACAAACAACTACATAATTTCGTTACAAGGCGAATGGGCGATCATGTTTGCTGTAATTCGGGCAAACCTTTTATAATAATATCGAGCGCTTCCAGGTCCTTGTTAACAGTTTCTTTTAATACTTCCATCGCGCGCTGTTGCATGGTCAGTATGGTCTTCATCTCATCCTCGGCATTCTTGTCGATGGCATATTCATTGCTTCCATTGCTGGCAAATTGATTTCGCTGCATGCGAATCTGAGAGAGGAGTTCACTGAGTCGTCCCTTGAATTGTGTGGGCGCAGAGACAACAGCCTGCATATTCTGTAGCTTGGTGCGAAGCGCCTCCTCTTCAGGTGTCAATGTGCTGCCCACCTTGCGTGTGCATTCCTGTTTTACAACGATCTGGAAAATATAATTGATTGTTAATTATTTTCTATTCAAATTAAGGAATATTTTAAAGCCTACTCTTAGTATGCGATGGCTCATTTCAGCTAATTTGCGCTTGTGCTCCAGTATTTTGGCTGTGGCTGAGGCGTGTCGCCGCCGCAGCTCCTGTAGCTCGCCCTCCACCTTTTTCATGTATAGCGCATGCGTATCTGTTTCCTGCTCCTGACATTTCACACGCCATTTCAGATCGCTGAAGCCAATCATGGGCACAGGTATGAATTGACTGGCATCCGGGTTATCCAAATTGGCCTGTCGCCACATGCGCGGATCGACACTTCTTGGTGGATTCTCTAGATACTCTTTCAATTGATCTTCATCGGGCAGCGTAAGAGCCAACGCTTCTGTTATGCCCAGATTAGTCAACTGTGGCTTAACATTGGCCTGGCCCAAATAACTGGCCAGCTCGGTGGCAAGAATTCGTTTGCTATCATTTGGGCCGTGCGACAACTGCAGTTTCTCTTCCACATAAATGACCATCTGACACTTTTTGTTTTCCAGCTCCTTGAGTACTTCGATGTGGACCAAAATGTTTGGTTTACTGCCCATTAAGCTGTGCAGCGTTTGTATAATCTGTTGCTGCTGTGTCCTAAAAATTTATTAATTATAGTAATTAGTAAAAGTATAAATGCCATAAATATGTTGCTACTTACTTAATCATGGCCAGTTCTCGATCAAAATTAAGTGCAACCAGTCCCAATTTATTATCCTTGCCAGGCATGCGACTATAACCGATTGCCTTGAAACGACAAAGGTAATTCTCCTGCGTAATGTCTACAGGGGCTGCACTTTGGGAGTAAAAGAGTTTGCCGGTTCCCCACATGGCCTGCAGATAGTTCCACTTGGCCACAATATTGTCGCGCTCATCGCCAAAGATTGAGACATTCAGAATGGACTGGGCAAACGCCTCATCCGCCGATATGGGTACTGGTTGCTGCTGTGGCTGTCCAAGCATAAAATTTGTACCACCAAAGCCACCAAAACCGGGTGTTACTGTCGCCGCAGCAGGTTTTCCAAAAGCTGTAATTAATATTCGATATAAATCATTTCACAGGAAACTCTTTTTGTGGAAATTACCTGATCCAAAGGTGCCCCCGCCAAACGCTGTTGGTTGGCTGGCGCCAAATCCACCGAAAGCTGGTGCTGTTGTCGTTGTTGCCCCAAAGCCACCAAATCCACCTGAAGTTGCATTGCTAGTGGTTGGCAATTGCCCGAAACCACTAAATGCTGGAGGCGCTTGACTAACAGCAGGTGCTCCAAATAAACTGGGTTGACTTGTTGCCGCCATTCCGCCGAAGCCACCAAAGCCGCCACCCAGCGTAGAAGTCGGTGCAGTGCTTGTAGGAGCGCCAAAAGGTGTGGGTGCAGAGCCAAACGCTGGCGCAGACATGCCACCACCAAAAGCAGGCGCAGCAGCGCCAGTTTGCGCTCCAAATGCCGGCGCAGCAGTTCCAGCTGTCGCTCCAAATGATGAACCAAACATTCCGCCCGCTGTCAACAGAAGAGATAACAAAAACGGGTCAACATTTGGTAAGCTTCCGCCTAGCAGATCTTATCAGTGTTATAAACGGGTATATTCGATTTTAAGCTTTAGTTTAATGTGGAAGCTGGACAACAGCAGTTGTATGTGTATCTGACAACATGTCGCTGCTGATTATCTTAATATTAGTTTTACTAATGGCATTTGTGGCCTACATTGGCTATATTATACATATAAAGGCGTACGTTTTAATTTCATGTAATGCTGAAATTCTCTTCTATCTGAATTGCTTGCCTTCTATTTCAGCATTAATCCAAAGGAAATTCGTGTGAAAAGTATGCACGATGCAAAGAAGCTTCTAACATTGCCCTCAAGCGCTGGACCACAACGCTACTTGGCAAAAATGGCTTGATCGAAAGAATATGTACATTTTCAAAGCATGCTGTTCTCATCCCATCAACACCTGAGGATTGCAGAATATACTCACGTTTAGCCGGCGTGCTTGTCGCACCTAGCGATGTGTTGCCACCAAAGAAGGACATGACCGTAAAGTTCCTAAGCTCACGAAACTAATTGCACCTCTTCACCTTCGCGCTATCTTCTACTTTATACTTTGTTTATTCAATTGATAAAAATAACAAAATAAAAACGTAAAATTTGGCGCACAATAGATGCTTTAGGAATGACAGACTCACGATAAACTAGTATTTTTGCATATTAATCGATTAACTTCAAGAGCGATACTTTTAATACGATATATTTGTGCACATGTATCGTGAGTGAAGGTTGCTTCCGTGACGTCACAAATATAATTTAATGACAATACAATAAAAGAATGAAGCCAAGAAGTGAGTAATTACATATATTTTCTTATATTGTATTATAGAATTTAAGCCACGATTCCGTATTATTCACTGCTACATTTTATAATACAAATACACATGCATTCTGATAATATCTCATCCTATCGATTTACGACGTCACAGACATTTCGTGAAGCAATCTTCTTAAGTCGATAATTTGCCGCTAGAGACTGCAATATTTTCCTTTAGCCGCTATTGAAAATATAAAAAAAATATTATAACAAAATGAGTAAATACAACGCAAAGTATCTGGAAGACAAGCTGAAAGAGAAGCTCGAAGCAACATACGTGCAGGCCTCAGACGATTCGGACGGATGTGGTGGCAAATTCAGCGTAGTTATCGTGTCTAAAGCATTCGAGGGAAAATCGCTCCTGCAAAAGCATAGATTGTAATTAATATACACCTTAAATTCAGTTTTAGTCTGCGGTAAATAATACAAGTGTACATTTTATTTTAAAGGGTAAACTCAACGCTTGCCGAAGAACTAAAGGAAATTCACGCTTTCTCACAAAAGTCATACACCCCCGAAGAGTGGGAGAAAGTGCAATCGCAGTAGCTCCAAAGCTCCAACTTAACTGTAACCTGTTGCCATCGTGGAGAGCCCAAAAACCAGTACATATGTATGTTTGCATGTATGTAGATATGTATGTATGTAAAACCGAAAAGTAAAACCAGCCAACGTTCGTTCAGGTAAACGCTAGCCAGTCGAACAAAGAAAGTGAAAGGGAAACCGCCGATGAACGGAGCTAAAATAAACACGCAACATTACATAAAACACAATTAAACATAAATAAATATTAAAAAAACAAAAGAAATAAAGCGAGAACTTTAACACCGCCCCTCGGTGACGCCATTTTGCCTGAACTTTTGTGCCCCACATTAAAAATTCATATTCACAACAAGATTCAAAAGTGACGAAAGCAGCAGCAGCAACAATAACAATGTTAAAGTTCCAGGTTCACTCGCCTGGCAAGGTGATTCTACATGGCGAGCACGCTGTGGTTTATCAGAAGCCCGCTCTGGCCGCTGTCGTTGGATTGGGAACCAAGCTGCAACTGCGCACACAAGCCAACAGCCAGGTGGCCAATTTCCAGCTGGATGCCCTCAACTGCACCTTAGAAATAGACCTTAACGAATTTAATGAGTTTCTCGCAAACTTTCGGAGTAAATATCCTGGCGATAAATTGGAGAGCACCGCAAAGCTGATGGAGGAAGTGCGTGCGGAGGTTGCCAAGCAGCTGGAACGGAGCGTCGGCAGTTCTCCAAAGCAACACACACAACGCGCCTTTATATCCATTTATTATCTGCTGGCTGGCGCTGTTCTAACCGCACCCACTGAATCCTCGTTGACACTGCAATCTGGTTTCCAGGTGCAAGTTGATACAGAGTTGAATGTTGGCGCCGGTTTGGGCAGTTCCGCTTCGTATGGCGCTGCTTTGGCTACCGCTTTTCTCATCTTGGCCGGTCACTTTGATCAATCCAGCTACTTGCAGGATGAAAACTTGGCCTTGATTTCCCATTGGGCTTATGAATCCGAACGCGTTAATCACGGCACACCTTCCGGCGTGGACAATACTGTTTGTACTTATGGCGGCATTTTACGTTTCGTCAAGGGTCAAGGCTTTCAATCGTTGAAAATACAAAAGCCACTCAACATTTTGCTTGTGGACAGTCGCATCAGTCGAAGCACCGCTGACATTGTGGCCAAAGTGCGTCACTTGGCTGAGGAATTCCCACAGCTTATTGAGGCGATTTGGCAAGCTTGCGAGCAGCTGGTGAACTCGGCGATTCCTTTGTACGAGAGCTTTGGTAATGCACAGGATGACAGCCAAAAATTCGAGAAACTGGAGCGTCTATTTCAAATCAATAACGATCTGTTAAAGGCAATTGGCGTATCGCATCCCAAACTGGAGCAAATATTCACAATTGCCTTCAAGCGTGGATTCTTCTCCAAACTGACGGGAGCTGGTGCTGGTGGATATGCCATTGTCTTGCTGCCCGAGAACTACGAATGCAACGGAGTTTACTGGAAGCTGAAGGAGGAATTGGAAGGAGCTGGCTTTGGTGTCCATGTGACAACAGCCGGCGGCGATGGATTGCGTGTTACCTCCTTGGACGATTGATATACCCGTTTTACTTACAATTGTATTTTATTCTAAATGTATAGACGTATTCGTGGTTTTGTTATTACTTAAAATAAATATTTTATACGCAATATCTGGAGGCCTGTTAACGTTGACTTCTATCCCTCGACTTGAATACTATGCCTCGGTTCTTCATATCACGCATTGTGGAGTTTGGCAAAGTGCCCGATACAGAAATTGCATAGATGCCGCGTGTAAAGCGTGCTGAAATCAAAATCAGTTAATTAGTTTAATACACACAATTTAATAGAAATCAAATACCTAGACGTTGCCATTTTGCCACCCAGGAATCGGTGGGTGTTGTCAGTGCGATAATTCCATCAAAATTGTTGCTAGTGTGATCGTAGACGTTGTCCTTGTTGCCCTTCATCCGCAAGAATTCCTCACAGTTTTCACAGCCATCATTCTCAAATTGATCGAAAGTCTAAAGTAGAAAAAAAAAAGAGCGGCAGAAATAAAATGTGTACGTGGTTGAGCTGCTCATTCTGACTAAACACTCACCTTGACAAGAGAACACACCAAACAGGCACGTAGACCCCGCAGATCTTTTGGAATCGCGTCAAAGGACATCTTAAATTTAATTAGTAACACAGCACGCCGATGGTAAATAAATTTTTTTTCAAGAAGCGAGAAATGTGTAAATACAAAACGATAATATCGTAGCATGCAACGCTTCAACTATCGATTAGCGATATTTGCGTACCTGTTATCGTTACACATCGATAAGCAAATAGGTCTGTTCAATTTTAGCCAACTTATCTATTTTATAGCTAGTTTTGGCTGTTTTCAAAGTTCGATTGCTAGACAAATTTGAAATTTGCGATATGTGTTTATTATCATCGACTTAAAATAAATATATCAATAAATTTCAAAATGACTTTTTGGGTCTCTTCTGTCGATAGTCCTCGCGGGATTCAAAATAAAGTAACACGCTACCTAAATTAGTCGTTGGATTGCTTTGCGTAAAGTTAAAGAATATTTTGTATTGCTGAATCGGAAGCGGTGGGAGCGACACCTCATCCAAGGTAAAATTCCGAGCAAATAAATGGCCCTGAAATATAAATAAGTTCCATTAGATAATTAAACTCATGCCGTAGTCCAACTTACCGAATATGGACAACTATGATTAACATTAGTTAGTGTTTTTAGATGATGTAACGCATATCTCTCCAGGAAATTATTGGTTCTCGATTTTCCGAGAAGTTGACAGATGTTAAAACGCATCTGCAAACTAAATGGTTTATACAAGTTGGTGGAGTCTCGATAAAATGTCTCCACAACCAACTAAAGAGATTTAAAAAATTTATAAATATAAATTGGAGATTGTAGAGATAAGAGTTCTTTAAAAAACTTACAATAGCATTCGTAATTTTTCCGATTATGTCACAATCAACATTTAATATTGACCGCGTCCAATTAATGGGCTTAAGAACACACGAAATATTTGCAAAATATTTGTCGTTTCCATTGCATTCAATTTTGTTTATTTTGTAGTAAACACCTTCCTATAAAAAAATTCTTATATGCTTAATGACTTCATTTAAATATTTATAACATACACAATAAATCACCCAGAACAATATTGATAGCAGCAGCTTAAACCGACCGAGATTCATTCCACTTGACATTCTATAGGCAATTAAGAAAATAAAAAAACATTTCGTTTACCACTCACTATTATGATTACTATGATTTGTTATTGTTGATATAATTATGCTTAATGATAGGTAATTAGCATTAGTAATTAGTTGGGTGATTGTTACGACACAGACAAATCCAAATGTTCATGTGTATATAAGAATATTTAAGGTAGTGGTATTCATCACAAATTTAAATTGCGCGCCTTTTTCATTATTTTCGATAAGTGAGGAGCGTGTGTCCGGTGTGGAGTGCTTTCGTTAAGTGCAAATTTGAGTCATTTGTCGGCGCTTGCCTGCGAATGGCGTATATTAACTTTAGAAGTGGACGATAATTGTTGTTTTGTTTTTTTCGGATTGCCGGCAATACAACGTACTCGTTAACTCTTAATACATTTTATAACGCTACAAGTGTTCAATACTATACTAGGATGTCTTCGTCCACAACAACTACTTCCAGTCCAACGGACAGCTCCAATGGTTCACTGGCAATCTCATACGGTACACTGCCCCCTCTTGTAACCGGAGCGAATTCGCAGAAACCGTTCACGCTCTCGGAGCGCCTAAGTTTCGAGATTTACAGTTACTCCAGCTATTCGCCAAACTATTTGCCTGAGTAAGTTAACAGTTAATTTGATCACATTAGCTGTAATTACACATGTAATTAGGTGTGTTTGTTAAGTATATGTATATAGGACTACATATGTACATATATGCATAGAAGACGCGTCCCGCCCAGAATTCTGTAAAGTTGCATTTCGTAATTGTTGTCAGCTGCGCAGCTGTCGATGTCAACACTGTGACTATTTTTATAATACCCTTGCAGAGGGTATTATCATTTTGTTCGAAAGTATGTTGAGTATTTAAGTTCCTGATCAGCAAGAGAAGTGTCATATGAAAGATCGGTTTATTATGTAAAACTATGTTATCTTTAAAGATATCTCAACCAAACTCACAGACTATGTATCTGGTAATATTTTATATAGCCTGACCAAGTTTCATTCAAATCGGACTACTATATCATATACCTAACATAGGAACTATCTGACCAGAATCATCCTTGAATATGAAAATCTCTGTTTTTATATGAGATATTTTAACCAAACGCACAGATTATGTATTTGGTAGTGTATTCTACATACTGACCAAATTTAGTTATAATCAGACACCTATATCATATAGCTGCCATATGAAAGATCGGTCGAAAATCATCCTTTAGTAAAATAAACTATGTTATCTTTTAAGATATATCAAACAAACTCACAGATTATGTATTTGGTAGTGTATTCTACATACTGACCAAATTTAGTTATAATCAGACATCTTTATCATATAGCTGTCATAGAAACGATCAGTCAGCAAGGGCATCAATTCTTCAGATACAAACTTTGCTGATTTTTATTGAATTTCCCAATGCCAATTTCAGAAACGTACTCGTCGACTGTCCCAACGATCAAACCTCTCGTTGGTCCGCCTATACAAACAGCCCACCACAATTTCTTACACTGAAACTAAAGCGTCCCGCCATTGTGAAGAAGATCAAATTTGGTAAATTTGAGAAATCGCACGTCTGCAACATTAAGAAATTTCGCGTTTTTGGTGGATTAGAGGATGAGCACATGGTGCTACTGCTAGAAGCGTAAGTTTAACACTAAACAGACATGTCATATTTTATACTAATATAAATATATTTATTAACAGAGGCCTTAAAAACGACAATATACCCGAAGTATTTAATCTGCGCTGCATGACTGAGGATGGTTCTGAGAATCTGCCCATACTTTATCTAAAAATAGTGCCATTATTGTCGTGGGGACCTTCATTCAATTTCAGCATCTGGTATATTGAGCTGCATGGTCAGGATGATCCCATGTACACATGTGCGCGGATGAAGAGCTACAATACATTGCGGGAAACTGAGATTATTAAACTATGCCTGAAACACTTTCGCCAGCAGGGATATATGAAAGCCTTTGGCGCCTTGCAGGAGCAGACAAATGTGCGACTGGAGCATCCGCTTATTAGCGAATTGCATAAATATCTGGTTAATTATAGTTATTGACTTGACCTGTTTCTATATTGTAATAATGGTGATCTTTTCTTACAGGTCGTGCAAGGACATTTCGAGCGGGCGGAAGTCTTCATTGCAGAGTGCATTGAGGATGGCCTAATGGATGAGTATTTGCACAAGCAGGACTATAAACATGCGTGGCATATGAAATACACTGAAAGCGAGTTGAAGCCCGGTAACCGTGGAGGTCATCAGCTGGTTGTGGATGCCAAAAAGCGTCTCATTTATTTATATGGTGGCTGGGATGGCTACCAGGATCTCAGTGACTTGTGGTTATACAAAATTGAGCTAGACGAATGGACGTTGCTCTGTGAGCGTTCTGAATTGTCGAATGGACCCTCGCCACGTTCCTGCCACAAGATGATCTTCGATCCGATTAGCGAAAATATTTTCATGCTGGGTCGTTACTTGGACAACTCGATACGCACCAGTGATTACATTAAGAGTGACTTTTACTTGTACGACACTCGGCAACGCAACTGGATGCAGATCTGTGATGATACCAGCCAAGTGGGTGGCCCTCAGCTCGTCTATGATCACCAGATGTGCATCGATGCCGACAAACGAACTATTTACGTGTTCGGTGGTAAAATACTGACACCACGCAGTGCCACATCGTCGGTTGAACCGGAATATTCTGGTCTGTTCTCGTATCATATTGCTACAAACACCTGGACACAAATACTTGTAGATTGTCATCATGCCAGCGCCGCTCAGGCGGATATTATGTCAATTAAATCTCGCATAACTCACTGCATGGTGTTTCATAACGTAATTAAAATGTCATTAGAAGTAGTTTGTAGATTTCATAATGTTTACAATTTGCAGAAACAACGAAAGCTTTATATTTACGGTGGTCAGCGCGGCAAGGAAGATCTCGATGAGCTGCTAACTTACGACGTGGATACACAGGCCATTTCAGTGCTTAACAAGGAGCATTCACATCATGGCAACACAAACACCTCGGAGGCAAAGTTTGAGCCATCATCGGGTTACACACTACGCGCTACGATTGATTGTGATCGCGATGAAATTTACATATTCTCAGTATGTTTCAAATGTCTCACTATTTACAACAATCTGTATAATTATAAACATTTCACAGAGCCTCAATAAGGTGAAGGACCGACGTGATGTACATCCTGTAGAACCTTCAAACTCCTTTTGGGTTTACTCACTGCGCACACACAGGTGGTCACGCATCTATTACTGCCGTCATAGTGCTCAGGATGTTAACTCCATTAATAAAGCCAACGTTTTGGGTACTAACAAGAGCGATGGCTCTCTAGAACCCTGTCCACGATACGCACATCAACTGGTCTACGATGAACTGGCCAAAACGCATTATCTCTTTGGTGGTAATCCTGGCATATTTCAGTATCAACAACTACGCTTGGATGATTTTTGGTTGCTCCATTTAGAAAAGTAAGCTTCTGCTTCAGTTAAACTCTTGTAATTTATTAACCAGCGTCTTTAATAGGCCAAAACGTGAGGAAATATTGAAGCATTGTCGCTATTTGATACGTAAACTGCGCTATGAGGAAATGGTACGCATCGATCCATTGAAAGCTTTGCAATATCTCAGACAGCACGTATCTGAAGTAATAGATCATACCGATGCAGAGCAATTAGACAAGGTAAATTTAATATTATTACAATTATACATAATAATATTTAACACTTTAATTACTTGCAGTTTCATAAGTTGGCTTCCCTGCTCTTCAAGTCTCATGAGAGCTGCCAAGACGCTGCCTTGAGTCCAAAAGCTACACCTTTAATGCGTGGGGAAACTGAGGAATATGAAGCATCCACTAAGGAGATCTCGAAAGGTAAACTCTTAATAAATCCATCTTATTTTTATGGTTTCTAATTTCTATGTTTTCAGATGAAATGTCAGAGGTCATAGGACTGGTGGCAGCTGAAAATGTATCTATGGAATCAAGTGAAAGCCTGGCAACATCCGGTATATCCGAGACTGCATCTAGTCCCAGTAGCTCGTCGTGCACGAAACGCGCACGCACCGAGTCCAGTTGTGAGCAGCAGAATCGTCGCGCTTTCCTATTCAACAAATTGGTGCAACTAATGCCAGCGAGCATGGTGCAACCAGAGCGCAATCTGAGCGATTTTGTTGTAATTTAATTGTGCCAGATAAAGTATATATACAGGCGAAACGACATTAATTGTAAGTTACTCAATGTTTATGTTTATTATTTTGAAATGTTATTTAAATGATTCAAACGCTGAATGTAAATGTGATACTCAATTCGTCCTTTATTTCGTTTTGTTTTCCCAATGTTATATTTATTGGCAGGTGCTAATTGAATTGAATTGAACTCATCTGCAATACAAAGCTAATTTCCTTGTGATAGTTAGTTTTTACAACTTGCCAGCGTTTAAGTCAAATATTATAAATATGTGAAATTTGTTAAATTAAAATTTTAGCTAGATATAAAGGATAAGTTTGAAATAAAGAATTTTACACTTAATGATTGACAATTTTATTTAATTCGTATGTTAATGTTAACATATAATTCAGAAAACATAAACTAAATTCTTTCAGATCTTTATAAGTTGATTTCCTCGTAGCAGTTTTATTTTCATTAGCTGGATAATTTGTAAGTTATTAACCCAAATTGAATTCCTTAAGTGCATTTTGCATAATTGTATCTTTGACAGCGCAGAACACAAGCTTGATGTTTTCGGTATCTATTAATTAAATTTAAAATATATATATTAATTAAATCGATTATAGTTTGAATTTGAAAACTCAACCTGTGGCTGTTGTGAAATGCGAGTAACATTGACGCTCAGGATCGGGATTGCAGGCCAAATATTTCTTAAGTACAAATTGTTTGGCTGCAGCATGATCCTGCTTTGGACCTGCATTAAAGGTATTTAAATATTTTCTATAACAAACTATGTAAATCTGAAGTTAACTCACCATCAAACTCAGGAAAATAATCAATCACATGAGAATACATGATTTTCTCCTCTAACAAATCTTTCTTATTCAGAAAAAGAATAATCGATGAATTTTGAAACCACGGGTATGTAATTATAGTACTGAACAGAGCTTTCGATTCCTCCATGCGGTTCTGAAATAAAAAAAATATATATTAATAATAATATATAAAAATAAATAATTTTAAGTAAAACTCACCTCATTATCAGATTCATGCAAGACTTGATCGTATTCCGATAGTGCTACCAAAAATATAATTGAGGTCACATTCTCAAAGCAATGAATCCACTTTCTTCTCTCCGAACGCTGTCCTCCGACATCCACCATTCTATAATTATTGAAATACAGATATAAGATTGCTAATACAAGATACTTAAAAAGAATACCTGAATACAATGCCATCCAGATCGAAGGGATATTCAAGTATTCCCGTTGTGGGAACTCGAGCACGTAGAATATCCTGCTCAGTGGGCAAATAATCAGCCTGCTCAATGCGCGCCAGATCACTTAGATAGCTATATAGATAATACTTAATCAATTAGACTAGACACTTGAGAGTGGATTCATTCTTGACTCACTATTTAGCTGAATCCGTCAATTGATATTCTCTTCGGCGATCATAACACTCCTGTATGCCGGCATCAGCCCAAAGACATTTAATAGCAGTCAAAAATGGATCCTCAAATGTGGTTACCGATTCGTAATCAATGCTCATCACCAGCTCACCGTGTTCCTTATTGAAATATGCAAATTAAATTACTGAAGTAATAATTAATTAATTATAATTATTATCAAGTTTTTACCTTAGTCTCACCCGAACCATATTCTATTGTGAGCATATCCATGGCTTTGATCATGGACTGCATGGCCATGAATATGTTTTGGAACACCAGCTTAATATAACCACGTTTATCATCGTCCGAGTAGCCACTTCCATGAATAATACGCATCTGTTTAATAAAGGTTGACTTTCCCGACTCGCCAGTACCTGAGAAAGATAAAAAAGTTAGTTAATTCGGAAATAGGAGATACAAATTCGTACCTATATATGATAAACTAAAATATTCACTTATTTTTATTTACAAAATAAAATACATGGCTATTACATATAATCTTATTTAATTAAAAGTTTTCTAAATATTAGCTTTCTTGAATTTAAATTATATTTTCCTTACACTATTGTAGTTGCTTAGGTTTCATAGGATAAGTATTTTTAATTTTTAAAAGAAATCAACCCATCTTTTTAGTATTTCCTTTTATAACTTGTTCTTAGAAACTTAGGCATCTATTGTATAATAAAATCAGAAAACAAAACTAATAAAAGGTATTTTTCCTTTTCAAAATATAATACGAATGGTTTTTTCTATCTTTTTTAGTGTTCGACTAATTGTATTTTTAAATCAACCCCTCGATGGTGCATCCACAAGGTTTCTTAACTAACTGAACTATTTTTCACGCATAGCAGACTACATTTTTTTAAATTTAAGTTTATGAATATTGAAGATTCAAGCTCACCCAATAGAAGAAGTTTAAGTTCTCTGCGCGCATCTTTCTTGTCCCGACGCAGCTGTTTCTCGATTTCCTGATTGATCCGTTTTTGTTCCTTGGCCTCTTCCGATAAACAGCACTCCATGCTAACTGGATTTAAGGACGCTTACGCGTTCTGCAATTCCTGATCGATGCTCCGTGACTTGTGGAAATCTGTTAGTTAGGAATTAATCGTTCTACTTTGATTATTCCACTTTCACAGTTGATGTACCGACGACATAAATATCTTAAATAGATGTTGGCTCGACGAAAGTCCGTTACGTTATGTTCTGCATTGGATGGGAACAATTCATATTTGGTCGACTTTCGATTCGACTCAGGGAGGCATTGGCCGTGGCTTTGACACTGGGGCTAAGAAGGCGCATGCCCCAACCAGAGTACTACATATATGGGTTTATAGGCACGACATTGGACCCGATCGGTATAATATGCTACGACCATGACGTGTTTCCGAGTGCACAGCTCGTGCAGCAGGTGGAAACAGATTCAGGAAATATATGTATGTACATACATATGTACTGCCCCCGTCCAAGTTCATTGCAAGAAAGCTGATTTTGGTAACTATACGGCTTCTCAGCTTGGTCTAGCTTCCGTCCCCTATTTTCCCACTGCACACATGGAACAAATATATGTATAGGAATACATATATGATTAGTCTGGGTTAATTTCTTGGTATTGATTTGCTCTTTGATCTCTATTAGGGAAATTATTAAAACAATAATAAAAAAGAAATACTTTTCTATCATAGAAAAGTCTTTGAGCCTATTCTTTTTAGATACAGTGTCTGCCAATTTTAAACTGATTTTATCCTTGGTTCACTCTAATGCGTCATGTGTTTTGGGGCTTGCCTGCTGCTGATTTCTAATATTGAGTGTTTGTTAATCCAATTGTAACCGTATACGATTATATAGTCCATATATACACATGGACACATTCAGTACTGAGCTCTCTGTTTTATATAAAATTGTTAAAAATCGCTGCAGCTTTTTTTAAGTAAAACTAATTACACATTATATTGTTTTTTTTAATATATTTTTATTTATATTATATTGTTTATATATATGTATATATATATATATACATCATATATATTTTTAGGTGTACATAGATACTTTTTTCATTTCGTTTGTATTTTTTTTTTTTTTTGGTTTTTCTTTTACTTTTTAATTATCTAAAAAATTTATTAGTTACGAGTACCATTGCCACCTCAATATAATCAATTCATTTTCTAGTACTTGTATCTTTCGAATATGATTTCTATGACGAATGTGTAGACTAACACACACACACACACACACACACACACATACACACACATGTGCATATATGTATATGAAATATTCAATTGAGTGTAAATCCCACAATTTGTTGTGTGTAAATTTTCATAAAAAAGTCAATCAATTCAAATGCTACAAGTTGAAATATTACACTCAACGGAAAATTTAAAAATACACATAAACACACATAGGTATGTTTATATGTATGTATGTGTGTGTGTGTGTAGGTGTGTGTACATATGTACGTACTCCTATTTAAGGACGTGCGTTTGCCTTAAGACTTATGTATGTAAGTTTAAGCATGCAGTTTTTTAATGTGGGATTTTAGCTTCTTGATGTTTTTGTTTTTGTTTTTGTTTTTATGTTTATGTATGCATGTACTTACAATTTAATTTTATAAATATTTATATTTATGTAGAAATATGTACGTTAAAAATATTTCTCATCCATCATCATCAAATCAATCAAATGTCGGATCAAACTCACAATTAACTCGACTGCATTTTTACAATATAAAGTTTATAAAGTAGCCTAAAGATGTGGAATACTCGTATTATAATTATAATATATTTTTTTTCGTTTTTCATTTACTTGGTTTCCTTATTTAAATAGCCTAGTTTTACATAATGTCAACGTCAAGGGAGAGATTGGGTTTTTTTTTATTTTTTTGTTGAATTTATGTATTAGCTTTTCAAGCATTTTATGAAGTATGGTCTCTATTCCATTAGCAATTATGACTATCCAGCAAATTAATCAAAGTATGTAGCTGAACTCATTATCATCTTATTTCATCTTACGAAATTCGCATTAATTTCGATTCGTTTAATTGGGATTATATTTTTTTGGGGTTTTCTTTAGTTAGCTTGTAAGTTTAGACAAGAATACAAACATATTATATAATCGTACAATTTAAATTTTATCGTATGCTTGAATGCTCTTTTCGCCTGCAGTTCTTAATTTTGTATATAAAAATACAAAACACTTGTACATACTCGTAAATATTATACTTATGTATGTCTGCATATGTATTTATCATACACTTAAGTATATTAAATCATTTATCATTTCTCATTTTATATAAATTTCTTGCTCATTTATTATAGAGTCATTTTAAGCTTGAGTTAAGCTAAATATTTACATCCAAACTGCAAAAACTTGAATACCCAAAAACAAGTAAATAATCAAATAAATATAGAAAATATCCAAATCATCATTGGACTTTAAGATCAAGCACAAAAAATGAAACGATATAAATAAATATTGAAAATCCAACATATTACAATCTTAAGTATATAATTTATATTTGTCGTTTATATACGCAAATTTATAAATATGTTTTTGCCAGGGTTTTCTTCATGGATTTAATGAGCACTAGAAGGCACAAAACGCTAACTAAACCAAATTTTTTCTTTTATGTATGTTTATTTTCCGTATGTATTCGATTTTCTTCTTTTTTTTTTTTTGTTTTGTTTATGTTCCTCGTTCTAAGTATCCGTAAGTACAAGTAGACTACATGCATATGCAATGTGTTAATTTCATGATTACAAATTTGCTTTTATCGAAACTTAAGAATTTTTTTTGCTTTCATTTTCTGAAACCGCCGAATTGATTTTCGAACCGAATTTTATTTTACCTGGGACACAAAAGAATTTTGAAATTAATTCTATAAAATTAATGCAATCATAATGGATTTCTAATTTGGATTCATCTCCTACTCATAGGATTTGTCTGTGAAATGAATATGGTCAATTTGAACCCAAATAATGGAAACTTTCTCTGCTCACCGATGCAATTCATTGGACGGAAAACTATATGTGTATGTATGTATAATATGTAATGCATATACAAAATGTACAGCGCCTCGACTTGAACCATTGTAAAAAAGTTGTTGTCTATCATCTCGGACCGGAAAGGTGCGCTGTTCGTGCCTCTTTTATATAATATAAGAAATCAAATATGTATATTTTACATTTCTCATTGTTTCGGTTTTTTGGTTCTGTTATAAGTAGTCTTTCGAAACCCTTGCAGAGCCCATACCATATTAACAACTCTGTTATATTTTCTATCTATTATCGAATACTCTCATCATCTAAGTACGAGTATATTTAAAGTTTTGACTTAGAAACCCTCTCTCTTTAACTTCCTGAACATGTTGTAGTTTACATATATAGTTTATTGGTCTGCTCGGGCTTTTTAAATTCGGCTAGCCGAGCATTTCTTTGGTTTTTATCTGTAATTTCTTGCATTTATGCATATGCATATGACTTATATAAATACACATTTATATTGACTTAATTAAGCTTTTTAAAAGCTAATCAATTCATCAATTTATTAAATGTAAAAATTTTGTTATTCATCCCATTTACTATATCTTCAATTTACGTGAATTAAAGCTTTATACAACACACTGTTGAATCTTACTTATATTTATCTAGATGCGCATTGGTATTACGTTTATACGGCTGCTAATGGAAAATGCATCTCGATTCCGATACTTGTGTCTAAATGAGGTGTCTATATATTCGAGTGTATGTAACATTTGTTTTGTCATTCCAAATTTTGTTTGGGTTTTGTTGCGAGTTTCAAAGGTTTTTCCCAGAAAATTGTATTTACTGGCAAATCAGTAGAGACAAAAATAAAACAATAGATAATAATAATAACAAAAATGTAATTACCTTGATCTGAATGTATTTAAATACCCAACATCCCTCTTACTTGGTCAAGCATATTATTTTATAAAACCATAATATAAAATTATGAAAAACAATGTTTGATTCATATTTATTTTACATATTTGTATGTATGTAAGATTTTCTTTTTTTTACCACATATACATAGAGTGAAATTGTGTTTATTTAGATTTTTACATAAATAGTTGTTTGTTTTGTTGTTGTTTTTGTGTTTCTCATTTCTGTAAATGTGCGCTTCATTTTTGTTACTTTACTATCATTCTATAACTGTAGATTAAATTAAACTAAAATTTAAAAACAAAAACAAAACATTGTCTATAACATAAGCAAAACAGACTAACAAAATAATAATTAATATGTATAAGTATATTAAAAATATGAAAAAATCAAGCTACATTCCTTACAATTTTCTCTTTATCATTTTTAAATGTTACAATTGATAACAATTTGATTTATGACATTAATTCTTTTCGATTTGTTTTCCTTCGTATAGTTTATGGAAATTGTTTAATGGCATCAAGATCAGCTGCATTTGATATTAGTTATTATTATTTAGTTGCATGTAAATATGTATAACGTATAGGCATTTATTAGTTTGAATATTGGTGAATATGACTGTTGTTATTTTTGTTGTTGTTTGTTCTTGCTGTTGTTGTTAATTATAGTTATGCTGCAGCTATGAAATCTTTGACAAACGTACATGTTAATTTTACTTAGATAAGATATAAATCTGGCCGCGATTTGTAAAATACAAATGCGTTAATTAATTTGTTTTTGTTATTTCTTTAATCATATCATTATATAGTACTTAATCATCACGTTCATAATCGTTTCCCATTTTGTGTATTAGTACGATTTATAATTTACACTGAATGATTCTTTTTCGCAATACAAATTAATTTATTTTCAATCATTACATAGTTAGTTATGTATGTATCTATGTGCGTATGTATGTATGTATGTAATGTTTGCTTGTATGTATGTATATACACATATTATGGGCTCGTATTTGTTTTTTTTTTTTGTTTTGTTTTATAAATATTTCGGTAAACAATTGTTGCCAATATTTACGTTTTTGCCTTAATAAAAATACAGTATAAATACGGTATTATATCTGGTTTTTGTTTTTGTTATTAGTTTACAGGATTCTGTTTTCTGGTTGTTTTTCTTATCTGTGTTTTTGTGCGGATGTGTTTAATATTTAAATTATTATGAGAAACTTCTAACATATATTGTTTATGCAAAATTACTATTTGTTTATAAGTTACATTTTGTTGGTTGGTTTCAGTAAAATTTATGCTTCATTCAGTACGACAAAAATTGTTTCCATTTGTTGTTCCTTTTAAGCTTTTGATTAAATTAAATTTATTTGTTTTTTTTTTCGTTTTCTTTAAATTTTATTACAAAAGTTCTATAATAATGAATTTTAAATATTATTATTACGTTAATCGTACTTGGTATCAGAAGTTATTTGAATTTTGTTTGTTATTCATTTCTCTTATATAGTCCACACAAATTCAAATGTATACATCAATCATTTGTATTATCATCATCATCAATTTTCATAATTTATGCTACATTCTTCTGTCCGGTTCCTGATGTTACAATTTAAGAAACTTGTGTTTGGTTCTAATGCTTAATCTTCGGCAAACATCATTAGTTATCTTTTTGTTTGTTTTCATATTAATTAATATGCGAAAAAGGAATTATGAATGTATGTATATATATTTTGTTATACATATGTATATGTATATATATACATATATATATGCATATACATACACTTATACATTTTTTATATATATATATGTATATGTATAATAAAAATCACAAAAATAGTTTGCTGATCCAAATCCAGTTTAGACCAAATTGTATTCCTTAAGATTGGATTGCAGAATCGTGTCCTTAACAGCTGCAAACACAAACCTTATATTTTCAGTATCTAAAGGGAAAATACAAAAAAGAAAGTTGTTTAGTTTTTTATGAATGTAGTAATTTAAATTATCCAAATTGGTAACTTAGAAAGCATGGAAGATTCACTTACCTGTAGCACAGGTGAAATGAGAATAGATAATCTTTTCGGAATCTGGATTTAAGTCTACAAACATGCGCAGTATGAATTCACGGGCTGCTATTGCATCTCGCTGTGGACCTATAAGTGATAAAAATGAAATACATGTTAACAATAAGTATAACTAGAAAATAATAAACGCAATAACTCACCATCGTACTCAGGAAAATAGTCCACCAAATGCGAATACATGATTTTCTCCTCTAACAAATCTTTCTTGTTTAAAAAGAGAATAACTGATGAATTTTGGAACCATGGGTATGTAATTATAGTTCTAAATAAAGCTTTTGATTCCTCCATACGATTCTATAATATATTCAAATTAATATATCAGCATAACAATTAATAAATATAATCAAACTCACCTCATTATCGGATTCAAACAAGATTTGATCGTATTCAGATAACGCTACCAAAAATATTATTGAGGTGACATTCTCAAAGCAATGAATCCACTTTCTTCTCTCCGAACGCTGTCCTCCCACGTCTACCATTCTGCATATGATGAATATTTGTCGAATATTAGTAAACAACGATTTATTAACAAGGACTAATTACAAAGCCAAATTAGATGAGTAAATAAGCAAAAGCAACTTAAATCAATAAGTACAAAGAACTACAGATACATATGCAAACAGATAATGATGAGATGTTGTTGTTATACATACGAATTGGGTAACTACTCGTAGGTTTAATTTAGCGTCATTCGGAGTTTGATAGGCTCGACTTACGAGTATAGCGGATTATTTACGTGTATTGAAAAGTTTTCGATTTGTGCGAATATTAAATAGATATACCTAAATGTATTTGGAGACAATTTAAAGTGATACTGATGTATTCCAGTTGTTGGCACACGAGCACTCAATATATCCTGCTCAGTGGGCAAATAATCAGCCTGCTCAATGCGTCTTATGTCGCTTAAATAGCTAATTAGGAAAATATTGATATAAAAGTAGCACTCATCGGTCCATCTTACAAACAGTCCGCTGAAAACCGTCAGACTCAATACAATCGCATTCGGAATAATTTAGCTAAAAACCGATTATGTACATGTATGTTAAATGGATGATATACGACTAATTAAAAATCACCCCCAAATTGAACTGGTTAGAATGTATAACAATTAAACAAATAGACAGACAATTAACCAATATGACAATTAAAAAAAAACAACCATAACATATTATAAACATGCAATAAATATACTAGACTCATTGTAGATACCTAAATCTGATTTCTTCTAGGTCGAAGGGATACTCAATGATCCCCGTTGTCGGCACACGAACTCTTAAAATGTCTTGCTCAGTGGGTAAATAATCAGGTTGAGCTACACGATCGAGATCCATCAGATAACTATACATGATACATACAAGAATTAAATGAATTTAGTATAACAAATTATTGCTTCTTCTTTTCATAATTATTAATTGTCATTGTTCTCTCGTCAAACAGCAGCTAATTATACGATTTAATGGACATTCCATGGCCAACGATTAACTCACTATTTAGCGGAATCTGTCAATTGATATTCTCTTCGTCGATCATAGCACTCCAGTATGCCAGCATCGGACCATAGCGTTTTAATGGCATTCAAATATGGATCCTCAAAGGTTGTAACTGTTTCATAGTCAATGCTCATCACCAGATCAGCAAGTTCCTGCAATGCAAATGGATTTTATATAGTCATTTTATGATAATTATTTAATCGGTACTTACAATATGTTCGCCAACTCCATAGGATATTTTGAGCATATCCATGGCTTTGATCATGGACTGCATGGCCATGAATATGTTCTGGAACACCAGCTTAATGTAGCCACGTTTGTCATCATCCGAGTACCCGCTGCCATGTATAATGCGCATCTGTTTGATAAACGTTGATTTTCCGGACTCGCCCGTGCCTGTGAATATACAAAAGTCAAATGTGACATTAGTTTAACCATAACAAGCTGCATGAACATTAGAAATTAGAAACTAGAAACTGCTTCAATACCACACCTCATGCCAGCAGATAAAGCACTTTACTAATTAGCAAAATTGTGGCGTTGACAACGAGCGACAGTAAATTGCAACTTCAACTGCAACTGAAACTGGAAGTGCAACAAACTGCAAGAGTGTAAAACAACAATTGCATTAAGCGCACGCCCAGCAGAAATTCAATCACACACACTCTCGTATAGATGTACAGGATATATGTACATACATACGTATTTCTAGGAATTATGTGCTTCATATCATTAATAAAGTTCCGCTTACTAATTGATACAACGTCACTTGCTTTCAGTAATTTTAAAACGGTCAAGGCTGTTGCTTTAAGTCCTTGCTAAATAGGTTAATAGGTAGACAATTCTCGGAATTGGTAATAACGATACGTCGATATGGTAATAGCGATAATTTATAAATATGCGGAAAACGTTTCTTAAGTAAAATAAGTCAGAGAGGCTATTTTCGATATGCCAAAGAGTGAATTTTAATTTTACATAAATCTTAAAATGGTTTTATTATTTAATATTAGTTTATTTTATTTTTGTTAACCTGGTCTAGTCAAAATTAATTCATAGACAGTTTAATTGATATTTTTATGATTTGATTAATTTCAATCTTAGCGATATTAAATGAGATATTAAATTTGAAATAATATATTCTCTGCGATATTTAATCCCCCCTTTTTTTTGCCATCCCATCCATATTCGGATACTCACCCAATAACAGAAGTTTAAGTTCTCTGCGCGCATCTCTCTTGTCCCGGCGCAGCTGTTTCTCGATTTCCTGATTGATCCGTTTTTGTTCCTTGGCTTCTTCCGATAAACAGCACTCCATGCTAACTGGATTTAAGGACGCTTACGCGTTCTGCAGTTCCTGCTCGACGCTCCGTGACTTGCGAAGATCTTTAAATTACGACTTGATCGTCCAATTGTTATTGGTTATTCCCCTCTTTTTATCGATATTCACACACACTAATTGTTGATTTATTGCAGCTTTTTGTGTCCCGTCCTTGGACAATTTTTGTATTAGCAAAAAAAAAAATATTTTAAATCCTTTTAGTGCTGTTGTTGTCCTATATAATTGTTGTATTTTAGTTGCTCATGAGCATTTGTACTTTGGCGTTGATCGCTGTTTCCCTAGACACTCAGGCTCTCTTTGGCTATTGCTTAAACTTTCCTTTAAAGGCTTCTCTTGTGCGTGTGTTTGTGTGTCTGTGTGTGTGCCTATGTGGTTTGTGTGTGTGTGTGAGGAATCAGTTGACTATCTTCTTGACCAGACTTTGATGCATCTCACTGACAAATACAATGACCACATCGAACAGGACGATTTCAACAGATTTACGTAGTATTCCGGATACTCATAAACACCTGCAAATAAAGACAGAAATTTCTTTAGTATTTTTTAAGCTAATTTAATGCTGGATGTAGCATATTTTTAAATAAAATATATTTTACAAATAAATACCATTGTTAAATAGTATTTTAAATTTTTTATTCTGTATATTTTAATATGAAATTTCTTTAGTATTTTTTTAAGCTTATTTAATGCTAGATGTAACATATTTTTAAGTAAAATATATTTCATAAATAAACACCAATATTACATTTTTTATTCTGAAGAAGTGTTTTTAATCAAAAATAAAACTATATTTGTATATTTCTAGCTTTTTTTAACTGCCTAAATTTATTATAATAAATTAATTCCACTCTAAGATCTAATAATAAAAAAATTGAATCCTACCACAAACCATTTCAAAATGTTTAGATTTCTAAATGAAAGGAAAAGTGTTTATATTTGGACAAAACTAGAGAATCGAATTAGCAGTACCTTAGCAATTTTTGGGGGAGGTCTACAGTTTCAATCTGTGCAAAACAAGATTTTAACAGAAGCATGCGAATTATAGTTGTCAGATATTGGCCTTGTCTATTACATTGTTCCATCATGTGCATTCCGCATGAAACTAGATTCGTTTCCCTATAAGGGATCATAAGATAAAAGAGTGATCGGTGCAATGCTAATTACTAAACTGTTTACCCTGCAATCCTTTTATGATAGAGTTTATACAAAGAGAGTAAGCATATTTTATCACATATATTTGTTTACAAATATGCATTTATTGCTCACTTTGATTACGTTTATATGTAAACTGAAAACAATTATTAAATTACCAAACTATTTGAAAGGCATTCCAAAACGCCCACGTAATAAACATGTAAACAACTTAAATGATTTTAGGAAACTAGAACATAAAATAACCAAATTAATTTGTATACTAAATACATAAATATGTATATACATTCCTGTATAATCATTGCAGAGAAGCTTAATCGGAAGTTGGTTACAGAAATCTAATTTTAAATGCATTATTAATACTTAATAATACATTCTCATTATATACAACAACAGATAAAATATATACATATATGTTTATAAATCAAAGTCAATTTGTCTGAGGGAACAGGTGGTTGAGGAGATTATCAGGAAAGATAGGACAACAGTAGCACAAGCCAGATAAAGATAAAGAAACTGAGATAAATTTCAAACATCTACACGATGATTCTGTGTCAACTTGATAAGACATTGGGTCGTTAAAAAAGTTCAACAATTTTTTCAACTTGTATGCAGTTGATCGCCACCTTATCCACCCAAAATAAAAATATTTTCAACAGGTTTGTCGCAAGTGATAAAGGAGTTTAAAGGGTAACACAATAGACGACTATAGTTAACAATTAAGTGTCACATAGTTAAGAATCTAGATCCGCATTATTATTATTCATAGCTCTTATCAGGCTTACTAAATAATAACATACAAGTATTATCCAAGTGTTAATCAACAAGTGGAATGGAAATTAAATAATATAATGCAAGTAAATTTACTTACGGTTGCTTCTTTTATGTTTTCTTGTTGTTGAGAGTTGAGAGACGATGCAGTTTATGAATAGATTTATCCAATGAATCTGTTGCTTTTCATAACTTTCGTTTTTGTTGTTATTGTTAATCAAGTAAATCTGTGGTCGCTTTTATAGTCTGGCACTAAATAATAATAATAACAATAATAATAATAATAATAATTTAGCTGTTTGCTGTTGGTTTTCTTCGTATTGTTTCCCTGCAGTTCATTTAAATCGGTGTCGTATTGGATATATTATATGTATATAAATACATAAACACATATATTATATGTATTGTATTGTATGTTTGTAAGTTATTATGTATGTATATATCCTATGTGGTTTTATGGTTTATGAGGTGATGTTTCCGTTGCTTCACGACTTGTGTGTGGTTTTAATCGTTATCGTTTGATTTAGTTGCGTTTGGAAAACATTAGTTTTAAGGAACGTGTGTTGTTTTGGTTACATATATACATATGTATGTAGTATATAACTTTTTTATTTAGATTATTTACTGGTGCATTTACTTTTACTTCTCAAGTTTTGTTTTGTTTTGTTCCACTGTTCGCGCTTCTTGTTTGTTTGCTTGTTTTTATATAAATGCAACAAAGATTTGTAATAATTAGAAGTAATTTAAACAATAAACTTTGTATGACGACGAGCACAACGATTAGGGGTTATTCTTTTCAGCTTTTTTAGCTTTCTTGATTCTTCTTTTGAATATTTCGTTCACACGCAACACTTAAATGCTCCTTTTGTATTTAATTTTCTGCATACTTTATGCTTCTTATATTTGTTTATTTTCCGGTATGCAGTGGAACTGCAAGTATAAGAGAACAGGTTGATTTTTCATATTTAGCCAAATATAAACACTTTATTTAATAGAGCAACAGCTACACACATACACATACATACATATATATATATATATATATATAGACACCCCACCCAACAGGCAGACTCTTTTTTTCTGTAACTACTCAATTAATTAATTACTTGCAAGGAAATTAACATGTTCACTTATAAATTCCATCAGCAGCATCGAATCCAACTTTGTGACTATTTTATATATCCAATGTGAGGACACACAATAACATTAACTTTTTATGTCGATGTAAGTAGCTCTCCCCCTCCTACTGCACTGGCAACGAGCAACGAAAAAAAATAGACTATATTGCCTGATCGCAAAATGTGCTAAATAATGCCAAAACATGCTGTTTGGCACGGGCAAGCAGTGCGATGCAGTGTTGTCACCGCTAAATTTGGCAATGCAAGCGTTTTCAAATGCATTTACTGATGACACTCTGATTGCAAGTGGAAACAAATAAAACGCATGATTGAAGACAAATAAGCACATTAAATTTAGCAATATTAGCATTAGCATATAAAAGCAAAATGCAAATAAGACATACACAGATATCACTGATAGGATAGATAGATAGTGCCCTGTAGCTGTATAGCTGTTTCGCTCGCACCTCTATACACACACGCGCACTGCTATACACACAGAGCGAGGGCGAGGCAAAAACGAATATGAAAAAATTTTTGGACAGAAAATTGTCAATTCTTGGACGTAAATTTGTTTAACAATTACGTTGTTCTATACATCTCGCCCATGTCTGAGCTTTTGTATTTCAACTACTTGCATTCTCAGGCCCAAAATTTGGCAACAATTCCCCTGGCAAAGTTGGGACTAGAATTTCTGCACTGGCTGCTGCTGGGTTTGTCGGTCTGTCGACTTTCAAACGAAACTCACAACATATTTGATTTTGCATTGTTTGGTTAACGTTGACGCACGACCCGTTTTGACTTTTTCGATTTGTCAACTCTAAAATTTTCTTAAGTATTTACACTTTTTTTTGATTAACGCAACAACCAACACACACGAAAGAGTCACCGACAACTAGTGTTGGGTTGTTCATGAGTGAGTGAACAAAAAAGAGTTGCTCAGTGAAGTGAGCAAGTGAACATGTTCCTTCCAAATTGTTCTTTAGTGCTCACTTGCTCTTTTTTGCTCAGTTGTTCCTTTTTGTTTAGTTGTTCCTTTTTGTTTAGTTCTTCTGTTTTGGTCAGTTATTCATTCTTGTTCAGTTGTCTGTCGGAAACCAGCAAGCTATATGCAAGTATTGAAAATGTGTTTTGAGCTGCAAATCGCAGAACAGCTGAGCAATGTGAGTGAGCAACTGAGCAGTGAACAAGGAGCAACTGAGCAAGTGAACAGCTGAGTAGTCTGAGTGAGCAAGTGAGCGATCTGAGTGAGTTGACTCACCTCGAAAAAAGAACAAGTGAACATGTTCACCTTACTGAGCAGTGTTTACCCAACACTGCCGACAACTGTGAATTGAGCCGCGAGGCATCCCTGTTTCTTGAAAGACAGGGTCGGTCGAAAGAATCTACTTTTAAAAGCAAACGTGTGGCAGCCTTGGTGTACAGAAGAAGGCCGATAGTCAGTTTTAGATCATTGTTTGAAAAGGATCTTGTTTTTCGAAATATTCTCTAATTTTGATTTTTGTCGAGTCTTGAATCTTTGATTAGAATTAATTAATACAGATGCAAAATTATATTTTTATTGCAAAACAGAGCAGTTAAAAATTATTTTTTAATTGAATTGCGCGCTATGTAGCTATTTCATTGTCAGTAGACCATTTTCCAGGGCTACTCAACAATTGGAACAAGGGCTGCGAACGTAGCATTTACTTCAATGTATAGAATAATTTGACCTATTGAACATTGAAATGTGACCAGTCGCCTTTAAAAACAATACCAAATTAAAACTTGCCGCGAAATTTAATTTAAATTTTTGTATTTATTCGTTTGATTTGATTATTGATAAATGAAAACATAAAAATTCTGACGTATATATGTATAAGCTGTTATGAGCCTATTAACAAGTTTAACGGCAGATTAGGATATGAGGATAGAGTTGTAACAACCCGATAATATAAAAAGCATGTTAAATTGTTTAAGTAAATTGAAAGTTTTGAAGTAATGTTTTGAAGATCATATCTTTCACAGCGGCGAAGACAATCTTAATATTCTCGGTATCTAAATTTAAGGAAAAGTTATTAATTAGTTTAGAAAATCCTGATTAAATAAGCTGTACTTACCTGTGGCACAGGTGTAATGATAATACATATTACTCATCTTATTTGTGTTTAAGTCAAAAATCGATTGCCGAATGAATTCACGCGCTGCAAATGGATCTCCTTTTGGACCTGTATATTAAATTGAATTTAGTCAGAAAACAATATATACTATTTATTTAAAAATAGCACACAATCTTATACTTGTAACTAACACAAATGGTATAACTTACCATTAAATTCTGGATAATAGTCCACTAAATGAGAGTTTGCAATTTTCTCCTCCAGCAAATCGATCTTGTTAAGGAATAAAATAAATGACGACTTTTCAAACCATTTACAGCTAACAATTGTCTTAAATAAAGCTTTAGATTCTTCCAGTCGATTCTACAAAAAATTTAAAATGAAAAATACTTTGAACATATATATATATATACATACATATGTATATGTATAAGCTTACCTCATGATCAGACTCAAACAAGACTTGATCATATTCAGATACTGCTATTAAAAATATAATTACTTTAACATTGTCAAAACAATTAAGCCACTTTTTTCTCTCAGAACGCTGTCCACCGACATCCACCATTCTGCAAATTGATCATTAGTTAATTTACAATAAACTGATAATTATCTAGAGTAATGAATATACTCTATAAGTATATATTGATATACCTAAAATTAAATTTGGGTAATTTAAAGCAATACTGCAATATTCCAGTTGTCGGCGTACGGGAATGCAATATATCCTGTTCAGAGGGTAAATAATCGAGCTTTTGAATGCGCTCTATGTTGGTTAAATAGCTATGAAGAATTTGAATCAGAAATAACCAGAAATAAGTATTAATAACTTACTATTTGGCGGAATCAATTAACTGATATTCTCTGCGACGATTGTAGCACTTCTGGATGCCAGAGTCAGACCATAGAGTTTTAATTGCACTCAAATAAGGATCCTTCAAAGCTGTAACTGTCTCATAGTCAATGCTCATCAACAGATCGGCAAGTTCCTGCATTTCGTACCGAATTTAATCAATTTGAAGATAAATCAGGAGAATACTTACTATATGTTCGGCAACATCATATGATATTTCAAGGATATCCATGGCTTTAATCATGGACTGCATGGCCATGAATATGTTCTGGAACACCAACTTAATGAAGCCAAGTTTTTCAGTATCTGAAAATCCTTTTTCATCATGTAAAATTCGCATCTGTTTGATAAACGTTGATTTACCAGACTCGCCCGTGCCTGTGAATATACAAAAGCAGGGATTAAAGCCTTAACCAAAACCGTAACCTTTAACCGATTGAAATTTGTAACCGTAACTGAAACCTTAACCGAAAAAATGTTTTTCCACTGTACCGAAACCCATAAACCGAAACTCTTTAAGCCGAAATAACCGTATAGTAACCGATTCATTTATAAGGGTTAATTTCGGTTCTGGCAACTTTGATAACTTTGAACTGCCATAACTTTATCAAAACTCAATCAATTTCCATGCGGAATGTAAATTTGAGCTTGATTTTTCATCTTAATTCGTTCTGCATTTAAATTTTGTTCCTTTTAAAAAATCGAAATTTTCGAAATTTTTCGAAAAATGATAAGGGGTAACACTGTAAAATATCTAAAAAATTCAAAATTTTAGAATTTTTAAAAATGAAATAAATTTAAATGCAGAACGAATTAAGAGGTAAAATCATGCTCAAATTTACATTGCACATGAAAATTGATTGACTTTTGACAAAGTTATGGTAGTTCGAATTTATTAAAAATCATTAAAATCAAAATAATTGAAATTTTCAAACCAAATGAAGCAAATTTATATGAGGTCAAAATAATAAAATCGACATTACACTGGACCATTCCAGTAAGCAGATAACATTATTTTCCAGGCTTAAAAGAGCGTTGAGTCTTTTTTTATGTAAAGCAATGAATAAAGCTGTTTATTTTGGTCAACCGAAAAACTTAATTTTTATTTTTTTGAACCGAAACCATACCGGTATTTTTAATCCGAAACTTATAAAAAACCGATAACCATTACGAAACCGATACTCCAAGATTTTGCATAACCGATAACCGAAAACCTTAATTCGAGCATAACCGAAACCCTAACTGAAACCGATATTCGTTTCGGTTTTAATCACTGCACAAAAGTCAAACCAGCATAATAAAATGCAATATATAAAAATATTAGTAATAAAATTTAAATTACTAATTGGCACACACTGCTTAAGTAATTATGTGATGAATATATTGTAAATATATTATATATGCATGTGCTTCATCAATTTTTAGATATCCAAATATAGTACTCCAAATTTAGTATTGTAAATATAAATATATATTAGTTTTTAGATATTAAAATATAGTACTTGCCGAGTAATAGGAGTTTAATCTCACGGGCTAAGTTTTTTTTGTCTTCCTTGAGTTTCTTTTCAATTTCCCTATTGATTTTAAGACCTTCTTTTTCCTCTTCTGATTTACAGCAGCTCATCATGATAACTTTATGATTCTTAACTTTTTTTACAGAAAGATCAGTAAGTAAAAGTGAACACACAGATCTAGAGCATAAGGCAACTCGAATCATCCACATACCACAGTCAACTGGCACATATATACTTTCAACTTCTAAGAAATTGAAGGAACAATAACATTACTTTTATGTTGTGGTTTTATTGTTTATTATATTTCAATATGCGGGCACAGAACATAAACTTTTTATATTGTTCTAGCTTAAATTCGAAGTGAGAATAATTTATTTAAGCAGGTCGAGTATTTTCAAACACGTTGCAAACTGAACTAATCGCAGAGTTCGTAATCTTCACTTTAAGATTTCCGACTTTTAAAATAACGAAATTACGACGTAAGTTAAATGGTCACCCTTACGTAGAAACGAGTATTAGGGCTGCACTAGTCACTGATTATCGATATAATTAACTAAATATATCGGAATGGCTTTATACTTACTTTTAAATTTAAAAGACAAATGCAATCCAAATTATATTTTTATAAAAAAAAACACATTTGTTTGTTTAATCTATGTTTTATTTAATTTTCTGTAAATTATTATCATTTGTTCAATGTGTTCATGCGATAAATAAATGTTTAAATTAATTAAATAATATTAAATAACTTTACAATACGGATTTCAAAAAGAAATTTATATGTATTTCGGGTCGTCGCGATTGGTAAACAAGCATCAAAACTGGATAAAAATCTATTCGATTTGTTAAACAAAAATAATATATATAATATGTAGGAGAATGGATCTGTTAGTGACTATTGGCTTGTTTTCAATGTTATAAAGCTGACACTAGTTATGTAATTTGAGTGCACTTCTCGTTTTTCTTCAACTAAATAACAGCTACAAATAATATATTAATTTAAATGAATAAAAACAATTTAATGTTGTATTCCGATTTGCCAATAAAAATCAAATGCCAAAATTGTAATTTCTAGTGGCCTTTTCATTTCACTCCAAAACATTCAATTGACTATAAAAAACTCGTACTACATGATTTGCAAAATACATATACAAAAGGTAATTATCTTTTTTTAGTTTTCTTTCTCTCGCTTTAGCAGTTGATCATGTTTGAAACATGAATCCTTATCGAGTGATATGCGTTAAATTGTTCGTCTTTGCCTTTTGCTTTTAACAAATTACAAATTAGATACATTTTGTTCGTATTAATTATGAGCACAATAATAGGTTTAACAAATAATATATATATGTATATATGTATGTGTATGTGTCTGGATTTCGATTTTTCATTCTTATTAATTTTTTGTTTTGTTTTTGTTTTTTGTTTTATGTTTTGTTTTTGATTAAGCTTACAAACTAACAAAATAATATATATGAAACATTTCAAAATATTTTGTGTGCAATCATTTGTCAACAATAATATATTAATAATAATAATAATGTTTGGAAGCACTGCTTTAACAAATACACGACTGTTTTATTATTTCATACGAATTAAAATATAAATTTGATTTAATTTAAACAATAAATTTGACGAAAAACCACAGGTTCTCTCAATGACAAATAAAATAATTGGCGCAGCGCTGTTTCAAAAATTTGGCCGAAAGTTGTTTGTAAAATGTTTTGTAAAAAGTATTCTTGTATATAATAATATAACAAAATATGGGCTGAAGTGGTTGTTGTTGTTCTTGTTGTTGTTATTCTTGTTATTTAGTTGTTGTTTTTAGTTGCATTCATTCCGTCATTGTGGCTGCATCAGCTTTTCAAATGGGACGCGTAAAGTTGGCGGGGAATAAACCCTTCTCGGTTGTGCCTTCCTTTTGACCCATTAGCCAGCCCTCCTCCTGCAAATTGGTAATAAAAAACTGCATTCAATAATGACAAGTAGTAAAATTCTTTAAGTTTGCACATGGAGGGGTAACTAGCTCTTAAATGGGACAGATATCCTAGCGATAAACTGATCAGCAACTAGAAAAATAGTTATACCTGATCCTCGGGATCATCGTACTCAATGACACGAATGGTATCGCCAATTTCAAAGCTCAGCTCATCGACATCTTCCTTGACATATCCATAGGTCGCCTTCACACGATATAGCACACCAGGTGGCAAATCAGCTGTGTTGGCATCTGTGAATTAAAATCCAGTACAATTTATTACTTCAATTCAGTTAAAAATATTGTTATTAGATTTACAGTTGTACCGCACAATAAATATACATCATAATCTATGCATAACTCATTTTTTTTAGTGAACAAAACGCAAAAGCAAGAACACAACTTGCTGTTAATTTATAATAAATTCGCAGCCTGCATTGGTTAGTCAGGTTTTTTTAATAGTTTGCTTTGTTTTGAGTAGAATTATTATGACGGCCACTGCTGTAACCGATAAAACAAAAGACTTAAGCAACGAACGTGCAAGCGGTGTTTGTGTTTATATATTATTATTATTATTTGTATTTGTATATTGTTTGTTTATTATTATTGGTGATCAAATGAAATATGATTGAAGACAACTTAGAGCTAGTTGTAGTAACCTACTTAGCCACCTGCAACCAGTTTTTGTTTATCAATAAATACGTGAATGACGAATGCTAACAATTTATACTATATTTATATATACAGGCATATAATGATAAAAATGAGTGTGATATAATAATATGAGTTGGCAAGTGCATTTCAAAGTAAACAAAATTATTATAATTTAAATTAAATTGGTCTCATTTTTCAGTTTACTTTAAAACGCAACTTGTTTTATAATGATTTCGTTTGATGATGATGAAAACGCACCACTGAAAGACTCGCAAGGCGGATGAAAACTGCCTAAGAATCTACCTTAAATATATAAGTACAAAACAAAATAACTATATGTAAATTCCCCTCAACTCGGACATGCGTTGCACCTTTGTAGATTTACAATACGAATAGATATAGATATAATAGTTTGTTATGAATACAGATACAGACATTATTACAGAAACTAAAGCTTTAAGTATGAAATTTACAATAGATAAGCCGCTGTCAGCCGATCGGGCTCTATCAAGGCACCCAGTTTATAATTCATAGAATTGTGGTTGTGGTTGTTGTGATTGTTGTGGTGTTGTTGGTGCCCAAACAGAGACAAGAAACGACATACAGACACAGTACAGTGTAGAAATGCAGACAACAGACCCAAGATTTGAATTTTTTCCGTAGTTTGAACGCTTTACTCACCCTTGGGCACTTCATAGATGCGTTCGTCATCTTCATCGAAGGGATTTTTATTATGGTTATTAACAACAGTTTGGCTATTAACTAAATGTCTAACTGTTTCTGTATCTGTAACTGTAACTGAGTGCGTTGTAATTGTGTTTGTTCTTGGTGTTTCTTTACCTAGTTTCTTTTGTTTATGCTCCTCAAGCGAACTCGTATTGCCATTGGCACCCGACTGACCATCCGGCAGCTCTTTTGGCTGCTTTCCTGGTTCTTTTGCTGTGGTTGTGGTGGTTGTTGTTGTTGTGGTGCTGTTGGTGTTGCTGTTGTTGCTGCTGGTGGGTGTTGGTTGCACACTTTGTTCATTATTATTGCCATTTAATGCGGTTTTTGTTGCTGTTGTTGCTGTTGTTGTTGCTGCTGTTGCTGCTGCTGCTGTTGCTGCTGCTGTTGTCGTCGTTGTTGTTGTTGTTTCTACAGCATCTGCTGACACTTCTGTGATTGTTTCTTCTGTTTTAGCTGCCACTGTATTCGCATTCGGACTTGTTGGCTCAGCAGCACTTTCCACAAATTTGCTAGTTGCTCCTGTTGCTGTTGTTGTTGTGGTGATGCTGGTAAAACCATTGGCAACTGCTGCTGCTATTGCCGCTGCCGCCACCTCCTCAGCTCCAGGTTTCTCCAGCTCCGGTGTGGGACTGTGTGGCAGCTCTGGGAGCTGTGCCGACTCTGGCGTCGGTTCTGGTGTTGAAGAAACTGAATCAAATCGTGGCTCAACCATTGATGAGCTTGTGGATGTTGCTAATTTTTGTTTATATGTGTATTTGTTGATTTTTTTGAATTTATTCATATTTATTTATACGTTGATGTTGATTGTTTGTAGTGTTTTTTTTTAATATGTGTGGTTATTTCATTCGTTTGTTTGTTTTTATTTTTTGGGGTTAGCATCATTCCAACAAAAACATTAAATTTTAATTCATATAAAAGAGAAAAAAAGGTAAAAAATATAACTGAAGACATGCATGTTAAGGGTTCAGAAAATTTGATAGATTTTGTCAGATTTCTGCATCAAAAAAAGAAAAGCGTCAACATGCAACATTCCATTTGTTTGGGCCTCAATTTCTGAATCTCTCTCAGTCTGGTAAATCTAATTTTAATGAATGATAGGTGCTAACGAGTTCTTAACTATTCATATTCCAAATGAATTTATTCAACAACCTTTGCTTTAAATTATTTTTGTTACAAAATACAAAGTCAAGTTTTTACATGGAATTTTAGGAGCCCGTTAACAAAGGGAATGTTTGCTACATTTGCTAAGAATCCAACAAAAGTTAACAGAATTAGTTGGCGACAACTAAAAAATTTTTATAAATTGCCAAAAACTAAAATGAAAAAAAATCATCATATGCCAGTACAATTTGAATAAAAATATAATATAATAATTGTAATATAATAGTGCATGTACTAGATAATATATGTAAATATACAAATATCTTATATATTGTGTATTATATTAAGTTCTTGTTTTTTTTTATATTTTGATAATTTACATAAATAAAAATAATTGGGAATTTATTTTACACTTTGGCGATATGTAATGCATTTTTTTGTACAGTTTTGAGCAATTTATAATTTATATTTTTTTATGTTGTTTTATTTGAAGAAAAAATGGGAAAAAGAAGCGAAAAATATAAACGAAATAAAAAACGTAATTGCATAAATAAACAAATAAATAATTGAGTATTATCAGAGTCAATAGAATAATATATAGATAGAAAGCACATATATTTATGTAGTATTCAAAGCACCTCTGGGAGTTTTACTTACGACTGTTTGCCAGACTGGAGCCACCGTTTGTGGTAATTTGATTTTGATAGTTGCTGTTGTTGGCATTGGCATTGTTCAGTTTATTCACTGGCGATTGCACTGGGCTTTGGGTCTTGATGACATTTACTACAACAAATTGATCATTATATAAATTAATAGTATTTCAATTATATTATAATTATATTTACTTGTTTGTTTGCGCAGCGTATTTGAGCCACGTTGCGATTCTGTGGCCAGCTTATCAACAATTGCCTCAAGTTCCGCATAGATCTAATCACAAAAAAAGATAAATAGTTGGGAATTGATTAAATTAAGTAAATTAAAACTTACCTTAGCCGTTTCATTGTGGAACACCTGCTCTGTGGCGAACAGTGTCTGCAAATTGGTAACCAAAAACAATATTCTCGAATCGTAGAGGGCGGGCAGCTCATCGTGCAGTTCCGTATTCAAAATTTCGTAGGTGCGACGAGCCTCTTCCAGCTGTTCACGACCTTTAGTTAGCTATAAAAAGTCAGTTCAATAATTAATTAAATTAAATTAATTTAGATGCAGAATTTATTTGAATGGCAATGATTATAAAGACAGTGCTTATCGAAATCGGTTAAGATTTGAAAAAGTTATTAGAGTTTCAAGTTTATTTAGTATGGATGATGATCGAAAAAAATTTAAATTTTCCAAATAATATGTAAATATTCTAAAACTTAAACGCAGAATCAATTTGTAGGCTAAATAATGATCAAAATGATATACCGCATGAAAATTGGTTGAGTTTTGATGAAGTTATTAGAGATCAAAGTTTTTAAAAAAAATGTCAAGGGGTTTTCGAAAATTTTCAAATTTTTTAAATCAACAAAATTTTAATGCAGAATCAATTTTTAGTTCAAATAACGATCAAAAAGACATTGCTTATCAAAATCGGTAAAGATTTGACAAAATTATGAGTTATGAGTTATGAAAATTTTCATTCCTCATTAAAATTCATTGAGATTTGATAAAGTTAAGAAAGTTTTAAGTTCCTGAAAAACAAAACTTGAATTTCGAATTAATTTGAAGGCCATTTCATGATGTAGCATATTTCTTTCTATTTTTTCATTATTATTTAAAATTTTTAAATATTATTATCGCATTAAAATTAAGTTTAAATTGTAATCGTGACTAGCACAATAATTTATACTAATAAATCAAAAATAATATAACATAATGAGCAGCTAACTTTTAAATCTTTTCAGTTATATTGTTAATTTCAACTTGCATATATTTTATTTATGTTTATTTGAATTAAATATTTAATATTAAAGGCCTTACCTTAACATCATCCTTGCGTTTATTGGCATTGGCTTGCAGATTTTGGAACGAATGACGTTGACCATCGTAGTCGATAAGTTTGCGATTGCGCTTTTCCACTTTCTTCTTCATTTCTGGAAACTGACCGGTGTATGTATTTAGGGGTATCAGCACCTGATCCCCCAGTTTGTGTGCAAAATCGAGCCACAAACTCTCCGAGGCGGCAGTTTGTGCTTGAAGTGCATCGTATCCGCTCCATTGTGGCTCGTAGACTTCGCAAACGGCATCCATCAGCGACTTTGAGGCGGTTTGTGCGGCTAAAACAGAAAATAATACGATAAGTTTATGATGATGATGTGGGTGTTGATTTTCAATACTTACCGCGTATGCATCTTATGTAGTTATTGAACTCCTTTTGTAATTTGTTGGCATTTGTTTGTTGGCGATTGAAGTTATTCAAATGATCATCAAAGATTTCATCTGCGGTGCGATCAACTTTGCCCAAGTTTTGTAGAATCTGCAAGGCACAAGATTGAAATGAGTTTAATGGAAGTAATAACCAGTTTTTAACACTTCATATATGTGGGTGTAGCTCAAGGTCATTGATAAAGTGGCTCAGACTGTGGGCTGTCGAACATTTAAAGCCCGACCACGTAATCTCAGTATAATTACCATGTAGTGGCAACATTTTTCAGTTAGCTGGCAAAAAGTCTAGCTGGCAAATGGCGCATTTATAAATAAAAGAAATCATTTGGCAAGTGCCCGGTTTGAGTTTTTTACATGTCTGTACTCGCAAAAAATAGCATAGAAAAGAATAAGAATTAGAACAAGAACAAGAAGAGGAAGAGGCTGAGATGATGCACTGAAAAAAAAAGACCAACTTCTAAAATCAAGAACATTCATCTTAAATATTTTGTTCTTAAAATAAGACCATTTTAAGACCAAATTAATAAAACTAAGAATATTAATCTAAAAATTCGCAGTTCTTAATATAAGTAATAAAAATCTTAAATTGATAAGAAAATATAAATATATCATATTTAATATGAAGAGTTGCCGCTTCAGTTTGATACCAAAGTCGAGGGATCGAAACCCGCTTCTAGACAAAGAAAAAACCTATAATCGGAATATTTATAAAAAAAAAATAAATCCAAAAAAGTATAAATATCAAAAAAAAAATGTTTTAAGTTTAAAAAACACCTGCCTTATTTTTGGATTGAGAATTTAAAACTGTTTGGTCTTAAATTAAGAACTTATGCTTATTTGAAATGTTCTTAAAATCAAGATGTGTTTTCTAAATTTAAGAATTTTATGTTCTCGACGCATTTTTTAGACCAAAATTCTTAGTTCTGATTGTAGAACATTTTTTTATCAGTATGATGTTAATGCTGAAAAATAAATACTTAGCTTTCTTGATTTTAGAACATTTTTTTATCAGTGTGATGTTAATGTTGAACAAAAAAATACTTAGCAGAGCGCTAAATCTGTTGCCACATTGCCTGTCAACGGCGCATTTGGGTTAAGAACGCATTTCAGTTTGGTACTTGAGATAAATTCTAAATGCTTTGCCACAACACATGAACAACATGAAACAAGCTAAGCAACTGGAATGTGGCAAGCTCCGTTGAGCAGGTGCATAAAATGATAAGTTGTCAATTGCTGACACAACCTTGTAACAGTTTTTCAGCTTTTCAACAGCGCCCACGCCTCAAATCTGACCCCACACACAAAAACACAAAGCGCATGAGAATCGCAGAGAGAGGGAGAGTAAAAGAGAGCGTTTATCACATGCTGTAATACAGTGCGTATACACAACGCAGCATTTAGACAAGTTTTGTACATTTAAAAGCTATTCAGTACTTTTTAAGATGATATCATTTAGGCAAATATTTGAGCATAGATAAAAGATAACATTCCAAGATTCAAATGGAAGTTAGATAATAAAACAAATGCCTAAATATAAAAGCTTAAACACATAGCTTAGATAATTCAAGATTTTTAAAGGCCACCCTAGTTGTATACAGTTGGTCAAGTAATTGTGGACACATATATGATGAATATTTTTAAAAATTATTGTACTCGTAAATCTCATATATTTTAACTTGTTTCAATTACCATAAATAATAAAAAATAATATTTATAATAAAATAGTAATAAATAAATTAAAAACCAAGAAATGTGAATTTTATATTTTGTCAAAACCAATATTTATAATAAAATAGTAATAAATAATTTAAAAAAAGAAATGCAAATTTTATGTTTTGTCAAAACTAATATTAATAATAAAATAGGAAAAAATAAATGAAAAACCCCCAAATGTAAATTTTATATTTTGTCAAAACAATTACTTGACATACTGTGTTTAAATCTACAGTGGGAACGCAGTGCAACTTCCTCTGTAGGAAATGAAACGTTAAGCACTGACACAGCGCCGTTATGAATAATTATCCAACGTACGATATGATATGCGATAAGCATATCAAATTAGATACACTACAAATTTATTGTAACGATGTGGAAATACTCTTCAAAACGAAAAAAATTATGTTTACTGATCTGAAAGAATCTGAATATTGTTAAACTAAGTTTGACAACAATTTCAATTATTTTTCTTATATTTTAGTTCTGAAACGAAATGTCTTATAAATAAAAGCAGTCTATATAAATTTGTTAAGAAATTATTTAATTTTAAAAAAGAAATGTTATATTTAATTTACTTTTATTTTATTCTACGCCAGAATATATTAATATATATTAATTAATTAATGCAAAAGTAAGTAACAAGTAGAAGATATATTTTTAAATAAATTATTTGATTTAAAAAAAGCAATATTATATTTAATTTAAATATATTTCATTTTGTGCCGCAATATATATTAATTAATAAATTCAATATATTAATGAAAAAGTATGTAAAAAATAGAAGAAGACGTTATCAACCTAACAATCTAACAAAATAAGTTAATAAGTATTTAATATTATATTCTTATTAATCTGCCTAAGTTCTGTTAACTTTTGCTAGCAACTTATGTAACTTTTCGCTCAGTGCATGTGTCACATATAATATATCTATGTCCACATATCCAACAAGTGTACATAAAAAACCTTTTATGGTCACACTGACCAACACACACACACATACAGAGTAACTGTGTTGTGGGTAGTTTCCCAGCCAACTTGTTGACGCATTTTCTGTCCATTTTTGTAACAGAAAACCGGCAAAATATACAAAGAGAACGGGCCAAGTTTTAACTGTACGAATGGTTTTTGAATTGTTATTGTTAACCTTAATTGGTCAAGTGAAGACTGCATTTATATGTATATGTAGATAATGGTAGTAAATATATAAAGGTACAAAATGCCCACGTGTGTTGATAATCAACCAAATGCAGTCAGCGGTTTGTGGGCGAATGTGGTTTCGAAATCGAATCGAAATCGAAAAATTCATATGTGATTCGGTTGCCATGGCGCAAAACGTTTATTAATTAAGCCGCAAACGAATTATTATCAATTTCTCTACCAATTAGTTCTTCTGTTGGCCAACTTCAATGCAAATATACATACACATATATATATATATATATATATATATATTTATGATAGATATGATTATGAATAATTGGACTTTGTGTGATTGTTATAGCCAACATCGATGGCCACCACAGGCTGTCTGTCCACTTCCGCTGGGCAAACCACAGATTTGGCCATTTGGTCTTTTGGCCATGCGTCCTTCTTCATATTTATTTCATTATTTTTTGTGTAATGTCTCAGTCACAGTTTGCGTCATCGTACACATATAAATAGAGAGTATATAGAGTATAGCATATATCTAGAGTCTGTCATTTATTTTAAACTTGTGTGCGCTCTTTCACTCTCTATTTCTCTATTTTTCTGCTTCTATGAATCTAGTCTATATACATCAATTTGTTGGCTAATTCCACGCATGCAACATGTGCGTAGACATCAAATCAAACGTGGGCTAAGCTTTTGGCTTTAAGCCAGTTGCTGCGCTCTGTACAAAATAAAATAAAACACAAAAAATGGGGGCGTACAGAGGAGTTGTCATATAAAATAAAGCGATGACAACATCAACAACAGAAACAACAATAAAGGCCCACAAGTTTGCCAGATGCATAAAGTATCTGTATCTGTAGCTTGTAGCAAAATAATTCAACTTTCAAAAGTGCAACATATGTATATAAATATAAATCGAAGCAGAAATAAACAACAACAATAACAACAACACACACCCATCAAGATGGGCAGACAAACAAAAGTAAAGTGCAGCAGCCAACATATTGTTAAGATACATTCATATATATATATATATATATATACTCATAAGTAAGCGTTGGCCCAGTTTATAAGCAATCTACAGACAGCTGCAAGAAGAAGGCAAATATAATCGTACAAAAAAGGAAAAACTATGTCTACGACTTTGAGATACTATTTGATACTATTTGCTACTATTTTATACTATTTGATACTATTTGATACTATTTGATACTATTTGCTACTATTTGATACTATTTGATACTATTGGATACTATTTGATACTATTTGATACTATTTGATACTATTTGATACTATTTGATACTATTTGTTACTATTTGATACTATTTGATACTATTGGATACTATTTGATACTATTTGATACTATTTGATACTATTTGATACTATTTGATACTATTTGATACTATTTGATACTATTTGATACTATTTGATACTATTTGATACTATTTGAAATGAATCAGCTCAAAAGCAATTTTTGCTACCAGGAATTACCAGCCGTTATCCCTATCTACAGTTCCTTTCGGGTTTTGTAATAGTAATAATATCCTCTACCACGTCATTTCCACAGAACTCTCTGTCCATTCCATAAAATCCTCTATTCTCATATACCTTTTAAGAAATCCATAATCCCATATACTATCCAGAGCCCATAACTGTTATGAGGAATAAGCCAAAAATCTTTTTTAATGCTTATTTAAAGACTCTTATTTAAAAAAACAAATTAATTCTTGGATTAATTAATACATTTTTGAATACCACCAGCTTAAACTTTAATTTGTAACTATATTTTGAGTTATAAATTAAAATGTATTAGAACATAATTTAATTTTTAATTTTACATTTTAGTTTTATAATTTTATTTAAAATGTAATTAATTATTTTTCTATCTGTCGACTGCTTTAAGTTGACGTTAAGTAAATAAAAAAATAAAACAAAATAAATAAAATAAAAATAAATAAATAAATATAATAGCTGCAACTACCCGTTTATTGTCAAATCGTGTCGAGGGTATTTAAAATGGCAACGTCAGCTAAACTAGAAATTATATACGAGTCTGAGCATGGCAAGAAATAAAGGGAATATTAAACATAAACCGGCAACAATAACAACTACAAAAAAATGGGGAAAAAAAGAAAATAGGAATTGTGAAAAACTTTTGTAGAAATTGTTGCCGCTGCCGGCAAAAGTGCGAGACAAGTGAGTGCAAAGAGTGAATGAAAATGAATAAGAGAAATGGGTATGGAAAATGTGCCATGAGTAGATCGGTGTCAGTTGTTGTTGTTTCTGTTGTTGTTGTTGCCGGTTTACGGCTCATGCCACGCCCTTTTCCGCACGCCTATGGCGGCAAAAGTTGAGGCCGTTGCCAACAAGCTGACAAGTGCCACTATATTTCTCTCAGTGTGTGTGTGTGTTGGCAAGTTAAAGACCTAACCTATTACCACAAAAGTACATTTTCAACTTGTTGCCAGCGGTTAGCGGTAAAACCATATATATATACATATATATAC
Source organism: Drosophila kuntzei (assembly GCA_035042165.1). Lineage (NCBI taxonomy): Eukaryota > Metazoa > Arthropoda > Insecta > Diptera > Drosophilidae > Drosophila > Drosophila kuntzei. The sequence continues at coordinate 1,440,084 of JAWNLU010000634.1, read as the reverse complement.
ATATATGTATCTATGAGATACATATAAGCAAGATGATGACAGCAAACTGTTGTTGTTGTTGTGGGCAGTAACCGGTTTTCAACTCCCCGTCCCGCCCCTCGTCAACACTCCCCTTCTGGCGCCTCTTTTGGTTAGTCATATGACTTACACTGATCTCAGATCGAGTTAACAGCACAAAACGTGCTAACAACAAATAAAACTACGACGAAGTCTAGAGAACAGCTCATATATCGTGTTGGTAATTGTCATTAATAATGATTTGCTAAAAATGGCGATAGATTTACAATGAGCTTTTAGTTTATAACTTTTCCACTACAAAGTAATTTGGAAAAAAGTAGCTGCTAATAAAATGTGAGTTAAGCTTTGAATTACTTGAAAATTAATGAAGAAAATAATTCATTTGTAAATTACATCCGTTTGCATTACTTATTGATCTTTAAAAGTAAAAGTATACAGAGAAAATAAGACGGTATTCTAGAATAAAATCAATTAAATGTCAGAAGTAATGTAATCTCAGATTTTTTTAAACCAAGTAAAAAATACTTGATTCAAGCACAATTTTTCTAAGCAATATTTTGAATTTCGTGCATTTTTAAAATTGTTTTGATTTGGATCAAATATTTCAGGCTTCTTTGACTTTTTAATGTTGATTCGTTTTCATTTTATCCTCATATTGCCTTAGTTTAAAAATAATATCCTGAATAAATACCTAAAAAAAATGAAATTTACAAACTAGAATCTTAAACTTGAATTCTAGAATTGTTTTTTGTTTCTGTGTAGCTATGAAACTCTTTATTTTAATCAAACACATATTCTTAAAATCACTTTCTCTCAGTGCAGCATATAAGAAAAGTGTTCTCAGATCAACAGATCAATCGTTATATTTTTGCTGATCGGTTTCTATAAAAAACCGACTAAATTGTTATCCATTATGCATGTATACATTTATGTAAATTAAAACATTTTATTGCGCAATCGAATTCGTATTCGAATTTTATTTATGCGACGTTTTCAACTTTGCCTCCATTTGCATAATTTCTTTTAGATATCGAGTCTTTCTCCCCCTCTATCTCCCTCTCTTTTTCTCTATGTTTCATGCACTCTTTCTTTCTTTTTCTGCTTGGGCTTTCGTTTCGTATTGGATGCGACGTTGTTATCGCTTTAAGCTTAAGCTAGTGGAAAGTGAAACTCGGTAGAAAGTTCGACAGAAATTCCCAAAGAAAATAACTAATATTTGCCCATGTTTGAGACAATCGTCGTCTCTGCCATGATTTATCTATTAACATTAGTTGCAACTTGAAAAACAATAAAATTTCATGCAAGGCAACAAATAACAACAAATTAGATTTAATTGCTTGAAAGATACAAATGAATCTTACAGATACATATGCTATCATTGTTATTGATCGTTGTTCTGTTCAACATGTTGTGTTATTGAGCTTATTCCGAAACGAGAAGTTACATAAAAACAAGATACAAAAGTATCTACAAGATACGAATTAAAAGAGTGTCGCCACCGGAAACAGGCGGCGTCTTTAACTCACACTATGAAACTTGAAGTAAATGCTAATAATGCAATAAAAAAATAATGGAAAACCTGTCTAAACATCTAAACCATCTAAAATATCTGCTTGCGATTCGAAAGGCGAAAGATTGCAAATGGGTCAGCGATTATTTAAGATGTTTTTAGCATTTCATTCAATAATTATTTGAAACATTTCGAATCGAATTGAATTTTTTGCAGTTGTAAACGTAGTTATTGGACTTTTCTCTACTTTGTAGTGGGCTTGTTTCTTTATTTTTCTATTTTTTGGTTTGCAGCTCGTTACGCTCACTGTTTATCTAACCTGCTCCGCATTCCGCTTTTCAATTAGCTTTACACGTTTTCAATTTATTCGAATAACATTTAGTTTTCTCTATGCATTTATAGGCAACGATTAATTGAATGGTCTGAAGTGATTTTGTTTGGCTTCATCGCAACACTGTCAAATGCAATTAGCCAAGTTTAAAGCGCAACTGCAAATCAGTTTACTGCTGAAGTATCTTTTAGATACAATTCTATACATATGTATTTAAATCTAGTATAAGCTAGCCGAGTTGGCTAATAAGAAATGCAAATATTTTTGCCAACTGCTAAGAATTTACTGGGACAAGACATGCTCCTAACACAGATACACACAAATTGCATATGTATTTGTGGATTTCTAGACTCTAGAGCTTTTGATTTAACAGAAGAGAACAGAGAGAAACAGTCGCTCTCTCTCTCTCGCGTTGAGTGAGCGGCACATGTGTCTACACTCAGCGAAAAATTGGGCTAAAAGTGCAAGCAAAGCACAAAAGAAGTAAACGAAGCAAAAATTAACACAGAAAAAAATGATTTCCTAAGTCTACTCCAGCAATACAACAACATCTACAACAAACACAACTTCTAAAGTCATAGATTAAAATCAAAATGAACACTTTTATGGCTCTATGTGGTTGTTGTTTGTTTTTATAAGGGTCTGCTCAAAACAAACGGATCAGAGACACGTATATTGTTATTGTAAAGTGACTCGGGATCGGCACTCTGAGAACTGCGTGTATTTGGTTATTGCAGAATTTCGGTTGTCCGAGATCTGCAAGTGCTTGTGCATCTGCTTGGCGTCACTTTCCAAACAAGGAAGCAGGGCATTCTCACCGTTGATATATTAAATTAAATTGAATTTAATATTAACTTAGCAATACCAATTTTCTTGCAGTGCACTTGATTTTTGTTTATTTTCTTTCACTTTTGGCAGAAACGTGAAATATATGACGCCGCTGTGCCGATATAAAAATGAACTCAAGACATTTGCCACGATTTATACATAAGTAAAATAAAAAAAAAGAGCGAAGAATTGAGTTTAGTTGTTGTTGTTGTTGTCGAAGATCGGACAATAGCCGGAGGCATTATATAAGTGTAAGAAAAAGTGGTCATGCCCAGGCATATGATACAGCTATGCTAATCAATCACAAGCTATTGAGAATACCTATAGTATTATAATGTATCTGTGAGATACTTAAAGTGCTTTGCATGTTGCTTTTGCCCCGACAAATTGCGGTCAAATCATGAGCTTACATTTAGCACATGTCTCATTATGGGCCACAAAAAAAAATATAAAAAAACTAACAGAGTGTCACTTATAGTTAGTGCGACTTAAGATACATTTTCAGGCCATTCGTATTCGTATTCGTATTTTCTAGTATCAAATACTTGTATCTGTGTCGTTTAACAATGCGGTGCAAATCGAAGCCCAACGAAGCCAAAGTGTTTACATTATTGTTGCCAAAGTCGCAAACACGTAGACCCTACATTATCCATTGAGATCAGTTTGTTTTGACGGATGCGAAGAAGACACGTGATTTGCATAACTATCACAATCGAAATCAAAGCTCTTAACGACACGTGACGTTGCAGGAAAATTGTTGGGCAATCCAAAAGTACGCCCCATTAAAAACCGAACGTACGAGTAAACAAAATTTACTAATAGTCTTTTTTTATTTGATTTTTGTCAGTTTATAGTTGAACTTTACGGTTTACAATTATATAGGTTCGTTGTTTGCTGAACTGTAAAAATCGGGTCAAGAGCAACAAAAAAATTGCCAAACTGACTGAAGGGGATTCACAAATAGAGAGAGAGAGAGACAGAGAGAGAGAATCGGATGCCAGAATAAACAGAAATATTTACAAACATCGAATCTCAATCTCAATTTTGAAATAGGAAATAAAAAAATGGCTAAGAGAATATTCCAAGTAATTGTGAGTTTAATTCAAGTGAAATTAAATTAGTCTGTTAAAAATGCATAGTTAAAAAGAATTTAAAGAGTTTTTTTATGCTTATAAAAGATTAAAAGAATATTCTAAGTTACTGCATATAATTTATTATTCTATGCAATTTAATTGAATTGGATTTTGATATATATTTTTAGTTAAAAATTATTTAAAGAGTTTTTATGATTATAAATGATAAAGGGAATATTCTAAGTAACTGAATCAAATTGAATTTGTTAAACATTCTTAGTTAAGAACTGTTTAAAGAGTTTGTATGATTATAAAAGATTAAAAGAATATTCTAAGTGATTTAATATTCTATATAATTCTATTGAATTTACTTTGTAAAATATTCATAGTTAAGAACTGTTCAAAGAGTTTCGAATAACTTCCAAAAAAAACTTTTTTACAAAGTAAAAGTCTGGTGACGAAAGGCTTTTCCTGACCCAAAATTTCTGATATCCCATTTTGTGATGAACGATATTAAATTTAATACATAAATTATAAAAAAAATAAGTTTGGCATTCGTGATTAAGATAATATTCTAAGTAATTGTTAGTTTAAATCTAAAGAATATAAATCAGTCCCATAAATATTCATAGTTAAAAAGTATTTAAACAGTTTGTATGCTTATAAATGATAAAGGGAATATTCTAAGTAACTGCAAATAATTAAATATTTAAATTATATATTTTTATTTGTAAAATAATCATAGTTAACAACTGTTGAAAGAATTGGAATGATTAAGAGAATATTCTAAGGAATTGCAATTTTAATTCAAGGTAAGTTTAATTAATTTAATAAATATGCATAGTTAAGAACTATTTAAAGAGTGTAATAGACTTCCGGTGGCAAACTTAAATCACAAAGATAATCTATATGATTTGTAGCTTTATGGAATGACTAGCAAATAAGTTGTAGTTATTTTGACTGGTCTCATACTCTACACTGCTATATCAATTTAATTTTAACAGAAACTCTGCTTGTCCAGAACTTATCATGATGTTATAGCATGAACAAAAATGGAATGAATTCGAAATAGGCCATAAAATCAGTCAATTGTTAACGCTCAAGCACCCAAAAAAAAAAGGTCTAATAATAATAATAATATAATAATAACAATCAGATTGCGCAACGGGCAACAATTCGTTTTGGGCTCAGTAATTTTCGTACTGGACGACGCTGATAACACACGAAATTCCATTACACAAATATAATGAATTCTTGCGGTGTTACGACTTATCAGCAGTGCAAATACCAATGAGAATATCTCAAAGATAAGCGAATGAGCAAATGAGCAAATGAGTTACTTCAGTTTCTCTTGCCATGTCTATTTTATATTATTTCCTGGCTAAAAGATGAGCACAAAAAGTGTGCCAAAAAGATTTCCAACATTTGATTATACTTTGCTAGTATGTATCTTTAGCTGTGTATCTGTGTGTGTTGTTAATGTATGTACATATATATGTATACAGTTAAGCTGCTTGGCATAATGTGAAGTTGTCGTGTCAGAAATTTCGCTGTCAGAGCAACTCGACAGTCAGTTGGCACGCATCGTTGCCGATTGACAATTCCATTATTGCAACGTTCCCGCCCCCTTTAAGCTTTACATGTTGTAAATAAATAATACGAGCGGCAAATAAAAAGAGTCAGTGAACTGCTTTTAATTATTGCAGGCTCAGCTGAAGCGCAAAATAAAAAATAAAAAAAAGTATCTGAAGCAATCAACATTTGCGCAAAACAAATTTTCCACTTGATCGATGCCACCAAACGGCTTACAACCAATTTGAGGCAACACCTGATGCCGCTGTCTTGTTTGTAAACAGACACACAGATACAAACCCATACAGACATATGAATATTTAAAGCATTTTTGGCTCAGCCAACTGCAAATAAGCCAATAAGCAATTGGCTTTTACATTTAGATACATTTAAAACGCATTTATAAATTGCTTAATGCATTGCATTCAATTGTTTCCCATTTGTGGCACAGTTTTCTTACCTGCAAAGAGATAAAAATTACAAAAAGCCGCATTAAAACAGGGAAAACAAAAAGAAATTTCAAATAAATTGTATGCTGACATTGAACAAGTTAAACAGAGATAAGCTTAACGTGTGATAAGGACGCCTAATAAAGTGGCAGTAAATAAAACAACAAAAAAACTACTTTGCTACTTCTATTCATATTCAATTATATTTAATGCCAAATCGAACTGAGCTAAGTTTGAGTTTGTATGGGTAAAAAGTGCATGTATTGGTAAAGTTTTGACTGTGAAGCATCTGCTGAGCTTTCAGCTTAGAAAGCTTTCGTGTATGTGTGCTGTGTGTATGTGAAAAGCACAGAAATAAAAATTATATTAAAAATTAACAATTAAATTCGTTTAAATTAAATAAATAATATATTTAAATTAAAAACTGGATCGAAAAATATGTTAAATATTTTTAATTGTTAAATTAATTTTTAATATGATTTTTAGTTTAATTTTTATTTTAATATTTTTAGCACTTAATTTTATTTTTGCCGACTGCTTTTAGTCGTGTATAAATAAATAAATAAATTAGTAAATATTTAGAGACTAAATCTCTGGAGAAACCTTAATTAAATTGTTAATTTAATATTATTTTAATTTTTAATTTATTATAATTTTTACTTTAATTTATATTTAAAGACATAATTTTATTTTTGCCAACTGCTTTTAGTCGTGTATAAATAAATAAAAATAATATCTTGAAACCTAATCTCTGTAGAATCCTTAATTAAATTGTTAATTTAATATTAATTTAATTGCTAATTTGTAATATAATTTTTAGTTTAATTTATATTTTAATATTTTTTTTAACTGTTTTAAGTCGCGTATAAATAAATAAATAAATATCTAGAGACTAAATCTCTGGAGAAACTATGATAATAGAGACATGATGACACCGTTATTATATATGTACTAACCGCAACTGTATTAAAATGTCAAGTAAATCTCATTAAAATTAACGACGCCTTCAGCTACGTCTCCCTTATTTTTTCCCCCCTAGTTACGTAAAGCAATTCAGCTTAGAGTACCCGTAAATTGAAAACGACGGTAACCTTGAGAGCAACAACAACAACAACAACAATAATAACATGATGCAGTGGCCCGTGGTTCGAATTTGTGCATTATGATTGCACTTTAACAATTGTCCCTGATTGCCATTAGATTCGGCGGTTGTGCAACTACATAAACCCCAATGCAAATGCAATACGAAGGTTGCCTGAATCCCCCCTCATCACTTCTAAGCTCTCAAAAAATAGTTCCAGGTGCGGATTCGTTAAGTTTCCATCTCTGGCGCTCATTGCAATTTGTGAACTATGCTAATTTGTATGCTGAAAGCCACTTGCGATGCATTCGGGCGTAACAAACAGATGCAAAATGGCAAAATGGAAAAAAAAGATAATAGAGAGAGAAAAAATTGCGTACGTAGCAATTAAGCGGAATTAAGCAAACGTTCGTTGCGGTGGCGTATACGTAATATTGTTGCAAGAACTTGCGCTGAGGATTGCAGAGAGAAAAAAAGGATTGGGAGCAGGGATTAATGTCAGTGTAATGTCGATTTTATCATAATTTAATCTCATATTAATTTGGTTAACTTGTTTTGATCATCTCGACTATTTTAATATTACTGATTTTTAATAATTTTGAACTGCCATAACTTTGTCAAAACTCAATCAATTTCCATGCGCAATGTAAATTTGAGCACAATTTTACCTCTAAATTCGTTCTGCATTTCAATTTTATTCATTTTGAAAGTTTTTGAAATTTCGAATTTTTTAGAAATTTTACAGTGTTACCCCTTATCATTTTTCAAAAAATTCCGAAAATTTCGATTTTTGAAAATGAACAAAATTTAAATGCAGAACGAATTTAGAAGTAAAATCATGCTCAAATTTACATTGTGCATGAAAATTGATTGACTTTTGACAAAGTTATGGCAGTTCAAAGTTATCAAAATTGCTCAGAAATTAACCCTTATGAATAAATCGGTTACTAAACGGTTATTTCGGTTTAAACAGTTTCGGCTTATGGGTTTCAGTACAGTGGAAAAACATTTTTTCAGTTACGGTTACAAATTTCAATCGGTTTTCATCGGTTAAAGGTTACGGTTTCGGTTAAGAGCCAAAGAAAGTTGGCACTTGATTAGACGCTTTTAACGAGTCAATTAAGTGAGGTTTATAACATTTGCATTTATATTTATAAATGTTGATTGCATAAGCTGAAACGCAGTTGAATCAAGAAACCGGTTTTACAAATGCTATTGTTTGTTTTTATTTGGTAGCTGACAACACTTTCGCAAATAGATAGCCGACAGATGGACAGACAAATATATGTATGTACTTATTTATAATCATGTTTACAGGGTGCCCTGAACAAAGGCCACCCAAATGTTTCCCATGCCTGTCCAGCTCGTGTATCTATGTATCTATATGTATCTGGCAGTTGCATTATTCTCTATGACATTCACAAAAGTGGCACAAACAAACACCCAAGCGAATCGCGTGCCAGCTTCCACAGTTTCCTCTCTCATTTGGGTTGACTGACTGACTGACTGACTGACGCTTTTGTTCTAGGGCAACGTTTTCTCTTTTATTTTCCACATTTCCGAATACAAAAGCCAGCGAAAATGTTGCAAAGAATTCAATTCAACGAAATCTGATATCTCTGGAGTTTCACATTCAGTTCAAGTCCCCAAGTAATTGTACTTGAATCGTATTCTCAACAGTTAGATAGCACCCAAAAATAAGTTACCCCCAGTACAAAGCATATAAACAAACCGAAACTCGCTCATGACTAAGTTTACTGATAATTCTATTCTTACTTTAGCTTAATATCTATATTGCCATCTATCTAAATAAACACGTTAGTCAAAATAACATTCCCATGTGTTCAATTAGGTATTATTTAATGAATGCACTTTGATTAAATATAACTTTTCAGTTTCATGTTTTGCCAACTACTAATCATATTAATGCATTAAATTGGCAATTCTATGATCATTAGAATTATCTATTTCCTTATTGTTTCCAAATTGCAATAAAATATACATTTATTTTCAGAATGCATATGTCTAAAATATATCCAAAAATTATACTTTGCTTAGTTAATGCATTATAAATCTTTTTTTATCGATTTCTGTTCAATAAACAATCTAGCTGCAGTTTATCGATTTTAAGAATTTTATGCCCTAAAATTAGTTGTTTTTATTTTGTCATGAAATGTGTAAAACACATGTTCATTTATGAATGATTCTTGTCACTTAGTATAAGTATACGATTAATCGTAAGTCTATTTTAAGTATACTATAACCTACTTTTGTAATTTAAATTTATTTAAAAAAAAAAACATCTATGCACTTATACTTATTTCTCTGACTATACGACTATAGTAAATAAAGTTCAAACTTCTCTTTCATCAAATTCAAGATCATATTCATAGAGACAACCCGCAGATATCTATTCATTCTTAATCCCATTAAATAAGAAAGAAAAATTATGAAATTCTGGACACACATTCAAATATAAAATGCTGCTATATGTTTAAAATATGAATAATGCCTCAAGATATTGCCAATTTGTTCAAAACTGTATGAATTGTCCGTCGAAAATAGTTTCATCAAGGCGAATGCCATTATATTTAAGGTATGAACAGAATATACATCGATTTAATCACACGATCACATTAATTGCAGCACACGAAAGTTGAGCTCTGTTCTACGGTGCTTTTTTTCATTTATTTCATTTTAGTGTACAGCTAATAAAACTTAACAACAACAGCAATGAAATTACGTATTCGACCTGTGAGCAGTGGGAACAGTAATTGACCTTGCGAACTACTTCAAATGTGTCTGGTTACTTCGCATGTGTTTTGTGTTTTGTGTTTTTTGTTCGCATTTTCTATTTTTTTATTTTCATATTAACTTGTGCGTTGATTGTTTATAGCGCCCACAAAGGTGTTGATAACACCACTTATGAGATATGTAGATAGATTAATATGGAAATTGAGTTCCGAGTTCATCTGCCGACACTTGAACTTCCTCGAATGATCAGATGAGCTAAAGAATTACAAATCTTACCAACTGTCTGCGGCATTTCAAGTTATGGAATTGTTGAAGCTGGACAATTGCATAAAAATTAATTAAATGAAGTGCCAATAAATGTCGTAGTGTAATTCAATTGTTATGCAATCAGCCAAGTGACGAGACATATTCATTTTCAACAAAAGAAAATGGAATAAAGAGAGATAGAGAGAAATAAAAACGTTTCCCACATTGCGCAGTCGTCACTTTCCGTCGATTATTGTTAGCAATTTCTATAATTGAATTTTATAATAAGCTCGCCTCTATATATGTATGTACCCCATAATCACACACAACAATCCATTATCAGTGCACGTCAGCATGAATTGTATTAGCATTGTATCTGTATCTGTATCTCTATCTGTGACTGTATATGTATCTGTATCTGTGAGTGCCTTGTATCTGTATCTCTCAACTCCATTCGAGTAGTCGTAATTGTCGTCTGCGTATCTCTGCTCGATTGAATCCCTTAATAGACGATCTGCAGTAGAGTTTACGCCCCACATATTACTAAAAAGTGGGCGTAAACAGACTGCACCTGCCAATCAATAGAACCGACCGCCTGCAATACGAATTGTCATAATATTTATGTTTTTGAAATCCAAGTAGCCTCCTTTTTTTTTTTATTTAAACTGCTGTCACTTCAGTAATTTCTGCCCACTCAACTTGCAAACATTTCCAAGTATTTATTTGAACTGAGACCGCAAGTCGAATTCGACTGTATACTGTAAATATAATCGTAGTGCGAGGTTTTGGATTACTGTAACAACAGTTCTTCATGTTATCGCCTGAGAAACCTATCCTTTAATCGGATCCCCAAAACATGCTTTACTTTTGCAGGTCAAATTAGTTGACAAGTGTACAAATGTACGCTTAGAACTTATATATATATAAATGAGAGATTCTTAGTAATTATATATTAGAGTATGAAAATAAATACCATAAAAATTAAATAATTTATATTTAAAAAAGAAATAATTTTTAGAAGGTCTAATTTATAATTATATACAACATAAAATAATTTGTGAAGAGATAGAGTGAAAATAAATACAATAAAAACAAAATAATTTATATTATAACAAAAGCAAAAAAAGAAAAAAATTTTTGAAAAGCCTAGTTTATAATTATGTACTATGTATATAAAATACTTTGTGGAGAGATAGAATGCAAATAAATGCAATAAAAACAAAATAAAATATATTTAAGCAAGAAACAATTTTTTGGGAGGCCTCCTTTTTAATTATAAAATACTTTGTGAAGAGATATAATGAAAATAAAAACAATCAAAAATAAATAAATTATATTTAAAGAAGAAACTTTTTTTGGAGGCCTAGTTTATAATTCTTTACTAAATAAAGTACTTTGTGAAGAGATGGAATTAAAATAAATACAATAAAAAGTAAATAATTTATATCAGTATAGCAAAAGCCAAAAAAAAGAAAAAATTTTAGAAAGGCCTAGTTTATATTTCTATATAATACTTAATATAAAATACTTTGTAAAGAGATAAAGTTGAATGTCCGCAATTATTCTTATCTCGATCTGAATGCAATCTGTGTATATATTAAAGCTGTTTGATTCTCGCTTATCGCTTTAAATACCATTTCTTTTAGCTTAATTTAAATTAAAATACGCGACTTTTTTTTTTATTTTGCGCAATGTGAATTTAAGTAGAAACAATTGACATTTAAAGTGGCAAGAAGAAGATTAAATGCAACTACGACGATCTACACGATACACGAAGTTCAATATGCAAGAGGCAAGTTTGTGAGTTTCTAAAAATTGAGCTGCCAATAAAATGTCAATCGTTGATGCACTTCATCAGCTGAAGGGGAATCGAGGGGGTTATAATTGATAGGCAGCAAATAGCAACAAAGTGAAAAGCAACTTTTTTTTTTTGTTTTTTGTATTTTTTGGCAGCTGTTGCGGGACGCGCTTAAAAATAGCAAACAAAAATGCGAAACATCAGCGCGGGCGAAATTTCGCAAAATCAAAAAAAAATACAAAAAGAAGGAAGGAAAAAATTACTTATGCGATAGAAAAGTTTAGTGTCGCTATTGCGAAAATGAAAACTTGAGTATACAAATACAGAGAGTTATAAAACAAAAGCCAAAATGTATCTATAGCAACTGAAGAGTAAACTACGAGGCACAGTGTCTATTTAAAGATTGACTGCCAGGCGACATTTTCACATTTTCACGATGAGACGATGTTCGGTGTTGGGTCAGTCACGCACCCAAAATGAAAATGTATCTAGGCATACACATAGAGATACACGAGTATCTTGTAGATATGCGATGAATGTGTGTTTTTCTTTCGATTTGACAAGTTTTCTCTAATGAAAATCTGTTGGCTCGTCTCCGTTCTCTCTCTCTCTCTCTGTCTCTGTCTCTCTCTCAATTACATAGACATCCAAATGAAATGAGCACACAATGCGCAAATAAAAAGCGCCGGGCAACAAAACGTGCTCATTGCCTATAGACTAGTCTATATATTTAAAAATAAATTCTACGCCAAAAATTATGAAATCTCCGTTGCTTCCTCCTCTTTAGCAAATATTCAAAAATTTGGTCTACATTTTGTGTAAAATATAAATCTAGCAAGTAATTTGAATTGTGTTCCAGGAAATAAGTAACATGCTTCCTTCTAATGGTATCTATTTAAATATTTGAGATTTGAGTTTAAAAATACATATATATATTCTCAACAGGCTAGACGACATTTACGAAAGTCTAAGGAATTTGTTCAAGTTTAATGACCAACACGAGCGAAGCTGAAACTTTGAGCATCCCAAAATACCAACGAACTTTAGAAATCCAACTGTAAATGCCAACACTAACACAGATACACACACACACACACATAGTGATAGAGACAACAGCAAATCAATACGTTCAAAACTTGAAAGAAAAAGCATCATTCAGAGCTTAGATTACAGCATTTTCTGGCTGCTTTGGAATGTGGCTCTGACTCTCTGACTCCGACTTCGACTTCGACTCCGTCTCTCTGATCGCTGGGCAAGCATCGAAAACTTGTTTACAAGACATCGCGACGTGTTGTCCGTCTGTACGTCCATCTGTCCGTCCGTCGAGTGGGTCAACTGCAACTCTTTTTTTTCTGACTTTACACTCTTTTTCACATGTACACACAGTTAGGCAAAAAAGTGTTTTAACAATTTAACAAATTTACACATTTTCTCTTAAAGAAAAATATATTTTTTATGGATATTAATTTTTATTTTATTAAGAAAAATAATTTTAATTGAACCCAACTATTTATTATTAATTAATTTATTTTAAAAAAAGAAGGGTATATTAATTAAACCCAATTATTTATTATTAAATAATGTATTTATTAATTTTGGCTATGGTTTTTAGAACAAGTTTAAAAAGGGAAAAGGGTTTTTAGAACAAGTTAAAAAAAGAAGAAAGAAAGAAAAAGAACCCAACTATTTATTATTAATTTATTTATTTGTTAATTTTGACTTTGGTTCTGAGAACAAGTTAAAAAAAGAAAGTATAATTTTAATTGAATCCAGCTATTTATTATTAATTTATTTATTTGTTAATTTTGACTTTGGTTCTTAGAACAAGTTAACCCAACTATTTTTTTAAAATCAAATGTATACTATGTGAATTTTAATATTACCAAAACACTTTCTTCATTATCTGTACATCTATTTATATTCGATATTTGATTTAATTCTAATTTTATGAATGGTTCTTAGAACAAGTTACAAAAAAAAAAAATAAATGTTTTATTAAGCCCCAATTTATTTTCAATCAAATGTAAAATATGTGAATTTAAATTTTGTCAAAACACTTTCTTGTCTAACTGTATGTCTATTTGTGTGCGTGTGTTTGTATTGACATTCACATTAAAGTTGAGCGGCCGCTCCTGGACCCAACGAACGCTGAAGCGCCAAACTTTCACTTGTGCACGCAGCGTCGGCAAAGATGAAACAAGAGATGCGGGGGGAATAGCAGAAACAAAAGACAGACCCAAAGCTTTGAACTAATGAAAAATCAACGCCAGAAACTTGATCGCTTCCAATTGCAGCGGCCAAAACAGGGCGACAGGTGGCGCTGGTGTGAGTGAAGCATCTTCTATGAGTTCATGGGGCAATGGTCACTAACTTATGTACACATTTACAACAACTACATATACATACAAGTGTATGCTTTTTTATGTGTAACGTTATTTGTACTTTCTTTTAAATGTACATAGTTGTGTGTGCTGATGCTTGTATCAATGAAATTTGTAGAGCTTCTAATTGGGACATATGACAGCTGGTTGAACAGTTGGTCTTATTGGAAATAGGACAGGGACACGACCTCATCGTATTACAGTTGGGCGGTTTGTAGTGGGTGGTCATGTTCTACGTCAGTATGGAGAGAGAACAAACACACGCCCTATGAAATGTCACAGAGTACTTGTCCTTATTGTTTAACTATGTACAAAATTACTAAGTAGTTCTCTTACCTTCTCCTTGGCACGTCCAGCGTGTTTTTGCATAGATTTTGCGAGCATGATGCCTTTATTTTCGGACATTCAAATCAGAAAGTAGCAACAGAAAAACAATAACAACAGAACAAGTGAAGCAGCAATGCGTGATTATTTGTATGCACTGCTGACGTTCAATATTTTCAATTTGGCACAAAATACACACAACTACTGTAACAGAAGAACTCTTTCCGTTTTTCAGGGAATTTTAAATGCACATTTAACACACGACGGCGGGCCACAATTTGTATATTTGTATATAACGTTGCTATTTTTATGCGATTTGGCCGCGCTAGTAGCACTCGAAAGTCACGAAATAATGGCACGTAGGCGCGCGACTGCGACTTCAGGTGTGTCTTCGAACTTGACGCTGCTGCAGACGGAACGGGACTCATTTATTTATTTATAATTTATATGTGTAAACCAGTGTTGTCAAAAGTGGGCTGTAGAACACTTTTTTCCTCTCACATGCGATAGAACAACACTGGTGAAAACATCTGTTATTTTAGGCGATGTGGCAGCCTTGAATACCAGAAAATAATTACCGATAGTTTGAACGTCTGGCAATGCTAATCTGTTAGCCGGCAAGTATCGATAATTAACAGAGTTCTTTTGTGGTGGCTGGTCGATAACTGACAACCATCGATACAAACCAGATATCGACGTTATCTGAGTAATAAAATTGTAAACAAAGAATATTGCAACATTTAGTTTTCAATTACGTATTATTTATAATGCAGAGGCCCTTGGCGTCGAATGGCGGCTGGTTATGCCTGCTGTTGCCCCTTGCATTAGCCATAAGTTATCTGCACGCACATAAAACAACGTCGCCGGCATGCAACTCATCAAGTGCAGTGCATCGATTTGTAATTGTGATTGCAATTGGAACTTGCATAAGAACGCTTTGTTTCCTTTTGAACTCTTGCGTGAAAACAGGATTACTAATTAAGAGTGTGATTAACTTAATTCCCGGTACTGTCACTAGTTTGTGCTTTGCCATATTACCGGAAACCACCTGGATTTTATCAGTAGTTGCTGGTTTCCTTATCACTGCACTTTATCAGCGTGTTTTTCTGTGTGTTTTACGTGGATTCCCAAAGACCTTTACCCTTGGAGAGGCTGCAATACTGGTGCAAGGACTCATCATCTTTCTACTCAATGCCACAAGTCGCATATACGCGTTGTTCGCGCTGGAAGCGAAGCCTGTTACTGATTTTGGCCAGTTGAATGCGATAATGCAGAGTGCTTTAATCTGTCTCCTGGTTGTCTGTGTGTTATTCGCTTTGGTGCCAAGTTTGAGAAGACCTGTACCTTTCTACCTGTTGATGGGATTACTGGCTGTAGGTGTAACGTGTGCTCCTGTAACCAAACCAATTCCATTGATTGCTCTGCTCAGTTTCATATTCAATGATCAAAAGCGCGTGAGTAAACCAAGAGATTTCCTATGAGAATTATTATCATTATTAACTTTATTCCTCTATTCCAGTTGTACATCATTGTCTTCTATCTGCTGCTGGTCGCACTCACCGGTGCCACCGTCAGTTGGCAACTGGGAAACTCAACACAGGCCAACACACGTGTTCGCAAGATATTCCATCTACTAATTGTTATGGTCTATGTGCCTGGCATGGTCTATCAGTGTGCATTGTTGTACATTGCCTCGGGCATTGCCTTTGCCATCTTTGTGGTGCTGGAGTTGATCCGTTTATTGCAGATGCCGCCGTTTGGTGCCACGTTAGTCCAGGCTTTCGAGTCGTTCAAGGATGTTAAAGATTCCGGTCAATTGGCGCTCACACCATTCTGTTTATTAATCGGTTGCTCACTTCCTATTTGGCTCACTTCCTGCCCCTGTCCGACATCCAATAATCCCAGTCTGCTGATGCTGCTGTCTGGCATACTGGCAGTTGGAGTGGGCGACACAGCAGCCAGTGTGGTGGGCTCCAAGTATGGACGCAACAAGTGGACAAGTGAGTACTTTATACAATCTAATTGTTCATTGATAACAATTCCTATCAATTTCAGATTCCACTCGTTCCTTGGAGGGCACTGTAGCGTTTGTTGTGTCCATTCTATTGTCGGTTTGGGCACTGGAGCTGGGCGGCATCTTGGAGATGACGCAGGCCAAATGGTTTGCCACTGTCTTTGCAGCATTGAACTCCGCATTAGTCGAGGCATTTACGGATCAGGTGGATAATCTGGTGTTGCCGTTGGTCTTTTATATACTTGTTGGCCTTGCCTAAGTGATATGTTTTTTATATATGTTTGTGAATTTATTATCATTCCTTTTAAGCCAAAGAAATTCCATTATTTATTTACAAAATGCAACAAAACACAAATTCAATAATGTACAGGGAAATTATGGGCAATACATCTGAAACGTTCTCAACACTGGCTTGCACTGACTCGTTTTACAGCACACATCACGCGATCACGCTAAATAACATATCGTAACTAAAAGAGCAGCTGCTCTGTTGCTTTACAGCACTGTTATTAACATGCGCTCTCTCTCTCTCTCTTATAAAATATGCCAGTAATGGTCTATGTTAAATTAACATAGCAGACATTTAACATAAACATGTTAAGTTAACATAAACATGTTAAGTTAACATAAACATGTTAAGTTAACATAAAGATGTTAAGTTAACATAGCATACACTTAACATAACATGCAGCCGTTAAATTTAAATTCAAACTGAGCCGTTTTAGCAATTATAATTAATTTCACAAGTTATCATTTGTATTTCATGCATTATTTTATTAATTGGCTTACACAAAAAGTATTGTAAATATATATAAGTGTATATAAAAATGCAGTTATATCTATAAATATAGTAATTGGTGTTGTACAGACATTACGAACAGCGCAATTTTGAATATAATTGGTATTTGCATATGGTATATCAATATATACCATATATTTTAAATGTATTTGTTTGTATATATGTATGTATATGTTTATGCCTGAGCATGTCTCTAGTCCTGAACTTTGTGTATCACATTTTAAACCGGATCCGGAAATCCGCGAGTTTCGTTTTACGGCAGATGATTAACAATAAACTGACTGATTACAATTACGACTAACAATATATAAGGATTGATACAAAAATAAACAATATATGTATATATAGAATAGTAAAGGAACATTGTATGGGGGGTTTTCCCAGGGAAATGAAACCTATAGCGGTTCCTGCTGAAAATAATTATGCTCCAAACAGGCCAGCGCCGAGGGTCGCAAGTGAAGTTCATACGAAAGCATTTGCTAAATGTGAAAATTGAAATATTAATTAAAAAGTTGCATTAAATTGAATTTCAATTGAGTTTACATTTAGTAAGTCATCGGCAAATTCACACAAATCTGGATAAAAGTCGCGGGGTCGCTTGGGAAGGCGGGGAGGGAAATCCTCTCTTGAAAAAGAAATGCTCTCCAGCCATTGCTCATCAGTTGGTCTTCCAGTGAGTCTGATTAGAATGAAATGAAATCCAATTAGTATTTATTTACATATATTATTAATCGATTGCAACCCACTCGAAGATGCGATCCAATTGATTCTTTTCGGATGTGCCCGGGAATAAAGGTTTTCGATTGAACAATTCAAATATTATGCAGGCCGCACTCCAGATGTCAATGGTGCTGTTGTAGCCCTGGCCGAGCAGAACTTCGGGTGCCCTGTACCACAGGGTGACCACAACCGAGGTCACTCTCATTTCCGAATCGTACGTTTTGGCCAATCCAAAATCGGCTATTTTCAAATGTCCCTGCGAGGAGACCAACAAATTCTGTGGCTTCAGATCCCGATGAATGATGCGATTCGCATGCAAAAAGTCGATGCCAGTTAAAAGTTCTCGAGAAAAGCGCTGAGAAATATAATAAAAAATATTAAAAATTTACTTATTTAAAAGTATTTGGCAACTCTACCTGTATGGTTGTGGGTGACATTCCCGTTTTGGGCAGGGCTTCAATAAGATCGGATAAATCTTGTTCCATATACTCGAATACCAGTAAAATCAGCAATTTCCCATCGCGTTCCAGAAACTGGCATACTTCGAACAGTCTGCGAGTTGGGGAAATCAAAATGAGTATGTGTGGAGAGTTGATCGTTTGTGTGTGTATAAAGTCCCCACATTACCCCTTAAAATTGAGTATGTGTGTGTGTGTACAAGTGGAGGGTTAATCGTGTGTGTGTATAAAGTCCCCACATTGCCCCTTAAAATGTTGCTGGCATTTGTGGCGCCACTAAACCACACTGCGGACACGAGGCGTACTAAAGAAATTACTCCACTCACGTTGAACAAAGGTACTTCTGCAATATTCGATCAAGAGTGCGTTCAGTGGGGAGAGCAAGAGTGAATAACGTGAATTGCCCCACGCTAAAAATGGAGAGTCGACTGCTAACATTCTGTTAGCTAACAGTTAAATGCGCTGTTAACGATTTTCTCTATTTGCCAGCCCAACGACAACAAATATACTTAATTTTAACAGATGCACACTTTTAACTATAAATTAAAAAAGAGTCAATAAATTAGCATTGTACACAAATTTAATTATTATAAAAATGCATTCATTTTGGTTTCCACCAAGTTTTAATGCAAAGTGTGCTACACCAAAAATACGTTAGCTTCGAAAATTTGAACAGCGGCGGCGAATTAACATTATGCTGTTTGCGCTCTTTAACATGTTGAGAAATTTACGCTATTCAATGCGCTCTTGATCGTATTGTCGTAGCTGAGAGCCATGCGGCGCAACTGGTGGCCAGATGAGTGCTGAGCGGCATTTAGTACAACTGAGAGAGTTTGAGTGCTTCACATATTTTTAGTACACTATGTTTACCCACGATGTGACCGCCAGTGTACTGTATTACTTTTAGGTGCGTTGCAGAGTATTATTATACTCGCAGTATTTTCAACATGTTGGTATAAGTAGAATTTATTTCTAAACAAAGTTGGGAATTTCAAAATGAAATGAAATAATGACATTCAGTTGTTGCAAATGCATTTGCGTTGTCGAGCGAGTCGTTGTTATCAGTTATCAGAGCAGGCCAAGCCGGCGCCACTTTGTTTGACGTTTGGTTTAATACTTTTATATGCATATGCCACTGACTGCACGTGTGTGTGCATGTATGTATGTGTGTGGGAGGGGAGGGGAGGGGTGTGCATTGCAACTTGTTGCTGTGATCGTTACAGTTTCGTATTTCGTATTTTTGAATGACTGCTCGAGGTCAGCGTGAGGGGAGGGGAGGGTAGGAGACAGGTGACGGTTGAAGATAAACAAAATGCCTGTTAATAACCGTGTGTAGACTGTGCGAAAATAAACCATACACACGCACACACATACAGATAGACATTTGTTATTGTGTGTAATCTGTGCTCGTAACATTTCTTTTTTTATTGTTATTTTAGCAAATAGTGAGGCGCCACCCAGATAAGCAGATACACACACACACACACACACACTTGTAAATTTGTATAAATACAAACACCCACATTGCAATTTTTCATGTGATGTGGTGTGTACTCACTTGACAATGTTCTCATGATCGTATGCATTGAGCTGTTTAAGGAGTGAAATCTCTCGCAGCGTCGTTGCACTCACTCCATTGTCGGTGAGTGCAATACGCAGCTTTTTAATGGCCACGTAGGCGCCGGTGTGATTGTCACGTGCTCGATAGACGGTACCATAGGCCCCTGTAAAGGTCGAGAGAGAAAAGCGTTAAATTTAAATTCAAATGTGTTATACAAATGCGTTATACAAAATTAGGTCACACACACACACACAGGATATAGCTATGACTTCTATAATTGCATATGTATATTTTTATAACCTTGGACTAACGAAAGTAGAGCGAAAAGCAAATTGCAAAAGCCCAAATCAAATGTTAATCAACAAAAAAGCACACAGATAAGAACAAGTGAATTCTACACGCATACATACATACATATGTATGTATTTTGGCAAAAGTTGAGAGTGTGCTCGATAGAAGTAGAAATTTGGCATACAAATATGTACATTGCTAATGGTAGCTAGCTACATAGCATGAAAAGACCAGAAACCCGAAAACAAAACCCCAAACAAACCAAAAACAATCCAAAAACCGAAAACCGAAAACCTCGAGAATTCATTTGTCGTCAGCTGTGTTGATAAGCAAACGGCAAACAAGGCGAGCAACCGGCTGATTTTTGGTGATATCTCCTATATACAGTCACTCAAGTAACTCCTTTCACAAATTGCAAAATTCGGAAATATAAAAATAAATGTTTTTTTTATCTTATTTTGCTATTGTTGCTAAACAAATTTAAAAATTAATATTTATATTTCTATGTTGTCAAAACAATTACTTGTCTAACTGTAAAGGTAGATGCAGATAGAGAGAGAGAGAGATAGCACGTTTTGTGACAAGAATCGATTCAAATTAGAAAGACAAAATTCTGTCACCGGAAATTTATCACCAGACAGACAGTCAAAATAATAAAAAAAAAAAACAGAAATAGTCTGACAAGTTATACACGGCATTCAGACAGATGGGAACGTTGCGTGGGATTTCTATTTTGGGTGACATTTCGAAACATTTCGAACATTTTCCATCAACATCAATATCTCTTTACTGAGAACTGAGCGCTACACTAAAAGCTTCTCAAAAGTCAAGTACAAGGCCAGGTTTGCTACAACCTCCTAATATAATACACAATAAAAATAAAAATATCAACAAAAAGACAACAAAACAAAGAACAGATTTCGCACTCGCCCTCTACTCTACTCTACACTCTCTCTTTCTCTCTCTCTCTGTCATTCGACTATTTTGTCGACTCGTTTTTGTGGCTGCTCTTTCAATTGTCAAAAATTTTGCACAAATCAAAAGCAACAACAAACAGAAAAAGCACGAGGCAATAATTGAATGAATGCGAAACAGCAGCTAAAAGGCAAGAAAAACAAGCAAAAGTAGAAGCAGATACATTTTTTCAATGTCTCTTACAAAAAAGTTGAACTTGTTTAAACATTTTTTCGTTTTTTTTTGGACCTTGAGAGGGTTGCTTTACGAATTACCTTGGTTTTTGGAAAATGTAACCTGATACAAGTTGAACAATCTTGGTACGCAATAAACTAGTGCAAGATTAACCCACTGTTGCCGTATTGTACAACAAGAGAAATCACAAACATGACCAACAAAACAAACCAGTAACAATAACCATCATTAACATTCACTATGCGAACCTCTCGACTCCTCAGCTCTCCACTCTCCACTCTACACTCAACCTCAACTCAGTGACGTAATTATTGATTGATGTTTAAGTTTTGTTAGAAAATGAAAATAATTCAACAAAAAACTTGAAATGTTTGTTTGGCCTCTTATTAAATTCAGCACTTGACCATTATTCTTATTTCTTTTTTCAGCTTTATTATATTTCAAACAAACACAAATGCAAGAAATGCACGTGGTTTCGACCTGAAAGTATGCAACAAGAATTGTAGAACCCTATTTACATGACAGGGAGGGGTGTGGCAAATAAACAAATTTGAAAACCCAGTATTGTTTCCCCTTCTTAGTACACCTGCAATGCAATTTCGATGCGCTCGTTAAAGTTTAAGTTACAGCAACTGATTAGGCGACAAAACATGGGTAATACCCTACGAAATATGCTTATATCTGAAGTTTTTCCCTTGGTTGTAGCGAGAAAAATGTATTTGCTGATCCTTCGAGTGTCCTTACATCATTCATACATCATTTAATATAATCAAATACATACCTTTGCCAATAATATCAAGTTCCTTATAGTTAAATGATACAACTTCATCCAGACTTTGTGATTCGGACCTTTTCTGTCTCTTGTTTCTCGACAAAGATGCCATTATATTTGTTTTTTTTTTTTTCGATTACAATGCAATATTTATTTATTTATGTTTCTGCAATAGTAGACTGAAATATTAAGCTTTGTTAATTGTTTATTATTAATAAATATTTAAATTTTTTTATAACCAAGATTGTCAAGGTCAGTTTTTTAAGCATTTGACCATTTCAAATGAATGAACAGTGGGTAAAAACAGCCCAATTGGGCATTCAAGGGTTAACATGTTGATAACATAACCAAACTTAAGCATGTAACAGGTGTTAATTAGAGTTACCATATTTCTATGTGGATGGGTCGACACTATGTCAAGTAATTGTTTTGACAATAAATAATTAAGCGTATGTTTGTTTATTTTTAAACATAATTTAAACAAATTTTGTTTTTGACTGGTTTTAAGAACCATAAGTAACTATAATTAAATTATAAAAAATAATATAGAATTTGTCAAAACAATTACTTGACTAACTGTAGCTAGTAGTAATCTATTTTGACATTATTCTGTGTTGTTGTTGCTTCTATGATTGATGTTGTTGTTGTAGTTGTTGTTAGCGGTCGATGAACTCGTTTGAGGCCTTTTTTTTCCACGTTCGCTATTATTAGTTAGTTCTGTATGAATTTATATTATAATTTATTGATATATTCCGTTGTGCGCTCTTCTCTGGCTCTTGCAATGTCTGTTACTTTTTCCGCTTTGTCTTTGTTATTGCTTTTCCTTTTGCTTTCAGCACAAAGCAAAAAAGCAACATTTTTTTGCCATTTGTCAATTAATTCTAATCGCAACAGTAACAAACACATAATAATAATAACAACAACAAGAGTGCTCTCTTGCTAAACGACACGAATGAGCAGAAATTATAAAAAAGAAAAAAAATTAAATAGCAGCTAAATTTCGGTGCTTTTTCATCACGATGCCCGACCGACGCTCACATACCCTTTTGTCATAGTACATATGTACATATGTACATAAAAACGCAGGAGAATTGCGTAGCAAAGGAGAAACCAAAATGATTACAGTTAAAATACCAAGTAAATACAAACACGCACGCACACACACACACACACACATACACTAGTGCTCCTGCGCGGCGTCACATAATGCAAAAAACTGATATACCCTTTAATTGTTGGTAATGCGATTACGTTTGTGCGAATTATAAATATTAGTTAAATATTAAAATGTGTTTTGTATTTGTCAAGACCGAATAAACACTAACAAAAAGCACGGAACATTCATCGCCTACAATTGTACATATGTATTTACATAAATGTACATACATATGTATGTATGTATGTACATACGCGTGTGTATTTTCTGTACATACAAGCGCTCACTCACAGACACAGGCAAACAGACGCGATCTAAATGTTTTTTCCTTATTAATAAATTCTACCACTTAAACCGGAGTAAACACTTAATAAAGACCGGCGATCACGATTAATCGACTAGTGAAACATACCGACACCTGCACCTGTATTAAACACTGTATTTTTTAAATAAAAATAAGATTTTGACACTAACAATTTTTGTAACAAACTGAGCTGTGCAGAACAAATAACAGCACTCGAAATAGCACTCAAACCGCATTTACGATATTCACCTTGTGTAAAGAGATCTTGTATCTTCCGTCCCACTGTTATCGCTCTCTTAACTGGCTAAGTTAACATTAACAGAGGCTGCTAAATGTTGTGTTTAATTTATTTGCTATTTTTTTGCAAGCTAGAGATTAATAATAGAAAGAATAATGTATTTGTATTGTTATCTCTATTTAAGCAAAATGAGTTGCATGTACTTATGAAATAAAAAAAATGTAGAACAAGTTGCAAATTTCCCTACTGTTTGAATACTGCGCGCGGTTGAGTCGCGTCAGTTTGAAATTTCCCGCAGCCAACTTCACGTACGTTCGAAATGGTTCGCAGCCAACTTAGCGCCATTCGCGCGTTGCCAACTACATGTACTTACAGCGTTGCCACTAGATTTAAAGTTGGGCGCTAAATTTTAAATTTTAGTGATAACAACGGTTTGGGAGTAGGCTGTCAAAACAAAAGTTAATTCATATTAGCAGACATTAAACAAATCGGCATGATTTTAATTAAGTCAAAATCAGCACATTTGCCTTAAATTTCCATCAATAATTTACAGTGAGTGTCTTGCTATAAAGTGATAATTGCCTGGTGATAGTGACGTACGATACGAAAATGCGAAATCCGCAAGGTGAAAATTGAAATGGTAAATAAAGTAGGTACGTGATTTGTAAAGGATTCCGAATTATTTCAACTGCAAACAATAGATGATTGGTTCATATGATGTCTCAATTTGCGAGTGTGTTATATCATGAATCATTTTATGATAAATGTGAATCATGGATCAGAAACCGACGGGCAGGCCCAGTGAAAATGTTGTGCCAGTCAGAGCCACAATCGGAGTCACAGCCACATTAATTTTCACATCCACATCGAACTCTGTTTAGCACCTCGGTCACTTTTTACGGAAGCAGCTAAAACCCATCCCACAATTCCAATTCCAATCTCTCGACCATATCTCTATCAATTAGAAGGTGGAAATGATGCTGATTCAAGTAATTTGTCATCCGAATTGCAATGGGTCATCTTTATAGGGTGTTAATTGAATTCTTAAGAACTAAATACAGTAATTAATCATAGTTAAATAACAAGAACATATAAATGTATGTTGAGACAAAACAGGGTATTAATTAGCTTAGCATTTAATTTGATATAATATTGATTTAACTCTTTGGCATTTGACAAACTGAAACCGGCTTTCAGTCAAATGCAATTATATATAAATTATATTAAACGCACTCGTCTTAACAAATATCATGGGCTATGGATCTAAAAATATGAACTACAAAAATTCGATGATGACATATGGACAACAAATAAATCAATTCAATTCAATCAGAGCCAATTTAGCTGTCAATCAAGTTTGTTTTGATTTTTTTTCATCTTCGATTGATTTGTTAGAATCAAGAATTTGTGTTTCGATCATCACGTGAAATTTATTTAATTTATGGTTGGTTGGTTTAATAATTTATGAAAAAATTTGCTTAGCATATTCAAGTGAAATTATTAACTTGGCCCAAAAACTACTTAGCTTACTGCATGGTTGAAAATGTCCCAAATACTTGAACTCGTATTTTTTTAAGACACTTTTGACCTTCGTCAGGCTTGAGAGATCAGTTTCAAGAGCGTACTCGTTTAGGCCAAGTTGAGAGTTAATTGTGTTGACAGTTTTCCGAGCGTCATCTTCAAGTATTTGGTATTTGGCATATTAGCATAATGAGCTCGTCTACATAAGAATACACCGATTTATTTAAATTGGTTCCGATTTATTAACATGATAATCTGTTGACTGTCGACTGACAACTGACAACAACTGCCGGCTTCCGTATTGTTTTTATTTTGAAGAGAGAGAGAAACGAGATCTAAATCTAATCCTGTCCAGCGCTTTGTAATACGTCAACAGATTTGATTTCCTTTCCATTGTTTTGAATTCATTTGATTTGATTTGATTTGATTAGTGTCTGCGTCATGGAAAGATTTAATTAAAAGTAACGCGAAATGCAAACATTTCGGCCCAAATAAACATCAATCAATACCACAAAAAAAACAAAAAACAATGTGACGACGTCAATTGCGTTTCCTTTTGATCGACACCCAAAAATAAATCAAATAATAGATTCTTATCAAAATATCGCAATTATTGGAAAGTGAGATCTGATTCCGGATCAATTAATTCAAGATCTTTTATCAGAAGAGATCTGTACATATTTTTGGCAATTGAGCTGCTCTCTCTCTCTCTCTCTTTATATGTCTATCTCTTTTCAGCTGCAACGCCACGATTAATTCGTGACATCGCCGACACTTAACACCAGCAAACAACAACCAACAAGTGGCCAACAACGCACAGAGAACAACGTCAACCGACAACGACAACGACAACGAAGAAAAACCCGTTCGGTTCAGTATGATAATAATGAGGGGCAAAGGGGGAAGTAAGCAGGTAAAGTGCTTTTGGCATATAAAAGTGAATTTGTGACAAATATTCTGAACAGTTAGTGAACACGCTCTGCAGCGACAACATCAACAATATAATATAATTATTGTAAATAATAATTCATAATTCGTCGCGTCTTTCATTTGTGATAAGCAGCATACAATATTATTAACAACAAATTGTGCAAAACAACAACAAAAATAATCAAATAAATCGAAGAAAATAACATAACTTGTGTGTGCACTCGAAACGACACTCAAAACTCAAACGAATCTTGTCCCAAGGATATACATTAAATAAAGCAATAAAAATAAATAAACATTAAAAAATATATATATATAAATAAATATAACATGTACCAGTTAACGAAACAAGTGAGTATAATAAACAGCACATAGAATTTACGATCCATAATAATATTTAGACTTTTACCTAAGCAAACAAAATAAAAGATAAAGATCTAGAACCGAAACAAATCCAAAACGTGTTTATTTTATTAACATTTTTAACTGCACAAACAAACATTAATTAAATACAAAATATGTATTTTAAATCTTAGTCTAACGGATTTTTCAGTTTTTTTTTAATCTTTCAAAAAGGTTAAAAACATTTTTCAATTTAAATTTTTTTTACTGCTGTCTTAACTTTGTAAAATACCTATGACGAGGAAGTCTGAACATAGCTCATTAAATAAATAAATACAACTTTTTAGTACCTGTCTGTTGACCCAGCAAATTAATTAAGTTACTTCAAAATCCTGCTTAAAACCGCAAAGCATGAAAATAAACAAGAAATATAAATTATGTTATGTATGGGGTGATACACACTTGTGAATTGCAACTAGAGGTGTTCAGTATTTAATTTTTCTTGACTTTTAAAAAAGAAAAACCATTTTTTAAATGTAAAATACAAAAATATCAGATTAATTTTCAAATATCGTTTT
This sequence comes from Drosophila kuntzei, assembly GCA_035042165.1. Classification (NCBI taxonomy): domain Eukaryota; kingdom Metazoa; phylum Arthropoda; class Insecta; order Diptera; family Drosophilidae; genus Drosophila; species Drosophila kuntzei. The sequence goes on along the minus strand of JAWNLU010000634.1, from coordinate 1,412,886 downwards.
TTCTTAAAAAAAAATTAAATTTTAAGGATGTTTGAGCGTTTGAGTTAATAATATATAGTATACTTTATAGGGTTAGACTATATAATATCAGGCAGCAAGTTCCACAATATTTTCAGTTTTTATTTATATTTTATACCCGTTGAATGCACTTAATACAGGGTATTAACACAACAAGTGTTATATATCTTATGGGTTAGCCCTGAGCCACTAAATCGCAACCGGTTACAGATACCAAGATATAGATAGTTTTTATTTATCAAGCTTATTTTTTATACTTTTCGCCTGGTATCATATGTCATGAAAATTAATTAAATGAAGTGGTTCAGTTTCAGTTTCAGTTCAGGTTGTAAATTTACATAATTAGCCGCAAAACCATTTGTCTATGTCTGCGGTTATCAATGAAGTAATTTATGCATAATATAAATAACAGACATTTTTTCAGATATGTTGATTTTTGGGATTAACTGAAACGTGAATCATGATTTGCTTATTTTTGATTTACTTATTATCTTTAAGCATTTATGCATAGTAATAACAGATTATAATGGAGATAATTGAAATTGTGTTGGAATCTTTCTTTAATCCGATTCAAATTTTCGGTTTAATTGGAAATAAAATAATACCCAATCGAGCTGTCATTGAGAGTTTGTTCGACAGACACAAAAAAGCTGGTTTCCACTTTGAATCAACGTCATCCGGTTTTATTATCTCTTTAAATTGATATTTTTTGTTTTTTTTTTGTTTTAATTTTTATTTGTTGTATAGTCTTTAATTTGTCCTCTAAGAATAATACTAATTTTATTAACACAAAACAGAAATGTGATACATAAATTAAATATGTGCACAGGTGCTTGTGATTCTCTGGCTCCTATATAAATTGGAATTCTCTTTTTCAATCGGATCGTGCATCCGGCTTCGACTCCGTCAAGGGCGCAGCATATTAGATTGGATTAAGTTGGATTGGATGGGGTATGGGGTATGGATTATAATTAGCATCCAGTGGGAGAGACACATTGCATATGGATAATGATAGTGATAACTCATCAACGTGATCATGAATAATTTACGTGCAACTATAAATTAAATTTTGATCGCGATTATATCATTGATCTCTGTTATATCTTTTTTTTTTTTATTAATTTAAATTAATTATTGTATGCTAATTTAAAGCATAAGCTTTGCTCGCAGACTGGTTCTAAAAGTTTGCAGAACGCTTAACTGAACTGAACTGAACTGACGCTTTTTGGTCTCTCTGGCCTCCAATTGTTATTCACACCTTCTACCAACCACACTTGGCTCATTTGTTTTTTTTTTTTTTCTCTTATTTGTTATTTCCGCAGTTTTACACCCTGGCCGTGGCCCTGGGCATCGTTTGCATGGTGACGACGGTGACGGCGTTGCCCCAGCCCCAAGTTCAACAGGAGGGACCACACACTCTACTAGATATCGAGACACCCAACCAGTTCAGCTACAACTCACCGCTGGCACAGCCGGACAGTCTACGCTCCAAGCCATACTTTGATTTCCTGAGCACACTCTATGCCCACGATTCGGCCAAGACGAATTTGTTTCGCAATCGACCACGCCGTGAAACGGAGCCAGAGTTGAAGACTCAACTGGTATCGGCAGATCAACCCAAGAGTCGTCGTCGTGATCGCCAACGTCGTGCGATTGTCTTCCGTCCCCTGTTCGTCTACAAGCAGCAGGAGATCAGAAAGCAGGAAATCGCAGCCAGAAGACGCAGTGATAACGTTAATCGTGCGGGTTACAACTACAATCAACTATACAATCGCCTGTAGTACTGTCAATCTGTCTGTCCATTGATCAATGGCTCTATGGCTGTTACTGGTCTTCTACAGGGTCCTCTCTAGCACTTAGCTATTTTTATTACAATTATTGTGTTTTAGCCTTAAGTAATCCAGCACAACGCACAGCGCAACAATCGACAATCTATATCTATATACTTATTATAATCACTTACTTATACATACACACATGTATACACGCCCAAAAAAACACCCACACACATAAGCACATCCTCCCCCAAAACTATGTTAAGTATCCCTAAATTAATATACAAATTTAACATATTTGTTAACTGATTTTTAAAACAAAAAATTGTTACTATAATGTTTATTAAAGCTAACCAAATTTATTCGAATCGTTTAAACTGCATTTATCTATTTTTTAAAGAAATTTCAGGATAATTTTCATAACTTCATTATTTTTTACTTTTAAAAATATTTGAATTTTAAAGCTAACCAAATTTATTTGAATCGTTTAAACTGCATTTATTTCCTTTTAAATACAATTTCATTATGCAATTTTCAGGATATTTTTGATAAAAACAAAACAATTACATAATATAATTATTTTGTTCTTTTGAAAAATATTTCATTTCAAATGATATTAATATTTAATTTTTATAAATTTGATTAAGGAACCATAAGCATAAATTAAATCAAAAAAAGAAAAAATGACATGGTTTATTATTATTTGTTTTCAAAGAAAGATGTGTAAATGTTTTTCTTGGTATAAGATATTAGAGTAGATCATAATTCTCCCCACACAATCTTCTCAATACAATCCCCAAAAAGATGAACCCTAGTAAAAACGATTGATTTGAGTGTATCTCTTATTTAATATAGTTAATTACAATATTTTTCGGACATATTTGAAAGGATTATCTTCTTATATGAGAAGTAGGTCATGATTCTCCCCATACAATCTTCTCCAGCCAATCCGTGTAGAGATGAACCTTTGTATAGACACTGGGAAATCTGTGATTGCCACAGATGAGTCCATAAGAAGTTACGCCAATTATCTGCTTCAGGCAATTGTACGCCGGATGCTGTACGAAGATGGGACCACCGGAGTCCCCATTGCAAGTATCTGCCATGCTGGAATTTGATCCGGAGCCGGCACAGAACTGTGTTCGCGGTACAATGCGACTTTCAAGTCGTTCCATGCAGGTCTCATCGCTGTAACGCTGGAGAGCGACCTTCAGTAAATGCGTTGACTGTTGACCTGTGTTGTTAGTGTTTCCCCAGCCAGCTGCAACCAGGTCAAAGTGTTCATTGCCGCTGCTGGGCGGAAGACAAGCGGGTGCCACATACTCATTGAGTGTGGCATTCCTGTCCAGCTCGAGCACGGCAATATCATTGTAGAGACTTCCATCATCGCTCTCTTCGTACGATGGATGCACTACGTAGTTGACCAAATGGAAATCCTGTGGCTCTGCATCATCCGTAGTGCTGTTGTAGTCCAATTCCCCCAGGCGTACAACATATTTAGGTGAATCAAATGTGGGATCTAAGCGTTCGGCTTTCGTCTCAGTTGTGTCCAGACAATGCGCTGCAGTTAACACAAACTTGGGATGGATCAGAGTGCCGCCACAGATCCAGCTGATGATGGAGCTTCCAGGCTGCCGAGTTCCCAAAATTGCCATAAAGGGAAACTCACGCCCCTCCGCCTTGGTTCCCCCCACAATTAAGGGCGACGAACGACACGAGGATCTGACATCGTTATAACGATGACATTCTGTGGATAAAGAAACCGGTTTATTTATGATCGTACGTTTTTCTTACGAGCACACAAATTGCTTACCCTTTTCAAAGAATCCTCTTGTGTCCACAGGCTGTCGATTCTTTTGCTGGACATTTAGAGGAAGTGGACAGCAAACAATATCGTTAAACTCATCGCAGTATTTAACATTGTTAGAACCGATCAGATGAAAATTCTCAAATATTGCTGGACACTCTGTTGAAGTTAATTCTTTACATTCGCCTGTCCCATTGTCACAAAACTCTCCCCGCACCTTCACTGTTGCCGACAATAACAAAACGGACAAAATCTTACAGATTGCGTCCATTGTGTCCAGCGGCAGAAGAGAAACTGAGAGATGCGTTGAGCAGCTTTAAGTGCGTTTCTCTCAATTTAGACTCATTTGGGCACATTTAAATTCATATGGCATACACAAAAAACCGAAAACGCCCCTTGCGCGCATATATTTCGTTGTTGTTTTTATTTTATTGTGATCAGAAATACATGCATCAAAACAATTCGAATAAATCAAGAACTGCTCTTACTTCACTTTCAAACTCCATTCAATATTTTCCAAGATTCCCTTAATCTAGGGCTCCATTTTAATTGGTAAGATTATACTACTAGCTAATTACTTACATAGATGTGCCTTTGGTTGCCGCGAAGTAAATGCATCGACGGACATATACACATTCTACGATACAGCATTGCCCGCCTTTTGATCGAAAAGATTTTACCATTCAAAATATATGGTTCTTTATTTTATTATTTGTTTCCGCCATGATTGATATTATGAATTTGTGAAGTTTTTGCTGTCAACTAAAAAAGTAACGGGAAAATGCGACGCGGCGTCTTTTTTAACCGAGCTGCCACCCAGCTACAATAAACCGTCTGGCAACGCCAAAGACCAAAAGAACGAAATAGACTGTAAACACAGGGCTACAGCTATTCTATCGACCGACCTCCACAATCGGTCAATCGAATGTTTGGCGCAAAATTTAAAAGGAAATAAGATTATACTTAATTTAACTATTCAAATTATAAATATCAAAATAAAGTTGATAATTTTAATGAATGCAGCGTTGCAATCTTAAATTCGCAATCTGAGCTGCGGCTATAAAAGTTTATTTTAATCAACGAAATTAACGAAAGTCAACAACTAATAAATGCACTTGTTTAACTTAGATTAGCAGACTGCTACGCCTATTCGCCCTTGTAAACAGGCTTACGTTTCTCAGCGAAAGCTGCCAGACCTTCCAGACGATCCTTGGTGGGAATGACCTGAGCATAACACACCTCCTCAATGGAATAACCAGTGTTTAGATCCACTTGCATGCCCTTGTCTACGGCCAGTTTGGCCATGCGTACGCCCACAGGTCCATTTGGCAGTATTTCCTCGGCCAACTTTAATGCTCGCTGATAGGCAGCATCCTTCGATTCGTTCTGCTGCACCACATGATTGACTAGGCCCAGTTCCTTGGCTTCTTTGCCATCAAGCACGCGGGCAGTAAATATCAACTCCTTTGCCAGTGCAGGGGAGAGTATGCGTGGCAAACGTTGAGTGCCACCGGCACCTGGAATGATGGCAAGTCGTGTCTCCACCAGACCCATCTTCGCATTGTTGGCCGCTGTGCGTATGTCACAGGCGAGTGCCATTTCTAAGCCGCCGCCTAAAGCAGCACCATCGACGGCAGCTATCACTGGCATGGGCAGTTGCTCAATGCTGATGAGCAGACCACGCAGCTCTGTCACAAATTCTTTTGTCTCCTCTGTCGTCATGCCTAAATTAATAAAATATTAAATAAGTATTTGATTAACAAAAGAAAGAATTAAAAAAAAAGTAAGCTGCTGTGGAGATGCCGGGGATTGAACCCGGGGCCTTTCACATGCAAAGCGAACGCTCTACCACTGAGCTACATCCCCTACCTTTACGTTCCTTCAAATCGGCGCCAGCACAAAATATGCCTGGTGTGAGACTGCGCAGCACAACCACTCGAGATCCGTTGTCACGTTTAATATCCTCCAGTATATCCTTAAAGGTGCAAACCAGGCCACGACTAAATGCGTTCTTTGCAGCCGGTCTGTTGAGGCCCAACACTGTTATGCCTTTTTGTGGACCTTCCAGGCGTTCCACAAGAACTTCATTGCCGTCGCCTAGGATCTCGTCAACGGAATAACGACATTTACTGATTGTTGTCAGTGGCAGCGCATTACGCGTTAAGAGTTTTGCAGCACGTTGTATCAACAGAGACATTTTAAGTCAACAACAAACAATAACTTAAAAGAGTAAAAAAAATATGATTACAACACCGGCCGCTGAAACCAAAAGCTAAAGAAGAAGACAAAAAAAGTTACGTTATATGTCAACGTTTAAATACCCTTACTCGATAAAGCATGAGTATCTTGAATTCTATTAAATAAAGCGCAGTGCAACAATAAATGATAATCAATTAAGAGCTATTTATTTTAAATATTTATGTTTGGAATCGAATATATTTATTTTATATTATTTGAATTATTTTGCATCCATAAAGAATTAACAGTGTGGTAACAGTAGTACATATGGATTGACTCTGCAAGGGTATTAAAACAGCTGTATGCCTAGTGTTGGTTAAAATTCGCTAATCAATTGAATTATCGATAATATAAGCTGTTTGTAAATATCGCTCACCAGAACATGTTCACGTGTTCTTTTTTCGAGGCGCACAATTCAAATTTTGGCCAATTTTAAGCTAATTTTGAAATAATAGGAATCATTTGATGGAAATTTTTTATTTCAAATTAGAGAAAATGAAGGGGAACATTTTTATAAAGGTTTGAACCCCGTTACTCCTCGGGGGAAAACGTTTCAAATTTAATTCTAAAAAAAATACTATAAAATTGCGATAAGAAATCTGCAAAATTCTAGCTACAAAATTAAAAATTTATTGAAAGAACCTTTTTGGAAAAATTACTAAATATGAATTTTGCACTTTTGGTTAAGCGTTGCCAGACGGTTTTTTTAGCTGGGTGGCAGCTCGGGTAAAAAAGACGTCTCAAATAAAAATATATAAAGCCGATTTTAATAAACCATTTTAATTCGTAAACCAGATGCAGTAACAAAATTCCAAGTGCTTCTTTTACTTCATTGACAAATACTGCAGCTATTTTGGCACCCAAAACTTTCCGATTGTGTGCCAGCAATCAAAAGAACAGCAATAATTCAGGTAATGAGTTATTCGCATGACGTAGTTTGGTTAAAAGTGAAACCACAACAATAAGAAACGACGTCAAGTGATAGAGATCTGTGTGAGCAGCGCGCCGTGTAAGTGGCATAACCATGAACTTCAAAAAATATTTATATTATTGCATGCGCATGCTCAATCATATTGTTTGTTTTTAGAGCGCCTCCGCTGCTGATTTAAGGATGTTGTTGCGTGGCGGGCAGCTGTTGCACAGCAGACATCAACAGTTCAGTCGAGCACTTTACCAGTGGAGGCTTCAACGGACCTTCAATGGCATCGGACACTGTGCTCTGAAGAGTAACGAGTGTGCGCTGCTCCGGCTGCAGGCACGCAGTCGTCTGGGTGGAGGAGGACATGGAAGCAACGTTAACTGGTCGATTATGCCGCGGCGCTGGAGCACTAGTGATGGCAAGGACAATAAGGACCCGGCGTCCGCGGATACAGACGAAAAAGTTAGTCAAATAAAAAAGGAAGAGTTGCCTGGTGGCACAAAGACGAAATTTGAAGTGAAAACGTCAAAGGGCATTCTATCAATCACAACCACCATCGAGGACTCGAAGATCAATGAAATTGTCTTCGAAAAGACGGAGTTATCGCCAGTAGCTAAGCTAAATGAGCCAGCTTTAAATATTGTTGCTTCAGAAACCATCGCACCGACATCGAGTGCTCAGCCTTCACCCTCACCGTCTGTTCCTCCGCCAGATCGAATGGAAGCTATTGAAACAGCCGTCCCGACGACTCAAACGGCAGCACCTGCGCCAAAGCGACCACGTTTCGATTATCGAATCTCGCTTGAGCGCAATTTTGTGACGCCCGCTCGGGCAATATCAGATTTTATGCTATCGGCTACAGATCTGGAAAAGCTTCCCAAAATCAAACGTCGTTCGCCATACGAACAGGAGCCACCCATGACTGTCTACTGGAGACGTGATGTCGAGGCAAAGGCCTTAGAGGTCTGGGGCTCACGTGATGGCCTAGTGCGAGAGCGACTAAAACGTGATCTGGAACGCAAACAGTATCAGCAGAGTAAGTTCATTAAAGATCAGACAGTAAGATGCTAACTTATACGATTCCATAGATGTGTTTACCGTGAAGCGTCGCTTACGCGACTATAGAAGGGAAATGGGCTCACGTACGAAACTGATACAGGAGAATAGACAGGATGCGGAGAAGTCCGGTCAAGTGGTAGCTACCGCCATTGCCATGTAAGATTATATTGTTTTTAACTTGGTTTATTAAATAAGACATTTATACCATTCTCAGAAATGCAGCCAATTTGCTTTTTAAGTTTGGTGGTTGGCTATACAGCGGCTCGCACAGTATGTTTGCGGAGGTCATACACTCGCTGGCGGATCTCATTAATCAGCTGATCCTGGCCTTTGGCATCTATAAGTCGTCACAGGAACCGGACACGGATCATCCATATGGCTATATGAACATGCGCTACGTTTCTTCGTTAATTTCCGGCGTGGGTATCTTTTGCGTTGGCAGTGGTCTATCCATTTACCATGGCATCGAGGGCATCATTCATCCACAGCCTATCGGAGATCTTTTCTGGGTCTATTGTATATTGGCAGGCTCGCTAGTTTCCGAGGGCGCCACCCTTGTGGTTGCCATCAATGAATTAAAGCGATCAGCACGTGTCAACAATATGAGCTTTAAGGATTATGGTAAAGTCTGCGTTATATTAACTGAGAGAAATGATTTAAACGTCTGTTTTTTGTAGTGATTAGTGGCAAGGATCCCTGCGTAAATGTGGTGCTCTGCGAGGATGCTGCAGCTGTTGCAGGTGTCATGATAGCCGCCGCCTGTATGGGATTGAGCACCTACACTGGATCACCGCTATTCGATGCGGCTGGTTCGTTAGTCATTGGAGCGCTATTGGGTGGTGTTGCTTCATTTATCATTTATACGAATGCCAATGCGTTAGTTGGTGTCTCCATATCCATGGAGCGTTTGGAGAAGATCAATTCTGCGCTAGAGGCTGATGTCATGATTCGTGCTATCTACGATGTCAAGGGAATTGACATTGGAAATGGACGTGTGCGCTATAAGGTTGATTAAGCTTACCATGAATACCATTTTAATCCAAGCTAATGACTACTTTCTTTTATAGGCTGAGTTAGACTTTGATGGAAGGGAATTGACGCGTTCGTATTTAGATAAACAGGATCTTAATAAGTTGCTGACGGTAATTCTTTATTAATACAATAATAAAATGTATTGAGCTAATAATCCTATTCTTCAGACTGTGCGAGGCTTTCGTAATGTGGACGATCTGGAGAGCTTCTTGTTGGATCAAGGAGAGAACATTGTTGACCTCATGGGTGGCGAAATTGATCGCATTGAAATGAATCTACGCGTGAGTACAAATAAAATAAATTGTTTTTCATGAAAATAATAATCTTGAACTTTATCTTTGCAGACTCATTTTCCGGAAATTCGTCACGTCGATCTTGAAATACTCTGAAGCCTTTGTTGCTGGATGTACTCACAATCAAAATTTAGCCGTGTAGTTTCTATTTATTCCGATAGTCGGTTTAGTTTTGGAAAATAAGATACGGCTGTTCTTCGGGTGGGCTATGGAAAATAATAAGGATAATACTTAATAAGCTTAAAAATGTAGTCGTTGTTGAATCGTACAGCTTTAGTTGGACTTAATCCCTTTTAATAATTTTTGTTTTGTCTTGACTTTACAATTTTTGGGGAAAAAATTCGTTTATAATTGGGTATTGAAAATTGCAACATTATATAGTCGAACTTCTCTAACTGGAATGGAGTTCAGAGAATTTGGCAGGCTTTGAGCTAGAAAACATTAATTTTAGACTCATTCAAGTCAGAGAAGTTTGACTATTTTGAGAGAACTGCCTAAAATATGTGCTATGTATTATTGAATAAAAATTAACGCTATTAATTATAATATTTTTGCTAAGAAGCTTAGAAAATTGAAAGCAACTGTTTATTATTTTCGAGAAACAGGAAACCAAGCAGGAATATGATCAATGTAATACATCCAATTGCTTAAATGTAAGCTGAGTTCAGTAAAAAACACATTCTATATATACTTGGTGATACTTGGATATACTTCATCATAATTGACTAAGCTTTGTCAAAATTGTGAAAGTTTTCGACAAAATGTACACGGTTGATAATTATGGTACAAATGCAAGAAACTTGGTACACTTATTATTCACTGGTACATTCGCAGCGGTCGCAGAGAGAAACCTCTCTTCAACTGTGGTTGCCTCTCTGTTTACATATCGAACTTGACGGCGCGTCGTCGCTGTTAAAACAGCGCGTAATTGATTCCACGCGATTATACTTAACAGCGCACGCGGCTTTCACTGTTATCGCTTGCAGAGAGGCGGCAACGCCGGCGCAGACGTCCCTCCAACAACAACAAGGGAGAGAGAGAGAGAGAGGCAGAGTGCTTTAAATTGGGCTTGTCGAACGTTTTGCTTGTTGGTCACTTTGCAGTCGCAGTTGGCGCGTGTATTAAAACGGTCACAAACTGCACGAATAAAATGATTTACTAAAATTAGAGTTAAATATTGAAAAAAGAGATTAATAAAATAAATAACTTGTTGAGTGCATGAAGAGTGTGTAAATTAAATCAATTGCTTTATTAATTAGTTGTATTAAAAAAGCCCAAAATAAATATTTCAAATATTGCATGCACGTATATGTATTTATTTTTATATGTGCATGCATATTTTTTTGTGATTGTGCTGGCTAATAAACAAATACCCGCAATTGTTTACCACAAATAAATGCTGATAAGTGAAACGAAAACAATTTTAAAAGTGTGAGTGAATTTTTGGTCAACAATAAAAATAAAAGTTAAATAAATAATAGATGTAAATATTTTTTTAAATTTAAATACAATTTTGGGCATTGTCGCGCTGGGAAATCCATGGAGCTCTTACTGTTGTTTGACCCATTAATGGGCTAGGGTCGACAAACTTGACGTTCAATTCGCATGCTAATTAGTTAGTTGGTTGTCTGTGGCATATAGACAGTTTTTGCGTTGCACGAATGGAATAATACGAGTTTAATAAAGACATTCGCCAAGTGCTGACATTTTCAATGGTAGTACTATCTATCTAGATTTAAGACGATCCATACAGATTTATGATGGCGCAATAATTGAAATGGTTTTCAGATCGCTTACAGATTGAGATCATAAAACAAACTTGACATCGATGGCATATTCTGCTGATTCAGTTCCACTTTCAGCAGTTCCCAGTTACCAATAAATGAGTCGGCACTTTTTCGACTGTAATGGAAATCAATGTCAATCGGATAGATAAAAGCCAAATGGGCAATCAATTGATCGACTTAAGCTTCGGCTCTTTCAATGATGCCGTTGACATTACATAAATACGTATACGTAATACTTGAATCTCGACATTGTGCAGCAATTAGATTGCTAATGAGCTCTAATCGTAGCATCCCCCCCCTCCCCTGTCCACTTCCTCCATTATCGTTCCATGTTGCAGTTCACAGGCAAAGCAAAAACAATGCAAACGAGACTCTTGCAACCACCCACGATTCGAGTGAATCTCTTGATGTTGCACATCGTGTTCATCATCGTCATCGTCGGTATCTGTCAATCAGCGGATGCAGAAAGGCCGCCAAACATCATCTTCATTCTGGCGGATGATCTGGTAAGTGAGCATAACAAGCAATTTGTTTTCCCTTTCGATTTGTCCCCTACCTTTTTACATTGTTTAGGGCTTCAATGATGTTGGCTTTCGTGGATCTGCGCAGATTCCCACGCCCAACATCGATGCCTTGGCATATTCAGGTCTCATACTGAATCGTTACTATGTCAATCCCATTTGCACACCTTCCCGCTCTGCTCTCATGACGGGCAAATATCCCATACACACCGGTGAGTATATAAGATGACCTTGTCTGTGTTTTCTTAATTTAATCCTATCATTTTCTTAACTTAATTCCTTTACAGGCATGCAACATACGGTTCTCTATGCCGCTGAACCGCGTGGTTTGCCTTTAGATCTGAAAATTCTGCCACAATATCTCAATGATTTGGGGTAGGTCTAAAAACTGCACTTTCTAGTAGTTCAATCCATCCTAACCCCTTCCTAATTGCAGCTACACTTCGCACATAGCCGGCAAGTGGCATTTGGGACATTGGAAGAGGGCCTATACGCCATTATATAGGGGTTTTAGTAGCCACGTGGGTTTCTGGTCGGGACACCATGATTACAACGATCACACAGCTGTGGAGCATGGTTACTGGGGTCTGGACATGCGCAATGGAACTGATGTGGCCTACGATCTGCATGGTCAGCCCACAACAGAGGTAATCACGAAGCATTCCCTTAATGTCATTGCCTCCCACAATGCGGCAAATGGTCCGCTCTTCCTCTATGTGGCACATGCGGCAGTTCATTCCGGAAATCCCTATAATCCGCTCCCAGCCAACGATGACATCGTATCCAAGCTGAATCACATATCGAAGTACAAGAGGCGCAAATATGCGGGTGAGTTGATAAAACCAGAATATAAAGAACTTCGAACTGCCATAACTTTGTCAAAACTCAACCAATTTCCATGCGCAATGTCAATTTGAGCTTGACTTTACCTCTTAATTCGATCTGCATTTAAATTTTTTTCATTTTGAAAATTCGAAAAGTTTGATTTTTTTAGAAATTTTACAGTGTTACCCCTTATCATTTTTTGAAAAATTTCGACAATTTCAAATTTTCAAATTAAACAAAATTTAAATGCAGAACGAATTAAGAGGTAAAATCATGCTCAAATTTACATTGCGCATGAAAATTGATCGAGTTTTAACAAAGTTATGACAGTTGAAAGTTATCAGAGTTGTTCAGTAGCTGCGACGGCCAGAAGCGAAATTAACCCTTATAAATGAATCGGTTACTAAACGGTTATTTCGCTTTAAAGAGTTTCGGTTTATGGGTTTTGGTACAGCGGAAAAACATTTTTTCGGTTACGGTTTCAGTTACGGTTACAAATTTCAATCGGTTTTTATCGGTTAAAGATTACGGTTTCTGTTAAGGTTTTAATCCCTGGTAAAAATGTAATTTAATTGCATTATTGATTGTTTTCTAATAAGCCCTGGTTGCTGAGATGGACGACTCTGTGGGCAAGATTGTGGGACAACTGCAGAAATATCACATGTTGGATAATTCTATAATCATCTTCTCAACGGATAATGGCGGTCCAACTGAAGGTTTCAACTCCAACTTTGCCTCTAATTATCCATTGCGTGGCACCAAAAATACGCTCTGGGAGGGTGGAGTACGTGGTGCAGCCCTGGTATGGTCACCCCGGCTGGCAAAACTCCCACGATTGGCGGAACAAACTATGCACATCTCAGACTGGTTGCCCACTTTGGTGGAAGCAGCTGGCGGAGAACAGGCGCTTGCCAATCTCAGTGAAGCTAATCTGGATGGAATGAGCATTTGGTCAGCCCTGGTTACAGATGGAATCTCACCACGTAAGACTACACTACACAATATCGATGATATCTGGGGCAGCTCGGCCATCACCGTGGACGAGTGGAAGCTCGTGAAAGGCACCAACTACAATGGAGCCTGGGACGGCTGGTATGGAATGCCGGAGATGCGTTATCCGAGTGACTACAACTGGGATCAGGTGACCAAGAGTGTTACAGGACAGACTATGCAGAAGCTGAAGATGTTGCCCTCAAAGGCCGAGCAGATAAGATTGCGTAGAGAAGCCACCATCAATTGTCCTACAAAAAGAGGAGTTAGTTGCAATCCTTTAAATGCACCCTGTCTCTTCCATATCATTAAGGATCCCTGTGAACTTAACAATGTGGCCAAGCAGTAAGTGATCTTCCTTATACCTTCATTCAATTCCTGACTCGTTTCCCTTGCCAGGTATCCCAGAGTACTGGACCTCATGCTAAAGGAGCTGCAATTGGTTAATACCACAGCTGTTCCTCCCTCAAACAAACCTGATGATCCTCATGGTATTCCTCGCCTCTGGAACTATACATGGACTAATTTCGGTGATTACACTGAGACTAGGAACAATTTCATTAGCAATTCCCCAAACTTGATACAAAATTGTATATGATAATTTTAGGCTAAACTTTTGAGATTGAACTGAATTTCATGACATTAATCAAGTAATTTATAGATAGTTCAGGGAACTGGTTAAATTTAGAAACATAGTATTAAGATATTTTAATATTTATATAATAAAATTTATTATGAAATTATAATTAAAATACTCAAGTGCTAAAAGAAAAAAACTTTATTGTTTAGCCCTCTTTCAACCGAAAATATTTCAATAAAGTTTTGAGTTCTGAAATTTCCAGTTATATATATTTTTTGAGTCGAAAATGTCAGTCAAAATTTTATATTTCGGCTTTTTTTAATCTGTTATTAAAAATTAAAACCTGTTTCTTTTTTTTTATAAAAATATGTCTTTATTACTTCACATACTTATGATCCAGCAATTCTTAAGTTTAACAAATCTTGATTTGTATCTTTTTTTGGGTTCTTTGCCGCTTATGAGCAGAATATTTTTTTTCTGATTTGCATCTACAACAAGTTGAACTTATGCTAAATGGAATCGGAGTTGGAGTTATGAAATATTTGTGAACGGAAGATGGGATGAGATAGCGTGGGATGTGTATAGAGTACATAGTCAGGATGATAGACCGATAATGGTAATGGTAATGGTAATTGGTAATGGTAACTAGTTCATAGTTCTAAAGAGTCTTAAGTTCTAGGTATTGATCTACGTCTTCCAATATTTCATCTCAAATGCTAGCTAGTTTGTGTCTCGGAGTCAGTTTGCCATATTCAATATCTGTAGCCGCTGCCATCGTTGTCGCCATTCTGTCCACCGGGTCCGAAGCCATTGCGTCCCTGGCCGGGCTTGCCGCTGGAGTAGCCACGACCGTCGGCGTTGTCCTGTCCGAAACCGCCATCCTGGCCATCAGGACGTCCATTTGAGTAACCCTGGCCATCACCACCGTCCTGGCCAATGACACGTCCACCGATGATCACGCGGCCACCGTCGGAGCCGCCATTGCCGCCACCGTTGCCGCCAGGACGACCGCCGGAGTAACCATTCTGTCCTAAGTCCTGTCCACCTGGACGACCGCCAGAGTAACCGTTTTGACCTAGATCCTGACCACCGGGACGACCGCCGGAGTAACCATTCTGTCCCTGATCCTGACCACCAGGGCGACCTCCAGAGTAACCGTTCTGTCCTAAATCCTGACCACCTGGACGACCGCCAGAGTAACCATTTTGTCCCAATTCCTGACCACCGGGACGACCGCCAGAGTAGCCGCCTTGGCCCAAATCCTGACCACCTGGACGACCGCCGGAATAACCGCCTTGGCCCAAATCTTGTCCACCTGGGCGACCGCTGGAGTAACCATTTTGACCCAAATCCTGACCACCTGGACCACCAGCTCCACCGTTGCCGTTGGCATCGCCCTCATAACGAATCTGTGGACGGTATCCCTGTTGATCGGCCTCGTACTCAACGATCTGCAAGGCAAATGAGGAAAATGGGGAGGATTAGATACACTCGAAGTGGTATGAGATTACGAATATATCCTGTCCTGTTAGCTAGAGCATCTCGCTTACTTGCTTCCTTCCATCGGGCAACAGAACATTGTACTGGCCGGTGGTGAAGTCACCGTCGCGCATCTCTGAATGCCCAAATGAGAGCCCACTTGGAGCGTCTTCAACTTGGTAATTAAATTCGTACTTAGCGGGTTCCTACAGGGTAGCGACATAGCGTGTTGGAGAGAGAAAGAGAGAGAGAGAGAGACAGATAGAGACAGTTCTAGAGTATTGATAGGAATAGAAAGACAGAGAGAGCGTGAGAGAGTGAAAGAAAGAGAGCGGAGCGGTGCGAGAAGATGAAATCTGTGCAGCATTTTGGCAATAGATAGCAGTGAAGCATTCAGCGTGGATCTAATCTTGTTCTTGTGTGTGGAAGGAGCCAAGTAAGACCCAGAACCCAAACCAAGCTGCGAGCTACTTACATCGTTGTCATAGTCAGCACCACCGCCGGCACCACCTGCACCGCCGCCAGCACCAGCTCCAGAGGCAGGAGGACCATAAGAGTCCGAGGGCTTGCCACCGAATCCGCCCTGTCCTTGGCCCTGACCGGGAGCACCATAGCTACTCGATGGCCGACCATTGCCATTACCAGGAGCACCATACTGATCGGAGGGTTTGCCAGGAGCACCATACTGATCGGAGGGTTTGCCACCGAATCCGCCCTGTCCTTGACCCTGGCCGGGAGCACCGTAGCTAGCTGAAGGACCACCATTACCTTTGCCATTACCAGGAGCGCCATATTGATCGGAAGGCTTGCCAGGAGCGCCATATTGATCGGAGGGTTTGCCACCGAATCCGCCCTGTCCCTGTCCCTGTCCAGGAGCGCCATAACTACTCGAGGGGCGACCATTTCCATTGCCGCGTCCAGGTGCACCATATTGATCTGAAGGTTTGCCACCGAAGCCGTTTTGGCCCTGACCGGGAGCACCGTAGCTGCTGGAGGGGCGACCGTTGCCGTTGCCATTACCAGGAGCACCATATTGATCCGAGGGTTTACCGCCTTGTCCTTGACCAGGAGCTCCATAGCTGCTCGATGGACGACCGTTGCCATTGCCATTACCTGGTGCACCGTATTGATCCGAGGGTTTACCGCCGAAGCCGTTCTGGCCCTGACCTGGAGCTCCGTAGCTGCTCGAGGGGCGACCGTTGCCATTGCCATTACCAGGAGCACCATATTGATCCGAGGGCTTGCCGCCAAATCCGCCCTGACCTTGTCCCTGGCCAGGAGCACCGTAGCTACCGGAGGGACGTCCGCTTCCAGGAGCACCATATTGATCGGAAGGTTTACCGCCCTGTCCCTGTCCCTGTCCTTGCCCCTGTCCCTGACCCTGACCCGGCGCCCCATAGCTGTCCGAGGGCGAGGGAGGCAAATAGGAGTTGACTGGTGGTTCTGGACGTGCTAGTACCGTCGCCGTCAACAGCAGCGTTAGGCCGAGTAACTTGAACATATTCCACGTGAGTTGCAAGCTGACTTCCTGATGAATGTAACACTTCAAATCTCTTTTGTTGGGTTCGAATTTTGGGGATCTCTCTACGTTTTGCGCCACGAAGCAGCGCCAGATTCTGACTGATCTCGATGTGCAGCCACAGCGCGTATTTATATGAAACGACGTTGCAACGACGCGAGGCGACGCGACATGAGTTGCTCTCCAATCGAAAATGAAACTGAAAGTCTAGGATGCACACACACAAACATATTTATGAGTTGCTGTTGTTGTTGCTAGTGAAGTTGGTGGTGCTGTTGGTGGCGTTGGCTACGTGTGGCAACCGCAGCCAGCAGCTGCCACATACGATCATCTTCAAAGCGCCAACTCAGCTGCAGTTGTAGTTACATTTTGGCGTTGAGGCATTGTTGCTGTTATACCCTGTAATGAGGGTATATTAAGTTTGTGCAGGGTATGTAATAGGTAACACATAAATTGAAGACGAGTAAATTATAGACATGTCCGTTGATCGTCTGTCTCTTTAAGTAACAAATCTCTGAGTTTCTAAGAGCTAGACGCACCAAATTTTCTAAAATGTGCAAATAGTTTAAGTTTCTTAAAAATTTTCAAGAAATTTAAAGAAAAATTGAATATAGAGCTCTTGTGTTTTAACATGTTTCATATATAAGAAAGTCTGGATCTATTTTGAAAACTTCATTACGATCGGGTAATAAATTACTTAAGAAACTAATTTTTTTTAATATTTGGGTTGACTTAATAAATTAAAGTACAATTCAGTTTTATCTAATGCTAGTCTCTGATCGGGCTCTGGCAATAATAAATCTTATGAATGGGCTGCCTTTTAAAACAAAAATTTTTAACTATTTACTTAAAACTAAGTATAGTAACAAGAAATTAAGTCGCAGGAAAAAAGTTAATAACAAATTTGCATTGGTAGTAAGTGTAAATTAAAGATAAAAAGAAAAAAATGGGTTGGGAAAGGAAAGATGGACGGAAAAACAGGGTTATTTAGTCTGAAACTGAACATCAATATTATAATATTATATTATATATAATATTATATTATAATATTTGAGCTTTTTTGCCTCTTCTATATATAAGAAACATTTATACATGGAAGAAGTAAATTGCAGTGAGTGTAAGGGTTTTTAAGGGCATAAACGCAGAGTATCTCTTAGTCGGGCTCTCTTAGCAGAGATTTCTTACTTATTGTTGTTGTTGTTCTATCGCCGCCTGCCAGAAAATCTCAATCTCAATCAACGCGCTCTGGCTTCAAGCTTGAATCGTCGCAATTGTTTGTCGAGCTGAAGCTTCAACTTCGACTCAGTCTCTGCCACAATCTTGTTGCCACGCAGCTGATTCGCCTTCTTATTTTTAGTTTTTGTTTGGGGTTACATCTTTTTGGCGAGTGATTGTGTGCTTACCCCTTTTGGGCTCTGCCTCTGTAAGCTCCAGAGTTACATAGGTACTACGTTAGCGCAAAGTAGTCTACTCGGTCGCTAGGTGAATGTTTCAACGTTTGCCACACAATGTTGCAGCTTTTCTTGAATTTGGATTTTTGGATTTGCGACTCTTTGTGACAAGCTGAACGCGCTGCATCGGTTTGCGTTTTGTTTGCCTTGTCAAAAATTGAAGAAGATCGTGCCACATGCGACCCCAATTGGGAGTATGGGCTCTCAGTCTACTCGCTGGATTCACATATGTATACCGATCACAATCACATCGATAGATAGATGGATGGATGAATAGATAGATAGATGGATAGATCGTTCGTTTGTTCATGAGGGCGCAATTCAAATGCGTTTGATGGGTTTTTAGTCTAGGTAACAATTTGTAACGCCTTTAAGAAAACCGAAGATCATGACGATATGACGATCGATGTGAAGCGATTTATTTTGCTGTCGAGACTTTTGAATATTACAGTAGACATAACTTGAGAAATATTTATATATTGATTGTTGAAGGATAAACTGATTGATTATTGAAAACATATTGTGACGGCTTTTAAGATCAATGAGATATAATAGATAGATAGTCACAATATGTATGGAAAGGTTAACTTAATACATTAATCAATAGATCTTTAGACATGAAAAGGATGAGAAATCATTAGACGATCCATGTACATAAGAATTTTATGAATAAAAAATATAAACAAGGTGATACTATAGAATTTATGATTGAAAAAATGATAGTTTACAAATTAACGTGATGGAAATTGTTGCTCAATAATTCTAAAAAAAGATGAGTATTAGAGTTGTAGACAGTTGGTCTAGTAATTGTCTTGACAAAGAAAATAGTTCACATATTCGTCTTTAATTTTTAAAAAATATTTAAACCGAATGATATAATTAAAATCCCATATTTTTCCTAAAATAAAAAATGTGTATTATTAAATTTGTCAAAATAATTAATTAAATTTTAACTTAAATATTTGCAATTGCTGCCACTGTGACTTAACACCGATGCGCTAATTGATCCATACTTGCGATCCTATTCAAATTTTGCGATTTATGTCAAATTAATTGCGTTGAATTCTCACCTCCCACCGACGACTTCAACTTAGCCGGATTTCAAGAAGCAAAAGTAACTCCCACACACGCACACACACACACACACACAGTCACAGAGCTGGCAAATTAATTGCTCATCTACGTGATTGTAGAGACTCCACCTCCGCGTCTAGTCACAAATGTGGGAACGTGCCGGGTGACGGGTTGGAAATCTCGAGTAGGGTCAAAAGTGAGCGATTTGCAGACAGAGACCAATACAGATACAAATGCAGATACTAAAAGTCACGTCCGTGTCGGCAGCTTAACCCATAGTTGACCCACATAATTCAGCTGGTAGCAACAACATATTTATCTTGTACTCTCTTACAATTAAACCCTTATATTTATAATTCATTCATTCGGTGGCTGATTTTGTGGCATAGATGCGTTTGTATCGTTCATAGACCTCAAAGAGGAGCAGCGTGTGGACGGCATAGATGAGCACACAGACCACGCAGCAATCGTAGAGCACCAGGAGCAACAGAACTCCAAGATAGAAGCACAACAAGAGGGTTACAATGGCAGCCATGAGTTGCAACTGGCAAATCCAGCGACGCTCATGGAAAGCTGCAGGAGAAGCAGAAAGTCATTAAAGGATTACATGAAAAAATAATTTTTCTAATTTAATTAATTAAGATTTTTGAGTTAAAATTATGGCTTGTTTATTTATTTACACAACAATTTTAGTAAATGTACTCACAGGAAATGAAGAGCAGCACATAAAAGACGACGCCTATGGAACCATTGGGAGGATTCAGATAAGTGTTGGATGTTCCAAATATTAGCTGTGTCAAGCCAAAGCCACGTCCATAGCTGCTGGCAAGGATTAGACATGATTACCCATAGATTATTATAATTATTTTCAACTCACTCGGATTTAAATACAGCTGTGCAGCTGACTTGTTCCGCCAGATCACACAAGGCCGTGTAGTTTTCATCGTAGTCCAGTTGGATTTTCACATATAAAGAGTAGATGGAGATGACCAGTCCACAGATGCATAACCAACGCAGGCGGACGCCGCTGGGCGTGGCACTAACAATTGCGGACTTTTGCTCCGGGCAACACAAATTGCTGGTGCACATCTTCAAACTTACAGGAATAATGAGCTCAGTCCTTCTAAAATTACTGCGACCAGCTGTGGCAACCTGTTGGTGTCTAGGGTTGCCAGGTTACAAGCAGACACTCATAGCAGCCTTATTCACATAAAATTCCCTTCATTTTTTGTATCATCTGACAATCCTGTTGGAAGCTGCGCAGTACAAAGCAATCAGGACTCGCAGGTTATCCTTGAATTCTATTTATAGCTGCATCTATTTGTGTTATCCTTTCTCATTTAATTTGTGTTGACAGGAGAACAACAGGTGTATATTTTGTGGTTGTGGCTATAACTAAAGATTAACATAATAAAATGTTACGCTGAGAAAATAAAGTTGGTCTAAAAACAGACTCATATTAAGTATACGTAATTTAAGAAAAATTAAAAATTCTTGGATTTGACTTTTGCTATTTTTATATTTATTTCTAAATATAATTCTCCAGAAAAAGCATTTCATAACATAAATAGATGTTACGCAGAATTAATAAATTGGGTTTAAAAAAAGCTGATATTAAGTATACGTAATTCAACAAAACGTAAAATTTCTTTGAATTACCTTTTGCTTTTTTATATTTATTTTTATTATTAATTCTTCAGATAAAGCATTTCAATACATAATTCCATGTTACGCTGAGAAAATAAAGTGGGTTTTTAGAACCTATATTAATTGTACGTAATTTAATTAAACTTAAAAATTCTTTGAATTACCTTTTGCTATTTTTATATTTATTTTTAATTATAGTTCTTCAGATAAAGCATATCCATATATTTAATTTAATTTTGTAGCTTCAACTTTTATCAAGAAAAATATTTAATATTTTAATAAACACAAAAGATTTGCACTCTAAATATAATTTGAGGATGACAAACATCAAAACGATGAATTCCCACTGAATTTCAAGTCATGCGACAGTCTTAGACGTTCCGCATTCCCTCCCTACCCCTCCCTTCCCTTCCCAAAAGTGGGAAATACTTAACGAATAGTTCCAACACTCCACTTTCAGTTACGCTTCAATGTATGCATAAAAAATTAGCAGCTGGGCGACATAAACACATGACTGGCAAACTGGCCCGGACAGACAAACAAAGTAGATGGAGACAAAATGCAATAGACATGATCATCTTGTTGTTGCTTGTATTCACGACACAATGATCCACCGCTTGTCTGAATGCTTACCCCCTTTAACTCCAACACCTCCTCATCCTTCTGTTGTCCAAGCTATAGACAAGAGTGGAGTGTGTTGTGGTGTGTGCATGTCCCTTTTTAATTTATAGCATCACGAATTCAAATTTATGTACGAGTCTGTACTTAAAAGAGATGCCAACTAAAACTCATGCTAAAATTTTAGTTAAAGATTTTTGTCAATTTCACAATCCAACAACAAAATTATATCGAAAATTGCAGTAGCCTCCAGAAGGCTAGAACAAAAGGTACGCTCTCTTTAAGATGGCCAAGAATAGCGCCCGCTGGCAAAGTGAAGTGATAAATTTACGCAACCTTGGAGCAGGCGAGTGACACACACACATACGTACAGCAAACAGTCACCGCACTGACAATAACAAGCAAGCTAACTGCACTTGCAAATACCCTGTATGCAAATAAATATTGTGGAAAATTTACCAAATTTATTAATAGTTAAATTACAAAATTGACAATTTCTAGTCAATGTATAAATTCCATATTTATTTATATATTTTTATTGGAACTTTAAGAGTCTAAACATAATGCAAAAAAAAATCAAATTCAATTTAAAATTTGCGCTATTTATTCAATATTTAATTTATAGTCAAAAAACTCAAATAATTGTTCTTACTAGTTAAGTCAATAAATTGCGTATTTCTAGTATATGTATAATTTCCATGTTTATTTCTATATTTTAACAGTAACTTTAAGAGTCTAAAAATAGTGTATTTAATTATAAGTTTACAAAAAAAATTCAAATTCAATTTTAAAATTCCGCTATTTATTCAATATTGAATTTATAGTCAAGTAATTAAAAAAGATTTTGAAAGTTACCACCTCTTATAAAAATATAATTACTTCTTCTGATCTCTGAATACTGCTAACTAATTTAAATTAATTTTCATTCATACTGATCGACTGTTACATACTTTTTTATAATGCTGTCATACCCTTCTAGCATACTCCCAACTATTACAGGGTATAACAACTTGGCATCGTTTGAAGCGCCCTTCGCAGCTGTCAGTTGCATTTAGGCTCAACACCCAGTTGACTGCTTAACTGAAATGTGTGCAAATAATTTGGCCAAAATAGAGCAGAAAGTTTATTGAACTTTAAACTTCAAATTGAAATCGACGTTGAAATTAAAGTATAGAGAATAAGGCAGCGTTTAGAAGGGCTGAAGCGACAAAATGTTAATGTTAATGTTGATGCTAATGCTAATGCTAATGCTAATGTTAATGCAGCTGCAACGCCAAGAAGTTGAGTTGAAGTGCGCCACGCGCGACCCTCGAGTGTTGCAGCACTCGTTGCACTCGCAGATCCGCGATCAACATTTTTTGTATCTTTGAAGTGCACAAACAAAAGCGCCTCAAGTGCAGCTGACGATGGCAACAGCAACAGCAGCAATGATAATGATGATGATGATGAAGTTGATCATTATGTTGCCGTTGAAGGTAATGCGTTGTCATAAGATTCGCA
Source organism: Drosophila kuntzei (assembly GCA_035042165.1). Lineage (NCBI taxonomy): Eukaryota > Metazoa > Arthropoda > Insecta > Diptera > Drosophilidae > Drosophila > Drosophila kuntzei. The sequence goes on along the minus strand of JAWNLU010000634.1, from coordinate 1,389,754 downwards.
TTCGCATTCGGATTCGGCTTTTGTTCTGCTTCTCAACCCGCTGCACGTGTCCCAAAGATGGAGCAGTCTTTGGTTATCGAAGGAAGTTAAGGTTACAACGACAGCAAACATCACTTCTATTATTATTATTATTATTGTTGTTGTTGTTGTTGTTAGTGGTTTTTGTGCTTGCGTGGTGTTGCAATTTGACAATTGGCAAGCGCCTCATTTGTATGCGTCACGGGCTTAATAAATTCCCAATTAATTATAATCAATATTGTCACCGTTATATAATGCTAATGATGTACATTTAAGTCGCATTTTTAAAAAGAACAATGGAGTCAAGGAATCAAGCCAAAACTTTAGCATCCATAACTGAAACTGATGCTGTTGACTGTAATTTGCACTTTTAGTAGTTAACTATTCCCATTATTGAACATATTAGGAGTATAAATTTATTATGTAATTTATAAAAATTAATAAAAATAAAATAAATGTGTTTGGCCAGATATTTAAAAATTGGATTAAGCTCAGGGAAGGGTGAATATAATTTTTAAATTATTCATTACTGAATAAAAATTATAAGTTGATTTTTTATTAAAAAATTAAAATATATAACTTTTACTTTTTGATTTGAATAAAAAAGTAGAGAAATAAAAATAATAATTTAAAAATAATGTAATAGATAGATCATATCTAAGAAAATAAATAAATAATAGTAATATTATTTGAAAGAACATTTTAAATTAACAATTATAAATACGAAGAATTAAGAATATTAAATGATTTATTAAGTGATTAATTGTTAATATTTTAAATAGAACAACAATTTTTGTACATTTCAAAATAAAAGCTCGAATTAAACGGTTAAGCATTTATTTATTTAGAGCTTAAAAGAAAATCTGTTAAATCGAGGAAAACCTATTGAAGTACTTATAAATTTGATTGAAAAAAAAAACAGTATACCCCTTTGATCGTTTATTTTATTATTAAATATAATCTGTGTGCACAATTTATATCATTGTTGTCTTGTCTTGAAATTAATTTAAACATATAAAAATAGAAATAATGATAATGATAATAATTTTCTTCTCCTTTTCCTATATTTCCTAGAACTAAAAGCACTTGCGGTGTATTATGCTTGGACCGACTTCATCGTACTCCGAGGCATCGATCCACATGTTTTGGAAACTGGAGAGTGATGCCAATACTGAACCACCTGACCAGACGGCAAAACATCGCTCCGGATTGGCAGTAATTTTAATGCGCATCGTTGATGGCGCCATTGTCGAAATGTCCTGCTGCAGACGCACCTCGATGTTGCGGAACATGGTTGTGCCGCCCGAGAGCACAATGTTGGAGTACATGTCCCTGCGCAGATCCATGTCACATTTAATGATCGAGTTGTAGATGGCTTCGTGGATGCCCGCCGCCTCCTGGCCAAGCATGCTGGGCTGAAACAACGCCTCCGGACAACGGAAGCACTCATTGCCAACGTTTATCTTTTGGCCATCGGGCAACTCGTATGTTTTGTCCAATTCACCCTTGTGCGCTGCAAAGAGTTGCAGTTCCTCCTCGTAATTGGTGGCCACGTAGCAGAGCTTCTCTTTGATTTCCCTGACGATCTCACGCTCGGCACTGGTGCTCAACGTGAGTCCACGCTCCATGAGCAGTTTTCCCAGATAGTGGGTGAGATCCCGGCCAGCGAGATCCATGCGCATGCAGGCGTGTGGCAACGCGTAGCCCTCGTAGATGGGCACAGTGTGGGTGACGCCGTCGCCAGAGTCAACCACAATGCCAATGGTACGTCCGGTGGCATAGAGCGAGAGCACGGCCTGGATGGCCACATATAGTGCGGGTACACGGAAATTCTCAAACATAATCTGTGTCATCTTCTCGCGATTCTTTTTTGGATTCAATGGCGGTTCGGTGAGCAGGACAGGATGAGTATCAGATTCGCAGCGCAGCATAGAGTATGTGTGCTTCCAGATCTTCTCCATATCGGACCAGTTCGTAACCACACCATGCTCAATGGGATATTTTAGTGTTAGTATGCCTCGCTTCCTAACCGCATTATCCCCAATGACACAATCATCGATGGCCGAGTCCAAAATAACGTTCAAATGTCGGGGCCTCCCCACTATTGAGGGAAAGACAATGCGAGGCGATGATTCTGTGGAGAAGCCCGCCTTACAAATTCCAGATCCATTGTCGATGACCACAGCGGTTGTGAGATCTTCCGCACTCATCTTGGCAACAGCTGCAGGTGCAATTAATGATATAAAAGTAATGATGACCTAAAAACCAGTGCCGAAAACTTACGATGCTTTAGAGATTTGAACAGAATTTGTTGTGCCCTTTGGTCGGAAATATCGATTTTAATTTTCGAAGGCACATATAATCGAGACATACTTTTCTATGTTCCCTGAACATGTTCTTACTTTATTCAAATTGTAACGACAACGAAAAGCGCGCGTTGTTAACGGAAATATCTTAAAACGCAGAATGAGCTGACGAACGCAAAATGCTCTGCGGAGCAGTGCTGCCACACGTTTCCAAACTAACTTGCGATGCATTCCTATGAACACATTTAAATAGAATGTGTGTATTTTTATGTTATGTTTTTTTCCAAAATTCCAGTTTGAAAAATAGAGACAAGACCAAAAAGAACTGCATTGTACAATTTGATCTGAATATGGGAATGGAGCTTTTTCTCTTAACCAAGGCTGCCACACTTTTTAAAACTGTCGCTGTCAGGTAGCTTCGTTACACACACACACCCACTGTCATACTTGAAATCAGGTAAGGAAATAATACATTTGTTTTCTTAATTGCAAAATTTATAGTTTTTTTTAATATTAGTTCTGTTATAACAATTGAAAGAATGTTTTTGGTACGCAACATTGGCAAATCCGCATGGTAAGTGTAAGCAAGTGATTTTTAGAACGCAAAACAAATGCCGGCTAATATTCCGGTTACATAAATAACGCAACCGAACAACAATGACCCTGAACCTTGTTATCTATTATTATACTATTGTTTTTACCTCCCCCTTGTTGTGTAGGACCACGGTGCGATCCAAGCATTCGCTGCCCAAGCTGCCATATGATTACGCAGCTCTGGAGCCGATCATTTGCCGTGAGATTATGGAACTGCATCATCAAAAGCATCATCAGACCTACGTCAACAATCTGAATGCCGCCGAGGAGCAGTTGGATGAGGCCAAGAGCAAGAGCGATACCACGAAGATTATTCAGTTGGCTCCGGCTTTGCGTTTCAATGGCGGTGGCCACATCAATCACACCATTTTCTGGCAAAATCTCTCCCCAAATAAGTCAACACCCAGCGATGACCTGAAGAAGGCCATCGAGTCGCAGTGGAAGAGCTTTGATGACTTCAAAAAGGAACTTAGCGCTCTTACCGTTGCCGTTCAAGGCTCCGGTTGGGGCTGGCTGGGCTACAATAAGAAGACGGCCAAGTTGCAGCTCGTCGCCTTGCCCAATCAAGATCCGTTGGAGGCTTCCACCGGCCTTATTCCCCTGTTTGGCATCGATGTTTGGGAGCACGCTTACTACTTGCAATATAAAAATGTGCGTCCCTCTTACGTTGAGGCCATCTGGGATATTGCCAATTGGGATGACATCTCGTGCCGTTTCCAGGAGGCAAAGAAGCTCACATAAGACTCTTAATCAATAATCTATGTTTAATTTAAACAGAGGGCCGTAGGCTCACACTATATATAGATGGTCTGAAATTTCGACTAATAAAATTGGTAAATCAATTTTCTCATCGTAGAAACAAAACATACCTTGCGCAGTTAAGATTCGCAAACAGACAAGAGGTGGCGCTATTTGGAATTACAACGGTAATTACCACCTTGTCCCGGAAAAGTTTATTTGAACGTCTGTCAGCCTTGGAAAAGGATTTAAATGAAATATATTTATTTTATTTAATTTCGAATTAAAAATTCAAATTTCATTATTCATTTATTGCTAATTAATAAAAAAAATAAGTTAATATTTAAATTGCTCTCCGTTTCCATTTAAAAATCCGGCATAGGCTTACTTGACCCACTCTGTGACAACTGTTTGTGGGTAGCTGTTTGCCAACACTGGCTAAATGGCATCAGCTGTTTGTGGCCAACATTTTCAAAACGCTAGAAAAAGCTAGATTTTTAAAAACTTCCAGATAAATCCAGATCCAATTTGTCAAGCTCAACAAAAAAGCTCTGTAGGCTTGTTCCACCTAATTTTATGCGCTTTAAAGGCACTTCATAATTTTGTTAATATTTATTTGCACTGTGCAACTCTCAATAAGGCTAGAGTTCCCGTCACCCGCTAGATCACAATTTTTTCCGCATTGCTATTCGAAAAACGCCAGATCTGACGGGAAAAAAGCTGACTTGGCAACCCTGATCAGCTGTTTGCTGGCCACAACAAAAACAAACCCAGGCTGGCCGACGCCTGAGTGGGCGGAAAACTCACTTAGCGCGGCTTTTCCCAGCTTTCCCACGCTCGGGTGCGCAACTGCAAACAATTTCCATCACGCGTAACATTTGGGACATGCACACAAGTCAGAAACTCCTAACGTGCGCTCGCGTTCGGTTCGGCTATGCGGAAAATTGCAATGCAAATGCGCTGCAAATAAAACAAAGGCCAACAAATTTTTAAAATGCCATCGTTTCAACAATAAATAATTATACAAAAAGAAATTAATAAATTAATAAAAACGGTGCAAGGTAATTATTACCTAAAAACCCCAAAAACTAGTGCAAAAGAAATAAGTGAGAGTTGAATTACTAAACAACTGCGCCAAGAATTGGCGTCGACAGCGCAGCAGCAGAGCAGCAGCAGAAGCAGAAGCAGCAAGAGACAAATTTGAATTGAACGTGAGTAGCGTGTTTATTTAGTTTAAACAATTAATATCATTGTATTCACATTTGTCAACGGTGACTAATGCACAGCGTAAAAATGTATTCGATGTTTTTTGTGAAAAATCAATATTCCAGGGCAGGAGGACTGTTAACAGTGTCCTTAAATGCGCAAACGCATTAAATAAAACAGAGTGCTCTCTTTATCCTGTTGCTGTTGTTGCCAGCTGTTGTCCTCCATTCCTTTTCTCCATTCCTTTTTGCTCTCCCGACGGACTAAAAATAAACGCCTTTCACATTTGTTTTTGGAGCATATGGTGCAACCTGTCATCATCATCAAGCAACCAACCAACAATTGTCTCTGCTATCAGAGGTTTTCACATTTTCTGCTGCCTGCCGCCAGGCGCTGCCCACGCTTCGACCTCTCGTTGTTGTTGTTGTGGTTGTTGTTGTGGTTGTTATCGTTATCATATTGCGAATTGACCGCGTGCCCCACCAACTGACAACTGACGTCAAAGCAAAAGAGCAAAAAGTGCTGCGAGGAGCGTTCAAACATTTTATGTTTCTAGAAACTAAAGTTCCTTCTTAGCTGCTTTTAGTTGCGACTATTTTAGGCATCCCTGTTCTTAATTACACTTTCAATCAAATTTCTAAAAATACAAGGCATATTTAATGGAAAACAATATAATTAAAATTATAATCCTTAAGAAGCAATTTACCAGATGGTTACGCATATTTTACGGATTTGTATTGATTTTAATGTTGCATTATTATTTATTTATTTTTTTAATTTGCTATCATCCTAGCGCTACAAGGTCTCTCTTATAAATTAGTGCACTATAATTTCTTATTAATCTAAAATTAAAATTAAAGTTATTAAAGAATGAGTTCGAAAATGTTTTTAAAGTTGGTTTAGAACAGATCTTTAGATATATTTTATTTCTATTTATTTTTATATTATTGAAAACAAAAGCTGTTCATATTAAAATAAAAATAAAAATTAAATATTTTTTTAGAATTACTGAATTTTTAAATTAATAAATACTGCAAATATATTTTTTTGTATAATTATTCATAATAACTTTGTAAGCAATGTTAGACTTTAACATATAGTTGCTAATTATTCAATATGCAAGTAAGGGGAAATAGTTCCACCTCAGGCTATTTATGGAAAGAAAGTATGCACAAAAAAACAACTTTTTAGCATTCTTTTGTCTTATTGTTCAGATAAAAATTGAGATAAAAAAATGAGTATATGTGCATCATAAATAGACTTTAACATATAGTTGCTATTTATTCAATATGCAAGTAGAATAATGAATTAATTCCACCTCGGGCTATTTATGGAAAAAAGCTATGCAAAACTGAAGCAACTTTTTAGAATTCTTTTGTCTAATTGTACTAAAATATTAGTAATGTAATAAAAACAAAACAGTCTAATAATACTATTTTCAGGCAAAAAGAGAGGTAAATTTAATAATAGGACTAAGGAAATGAATATGTGTGCATCATAAGTAAAGTTCTCGAATCATTTTATTAAAGATAACTTCGTAATCAAAATATTGAGAATAAAGTAAATATTTACATATATACAAATAGGAAATTACTTTCCTGAATAAATATGTATGAATACGGAATGTAGATAAATGACGCTAAAATGACACCGATTATAGTAATTATTAGATTATCTTATCTAGTGGTTTATTATCTCCAAAAGAATTGAATAATACGATAGTTGTTATATATAATAAATAGAAAATTATTCTAATGATTGGCAATTGACTTTATTATTCTACACACAACCCATGACTTTACATTATTTATCCTTTACCTTTTATGCGACGCAAAAAGCAATTTGTTCTGCGTCGCACAATAGCAATGCCCATGTTCATGTCCCATGTCCATGTCTATATCCATGTCCATGTTCATGTGGGTGACAGTGTTTCCTGTCCATCTGTCTGGATATGCGTGGGCGTTCTGTTTCCTATTTGCGCATCAGTTGACAATGCAAACTTTGCCCTTGTGCGTCAGAAGAGCAGCTCTCGATTGGGTGCGTCCTGGGGGCAATTCAAGTGCGATAAAGTAAAGAACATGGCAACTCAACTTTGCTTTTCATCCTGTGTTTATTATCCGAGCAAAGTAAAACTTAAAATTATTTGTAAATCACATAAATATGAATATTTTTTTGTCATACTTTTTTTTATGCATAATTAATAAACATACCACATTTGAGGTCTGTAGCTTTTATAGTTTCTGAGTTTCAATTGACTCATATATATGTAGATGCTAATAAGGATATAGTTTATAGGATTAGGAATAAATCTTTTTCTGGCTGTAACTTAAGGCTATAATACCACTTTCTTTTATTAATAGTTAATGGACACAAGGTGTAAAATATTTAGAAAATTTAATATCTTAATTCTTCAGTTTTTATACTCTCTCTTAAGTGTTTTTTTTCTGTAAGATAAAAAATTATGCTTGCTTTTAAAGCCACTTTAAAAGTGGCTGCAAAAATGCATGAATAAATGAGAATATACTAAAAACCTCTAAAATGAAATAATGGGGAAAAGAGTGAAAATCTTATTCTAACACACCGAATATATAAGTTACGCTTAAAATGGAAATGGTATAAGAATTACCTTTTCAATTCTTTGATCGCATTTTATCAAAAATGTTAAATTTTTGTATTTATTTAATTGATATATATCAATAAGCATTTAAATTTTCAATAACTTTTTTGAGAATTTCCGTGACAAACGCAATGAAAACTTTGAGTGACCCTCAAGTGAATGTTTTAGAGTAAAACAAACAGCGGGGCAATAAACATAAATTTCCGCTGTGCGAAAAAAATATAAAAAATGTGGAAAATGGAGGATGAAGGACACGACAATGGAGAAGGAAGGAGTTGTGAAAAAACCGCAAGCAGTTACCAGGCATCTGACTTCACCTGGCCGAGCACTTTATGCCCAGAAGGACATAAAATGGCTTCCTGTAGCACACTTTTCGCAGGCACTTTGTTTTAAATATTACAAAAATTGTATTAACACAGTCGGTGTGGCAGTTCCCCAGAATAATTTTGGATACCTTGTCGCATGATTTATGGGTCCAGCACTTTTAAGTGTTCTTTATATTTGCCACAGGAACAGCTTATTTAGGTAGAACAGCCCCCATTTGGGACCTGTGCTCAAATTGCAGTTGACGATGCAGCTGCCACTTGCAGCATAGTAAATGTTGCAGCCACATGCATTTTATGGGAATGGGGCGTGGCTAGTTGGGCGGTCTCTTAGTCACATTTCGTAGCCAACTTTCGCTTCGTTCGACACGCGCGTCGAAAAGTATGCTCATATTAGCTGACCTGCTGGTGTGCGTGTGTAGGACATACAAATATATACACACACACACAGCGGCAGTGGCGACAAGTTGGCACCGAAAGTTACAACATTCCTGGCATATATTGCCTAGGGGTATTCGTGATAAAGAAATGAGAAAAAAGGACTCCGTAAACAGACCTTGAAATGATGAGCTGCTTATGAGAAAAAAGGAAACAAGCAACAAAGTTGAAGTGGCAACTATTTAAGATTCTGGCAGCTACACTGACAGAATTTGCATTAAAACTTTATTTCATTTATTTAAATTTATTATTTATTTATTTTTATTTATCAAATTTATTTATTTGTTGTCAAACAATATAAATTTAAATTACAACAAAATGAATATTCAGTAGTTTAAATATACAAATTAATATTTAAATTTAAGTTTTCTGGGGTTATTTAAAATAAAAATATTTGTAGATCTTTCGTTCATAATCAGATTTTTCGTAGTCCTCTTAAATTTATTCAGAGATATTTTCGAATTTATTATTAAGTTCTCTACATTTAATTAAGATCTTAAATAGTCATATTAAAAATGGGCCAAGTAAATTTTTAAAAGTGCTTAAAACTTCAGTTTAGCAATTTACTACAATAAAGCATGCTTTTAAGTATTAGCAAAATTTAGCTAATGATCCTTAAAATATATTTATAATATTTTGTGAAATTGATGATAAAAAGTTTTGGCTATTTTAAACTTCTCTTGCAAATCAATTAAGATGAACTTAAGATTAAATTTTTAAACTCGTTTTTCTTTTAAATTTTGATTGAATATAAAAGATATTAGCTGACTTATCAATTTAGTTGTTGCAATTTTTATTATTAAATTGTTTCTTTGTGTACGAGTATTTGCCAGACGCCAGTTGGTTGTTTGCCTCATAAAAACCGAGTGGCAGCCAAAGTGTGAGTCGCTTTTTTTGGGGTTGGGGTTAGGCAGGAAACGCGCGCGCCTCGGCAGATGATTCACCAGCTTGACTGCTGCTCCTGCTGACTTTGTAGGTGCCAGTTCAAGCAGCAACTGTGGCAACTGTGGCAGCAACAACAGCAGCAACAACAGCAACAACAACCGACAACAACCAACAACTTGGCACGAACATGCGCCTTTGTGTGAGGACTCTCTGAATGAGTCATCCGCTTTGCTGTGTGAACTGTGAACTGAGTGTGTATGTATGTACACTGAAAAAAACCACTCAAGTTTTAAATTCCTGATTTTAGCGTGCATTTTATAAGCATGTATTCAGGATATTATTGTTAAAAATAGACAATATGCGAATAAAATGGCAACGAATCAAAATTAAAGAGTCAAAAAAGCCAAAAATATTTGATGTAACTTAAAAAATACATACAGAACCCGAAAATCAAAATATGGCTAAGAAAAATCGTGCTTAAATCACGTATTTTTTAATTGGAAATCCGGGATTATCGAATTTCTGACATTGGAATGATTTTATTCCAATTTTTTTCTGTGTATGTCTTTATGTATGTTTGTATTTATTTATGTTTGTGTGTTATTTTTGCGTGGGACATGGCGCTGTTTGCTTCTTGGCACTGCGATAATTTAAATAACAAATCGCATTTGGTTTATGTACTAGACTTAATGGCCAACACACAGACGTCGCCAGTTGCCGCTTGCTGTGAAAATAGAAGGCGTTTTTTTGGCCCGCATATAAATTTTAATTTGAGCTTAATTAAAAAGCTGACAACACACACTTAAGATTAATTGAATAGCCTGAAAGCAAAAGCATTAAAATTAAAACCGAATTTCAATTGAAAAATGATAAATACGCCTCAAGCTGTGCTTTAGATTTTTCAAAAACATTTTGAGGTAGTCAAGTGTGCATTTTTAATGACTTGAAAGTCAGCGAACTTGACACATGACGTTGCCACAATATCTTTAACAACAAGCTCATGAACTGTCATTGACATTGACGCAGTGTGTGGATGGACGCACTTGGAATAAGGAATGGGGAGTGAGGAATGAGGAATGGCGAATGTGCTTCAAGTCAATGGCAGTAACACCAAAAGAAAAGTACGTCAACGACCCGCCCACGTGCTCCTCCTTCAACAATTCCCTCAGCTCCCTTTGCGGCGTTGTATTTAAAAATCCGTTCGATATTATTTGGGTTGGTTCGTCCTTAACTGCGCAGCAAATAGAATTTCCATCATATCCCCGCCGTAATTTACACACATGCCAAAAGCACCCACGCACAATTCTTGGAACGAGTTTTTAGACAGCAAGAGAGAGAGAGAGAGAGAGAGAGAAAGAAAGAGAGAGCAGTAGCTCTGTGTGTGGGCGACTCGATGTTGATCCTGTGTCTCACAGCAAAAACACACAAAAGCCTTAAAGCAGATTTAACTGCAGTTGTTTGTTATTTTTAATACTTTACTTGACTTTGGTATTTGAATCATGAGATTATATTGTTATTTTCAGCCATAATGCATTGTTTTCGAAGTTGAAGGCAATCTGGTTTCGATTTATAATCTTATTAGTTTGTATCTTCTTTATAAGAAATACTTTAATTAACATTTGATAACGTTTTTATTCTGCTTTATGCTATATTTATTAAACAATCTGTGATACTAAGAAATCTATTATTGCCCCTATTCAAAGAAACTTTAATTTAATATAATTTGAATATAATTATATTTGAAATTAATTATTATTCTTAATTAATTAATTATTCTTTATTCCACTGGTTTTAATAAGCATTCTCTATTTTTTTAACTTATATTATTATTATTCGAATGAATAATGAATAAATGAATTTAAGTATGAATAAAAAGTGGTATGTTTAATTTTAAGTATCATTATATACACACGATACAGGTATATTTTTTCCATATTAACCATATTTGGAGAAACAAATAAAATTATTCGTATGAATAATGTGTAAATGAATTTTAGTATGAAGAAATAAAATGTTTAAAAATAAGTAACATTATAGACTTATATTTAATAAATATAAAAAATATGAAATAAAATAAGTATGAAGAAATGCTATCTTTAAATATAAGTATTTAAATGGTAGCATTATTTTCTTATATAAAAATCCCTTCTTCAAAAAATTCAATTATTCATTCGAATCCTTTCTTTTATTTTTTTAAATATGGTCAATATGGATAAAATATACCTTTATCATGTGATTCATATGGTTTCTCTATGATTTAATTGACAGAGGTATCGAGTATTCTTTGCTTGCGCACTTGATCAACTCACCTGCTGGTTAACCGTCATTGTCAATATGCAGTAGCTTTGTTACCTCCATTAACCACTCTACCATTGTCGCACATGTCGCCAATTTCAATGTCAAAGCAATTACAATGAAACTACCAGTCTCGAACATAAAAAGGCTCTTACATCCAACCAACCGTCAATTGAAACATCCTTTCTGCGTCAGGATGGCTCGAGGCTCCTGACGATGCGATGAGAAATCAATAGAAATTTCATTTTACGTCATCGGACTGCGAAACCGGCAGCGGCATAATAAGATTTCAGATAGTCCGTATATTAACTGAGACCGTTGAGGGCCTCTACAGTGGCGGGCGTAATAAGTGTGCCAGTCTGATGGGCTGGTAGCATAATGAATTTCATTATGTTCAACTTGTGACAGGCAATGCGTTTTGTTATTATTGCGTTGGCTCTTTTATGAAATTTTTAGCATTGCTGTCATGTCAATGCGACCCCAACCACCCCCTGGAAAAAGAAAGCAATCCCAGTACCAGTATCAGATCCAACCCCTGAAATGCCCACTAAAAGTTCTGGCGCATGCGTTTTCCTGCTGCGGTTGGGTTTTTTTTTTATTGTTAGGTCGGTAGCTTGGCAGCTCGGAAGTTCGGAAGCTCGAGTCACTGCGTCGTCTAACCCCAACGAGTGCAGTTGATTTTATTCTGAAACGCGCGCGTTTTGACCTGGCCCGTGTCTCGGTTGGCCATCGATTTTGTGCAGAATATATCAAAAAAGGTTGTCCGTGGCAAGGAAATTGTGCTAAAATGACCAATAACAATATAATAATAATATAAAATTGTCTTAAAAATATTCATAACAACTAAATAATATTACATGCAATACCTGGCTAAAGGAATGAAAAGAAAACTGAAAGTTGAATACGATGATGTGTGAAAATTTTCGCTGTTATACATAAGAAAGCGTTATACATACAGTTAGAGATATACATATATAGTATATGTATATATACACTATATATTTTAATTACAAGCACTACGAAAAGTTTCAGAAGGCAACGCGAATGTGCGCTTTTGGTTATTTATTGTTTTTCGCTTTATTGCTGACAACACTTTTGGTGCTTTCGATCATATTTGCGACCTCCTCGAAGAGATCCATGATGGATAATTTTATACTAGTTTTCAATTACACACAGAACGCTAAGGAGCAGCAACAAGACGACGAATTACTACAGGATGAGCAGCAACAACAGCATGAAGAGCAACAAGAACAACTACAACAACAGCATCAAATGCTCTTTAAGACAAAATTATTTTGAGTTATTGACGTTTTGTTGTATTTTACCCACCCATCAATTGGTAAATGCTTCAAAAATATGTCAACAAATATTTTGCAAAATTTCATCAATTCGCGGCGAAAACATTTCAAAATTCAAAATGCCAATAAAAAACCATTTCTCATTCTCTTCATTTTTTTTAATATAATTTCTTAAGCGATTTATTATTTTTCATATCGTATTACAGTAGCCTCGAAAAGAATGAGCCTTGCAGCTATGTAGAGATTTTATGTGTAAGGTGTAGACTTTCTTGCCCATGGCGAAGGCAACATGGAAATTTATTAATAAAGGTCAAGACGACACAACCGAAGGATATGCTCAAGTCCGTGTTTGTGTGTGTGTGTGTTGTGGCATGGACTTGGAATTTAATAGTCGTGGTACTTGAAGTACTCGAAACCATAAAAGCGCCACAACATGACGCACCGCAATAAAGAAGTGAAATGTGAAGGATTCGTTGTGTTTGTTGTTGTACATGTCTGAAGGACCATGAGGGTTACAGACGGCTCAAGACTGGCAAAAGTTCAAGAACTGACTTAATTGATCAGGATATGCGGTCAACATAAAATAAGGTTTCTTCTTTACATAGAATTTTATAATGTTTAGTGAATAACAATTTTACAGTCAAGTTTATATATATTCTAATTTTTCAAAATATGTTTCCTAGCTATAGTTACTAAATACAGAAGTTCAGATAGATTTCTAGTATTTTCTGATCTGTTTTGCATTTTATTACTTTATTTTTTATATCAAGCACATTCAAATCGCGTCAGCAAACACATTAGCATATCAATTACAAACATTCCACAAATATTGTGCCACTCTCACTGACTTTCACTCACTCTCTTTTCTCTCAATATCCGTTCTCTTTGTTGCGAATGCGCAATATTTTTTGTAGACTTTTCCCCAGACTTTTCGCAGGCTGTTGCATTTTTGCTTTGACAGCTTCATCAAAAATATAAACAAAAGTCCTTTATCGCCAGGTAAACAGAGAGTAGCAAAGAGAGAACTTAATATGAGAGAGAGAAAGAAAGTAAGAGAGAGTGCAGTATTTCTCACAGCTGCGCAGTACACATTAATTGTGCTTCTAGGCTAACTCATTGGAAGTGCTTAAAGTTTTCCCATATCCTGTGTCCCAATATTCTAGGACTCCACTGTGCGCGACTAAAAGAATTTCCGTTGGTCGTGTAAAAACTGTGCGGCATTAAATACTGAAAATGTACGCTTAATAAAACGGAAAAATTATTCATTAACATTAGAAAAAACTTATCAAATTTCTATTATCATCGAAACTAATTCGAAATCAAAAAAATTGCTCATAACATGATTAAATCAAAGGAATCTTCATAAGTGTTCTACGAGTTACAAGCCATCATCTAATTGGCTCCTTAATAAAAGGTAAAAATTGATTGATTTAAGTGCATTTACATTTATTCTCCTATATATTTCGATTGCTGTTTCCTATATTTTAATTGGGTGAGAGGAGATTTACATTTCCTTTTTTCACATTCTCTTTGTATTTTCTGATGACTCATTCGAGTGCCTGACACTCGGCTGCGCTTTTATTGGAAGTGTGGATTGTGGAATTTTTTCTAGTATGTACTCGTATGTGTGCGTGTGTGTGAGGGGAAACCCTCCTGAGCATAACTATAAGTCAGCAGGGTAGCAGGTTATACAAAACTATTTACATAAAGTTCCGCTTGCTAGAGAAGTTACATTTTTTTAAGTAAAAATAAAAACTTTAATTATTACATATTTTTTCTAACAGTCAAGAATATTTAATACTTTATTATAACAATTTTTTGACAACGAAAAAAATATGCTTTACAATTTAAACACTTTTCTTATATATCAATTTCTAATTTAATCCCAACTTACAAGTTATGGTTTACATATAAAGATTATGTGTATGAAGTGTGAAAAATAAAAAAAGCGAAATATATGTGAAAATATCTTGATTTAAACATTAACTTAAAGAATCTGAAACATTCTTAAGGATAACACTATTTTATTTTTAATCCTGGAGTGTCAATCCTAACTCAAAGTTTATAAAAATACACAGAATGTGAGCAAATGTGTAAAATATAGTATATGCTTTGAAATTATTAAATTTAAACATATACTGAAAAATCTTATATATTATTTTGAAGTCACACTAGAAAGTGCTTTATGACTCCGCAAAGTATGCAGCACATTTTATAGATCGATAAAAACTATTTTTTGTAATAAGATATAGTTGAGTCGAAACTACTGGAAACTTTAAGTTGTTTGCTCGTTTGCTTTTACAACCAGGCAACTCCCATTGCTAGTTTCAACTTCTTTTGCCCACTGCAATCATATAAATTTGATTCAAGCCCCCGGCGATTTGCATGAGTCACAGTTCAAATACACAGATACACTCACACACACACACACACACACTAGCTTGGCCAATTATAAATTGACGCTGGGATTGCTGTGTCTGTATTTGTGTTTGTGTCTGTGGCTGTGGCATATTTATGGGTGTCTCGCATATGGTTTTGGCAAAAGTCCTAACGTATTTTATGCTCTCTCTTCCACTGCAGTTAACCGCAACCTAAGACAACCTTAGCCGGAGCCGAAGCCGGAGCCGGGACCACGATGTCGTCGGTTAAGGTAGCGGTGCGTGTGCGCCCGTTCAACTCGCGGGAAATTGGCCGGGAGTCGAAATGCATCATCGAGATGAACGGCGCCACAACGGGTAAGAAAAAGAGTCCACGAAACGAGTCCAGTTGAATTTAGATATTCCTTTATTTATTTATTTATTTAATTATTTAATAACTGAATTATTTAATTATTTCATTATTTCATTAATTCATTATTTCCCTATTTAATTATTTCATTATTTCATTATATCATTATATCATTATATCATTATATCATTATTTCATTATTTCTTTATTTCATTATTTCATTTTCTTATTGTTTCATTAATTTAATCTTTCATTATTTCATTATTTTATTATTTCATTATTTCATAAGTTCATTATTTTATTATTTCATTAATTCATTATTTCATTATTTCAACCTACACAACATATATATGTTTAAATTATAACTAAAATATCTTAATTAATAAAATTTAATATTTTTAAATGTAATATTTAATGATATTCTATTATCTCTTTGTAGCCATTACCAATCCGAAGGTGCCACCCAACACAAGTGAATCCGTGAAACGCTTCAACTTTGATTATTCCTACTGGTCACATGATGTAAGTCTCAAATCTCTAGAAGAATTCTCTACAGGATTAACACCCAATTCATGACAATTTACAGCCACGCGATTCCGACTTCTCTACACAATCCATGGTCTACAAGGACATTGGCGAGGAGATGCTGCAGCATTCCTTCGATGGCTACAACGTTTGCATCTTCGCATATGGCCAGACTGGCGCTGGCAAGTCATACACCATGATGGGCAGGCAGGAGGAGCAACAGGAGGGCATTATACCCATGATATGCAAGGATCTATTTGGACGCATTCAAGAAACTGAAACCGATGAGCTCAAATACTCGGTGGAGGTTTCTTACATGGAAATCTATTGTGAACGTGTCAGGGATCTCTTGAATCCCAAGAACAAGGGCAATTTGAGGGTGCGTGAGCATCCCCTATTGGGTCCCTATGTGGAGGATCTATCCAAGTTGGCTGTCACCGATTACCAGGACATTCATGATCTCATTGACGAGGGCAACAAGGCGCGGTAAGCGAAATTGATTAATCTTTTATCGAATTATCCTGGGAAGTCTGTAACAGGCAGAAGGAGGCATCTCAGATCCCATAAAGTATATATATTCTTGATCAGTCGAGTCGATATAGGCCAGTACTGTCCAAAAGTAGGCTGTAGAATATCTTATCCTATCACATGTGATAGGAAAAAGTATTCTACTGCCTAATTTTGGTATTTAGTATAAACAAACATATTTTAAAAAGAGCTAGAAGCACTAAATTTAGTAAGTAGACTACTTAAATGTGCAAAAATCATGTTTATTTAAAATTTTGTGAAAAAGTCATCCACAAATTCAAAAAACGATTTACAAGTGCAATTCTAAAACTAAGGCTTTGAGTCTTAGCAAGTATGATATATACGAAATTTCGAATTTATACTACAAATTTCATAGCGAAAAGATAAAAAATTAGGAAGATATTCAAGAAACAATTATAAATGGAAGTAGAGTTTGCGGCATGTTTATTTTAAAAAGTGTGTACGTATTTTAATTTTAATATTTGGGTGACTGAAGATAAGGGTATCTCGTAGTCGTGCACTTCCGACTATCGCTTTCATACTTGTTTATTTTCAATCTTTATTTATATTTATATTTATTTATTCCCATAGAACTGTGGCCGCCACAAACATGAACGAGACAAGCTCCCGCTCCCATGCGGTCTTCACCATCTTCTTTACACAACGTCGCCACGATATCATGACAGATTTGATAACCGAGAAGGTATCCAAGATTAGTTTAGTCGATTTGGCTGGCTCGGAGCGTGCGGACTCAACTGGAGCCAAGGGAACTCGCTTGAAGGAAGGCGCCAACATCAACAAGTCTCTAACAACCTTGGGCAAGGTCATATCCGCTCTAGCGGAGGTTGTAAGTATACAGGGTATCTCTTAGTAGTTGTAATTATTATTAACAGTATTTTAACTTTCCTTAATGCTTCATTAACTGCCAGTCTGTAAGTATTTCTATAGAAAAACATATCTTTTACTGTGTCTAATTCTTCTTTAATTGCTTTTTAGGCATCAAAGAAGAAGAATGCTAAGAAGGCAGACTTTATACCGTATCGTGACTCGGCTTTGACCTGGTTACTACGTGAGAATCTTGGTGGTAACTCCAAGACAGCCATGATAGCTGCCATATCGCCAGCTGACATTAATTATGATGAGACCCTAAGCACCTTACGGTAAGTTAATAAATTATCTTTAATTATTATTTTAATTTACATTTTAAATTCCCAAATATTGCATTTTAAATTGCCAATTTTTAATATTATCTTATTCTATCTTAATCTACATTTTGAATTCCCAAATATTACATTTTAAATTCCCAAATATTTCATTTTAAATTGTCAATTTTTAATATTTGCTTATTTTTTAAATTTATTTTTATTTATATTTCTTTTTACTTACGAAACTTATTTAAAATCTTTCAGCTATGCTGATCGTGCCAAGCAAATTGTCTGCAAGGCTGTGGTTAATGAGGATGCGAATGCCAAACTTATACGGGAGCTCAAGGAGGAAATACAGAAACTGCGGGATCTTCTCAAGGCCGAGGGCATTGAGGTGCAAGAGGGTAAGTTGAGGTTCTCTAGGCGTAGATATAGCCGCTAAGTTCAGATCATTGACTAAGCTTAAAACCTAAGCCCAGAAATTTCCTGCAACACTTGAACACAATGAAACAATAATAAGTTAGTCGTAGTCTAGTCTATATAAATAGAGAGTAAAATACCCCTCAAAAACCTATTTCCAATTTAGGACCCGATGGCAAAGTGGTGTGTGAGAAGCGCGATGCGAATAGTAAGTAAAGCCAAATACTCTCACAAAAAATCAAAAAAATAAAATAAAAAACGGCTTCACATGCAACATGGCAATGCAATTAAATGTATTCGTGTACTCTACATATTATAGTGTATCTACGATCAGTGTGTGTGCGTGTGTGTGTTAACGCTTCTATAAACATAAATTTGCTTCAGGACAATTACAAATATCATACTATAATATATATTCCTACATATGATAATCAATGTTCAAGTCCTATTTATGTTGCGTTTTATTGTAAATAAAGTGGGAGACTGGGTTGGAAGATTCCTGAGATGTCTCCCACTGAATGTCAAGTTTTATTTGTGTTGCCAAAAATGAAAAGAGAGGCATTTAAACTCCCTGCAGTCCGCACTGCTTCAGGGCTCAATGTGGACACGCCAGAGTTATGCGATTTTCTGTACTCGTACTTGTTCCCAAGAACTCACCAAAAACCGAATTGGCTACGCTTTGTTCCACATCAAAATCAAATATCAATTATTATACTATTATCATAATCTTCTCAAAACTTAATCTCAGCACGCTTATCACTGCGCTTGTGCCCCAAGAAAGTTGCCCGTAATGCTAACTCATGTCATACTCTTGCAGAAGATGAGCTCACCAAGTCATCGGTGATTAAGTCACCAAGCAAGGATCGCAATCGCAATGGTTCCAAAACGGAAAGCACTGTGGATCAGCTGCAGGCCAGCGAGAAACTCATTGCAGGTAATTCCCAAAGTCCTTGATTGCAATTATCCTCAAACTAAAGATTTACAATTCATTCAGAACTCAATGAGACCTGGGAGGAAAAACTCAAGCGCACCGAGGAGATACGTGTGCAACGTGAGGCGGTGTTTGCCGAAATGGGCGTGGCCGTTAAGGAGGATGGCATCACAGTGGGCGTATTCTCACCGAAAAAGACGCCACATTTGGTTAATCTCAATGAGGATCCGAATTTGTCCGAGTGTCTGCTCTATTACATCAAGGATGGATTAACACGTCTTGGCACACACGAGGCCAATGTGCCACAGGACATTCAGCTGTCGGGATCGCACATACTGAAGGAGCATTGCACCTTTGAGAATCGTAATAGCACCGTCACCCTATTGCCTCACAAGGATGCCATTATCTTTATCAACGGACGTAAATTGGTTGAGCCTGAGGTGCTCAAGACTGGCTCTCGTGTCATCCTGGGCAAGAATCATGTGTTTCGCTTTACCAACCCGGAACAGGCACGCGAATTGCGTGAGAAGATCACCGAAAACGAGGCCGAGAATGAGGTGGAAAAAGCTGACACACAGCAAGTGGATTGGAATTTTGCTCAGTGTGAATTGTTAGAGAAACAAGGCATCGATCTGAAGGCGGAGATGAAGAAACGTCTTGACAATCTCGAGGAGCAATATAAACGCGAAAAACAACAAGCCGATCAGCAATTCGAGGAGCAGCGCAAATCCTACGAGGCACGCATCGATGCACTACAGAAACAGGTGGAGGAGCAGTCCATGACCATGTCCATGTCCATGATCAGCAGCTGTTCACCCGACGATTTCCATCAAGAGGATGTCTACAGTGAGTCACAAATTTTTTTCCGTAGTACCGATACCCACAAACCGAAACTCTTTAAACCGGAAAAACCGTTTAGTAACCGATTCATTTATAAGTTTATCATTTATTTAATTTAGTTAATTTTAAAATTTTTTGAAAATTCGAATTTTTTCGAAATTTTACAGTGTTACCCCTTTCTCTTTTTTGATTTTTTCGAAAAAATGCGAATTTTCAAAATGAACCAAATTTAAATGCAGAACGAATTTAGAGGTAAAATCATGCTCAAAATCACATTGTGCATGGAAATTGATTGACTTTTGACAAAGTTACGGCAGTTCGAAGTTATTAAAAATCAGAAAAATCAAAAACCAAATTTATAAAATATCATGTCAAATTATAATACAATCGATATTACGCGGGACCATTCCAGTAACCAGATAACATTTTCCAGACTAAAAAGAGCATAAAGTCTTTTTTCATGTAAAACAATGAATAATGCTTCTTATTTTGGTCAACCGAAAACTTTAATTTTTATTTTTTTTTGTGAACTGAAACCATACCGGTATTTTTAAACCGAAACTTATAAAGCCGATAACCGTTACAGAACCGATACTGCAAGATTTTTCATAGCCGATAACCGAAAACCTTAATTCGAGCATAACCGAGACCGTAATTGAAACCGATATCCGTTTCGGTTTTAATCCCTGTTTTAAATTATCGAAAATCATAATCGAATCTTGGAAAAAATAAATTATTCTTGAAAACATTTAAATGCAGAATAAATTTAGAGGCCAAACTTTATCAAAATGACATTTCTTTATTTATTTTATTTTTATTCAATTAACATCTTCTCATTTTCTATCATCACAGACAATCCCATGTACGAGTCCTGTTGGAATGCACGCGAGGCAGGATTGGCTGCTTGGGCATTCCGCAAGTGGCGTTATCATCAGTTCACTTCACTTCGCGATGATCTCTGGGGCAATGCCATATTCCTCAAGGAGGCCAATGCCATTTCAGTCGAGCTAAAGAAGAAGGTAAGATATAGAGAAAGTTGATTATCAAATTACGTTTGCTAAGTCGTAGTTTCTTCCTTTTACCAGGTGCAATTCCAGTTTACACTCTTGACCGACACTCTGTACTCTCCGCTACCTCCAGAGTTGGCCTCAAGCGTGTTGCCTTTGCAACCGGATGATGAGTATGGAGCACCACCAGTTTCCAAGACTCTGGTCGCTGTTGAGGTCACCGATACGAAGAATGGAGCAACACATTATTGGTCATTGGAAAAGCTACGGTATGGAATTTTTCGCGAATCCGTAACTTGTTCACATTCATTATTCTCTGCACCTTTGTTTAAAGTTGATTCGATTTCGATTTTGGTATTATTGGTTTATTTATCGTTTCTGGTACGTGCATGGTGGTTGTAGTTCTTAAATTCTAGTTTATCATCTAATATCAAAAGCTATAGAACTGCTTAACTTGTCATTTAAAGCCGCTCCAAAACGCTGGCGGCCTTTTGCGAAGTTCACCGCCACCATTTACTTATCGTCCTTATTGTCTCATCGCCATACGAAAGCACTAGCTGTTTAGGCTTTAACAGATGCTGATTTTGTACTTTTTTGGTTCTCTTACAACCCAACCGAATCATGTTCCCCAAAAATTCCCCAATATCCCAATTTCCCATAACTTTCCCCACTATAAGCTATCGCCTCGAATTGATGCGGCAAGTGTATAATGTCGAGAGCCCGCCATCATCGATGCTATTCGATACGTCCAGCATTGAGATATGCGGCAATTATGGAATGAATCTGATCGAGATGCCACCACTTCCCCTATCTATGCAGCCTCAATCTCAAACTCTGACTCAAACTCAAACTCAGACTCCAACTCAAATGCAAAGTCCGACTCCGACTCAGGCGAAGTTGGAGCTGCAGCCAGAGCCGATGTCGCGTCGGGATCGTCAGGCATCCCCATCGCGTTTGACATTGGCCAATCTGATACCTTCTAGGTTTGCTTTCTATTCGAGGTTTCATTTGTATGTATTCGTAGTGGCTTTTCGTCATATTCTGCATGTAATTTTTAATTTAATACGAGGGTATGCTGATAAGTTGTGTGGTATAAGTAAGAAAATCGCTACAATTTTTAAATGGAAATAAAATTATTTTTCAACATATTCTTTTCTATATTCGCCACCTCTAACTTCTTAAATAATTAGATTGGTCATGATTCTTAAAATCAGTATTGCCAGAATTTTGGCTGTAAAAAATAGCTAGTTTGAAAATAATTAACAAATTTCATATTACCAAATATTTAAAAACTAAAAAAAGGGAGCTTAAAAAAGCAAAACTGAAACACATACAAAAGTATAGTATTATTTTTTTTTAATTAAAGATCTTATATAATAAATAAATAATTTAAATGAGGTCAAATGAACAAATGTCGAAATATAAAAAACGTGCTTAAAAAAGCAAAACTAAAAAAACAAAGAAAAGTGTAGTATTAACTTTCTTTTTAGATTGAAAAACTTTTATAATAAATAAATAATTTTAAAAATGATCAGTATAAAATGTCGTAAAACTTAAATAGTCTTTTACAAAATTACAATTTGCTTAAAAAAGTTTTATTTTTCTGCCTACCAATGACTTATCAGACCACCCTCGTATTTATATAGAGTAGTCAAACCTCTAGAGGCTTCTTTTAGATGAAATATCTCGTACAATAATTAGTAGCTATTATTTGCAATTGATTACACTGTCGGCTCTTCGCTATGCTTGCTTCCTTTTCGCACTGCTCACTGTTAATTGTGCTTATCCTTGGAAGATACTTAATACTTGTAGATAAATATGATCATCTTATCTAATCTTCTGCTGAATTTTGCAGACAACGCTTGGAGCTCATGCGAGAAATGTATCACAATGAGGCCGAGTTAAGTCCAACCTCGCCAGATTACAATGTGGAGAGCCTAACTGGAGGAGATCCCTTCTACGATCGCTTCCCATGGTTCCGCATGGTTGGTCGCTCCTTCATCTACCTGAGCAACTTGCTCTATCCCGTTCCCCTGGTCCACAAGGTGGCCATTGTCAATGAACGTGGCGATGTACGCGGATATCTTCGCATTGCCGTGCAGCCGGTTTTGGATGAGGAGTCTATTGATTTTAACAATGGCGTGAAGCAGTCAGCTCGTCTAATCTTCAATGAGGACGATGCCAAGCCCAAATACCGTGCCCTCAACGAGAAAGACGATGTGCAGCGATATATAGACAATGGTGGATTAGACAGCAAACTCGAGGGTAAGTTTAAGTTATTTTTTAATGTTCATATTTTTCGATCAACATAAAAATCCTTGTTAATTTTGTAGAACTTGAAGATGCCGACTCTGGTCGCGGTATTGATTCAAACTCGGCCTCTGAGTACCAAGAGAACTCCGAGGAGCCGGGCGAGCATTTGCAGGTGGGCAAGGAATTTACCTTCCGAGTTACCGTGCTGCAGGCCACGGGAATTGGCGCCGAATACGCCGATATCTTCTGTCAGTTCAAGTGGGTTTTAAATATTCATAAATCTATGATCTATCATCTAATTTCACAATTACTCCTTAGCTTTTTGCATCGTCACGAGGAAGCTTTCTCCACGGAGCCCGTAAAGAATTCAGCATCGGGTGCTCCACTCGGCTTTTACCATGTGCAGAATGTTTGTATTATCTCAAATTAAATTGATCTATTTGGTTTAGTATTTAATTTCTCCTGCAGATTACTGTGCCCGTGACAAAGTCATTTATTGAGTATTTGAAGACACAACCGATCATGTTTAAGATCTTTGGACATTATCAGACTCATCCACTGCACAAGGATGCCAAGCAGGAGTTCGTTTCTCGTCCACCACCAAGACGCATGTTGCCACCAAGCATACCCATTAGTCAGCCAGTGCGTAGTCCCAAATTTGGACCGCTGCCCTGTCCGCCATCCTCCACGGTCTTGGCGAAGCATGATGTGTTGGTGTGGTTCGAGATCTGTGAGCTGGCACCCAATGGAGAGTACGTGCCATCGGTAAGTGTATCAATTTATTTGTTTATATGCGGATACTGATCACTATACTATCGAGGAATAAAAATAAATAAGATATAATAAATCATAAATTTATATTTAAAAAAAAATATTGAAAGTGGAAAGTTTAATATTTAAGGTTTAGATTAAAATTTAAACCTTAAATAATTTCAATTGTGAAAAGATTGGTTCATTATTCGGGTTTTGAATTGAGGAAACTGCAACTCTATTATTTATTTATTTAAGTATAGGCATTAAAATATATCTTGTGACTAGCGTAATAAATAATTAGCATATATTAACTTGTGTTGTTAGAAAGAACAATTCGATATAAAATAAATAAATAATATCTACATAAACAAATTAATAAAATATAAGAGACAATTGCTTCAATTTAGACATTCAAGAGATAATTACAATAGATATAAATTAATTCTTTAGTCAATCAATGTCAACTAACGAGTACGCTATGAAGCATTTTCAGTCTCATTTCCAAATTTTTAGAAGACAGGTTTATTAACTCAGTTATTTTTCAAACTAAAATTCTTTTTAAAGTACTTTAATAAATATTTATTAAAAACTGTACATAATAAATTAAATACATTATTTTATTAAATATTTATTAAAGTTTTTAAATAAATATGTACATTCCGATAAACCACAACCTATGTAATTCTAGGTGGTCGAGCACAGCGATGATCTTCCCTGCCGTGGACTGTTTCTACTGCATCAGGGAATCCAGCGACGCATTCGCATAACAATTGTACATGAGCCCACGCCGGAGGTGAAGTGGAAGGATATTAATGAGTTGGTCGTCGGACGCATACGCAATACACCCGAGTCCTCCGATGAACAGGATGAGGATGCTTGTGTCCTGTCACTTGGCCTATTCCCTGGTGAGATCTTGGATGTGCCTGGTGATGATCGCTCATTCTATCGCTTTGAGGCCGCCTGGGACTCCAGTCTGCACAACTCGGCGCTCCTCAATCGAGTGTCGCAAGGCGGCGAGACCATTTACATTACACTCAGTGCTTATTTGGAGGTATGATTATAACTTAAATTAATATATTTCCCAATTTACTAAACACAAATTTTATATTCCCTTCTTCAGCTGGAGAACTGTGCACGTCCTGCAATAATTACCAAGGATCTGAGCATGGTTATCTATGGGCGGGATGCACGTACTGGTCCACGTTCGCTGAAGCATCTGTTCTCCGGACAGTATCGCAATCCGGAAGCCAATCGACTCTCAGGCGTCTACGAGCTGTCGCTGCGCAGAGCATCCGAAGCAGGTAGTCCAGGTAGCAATTCTCATTGTAGTTGTACACACACTTTGCACACCATCAACTCCATGAATCGTCTACTGATCATCTCTGATTTCTATGATTTATTAACAGGTGTGCAGCGTCGTCAGCGTCGCGTTTTGGACACTAGCTCCACATATGTGCGTGGTGAGGAGAATCTACATGGCTGGCGACCACGAGGCGACTCACTGATCTTCGATCATCAGTGGGAACTGGAGAAGTTGACACGTCTCGAGGAAGTTGGACGTATGCGTCATTTGCTGCTGCTCCGTGAACGTCTCGGCATGGACACCAATCCCAATCCGACCACCAAAACAGAGAAGGATGTGTGCAATCTGGCGGCACGAGCAGCTACATCGCCAGTTCACATGGTCATACCGCAGTCGCCGCAAACTCCTGTCAAGGATCCACAACAAATGTTGCCCGACCGCGAGTACAATCAACGGGAGCAGGAACTCATGCTCAAGTGCTTGAAATTGGTGCAAGGTGAGTGTTGATCACCTAATCTTTAACTGCATCTTTAGCTTATCCAACTTTATTTCAGGTCGTTATAACAAGATCGAATCGAATGATACACAGACCCAGTCGGATGTATCTCCCAGCGATGAGGGCTGTGCCGACATGACCGTTAGCTGCATCTCTAGCAACTCCATGGAGTAAGTATTTGTTTGCTCTCATATAACGCATGCCATATCCATTCCCATCTTGGCTTTCTTTGTTTATTTAAACACAACTAATTGGCACACCACCTAGACACACATACACATTACTATTGTAGAATTCGAATTAGAAAATGCCAGAGATTCTTGTTAAAATTATTGACAGTCTACAAGTGTTTTAAGAATAGTTTCATTCAGATGAATCACTTTAGAGGTGGCTCTTTTCTGAGGAATAAACATCATTACATTGCAAGTAAATTAGCTAAAAAATTCAAATTTTAAAGGATAAAAGAAAACAGAATAAAAGAATCTATTCTGGGTTTCACTTTCGGCTAGATTTTTCGGAAGTGAATATTTTTAACCTGTTCTAATATCATTTTAAACCAATTTTGGGGGAATGAATTTAATTCTATTTCGTAAATTTAAATACTTTGCCCAAATTCAACGTGAAAATTTACATTTTATTGAAATAAAATATTAAGAAATAAAAAGTGAAAACTGGAACAGGCCTAATATGTTTTCTTGTCGGAAACTCCGTACTTTTGTAGATTTAGGAATATATATTTATATATATGTGAATATTTAGAATATGTCAACAAAGTTGTTCAGACAAAACCTTACTTTGGTAAGGGTTAATTATCAACCGATTATTCCTATTGCAGCTATATGATATTTACTAAATTTATCCATAAAACAATAGTAAATATAAAATCTGTGAGTTTGGTTGAGATAACTTAAAAAGCAAAGTTTAATATGATCAACGTAAAAATTTCTGCCTTCTGTCCCATTTTGTTAAATTTACAACTCCCTTAACGTTTCTGTTTGAAAATAAGAAACAGCTCAATCTTTCGTTTATACATTTATTCAAGTTTCCAAATAATAAATATTATTATTTATAATATTATAAATTACCTGAGAACTACTCTAGAATTCTCTAATTTTACCCTCTAAAATTTGCTGGCTCGAATTACTGTAAGAAAGTGAGCTCTGATTTATCAGAGCTCCTATTACAGCTGAGCTCCTAGAGATGATAGACCCTTGCCTCAACTATGGTATACATATATTTCGATATAAGTATTTTAGTTGCGAGTTTTGGGTAAATGTATTTACATATTGGTTGTGTTTCTCATTGGAAAACGCGATGCATCTGCACCAGCTGCTGTTGGACATCTGTGGGGCACTCGCTGCGCAGGATGCACTTCAGCAGGGTCTCACTAAAGACGTAGCCGGTGCGGCAAGTGCAGGGAACTCCACAGTGGGGCAAACAGTTGAGGGATTTGTAGGCGCAGGTTTCGGGGCAAACTCCGCCGCAGAGCACAGATGTGGCATTGGGGCCACAAAAGCCGGGAAATGGATTCCATATGAAGTTCTTGCGTTCCGGTTCCGGGTTGATGTAATGATGCAGCACCTTCATGCCGTCCACGGCAAATAGGGTATAAAATAGCCACAGCAACAACAATAGAAGCAGCGGCAGTGGCAACTGCAATTGTTGCAACAAGCGAAACATTTCGCGTTCCGATTGCAACTGAATCGAGCTTTATTTTTGTGAGACATTTAATGAACAGCTGAAGTAATTGTAGACATTATTATTGTTGTTGTTAAGAGAGCACTCACTCATTAAATAAACTCATTCGTCAATACTAATACTCAATCATAATTTCTGCTCAAACTGCGAGACTCAAAAAACAATTTCGAAAATTATTCTTTTCCTTTTCCTTTGTATTTTTTTTTACACAATTAGAAACAACAAATTTGTAATTCGACACAGGTAAATTTTCCTTTCTCTACAAACAAAGAAAATTCCATTTAAACTCAATGGAATGGTTACTAACTATTTTTAATTATAATTCACAGATTATGCTCACCAGATCGCGCTGATGCCCCCAATGGCTGGGAGGCACCTGCTCCAGCCACTCAACCGGCGCTGCCTTTGCGCCTATATGTCCCAGAGCTGGAGGAGATTCGCGTCAGTCCCGTGGTGGCCCGCAAGGGTCTGTTGAATGTCCTAGAACACGGTGGTTCCGGCTGGAAGAAACGCTGGGTGGTAAGTATTCAAGTTTATTTATTCCTAAGTATATAATATTTAAATTTTTAATCAGCTATTAAAACCTTAACCGATTGCAATTTGTAACCGTAACTGAAACCGTAACCGGTATTGTACCGGCACTGTACCGAAACCCATAAACCGAAACTCTTTAAACCGAAATAACCGCTTAGTAACCGATTCATTTAGAAGGGTTAATTTCGGTTCTGGCCATCGCAGCTACTGAGCAACTTTAATAACTTCGAACTGCCATAACTTTGTCAAAACTCAACCAATTTCCATGCGCAATGTAAATTTGAGCATGATTTTACCTTCAAATTCGTTATGCATTTCAATTTTGTTCATTTTAAAAAATCGGAAATTTCGAAAATTTTCGAAAAATGATAAGGGGTAACACTGTAAAATTTCTAAAAAATTCGAAATTTTCAAAACTTTAAAATGAACACAATTTAAATGCAAAACGAATTTAGAGGTAAAATTATACTCAAATTTACATTCCGCATGGAAATTGGTTGAGTTTTGACAAAGTTATGGCAGTTCGAAGTTATTAAAAATCAGTAAAATCAAAATAATCGAAATTTTCAAACCAAATCAGTAAAATCAAAATAATCGAAATTTTCAAACCAAATTAACCAAATTTATGTGAGATCAAATTATAATAAAATCGACATTACGCTGGACCATTCCAGTAACCAGATAACAATATTTTCCAGACTAATAGACTAATTTTTTCATGTAAAACAATGAAAAACGCTTCTTATTTTGGTCAACCGAAAAACTTAATTTTTTTTGTGAACCGAAACCATTTCCGTATTTTTAAACCGAAACCCTAATGCGAGCATAACTGAAAACGTAACTGAAACCGATATTCGTTTCGGTTTTAATACCTGTTTTAAATATATATTTATAATTTATATTTAAATATTAATAATTTTTATTTAATCCCACAGATTGTGCGTCGTCCTTATGTCTTTATCTATCGCTCGGAGAAGGATCCCGTTGAGCGCGCGGTTTTGAATCTGGCCACAGCTCATGTAGAATGCAGTGAGGATCAGGCGGCCATGGTCAAGATACCCAACACTTTCAGGTGAGTTATCGATAAGAATTGAAATTTGTACATTATGTTTAATTATTGAATTTATTTAGTGTGGTGACCAAACATCGAGGCTACCTGCTGCAAACGCTTGGGGATAAAGAGGTGCATGATTGGCTCTATGCCATCAATCCACTTCTGGCTGGTCAGATTAAGTAAGTAATAAAAACTATCAGTTATTTTTGAAATTAATACGATTAATTTCACTTCCAGATCCCGCCTGGCGCGTCGCACTTTGGAGCCGGCCTCGCAGACAGCTTCGCAGATCCAGGCCAGCAATGCGGTGAATCCAAACAGCGCGAATAAATGAGATACAATTACGATGGAATCCGTTTTGGTTTACTGAAACACAGGCTATGGCTGGCTGCAGCGACTGGGAATGTCCAGGCGACTGATCCGCCGGCAGGATTCCATCACCTAACGATGTTTGGTTAAAGAACGAACAAAAAAATGAAACAAATTAAAACATAACAAAAGAAAAGATCCCAAAAAATGCAAAGCGTACGTAATAATTAAGTAGTGCAACATGATTATCGACTACTCGTATTGTCATTTGATTGTAATTTATTTTTGTAGTCTTCAATTTGCCAGACAGTTGAAAAGTAGACAATGAAATAATGCAGCACAATTTGTAGCATACTTTCAGGTGTTGGCAATAAACTGTCTGGCTTATACCAATTGGTATTACAATTTATTAACATTATTATATTACTGACAGAGCATATGTTTTGTAAATAGCTTACGTTTCCGAATTGTATAAATATTGTCATTAGTTAATTAATTAATTTTGACCAGCAAATAATTTTATTTTCCACGTGATATTATGTTGAATACTAGTTACATTCTTAATACTTATGTTAAACAAACAAAGAACAACAAGAAAACACAAACACACACATACATATATATGCATTTTAAAGGAGCAACTTAAACAAACATATATATTTCTATATAAATATATATATACACAAAAACATATATATGAAGAATATTGTATAAAACCAATATATATTTGCTGTTTATACACAAATTTTCAACAATCTACGATGTATTGTTTAATTAGTAACAAAAGAAAAACAAAAATAAAAACAAAAACAAAATGCAGTCAAGCAAAGACATATGAAAATGCAATTACATATACATATGCAAAGACATATATATATATACATATATAGATATATATGTGTGTTAACGAAAGACCGTACAGTATATAGGATGTAGTGAGAAGTGAAGAGATAGAACTTGAGGTTTAAAGTAAGCGTAAGCTCAGCAGAATTGCGAAAAAAACCCCGATTACGATTACGATTAATTTGTTAAAGAAACTCTAGAAATACTTAATATTCTATATGTATGCAACAAACCACAAAGCCACTCAAAAGTTATAAACAATGTAAATGGCACTGCAATATACAAAGAAAAAATGAAATGGAAAATTTAAAAAAATAGAAAGAAAGGAAATGATATGAAAGAAGAACGCTTTAAACGCTGCATATAGTCAAAAGTCAATCAAAAGTTTTGGCTGCTTAAAAGCTTATTAATTTGTTTTCCCCTCTCCCCCCTTTTCTCTATCGATGTATGTAACTGTCGTTATGCTTTTCTCGATTACGATTTCGATTTCGATGTCGTATTCAAAAGAACCACCTGCAAAATGCTTAAAGCGAAGAAAATATTAAACGTAGTTTTCATAATAATTCTAAACGAAATTGCAAGGCCACCTGTAAATTTCTAAGAAACTTCTCAAATGCAATGCGCTTAGAATGCAATATAATTATTATTCGCAATATTATTATCAGATCCCAGACCTACTTAAATACCTATTAAAATTAACGTAAAACATTTCATTTGCATTTGCTTCGGACAAGGCACGAGCTTAAGCCGGAAATTACGGCGGACAAAAAATATATATAAATAAATGTATGTATATTGCTGTGGGGCCAGAACATTGGGATCACTTATTCCAAGTGATAAGTGTGTGTTTCCCAAATTGTTAGATGAGCTCGCTTTCGTTTGTTTCCATCGTTGGAAATAGTTGAAAGTACGTTAAGCGGGCGGGGTCGGATCGAGTTTAAGTTTGTAGCGAAATGTAAACATTTGTTAAACTATTATTAATAATTATTTCGAATTGTAACATATTAGAGAATTGTAATTACAATAATCATACCAATTACTTACTTATCATTACTATGCGCTGATTTATGTAATACTTTAAATGATATGCACACTCAGTAATTGCAGCAGCAAATGGCGAGCTAAAATCTTATTAGCCAAAATAAGCAACACTCCACTTATACTGCATATTTGAGTATAGTACATACTCGTACAATACATTTGAAATTCAATATATAAAACTATATATAAATATAAAACTATATTATATATATATATAAAAATATATATATATAAAAATTAAACTCGGGTACGTAAACAGCATAAAAATGGGGCAAAGCAATGCTTGGGATAACGTTCAACGGATTCGTTTTATTATTATGGAGACGTATACCCATGGGAAGCGGCAAGCAAATTAAATTCTATGCTATCTGTATGTATAATCCAAACAAAAATGATATATGCCAGAGCGTATCACTATTAAAGAATTATAAATTAAAACGGCTTTAAATAAAACTGTAATCCAACGATCTTTCAATGAGTTACGGGAGTGGATAATGAGTGTTATGATATTTTGTTATATATTTTCTTTTATTTAAGATGCATGAAATTTTTAATAATTTCAGAGTCAGTGGATTATTTTAAATAGAACTGTAATCCAATGATCTTTCAATGAGTTACGGGAGTGGATAATGAAAATTACGATGTTTTGTTATATATTATAGGTACATATATTTTCATTTATTTAAGGTGCATGCAATTTTTAATAATTTCAGAGTCAGTGGATTATTTTAAATAAAACTGTAATCCAATGATCTTTCAGTGAGTTACGGAAGTGGATAATAGGTGTTACGATGTATTGTTATATATATATATTTCTTTTATTTAAGGTGCATAGAATTTTTAATAATTCCACAGTCAATGGATTATTTTAATAGTCTGCCATTCAATAAGACTTCTTGTAGAGCTAATAATATTTATTTTATTAATTATTATTTTATTTTATTATTCAATTCAATTTGTTATTAATGCATTTCTATCTTTTTATCCAAACTACTATATTCATTGTTAAAGAACTTATCAAAAAGTTGTGTCTAATAAGTTTTGACATAAAGCATCTGCAGAGTTAATAATATTTAATTTCATTTCTTATTAATACGTTAACTTTCTATTAAAACTATTCATTTGTTAAAGAACTTATCAAAAAGTTCCGTCTTGACATAAAGAATCTCCCTCAAGACTCAACTAATAAAGTCACTTTTGGAAACTTTGTCCCACGCTGCGTATGCGTTATGTAAATTACAAGCAAGTTGTGCGCCAGGTCTTCAACTCAGTCGCTTCGAATCCACGAATAAAGTCAAATTAGATGCAAATCTCAGATTTTATACTTGTAGTTGCAACATGCCATAGGGATAAGATGCAGTCGGCGGATTTCATGGGGAAATCTCAGTTAAGCAGCGGGACAAGTTCACTTAACGCTTGCAGAATTTCTTTAACTATTCAACTGAGCTGTTGTAATTAGGCAACTTGTCATTGCCATTTGGTATTTGGCATTTGGCATTTTCAGTTACTACCTGTTTTGTGTGTTGGCCATCATCGCTTGCGCCTTTTTTTATGGCCTTTTGTTGGCATGGCACAAATGAATAATTCAAAAGTCGGCAGTCAGAAGTCGCCAGTAAAATCCGCTTTTAACTCTTAGTCGACGTCTCAGTCGCCTCTCAGTTTTGGTCGCGCTTTGCAGTCTGCAATTGTTATGCCCTTTATCAGTGAGTTGTTTAAATTTTATAAGAATTTTGTACCACATTGGAAATGTAAATCTTGGCTTAGGTATTTCTTTTTGTGGAAATGAGTAACTTTTTTAATATTAAATTATGGTAATTTCATTAATAAATAATTTTTAGCTTAATTCAATATTTTTAAAATATTTAATTGCCAAAAAAAAAATAATACATTTATCTAGCTGAATTTAAATATTATTGATTTTTATCAAGGACCGTTCCTTATAATAATTTTTAATATAATTTGAATTACAAAATAAAAACCTATGACTTGGCTTAGATATTTCTTTTTATGGAAATGAGTAACCTCTATAATCTTAAAGTATTGTAGTTTTTTTTATAAATAAATTTTAGCCTAATTCAATATTTATCAAATATTTAATTGTCAAAAAAAAAAATACTTTTTTCTATTGAAATATTATTGAGTTTTATAAAGAACCTTTATAATAATTTTTAGTATAATTTTAATTACAAAATTAAAACCTTTTTGCTAATTTTCATTATATTATTTGCCTGTATAAAAATTTGAAGATTGAATTGAAAAATAACATATTTAATTAACCTAAATTGATTTTAAATTACAAAAAAAGTATGTGTTACATTATGATTTTCAAATGAAAAAAGAAATTTAAATATTGTTTCATAGTTTTTTGTGTTTATATAAATAATAAATAAAAATGTCGTATCAAAGTTTTATCCATGAAAAAGTAGTATACCAGAGATTTTTCCAACCAACCAGGAACAATCGGAAAGGGTATTAAATTCTCGGTAATCCTAGAATATTAAATGTTGCAGCTTTGTCACTGGCTCCGATTGAGGTCAGTGAAATCAAATCTCTTGGACGTTCGCAACTTGTTAGCACTTTTAAGAACTGGCAGGCGAATGGGCAACTGTTAAGTTGTTGTAAATCTTGTTGTTGTTGTTGTTGTATACGAATACTTGAGTTGGACTTGGTTGGATGCCTCCCTCGGCTGAAGCGGCAAGACTTTCAATGTCCAAATGCGGCAGCAGGCAATGCATTTTGGCAGTGACTGTGACTATGGTTATAGCTCATGGATATGACGGAACACAACACCCAAGACAAAATAAAGAGTGTTGTTCCGCCTTTAACTAAAAATAGCAACAATTAAATGCAAATCGAAGGCGGGCCAAAAGGTTCAATTAACTTGGCAAACGACACACAGATAGAACAGCATTGACATTGTGAGTGTCGGAATCGACATAGAAATCGGATTCGGAATCGTCGGCGACTATAAAAGCGAATTCTGAATGTGGCCAGAAGCCAGAGATAAACGTGTGAAGAGGACGTGAAGTTGTCGCGTCAGTTTTGCCACACGGTGTCCAATTGAGGATTGGGATTCTTCTTTTTTTTATTTCCTTTATTTTTTGTCTTGATTGAAAGACAATCATGTTCGACTCGAAGATTAAGGTGCCCAAGTATGACTCGGAGGCGTTCGACAATGTCGAGTACGAGCTACAGATGACCTACACCCTGGAGACAGATCGTCGCATCATGAGCTTCTATGATGCCATGTGGGGCATGGAGGTAACTGGCGGCATCGATCAATTTGAGCCGTTGACCATTGTCAATGTCTCGCCCACGGGTCTGGCCAAGCGTGGTGGGATGCGTGTCGGTGATGAGATTACTCAGATCAATGATGTGCCCGCCCTGGAGATGACCTTCAATGAGGCATTGCAGCTATTTCGCAAATCCTCGCGATATGTGCGTGTCTATGTCCGTGGGTAAGTTAACAATTGACCACACTGAGAGAAAAATCAAGTACTTTCGTACTTGAATCAAGAATTTCCGGTGACAAAATCTAGCCAAGCTCGAAAATTCTTGATACAAGAACGAAATTCTATATTTAAGAATTTCTTAAAATTCGGGTAAGTCAAGTACGATTCAAGATTGTTTTAAGAATTTAATGGCCTCGATATAATACCTAACTACTTACTTTTAAACTGATTTTTTCTGAAATTGGGATAAATTTGAGAACATTTTGTACTTAGTTTAAGCACTTTTCAGGCTTCAAACTTCGAAACGTACTAGATTTTAGTATATTATATAATATAAAAACATGAAATAAGTATTATGAGCATATTACAACAAAATAAAATGATAAAAATGATTAAAATCATAAATCATCATCAAAAGTAAGGAAAGATTGACTACAGAAATTATCAAAGTCTTCAAACAAAGTCTTAATTTTTAAATGACTGTCGAGTTCCTCCTCATTGCAGACAAACCAGAACCATTTGAGAATTCTAAGCAAGCAAACGCAAAAAGATATTTAAGAATTAAAGATCTTGATTCAAGTCATATTGTTCTTACCGAAGTATTTTTTGATCAGGATTTTAAGCATGTTTATATTTGAAAAACGAAACCGGCTTTATTTAATACTTATAATTCTTGATTTAGAAATTTTGTTCTTAGTTTTTGCTGTTAAGAACGATTTGCTCTTGAATTAAGAATATTCAAGACCGAATCGTTCTTAAAAAATTCTAGACTAAATCGGGATTAATTCAAGAACTCATATTTGTAGAACGAAACGTACTGCTTTTTTCTGAGTGTATATCATCGATTTGTGGTTATCATCTCATTGTCATTGCAGTGATGATGATGCGCCGGGTGAGGAGGATTGGACGTGTGATTGCTGGTTCAGGCCCAGGAAGCCATGGAAGCGCGACTTTACGCCGATTCAGTGGACATTCCCTTGGAACGATCGCCGTAAGCCGGTCTACAAGGAGTCCAACTGTTTCATGGTGCCCAGCAAAATGGAGGAGAAGATACGGGCAAGACGTGCGGCCACCTCAGCGGTGCACAAGAAGGAGGATGCAGCGCCCCACACACGTTCCCTGACACCAACGCCCAGGCCCAAGAATCAACCCGGACCCAATCTTCTCGAGAGTGTACTCCGTCCACGTGGACCACCGCCCAGGGATCTGGAATAGTTAAAAGATCCAGCCAAAGTTGGACGTATCTATGGGACAGCAGGCAGTGCTGAAACCGCTGCAGTGCGTCAGAATCTTCAAGATAAGATAATCGAAATGCGGACTGGCAGGCAATTGAATTTTTCAACTCACAGATCAGTTGAAGTGTCAGTTGGAAAGCATCCAGATTGCAATTATCCAATTTGCTAAAGTTAATAGCACAAATAAAGGGATTTGATCCATATTAAAGCATCTATTGCTTAAGAAATCGAAACGAATGCAATTAGTGGATGGGATTATATATAGTTGGTCGGGTTGGGTTCATTTAATGATTTTGAAGTTATTGCTGCTACCATGTGGACGTCTCTCATTTCCGTTAACCTGTTGATCCTTGTTGCCGTTCTCTTCAAATGGACACTAGCCGAGGATATCCAGTGCGCACCAACACACTTTAGGATATGTACTCCTAATGCAGAATATTTTAATGGGTGAAAATATAATATGTACTACATTGATGTGACCCTGCTTCCTTCCAAATGTGCTTTATAAAATGTGTGAATAATAAATGTGCTAGTTTTTGTTTAATTTTGCTTTTATTTAATTTAAAAAACTTATATTTTTACAACTACATACATATATTAAAATATTATCGATATTCAAGCAAAGTATTAATTTAATTTAGGTAGGACTTAAAAACTTCTGATTGTTTACTTACTTGCCCCTTTTTAAACCAACAATATCTTTCGTACTACATTTAAAAAAGACAACTTTCAATAAATGTTTAGCAAGTATGTAAATATAGAAAATATTTTTTTTTACTTTCTCCATATAAAATGTTTTAGAATAAAAAAGTAATTCAAGTTACAACCGAATAAATAATGGTCCGCTTTTGGTACAGTTGTATAATTTCAATTTGCTAAGGTTCTCCATAGAAAATCATTTATTGCTTATGAAATCGAAACAAATGTAATTAGTAAATGGGATTATATATAGTTGGTCGAGTTGGGTTCATTTTATCACTCTCAAGTTATTACTGTTACCATGTGGACGTCCTTCATCTCCGTTAACCTGTGGTTCCTAGTTGTTTTTTTCTTCGACGGGATGCTAGAAGGGATGCAAAATGGTGGAATGGCAGATGGAATGGATGAACAACAAGAACCCAATGTGGAGTTAAACCAATGGGAGGATTACTTTGGGCGTGTTCCTGCTTGGTTTCCTGGTACTCGATTATAAATAAGGATTCTATTACACAAATATGAAAAACATGATCTAACGAAAAAATGTGTCATTTCTGTTCCACTTGTTGAATTTGAAAAAGAGTTCTTATCACAAAGAAATGGCAAATATTATAGATGAAAAACATGATCTAACGAAAAAACGTGTCATTTCTGTTCCACTTGTTGAATTTGAAAAAGAGTTCTTATCACAAATAAAAGGCAAATATTAAAGTTGGGCAACTTAAAGCTAGGCACAGGGTAAATTCCTTTCGTCTAGATTTGCGGTTGTATTCGGATGGAATTCTTAGGGGAGGAGCAACAATCTGGCGATGCTTTTATAAAGCATATAATTTAATTTTATTATATTATTATCGTTGTTTGTTGTTTGCTTTTTTTTACTGCTTCTCTTGAGTAGAAATTTGGACTAGAATGTACAAATTATAATGATGATGATAGCTGAAGAATACTTTAATCAAGTCAATGTTTTGCATGTTTATTTTTAGATTAACATTTGTCCCTCTCAGTCTCCTCTGCCCAACAAAATTAATAATGAAGATGCAATTTTGTGAATGCAAATTAAATATTTTCAACTTTAAGCGCAAATGCAGATGAATAAACTTTGACTCAAATTAATGAATTAACTTTTAGATTGATATTATCGAATGCAATTCATTGTGAATTATCAATTTGTAACTTTCAAGTAAAAGTTTTTTTATTAATTCGCTTCGATACGTCTCTCTCTCTTTTCCATTTCTGTCTCCATTTCTGGCATTTGCACTACAAATTGCCAATTGTAATTTATGCTGAGAAACAGGTTGTCATTGCCAGTTTGGGTAAAAGCCATGAGCCTTGGCAGTAGGTGCGCCGTCACTGGGAAACTTGCACTTGACAACTGAATGCCAACAAAAATTAGCTACAAAAAAGAAGTTTATTGCAAATCAAATGCAAAACATGATTGTCCACAAAACTTTCCGACTGCCAATAACAAAGTAAATAAATTTAAGTTAACAATAGGGGTTTGTTTGACTAATAGATGCCCTGTAATCGCTACATAAAATTAATTAATTCATGTTTCTTTGTCAAAGCAAATGTATAAGCATTCCTGAGGCTCAAACTAAGTACTCATACACACGAGCAAAGCCGGCTAATACCAGCAGCTAGTAAGACAGATATATTCTTGATAGACAGACAGACATATCAACATCAAGAACGTATTTTTTTAATTCAACTGAAAGTTTAAATTCGAAACTGTTCTCAGTTTACTTTTGCATACATTTGCACAACTTTATAACCTTCTCAACTATTTTATTGGCATAGGGTATAGCAACAACAACAACAACAACAACAATAGCAGCAACAACAACTACTACAAATTGCAGTCTTAAGTGCATCAAAGTTCAAAAGTGTCAAGCGCTGTTCGTCTCTCTTTTCCCTTTCCCCTTTCACCCTATTTGCTGCACTTCTGGTAGCCAATGGAGGCAACTTTTAATGCACACACGAATTTTGGTAGCAACACGATGCTAGTCAAGTTTTCTTTTAAGCTGAAGAAGGCTTTTGGCCAATTTATTGTTTGTGTTTGCCACAAGACAGCGACGATAATGTTACGGAAAGCAGGAGAAGGAATAGGAGTATAGGAATAGGAGTATAGGAATAGGAGCATAGTCACTCTTAAAGTCTGATGACCACAAGGTCGAAACGTGGCTTGGTATTAAAGTGAAGACCAGTCCGATGGTGAGTTGTGTTGGGCAAACAACGCATAGAAAATTGGATACCTAAGCTGTGTCAAATGTGGGTCAATCCTAAGCTGACCAAATAAATGGCCAGTCGAATGGAGTGGATCAGGCAGCAGTCACTTGAAAAGGGTTAACATTACCAATGCAGAGATGCATATATCACTGAGATGAATAAAGTAACAGAAGTGTAGCAGAAAATATGTTTAAAACACGACCTTTCCTTCAGTTGATGATGGTTGAAAAGGGAATGTTATAACCAAGGCCGCAAGTTGACCAGTTGATAATAAACCCTTTAAGATTGATGCCTTAACATTTTGTACAACTTAATAGGCAACACTGCTAACTGACTGAAATTAATGAAGTTGTTTCCGTTCTTTCTTAACGTACTTCTCTCTCACTCTTTTTAAAGGTTTTCACTCGAGAACACAATGAAAATTTCACAATTATTTATTATCTGTGCGGCATTCCTAGTTTTATAATCTTTTTAAGTCCAAAAGAACTTTAAAATATTTTAACTATTCGTTTCTGCTGTCGGAGAATAAAATTTAGTTGGTTTTCATTCCGAAAAGGAATTTCTCGAATTTTTCTAGATCTTATTAATTATTTCAGTTTTGTTTAATATCATTTAATGGTTAATTTCACAATGAAAATTTCACTATTATCTGTGCGGCATTCTTAGTTTTATAATCCTTTTAAATCCAAAAGAACTTTAAAATATTTTAACTATTCGTTTCTGCTGTCGGAAAATAAAATTTAGTGGGTTTTCATTCCGAAAAGGAATTTCTACATGAATACATGAATTTATTTTCAGAATTTATTTATTTTTGGGATGACTGCTGATTAGTGATTGTTTAATAAATAGATAAGCAAGTTATCAAAATTTAAACATACTTTATAATAGTATCTATGCTATTCCTTATGATTTTAGCTCCCTTGATAACTTTAGTAAAGCTGTCCTGTGTGCATTGTTGCCATCAAAAATATATATTTCATCCTTCATTGTATGTATATAGAATAAAAAGACAAATTTAAAACTTCGATGAGTGTATACCAAAAATGCAAACATAAGTCTTACTTATGAGTTTTCTACATATAAATAAGGATACAATTTAATAAAGTAATTTTATATATATGAGGAAATGGTTATGCTGTTTTCCTCTTTTCTCAATCTTGCTCTCAAACTTTTTCGCAAGAGAATCTTTATTGCTTTTTGCTTTATAATTGCGTTCTTCATATAAATCTATTCGAAGCTGCTAACTAAAGACTAATAATAAAACATTTTATGGACTTGTGTATGCGTAAGATCTACTGCATTTTCATCAACTCTGCATAAAAGCAAAAGTTTCAACAATTTATGGACAACAAACTGTGTGCCAGCATTTCCTAGCCCATTGTCCTGTCAGGCGTCGGTTGTTGTTGTTGTTGTTGTTCTTCTCCTCAAACATGCAGCATGAATATTTCATGAATGCCGCTTTAAATAAAGTTGTTTGCAGGCATCGGGTTTTTTTTTCAATCTCTTTTTCTGTCTGTTGCATCAATCAATGGAAGCCGCGTGAGAGACAACATTCTCGATATTGAACATGGACATCGTCCTCGAGTGTCCTGTTGACTTTAGACTGTGCATAGAGCACATAAAATCTCTGAACATGAACATGTCATAAAGCGGCAAAGTCAAAAGCACTTTTAACGCTCGCGAATTCTCCAACAACCCATCCAACCAATTCTCTACACTCATTAGCATAAGGTCTTAAAGCGGAGGAGGGAGAGGGTAGAGGGGAGAGAGAATGCTCTAGGGAAGGGGATTGCTAAAAACAGATGTTGCTCTTAATTACCAACACATTCCTAATGACCGCTATTATCTATCGTCCCTCAGCTCAAGCGTTTGACAGTCAGGAGGTCAGGCGTCAACTGTTAGGAGTTTGGACCTCAGGGATAAGTGTTTATCTCTGGTTTACTATAGGATAAAATCGCTGGACACGCTAAAAGCTCTAAAGCGTGTAAATTTATGCCACCTTCTTTAACAATATATTTTTTTTATTATTTTTTATTTAATTTTTGCAATTCCTTTGTGGGGTTTTACTAGCGATACTGATTAATACTTGCAACAGGATGTGGCAAATAAAAGGCAACTACAAATATTTATCTTATAATTTTCTCTTGTCTCCGGCTGTGAAGTGAATTTATTTGACAAACAAAAATAATTTAATAGTTGAGCTTAATTGATAAGAAATAAGAAAAGGTATTTTCTTGGTCAAATATTTTAACAATTAATTCACAGACTGTATACTTGTATAGATATATTTTAACAGAATGCTTTTTATTATTTATTTATTTATTTATTTATTTATTTATTTATTTATTTATTGACAAAGGTAAATTTTGGCAATTCCTTTGTGGAGTTTTGTTAGCGATACTGGTGAATACTTGCAACAGGATGTGGCAAATTAGACAGAAATAATTAAAAGGTCAATTGAAAAGACTTTCTGCAATAAAAGGCAACTACAAATATTTAACTAATAATTTTCTCTAGTCTCTGGCTTAACCTAGTTGAAAAATAAATAAGAAAAGGTATTTTCATGGTAAAATATATTTTAACAATAAATATACATGTGTAGATATATTTTAAAAGAATGCTTTTTATTATTTATTTATTGACAATGGCAAATCAGCGCTGCCCAAAATTATTTTACTAATTGTTAACTTAAGTTAAGAACTACAAATTTAAAAGTATTATAGAATTTCAATAATATTAAGTTTATTACAGTAGCATTTAATTTATATGTCAATTTATGTAATCTATAATAATTTGTCATGTCATTCGATTTGATGTTACCCACATTCTCTTATTATCACTATGTTCATTTAACTCTCACTTTTTTGCTTTATTCACTTGCAGTGTTTTGGGTGAAATTTTCTTTTGTTTTCATTGTTTTTTTATGTTTTGTTTTGGGGAAAACCACTTGTCCTGGCACTCTATAGTAGAGTTGAAGCTTTCAGCTCATGCAAAATTAATTAACGTTGCGCCAAACTTTTGGCACTGCAATCTTTTGTCATAGTTGTTCGCCGTGCCACGCTTTTTACACTTGCCCCATTGCCCCATTGCGCCCTTTCCACTTTTTATGGAGTTGGCGAAAAATGTCACGCAAACAAAGCAGCAAAGAAAGTTGCGAAACGCGCAAAAAGGCACAGATACAGAAATAGAGAAAGAGAAAGAGAACGAGAGTAAAAGAGAATAGCAAAAACTTAAAACAAACGGGCGACAACCATTTTGTGCCCAGCCCTTGTAATACCCCCCAATTCCCTCTTTCCCCCCATATCATTTAGTTATCAGCCCTCTTGGGCTCGTCCAGCGGAACTTTCCACTTGCAACTAGCTCAAAAAACTTGGAGAATTTCGTTTAACTGCATTTTTTTAACGCGACTTTTTTTTGCACTGACCTCTGGGATGGGAATAAGCGAGGGTGAACTGAGAGAATGAGGGGGGTTGGCAACTTTAATTGTTTGCAACTGTTTTGAACTACACAGCGTTTAGTTTAAGCGCACAATTAAGTGAGAGATGGTGGGCAGGGGGCACGGGGGGCGTGGCAAGTTTTCCCGTGGCATAAATCGCTGGAACGCTTTGCAAGATTTACACGGAATGCAATTGGCGCATTTGGTGCGTTTCATTCATTTGTTTGCCGTGTGTTTGTGTTTGCTTCCGAAATTGAATTTCTCGCTGAGCGGAAAACAATAAACAAGCCAAGCGTAGACCAACAACCAAAAGGCGACGATGTGAAACGTGCGGGGGCTGATGGAGGGAGCGGGAGGAAGGGGGGAGGAAGGGGGGGAACGGACCTGATGGCTGTTAGCTGCTGGCTGTTCAAAGGGCAGCTGTGGCGGGAGCATCGACTATGCCGCGTTGCGCATACGCCACGTTGCCGCCACCGTTGACAGTCGACGGTCGCCAGTTGCGTTTTCACAGTCACTGAAAAGTTGGGTATGGTGAATTTGAGATGAAGTAAACTCAGCTCTTTGTCATTATCACTTGGTCATAATAAAATAACGAATTTATATAAATATGAAGGTGGACACACGTTTCACAATATTTTCTTGGAATTTTAAACTCAACAATAATTTTCGAAATACTTTTATCTGCAAATATAAAATTAAAATTATGTTTGCATGTTTCTTAAGGCCTCAGGAAAAGAAATAACAAAAAGCGAACTTTAAGATTTTTAATATTAAAAAAATAACGAATTTATATGAATATGAAGTTGAAGTTGAACAAATGTTTCCCAATATTATTTTGGTGCATTTTAAAGGCAACAAAAATTTTCCAAATGCCTGTTTAAATAGCTCTAAACTTTGATCGGCAAATACAAACTTTCCTTTTTGTTTTTTAATTTTTTTTTGTCGACACATAGTTTATTATTATGAACATGCTACATACGAGACTTTTTAAAAGGCTGGTGCATTACAGATTACTGAATATTGTTATTTGATTTCATAAGTTGTCAGGAAAAATAGCGAATTTTAATGTTTTTGATATTTTAGTTGTTTTCTCGTCATCAATTTATTCTACAGAGTATCTGTTAGTCGAACATTAATTGAATTCTCTTAAGCATGTCCTCCATTTTGCTCATCCATTTCCGATTTTCAATTAGATATTTTTATTTTCAAACTGAAACAACAGTAAAGTAAAGTAAGAGCATTCCCGCAACGTTGATAAATCGTTTTCTACTCTTGTTTTTCCCTATCCCCTTTCTCTGCATGTACATCCCGTGTTCTCCTTAGCTACACCCCCTCTTTCCCTATCGCTCTTGCGCCTTGGCATCGAGTTTGGCCCAAAACGGAAGGAAACACTTTCATTATCACTTTGGCACAGCAAATTTATTGCGACAGCCTTGGTAGGTCGTGGGGATTTGGATAGCCGGATAGCTGGAAAGCTGAAGCTGTAGCTGCAGCTGCAGCTGAAGCTGAAGCTGTAACCCATGCCGGCATCTCGTTGGTTCCATTAGCGTCATGTGTTGGCCTCCCTGACTGCCTGACTGCCAGAAGCTGCTGCAAGTCCTGCCTGCATCTCTTATCCCTATTAACAGCTGCCAACTACACATTGCTCGCTTTTTCGATTTC
Organism: Drosophila kuntzei; assembly: GCA_035042165.1. Classification (NCBI taxonomy): domain Eukaryota; kingdom Metazoa; phylum Arthropoda; class Insecta; order Diptera; family Drosophilidae; genus Drosophila; species Drosophila kuntzei. The sequence goes on along the minus strand of JAWNLU010000634.1, from coordinate 1,345,922 downwards.
ACGTTCGTTTCAGCTTAACTTACGGTTGTTAAAGCCTTAATCCTCAACAGAATTGGAAACTATTTTCTCCAATAATAGTGTATAAGTTTTCATTTCACCTTATTCTGTTTTATTTTTATTTTATTCAATTACGTTGCATTAGCTTTTGTTATGTGTTCTCTCCAGGGATTAAAACCTTAACCGAAACCGTAACCTTTAACCGATGAAAACCGATTGAAATTTGTAACCGTAACTAAAACCGTAACCAAAAATATTTTTTTCCACTGCACCGAAACTCCGAAACCAAAACTCTTTAAACCGATTCATTTATAAGGGTTAATTTCGGTTCTGAGCAACTGAGCAACTTTGATAACTTTGAACTGCCTTAACTTTGTTAAAAGTCAATCAATTTTCATGACCAATGTAAATTTGATCATGATTTTTCCTTTAAAATCGTTCTGCATTTAAATTTTGTTCATTTTGAAAATTCGAAAATTACGAAATTTTTTGAAAAATGATAAGGGGTAACACTGTAAAATTTCTTAAAAATTCGAAATTTTCGAATTTTCAAAATGAACAAAAATTTAAATGCAGATCGAATTTAGAGGTAAAATCAAACTCAAATTTACATTACGCATGGAAATTGATTGACTTTTGACAAAGTTATGGCAGTTCGAAGTTATTAAAAATCAGTAAAATCAAAATAATCGAAATGTTCAAACCAAATTAACCAAATTTATATGAGGTCAAATTATTATAAAATCGACATTACGCAGGACCATTCCAGTAACCAGATAACATTATTTTCCAGGCTAATAACAACATTATTACTTTTTCCATGTAAAACAAAAGCTTCTTATTTTGATCAACCGAAACCCTTAATTTTAATTTTTTTTGTGAACCGAAACCATACCGGTAATCTTAAACCGAAACTTATAAAAACCCGATAAACCGATACTCCAAGATCTTGCATAACCGATAACCGAAAACCTTAATTCGAGCATAACCGAAACCGTAACTGAAACCGATATTGGTTTCGGTTTTAATCCCTGGTTCTCTCTTAGAGTTTTTTTCATCTGCAATTTATACTTTTTTTATTTTTTAATACATTCCTTATTCAACTTGGATAGTAATTTAAAAGTTTTTATTTCCCCCTATTCTTATATATTTTTATTTTATTCAATTACGTTGCATTAGTTGTTCCTATGTGTTCTCTCTTATATTCTCTGTATTTCATGTGCAATTTATACTTCTTTTATTTTTTAATACATTCCAGTTCAATTATTTAACTCCAATAATTTGCAGAAGACTTATTCAACTTGGATAGTAATTTAAAAGTTTTTATTTCACCCTATTCTTATATATTTTTATTTTGTTCAGTTATGTGTTCTCTCTTATATTCTCTGTATTTCATGTGCAATTTATACTTCTTTTATTTTTTAATACATTCCATTGCAACTGCTGTTTCACTCTTATTTTTCTTTTTAACAATTTGTTCTGCTTCCATTTATCCACTTCGTTGCCCGCTTTGGTCACCTGTCACTCGTCAGCTGCAACTAAAAACAATTTGCGCAAATTAGCCAAGGTGTTTTATGGCCATCATCATCATTATTACAGTTGCTGTTTTGTCCGTTTTTCGTAGTTATTGCTGTCGTGTTTTTGTTTTTGGCCAAGTGAAAATGTTTGCCCATTCTCTGGCTCAATCACTTTTGCCAGCACACACAACGTCCCGAGTGCGCTTTAATTGAGGTCTAAGCTGTAATTAAGCTTTCCCAGCCCTAATTCTATTTTTACAGTTTAATGAAGTCCTTTTTGGAGCCAAAACTGGACAGGCGCCTACGAAATTGCTTAGCATTATTCATGTGATGTCCTTAAAGCGACTGCCTGGAAGATTGCAACAGGCCGCAGTTGGCTTAAAACCCAATATATCACTCTCTAACAACAAAGCAAACCTATCTCAGTTTCCCTGGCCATGTGTGCCGTGTGTTGTGTGTGTGTTGTGTGTGTCTGTGTGTGTGTGTATTGTATCTACAACAAGATGAGCAACACATGCATCATACACGTGTCTGGTCAGGATACTAATTATGATTGTGATGGCAACACAAGGACATCAAGTCAGCTGCTTAGCAAATGCACCTGTAACAGGAGAATCTACATATATATGTATGTGTGTGTGTACAACACAAGGAGCGGAAGGAGGATTTCGTATAAATTCTATAAGTTTTTTAAAGAACATAATTTACCTAAATTGAAGAAATTTTATGATAACTTCGTAACAATTAAAATATTCTTTAAATTAAGTTTAATTACTTTTAAGTATTACAAAATTTTAAATTTCCATCACATTACATTTAATTTATTTTAAATAATGCAAAATCTTAAATATTCATTACATGTAAGTAATTTTAAATATGTGAAATCTTAAATTTGTACAAAAATAAACAATTATTGCACTGCATATGGTTTTTGTATGATAATACATACATCCTATGTATAATAACTTTCAACTTCTATAACTTTGCCAAAAGTCATTCAATATTCATGTGCAAAGTAAATTTGATCATGATTTTACCTCTTAATTTGTTCTGCATTTAAATATTGTTCATTTTAAAAATTTTAAATTTTCGAAATTTTTTGAAAAATTATAAGGGGTAACACAGTAAAACTTCTTAAAAATTCGAAATTTTCGAATTTTTCAAAATGAACAAAATTTAAATGCAGATCGAATTTAGAGGTAAAATAATACTCAAATTTACATTGCGCATAGAAATTGGTTGAGTTTTGATAAAGTTATGGCAGTTCAAAGTTATTAAAAATCAGTAAAATCAAAATAATCGAAATGCTTAAACCAAATTAACCAAATTTATATGAGGTCAAATTATTTTTAAACCGAAACATACAAAAAACCGATAACTGTTACGAAACCGACACTTCAATATTTTTTAGAACCGTTAACCGAAAACCTTAATTCGAGCATAACCGTAACTGAAACCGATATTTGTTTCGGTTTTAATCATTGCATTTAAGTAAAATCTTAAATTTTCAATACATTAAATATAAATAATATTAAATATTCTAAGATTTTAAATATTCAGTACATTCAATTTAAGTAATTTTAAGAATTATAAATTCTTAAATTTTCAAAATAATGAAAGTAGTAAAATTCTAAAATTTTATTAAAATATACCATATTTTTTTAAATTAAACACATATTTAAGTAGCTCAAAATATATTTTCCTTTTAAAGTTGAGCTGAAAAGATACGTAAATAACATTGGATTTGTCTGTCTGGCATTGAGTGCTGCGATGTCTGTTGGCTGGAATCCTTTTTGCAAATCGTAAGCTGGTTGCAATATTCAATAAAGAACTCAAGTCGAACCCATAAATTTGCGTCATAGTCAGCTGCAGTTCGATGCAGGTGCTCCACCATTTGCTCCTGGTCGTGGTCTGGCAATACCTTTAACACCTTTCCAACATTTACCGCAAAACACCTGTCCTGGTACGTTTTCATTCGCTTTCTCTCTGCCACAGTCCAGACTCATTTGTCACAATCCATTTCGTGCTTGCACAAATAGAAATTGCTGCCAAGTCATGTCATTGCCTGCTCATATACATATATCCTTGCTACAGGATTTCAACAACAACAACAATGGAGCAATGTTGCTCATATGCAAATCCTTTCGTGACTCTGCGCCAGCTACGTGTCCTGGCACATCCTTGTGCTCCGTCCGCATCCGTCGCGACTTATTTACTGTTTTTCAAATTGCGCTTTTCAACTTTTGGCTGCCATTTTGCGAGTATCTGTCTCTCTCTCTCTCTCTGTCTCTCTCTCTCTCTATGTTTTTCTCTATTCCCTAACGTTTCCCGCTTCCGCTTCCGTTTTTCTTGGCTGCATGTGTTTATGGTTTCTTAATTGTCTGCAGAACTTCTACTTCTTTTATTTTACTACCCTAAAAAAAATATCTGGCAACTTTTTTTCATGCCCATTGGCAACTTTTGTTAAAACCAGCCACGATTTTGCGGTGTCGGTGGCTTTTTGGCTTAATGTGTTCTTTTATTTCGCTTTTTCCGAGCTTTTTGGTTAATTATTTATAATGACAGCATATTGATAATATTGTCATATATGTATGGGGATTAATTTCATTTCACATTATTTGTTTTATTTTCCTTTTGTACTAATTAAAGCGCATGCCATTTACAACACGTACACTTTTAAAGCTTTGTGCCGCATAATTAAACTGCTTAATTGGGTATGCATTCAACTGAATTCATTGATAAATCCTTACCCAATCCAAGCCCAGATATCGCCCCAGCTTAATCGCTTGTCGCCATTCAAATTTTGTTTCTCCTTAACTTTTTGGGTACAGGCTGTAGGTATAGGATCTGGTTCCTCATCCGTCCTGTCGTCAAGCATACACTCCATTATTTGATAGCAACCTCCATTGTTACGTGTCACCAGAGATCCTAAACAACCGCAGCCATTCTCGCATTGATAAATGCAGTCCAGGCCCCTTTTGGGACAGTTAAACTCGCAGTAATGAGTACAGTCCATATAGACGGTTCCAGTACAGGGCACTATACGTAACCCTAGTATCCAGTTCACGTCCACAGTAAGTACAATCAACAGGTTAACAAAGATCCACATGACAGCAGCCACAATCTGACACTGATAAAGAGAAGCCGAATAATCATAGTCCCATTCATTCATTGGCAAAAACAATGGATTTACTAATTCGAACCAGAGCCAAATAAATATTTGTGCTAACAACTTTAGCTAATTGATTATTGGCAATATTATTTCTGAGCAACAGTTGCTGTTGTAGATTTAGTTGATTGCCAGTCACCAGACATGAAAATTCTGTTAAGAACTATTAAAAATGGAATGAAGTCGAGAAAATCCGACTACAAGATACCAAGTACTTATATTTATTTTATATTATATTTATTTTATTTCTCTTTTTAAAAAATTTTAGCATAGAATTAATTCAAAATTACAATAGTATGAGTTATAATAATTCATAATTCATTACACAAACAAAACACACCTGATTTACCAAGGATATACAGAAACTTAAAGACCAAGTTTAATGGGTCTAGCTCTTATACACTGATAGAAATGAATGGCAACTTAAATTAATATTCGTCCTAAATGCTTGAGACAAAAGCACATAGATCGAAATAAATAAAAAAGATAAAATAACATAATGAAAATGTTCTTAAATTAAATATTTTTTCTCTGTATTTAAAATCCTTTGTTTTTTGACGCATTTATTTAGGGTTTATTTATGACAAATTTAATAGACCTTTTGTTGAGTTTTTAAAATACAGGGTCTAAAAATTCCACTATTATAATTTGTCACCAACAATAAAAAGTTATTAAAATTGCCTTTGATAAAGTGTTTGAAAGTCAATATTATGGGAATTTAATTGTTAAAATCAATATGCGGCATTTCAATAATAAGTACACTTGAATATGCTACGGTAATTGCCAAGCCAAGTCAAACACACACACACAGATACAAAGATACACACAAACGCACACAGATACACACACACACACACACACACACACACACTCGCAGCAAGCCACAAGCATTCAAAAGTTTTGTAGCTGGCAAATTGACTAGCATAATTTGACTGCGCTCAAAAGTATGCTACGATTTCTCTATATGTGTGCGTGTATATATGTGTGTGTGTGCATGTGAATTGCACTGTGTGTGTGTGTATGTGTGAGTGCTACAAATCTAATTGGATTTGTGCACGTTCAATGAACTGAACACTAAAAGTATTTCATATTATTATTGCACTTAGAGAAATGGTTGAAATGTCGCTCAATGACTGTTACTTTGTTGTTGCTGTTGTTGTTGTTATTGTTACTTAGTTGTTAGTGCACATTTTATTGCTTTTGCTACACTTCATTGACGCAATTGTTAGCTATGCACAAAAATGTTGCATTAAGCATTGAAATCGTTTTCCTCATCGCACTTAAATTCCCATTCCTTCAACTCGTGCAACATTGTGAGGCGACGCGCTCTGCAATTAGGTGGAAAAACACGTACCAAAATGATGTTTCTGCTCCCCTTCCGTCTTCACTCTTCACTCTTCACTCTCCACTCTTAACCCTCCACCCTTCATCCTTCACCCTGACCTCCCCTGCTGCTGATCCTCTGGGCAACAGTTGCATATGATAGAGACTAGAGATGGGCACGTGCCTTTTCGGGCTTCGTGTCCCGCGGGCCTCTTCAAAAAATCCACGGGCTGAAAATTCTGAAAAGCCTGAACGGGCTTTTTTTTATTCGGACTCGGGCCTCAGCTAAAAGCCCGAAGTCCGATAGGCCCGAAAACTCAAAAAATTTTACTGTATGATGCACAGTTAATATCAAAGAGATGCGTATGTTCTATCAATAAGTATCGATAAGTTTAATATTAACGCTCTAACATTAAAATATTGTTTGATTTAATAAAAAAAATAATGTAAAAAGTAAAAATCATTAAAAAATATTTTTTCTATAATAATTTGAAAAATAAAAAAAATAAAGTAAAAAGTAAAAATTATTAGCAAATATTTTTAATATTATAATTTGAAAATTTGCCCGGGACGGACCGGGCTTAAAAATTGGTTTCAGGCCGGAGCCGGGAAAAGGAATTCCGTGCCCATCTCTAATAGAGACTGTCTGTTATTCAGACTTCAACTGGCAACTCATTCGTTTATGCGCCGTGTGCCTCGTGTTTCTCGTTGCTTATCACAACCAGATGAAAGAGTAGTAAAAGAAGAAGAAGAACTGGCCAAGAGGCAACTTTAATGAGACGGAAAGCGGGCGCCAATCGCGGCAATTAAAATTAATTACAGTATTTGTCAGCTTTGTGGCTAACAGCCCACCAAATGCGGCATTTTTTCATTCACAAGCCTCGCTTGCAGCCTCAGCTGATTAAGAGAGAGATAGATATATTTAAAGAGAGAGGAGAGAAGTTGTATTGTGGCAACAAGAAGAAGGGGGGCATGCAGCAAACGGGGGCGTACACAAAGTTGGGTGCAAGACGCGTTGCATTGATTGCAATCGCGATCGTTAATTAAATGTCGAAAGGAATGTTGTTGTTGCTGTTGTTGTTTCTGTTGTTGTTGCTCGTTGTTGCTGCGTAAAGATCAGACAGCTGGGATAAGGCCATGTTGTTGTTGTTGCTGTTGTTGCTGCTGTTGCTGCTGTTGTTGTTGTTGCTGCTGCTGTTGCTGCTATTTATAGTTGCTGCGATGCGGCACGCAACGTAACACGATTCAGCACTGTAAGTTGCAACTTGGGGCAACAGCGGCTGCCGCGGGCTTTGGCTTTATTATCGCCCTTGATCTTGGCTAAATCGAAATCGCCTGCATTGCGTGAAGTGTTGCAAATGAGTTTTTGTCCGGGGCGTGCATTGAATTTTCAATTGGCCAGCAAATTGGCAGCACCAAAAGCAGGAAACAGCTACAGGGTCACAGGTGGGACAAAAACACTCAATGTCAATACCGATAACTTTTTGAATATATTGATGTTACTTTCGATTTATCGATACGTTTTGAATCTTAAATAAAATTTGGCAAATTAATTAATTAATGATCAAAATGACATTCCGCATAAAAATCGATTGAGTTTTGATGAAGTTAGGAGAGATCAAAGTTTTTGAAATCATATCAAGAGGTTAGTTATTAAAATCAGGGATTAAAACCGAAACGAATATCGGTTTCAGTTACGATTTCGGTTATGCTTGAATTAAGGTTTTCGGTTATCGGTTATGCAAAATCTTGGAGTATCGGTTTCATAATGGTTATCGGTTGGTTTCGGTTCACAAAATATAAAAAAATTAAGGTTTACGGTTGACCAAAATAAGAAGCTTTATTCATTGTTTTACATGAAAAAAGACTTGATACTCTAATTAGCCTGGATCATATAAATTTGTTTAATTTGGTTTCAACAAATCGATTATTTTGATTTTACTGATTTTTAATAACTTCGAACAGCCATAACTTTGTCAAAACTCAATCAATTTCCATGCGCAATATAAATTTGCTCATGATTTTTCCTCTAAAATCGTTCTGCATTTAAATTTTGTTCATTTTGAAAATTTTAAATTTTTCGAATTTTTTAGAAATTTTACAGTGTTACCCCTTATCATTTTTCGAAAAATTTCGAAATTTTCGAATTTTCAAAATGAACAAAATTTAAATGCAGAACGATTTTAGAGGAAAAATCATGAGCAAATTTACATTGCGTATGGAAATTGATTGACTTTTGACAAAGTTATGGCAGTTCAAAGTTTTTAAAGTTGCTCAGTTGCTCAGAACCGAAATTAACCCTTATAAATGAATCGGTTACTAAACAGTTATTTTGACTTAAAGAGTTATGGTTTATGGGTTTTGGTACAGCGAAAAAAATTGTTTTCGGTTACGGTTTCAGTTACGGTTACAAATTTCAATCGGTTTTCATCGGTTAGAGGTTTCGGTTTCTGTTAAGGTTTTAATTCCTGATTAAAATATTAGATGATAGTCGAAAATCATTAAACTTTTTAATAAACAAAGTTTAAATGCAGAATAAATTTTTCAAATCAAATTTTGTAATGCTCCATTGTGCAAAGCAATAATAAGTTGGCCTAAATTAAGTTAAATAAAGAGTTGCTTGAATTGTTATTGTTGTTTGTGACAGAAACTAATGAAGCTTGGAGAAACTTTTGTCAAGTGAAAGATTTCTCCAGTAAACTGGGAGCGTCTTCATTATTTTTTAACATTCATCTTCATATTCCTCATCGACTAAAGCCAAAGAGTCTCGATTGAGCACTCCTAAACAAAGGGCTTACTCTCGTACTCGTAGTATGATACTACGTACTTGGGTCTGTTGTTTGGGGTCGCTGGATGTTGCAGTTGTGTGCTCACAAAATACAAGTTTATCAATAGATGGTAACAAAAAGTGTAATAGAGGAAAACTTTGAACTCGTTTTGAGTCAAGTTTGTTTTCTGCTTTTTGCATTTTGTTGCTAGAAAACTTTGCACTGCAGTTGCTGTGCTCGAAAAAAAAAAACAAAAAATGTTGATTGCAGTTCTGTTCGAGTCGTTCCGGAGTTGCTCTTCGGCGACTCCTGGCCTGGTTGTCTTTCAATGAAAATGCAAACAAATGAAAAGTGCAACTGCCGTAAATGAATGAAGAAAGAAAAAGGTGAAGGCGGCCCGGGGAAAGTGTCGGAAATTGGAGCAATCGAAATGCAGTTTTGATGACGTTCAAAATTGTCAATTTGTGGCCGGTCGGAGGCAAGTGCCAAGTGCTAAAATCGATTTGAGAATTATGGGAAAAGTGTGCAGAGCTTTTGTTTAAAAAAGAACAACAAATAGCATTCACAGATTACGAGAAAGAATGTAGTCTATAAAGAGACGAGTGTTGTTAGCTGAGTTTAAAATCAGATTGTAGCTCTCATACGCTTTAAAAGTATCAAGTTATTATATTGGTTTATTAAATACATCATAATTCATAAATCTGTAAGTTTGGTTAAACAAGTTTTTCATACAAAGCAATTCCACGACCTCTGACCTCAGTTTAAGGCACTTGCAGGTGGAATTTTGCAAAACGCCGTCTTATCGCACGATGAAATGTTGTGTATAAATTTCAGCTTTTTACCTTAAGCCGTTTGGCATACACGTTGATGTGTCACTTTATATGTATATACAGATAATTATAATAATAATCTGAACACACTTCAAGTCAGCTTAAAGTTCTCCTACTGTTTTTTCCATATTCAATTTTATCATTTGCATTGTAATTTAAAACTAGTTTAGCATCTGGTCATTCTGATAAAACAAATATAAACAGTTGTACAAATGTTTTCTATTCAATATCAGACGAGAACAGTCGTTGGATGAACTATTTAAATGGGTATGTTTCTATTGTGGGTCTGTGACCCAAAAATATATAAAACAAACACAGCTGTTCCTTTTTTTTGTATGCTTATTCATGTTTATTGATACCACAACATATTATGCTAATATTGAGTCCTTAAAAATATATCAATGAATTTGCGCGCAAAGTTTTCTCATCATCCTTTTGGATCGTTCAACTCCCAATCTTAACCACAACACAACCACAAATGCAAATGAGCCACGTGCATTGCCAGAGTCAAGTGCTTCAGTCACAACATGTTCGAAGCGTCGTGGATGCCGGCAACTAACATGTTGTAGGGTATGTTGCATCAGAGACAAACTCAGCTTGATTTGCTGGCCAACGTTTTCTAACAAGTCGTATCGAACATTTTGGCTGACACAGAAGTTTTCATTTCAATGTATTCCTTTCCTTTAAATATATTTATATATCTTTTTAAATTAACTTTAAGTTGAAAATTTTTAGGTAGTTGCCTTTTTTATCTATCAATTAGTTGGGTAACTTATACATAAAAACTAATGCACATATTTCATTTCGTTATCATAAGTAACGTCAACCTTTTTTATGAATACAGATAAGAAAGCTACGACGAACTATACAATTCACGCTAGCTATATAAAACTCTTTGGATATATAATTAAATTTTTAATTTTATGCACTATTTAAAAACGTTTTAAACATGCTTAAGTTATATATATATTTTAAGCGAATTGTGTGAATTCTTCGGTAATTAATATACTTGGCGCATATTACAAAGTCTTCACTGTAATGTAATTTTATGCTTATTTCCTATTAATTGTTAATTTTATGCAGTATTTAAAAAAGTTTTAAACATATTTAAATTATTTATTTCACGCGAATTTTATGAATTCTTGTTAATTCATTTTGATGACTTTTATTATAAAGTCTCCACTGTAATGTAATTTTTGTAGTTATTTTCTAAAGATATCGTTAAGTGCTGGAAGTAGGTACATATATAGTTTTTATATACCATTTTATGATAAAAGAAAAATAGTTTTAAATATATACATATGTATGTAGATATGCATGTAATGATAAGTTTCACTTTTCTTAATATAATTTCAGGCACAAATCCATTTGGTAAATGCGGGTGCATTCGTCATTTGCTTTTGCAAAAGAATTTTAAAAGACCCGCAGAGTAGTTGGAATTTATCGGTAGGAAGTTTATCAGACGAATCGAACATCGAACATGTTGCGGTTGCGTTGCGTTTGTCGTCGCGTTGCCAACCAATTGTTTTGCCGGTCAACGATGCGCGCGAGTGCGAACCGTTTCGGTTCAGACAAGTTCAGAGAAGCATTTCGGTCGCTTCTCGATTTAGTCGATTTTTAGCCGTTGAATTAGTTGGAAGTGGAGCGCGTGTTGAAACGGAACGTTGCATTTCTCTTTCTCCACTTGCACACGACGAGACAGCGACAACAACAACAACACTCTCACACACAGACAGGTGTACGGTTTGTTTTGTTAGTGCATGTGTGCGTGTTTGTGCCTGTAGATGCGTGTATGTGTGCGTGTGTATGTGTGTGAGGGCGCGTGAAAATACAACAACAACAACAACAACAGCAGCGAAATATCAAAATCAGAAGCTAAAGAAGCAGTTAACACACACAGTTAACACAATCAGAGTCACAGTGAGAGTCAGAATCAGAGTCACAGTCACAGTCACAGTCAGCTGTGTGTTTTGCTTCATCTTCGTCGTCGGCAAATAATGTGTGAAAAATAAATGCAAATTATAAATAATAAGCATAAATTACAAATTATTTACGTGAATATTTCAGTTTGAGCCAAACAAATAAAAGCGTGCAAATAAAATCAACGCCTGCTCCAAACAACAACAACAACAACAACAACAAGATATCGCGAGTGTATTTACAGTGAGTGCTTGGAGTATTGTGCCGCGTGTATTTGACGTGTCCGTTCGAGTTCACAGCCATAATCCTCACGTCTACGTTTTGACAGCAAAATCAAAGCAGGGGCAACCCAAGTGTTGTAGCGGTCACAGCAACAGAAACAACAGCAGCAACAACAGCAACATAAGGAACAACAGCAACAGAGAGAGAGAGAGAGAGAGAGAGAGAGAGAGAGAGAGGGGTAAGTCGAAGCAGCTGAACGTCAAGTGTCTCCACGCCACGCGACCAGGAGCAAGGCAACAACAACAACAACAACAACAACAACAACAACAACAACAATAACAAACAAGTCAGACTGACAGACAGACAGACAGTGCACAACGAAATGGTTGGCATAGAACCTTCCAAAGGCAACAACACCTGCTGCTGTCTTTTGTTGTTGTTGTTGTTGTTGTTGTTGCTGCTCTTGTTGTTGTTGTTCTTGTTGTCAAGGGTGTAGGCAGGGGGATTCACAGGCTAAACATTTGTTAGCTTCCTAAATTAGCAAAGAAATAAAGATGCGATGATGTGTTAGCTAAAATTAGCTAAACTTTATAGTCTGCCAGGCATTGACAATGAATTTGAATTGTGTTTCTATTTAATGGCAGTATTAAAAATATATCTATGATCTGATTTATTGATTATATTGGATCTAGATTTATGCCTTAAATAATGAAATCTGTTTGTTTAAAATAGTATCTTTTTTATTAAGATTTTGTATTATTAGGCGGAATTGGAAACTTCATCTTAGATAAGTTTGAAAAATTCCACGAATAACACCTAGTTATATTTTTAATAAGATTCAAAAATATAAAGAACCTTAAATGCAAAATTCATATTTAAGGAAATAAAATATGGTTCATGAAAATATGTCTTTAAGTGCCAAACGCATTTGTCAGGGGTGTTCCAGAAATGTAAAACCACCGAATACCAACTGAAAACGAGCTTTTGGTGTGTTTTCAATTGTTTTGTAATTCTGGAACACCTTGAGATTTTGAAATAGTGTATACTATATATATTTGACATTAAATTGCCTAAAATTCAAAAGAATCAAAAAATTTTACCCGAAAGTAATAGACTTGCTGACTCGAGGTCTGATTTTATTATCGATGACACTAGCAACAACAATATTTTAAATATTAAAATATATATATATATCGAAGAATTTCAAGTAAACAATCATCTGAAGAAATTAGCTATTTCTTCTGAAGAAATTTGTTATTTCTCCCATTTAAAAAGATAGATATTTAAGCTACCCCCTTCGTTTTAAATTGCCTACGCCTTTGTTTGCAATTGCTGTTGTTGTTGTTGCTGTTGCTTGGCGCTACACAACAGAACATTTCTTTTTGTTGCGTGTGTTTGTTACGCGTGGCTCCGTTAACTCGAGCTGACATTTACAACACTGCAAACGACGCGTTGTCGCTGCCCCCACCGCCCCCTCCCCCCCATTTCCAAGTTCTTTTAAACCTCTGCGTGCTCAAGTTCTTCTTCTTCTTAGCCTTCTCATTGTTGTTGTTCTCTTTTGCTTTTATTTTTTACTTTGACTGCTTCTTCCTCTTCCTCTTCTTCGGTTTTGGCGTGCATTGACTTTGTCAGCGCACATTTGTTTTTGCATGTTTGTTTTTAGCCTTCTTTCTTCGCTTCGCTTTTTTATTTGATTTCTTTTAATTCTTTTGTGTGTTTGTCTGCAAATTACTTTTATTGGCCACTTCCTTAGCTTTGTTTTGCGCCGGCATAGAAAAATCAATAAATTTTTATTTGATTTTCATGCCTTGTCGCAGCTGTGACTTTGTTTTCCTTTCAATCTCCTGCCCACTTTTCCTCATCCTTACTATTGGTTTTTTTAAGCCTTTTGTTTTTGACTTTGCCATGGCAGCTAACAACCCCATGCAATTCTGTGTGTTTGTGTGTGTTTCCGGTTTTTTTGGCTCGTCTCTCTTTTACCTCTCTTTTTGGCCTAGAATCGAGCCAAATTTATTAATTATCATGGGGCAATTCAAGTCGCAAGCCGTTAGTTGACACACTTTCACAAGGGAGCGCTACGAATTATCAGATAGATATTCAGTTCGATGGATACGTAAGATAGTAATTTGTAGACTTATTATTATTGTCTATTCATAATCCGTTAATTAGGCTGCGTTTGATAAATCTGCATAATTAAATTGGAAACTGGAAACTGGAATATTGACCAAGTAGGTGTTCACTTAGATTGAGTTCGTTGAACGGTTCTCTCATAAAAAATGTTATATACATTCTCTTTTAAATTGTCAACGTCTTGAAACCTTGATAGGTTATTAAATTGATTGACTTAGAAACGGCTTAGCTGCAATCGTTTTTTTTATAGTTAAAATATTTTTTTAAATTTAATTAAAACGGAAATTATTTATAATTTGTCTGTTCTCAATCAAATCAAGTAGATTAAGAAAGAGTATTTTTATAATAGATCGTTCTTTATAATCGGATTACTTTTTGAGGATATACATTTTTTTTATATATTTATTGAACAAAATCGGAAATTATTAATAATTTGTCTGTTCTCAATGAACCCAAGTAGATTACGATGGAGTATTTTTTTGAATAGATCATTCTTTTTAATTTTATTACTTTTTGATGAAATCGATTTTGTTTATAATTATTTTGTTTATTTTTTCATTTAATGAAAACGGGAATTATTAATATAATATCTGTTCTCAATGAAACCAATACGATTAATTATTCTTTGACTAGCTGATTCTCTACCATCTTTTTACCTGGTTCAATTAAAATACAATTTATAAAAGAGGAAGGTATTCCTCTTTGAATGAAACCTTGCTCATTATTCATAATTATAATAGACTGGACTTGAAATTTATGTAAATGTAATTTGCATTTTCTCCCCCATTTCCACTAACACTCACAGAAATTCCCCTTTGGCATGGTTCTCTACCCTTCACTTGTCGCATAACTCCGAATTTTTTGTGTATATTTATTTACCCGTTTGACAAGCTATGGGACCTGACACCTGCTAAAACCTGTCCCGGCCAATTCATATTCGCAATGAGCCAACAAGTAAAAGTGCCGCCGCCACCGCCCAGGTTTATTATTTTTATTATGTCTCTTTCTTCAGCGTCTGCATCATTTTTATTTATTTAATAAAATCCAACATTCGTTTAATTTCCATGTCCATTTGAGAAACGGGTTTCTTTCTCGGCCATCTAGGGGTCTCGGGACCCGGCTCTGGGTTCGAACGGACTGCCACATTTTTTTACTAAAGTTTTTTTTTTTATTTTCGGTCTGCATCATTAAGAAGCAGCAATGGCAATTAAATTTAATTATTAATGTCGGCCAGTCCGGGGCCAAAAGGCGGCTGCGGGGGGTCGTTAGCGGCCAGTGACAAAGAGATGAAGGGAAGCGAGTAAAAGTTAAAGCTGTTGCCATTTATGTTAATTTCAATAAATTAATCACAAACATATTATGAGTCCGCTTACATCATTGCCTGTGTTGTCCACTCTGTTGATTTATGTTCTGCTCACATTGACCTCACAATTTCGACCAGGTGTTAAAAATACTGATGAAGATAAATTTCCTAATCTTTCATATATTTCGCACGTTTTCACGTTCTCCAAAAATTTAGACCAACTGAACTCGAACTAGAAATATCATCATTATGTTAGTCGTAGGTCAGTCCACGTTTCATAGCGATTGTAATACGAGTATGATCGAAGAATTTACACATGATATCTGAAGGGAAGATATCATCATATGTCAACTACATATTTTGTAGATCTCTTCCATGGTCTGTCGACTGTAATCTAATGTCGTTACAAACGGTGAGCACGTTTGTGTATAACTGGACAACTGAAGCACTCGGAATGACGGCTTAAAACGGAAACTGCAAATGGCCAAATGTTAAAATGGCCAAATGGTAAAATGGCACTTGGATAAGGGGATCAAACGAGGGGGCACGTAGTGTCCGATTGCGATGCTGTTCAAGTTCTTTATGCAAGACTAAACCTCAACCTGTGTCTAGTTGTGAAAGAACTTTGAGTAACTTAAGACACGCTCTCTAATTTCACAGTCATAAGCATAAGTTTGTGGACCAACAGAATTCCTTGACTGTCGATTGTCTCAGCATTTGTGAATTTGAATATTTTCACTTTTATGAAGCAGTACAAAGAACAGTGATTTAATAATTAATGACTATTTATTCAAGAAGCTTGAAAAATAAAGGTAATTTTTATGTTTCTAAATATATACAATTTAATTATATAATATTATAGTAATTGTTATCTTCTCAAATTAATTATGTTACCTGTCCGTATTTAATGACTAAATAATTAAAGAATATTTGCTAAGCAATTTTAGATGAATAAAAGTAATTAAAAAGTTTTTTAAAATAATATTTAAATGAATATTAATTGATATTTTTTTATAAAATAATTTCGTTAGTTGAACAAATAATTAATGACTAAATAATAAAAGAATATTTGTTTAACAAAGTTATTTCAATAAAGATAATTTAAAAGTTTTAAACTATAATATTTAAATGAATATTAATTGATATTTCTTCATAAAATAATTTCGTTAGTTGAACAAATAATTAGTGGGTATCTGCTAAACCAAATGTTTAACTTTCCCAGTCAATTCTCTTAGTGGGACCAACTCGGCATCTCTGTGTTTAAAAGGCCCCAAATGATGGCAATTAATACTTAAATGCCGGGCTCTTAGCCATAAATTGTTGCTGAGGCTGCATTTTAATTATAACTCTGCCAACTAAAGTGAGCTGAACAAATTCTGCGTGGCACACAATTAAAAATGTGTTAGAGAAACGACCAAAAATTGAGAGAGATAGAAGCGATGACGATGACGATGACGATGATGAGGATAGAACTGAGTTGCAATTCTTGGCAATTTAGCCAATGGGCCAAGTGGATGCAGCTAATTGTGGAGAGAGGTAGACAGAAGGATCTACAACTGCAATGACAAGACAAATGTTGCAACAACCTGCAGATACAAGAAACCAACAACAACAACAGCAGCAAAAAAAAAACAATTGGCAACATGCAGTGCAAGAAAATGTTTCTGTTCTTCTGTTTCTTCTTCTTCAGTTGTTGTTCTTATTTTTCTTCTCATTGTTGTTGTTGTTGTTGTTAGTGGCAGGCTTAAAAATTCGTAGTCTAAACCAATTCGAAAGCAATTTCTGCTTAGAGCCTTTGCAGCGGGTGGGCAGAGTGAACATTTGCATAACTAGGAGCCTACAGGCAACTACAGATACAGATACAGATACATACACTGATAAAAAAATGTTCTAAAATCAAGATTTTGGTCTCAGAAATAAGAATTTTGGTCTAATACAGCGTCGAGAACATAAAATTCTTAAATTTGGAAAACACATATGGTTTTAGGAACATTTCAAATAAGAATAAGTTCTTAATTTAAGACCAAACAGTCTTAAATTCTCGAACCAAAAATAAAAAAATTAGGCAGGTGTTTTAAACTTTTTTTTTTGATACTTATACTTTTTTTGGATTTATTTTATTTTTGTATAAATATTTCGATTATATGTTTTTTCCTTGGCTAGAGCGGATTTCGATCCTCGATCCATTATTTTCTTCATATTAAATATGAATATTTATATTTTTTTATCAATTTAAGATTTTTAATTCTTATATAAGAACTGCAAATTTTTTGATTAATATTCTTAGTTTTATTAATTTGGTCTTAAAATGGTCTTATTTTAAGAACAAAATATTTAAGATGCATGTTCTTGATTTTAGAAGTTGGTTTTTTTCAGTGTTGTTTTATTTATAATTACAATTTTTTTTTTTGTAAACATAGTATATAATTTTTTTGGATTTATATATTTTTTTTTAAATATTTCGATTATATGTTTTTTCCTTGGTTAGGGCGGGTTTCGATCCCCCGACTTGTTATCAAACTGAAGCGGAGGCTCTAACCAGAACGCCACGGTATCATTATTTTCTTTATATTAAATATGAATATTTATATTTTCTTATCAATTTAAGATTTTTATTACTAATATTAAGAACTGCAAATTTTTAGATTCATTTTCTTAGTATAAGTAACTTGGTCTTAAAATGGTCTTATTTTAAGAACAAAATATTTAAGAAGAATGTTCTTGATTTTAGAAGTTTGTCTTTTTTTAAGTGTATGCATAGGCTGTGGAAGATGCATGTTCTACATACACATTGGCAGTGTAAACGTTTAAGATACATGTGTCTGTATGTATGTACTCGTCTCGTATTTGGAAGAGAGCTGCTGGCTTAGAAGTCTGCTATGAAGACGAGTTCATTGAATTCTTTGCTGCTTTATTCGCCAAACTCGTAAATTTTCAACCAAATACACATAAAATTCAAACCAAACTGGTTCCTGCAGCACCAACAAGAAGAACAACCGCATTAACAGCGATTTATACCAGACCACAGACATATAGTCTTTGGGTATCCGTGTTTTTTTTTTTTTTTTTGATTTTTCTCTTTTTTTATTTTTGGGCCTGCATTTTGTGGAATGCGGCAGTCAACAACATCATCTTCACAAACTGAAACTCAAAACTCAACTTACAGCAACTGAAATTGAAACTCATCTTTTGCCTTTTGGTTTTTGTTTGGTACTCAACCAAAATAAAGGGGGCCAAGAGACAAGAGACGGGATTGCAAGTGCATAATATCATCTGCTTTTAGGTTTCACTTTGGACTTCTCTTTGGATTTCTTTGCGGCTACTTCGATTAAGTAGCTGTCAGCATTTGTATCTTGTATCTGCATTTGTCACATGCAGCCTCTGTGTGTGTGTGTATTTTACTTTTGGTACTGCAGCTCTCTTAAGTGCAGTTTGGTGAAAGCGCAACGCATTGGGATTTTAGTAGCTTTTGCCCATAAACTTACTCGGCTCTTCGCATCTTTCACGACAAATTCGAACTGACGACCCACTTCCACATCCAGTTTTCAAATTGAGAACCAGCTGGTGCCTTATCAGATCGTATCACACACACACTCATACACCAAACTGTCCAAGAGTAAAGTAGCTCAAATATTTGGACAAGTCCAAAATACTAATTGGGGACCCATCACCAACAGACTTGTGCTGAGCTCCCTCTAATCACTGTGGGCACAAAACAGATATGTAAATCTACACACATACACTACACTGGAAAAAAAGACCATCTTCTACAAATAAAGAACATTCATCTTAAATATTTTGTTCTTAAAATAAGACCATTTTAAGACTAAGTTACTTATACTAAAAATATTAATCTAAAAATTCGCAGTTCTTATATAAAAATTAAAAATCTTAAATTTATAAGAAAATATAAATATGTCATATTAAATATGAAGACAATAAAGACACCGTGGCGTTTACGTTAGAGTCGCCGCTTCAGATTGGTAACAAGTCGAAGGATCGAAACCCGCTTCTAGACAAGGAAAAAACCTATAAGCGGAATATTTATAAAAAAAAAATTAAAAAAAATATAAATAAATATCAAAAAAAGTTTAAAGTTTAAAACACACTGTTTGGTCTTAAATTAAGAACTTATTCTTATTTGAAATGTTCTTAAAATCAAGATGTGTTTTCTAAATATAATAATTTTATGTTCTCGATGTATTTTTTAGACCAAAATTCTTAGTTCTGAGACCAAAATCTTGATTTTAGAAAAATTTTTTTTATCAGTGTACTCAACACAGACATCGAGACGAGACGAGACAATGGCAAAAAAAAATAATATTAAACAAAAGATACGTATCTGAATCTGTTTTTGGCCCGAAATGGACAAAGACAGCTCAATTGAAGCCAGGGATCATCGATGTTCACGCTTTACTTCTTTTTCTTCTGCATTTTTCTCCTTTTTCATCTTTTTTTGTTGTTTTTATCGCGCTACCTGTCAAACCGAAGATGGATACTTGGCAAGATGTTTGGGCTGCCAAAGACATCAATCAAAAATTTCAGTTTCTATGATTTAAGAGTTGACTTGTCTTGGCTGGGAATAAGTTTGTTTGGGAGGCAGCAACGGAAATGAAGTTGAGCTTTTGACCGCTTGACGTTAACTGTAATTACGCACGCAGATATACGGATACAGATATAGGATACAGATACAGATACATTTTGTATCTCATGACGCAGAAACTCGTTGTGTGCACGCCCAATGCTGGTCAACGAGAATAGCAGCAGCAAATAGCCACAAACAACCACATAATGACCTTGTAACTCAACTGTCAACTGTCAACACACGCAACAACAACAACAACACTAACAACAACAACAACAACAACAATGGCAAATCAATAGCTAGCCACAATTTATAGTGCTCGTATCGATGGCCATAAATTGGAGCGCCTGGCACATGTCACGCAGTCGAACAAAGAATGTTGGCCAAAATGGTAAAGAGGGATCAGTTGCCACAAAAAGGATCACGAGATGAACGAAAAGCAGCGCCAAAATTTGATTCAATTAGATTGAAATACAAGTATCTTTTATATGGTGTCTGCCCTTATCAGTTACTTTTGATATATCTTGAGTTCCATTTCTGTATCTTCAGATATCAATGTTAATGTCTTTAAAGTTGTTCAAACTTATACAAACTTACATTAAGTTAAGTCTAGAAGGTCATTATTATTTCTTATTTTGTTTTATATTGTAGCCTTTATCTATTCATTATTTAATTTAACACCCAACAGATACTCACAACAACGTATTCTTATTCAATGTTTTATTTCTGCTGCAACTTTAACATATTTTCTAATTTAACTTAATCCATTGTCATATTAAATTTCATTAACTTTAGAACGATTCCATTATAATGACTTTCCTTTAATATACTTTAGATACAAGTTAATATCTTTTAAGTTGTTCAAAGTATTACAAACTTACAGATAGTTATAAGGAGTTGAAAGTCTAAAAAGTATGTTACCTTTAATATTATTTCTTAGTTTGTTTTATATGGATTGTATCTATATATAATATATTTATATATTCTTAATAAAATTTAACACCCTACAGATACTTCTGCTGCAATTCTAACACCTTTTCTAGTTTCATTTAACATCCTCCATTGTCACATTAATTTTATTCTGTACCTCCATTTGTTTTTATTTGAATTCGATATTTTTTCATGTCCAATTTATCTGCATCTACTGCAACTTTAACACATCTATCAAATTATATTATTTAAATATAAATTATTAATTATATATTTCACGAAGAAGAGCCTTGTCCTCCATTGTCACATTTTTTTTAAAGTGTTTTGTTTTATCTAATTTTATTTATGCATTAATTTTACAACATGCATCCATTGTCACATTAACTTGCTTCCTTTACATTTTTTGTTTAGGCATTGCGTGGATTTTTTTTTACTTCGTTTTTCAACTTGTTGCGATGTGTGTGTTAGTGTGTGTGTTTGTGTGTGTGCTGTGCCTTTTCATGATGTATCTTGGGTCAGTTTTGAGTGGCAGCATGGGCCGCATATTTATAAAAATAACAATAAAAAAACCAAAGACGAATAAAAAGAAATGTAGAAGACGTTGGAGAATAAAAAACGCTTATCGTGCTGAATATTTTGTTGTAGTACTCTTGTATTGTTTGCGCGACAAGGGGCTATAAAATATGAGCAACTCGGCAAATACAAATAGTTGGAGCTACATTTATCTGACGGATACACACACACATAGCTATCCGAGAAGCGACTTCCTCGTTGTTGTTGAGTTTTCCCTTTAGCACACAATAGGCAGCAGCTACACGGAATGAGAAGAATCTTAACAAGTAATGAATTACTTGCTGAAGTGTATAAAAAAGAGAGGGCAGCATATCCAAAAAAGAACTTAAGAATTTGCCAAATATACGCGCTCGAGATATTTTTATACACTGATAAAAAAATGTTCTAAAATTAAGATTTTGGTCTCAGAACTAAGAATTTTGGTCTAAAAAATGCGTCGAGAACATAAAATTCTTAATTTTAGAAAACACATCTTGATTTTAAGAACATTTCAAATAAGAATAAGTTTTTAATTTAAGACCAAACAGTGTTAAATTCTCGAACTAAAAATAAAAACATTAGGCAGGTGTTTTAAACTTTTTTTTTTGAATATTTATACTTTTTTTGGATTTATTATATTTTATTTGTGTATAAAATTTTCCGATTTTTTCCTTTTTTTCCTTTGCTAGAGAGCGGGTTTCGATCCCTCGACTTGTTTTCCTATCTGAATCGGCGACTCTAACTAGAGCGCCACGGTGCCATTATTGTCATCATATTAAATATAACATTTTTATATTTTCTTATCAATTTAAGATTTTTAATTCTTATATTAAGAACTGCGAATTTTTTGATTAATATTCTTAGTTTTATTAATTTGATCTTAAAATGGTCTTATTTTAAGAGCAAAATATTTAGGATGAATGTTCTTGATTTTAGAAGTGGGTCTTTTTTTTCAGTGTATAAGTATGAGTGCAAGTACAAATACGAATACAAATGCGAATACGACTAAACTATATCAAAGGCAGCCAAAAAGTTTTAAAGCATTGTATTCGAATTTGTTGTTATCAGGAAGAGGATAAAAAAAAATAAAGGAGAGAAGAAAGCAAAATTCTAAAGCCAGAACCAAGTTTCGACAATAGGTCGTTGGTTGTTGGTTGTTCATTGTTCGTTGTTCGTTCTTGGTTGTTGTTTTGCGATAACTGAACTTTGTTTTATGTGAAGTACTTAAGTGTGTGTTTGTGTGCTGAAGCATATCTTTAAAATACATTTGTGAGTTGCAACATTTTGCAACAATTTAAGTTCAGTTTTTCTAATCACTTTTTAACATGTTTTTCTCATTATTTTCAATTGGTTTCCCCTGCGAGTATCCGCAACAATATTATGAAAAACTCAGACGTCTCTAATGACGCGAACTAACCTTCAGTCGCAAATCATCGTTGTCTGAAAAAAAGGCACACAATAAATACAACAACCAGACAGCTAACAACGACACCAACAACAACAATAACAACAATAAATACAACAATAGCAAAGCAGGAGATTTAATAAGGCAAAAGGCTAGTAAATAAACCTGTTGCAATGTTTTTGGCTCTATGCTCACTTGACTAGTTTTTATTTATTATATGTAATGTGGCTATAACTGTGGCCATAACTATGTCTATATCTATGCTAGACTCTAGCCTCTAGTCTCTGTTTTTTTGTTGGCATTAGCAATGAATGGTTATTAAACCGTAACCACAACACAACAGCGCCAATATATCCAACTGTGCCACGGGAAATGCCAATGCAAATGTTCACAGTTGACTGCTGAGCAGTGACATTTAAAGTTGGACTTTTCTATAAATGGGCAAAAAGGAAGATGACATACGCTTTTAAGAACAAACGACAGGCGAGAGTGCTTTTCAGATACCCTGTAATCATCTCCTTTCTACTTGATAATAATTGATTCAGTATTTGACAAAAATAAAAAAGTTGCTTAAATATTTTAATTACATATTTAAAATAATTAATATGATAAACAAATCCATCATTATTTTCTGGTGTCTTTTAAGGAATAAATATATTGATTTAAAATGTAGTTTTTCCAATTTAAAATGGAATTTAATGCATTAAAATTGTGTCAAATGTTTTATACAATAAATATATTAATTTTAAACGTAATTTTTATTTTTTTTAAATTGAATTTTATGCAATAAATTTTAGATTGTGTCAAATGGCTTATAAAATAAATATATTATTTTTAAATGTAATTTTGCCACTTTAAAATTGCATTTATTACAATAATTTTTAAATTGCGTCAAATTGCTTTATTATTTTCTGGTACGTTTTGTTCATTAAATATAATTATTTTAAATGTAATTTTTGCATTTTAGTATTGAATTTATTGCAATCAAATTTAAATTGTGTCAAATCGCTTAATTATTTTATGGTATATTTTATACATTGTATTAATTTAAAATGTAATTTTTGCATTTTAAAATTGAATTTAATGCAATAAAATATAAATTGTATCAAATCACTTTGGAAATTTTAAAGTTTAGGTCTGCTGAGATTTGTAGAACATGCCTATTAATAACATAAAATAATAAAAACAATTTTAAAGGGAAAAATCAAAGTTACTCAAACACTATTGCTCGCAATTATTTGTTGTAATCTATTTATTATAGTTCGCGTAATCTCGCTAAATGCAATGTAAATATCAAGCGACACAACTAATGTAGAAACATCATGACATATTCATTATACCCCGATGTGCGGCATCTCTATAAGAAATGAGAAAACATCATCGAGCCAATAACAAATACGTGGTATACTCGTAAAACATATATATGTACATATACAAAACGCGCTTTTGGCCTTCGGGCATTAAACTTATACCTCAACACCACGGGCGCTTTTTTATACAATTGTGGCAAATGTTGCATCATCATTAACACACACACATACATACACCGATGGAGATGAAGATACAGATACACATTGTTGAGGGGTATTGAATAGAAACGCATCTGATGGCTTTGGCACTTTCGATGCCTCCTGCAGTTGAAAGCGAATTCATTGCAAAGTCATCACAGCAAAGTTGCCACAGCAAGAGTCACCTTTTGGCTTGGCATTTTTCTCTTGTTCATTTACAAATGTTAATGGTTAAATACCTCAGATTCGTTCCTATACAATTTCAACTAAAAGCCGTGCCCTCACAGTACAGTACAGGGTGCAGTGCCCAAGGCAATGAGTCAGTTAACCAAAAATGTCAGCAACTACACTAACTTCGTCTGCCAAGTGTAGGCAGTTGTTGTTGTTGTGGTTGTTGTTGTTGTGGTTTCTGTTGGTTGTTGATGTCTGCAATTTATCACATGTTGCTGCAACAGCAACAGCAGCAACAGCAGCCACAGCAACAGCAACATAAAAATTTGTAAAATGCATTCAGGTGCCGCCAAATATTTAAGGCATGCCGCAAACTTTTGTGCGCGCTTGTCGTTGGTTCCGTTGCGACTGTCTTTACTTTCAGTAAGTCATTAAGTTGCTGTTAGGTAACCAACCAGGCAGCTGAGGCAGCTGAAGCAGCTAAGGCAACTCAAGACCTACAGCCCTAAAGCTGCAGCTCCAGCTCCAGCTGCATCTGCTGCTTGTTGAAGTCAGTCAGTCAGTCAGTTGATTGAGCCGTAATTAGGCATCGTAATGAGTTGCAACTTCGATGCAGAGACAAGATAGCTCTAAGCAAGGGCGTATGTAGCTTGGTGCAAAGGGGGAGCCCAAATCATTTTCAATTTCATAATACACACATCACAAATAAAAAGAATTGCTTTTGAAAAAAAAATATCGATCGAAAATATACGAGTTCCTTAAATATCATACATTTTTCCGAACAATTAATTGATTAAGTTACAATATTTTTTCGAAAGCCAAATAATAAACAATTATTGCAATGCAATATTGGTTTTTGTATGATAATATGTATAATAACTTCGAACTGCCATAACTTTGCTAAAACTCAATCAATTTTTATGCGCAATGTAAATTTGAGCATAATTTTATCTCAAAATTCGTTCTGCATTTAAATTTATTTCATTTTGAAAATTCGAAAATTTCGAAATTTTTCGAAAAATGATAAGGGGTAACACTGTAAAATTTCTAAAAAACTCGAAAAATTTTAAATTTTTAAAATGAACAAAATTTAAATGCAGAACGAATTAAGAGGTAAAATCATTATCAAATTTACATTGCGCATGGAAATTGATTGACTTTTGACAAAGTTATGGCAGTTCAAAGTTATTAAAAATCAGTAAAATCAAAATAATCGAAATTTTCAAACCAAATGAACCAAATTTATGTGAGATCAAATTATATTAAAATCGACATTACGCTGGACCATTCCAGTAACCAGATAACATTATTATCCAGGCTAATTAGAGCATTAAGTTTTTTTTCATGTAAAGCAATGAATAACGCTTCTTATTTTGGTCAACCGAAAATCTTAATATTTAGATTTTTTGTAAACCGAATACATACCTGTATTTTTAAGCCGAAGCTTACAAAAAACAGATAACCGTTACGAAACCGATCCTCCAAGATTTTGCATAACCGATAACCGAAAACCTTAATTCGAGCATAACAGAAACCGTATCTGAGTGTAGGGGGGACAATGGCCGCCACCTGTCCCCCCTGCCTACGCCCTTGGCTATTTAACATTTTTAGCATGTGAGCTGTCAAGTTGATTAGAGGGCGCAACGGCTAACTTGGCTAGCTGGCTGCCTATGTGGGTCGTCTTGAAAGTTAACACCCCAAAACATAACAAAGAAAATGAAAAGCACAAGAAAAAAAAACAAAAACTGCTAAAAACGAAAACGAGCTTTCAAATCAGAACGCAACGTGCGCAGCCAATTGACATGGAAATGGGCGGATGAAATTCTTGGCACGTTAAAAATTAACCAAAAAAATAAGAAACAAAAAAAAACAACGAACTTAACAGAAGCAACTGAAATGACAGGCACAATAACAACAACAACAACAACAACAACAATAAGAATTGTGACTGGGCTTGGCCCAAAAGGTTGACCAAGAAACGACGTGGAGCGCGTCGACAGAGTCGCAGGTGAACAACCGTCTGATGGCCTTTTAAAGATTTTTACAGCTATTTATTTACTCAAGCCCATAGTCCGTTTTGTATTGCTCTCTCTCTCTTTCTCGCTCTTTCTCTGCCATCTCTTTCGTTTGTTTGCTATTCGTTTGCTGCTGACACCTGCTTTGCTTTCCAAGCTACTCTAATTATATTTGACCATTTGTTTATCAACAAATACAAAAGCGAATTACAGACAAAAAATATAGAGAGAGAACTTTGCCAAATTGCTGCTTGTAGAAGGAAATGCAAATGGCTAAATTTGTGAATGAAAGGATAAAAGAGAGAAAACAGAAGCAGCATTCAAATTATTCCAGTTACGAGTGGGAACTTGATTTGCTAAGATAATTGCAGTTATTTTTAGCACAAGCTAAAGTTAGTATCCTTGAGCTACATTGGCTGGTGAATAGGAATAAACCAAGGGCCAAGTGCTCACTTCATTTGTGTGTTTCAAAGGCTAGAAAAATTCCTTTCCTTTAACTGCTTTGAGCTTATGTCTTAACTTGTTTGGTTTATGAATGGGGCAGAATTTTCCCAAAGGTTGAATTCTTCCCAAGGCTGCCAGATACTGACCCATAACTTTTTCTTAACATTTTTATCTCCCCTTAGCGTTTGACTACATAACAAAAAACGCAACAAGAGGAAATGAAATATTTTGCGAAACTTTTGCCAAACACAAATCTCTATTGAGTTTTTGGCAATTTTACGGCTTATGCAATGCCAATGTCTTCTTCATTGAATGAATGAATGAATTCGTGTGATTTTAACAAATTTTTGCTATTGACATCATCATCATAATCATCATCATCGTGATCATCAATTTCTTGATTATTAGCTGTAACTTTCACTGTCTAGCCTCAGGGGGAGACTCTTATAGTTTGATTATGATTATAAGTTTCTTTCTTTCTTTTTTTTCTTCTTGTTGCATAATATTTTTCAAAGAAACCTTATACGAATTGTGTAGTATATGAATGATAGTTGATATCATCAATGAATAAAAACAATAACTGTTTACATATTTGTTTTTGTTCCACATCACATATAGCGATTACAACGCTCCACATTTATATTTTATTTATTTTTCTCATTGTTTTTCTTTCGTTTTTTTTGTTATATTTTGTTATCTGCAGCGGAAATTCACAAATACTGGTAGATTCACGTACGAGTATATGTAGATATACTATGTATATACATATGTAGTACATGTGTATACATATGTACAAATTATATTCGCAATTTATTTTGCCCATCAGCTTTTGAGTTTCATTTGTTTGATTTGTTTAGCGCACTAAATGTCACGAATTGCCGTAAAAAAGTCAGAATTATATAGTTAACTAAAAGATACTCTGTATATTTTACTTGCAAAATAAAATAAATATATATTGATTTGAGTAATATTAGGTTGTTCTTTCGCTTTCGAGATGTTTACACAACTTTAACATACCCAAATTTACAAGTGCAGAGTATTCACAAAAGCCGAGGGAAAATATTTGCCAAAGGTATTCATATTTATAGTACTTGCAATGCAAATATTTGTTAACAAAATATATAAATAAATATATTGCAAAAATGTCAACAAGCTGTACAAGCGGCGAACGAAATGTATTTAATAAATAAACTCGTTCGTATTTTTATGGATCCTGCATTCAATATTGAACAGCACTTTGTTGATTATTCATGTATGTGGTCTGCAAATACATATTTACAATAAATATTTGTATGAATTAATGATGATGATAGCTGGCTTGTGGTTATTTAGTTGTTATGTGGCATAAAGTTAGTTAGTCGCCATTAATAAATACTTAATAATTTATATTTCATATCTGCCACTATCTGTTGACCATATAAAAAAGTACCTGACAATTCGGGGAATAAATAGAAATTCGGAATTAAACTTGATAACGTAATCTATGTGCTGATTGCGGCATATTAAATTTAAAAATAGTTAATAGTTTAAGATGATATTTCTTTTCTATTGTGCTTTATTATGAATAACAATTTGAGCTCTTGACTTAACTTGAAACTTTTGTGTGCAACTTTGTAAGTTATTTTAAAAGCATATAAAATTCAAAGAGATTACATTGTTTTAATAATTTTCATTTTGATTTTATTGATTTTCTGTGGTCATTCATTTGAATAAACTTGTCTGCATTGGAGTTGAACTCCACATGCAGCCAGCCGCAAAACTCGAAAAGTATCTAACAGATACATACGCATTCTTGAGATACGAGTTTCCAACTGACTTTGAAACGAGTGGGCTGTGCCTAGTATATTACACTGAAAAAATGAACAACTTCTAAAATCAAGAGCATTCATCTTAAATATTTTGTTCTTGAAATAATACCATTTTAAGACCAAGTTACTTATACTAAGAATATTAATCTAAAAATTTGCAGTTCTTAATATAAGTAATAAAAATCTTAAATTGTTAAGAAAATATAAATATTCATATTTAATATAAAGAAAATAATGATATCGTGGCACTCTGGTTAGAGTCGCCGCTTCAGTTTGGTAACAAGTCGAGGGATCGAAACCCGCTTCTAGGCAAGGAAAAAACCTATAATCGGAATATTTATAAAAAAAAATCAAAAAAAAAATATCAAAAAAAAAGAATAAGTTTAAAGTTTAAAAAACCTGCCTTTTTTTTATTTTTGGCTTGAGAATTTAAGATTGTTTGGTCTTAACTTATTCTTATTTGAAATGTTCTTAAAATCAAGATGTGTTTTCTAAATTTAAGAGTTTTATGTTCTCGACGCATTTTTTAGACCAAAATTCTTAGTTCTGAGACCAAAATCTTGATTTTAGAACATTTTTTTTATCAGTGTACTTATTTTTCTGACTCTCTGACTTTCTGAGTGCTTGAAAAACTCTGGAGAGTCTGAGTTGAGTTAGCGACGTGGCGTCTTGTTGGAAATTTAACAATGACAGTTAATTAGTAAATGCATGCTTATTTCAAGTTGTAACAAATAAAATTACAAAGTATGCGGCTCGTATATCGCTTTATGCAATTAGCTGCAACATGTTGCAATAGTGATAAAAGCAACTCGCATGCATCATTCATAATGAAGTTGTTTCCTTCCTTCCACACACGACTTCTCAACTTCTTGCCATACAAAAGGACGTCTCACAATTCAGCGCTCGTTTATCACAATGAAAGAAGGAGGCTGGCAGGAACCGGGAACAGGGATGGGAACGGGAACGGGACCAGCCCCATTTGGGGTCTGTATAATTACTAGTTTTATGCAGCAAGAGGTCGAGACTTGGTCTTGAGACGTTGTCTGGCCTCTGGAGAGTTAACAACTGCAGTCCTGCAATTGATTTGAGTTATTGATTGTAACGTATTCTGGATAGAGAAGAGTCCCCTCTCTACATAGTATGATTAATTTTATGTTGAGTAAGGCTTTTGTATGATTTGAAAAATTAGTACAAAACTGAACTGAACCGAACTGAAATGATCATAAATCAAACAGTTTGCTGATTGCATTCGAAGTGCGCACAAATTGCATGATTTGCAATTTCTGTTGCATTCCCCGGATGCTGACACGACTGCAACGACGACTTTGAGACCTTTTCCATGTCCAGACCTGCCTCAGACTCTCCTCAGATTCCCTCTCATTCCTGGATGCTCTTAAGACTCTTGGACAAGACCAAGACCTCACGTTGCACATAATTCGCATTTTTGTTGCAACTTGCAAGTTGCAAGCAACTTAAATAAAATTATTGCCTGGCATTTTTATTTGCTTTTTATTGTTGCCATTTTCCGCCCATTGTCCTGCCTTACAATACAGCTTCTTCTTCTTCTTCTTTGCTGTTTTCATTGTTTTGTAATTAAATTTTTGGCAACAACAACAATAACAACAAAACGACATTCCACAAAATCGATAAGACCCGTAAAGCACAATCTCCTACAAAGTATCTGAATCTCCTTTTCCTTCGAGTGTTGTCTTAATGCAAAACAAATTGCCGCAGTTACTTTTTTGGTCATAAAATGCACAACAGGCCAAAAAATCCAACACAGTGGCTAAAATCGATAGAGACAAAAAAAGAAGATATTTTTTATTTAAATATTTTCAAGTTAACTACGAAATTCCTATCGCAAAAACATTTAATTGCTCAATTCACAATGCATGAATTTCTTGAGTTTTTCATTTGCCTTAAATGGGTTTTTCGACCACTGTTAATTCAATGTAAAGGCTCTGGGACTTGAGTGGCAGCGTGACTTATCTAGACAGTCGTAAAATCCTATTCCAAAGTCCATGGCGCTAGCCAAAATCAATAAACATAAAGCCCAATTACATGCTTGTATGGGCCAAGTTAAACTCTAAATCGATGACGCAGGAAAACGAAAGAGAGAGAGAGAGAGAGGTAGAGTGAGAGAAAGAGAGGAACACAATATGAAACTGGTTAGCCGGCTATGTAAATTTTTATTAATATTCAAAAGAAGCGTTTTCGTGTTCAATAACAACAACCACTTTAATAACAACAACAAAAAACACTATAAATATGCATATGACCTTCGTCGCGGATGATGGACAACCGAACAACACTCTGCGATTGTTGTTGCCGTGTCGAATGTGTTCTCCAATCAGTTGCAAAGGGCATAAATTGGATTTACAATCAGCAATTGCAGAAATTAATTGCGCTTAATCAAGACGTTCAACCAGAAACGATGTGGCAAACGGGCCAAAGAAAGAGAAATCAAAAAACGGAAAGTCATTTTATGCCGACTGGCCGAATCGAAGCTATTTTAATAGGCATCGTGCCAGAACATAAAACAGAATGAAACCTCGCCTCGGGCCACTTTAAAAAAAAATGTAAACGTAAAACGAAAAAATGAAAATTATTAACCAAACAATAACCTAAAGGCATTTTGTTTATATATTTAAGAGTGTTTATGGCCAGCAACATTTTGCGATCATTAGCAAATAATTTATGCTATTTATGGCATACAAACTCAATTGGTCAAGCTACAATACAATTTTCAATACACTACTAAATTGGTATTTTAAAAGAAACTGCTGAGATTTAAGTTGTTATCAGAAAACTAAAGATATTATAGCTTTATTTGTGAAACGCATAAACTTTGAACTATATTCTAGTATTCTGGCATTTTGAAAAAATTATTAGAAAACTTCTTTAAGGAACTGAGAACTCAAAAATAAAACATTTAATGAAATTATTGTTTAAAATAATTCATTTCTAAATTTTAAGTATTATTTTTTACATATTAAAATAGTAAAGTCTATCATTAGAATAATTAGATCAATTAATCAATTAGAAATATATACGAATTTGCTCTTAGCAAAATTTGGAATGAAAATTTCGATTATTTTGATTTTACTGATTTTTACTTACTTTGAATAGCCATAACTTTTTCAAAAATCAATCAATTTTTATGCGCAATGTAAATTTGATCATCGTTTTACCTCTTAATTCGTTCTGCATTTAAATTTGGTTCATTTTGAAAATTCGAATTTTTTCGAAAAAATCAAAAAAGACAAAGGGGTAACACTGTAAATTTTCAAAAAATTTCAAAATTGTACAAAATTGAAATTCAGAACGAATTTAGAGGTAAAATCATGCTCAAATTTACATTGAGCATGGAGATTGATTGAGTTTTGACAAAGTTATGGCAGTTCGAAGTTAGTAAAAATCAGTAAAATCAAAATAATCAAAATTTTCAAACCAAATTTAAGGAACTTTTATTATTGTTATATTTAAATAGGAGAGTCAATCATTAGAATCATTACATAATCAATTGGAAACATATTCGAAGTTTCTCTAAACGCAATCATAGAAATCAAATACCCCACTTGTGTAGGGTATGCTCTAGAAAGCGGACACGTCGTACAGTCAGAAACCGAAAAAGAACCCTTTAGCTGGATCGTTCATATAAGCAGCTTTTGCTTTAGCTTATTGGTCCAACATTTATTTAATGAACTGCCAACTCGCAAATCATTCAGCATTGTTATTGTTGCTCATTTTGTTGTTGTTGCTGTTGCTGCTGTTGTTGTTGTCGCTGTTGGTGGGCGACACAAAGCGTGCGAAATTTGTTGTCAAGTTTTTAAGCCTCTTAAATAGATCTGAGCACTTGACACAGAAGCAGCTTCTGTTTTTCGGCCGAAACACACACACACACTCCCGCACACACACACACACATTGTATACTATCACACACACACACTCACTTATATAATACATTTGTAAATGAAATAATTTATGGCCTTTGTCCTTGCAACAGAAATGTGCAGGCTGGCTTCATTAATTAGATTTCCTTTGTATCACATGGCGCTCAAATCGAATTAATTAATTAGTTTGATTAGTAATGCTTTGGGCACACATTTATTAATTATATTATTCGCATTTTGGCAGTCATTTGCAGGCCCCCATTGTTTCCAGTTCAGCTCCCAAGGCGATTCTAATTAGTTATTGGAAAAAACTTAATTTAGTTACTTGTGTTGATGACTATTGAGTTAGTGTGAGTACATGTGTATATTTGTGGTATTTGGGTGACTTGGTCAACACGCACATGACATACACATTCCCCATTCCACACACAACACCCATTGACCATTTGAAGTTGATATGTTCCTGTTGTTTTGTTGTTTTCATATTCTTAGACGCCATTGCACATTAAAACCAACACGTAACCAGTTTGTGTTGGCCACAAAGTGTAATAATGAAAAGTGTGTGTGGGACGGACAACTAATTGTGAAATATTGTTAACATAAATTTCTAGATTATACATCAACTTTGTCATTACCAAATGTCCTGCATACAAAACAAAGATATCCTAAAATGTAGAACGAAAGTCTTAACTATAAACAGGAATATTTATATGGATATCACTTAAATTAAATAAACATTTCATTTTGTTATATTTTCATTAATTTAAACTCATTACATAAACTTTGTCATTACCAAATATCCTGCACACAAAACAAAGATATCCTAAAATGTATAACGAAAGTCTTAAGAATAAACAGGAATATTTATAAGGATTTCACTTAAATTAAATAAACGTTTCATTTTGTTATATTTTCATTAATTTAAACTCATTACATAAACTTTGTCATTACCAAATATCCTGCATACAAAACAAAGACATCCTAAAATGTATAACGAAAGTCTTAACTATAAACAGGAATATTTATATGGATTTCACTTAAATTAAATAAACATTTCATTTTGTTATATTTTCATTAATTTAAACTCATTTGGTTTTAGACATATACTAAATATTTGCCTTGTTTAGTTATTTCAAACACATTGTAAATAATTGCATATTCTAAATTGTATGCAAATTATTCTGGCAACCGAAAACAATTGCATTTTAATTATAATAAATTGAAATTGAATTGGACGAAAAAAAAGTGCGAATTGCATTGGAAAAGTGTAAATAAATAAAGTTGTATAAATGTTGTTAATTGCATTTGTTTGTTGCCATGTGAAAAATAATTAATTTAGTGTAATTATGTTGGCGGGAAGTCATAATGCATTTCTTGGCCAGATCCATATGCCAAATATGTCGGAACCATAAATTCTGGACTGGCAGCAATGCGACACAGTTAATTAAATAGAAAAACTATTATCAGGCAGCCATTATCAGTCGATAATAAGTGCTTATCTACCTTTACTTGTCAGAATACCTGTACCGTTGTTGATTTATATTCTTTATTCTGTTTTCTCATTGCAGGCGATAAGAATTGCTGGCACAATACATTTATATAAATAAAAAATAAATAAATAATAGATAAGCGAACCGCATTGAGGTGAGTACTCAAAAAAAAAATAATAAAAATAAAAGGGGAACAGATCAAATATAATAAAAAAGAAGAACAGGAAATTCACGATGCACAATATTTCCAATGTCAATTTGTAGTGGGAATTTATGATATCCATTGTGGGCCACAAACAAGATCATTGTTTGTCTCTCTGACTCTGGCCAAAACTAATAATCGCCAAGTATGGTGCTGCAATTTAGCTCTGTACGCTGTTAACTGGCCAACTGAAGTGGCAGTGTCAGTGGCAGTTGCAACTTTTGGTAGTAGTTGCCAGTTGCCTCACAAAGCCAATACTTTAAGCCTGTATTTTCACTGGCATTGTCTTCGTTGCGGTTTCGTTCTGGTTCTGTTTCTGTTTCTGCTTCTTTTTCGTTTTCGTCTCCTTCTCGTTATTGTGCCAAATGGCCATAAAAGGTTAATTGGGTCCTTAGCAACTTGGCTGCAACAAATAATGCAAGCATTCCACACGTACCTCAGTCACTGTTGCAACATGCGACAAGCGACATAGAAAAATCTTAATTAGTTAATTAAAACAACAAACAAACCCGAACCGAAGGAAGCAGGAAAGGAAGAAGAAGCAGACGACACTGCAACTAGTTCACTTGGGCTACTGCATAATTCATGCGACTTTAATGACAACCAAGTGGAGGACAGGACATCGTACACAAAAGCCACATCCAAAACGAAAGCCAGTTACCAGTTACACTGATAAAAAAATATTCTAAAATCTCAGAACTAAGAATTTTGGTCTAAAAAATGCGTCGAGAACATACAATTCTTAAAGTTAGAAAACACATCTTGATTTTAAGAACATTTCCAACAAGAGTATGTTCTTGTTTTTAGATCCAACAGTCTTGAAATCTCAACTTAAATAAAAGAAAATTATTCAGGTGTTTTTTAAACTTTAAACTTGTTTTTTTTATATACATATATACTTTTTTGCCCTTTTTTTTATAAATATTATAGGTATTTTTTCCTTGTCTAGACATATTTATATTTTCTTAACAATTTAAATTTTTAATTCTTATACTAAGAACTGCGAATTTTTAGATTAATATTCTTATTATTAATAATTTGGTCTTAAAATGGTCTTATTTTAAGAACAAAATATTTAAGATGAATGTTCTGGATTTTAGAAGTTGGTCTTTTTTTCAGTGTACCAGTTACCAGTTCCCTAGTTGCCCAGTTGTTGTTGTTCTTGTTGTTGTTGTTACGATAGAGACACGTTGTCTGCTCCTTTTTGCCTGGTCAACTATAGATCTTCTTCTCTCAGTCAAATCCCCCGAGGTGACATTAAACTATGAAAGGCATTTAGTTCAGCGATTTATATAGGCGACTTTTTGACAGTTTTATGTCTTGGCTGTCCATTGGATGCTACAAGGTGCCGATTGAGGATAACGAGCTGAAGACCAACTGCCTGAATCTTTATGCCTCATTAAATAGCCGGGCAATGTTTATATTTCACTGGCAGAAAGGACCTCGTTATCCCACAAAGACCAGATCCAGACCCAATCAATGCAATTGGCTGGAAGCGATTTATTGCCAAGAGTTTATAGTTTGCAATTGCTGCAATTGCGATTATTAAATGAAGAACGGTGATTGCTTTAAAGCGCAATGATTTCAATTATTATTTTATACACAGGCAAAAAAATGGCATTCTGGGATGAACTTAATCCATCTCGGATAGAATTAAATCCTAAAAAATACTTGAAGTAAGCAAGATTTTTCTTTGCTTTAAAGCGCAATGATTGCAATTATTATTTTATACACAGAAAAAATATCTGTAATTCTGGGATTCTGGTATATAGTCTATACATCTCGGATATTCTTAGATCTTACAAAATACTTGAAACAAGCAAGACTTTTCTCATCAATATTTTGATTTAATTCGATTAAATTTTTGTTATATTTCTTTGACTTTTTTAATGTTGAGTCGTTGCCATTTTATTCGCAATTTCTTTTTATTTAATAAATAAATACTGAATAAATACTTAACAAATTTATGAAGAATTTTAAACTTGAATTTTAGAATTTAAAAATATTCAATTTAATTTAATTTAACAATAATATCTTGAATATCTATAATAATTGATAAAGAATTTTAAATTTTTGAATTTTAGAGTAGTAAATTTTTTCTGTGTACCTTTTTAATGATTCTCCCCGAGCAATCCGACAACTGCAGATCAATCGACTTGCCATGATCTACAATCTTTTCAATTTAATGAATGACAAGTTCAAGTTCAATTCATGGCTCTTTCTATCCACCAATTTGGCCTCTAGACCCAACAAACTGTTAACCCTTTGCGAGTGAAGAAAACAAAGCAATTTGTGCTCCAACTTTCTGATGACCACAACATGTGTTGACCCCCCAAATGTGTTGATATGTTTGTATAAATACATTCATATATGTATGTATGTATGTATGTATCCAGGGGTGATCGGGTCTCTGTCTAATCTCTGGGTGAACCCAAAAAAATAAAAAGTTTTCGGCATGGTCATAAAAAATGACCAACTGCCATTAGGACACAGAAATGAAACCATTTTTGTCATTTGACAGGCAATTTTCGAGCGTTACGTTTTCGATTTTCCCTCTCTCTTTCCCCTCTCTCCTCTCCCCTCTTTCTGTAATTTGTGGTGTCAACACACATACACATAAACATGGAATAGTTATGTGGGTATTTGTAGATATATATGTATTCTGTCAGTTTGTGCCCACAGAATGTTTTGTGCTCATAAAATGTTGTAGAGCGCCCCGAAAAATCTGATGATGATAGTTTATATCGAGCTAAAAGCATTTTTCCAAACCTCTGCACATTTTCACATGAATGCGGCAAAAATCTGTTGCCATTTCTCATGTGGCAGCAACATTTTTCCATTGCCAGCGTTGTTACTCCAACTCAATTCCATATCCTGAGCCTCCACTTCCGTCTCCCTCTCTCACTCACTGTATCTCTTTCTCTATCTGTGTCTCTGTGTGGCACATTTAATCGAGTTGCCACATTGAAATATATTGACGTTATTATCCAGCTGGCGGGCAATCATTTGATTAAATCTAAATCTGTTTATGATCCCAAGTTTGCAAGAATTTATTAATTTTTTGAGGCGCACCAGAAAAGCTGAATAAACCAAAATTAACACTGATAACTTTTCGGAATTTTTTCCTCATATTTTTCTATTTCATCTTCCACTTTTTGCCAAATAGTTTGGCGAATTAGTTTTTTATTCAATTTGCAATAGTTGGCAGCCAGTTGGCCAAGGTCCAGGAATCAGCGAAATAAACTTAAACTCAGACTCTAAAAAATACGCGAAAACTGTTGAGTAGATGTGAAGATGTGGGCCAAAATGGTCAACTGGTTACAGTTGGCGGGATACTCGAATGAATGCCTGAATAAATGCTCGAGTACTCGAATGAATGCTTGCCGTGTGCAAACAGACATACAAATAAATATTGAGGTCGTGCTATTAAAGCAGCAAAAACCAACCAACTGACCTGGCCAACTGGGAGCTGTTCGAGCCAGAAACTGTTGACCATTTGTGGCCCGCTGTTGTTGTTGTTGTTGCTGCTGTTTTGGTTGCTGCTTCTGTTGTGGAAAAGTCATGCATATGCAAATGAACAATTGATTTCTTGTGGCCAACTCGGCCTTAAATGCTATATTTCGTCGTTGCCACCCACTTGTCCCCCCACTCCCTCACTCTCCTCAATCCTTCACTGCCTACCTTGTTTACACTTTGACCCTGAATTTAGTTTTGGCCATTTGAACTGACCTTCTTCTAAGGCAAGTGCAAGGTTAACCCAGGTAACTAAGATATACAAGTCGAAATTAGTTTAATTAATTAGCTGGCATAGTTTCTATACCCTGTAAATAATAGAAAGAGTATAATAATTTGATAAAAAATGATAATAACTTTTGCTGAATTCTACCACTTTCTCAAATTTAAATATTTAAGATAAAAGTTTGATTTAATTTTATTTTAAGTTTGTTAAAATTTTATATTTTTATTGCATTTTTTTGAGATGAATTTTGTTAAATAAATTTTTTTGAAATCGTTGATATTTTTTGAAATTATAATATTAAAGATAAAACTTTGATTTTATTTTATTTTTAAGTTTTGTAAAATGTGATATTTTGTATTGCATTTTTTAGCGATGATTTTTTTTAATTATTTTTTTTTGAAAGCTTTGATATATTTCATTTTGTAATTTTTGCCGAATTCTACCACTTTCTCAAATTTAAATATTATAGAACTAAGTTTTATGTTTTTTTAATTTTGTAAAATGTGATATTTTTCATTGAATTTTTTGGAGATTATTTTTTTAATCAATTTTTTTTTGATTATTATTTTCTATTTATTTTCATTTTTATTTTCAAGACTATCTAGAACTTCTAAAAATGTGTCTATTAGTTTCCCACTCTTAACTAGAATTGTTTCACTTGTTAATAAGTTTTGCTTTTTCAATTAAACACTTTGAGTGTTAACTCAATAAAGTTGGCAACTTTTAACGAGTTTTCCAAAAACTTTTCATCATTCGCATAGCTAATCAAATGAACATGGAAAATGCCAGCTGCACTTGCAGGCGGCAGTTGCAAAAGATTTTTCCCAAACCAAAAGAAAAGAGTAAAAAATCAAAAGACAGGCGTCGATTAATCATCTGAAATCTGAAAAGAAAAAGCACAACATACTATATATTTCTGCCAGTCATGTTTTGCAATCATTTAATTGCAGTTTAATAGCGCGCTCATCCTGTAATTTATTTTCTAATAATGAGAAGCGCGTAGAGCGGTGAAAAAATAGATAAAGATGAAAATAAAATGGGAAAAATGTTGAGACAGGAGTCGAACGAACGTGCTGAAAAACATTTAATTACATTTGTGCGGTGTTTGCCACAGAGTCATGACTCCGAGTTGGACTCCGAGTTCGACTCTTCAGGAATATACTATATAAAAGTATCTATAGCTGAAGATGATAAAATAGAAAGAGAAGAGAGTAGATGATGTGTAGCAAACATTTTTACAACGCTGTCAAATTAAGAGCTATAAAAAATGCGTGGCATGTTGCAATTGCTGAGGATGCAGCTGCAACTATCTATAAAAAATACATATAGCCGAAACGGGGGCTTTGCTACTCGAACTGTTTGTTGGCCTGGCAAATTAACAGTTAAGCGCCAACGGTAAATAATTGTCAAAGACAACAACAACAACATCAACGATGTCTTTGACTTTTGGAGTTGATGATGGTGAAGTTGAAGTTGCAACTGCAACTGTTGAAAGCTGCTCCAAAAAGGCACTTGGAGAAGATTTAGCCATGGCTCGAATGATGTTTGACTGGTTTCATGCACCAAATAACCAAAAGGAGTCGCAGATGGAGATGGAGACCATGAGACTGAGTCTGAGTCTGAATCTGAGACTGAGTCTGAGGCTGGGAAGACCTGTTGTCGTCATCTTGGATATATATCTGGTCGTGGTACTGGTAATTCTAGTCGCCTTGCCAGCTTCTCGCTTTGGCGGATGTGCAAATATTTTGATTAAATTTTCTCCATGGCAACTTTCTTTGCACCAAAGTGGCATCCACACACACACACACGTACACACACACACGCACACCCAGCATCTGCAGCAAGTAGAAACCAGCAACCAGCATCTTATACACTCAGAAAAATATGGCATCCTTAAATTAAGTGCGAACGCACTTGAATTTATAACGTTTTGTTCATAAAATTTTAAGATTGCTGCGTACTAAAAATCTTAAATTAAGTATGAATTGATCATAAATATAAATTTTCGACTGTCAGCTATATGATATAATAGTCAGATTTTAATCAAACTTAGTCGGAATATATAAGATCAAGTCGAATATAAAATTTGTGAGTCTGGTTAAGAAACTTCCAAAAACAATCGAGTTTTTTGTACTAAATTAGTTTACGATTTTTTTGTACTTAAAATAGTTTTTTTCAAGATGTAAATTAACTTAAAAATTAGAATGTTTTGTACTAGAAACAAGTTCATTAGTGACGCAAAAGTGTCCTTAAGCTTGGTAGTCAAAAAGTCGCTAACTAACAAAATATACCATTATTAAATGGTATTTAATTTAGTTATTTGCTTAATTTAAGTATACATACTAGTGTATGTTCGAAGATTAAATGAAATGAAGTATTACAATGTTTTATATTAGAAACAAGTAAATTTTGGGATTAGATCAAGATTTTTGTGTACTTAAACTAGTATGATTCGATCTTGAAATAATCTTAAATCGTACTTAAAAAATCTAATTTTCGAAATCCGAACTTAAAATAAGATTTTTGTACTCAGTTTTGGAAATTCCGAACTGTCTGCTTTTGATATCGTTTGTACTTGAATATCGCCTATTTAAGTAGCGAAATCTTGATTTGTTTTTCTGAGTGTAGTTAGCTCCTGTACGTTCTTTATAGGAGTATTGTATGTGCGTGTGCAGCTGCCGGTTTTGTGGCAACCAATACATTTCCTGCTTCTGCATCAAACACGTTTTCACAGCATTATCATCATCATCATCCCCAAGAGCATTATCATCATCATTATCAGCTGTGGCTTCACTTTGATGCACGTCTTTGCCCAGTTTGCGGTGACCTTTGCTGACACGCCGCATAATTCGAAATCAGAGCCAACATTGTTTCCAATTTTATCACTAACACGGCGCATAAATCTTCTCTATTAAATTGCTAGAGATTTAGCAACATAATTTCAGATTTGCGAAATATTTTGAACATGTTTTTTTTTAGATTACTTCTGTTTTGAATTTTGCTAAACATTGAAACTTTCTGAAGTATTTCAGATTCTTAAGTAAAAAGTTTTGTTTTCTTGTCAAGTGATGGTTACAACTTTTTGTACTCTAACTTAAAATGAAATCTATGTTTTTCAAGCAATTTTAGTTAGCACTTATTCCTTGACTTTGCGTTAAGTTATATGAATCTTTTGTTTAAGCCAGGGTTCGTTTACCAGAAATTATAATTGCCTGGAAGAAAAGGTTCATTTAAAGGCGCACGCAACTCATTAGGAGTGAAAATTGTGCGGCATTTGTTGAAAACTTTTTGGTGAATTGCAAATGAATATTAAACGCAGACTTGAGGCTGCGTTTTAATAACTGCGGATTAAGTCTGCATAAATAATAATCATAATAAACTCTCAGCCACAGCCATGAAAATGCGCATCAGTCCGTAGCAGATACGCCTCTAACTACCCAGTATCCCCCTCATCTCCCCCTTCTCCCCATACTCTTCCAATTGTGCAAAAACTTTTTGCATAAGAAAATGACAAATGATCAACGGAGGTTGTTGGGTGGTTCGAGTATCAGCTTCAAGTCGTGCCGGAAAAGTACGCGAAAGTATCAGACGAGGGGGGGAAAGTGACAGGAAAAAAGCGCGACAATGAAGTTTTTCTTACGAGGGAAAAATTCTTGGACTTTGTTGCTCTTTTTTTCCTCTTTCTTTTTCGCATCTTTTGTAATAATTCATTTGGCTTAAATGGCAAGCGATGCTTGGATTTTTCCTTTTTTCTTAGAAATAGTTTATTGGGGTTTCGCAAGTTAAATGTGCGTCTAATTATGCCAACAATTATACGGGGACTTTGATAAATGGCTGACCTACAAAGCGGAAACAATCATTAGACGGGAAATAGAAATAGAAGACATGTCCAAGGTAGATCATCCAGAACATTTGCATGCCAATGGCATTTCCAAGTTTTTTGCCTTCAATTCAATTAATTTTTATCTTATCTACAAAAGAAAAAAGAAGAAATAGTCTCGAAGACAAACGCACAAATTGCTGTGGCGCTTATCAGTCAATTAGCCGTGAGATAAGGCAAACAAGCAACGCGAACATAGCGCAAATGAGTGCAAACAGTGGCAGAGAAGGACAGGAATAGAGAGAGAGAGAGATAGAGAAAGAGGGAGAGAAGTTTGCGTTTGTTTGTGGGTTTGACTCGCAGACAGTTAAACAAGACAGTCAGTGCCAGTTTTTGGCTGAAGAAATAAAGGTAACACAATGTCTTTGTTGCCTTCGTTGCTTATCGAGCGAGTTACGAGCCGCCCTGTCATCGCATATCTTTCAATTTCAAGTGTCTTCCTACTCGAATTCATTCTCAGCGCGGTGTGATAAGCCCAGGTAAGCAAACCACGTAACTGGGTCGCTCTCAGAATCTGTTGTCGTGTCTCTAATAACATTCATCTAAGACCAAGTTAAAAACAGCTCATTTTGTTAGTTAGTTTTGCCAGACAGCTTTGCCTTGGTAGACAGGTGAGCAATATACTTAACTACACTCATATTTCCACAGCACATTTTATTTATTATCCTGAAATGTCGCCACAAAATTTGGAAACCAAGTTTCGTGCTAAATTGGTAAATAAATATTTTGTTTATGTGCTTCTTCTATTCATTTAAACTCTATTTGTATTTTAAGTTGCATTAAAATATTAGTTATGCATAATTTGAAATGACTGCCTGAGCTACAAATGGAAAATTGATAGAGGAAAAAGCATCGCTTAAAGATATCGCAAATAATTATCTGAGTTTTTGTTTTGTTTGTTTTATTTTTGGGAAATTAAAATGCTATAAAGATCTTCCGTCATATCTGTGATAAGCATTAAAGCCATAACCCTGACATAATTAAAAAGTTAACAATACTTGAAATTATCTAGCGTGACAAATTAATAAAAAAATTATTAAATTGCTTTTAGTTTCCCCTCAATAAACCATTATTTGCAACCTTGTGGAAAAGAGAACTATACGATATCATGTCAAATCAAGCATTTAATTAAATTTTTAGAGATTCAATCCCAAAATATGATATGTTGTGTGTCTTTGACATGGAATCAATTCAATTGAAATCGTCTCCTTTTACAAGCATTGCGCATACGCCATGTGGCTATCATCGTGACGCGAATTTTAATTAACAAACCAATTCGAATGTTTTACTTTAAAAAATAAAAATAACAGAACAAGAGCATAATGGCCAACAGATGCAAACAATTGGCCAAAAACGACCGGATATGCGTGCCATTTTGCAGTCCGTTGAAAATGGCCAAAAATGCGAAACAAATTCGGGAAATGCGTTGCATCTCATCAATTATAAATTCCAATGCGTGGGTCGAAAACAATTTCATGTGATTGCTGTTGGAGTAGTTAGTAAAACAATTTGGCCCTTGGCATCGTGGTCAGTTGGACAGTCGCAGATTATCCAAACTGACAACTGTCGACCTAATTAGATCACCGATCCGAATAAAAAGCGTTTCACTCACATTTCCCTTACACTCTTATCAGCAATTCAATTTGTCAGTACGTTCATATTATTATGTTACTGTTTTCTGTTTCTTTTTTTGTGTTATTTTTTAATTTGTGATTGTTGTCGAGCAAGTAATTTATAAATTGACATGTAGTTTCAGCTTTAACTCGCAGAGTTGAACCAGGGACCGTAACGATTATAATTTTTAAAATAAAAATCATATTTAAATTTTTAAAATAAAAATTAATTTTCAATTTTTAAAACAAAAATTAAAAATCAAAATTTAATCTGAATTTCTTTTTAACCAAGTAGTGTATTTGTGGCTCAATACCTTTCATGTAATACATCACACGTCCTTTAAGGACGTATATTAAGGATATTTTAGGTTGAAAAAAATGACTTTTAAAATAAAAATTGAAATTTAATTATTATTTTTGATTTTTATTTTAAGAACTGACAAATAAGAGTTACAATTAATTTTTATAATACAAATAAGTGTTATTTGCGATCCCTGAGTTGAACTTTTCCCAGTTGGTTGGCGAATTTAATCGCTCTATTTTGTCAGTGCAGCATTTTACAGCTGACTGAGGACATGACATGTGGTGGTAGAGTTTGTACTCTTTCCTTTCCTTTCCCTTCCTTTCCTTTCCTTTCCCACTTATTTTCAATTTATAAGCACACACACAGAACGGAAATTGCCAAC
This sequence comes from Drosophila kuntzei, assembly GCA_035042165.1. Classification (NCBI taxonomy): domain Eukaryota; kingdom Metazoa; phylum Arthropoda; class Insecta; order Diptera; family Drosophilidae; genus Drosophila; species Drosophila kuntzei. The sequence continues at coordinate 1,301,822 of JAWNLU010000634.1, read as the reverse complement.
CCCAGAGTGGGTTGACTGGTTCTTTGGATGGGTAATGGGTAATGGGGACTGGGGACCAGGTCGGCGATGCCACTTGAACCCAACGAGCCATAACAAAAGGCACACGAAGTAATTAACTTGTATTTATTGTATGCACACATTGTTGGCATAGCTGACAGTGGCACGTTGGGTTAAAAAGGGGGGGAAGCTGGGCATGGTTGCCTTTTCTAATTGATAAGCTGGCGGGGATCGTTTGGTTGTGGTCCCTGGCCTGCATGTGCATTCAATTACTTGGCTCTGAACTCTGGCCATTGCCCAGTCATGGCTAGAACCTAAGACTTGGCCATTAACTGGGCAATAACTGCAGCTGATCATGACAAGAGACCCGGCTAATGGTTAATGTTTATTAGCTTTTATTTGCCAAGGGAAGCGAACGAATATGGCGACTTGTTAATGAAGTTTGTTCAAGTCATTTAGAAATATACATAAAATGGAAAATTGTTGCAAATGATGTGCATAATCTAATAAAAAAAGCCACATTGTTTATATGTTTGTACACTCAAAAAAATATGCCAACCGAACTGGAATTTATGCCGATTCGTTCTTAAAATTATCACATTGCTGTGTTCTAAAAATCTTAAATTAAGTAGGAATTGTTCTTAAACTTAACTTTTTTTTTTATTTTTTTTTAATTGTCCGATTTTAATCAAACTTTGAGTCAGAATATATAAGACCAAGTGAATATAAAATTGTGAGTCTAGTTAAGATACTTCCAAAAAGAACAGAGTTTTTTTTTCTCTAAATTAGTTTAAGATTCTTTTGTATTTAAAATAGTTTTTTTTCAAGATGAAAATGAACTTAAAAATGAGAATGTGCTGTACTAGAAACAAGTTAATTTTGGGATATGCGCCAACTTTTTTTCATTGTCGCGCCTTAGAATTCTCAACTAGTTCTAGGGACGCAAAAGTGTCCTTAAGCTTGGTAGTAGAAGTAGAAAAGTCGCTTACTAATAAAATTTACCATTATTAAATGGTATTTAATTAGGTTATTTGCTTAATTTAAGTATACATACTAACGTATGTTCGAAGATTAAATTAAATTAAATATGATAATGTTTTGTACTAGAAATAAGTAAATTTTGGGATTAGATCTAGATTTTTGTGTACTTAAACTAGTATGATTCGATCTTGAATTAATTCCAAAACGTACTTAAAGTATCCCAGAAAAATCTCATTTTAAGATTTCCGTATTTGAAATAAGATTTGTGTTGTCAGTTTTGGAAATTCCGAACTTGGACAGCTTTTGAGCTCGTTTGTACTTGAATATCGTCTGTTTAAGTACGGAAATCTTGATTTTTTTTTTGAGTGTTGTTTTTTCTGCAAGTGTATTTCAAGTTCGTCAGAGGCCGAGTTAGTTTCTTATGGCTGTTGTTGTTATTATCGTTTGGTCTGATGCGCCAACCTGGCACGCAACATCTCGCTGTGGGGCAACCACTTGACTGGGGACTGGAAACTAAGTCTCAGACTAAGACTCAGACTAAGACTAAGACGGAGACTAAGACTTGGAGCTGGGCACTCAAGTAGCGTGTCATTTACCTTGGCAGCCAGAAGATTGAATGAGAATGAGATGAAGAAGAAGAAGAAGAAGAAGATGAAGTGAGGCAACTGACTTTAGTTGCGGCTTATTCTGCAAGTTGTGCGGTTTTTGCTGCAATTATATAATATTGACATTAGTTGCATGTTGTCTGTCGTTTTATGATCAAGTTGAGCCGCTCTGTAAATGTTTTAAGCTGATGAATTTAATTACAGTGCAAGGCAAAAATCAAAAATCAATATTGCCTCTTAATGCGGCAATTATTTGATTTACGTTTTAATTTAATGGCTTAATGCAATCTCAATTAGTGCTAAAGGATGAGGTTAAAACTGAGACTAAAGCGTGTGCAGATTAGATTAAGTGAAGGCAGGACACAATTAAATTGAACTCGATTCTAATGCAATACTTTCTCTCTCTCTCTCTCTCTCTCTCTCTCTCTTTCTATTTCTATTTGTTACATTTGCAGGCTGAGTGCACAAGAGGAGACTGTTAAATTGACTTAACAAAACGTGTGGCAGACACAACAGACACACAAAAGGACGACAGTCGCTTCCTTCATATCGTAACTTCAGACTGATTCACTCACTCACTGACTGCAGGCCAAATTGCAAAACAAACTGGAGCGAAAACTTTGGAAAAGCTTGAGAGAATATAAAATAGAGCAAAAGCCAGCCAGCAATTCATGTGAAATGCCAACAAATTGAAATTCATGTCCATGTGAAGGCGTGTGGAATGAACAACTATAACAAACACAACAACAACAACAACTATAACAACAACAACTGCATTAACATATCAGCAGCTAAATTTTGAGAGCAAATCAGCTAAAATCCTGAGCACATATCCTGGCGCATAAATCAACAAAGCGCCACACTGATTAATGTTACGCATACGCAGCGTGCGCCAATCAAACGGCGCATTCAAATAACTCCAGAACTCAACGACTTTCACAAGCCATTAAACCAGAGCAATAACAGGAAGAACATCAGCAACAACAACAACAACAACAACAGTCGAAAGTTACCAACTCATCATGGCATTCATTTGGCGTCGACGTTCCACAACAATTGTCAAGTTGGTAGCATTGATGTTGGCCATTTGGTTCTGCATTGCCTTTCTCATCTACACGGATGATACACGGCGGAGAGCAGCACAGGAAACCAGCGGATTTGGTGCTGGCAACATTGTCGGAGGCGACAGTGGCGGGGATCCAATTGCATTGGCCCTGAAAAATGGCCCAGAGTCGGGTGAACTGTCAGCTGGCGAAGGACTCGCTGTTAATGGCAATGTGGATCGTGATGCACCCCAAGAGGCGGATGTGCCGCCCACGGCCAAGCACAAGTCAAGGGTGAAGGTGTTGCCGCGCCTAAAGGCCGAGGAGTCCGTGCGTCACAATGTTGTGGTGCATCCGGAGGAGAAGGTCGTCAACAAGCAGGATGCCAAGGAAGATGGTAAGTGAAGGCAGCCATTTTAATTAATATTTAATGTCCTTTACACATTTCACACTCGCAATGATTATCATTTAATACCCGATTACTGCGTTAATTATTAAAATTAATGTGTGCATCCAGGACATTTATAAAGCATCGATTTTTAGATTTAAAACATATTTTTAGCTATCGCATTTTTAGCCAACGCCATTTGAATTATTCTTTTGGCTTTGCTATCGAAGTTTTAAATTACCAAATCCATTTTCATTACAATTAATTAAAGTTTGAAACAGCTGTGGAAAATTATAAAACAGTTGTGGATATTATAGCGCACTAATTAGTTAATCTTTATGTTATGCTTAGTGAGTTAGAAAAGTGACAATAATTTTGATAATTAAAAAAGAAAATAATGCATTAAAAACTCTTGCATTCTTTTAAGCTTAATAGTTATGCTTAAACATTATAATCATTCTATATCTTGGGAACTATTTCTTTTTATATAATATCTTTATAAAGATTGAAACTTGACACATATGTGGAAGTTAAAATTATAAAACAGTTGTGGATATTATAGCGCACTAATTAGTTAATCTTTGTGTTATGTTTAGTGAGTTAGAAAAGTGACAATGATTTTGATAATTAAAAAAGAAAATAATGCATTAAAAACTCTTGCATTCTTTAAAGCTTAAAATCTATGTTTAAATATTAGCATTATCCTAGATTTTGGAAACTATTTCTTTTAATAGAATATAGAACTAATTAGTTAATCTTTATGTTATGTTTAGTGAGTTAGAAAAGTGACAATCATTTTGATAATTAAAAAAGAAAATAATGCATTTAAAGCTCTTGCATTCTTTTAAGCTTAATATTTACGTTCAAACATTACAATTATCCTACATCTTGGCAACTATTTCTTTTAATAGAATATCTATATAAAAATTCAAGCTTGGCATTATATTTGCACATATGTGGAAGTTAGAATTATGAAATAGTTGTGGATATTATAGCGAACTAATTAGTTAGTTTTGTTTAGTGAGTTAGAAAAGTGACAATCATTTTGATAATTGAAAAAGAAAATAATGCATTTAAAACTCTTGCATTCTTTTAAGCTTAATAGTTATGTATAAACTTTGGAATTATCCTACAACTTAGCAACTATTTTTTTAATAAAATATCGTTATAAAGATTCAAGCTTGGCATAGTAAATGCACATATGTGAAATAGTTAGAAAAGTGACAACTATTTTATAATTTAAAAAATAATAATGCATGAAAAACTCTTGCATTCCTTTAAGCTTAATATTTATGCTTAAACATTATCCTACATTTTAACAACTATTTCTTTTGATAGAATATCTTTACAAATATTCAAGCTTGGCATAATAAATGCACATATGTGGAAGCTAAAATTCCAGTGTGTTAAAAGTGTCTGCATGTAGAGAACATTAAAATAATTTCTTAGCTCTTGGCATTCGCATAACAAATGTGCAGCATTAATATTTATATTGAAATCAGTTCCAGATTATCCACATTTCTCGGTCCATCCATCACAGATTCGCAACCCATTCAACTTGTTCTTTTTCTTTTTTTTTATGATTCTTTTTCTCACTTCTTCTCGTATTCCTGTAATCAGTTTTTACGAATCTCAGCGTTCTGTGTTCCCATTCAGGCGATTCGCACTTCATTTCCACGCAATCTTGTCCAACTAATTCCCATCAAGTCAAAGCACAACACATCTCTCTCTCTCTCTCTGTCTTTTTCTGTCTCTTTTTCACTTGTTTAGCCTTGCATTTTGGGTCAGCAGCCAGAAAAATCGAACTAAGCGTACTGGATAATAACACATATCGCTTTCCTTTCCTGTTTTCTTGCTAAATGGCGACTCTGGAGAGGAGTTGCTCCTCCTTTAAGAAAATTTCTAACAAGTTTTACAACAATGTTTAAGATGCCAGCGGCGACAAACACAACAACAACTACAACAACTACAATAACAAGAAGAGCTTGAGTAGAAGCACTTAACACAACTTGCAATTGTTGCCAAACAGCATTTTCAATAGGGCGGTAAGGATAGAGGGGGGATAGGGGGATAGGGGGATAGGTGGTTAGGAACTGGGCGATAAATAGAGAGACCAAAACTTAACTCATGCCGCTGTCAAGCGAGGCATTCGCATTAAGCATATTAAAAAAAGAAAAAGGGAGTGAAACCATGTAGAATCTTTAACTTATCAGACACAAGACGAAGCTTTTACTCAATGGGAACTGCCGGAATGAATGAATGACTGCACAGAGGGAAAAAATCAAGTATTACGTACTTAAAACGCCACATTTCGAACTTGATTTCTCACTAAGATTAAAATTACGAAAGTAGAGGATTTCGATCTTATTTCAAGTACAAGATTTTTGTATTTTAGTATTTTCAAAAATAAATTAACTTAAAAACTTACTTGACTTAAGTACAAATTAACTTGATCCAAGTCCTTTTAAATCTGATACTGAGTACTAAATAATGTTAAAAAATGAACATGATACTTGATTTAAGCGTATTGCAGACTTAATTTAAAATCGTATAAACTTCAATCTTATGTATAAATTAGGCTAATAAAATTATCAAAATCATAAGCGTTGTTGTAAAAAAACTTTCAGTTAGTGTAAAAGTAAGTGAAGACTGATTACAGAAATTATTCTGTTAAATAAAGTCTTAAGTTCTCAGTGTTTCTTGAAATCCGCAAGAACTATTTGGGAATTCGAAGCAAGCGAACGTTAAAATGATATAAGAATCAAAATACTTGATTTAAGATTTTACATACTTGATCTGTGAGTCGAACTTGAGTCTCGAACTTATGTAAAGAATTTTTGTACTCATTTCTAGTAATTTTGGAATTTTACTTGACTTAAGATTCTTTGTTTTTATATCAAGAATGTTAGTAAAAAAATTGTAATGCTCATTTCAAGTAATTCGTACTTATATTAAGTACTATTTTTAAGTATCGAAAATACTTCATTTGAGTTCATTCATACTTAATTTTAGTACGGCTTTTTTCTCTCTGTGTGGAGTTCAGTTGGCTGACCAAATCAATGAAGCAGTCAGTCGTAACTCTGCAACTTGGACAAGTGCACGGGGCATCAACTATCTATCTATCAAGCAAGACGCCGTTGCATGTGGAACAAGCATTTAAGATTGCATCTCAAAAGGGGGAAAAAGAGGGGAGAGAGAGGAAAGAGAAGAGTCTCCTCTGTCTGTCTTCTGACTTGGCTACCTTTGCAGTTCCATACAATGCACGTATTTGCAATTTCGCATATCATGTTTGCATCTCTTTTGCCGCTGCCTCATCAACATTGAGGTGGCAAAGGTACAAGTTGTTGTTGTTGTCAGTGTTGTTGTTGTTGTTGCTGTTGTTGTTGACTGTTTGCCTATTTGCTGATCCTGTCGTGCAGCAGCCGCCCCGTGGCGTCAAAATTGTGTGCAAGCCTACAACGTTTACCAACACTCGCAACCACGCACATGAGTTGAGAAGTTGCCTGTGGTGCCTGTGCCCAGAGATCTGAGTTTGTAGATTCGAGATTCGAGAGATCCCTATAGAATCCACAAACTGCATACTCATTGCTCATTGTCTGGTGCCTTTGTGCCTGTTGTTCATAGCTGGTAATTAGTGTTGTTGTACTTATTGCCTGGCCTTGGGGCGCTTACCACCAAAAGACGTGGCCAACACGACGTTTATCGCGCGCACGCATCAACAATAGGCAACAAACAACCAACAACGGGCAACGGGCAACTGGCAACAGGAAAGGATAGGCCAACCAGTCAACCAGTCAACCAGTCAGTCAGTCAGTCACTCAGTCAGTCAGTCACTCAGTCAGTCAACCTGCCTGCTGGCCATGTCTTTAATACGTTCACTATCTTGATCTTGGCCTGGACTCGTCGCTGTTTTCCCCTTTTGTTGCCTCCTCATACTCGTTTTTTTTTACAATTTAGCAGCGATAATGATTTTGTACATACAATGCAAATGCCACACCCCCAAAAAGAAAAGCATGGGACGCCTCTGGGAACAGCTGCTGCCAGATTGATTGCCACATTCACGTTCCACAATCCACAATCCCCTGTCCACTCCACTCCACAAAACTCTACTCAGTTTTAATCAATGCTAATCCCTTGTCATGTTAATAACATAACGCTGATTTCGAGTGCGTATGTGTGTGCGTATGTGTGTGTGTGTCTATTGTCCTTGTTTCAGTCTCTAGGCACCCTCTCCTAACCCCCCCCTAGTTTCCTGCTCCTGCTGCCATTCATTTTGCAAATAACGCTACTTTGGCATATTATGTTCCTTTTATGCGTTATGTCGGAACATGCCGGGGCAGATTGTACTGCCAGTTTTGTGGCAGTATTGTAGGGGGAGTGGATGAGTCCTGGGTTGGAGTCGCCTCCCAGGCATGTGGCCGTGCTCCTACCTAACTATGGCGCTCCCTCTTTGTCTGCAACTCCCTCTCTCCCTCTCTCTCTCTCTCTATGCACATAACGGACGCTTTATAGCTTCCTGTCACGCTCGGGCGTGTCCCTCGAGCGCTACGTGTTTTCGCGTATTCTCCTCATGCTTGTGTCCATAAACTGCCGATAGATATGAAAATTATATAGACGGATAACGCATACGCCGCATCTCATTTGCCTATACAGTAAACTCTGGCGAATTGCGACCCAATGCGGAAATTAAAAATAACAAACTATGTTTTGTTTATAAATTCAAATTATAAATTATAACTTTTATTTTTTTGGATTTGCAACATTTTAGAGAATTACAGAAATTAATTAACGTTTATTGAGCTATTTCCTAAATCTTATATGCAAATATTTAAAACAACTAAGCTTTTTTAAAGACAATAACGATAAATTAAATAACTTATTAATTTAAATTTAAAAAAAAAATTTTAACATTTTATAGGTTACAGAATCGGAATTCTTAACGAACGCCCATTAATTTATTTCCTAAATCTTTCATGAAAATAATTAAAAATAAACTTTCTTAAAAATAATTCCATTAAATTAAATAAATTCTTTATATACATTTTTAAAAACAGATTACAAATTTAAGAACTATTTAAGAATTTAAAAGTTTGTTAAGAATTTGATATTCAATTTGTAAATTGATTATTTCAGAACCCAGTAGTTTCAGTCTTCTTAAAATAGAGTTCTTCGTCAAGGCGAGGCTTTACTGTACAATCTGAAATGGCTTTCATATTGCTATCATAATTTCAGGGAGTTTCTATATTCCGATATTCTATAATTGGATTGAGCTCAGGTGGTTTCCGTTGCATAGAAACACGGCCCACAGTCGTTGCCATAATATTCCATGCTGCGCCATAAATAAGTGAATCAATAAAACACATAAAACCCCAAAGAGCTGCTCCCCCGTCCCCCGTCCCCCTTCTCCTACCTGCCCCCTCCGCCCTTGTTTCTACTGCCACTCCTTTCTGTGTGCCAGTTTTATTGTTTTTTATTATGATGCGTGTGCGCGCACAGCATGCAAAAAAGTTCATTACGAATCCAACCGAGTGCCTGCTTAGTCCTTGCTCTGCTCCTTCTGCTCCTTGTGCTCCCTCTGATCCTCCCTCCTCCCCTGACCCCCCTGTGCCACTTGGCACACGCGTGAATCTACCGCAATGAAGTTGTAACTACGACAAATCATAAAATTTATGTGCTGGGTCTGTTTTTTTTTCCTTCGTCTACAAGTCTAGGTTTCTATGCCCATTTTTTTTTAATGGTTTTTGTTGTGCGACCAAAAATTTATCGCTAGCTGATTGGCCTCTTCGGTTGTTACCAACATTCCACATTATAATGTGGCTTGCTTGGCTGACTTGGTCTGAACTGGACCTGGTCTGGGATTCTGACTTTTTATGATTTTTTATTTTTCATCTAGGTTTTTATGTTTATTGAAATGATTGTGGTAATTGAAATGCTTTTCACTGTACAACATTCGCACACATAGTGAAGAATGTGAGAGAAAAATAGAAAGAGATTGAAAAGAATGTGAGAGAAAGGGAGGAAGAGATTGAGAGAGCAAGTGAAAAGCAGTAGACACACGAGCAGCGCCAATAAGTGTCACTTCTGGCTGACAAATCTCATAAAAAGCAGAAACTGGCAGCCGGAACAGAATCATATTTCCATGCAAATGCAAATAACAAGATAATATAATGCACACACACATACACACACACGCATACATAAAAGTAGAAGAGCTTCAACCCATTGAACGTGTGGAAGATGCTGCTGACAACACGCATACGCACCGTTGCACACTGACACAAGAGCTTACAAAACATATGTATATTTGCGATGTTGAGTCATTTTTAAACTCCTTTTTTTATAACATTTTTTATATATATATATTTAAAATATTTTCTTTTTGGAAAAGTAGTAAATTTATTAAAGTAATAAATATAAATATATATAAATGTCACATATATGTATATGTAGATGCAATATTTTAATTTGTTAACATATAAAGTATCCACAAGTTTTCACAATCAAGCAAATCACTTTTATACCACTAAGCGTAATTTTTGAACTGCATTTTTTATTTAATTTTTATATATTTGAAAATTGATTAAAATAATAAATTGAAATTTTAATAATTTTTTCCTTAATCAAATATTTATTAATGCTTTAGTTTTCTTACATCTTAAGTATCTCATTCAACCAAATCATTTTTATACCACTGTAAGTAATTTTTGTACTTCATATTTTATTTAATTTTTATATATTTGAAATTTTTTCTATTGGGAAAATTAGTAAATTTATTAAAGTAAAAGTTTTAATTTGATTAATTTTCTTATTCAAATAGAAATAGTTGCAATATTTTAAATTTTTAACAACTAAAGTATCTACAATTTTTAACAATCAAACAAATCACTTTTTTACCACTGTGCATTGCCAAGTGAATTTGCAAGGCGAAGCATTTTTCATGCATGACGCTGATGATGACAGTTTTTCATGTCAAATGCATTGCGATTTATCTTCGCAGCGTGTCACATGTTGTGCCAGTCGTAAATTTCATGCACAACAAAGCAAGCAGCAACCGAATCCTTTCGAATGAGAGAGCTCCCTTAACCACTTCCACTTCCTTCACTTGCCATCCAACCATTCACACATATCCTGGCAATTTTCAGCCAAATCAAGCAACAACTTTAACCCGTCACTTATTATTCTCCATCTTCATTTCTGTCGCCCATTTAGATAAAAATGTTTTGGATGCGCCAGCAGCAAATATGTTAGAGGATAGTCCCGGGGAGCTGGGAAGACCTGTGACGCTGCCAAAGCAGATGGCTCCGGAGATGAAGAAGGCTGTGGATGATGGCTGGTCCAAGAATGCATTCAATCAATATGTCTCTGATCTGATATCCGTGCATCGTTCGTTGCCCGATCCACGTGATGCCTGGTGCAAGGATTCGGCCCGATATCTCAGCAATTTGCCCAAAACCGATGTCATCATTTGCTTCCACAATGAGGCGTGGTCAGTTCTATTGCGCACAGTGCATTCTGTGCTGGACAGATCTCCGCCTGAACTGATTGGCAAGATCATTCTCGTGGATGATTACAGCGATATGCGTAAGTTGTAATAAAATTTAAAGTATCTCAATTGTACAATAACATAGTTTTTCTTTGCAGCGCATCTCAAGAAACAGCTGGAGGATTATTTCATTGCCTATCCCAAGGTTGAGATCGTGAGAGGACCTCAGCGAGAGGGATTGATACGTGCCCGTCTTCTGGGTGCCAAATATGCCAAATCGCCGGTCATAACCTACCTCGATTCCCATTGCGAGTGCGCCGAAGGTAATTATTAATCATGCCCCAAAGTATGCAATGATTTTTAGCTTTTAAACTCATTTGAAATGCAATATTTTCCATTATTGTAAATTGCTCATATTTATTTATTGACTGCCAAATTGTTGACTGCCATTGTTATTGTTGTTAAATATTTAATGGCATATGGTCATTTAATATTCGAGTTTAAATACCGTCAACATTTGGCGTATGCTAATTTAAGCCGATAAATGTGGACGACAGCGACAAAACAAATAGAACAATAATAGAAAAGAGCAAACAAGAAAATCAGAATAACAGAAAAACAATTTATAGAATGTAACCTATTTTCGAGGGTCGCTTTAGGCGTATTTCACAAATCCCCAGTGTGCTCTAAACGTGCCCATCAATTTTCCTGTTACATTTGATGGCCCAAAGATGAAATCCGCTGGCCAACGACAACGATAACAAGAAGAAGAACAACAATGTTGGCAATAAAACAAAGCCAACTAGTAAATCACTTAATCTTCAGTTTTGTTGCTTGCCACTCGAGCGTTGATAGCGCCGATTGCTTTGTACTTGTATCTTTCGGCTAGATTTTCCAGCTTTTCATTTTGTGTGACGTCCATTCGAGGAAAATGATGCAAGGGAAAATACAATCAATTTTCTTTATTGCTCACGAAATCGATGCAACCAACAAGAGAAAAACTAACCAAACGATAACTTTCTGCAAAAAAAACAAAATGTATATCATCCAGAAAAAGTTTTGACTCAAAGAACGTGGATTACGATATTTGTGTGTGTGTCAGTGTGTGTGTGTGTATGTGAAAGTTGGTGCTGAAAGAAAACAATTTTGGTCTTTACTTTACTTGGACGTTGTTGTCATCATCGTCAATACCGATGATGAATGACAATAGCAAAGAGGAATAAGCCGGGAAAATGCAATTAAATCAAACTACAAACTGAAACTGCAATAAATCATACACTAAGAAAAACTAGGCACTAAATCATCGTATACCTTTACGAAATTACGATATAACTACCATTAATTGAAAGTTGAAGAAGAATAGTTATATTTTCATTTTAGTGCTTTACATTTTCTATTACTTCTATTGAATCATCATTTTAAAGCAGGGATTAAAACCGAAACAGTAACAGTTTCGGTTATGCTCGAATTAAGGTTTTCGGTTATGCTAAATCTTGGAGTATCGGTTTCGTAACAGTTATCGGTTTTTTAAAAGTTTCAGTTTAAAAATACTGGTATGTATTCGGTTAAAAAAAATATAAAAATTAAGGTTTTCGGTTGACCAAAATAAGAAGCTTTATTCATTGTTTTACATGAAAAAAGTCTTAATGCTCTTATTAGCCTGGAAAATAATGTTATCTGGTTACTGGAATGGTCCAGCGTAATGTCGATCTTATAATAATTTGACCTCATATAAATTTGGTTCATTTGGTTAAAATATATCGATTATTTAGATTTTACTGATTTTTAATAACTTTGAACTGCCATAACTTTGTCAAAAGTCAATTAATTTCCATGCGCAATGTAAATTTGAGCATGATTTTACTTTTAAATTCGTTTTGCATTTAAATTTTAGTTAGATTTTAAAATTTTAAATTTTTCGAATTTTTAAAAATTTTACAGTGTTACCCCTTATCATTTTTCGAAAAATTTCGAAATTTTCGAATTTTCAAAATGAACAAAATTTAAATGCAGAACGATTTTAGAGGAAAAATCATGACCAAATTTACATTCCGCATGGAAATTGATTGACTTTTGACAAAGTTATGGCTGTTTAAAGTAATCAAAGTTGCTTAGTAGCTGCGACGGCCAGAACCGTTATAAATGAATCGGTTACTTAACGGTTATTTCGGCTTAATGAGTTTCGGTTTGTGATTTTCGGTACAGCGGAAAAAATTATTTCGGTTACGGTTTCACTTTCGGTTACAAATTTCAATCGGTTTTAATCGGTTAAAGGTTACGGTTCCGGTTAAGGGTTGAATCCCTGTTTTAAAGTTAATATATTTTGGAATTCTACACATAATCGATAAAGTAACTTTAGTTTTTATCCACCTCTTACAACGTTATCAATTCTTTCTCTAAATTACTAAGTTACGATATAACTACCATCAATTAAAACTTGAACTAGAATAGGTCTATTTTCATTTGAATGCTTTAAATTTTCGATTGTTTCATCAATTTAAAGTTAATATATTTTTAACTACTATAATCGATAAAGTAACTTTAATTCTTTTCCACATCTTACCAAATTATAATTTCTTTCTCTGTTTATAGGTTGGTTGGAGCCACTTTTGGATCGCATTGCACGAAATTCGACGACCGTCGTCTGTCCAGTTATTGATGTTATCGATGATACGACACTGGAGTTCCACTATCGAGATTCTAGTGGCGTCAATGTGGGCGGCTTTGATTGGAATCTGCAGTTTAGCTGGCATGCGGTGCCGGAACGTGAGAAAAAGCGCCATAACGTAAGTCCAAACTTATTAAGTACGCCACCACCCCTCAAAAAACCATCTGTTTACAAACGTGTTGTTATCCCAAAAACTTGCCCAAGAGCGACCACATTGAAATTTTCAAACACTTGATATTGGACGGTTTATGTTCCAGGGATTTCTGCGGTTTGGTGTGTGTTTGTTTAAGCGCATGGCATTAATGTTATAAACGTGAGTGTGTTTGTATTGTGTGTTGGTTTAGCCATGGTTAGGTTAAACGAACTAACCCCAAGTTCCATACGGAATATACCGAAAAATTCGTTTGAAAATACGCGCACATGAGTTCGCTTAAAACCCTTGAACGTGGCTTCCAAATGCGAATATTTGCCGTGAACTCAATGTGGCCATCTATGCACACACACACACACACCAATACAACCATAATCCACACACGTACAGGCAACTATGGTATTTGGTTATGATATGCGATAGTCTCTGGAGACTTTCATATAAGAGTTTCTATGCGGCAATTACATTGGTTCATTATATTTGGGAAACGTTGCAAGAATAATATTGAAATAATTTTAAAATTGCTTTGTTGATTTTAGGATTTTAGTGTGAGCAGTTAAATAGAAGATTTAAATTTATAGGATAATGTTTAATTCCACTTTCGAGTCATCATTCCAGTTTTATTTATGAAGATTATCATATATATTGTATTAAATCAAAACGATGCTAGAATTATATTTAAATAATTTTAAATTTGCTTTGTGGAGTTTAGGATTTTAATTTGGGAAGTTAAAGAGAAGAATTAAATTTATAGGAAAATGCTGTATTCTATTTTCAAGTCATTTCTAACGCAAGGCATTAAAATAGCTGCGTTATCCAGTCCAGTTTTATATACAAGAATTATCATAAATATGTAGTATGACATCTAAAAATAAAACTAATTCATTTCATTTTAAATATTTACATTTTATCTAAAAGTATAAATTTATTGAAGCGTTTACTCTTTGTATTTTTATGCTTGGTATGTAAAAAACAAACTAACAGCAAATGCTTTTAACAAAGAAGCAGAAAAGCTTGTTAACATTTATTAGTATTTTATGTATTACTCGTTTTTATTACCTGTTTATATGTGTCAGGCATCTTTCGTTGTCAGTCAGACAAACTTTTGACAAGAACATGGCATACACATACATATTTATAATAAACGCACACACACTCAAACATATCGTGTATAGCATTTGGTGCTTTGTGTACACTGTGAATGGATTGGCAAACACTAGAGATTCAATTTTAGTTGTTAGTTTCGAGCATAACAACACACATTTTCAGATTGAATGGCTCTCAGTTTTGGTCAAATGCAACCGAATTTATATTTTGTGGTTTGCTTTAAACAAAAATTTGCATTCAATTTCTCTCTCAACCACTTTGAGCTGCTCTTTTTTGGTAAGAGTGGGATGTTGCCACAAATTGTTGTCTTCCATTTTAGTCTTAACGTTTTAATTAAACAATTCGCGCCGAGTTCTTAATTACAACATTTGACTTTTGAGTGCGGAAATGAGCATAAATTGTAACCGCAGTCGCCGTCGCAATATGTAAGTGATATTGCGTATACGCCGCGTTAACTCTACAGAAATAATATGCAGAAATTACAACTGAAGCTGGGAGAAGTACAAACGGTGTCAAGGGGTTGTGGAAAGGGGGGGGGGATAGCGTAACTGCAATTAAAAGCCAAAAATGTTAACAGCAAATTCTCGCCTGCTGCTGTTGTTCAAGTTGTTGCAGTTGCAGTTTCAGTTGGAAGAACAGTAGCAACAGCAGTTGTTGCCGCTGCTGCTTGCGGCGTAAATATCTGGCATAATTGTTTTTACAAGCGCCAAGAGAATTTATGCGAACATTGTTGCCGAAAATCCATGCCAGGATTTAACAGAGGAGGGGACATGTTACAGATGTTGTTGCTGTTGCTGCTGTGTTGCTGTTGTTGCTGCTGCTGCTGTTGTTGCCACTTGCGCCTGAAGCTGCACTTAGCAGCTAAATCAAGTAAAGCATTTCCTGAGTACCACATTGGCAATTTGCCGGCTGCGGGAATGGGAATGAGCCATAAATGTTCTCTGTCGACAATGATAATGGCTGCGAAGTGAAAAAAAAGAGGGAGAAAGTAAAGGAAATTCACACACATAAATGGAATTTTCGCATGTGCGACAAATCGAAATAAATGACAGTCGAAAGTTTTCGTTGAAAAGCCTTTTTGGAATACATAAAATATATATACTCGAAGCACTCGCAACCTGCAGCCACAAATGGTGTACAGATCCTGGTTCTTGGTTGCTTTGCTACCTTCCTACAGTTCCAGATGTTGACAGTCTTAAAGCCAGCTCTCAACTTTTGCCGTGTGTCCAAAAAGTTGCTCAACTTGTTACGAGCTGCTGGCAGCGACAATAGCAACAACAACAACAACAACAACAAATTGAAAACAATAACAATAATAAGCATGGGGAATCAAAAATACATATTCCGTTCCTCGAATTCTCACTCCTTACTCTCTCTCTCTTTCTTTGGACCAGTGTTGCCAAGTCAGCTTTTTTCCCATCAGATCTGGCGTTTTTCGAATAACAAATGCGGCAAAAATTGTAAGCTAGCAGGTGACGGGAATTCTAGCTTTATTGAAAGTTGCAATGGCTTTTTTTTTGCTTTTACAAATTTTCTGACAACATGTCATAATAAATAATAATAAAATATATGTTACCATAATTATGAAGTGCTATTAAAGTGCATATAATTAACTGGGACAAACCAATTCTACAGAGTTGAACTCGACAAATTACCTTTTACTACTTGAATAATACCAAAATCAACTAAAAAATACAATCTTTTTTTATCTGGATGTTTTTAAAAGTTTTCTAGCTTTTTCTAGCTATTTTTAAATGTTGTTATAGCCATTTTGGGCGTTGATGAGTTGGCAACACTGCTTTGGACTTCAACAAAAGTTTCGTCTGTTTGTGTTTTGGGTTTGTTGTATTTTTGTTTTCTTTTTAGAATCGATATATTTGGAAAGCGCGTGTGTGTGTGTAGAGTTATGTAATGGGGACTCTGGAGCGGGAACGGGAGCGGGAGAGGCAGGAGTGAGACCCGATTACACGTGAGTGGCATCCAGCGCCATCGGCTAATGGATTTGGCATTAACTTGGCAGCTGCCATTCGCTTGGCTGCTCGTCCCCAACTTCCAACTCCCAACTCTCTACTCCGCTCCAGCTTCGTTAGCGAATATGCCAAAACTGCTCAACTTTTGGCATTGCCAATGAATTTGCCTAGTTAATACAGGGTGAGGGCAGGGAAAGTAGGCCGACTACCACTAAATCACTCGTTGGGCAAATTGTGAAAGCCGTTGAGACGACTTTAATGTTGCATCGTAAATAATATTTGAACATTGAGAGAATCCGATTTTCTCGCATTTTTCCTCTTTTTTTGCTGTTGTTTCAAGTTGCGCTTTTTATGACAGGCAGCTGAAGGAACTTTTGCCAGTTTTCTATAACAATTTTATTGCCACTCTTTCACCTGTCGCATTTCAACTTACCTGACGGCACATTTGTGCTCTGCCAGCTGCCAACCTGGCACTTTACATGCTTTTTCAACACACTTTTTTTGATGGTTCATGTTAATTGCTATTTTATACCTTTTCAAGAGATTGTTTTAGTTGCTTTGCTGTTTCTTATGGCTTTTAAAAATTCGCTTTCAACAGTTTCTACGAGCTACAGTTACCTAAAAAAGCATTTTAAAATGATTTTATGATATTTATATATATTATGGTAAATAAGCCTGGTTTTCCTTAGCTTTACCTTGACAATCTTGCCTGGCACTTTGTTATTTTTTTACATATTTATTTGTTTAGTAAGAACTCCGGCTTGCAATCTATTTACTTTTATTCCATCTTCTCGCACAAGTTGATTACATTCTGTTTGCTGTAGCGCCTTCATTTTTTTCAAGCATACAACTGGGCGCAACAAATGAGCCGTAGTTGGAGTTTAAATTATGCAAGGCAAAAGCAAAGCAAACTAAAAATTTCCAGGCAAACGAATTCACCTTCAAGTTCAGTTTCAGTTTCAGTCTGTAAAATTTGCCAGTACACATATAAAAACTAATTCGGTGAGCGCTTCCGGCAACTAACTAAAAATAATGAAAATGCTGAAGCTGCCAACTAATCCGCTCGCGTTTGTTAGCTCAAAGCCAGCCCAAAAAACCGCAACGAGGGAAAAAACTCACACAAACACATAAACACACACAGATATACACTAAAATCTCAAATAACCCGAAGCGCATAAAACAAAACTACTCGAATATAGTATATATAAAATAACAACAACAATTTCATAAAAATACCAGAAATAACAGGGGAAAAATTGTGGTTGTTTGCTTTAGTTTTAGCTGTTTGCTGGCATACAAATACTAATCCAATTATTTGCAATACCTAGGTGTATGTTGGTGTACGTGGCGTATACGCAATATGCGTACTCCATACGCAACGTTGGCCAGGCATTTAAATATACATACGACCATAGAGCCTAGACTTTATGGTAGGCACATAACAGAAACAAAGAGAACCAAGTGCCACTTACACACACACACACACACACACACACGCACACACACAGATATTCACTCAAAGTGTTGTTGATGTCGAATATTCCCTTTTCTCTTTCCCTTCGCTCGCTTCACACAGTAAAAAGGTAAAGTTTACCTATAAAAATTGTTTGGCTGTCGTCGTCTCTTATCCTTATGTGCATGTGTAATGGGGCTGTGTGGATAGGTAAATGCTTTCTAATACCCTACACACACTCACACACACAGTAATCACACGCACAAACATATACATATACATATAAACTCACACATACATTGCACGTTTCATTTCATTTCTTGCGCTTTACGTTTATTCCATTCTGATTGCCTATGCGTGAGTTTTTTTTTTTGTGAGACATTTATATTTTTTTCATTTATGCCATTTGTTCTTGTTGTTGTTTGTGTTACTTTTGTTGTTGTTGTTGTTGTGAAATCGTGCATGACATGAAGCTAGAGTATTTTTGCCTCGTTGCGTCGAGTGGTTTCTGAGTCCTGTAATACGCTGCGTATGCGAAATTTTCTCTTTTGCGCCACATTGACAAATGTTGAGCAGTCAATTCAGAGAGCATCCGTTCCAAAGGGTGAGGAGGGGAGGAGAGGAAGTCGAGTAGTTCAGTTGACAAGGATGTGGTTGGAGAAGTGTAGCTTACTCTCGCACTTCTTTAATGTTAAAGCCGATTACGCTTTTATGTCAAAGTCAATTGGATTTGAGCATTTATCACAGCACAAGCACACGGTGAAAATCATATATATATCTAAATAAATAGCATATTTAACTAAATGATAAGCATTTACGATTTTTTGCTATGCAGACATATTTGCAAGTGATAGGGAAGAGATTCTGGAAAGCAGTTTAAGTAGAACGACTTCAAATCAGGGATTAAAACCTTAGCCGAAACTTTGAACTGTCATAACTTAGTCAAAAGTGAATTAATTTCCATGCGCAATGTAAATTTGGGCATAATTTTACCTCTAAATTCGTTCTGCATTTAAATTTTGTTCATTTTAAAAATTCGAAAATTTCAAAATTTTTTGAAAAAGGATAAGGGGTAACACTGTAAAATTTCTAAAAAATTCGAAAAATTTTAAATTTTCAAATTAAACAAAATTTAAATGCAGAACAAATTAAGAGGTAAAATCATGTTCAAATTTACATTGCGCATGGAAATTGGTTAAGTTTTGACAAAGTTATGGCAGTTCAAAGTTATTAAAAATCAGTAAAATCAAAATAATCTAAATTTTCAAAACTTTCAAATCGAATAAAATCAAAATAAAACAAGGAATAACGCTTCTTATTTTGATCAACCGAAAATCTTAATTTTTTTTTGTGAACCGAAACCATACCGGTGTTTTTAAACCGAAACTTACAAAGACCGATAACAGTTACAAAACCGATGCTCCAATATTTTGCATAATCGTTAACCGAAAACCTTAATTCGAGCCTAACCGAAACCGTAACAGAAACCGATATTTGTTTCGGTTTTAGTCCCAGCATCAAACTAATAAAAAGTAAATCGAATTCTTATGTTTACTAACTTAACTTATTTTTGGTGTTCCTGAAATAAGTCTCTGACAACTTATCAGTCAATATATTTGAGTCACAAAAATCGGCTGCTAGAAAATGTATTAACAAGTAAATTAATTTAAGCTTCATTTTTGCAGTTTAAAAGTTAATTTTATGTTCTTTGAAATATTTATAATTTTATCAAATTTATTTATCAAAAAATATCGACTAATTTTCGTAGGGATTTCCCCGGTTAAGCACATAAAATATTTATTTCTCGTTAATTGAATTACAACACGTTTCAGACATGGGACATTGATAGTATGTAAATATTGTGGAAATTTTTAGTTAGACAGGCGATATTTGATAGCCCTCAATATGGGATATTTGTCACTTGTGCAGAGTCCACGGAAGTCATCGTAGGACAAGTCGAAGAGGGCAACTCCACCCAGATTATTGTTGCGCACGTATCCAGCTTTGTCGGCAGCGGTGTCGGGATCCTCATAGCTGATCCAGATGCCATTGTCGCCCTTCTTATCAGCGGCACGATAAGCATAGTTGCCGTATCTCTTGGCAGGATCTGTGACCCTTGTCAAGGGAGCATTGGCACCCTTGGCATAGGCATTGTTCTGATTGGGGAGGAGAGCACAAGTCTCGGGCCAACTGTAGATGCCATGCATTTGAGTGTTGGAACCAACAGGCGCCTCATCCACCACCTTTGAGACAGGTGGTACTCCTGTTTCGCCAGAATCATCAGTCATTTTCCAGGGACGACCATAGGTTGCCACGCCCACATTAATCTTGCTGGCAGGGCAACTGTTTCGGAGCCAATACTTGACCTGGTAATCGACATTGAACTGGGGATTGCGGTCACTCAGCTCATAGGTGGGTGCAGCATAATCAGCCAGCTCCGGATTCCGTTGTGGGGTGTAAAAGTCAAAGGCGGCGATGTTCACAAAGTCCAGATAATTGATCACAGCAGGCACATCAAAGAAAACTAAAGAAGGAGCAATTAATTAGATAAAAAATTAACATATATCTGGATTAACCTACGGGATCCGTTCACATTGGGAAGAACAGTCGTGGAGAGCAGCAAATTGTCCGGACGGAAGGCGTTCTTCACGTCACGCAGGAGTGCGGTGAATTGTTCCTTGTGCTCCTCGGAGTGCTCATCCACAATGGTGTCACCGCTGAAGACCTTCTTGAAACCCTTCCAGATGCTACCCAATCCGCTGTGAACCTTCTTGGGCTTATTCTTGGGGAATTGCCAAGCAACGTCCAGGCCATCAAATCCATAGGTCTTCACCAGCGAGTAGACGGTGTTCACGAACCGAGTGCGACCTGTGGGATTCTCCAACAGTTCCAGATATTTGTTGGGCAAATCCTTGGCATCTTCGCTCGTCTCAATATCCTTGTCGCCGCCCACGCTCAACAGAATACGAAGATTTGGATACTTGCGCTTCAAACGGGTCACTGTGCGGTAGAGACCCTTTCCTAGATCCAAATCCAGCTGCTCATTGAGACTCACAGCTTTGTGGGAGCTACGCTCGAGTCCCGCATAGCCATAGATCAGATAGTCACAGAATTGTAGAGCAGGTTCCAACTCATCAATTACCAATTTGCCGAGTCCTAAGCAAAGAAAACGAGAGAGAGAGAGAGAGAGAGAGAGAGATGGAAACTTGTTACACACTGTTTTAAACTCAATTTAAATTGGAAAATATTCATCTTAAATATTTCATGTTCAAATTGGAACAAATGTTGTCCTAGGCAAAGAAAGATAGCGAGAGAGGGAGAAAAAGAGATAGAAACTAGTTACACACTGTTCAAAATTCCATTTAAAATGGAAAATATGTATCTTAAATATTTTATTTTCCAAAATTGAAACGCATTATTATTATATTGCATTAATTAGTTCACTATATTCAGTCTCAACTGTAATTATAATCGAGACAAAAGTGCTTTACATTTCCCAATTTTTACCATCTAAAATCGAAAATATTCATCTTTAATATTTTATTTTCAAAATTAATAAGCATTATTTTTAAATTGCACTAATTAGTTCTTTCTCTTCAATCTCAACTGTAATTATAATTGAAACAAATGTGATTTACTTTTCCTAATTCTTATAATCTCAATCTACAGCAATTATTCGCCCAGTGTATTCGGGGAATTAAATAATTGTTAGCTCGGTTTGTTATCGCCATCGAACACTCTAGCAAAAAACAAACATAAATCTAATTTGTGAAACTTGAGACTGATAAGCCTCACTTTGTTTGTAAGTAATTCACTTTTTTTTCAAGATTTCGTTTTCGTTTTCAATTTCATTTTATTTATGTACTTTAGGCAAATCTTAATTATCAGTTGTTGTTTTGTGGGGAATTACGTAATCACTTTTTGGTTTATACACTCACCTTCCTTGACAAAACTCGACGAGTCATAAAAGCAGACCAAGTGTCGCTGAGGTCCCAACTGCTGTTGTCCCACTTTGCCGGAGCAAACGCTGGCCAGGCACAGGGTCAGCAATGCCAAAGATTTAATCATCTTGTTGATGAATTTCTCAAATCTTAATTGAATATTGTCAAGCTGTGTTTACCGCTTGGCCGACGACTTGAAACTGAAACTGAGTCTCTGAGTTGACTCGGGTTTGAGGCTCTCGAAACAGATCGAAGCAGCTTTTGATGAAGGTTGAGCTGATGTTCTTTTTGTTTTTGTTTTTCTTTTTGTGCGACGAGCAAAGTGTGAATTGATAAATGAGACAAAGCAGAGATCGCGAGGTATTAAAAAGCTCTATTAGACATTTTTTAATAAATACAGTGGTCATTCGATAGCATATATAATTATTAAATTGAATTTGAATAGTACTAATAATGTCGGAAAAGAACGAAATCTTTTAAAAAATCAACTAAATTTGACTTAAAATTTAACTTTTATAATTGATTTTTTAATATTAATAGCGCTTGACTAATATTTACTTAAAGCGCATAATTTTTTAATACATTTTAACATTTATTATAATTAATTATTTTTTTAAAAAGTGTGATAATACATATTTCTTAGCCATCACTCTACTAATTTATATAAGCCGCTAAAAATTAACTTTTTTAATTATTAAGTAAATATTAATATTCAATTTTATTATTAAATATTCATTATTTAATTATCATTATTCATATATTTTTATTTTCTAATATGTTAACAGTATTTCTCAGCCATCAAACAACGAGTTCACTGTACTTATTTACATATGCCGCTGCTATTTGTCTAAAAATTAACTTGTTTAATCAACAAGTTAATATTAATATTTAAGTTAATTATTTAATATTCATTATTCATATATGATTATTTTCTAATATGTTCACTTTCGGCAGTATTCACTGTACCTATTTACATATACCGCTACAATTTGCCTACGTTTTAAAATTCGTTGGAATTTTGATTTTATTATTTGTTTCTTTCTTGTTTAGTTTCGCATTTAGTGTGAAGTCCAAGCCAAAGTAATTTTGTTATCAGACAGCCTGGACCCGTTGTTCGATTTTAGCATAATCGTCTTTCGATCCACTTTACATCATCTCTGCCTCATTTACTCCCACTATCACTCTCTCTCTCTCTCTCACTCTCTCTCTGTCTCTATTGATGTTTCTCTTTCTGTTTCATATTTCATTTGCCTGCCTACAATGTAGCTCGCACCATTTACATTTCCTTACTTTCAGCTGCCCTCTCCTCTCTGATCTTAACTGCCCACACACACACCCAAACACTCATACATACTGTTTAGATATTCATGGGCTTACTCATCTATTGACAAAGAGAGAGAGAGATAGAGACTCAATGGGAGATAAAGACAGTAGATAGATAGATAGATAGATAGATGTGTAGAACTTGCCCCTAACTTGACCCTCATCTCTGTGACAGTCGCACGCACAATCAGCCACGTGAGCATCGAATTGGAATGAAGCAAGCAAACGGAATTCATCTGCCAGTTGCCAGTTTTCCCAGTTTTCCGAGTTTTCCGAGCTATTTGCATAAAATGTTTGTCGATTGTCTTGTGACAAAAAGTCGATGTCAGAGAGTTGCTTACAATTTTATTGTTTGGTTTCTGTTGATTGTTGTTTTGGATTTTATTTTATTTTTGCAGATTTTCCATTTGCATTTCAAAATAAATTTTGCTACATTTATTGTTCGATTTACCTCACAACATTCTTTTGTTGAAATTTAATAGCAATTATCACCTTTTATGACGTCGCTTTCATTGCAAAATTAAAGCCAATTTGCTGGGTCCGTGAGGGTGTGAAAGATAATTGAAATTGCTGTTGGCTCAACATTTGCATAAGTGAAAAGTGCAAAAAGTGTGCGAGGGTCTAACTTTATCCGCACTTTCGCCCCAGCGCTTGTAAGTTTATGATTAAGTCAATCATACGCACGAATAAGCCACAAAAAATAAGGCTTAAACTGGCCAAGGGCAGCCTTTAGTTTGTGTGTGTATATCTGTGTGTGTGTGTGTGTACAAATTGAATTTCATCCCGACACGGTAAGCAACCAACAATGGAGCCCGCTGCCAAAAGACCAATTTAATCCCAACCCGCAGATTGCGCTTTTCAATTGCTCAGAATTTTCCTTCCATTTTCATGTATACTTGTATATATTTTTTATTCTCTTTTTTTATTTATTTTTTAATTAATGGGAAGCCAGTTTTGGGTCTAAAACGAAATCCTTTTGACTGCCCTTTTTTGATCTTTTTGGGTTTCTTGCTGCGTATTCTTTATTTTTATTTGTTGTTTTGTTGTTGAATTTTGTAAATTAATTTGGCTCAAGTAGAGCGAGCAGCAGGGCAACGTTATTACTTACACATTTTCTGAAAATTACATGCAGTTTAACTTTTAATTGAAATGTTGTAACAAGTGGGAAGCAAACGAGGCAACGAGGCAACCAACACAAACCTCAACAAAGCCAAAGTTGCCCCCGATTTCCGTTCTCTAACCCCTTTCAGAACATTCTCATGCTCATCAGCTGCCATGGAAATGCATAAAGTGCTCCCTCTCCAAAGCTTTATATACCTAACATACATACATATATATATATATATATATATGTATATTTTGTATATACATACGTATTTGTGTGCTTGTATTTTGTGGCTCTGTTTAATTAAACGTGCCCGCAGCGCTGAAAATCAGTGGCGATATTTTACACTCTCGCCTGAAAGTATGCTCCACATTCGCACAAAAAGCTAAAGTTGTTGCCCGCTTTCGAGCGAGCCATGAATAATGGCAAAATTATGTTATTTGCAAATTATAAAATGGCCGCCAATTTAATGCGCTTAACTGGAACTCATAGAGATGGCCGCGTGACACGAAGTCAGGCTGTGAACTCCTAAATTTATTATACACTCGCAACCGGGGGAATAAGTACATTATATAACTCTCAGACTTTTATTATTTTCAATCTAGCATTTATATTTTGCTAAGTAGAAAAATAATATTAAATTCATTATCTAAAGTTAAATTTAAGTTTAAAAATAAAATAAGTTTTTTTTCTATGGTATCGAAATTAAACCACTTGAAAATTTTTGAAGGTTTGCAATTTTACGATTTGAACTTCTAAATTTAAGAAATCATATAACTCTCAGAGTTTTATTATTTTTCATTTAAATTGAAAAGTCGAAAGATAATATTAAATTTATAATTTAAATTTAATTTGATTAATTTTATGGGTTTCAAAAATCAAGAAAAATTAAGGAATTGAGAAAATGAAATAATATTTTCTCTATTTTATTGAAATTGAACCTTTTTAAAATTTTTGAGGTCTTTCAATTTTACGATTTGAACTTCTAAATTTATAATGCACACGAAATCGGGGGAAATAGAATTTATATAACTCTCAGACTTTTATTATTTTTTATATGAATTCAAAAGTTGAAAAATAATATTAACTTTATTATTTAAGTTAAATTTTATTAATTTATGGGCTTCAAAAATCAAGAAAAATTAAAGAATTGAGAAACTTAAATTCTTATTTTTTCTATGAATTTGTAATTGCACCTTTTTCAAATTTTTGAAGGCTTGCATTTTTACGATAGTGTTGCCAAGAAAACTATCGATTCGTGCTCATTTTGCACAAACTGACCATAGAGTGAAATTGCAAGGGAAGTTTGACTTATGTGTGGATGATGTTGACCAAACCAGCTTTCATTGCATGGCAACGATAAGCGGCAACAGGAGCCAGAAACCTCGCTCATAATTTTGCATATTAAGCCATGAAGAGGAAAGCTCTCGAAACTTTCATTGGCAGCCCGCAGCTGTTGTTGCTGGTGCCGTGAAACCACAACGATGATATGATGAAGGGGAAGGGAAGGAAGGGAAGGGAAGGCAGAGGAATGCTAACAATAACAAGATCACGCTGCAATCCCAAACAACTCGCAAGTGTATTAATTTGCACCCAATGCAACGATGAGGAGAGCAGGGAGAATTGAGGTAGAAAACAGGACGTGGCTGTGAACAATATTTGGTGGGATATGGGCGCATGATAACCGAGACTAACGACCGCTTCACTCGGCTGCTGGACAATGTGTAGGGGCTGATGTTGTGGGCGTGGCAGCATTGCCACCATGGCCCAAAGTGATTTGTGTGCTCGCCCATTTTTTGCAGCTGCAACAGCATCAACAGCAACATATGCAAATCACTCACTCAAGCGAGAGAGAAGAGTATGGAACACACAGTACCAACACCAAATACACACACACACACACACCATCTCACAATCACACAACACACACAGAAGCCTGTTTGGCTGTGTATGAAAGTCAGCTTACGTGGCGCATGATTTATTAAAAAGGACTCGTAAAAATGCACAACACACTCAAAAAAACAAAAAAAAATAAAAATAAAAATAGCACGAAACAAACCCCCAAAAAGAAGTAGTAAACATTCTAGCGATGAGAGCGTGACTATCGCCTAAAAAGAAACTATTATATAATATTAGTTAACAGCAAATTACAGCCGTTGAATTTTAAACAAATTTAAAATAATTCTACGTTTCATCACAGTGTTGCTTTAAAAATGTTAAAGTAATAAAAGAATATATATTTCTCTGCTTCATCGTCTTAAACTATCATATAATATTAGTTAACAGCAAATTACAGCTCGGTTTATTATTGAATTTTAAACAAATTTAAAAGTTTCTTCAAAGTATAGCTTTAAAAATGTTAAAGTAATAAAAAAATATATATTTCTCTGCTTTAGTTGAAGAATCGCAATTGTTGGTCATATTTTTCTAGCATCATCATCTTAAAGTATGTTTGTATGTTTGTACCTCCTGTAGCTGAATTCCTCGTCCTGTCACATTCTTTGTACTACAACTATCAACAACAACTCACATGCGAGTCTGCTGCAAAAATGCATGAGAAATAGCTATGGAAATAAGCTGAACCAACAGCAAAGGCAAAGCCACCAACTACTAAAAGCAGATATGAAATTTTTAAAGTCTCATCTTTCTCGTCGCATGCACTTCAAAAACACACAAAATTTGATACCATCCCCTTACAGCTGGTGCTTAGAGTCGCATCATGGGCTAAGGGAAATGTAGAGTGGGCAGAGGGGAAAGGGAAAGGGAAAAGGCGGGGGTGGCACCACACGATAAAACTGGCAACTGGCAACTGGCCCCACTTTGCGAGCCCATCCATCAACTGCCAGCAGTTGGTTCATTTTTAAGCAATTTTCGCAACCGATATTTTGTGCATGGCAGACAACATTATGGCGTACTCTCCCCCACACCCCTTCTGACAGTCACTCCCCTCTCCCACCAACTATGACATGCAGATAGATGACTATATATGTACATATATAGCTTCAGCTCTGCCAGTCGATTTTTTGCATTTGCCATTGCAAAGTCAAAGTTCTGTTGCCTCTATACGCCTGCCAAACCATATTACCAACCTCATCATCATCTTCATTATCATCATCATCTTCATCATCATTATCATGAGGCAGGCTAAAATGTGGAGCGAGGGTTTGGCTTGCATTCGCCTGGACGCGTTTGCCTGCAGGTCGTCATTATTAATTGGCCAGCAATGCATATTTCCAGGATTCAAGGCGCCACTCAAATCATTTTTGGCAGGCAAATCGTTAGTTAAGCAACTCGACTTTAATATAACTTTCATACATGTGTAGAGCAGCATTTTGTAGAGATTTCGATAGGAGAAATAAGTAAGGATCAATATGTTTCACCCACAACTGATTAAATGTTGAAATATGTGAATTTGTTAAAGTATGCTAAGGACTTAGTTTGAAAGAAGCATTAACCAGGATTATATACGTATACGTAATAAAGCTGAAAGCTTAAATCGCTACAGTTTTAATAAAATACGGGGATAGCCAAAATTATGTGGATGATTTTCCTAAATCTTAGGAACACAGAGTTAAAATTTTTGGTAGAAGAAATAACTATGGATCAATTTATTGTATGCTAAGAAATTATATTGAAAGAAGCATTAGCCAGGATAAAATACGTATACGTAATAAAACTGAAATCGCTGCAGTTTCCATAAAATTTAATAATTGGCAAAATGATGTGGATGATTTTCTTGAGTCTGAGGAAAACTGAACACGGTAGAATTTTCGATGGAAGAAATAACTGTGTACCAATTTATTGTATGCTAAGGAATTGGGGCAACCAGTATTAAATACATACGTATACGTAATATAATAAAATAATATTGGAAGATTGTCAAAATTATGTCGATGATTTCCTGAGTCTTAGGAAAACCCAGTAGAAATTTCGATAAAATAAATAACTATGTATTAATTTATTCTATGCTAAGAAATCATTTTGAAAGAAGCATTAACCAGTATCATTTACGTATACGTAATAAAACTAAAAAAGGGATCGCTACAGCTTCAATAAAATTGCGTGATTGGCAAGATTATGTGAATGATTTTCTTCAGTCTTACGAAAACTTAACACGTTCAAAGTTTTGTAATTTGTGCCATAAATTCCGCGAACGAAACTGTTGTAATTGATGGGCTGCTTATGGGCGCAGGTTGAAAGGAGGCCGCTGTTGGCCATCAGATTCGCCATAAACCAGATATAAGCACGTACTTAGAGGCAGTTCCCGTAACTCTTCGTCTGGTCTGGTCTCACTGCATCTAGCATGCAAATTGAGTGCGCGTTTCGCATAACCAAAAACTTCATTTTCAGCAAATTTGGATAGGCATTGAAAGATAACTGGGGAGTAGAAGGAGAAGGAGACGGAGAAGGAGACGGAGAAGTGGAGTGAGAATGAGAGAACGCGAGCACGTTTTGAATGAAAATTTGAGAACCACAGATGGACGTTGCATATACGATATTACCAACGTGCCCAGAGGCGTCGCTTCCGGTGATAAGCTCCCTTTCCCTTCCCCTCCCCACCTGCTGCTGATGTTGATGGTAATTATGTTATGTCCAGCGGGACGACGCCCTCAACTTAAGGGACTTTAAGTCTTAGCCCAACTTGAATAACTGTTGGCCAAATTAAATAAGCGGCTAAGTTGGCACGACCTTGTCCACTTCCTTGCCTGTGGCATGACAGGGGAGGAAGCAGGGGAGGAGGAGGGGTCACTTCCGTTTTGAGGAACGTGCTGGTGTCGCCATTTTGACGATGTTATTTAGTATCATATTACGTTAAGGGAGAGAGAGAGAAGGGAATCTCCGCGTAACGTTTTCTTTTAATTTTCATAAAATTTTTTGCGCCATTTTCTGTTTCTTTTTGGGGCGCTTTGCACGTGCGCGCATTTTACTGCTTAATACGCAGTGTTGCACTTTACTTTTATTGCACATTCAGAACGCGCTGTGTGTGTGTGTGTGTGTGTGTGTGTGTGTGTGTGTGGAAAAACGAGCAAAGTTTTCCACGCGCGCAAATCTCTTCAGCGTTTTATGTGCCAACAGGGGCGTGCACAAAAGGGGGGATGGGGGCAGGAAAAGAAACATAGAAACATTATTTAGAGGCATAAAGAAAATCAAGTTTAGGAAATATTCTTGAAAAATGTATAATACAAATGAAATTTAATGAATAAACAATATTTACTTGTTGTTTGATTTAAATTCCATTTATTCTTCCAAAATTATTATTATTGTTCCAAATTCTCCTTAAAAAAATGTATAATACAGATGAAATTAAATGAATAAACAATATTTACTTGTTAAAATTTGTATAATGCAAATGAAATTAAATGAATAAACAATATTTACTTGTTGTTTGATTTAAATTCCATTTGCAATTCATTGAAATAAATTAAGGAATATTTGTTGAATTGGCAGAGACACTGCTTAAATTATTCGCTTGACTGTGCCTGAAGAATCAAAGGACATTCTATTGAAATCTAATACAATTTTAGTAATATTTGCATATTCCCCTTTGCCGTTGCCTTGACTACGCCCCTGCGTCTAGGGCCAAGCACAGATAGTCCAGATAAGTACGCTTGCCTTTGGATTTGAGCTCTGTCTGAGCCCTGGTATATTGAGTTTCTGCTGCTGTTTCTGCTTCGACTGCTGCTTTTGGTCCTGACCAACGTTAAGCACTCGCTAACGGTCCAGTGAACCGGTAATCAAAGCAAAATCAGCTAAGCAACGAACAACTTTTTATGCTAATTTGGTGCGTTTCATGTAATATTTTCTTTTTCAGCTCCCTCCCCTCCAACATATGTGTGTGTGTGGGAGTGAGCTGAGTTTATGGTACATTAAACATTTTAATAAGCTTTTGAGCAGCCTTACTTGAGTTGCAGTTTAAGCAGGTTAAGCAGGACTTTTGCTCAGTCGCACCTGGTTCCAAAAAGCTTGGCTTAAAACATGGCAAGTTACAGCGTCTCCTTTTGGCATCCTTTGGCATCCTTTTGGCATCCTTTGGCAGCATCCTTACAGATCTCGAGTATTACTTAAAACTTGTGCAACTATTTACTTTTGAGAGCACAGCGACTTTTTAGCGCTTGAATCATGCAAATGTGATGCAAAGAGGCATGAAAACTCTCAAGTTGCCCTCTCTCCCCTTTTCCTATCTTCTATAAACCTACTTCAAACTACAGATACACAAATACAGATGCATATATATACATATGTGTGTGTGTATGTGGGCGTGTCATCGCGCACTTGTCAAAAGTCAACTTCACATTATGTCAAGCAGCGTTTTTCCTTCCTTCCTTCCTTTCTTCCTTTCTTCCTTTCTTCGACGTGTGCTTTGAATTTCTTTCGCAATTTTTCTTAGGGGGTTAGAGGAAGTAAAACCGGAGGTGGCAGCCACAGGCACTTTATGCCCTTCTGTGCGTGTCTGCCACGCCCCTAGGGAGGCCCCCTACACTGCCACACATAATGCGCAGCTGACATTAAGGGTATTCCCGTTCCTACATATATTTTTTTGGTGCCTCCTGCTGCTTTTCGTGACTGTTTTATTTGATATTAATGCGGTTGTTGTTGTCGTTGTTGTCTAGCAGCCCGCAGGTTAGCACATTATTTCCATAGCACACACAGTTGCCTTTTAAAACCAGGGCCACTTCCCTTTTTTTCGCTTTTCGCCTGCTTAATTTGTGGTCGCAGAGGGGGAGAGAGAGACAGGGAAGTGTCGCATCCTGGGAGATCCTCTGCTAAGCTCTCTCTGTGCTCTACACTTGACGAATGGCTTTGGTGGCCAAAGGACCCATCATTTTTCTAGCATAAATTGTGTCAACCGCACACACACATACAAAGAAACTTGCATAATAAATGCTGTTAGATTTATTTGATATCTAAATAGGCCGTCGCTTCGCCATTGAAGCCATGTGAGAAATGTGTGGCAATTATGATACCCTGTAGTCATCACAAAAGTTTAATGGGCTTTCTAAATAAAGCTATCTAAAGAGCGGAAACTATGTAAATTTACAGGGCATCTTCAAGTCAAGTTGTTCTATTATTGTTGCTTCTTAAGTTTGAGTTATTGCTCAGATTTTAAGACCTCACAAATCTTATATTATGACTATAAAAATCCCTCTCATCTCTTGCAAATTGAAAAACCTCTTAAATGTCCATAAAATTAAATACACAGTTAGTCAAGTAATTCATTCGACAATGTAAAAAAATCTCATATTTAAATTTTCATTTTTATAAATATTTAAGCCAGGGATTAAAACCGAAACGAATATCGGTTTCAGTTACGGTTACGGTTAGGCTCGAATAAAGGTTTTCGGTTGCCGGTTATGCAAAATATTGGAGTATCGGTTTGTTGTAAGTTTCCCGTATGGTTTCTATTAAAATTTATGTTTTCGGTTGACCAAAATAAGAAGCGTTATTCATTGCTTTACATGAAAAAAGACTTAATGCTCTAATAAGTTTGAAAAATACTGTTTTCTGATTATTGGACTGTTCCAGCTTAATGTCGATTTTATCATAATTTGACCTCTTATAAATTTGAATCATTTGGTTTGAAAATTTCGATTTTTTAGATTTTACTGATTTCTAATAACTTTGAATTGACATAACTTTGTCAAAACTCAATCAATTTCCATGCGCAATGTAAATTTGAGCATGATTTTACCTCTAAATTTGTTTTGCATTTAAATTTTGTTCATTTTGAAAATTCGAAATTTTCGAAATTTTTCGAAAAGTGATAAGGGGTAACACTGTAAAATTTCCAAAAAATTCGATTTTCAAAAATGTTCAAAATTGAACAAAATTTAAATGCAGATCAAATTTAGAGGTAAAAACATGCTTAAATTTACAATGCGCATGAAAATTGATTTATTTTTGCCAAAGTTATGGCAGTTCAAAGTTAGGTAAAGGCTGGTAAAGACAGTTAGGTTTGTTCAGTACCTGCGACGGCCAGAACCGAAATTAACCCTTATTAATGAATCGGTTACGTTTTCGGTTAAGGTTTTAAGGCCTGATTTAAATCCAATAAATCTCATTAATTATTTTTTAATTTGATCCATAGGCAGCTTTAATAAAATAAGAAATAATTTCAAATCAAAGCGAAGCTTAATATATTTATATTTTTTACTTTGCCGAATTGTCTGAGTAACAATTTACAGGGTAGCTGTTAATCGAGTTGTTTTTATGCTGTTACTGCTTAACTTAGAGCTCTCCTTGATTGCGTATGCATAGATCTTTGTTTAGTAGATATATCGCCAACAAATTGAATTGATTGATTGGTATATAAATCAAGCGGGATTTACCACAATTCTGATGAAAGGCAGTTTGATCCTTTGAGCCGTGGCGAGTCTTGAACCATGAACTCCTTACGCGTTGACAAACAAACTTATTTCACATGCTGCCAGAGAGTGAATGTACATATTTATCCGCTGTTGAATCATTTAAGCCGCATTATATGAGTACGACTACGATGATGACGATGACGACAGATGGCCAAAAGCGAAGAGTTATGCGACGTTGTTTGCACAAAATGGCAACTCCAACTGAAACTGCAACTTTCCTCATATTTTGGTGTTTATTTATTTATTCAGCGCTGAATTTTATTTCATTTCAGTTTATTTTCACAAGAAACTTATTTTCGTTTTTACTTCCATTTCCGCTGCGCAGGAAACAAACAAAAAAAAAGAGAAAGGATGTTGGGCGAACAACAACAGCAACTATAACAATAAAATCCTTTTACATACACATGCATACATTACACACACACACACACATACATACAATTGTTGCCTGCGTTTTTGTTGCTGCTTTTCACTTTTGCTATTTGTTCTGTCACTTCCGGCGGCGGAAAAAAAAAGAAATTAATACGAAAAAAATAAGAGGAAAAATGGCCGCCCGCATGCAGCTTCCGCCTCGTCACGCATACATTTGCCTACAACATGATTTTTGTTGTTGTTATTGCTGTTGTTGCAGGTTTTTACCCCGTTCCCCATTCCCCGTCCTGGCCATGTCCACACTCATTGTTGTCTTGTGCCAGCAGCGTTTATTAAATGTCACACTGCGAATTTGCCAACGGCCACAACTGAAGCTGTAGGTTCTTCTTTATCCTCCTTCATCTCCATCCCTTAGCCTGCACCCATTCCCACTCCCATTCCCGCTCCCTTTCCCATTTCATGTGCTATCTGACATCCGTCTGGTATTCCGGCCTGGCCATGACGCTCTCTCCCAAAACACAATGGCACTTGTCGCGTTTGGAGATTTCACTTGCTGCCTTCATATTTGTTGTTACTTGTTCGTTTGTTTGTTGTTTATTCTTTTCATTCGCATTTCTTGATGTTCTCGCTTTTGTTTTTGCGCCTTGACATTTTCTTTTGTTGTTGACTTAAAGTTACACATTTTTAGTTGCTTAGCAATCCCACATTCCCCCTATTCCCCTCACGACAACTCCCCTGACTGTCAGTCGGTGACAATTTCATTTATTTTGCGCTTCCGTTGACTGCTTTTTAAAATCAAACATTCTCAACTTTCGCACTTTGTTTGCTTATCCCACGTGATGCCATATGTTCAAATTCCCTTTACAAAACTCAATTATTGCTTTCACTTTGACATTGATATAATTTTAAATTACTTTTATATTTTGTATATATAATATTATTTATATTTTTACATGCGACAGTATACTTAACTTATTACTATGCATATCTTAAAAAGTGAAGACATTTCAGCTATGTCTAAATTTAAGGAGTATCTGCTAGTCGAACACTCTGCAGCTTAGAATTTTTATATATTTTCCATCTTGCTTCTTTGAATTCGCTTTCAGTCACCTGTTTTTTAAGTATCTGTTGATTGACGCTGCTTTCATGTTACACGTTGCGTATACGCAATGTTGTCTTAGATTTTTCATACCTTTCATGTTGATACCAATGAATTGCTGTCAAAATAAAGTGGAATTGAAAATGACATTATAATTTGCAAGCTGCAACATAAAAAGTGCTATTATTTATATTGTTTATTAACATTTCACAATTTATTTATGAGTGAAATTTAATGTTGTTGCGTTCGTTCACACACAATAAATAAATAATGCAAATAAAAAATGTTATTTATTTTTAATTATTCTGTATGCAGAGGCGGCAGCTGCAGCTTCTGTGGTAGCTTCGGCAAAACAAGCAAAAATTGTAATTAAATTGCAATGAAAATGAAATGCAATTCTCCAATTAAATGCAAAATCTGCACAAGGCGAGAGAGAGAGAGAGAGAAGACAGTCGGAAATGGAGTTGAGTCAGTATTTGGAAGAGTCCAGCTGGCCAGAAAGCAACATCATCAGTTAGAGCAGGAACAGGAGCAGGAGTAAGAGCAAAGCAAATACTCAGCACAAAATATTCAATTACAACCGAAATTTGTGGAAAACCAGACAGACAGACAGAGAGAGAGAGAAAGAGAGAGAGAGAGAGACTGGAAATGAGAGTGAGACAGGTTTAGTTTGAAAGTGCGAAGAGGCAAACGAAAATATGTACTAAACAAAATGTAGCCTCGAGTGTTTGGAAGCTGTTGAAAGTATCCGAAAAAGGCAGACAAAGTTGCAGCCAGATGGGGCAACTTACTCTTGAAATGGGCGCCATGTGGCAACTCTCTCTCTCTCACTTTCTTTCTCTCTCTCTTTCTATCAACACTTGCAAGCAGCTAGCTTAGGTGTGAGCCACTCGAGAGACCAAAACGGACGATACATTCGCTTGAGTTTCAATTAGGAAAATTAAATGTCCTTATGAGATTCCATTTGACTCGGAAACCAGCCGCAAAATTTGACTCCCTCCCCAATCAAATATGTCTGTCAGTTGGGACTAACAATATTTGTCCAGGCTATTGCTATTTTGTCTATTCTCCAGTTGGCATTCAATTTGTTTATTCTTTGTATCTTCTTTCAGAGCACATCGGAGCCTGTCTATTCGCCCACAATGGCTGGCGGCCTCTTCTCCATCGACCGTGAGTTCTTCGAGCGTTTGGGCACCTACGATTCCGGCTTCGATATCTGGGGCGGTGAGAATCTGGAGCTCTCCTTCAAGACGTGGATGTGCGGGGGAACACTTGAAATTGTCCCCTGCTCTCATGTTGGTCACATTTTCCGCAAGCGTTCACCTTACAAGGTAAGTTCACAGTTGATCCTTTTTTGGTATTCTCATATATAGTCAGTGCTCATTTGCGATTGCAAACCATTTGAGAATTTAAAACTTACAAACAACGGACATAGAGCGGGTCACAAGTGTGTGTTGAATGGGTGTGTGTTGTGTGTGTTGTGTGTGTTGTGTGTTTTGTGGCAAGCCTCAGCACCAGTTGAGACCGAGGTTCGTGTTTGGTCAACAGTGGCCCTATGCGGTTCTCCCTTTTGCCTGTGTGCACATGTCGCACATGCCACTTCCCACTTGCCACTTGCCACATGCAGCAGCTACTACACTACGGTTATACGTATATGGACATAGTCCGGGGCATGAACATACGCTGCTCACTGTTCCACAGTCTTTGGGACACTGCCTCAATTATCAACGGTTTACGCTTGACAAAAGTTTGGCAACTGTTGTGTTGTCAATGCCACAACGGCTTCTATTCAAACAAATACAACTAGGGGCCAAAACCATTAAGCTGCAACGAACTGAATAGATACCTGCCACATGCAACTAGAAGTGCAGTTAAACCTTGAACTTCCGATAACATTAAATGAGGGTCACATATACATAAATCGTTTTAAATTATTTTATCAATACTTTACATATCGATAAATAGTAAAATAAACTGAATTAATTTAATTTAATTTAATTATCGGTTTTTTGTAAGTTTCGATAAAAAAAATTAAGTTTTCTGTTGACCAAAATAAGAAGCGTTATTCATTGCTTTACATAAAAAAGACTTAATGCTCTAATAGCCTGGAAAATAATGTTATCTGGTTACTGGAATTTTCCAGCGTAATGACGATCTTATAATAATTTGACCTCATATAAATTTAGTTTATTTGGTTAAAAAAATATCGATTATTTTGATTTTACTGATTTTTAATAACTTCGAACTGCCATAACTTTGTCAAAAGTCAATCAATTTCCACGTGCAATGTAAATTTGAGCTTGATTTCACTTTTAAATTCGTTCTGCATTTAAATTTTGTTCAATTTGAAAATTTAAAATATTTCGAATTTTTTAGAAATTTTACAGTGTTACCCCTTATCATTTTTCGAAAAATTTCGAAATTTTCGAATTCTTAAAATGAACAAAATTTAAATGCAGAACGAATTTAGAACTAAAATCATGCTTAAATTTACATTGCGCATGGAAATTGATTGACTTTTGACGAAGTTATGGCAGTTCAAAGTGTTTAAAGTTGCTCAGTACCTACGACGTCCTGAACCGAAATTAACCCTTATAAACGAATCAGTTACAAAACGGTTATTACGGTTTAAAGAGTTTTGGTTTATGGGTTTCGGTACAGCGAAACACATTTTTTTTCGTTACGGTTTCAGTTACGGTTACAAATTTCAATCGGTTTTCACCGGTTAAAGGTTACGGTTTCGGTTAAGGTTTTAATCCCTGCATTTAATCGATAAATACATGTTCGATAAGTTATTAAATTATCTCTGAAATGAGACTGTACCCTCACAATTTTCGATATGTTATCGATTTGAGTAAAATTCGTTAACTTAAGAGAAAACTAGTGACAACATAACTCAATTATATATCTAAAATTCTCGATATGTTATCGAGTACAAAGTTGTAATCGATAAATAAATGTTTGAATTTGTTTTATATAAGTTCGGAAATTCTGTTTGTTTAAAATGTTCGCTATTTTATCAATTTAAGCGAAATTTGATAACATATGATGGAAGCTCTTACTATATGAGGAATTTAAGTGTAGCGTGCATTGCTCTTGCCTCTTGGCCAACTCTTCTTTACATTAGCTTGCCACAAGCCACACAAAGCAGACAACTACAACAAACTCACACACACACACACACACGCATAATCAAGAACAATACACAGTAAGCAAACATAGAGGGAGAGGGGCAAACATGGCGCGGGGAGAGATTGTGGGCAAAGACAGATAGCCAAAGACCGACCACAATAGAAACAGCAATAGCTGCAACTGCAACAGCAACTGCAATAGTAAATGCAACTGCAACAGCAGCAAGTGGACAACACGCTAAAGTAGATACACATGACGTAAACCGACTCATTCAGGTAATTAGACTGGTCTGCACTTCCCTGTACTCCCTGCTCCCCTCTGTAATCCCCTGCTGCTCCAGATGCAACTCCATTGTAAAAGCTCTGCTCTCTGTTTGCTTGCCAAATATGTTCACTGGCTTTTGGCGTCGCCTTGTTCTATTGTGGCAGTTGCAGCCCAATTGTTTCCATCTAAATGTTGCCAAAAGCCCCCTAAAGATATATCTTCATCTTCATTTTCTTCTTCTTTTAGTGGCGCACGGGCGTGAATGTGCTGAAAAAGAATTCAGTTCGACTGGCCGAAGTCTGGATGGATGATTACTCCAAGTATTATTATCAACGCATTGGCAACGACAAAGGCGACTACGGCGATATCAGCGATCGCCTGAAACTCCGGTAAGTGAAAGAGCGAACTTAAAAAAAACAGACTAGTTGAAAAAAGAAAAGAAAATTTATATTTGAAAATCGTTTATTATCAAGATATTACTTACACTTCTATACAAAATTAAGGATATTAAAAAAATGTCCTATACAAGTGGATTTATTCTTAAATTAAACAAAAATTCTTAGTTTTTGAATAAAAATATTATGTTTAATACCATTGGTCAAAAAATAAGTCGGAAAAATACGTTTTTATTCTAAAATTATGTTTATAGTATTGTTCTTTTTCAATTGTCTTATTTACAATAATATTGATGATTTTTATCATGAAAATAAGAATAAAGAAAAGAAAATCTATTCATTAAAATCGTATATAATCAAGATAGTACACAAAAATATCCTAAACAAAATTGCAAAGTGGATTTATTAAGAATCTAAACAAAAATTCTTAGTTTTTGAGAAAAATATTATTTTTATCATCATTGGATTAAAAAATGCGTTGGAAACCCAGATAAAAATACAAGAGAAACATTTTTATTCTAAAATTATGTTTAAAGTATTTTTCTCCTTCAATTGTCTTATTTAAAAAATTTAAATTTATTTATTTAATCTTCACGATTTTGGGGAATCATAATTACAAATTGAATGTCGGATAAAAATAATAATAATACAATAAATTCGATTCATAATTTTATAATAACCATAATAACTTTTTTTTATCAATATGTACATATTTATTTTCTTCAAAAACTTAATTTAATGTTTTCAACTTTATTTATTTTTAGCGAGGATCTGGAATGCAAAAGTTTCAAATGGTATTTGGATAACATTTATCCGGAACTCTTCATACCCGGCGATGCAGTGGCAAATGGCGAGGTAAGTTCTTGTTCAGTGTTTGCAGCATGTGGCAAGCGATTACCCTTGAGATGTGGCAACCTGTACCTGTACCTGTACCTGTACCCCGAGCTCCAGTTAAAGTTAAAGTTCCAGTTAAGGGCTCCCGGCTCCTTGCTATTGGCTCCTTGCTGAAACTACACAACTAACCCATTAATGTGCCATTTATGGAATAGTAACAAGACACATAAACACACACACACATAAATATGTATTTCCCCATTTTCCACAGATAAGAAACTTAGGTTATGGCGGTCGCACCTGCTTGGACTCGCCGTCTGGCAAGCGCAATTTGAAGAAGGCTGTTGGCTTGTATCCTTGCCACAAACAGGGTGGCAATCAGGTTTGTTACAACAACAACACAACGATAGCAGCACTGCGACCGCCACAAACTCCGTTGAAGCACAAAACCGTTAAGAGTCTTACCCAATACATAAATACAATATACATATCTTATGATTACGAGCCTGTACAGTTCTCTCCCCCTAATGAAGCTAATTACTAATTTCACTAATTCAACCTGGGCAAACATTTCTTAAATTGTACAAAATTGTAAAAAGTCTACAGCGATAACGATAACGATACCGATAACAATAACAATAACAGTTGCAATTCCGTTTCTAATCTTGTTATTGTCAAAGATGATGTTGATGATGTGTTCCTTTGTTATTTGTCTTGTGCATCGATATGATGAATCGAACTTAATTTCCAGATTAAAAACATTCACACCGACATGTGTCTCGATGTTGATGGAAAGGCCGAGGACGAGTCGCCTGTCGGTGTCTACGGATGCCACGGCCAAGGAGGACATCAGGTATCCAATTCCAACTCCAAAACTCCATCGTTTGCCCCTCGCAGCAGCAGCAGCAGAACTCGGAAATATTTTCTCCGATCTGCGGCTAATTTTGTAGCTTGGGCTCTACATCAAAATTGTACATTGTACATTGGTTTCGGCTTCATTTCGGGTCTATCGAGTGCTTTCAAGAGCTTTGCTTACCAAATAATGCTCGTAGTTAAATTGTAAATAAATTACTTTGATCTCGCTTGCTTGATTAACCAATTGACAACACGACACTTAAATTGAACGGAAGCAGGATATATATATATCAAATCTGACTACAACACTTTAACTTTAGGTTTAACATTAATGTGATTAATCCTTAATATTTAAGCTTTCAATTCAACTAAAATCTTAGAGAGAATTTTCTATATTTATGTGTTGTCTGGTATAAAATAATGATTATTACTTAATCGTGATTACAGAGTGACGCATAAACTTAGAAACTTATTTTTGATTTAACAATTTTGAATTTTAAGTTTTTTCTAGTTTTAACAACTTGTACTTTAATTAATTTTTAACTTAGAAATCCATTTTTGATTTAACAATTTTGAATTTTAAGTTTTTTCTAGTTTCAACAACTTGTAGTTTAATTAATTAATCTTTTCTATACCTTTATTTTCAATTTCAATACCTTACTATCGACTTCTATTTTTATTTCTTTTAATTGTTCTTTAAAATCATGATTAACACTCTCAGTCACTTTCGGACTCTGTCTTTTTCCTATTGACCAAATTAGTTGGCAACTTTTTCTAAGCACTTTCTAACCCACAATTCAATTTGGCTCTGAATAAGCCATAAGTATACTAACGAAATAATGTTGTTCTATTATTCATCTCAATTTGATTTTTGTTATGGTTTTCCCCCCTTGTTTCGACCGATGTTCTGGCCGCAGGTTTTGTGGGATTTTGGAAATGTTTTTGATGACAAGAGAAAACAAGTAGAGCTTTTCCCTTCCCAACTCGTACTCGTATTTACCATTTATCGAAATAAATAATGTTGATAAACTATTTTTGATAGCCCTGCGGTTTTGAGCACTAATTTCACGGAGTTTGTGGATTATAAAATGTATTTTTAAATACTTTTTCGCATTTATTTAACATTTAGCCTTAGCATCAAGTGAAAGTATTTATCACAAAAATTTATTTTTGTTTTTGTTTTTTGCCATGGACAGACAAAAACTCATTGACAATTTTACAATACAATACACACACGCAATACACACACACAAAATTTTAGGGAATTGAGATTTATGCCACGTTGCAAAATTAATTAAATTGCAATCATAAATAAAATGACAAAAATAATAAATCATTTCCATGGCTTTGGTTGTTCGGCTTCGTGTTGTTCAAGTTTTTACAAACCAACAACAACAACAACAACAACTCGAAAACTGTGACAATTTTAGCAACATTTAATAACAACCATTTCGACAACAAAAAACGCATAACAAAACTGCATACAAATGAACTGAAACAGACAAAAAGAAAAAGGAAAACACACAGATACACAACACACACACACATATATACATACATACTCGGAGATACATTCGACATTAAATGGAAAGTGTTGACCTCGTTCCGCCAAAACGCAATGCAACGAAAACC
This sequence comes from Drosophila kuntzei, assembly GCA_035042165.1. Classification (NCBI taxonomy): domain Eukaryota; kingdom Metazoa; phylum Arthropoda; class Insecta; order Diptera; family Drosophilidae; genus Drosophila; species Drosophila kuntzei. Next base: position 1,260,658 of record JAWNLU010000634.1, on the reverse strand, counting down.
GTCAGACGGCTTTTCTGCCACGCCCCCAACCGCAGTACCTTCAGCAACGCCTTTGCCACGTTTTAAGTGAAACAAAGTAAGGGAATAAGTAACCCAGTAGAAAATGCTAAAGGCTTAAATATGCTGACTAAATTGACAACTATTTAAAATAATAGAAATCTCAGATAATTTAAATAAATCTTAATTTTAATAATCAAGATTGACAATCAATAGTTTTATAAAGAATTATAGTTCCTGCTCCTATTAATACTACCCCATTTGAGCACTTCTATTAGAGGGTATAAAATGGTGACTCTGATGTGGAAGCGACAAAGTAAGAGAATAAGTAACCCAGTAGAAAGTGCTGTTGACTAAAATATGCTGACTAAATTGACAACTATTTAAAATAATAGAAATCTCAGATAATTTAAATAAATCTTAATTTTAATAATTAAGATCGACAATCAATAGTTTTATAATGAATTATAGTTCCTGCTCCTATTAATACTACCCCATTTGAGCACTTCTATTAGAGGGTATAAAATGGTGACTCTGATGTGGAAGCGACGCTGCATAAAATAATCAACATTTGCCAGCACTGGGCGTGGTAAAATTTTAATTTCGCACATTACAAAAAAAGTAAATGGAGGAGTAAAGTTTGCACAATTCTTTGACTAACGTCACGTCAAAGGATCCTCGCAGTTGTTGTTGTCCCAGCCACCATGCGCTGACGAGTAACTGGTTAACATCAAAAACAGCAACTAAAAAAGCGACGCAATATAATGAAAAAATTTTCATTTTCATTTAAACGCGCGAGTCTAGAAAAAATACGGGGAAAAACGATGAAGAAAACTATGCTCAACACTGATAAAACGGAAAAAGTTTCGCATGCATATTAAAAAAATTGCAAGAGATACAAAAACCAAAAAACCAGACCAAAAAAATGAGAAGGAAAACTGCAAAAAGAAATGAAAAAGATACATACATAATTAAAAACGTATCATGTATCACGCGAATAAAGAAAAAAACGCTGTGGCATCAAGAAAAAAGCATTGCAAAGGCTTTAACTGAAGGGAAATGCAAATGCAAGCCAGGAAAATGAAGGCCGCTAAGAAGGAGAAATGAGGTTGGCAGAGAGCAAAGGGCACAGGGCAAAAGCAGTTGTAAAAGAGTAAAATTGTTAAATGTAAATACTGTTAAACCTGTTACTTACTGAAACATGTTAATAACTCAGCAGTTGCAGTTTTCTTTCATTTCATTTCGGACATTTTCAACAATTTTCTGCATTTGAAATAATGTTGCAACATTATAAAAACAATAAACAATGTGAAACAGAAACAGAAACCACATTTAAATGGTCATCATGTACATGGTCAGTTCTTGGCTGGCGGAAGCGGAAATAAAAATGGTAACACAAACAAAATGGCGACCATGGGCAGCCATGTTGGCCCTGGCAAACAAAAGAGTCGGGCAGTCAGCCTGCCAGAAGCTGGCGTTGTCAGCAACGTGGCTTAAATTATAAATAATCATGGCCAGACCGCAGACAAAACACAGACACACACACACACATATAAACACACACACACACACACATGGACAGAGAGACTGGTAGCAGCTTTGGCATTTAATTTTATATTAAATATGTAATAATAAGTAATGCGGCTACTTGGCGAAAATGTTATGCAACAATTTCTCAAACCTGCCACCACAATTTGTATTAAAATGCCATTCTCTTTTCCCCTCATCAACCAGTACTGGATGCTGAGCAAGGCTGGAGAAATCCGTCGAGACACGGCCTGTCTGGACTATGCCGGCAAGGATGTGATACTCTTTGGCTGCCATGGCTCCAAGGGCAACCAGGTGAGTGTCTATTTTAATTTTATTTGCAAGTGAATAACTAATGTGACAATATTTATAGTTCTGGACATATCGTGAGGGCACAAAGCAACTGCATCACGGTTCCTCGGGCAAATGCCTGGCCATCAATGAGAACAAGGATAAACTGATTATGGAGGAGTGCGATCCGAGATTTGTGCGCCAACAATGGCTCATGGAGAATTACGATAGCTCGAAATTGTGAGGATATTTCTATGCGAAGGGTACTCTACTGGTTCCCACATCGCAGAGCATGCGCGCATAGCAAGGACACTAAGGAGCAGCAGTAGGGATAACAGAAGTTGAAGTTGAAGTTGAAGGAGAAAGATGTACAAGTTGGAGTTAAAAGTTGAATGTTAGTTTATAAAAAAATGACACGGCCCGCGAGAGTTGTGCAATAGGCAGTAGCTAAAGTTCGAGTATTTGCCATGGCTTTTAACTGAAGCATTGAAATGCGTTAACACACACACACACATATATACTAACAAATATATATATATTAATTTTATTTTAATTTTAATTATAATTTCAAATGATTTAATTAGTTGTTAAGCGCACAGAGACGAAAGAACGAGATGGACTGTTTGTTGTACAGTAGATCTTAAGTTTTCTAAGCCAAACGGAGACGGACCGTTAAGTAGCAGAAGCATTAAATATAGTAGTAGTGTAGTCATAAATATATAGACATATAAGTAGTTAACCCAATTGGGTTCAACTGACAAAGTCGTAGCGCAATTTTTGCATTTACATGTTATAAACTTTTTAGCACAATTTTACGTGGCGAACTTTTGTGTGTGTGTATTAGTGTGTGTTTTTGTGTGTGTGTGCGAGTGTGCGAGTGTGTGTATTTGACAGGCCAATAACTGAGTTGTGTGTGCATAAATACATATGTATATACACACATACATACAGAGAGACAGGCATACATACTTATACATATAAGTACTTATTATAATATTTATGAATTCTCCTGACATCAAATGACTTTGCAAAAGTCGCGTTCCAAATATGTTTAGTCCGTAAGCTTGCTTTAAGTCTACCATATTGTTGTTGTAGAATGGAAAGCATTTGGTGATTTTCCTTGCCCTTCCACTTGCCCCACTTTCCCCCTTTCCCCCATCCATTCCCTTAACCATTCCCTAATAATTAGATAATAGATCTATGTACTTATATGGCACATTCGTTTCGTTTCGTTTCGTTTCGCTTCGTTTTATTTATTTTGTTTTTATATATTTTCGCAAATTCGGAAAAAAACAAGTAAAAATTATCAACAAAAGTAAATATTTCTTTACTTTTACAAAACTATGCCAAATTATGTTTAGTGGTTTAATTATTATTTAATTTGAGTATCTTTTGCATTTGGTTCATAACTCAAAACAAGGACAACATATCCCGTTTGTTAAACAACGCCAGCTTGTAGAAGATACATTTTTTGTATTTATATCGTATCATCAGTTTCGGACAGACTTATCGATATCACTAAACTGTAGAGCTAGAACTTAATCTAAGAAGCAAATATGCAATAGTGCCTTCTACTTTATACTGACACACAATTGTTTATCCCATTTAGCACTAAAAATAAAAAATTAAACAAATTAATCAGCTCAAATGGGGTATAGTTTAGATCACAAAGCAGAAAGCGACTGTAAATATTTATAAACTGTACAATTTGATATCGTAAATGCATGTATGTAAATAATCAAACATGGTCAAAATACATCTGGATAATCAGAGTAAATATTTTACTAAAAAAAACGTAATCATCATCAATTTAAATATAAATAAAAACATGTTTGATTTGCGATTTTAGGCTTCAACCTAGCGTACGATGAAACCAAAAGCCATAAAAGTGGTCAAGAAATTTTTGATAATGATACAATAATAACCTAAGCTCGTAGTGAATGTATTTGTATAGTACCTAAGCAATTACACGAGTTGTACAAGGACACAGATGAAGTTACAAATAATAAACAAACACTTCGTGTACTGATTTATTGTGTTTCGCTTAATTGGTCATAGCTGGAGTATGGTCACCCTTGAAATTTAGTACAAAAAATTGTATCTGGGTTGTTGTCTAGGATTGTATTTAAGCGCAGACAACTGACTTTAATGGATTTCGGTTGTTGCATTGGCTAATTTTGCAATTCAAAGAAAAATGCTGCATACTTTTTGGCGGTTTATTTAAAAAATTGAAATCAAGTAAGTTTTATTTAAATTTGATTATAATTAAGTTCAAGTTCGCATCAATTCAAAGTGGAGTTGTGTCAAAAATGTAGTTAGACATTTGCGTTTTGCTTAATCCAGGATCGCAGAGCACCCACATAGGTGTACATGGCGGGACGTCCTTTGGCCCCACAGCCGAATCCCCAGGAGACAACGCCGAAGAGTTTGCCATCAACAGTCAGTGGTCCGCCGGAGTCGCCCTGGCAGGAGCTGACCTGTCCACTAGGATGTCCTGCACACACCATGCGGTCCGTGAGGCCAGGAATATTCTGAGCATTGCAGAAGTCGCGGCTCCAGAGCTGAACCTGAGCGAACATCAGACGATTGGGCAGTTGGAGATTCTGATTGATGGCCCCAAAGCCGCTGATTGTGGCCATGGTATCAGCTGCATAATTGGTATCCGCCTCTGCCATTTGAATCGTTTGAACTGCACCGCCCAAAGTCACCGGGCTACTCAGGCGAATCAGCGACATGTCAAAGTCCTGACTCTGCGAATTGTATTGCGGATGTATGATAAATTGGGCAATGCCAACAGTTTGTCCATTTCCAGCGCTCAAATCATTGGTGCCCACAACGGCCATCATTTGACTGGGACTCTGCCCCTTTGTGCAATGAGCGGCAGTTACAATCATAGTATCCGATATCAAAGAGCCGCCACAATGATGACGCCCATTCAACTGCAGCGAAACCTGATGAGGAAATTGACCCGCCGATGCAAATTGTCCGCCAATTATGCGGGAAATATCCGCACCATGGGCGCGACTTGCAGCAGTGGCAAGCAACAGGAGGAGCACAATGTTGTAAACCGAAGACATTGCTGGAGTTGAAGTGTGTTGGAGTTGAATTTGAAGAAGGTCTTTTATAGCCCGGTAATAGACAAAGCATTTGAATTGCAGCTTATCTGCAAAAACCGCAGGGTTCTTGACCTAGTTCCGTATGCGAATTTCGAATAGGAAGGAAATAAGAAGGCCAGAAGAATTTAAAGTTTAAACGATCTGATAGTTATGAATGTGACTCGTGTTTAATGAGCCGCTTAACGAGAACTTTGTTATCGGAAAAGCACAACAGGGAATCGACTCGACCTTATTTCTGCTACGAAATTTAATTATTGGCAGCCTAACGTAGCCTATAAATTTATCAAATCTAAAAAAAGAAAAAGAGAAATGTATATGTATATATCAGGAGATAAAATTTGAACTTATCTCGCCTTAAAACTGTCATAACTTTGTCAAAACAAAACCGATTTTTATGCAAAATGTCTTTTTGTTCTTAATTTTATGCCTAGTTTGATAAAAAATTTAAATTTAATTTTTTCGAAACAAAAAAATTTTTTATGATTTTGAAAATTTTGCAAAGGGGTTAGCCTTTACATTTTTCAAAATTTTCGAAAAATTTAAAATTTTAAAATTACATTTTTAATCGGTTTAGGGTGATAAAATAAGTATAAAAAAGTACTTCTGTATTGATTTCTAGTTTTTATCTTCAAAATTAGAGCCAATAATAACGTAAGTCTGTCTTAAAAGTTCCTAGATCCATGTTTTAGTATTTTACCCTTCTTGGAACGTTCATAACTTTTTCTAAGCCAAACCGATTTTCATGCGAAAAGTCTTTTTGTTCATATTATTATCCCTAATTTAATAGAAAATTGATTTCTAGTTTTTATCTTAAAAATTATAGCCAATAATAACATAGGTCTATCTTGAAAATTCCTAGATTCAAGTTTTATGATTTTACTCTTCTTAGAACCTTCATATCTTTTTTAAAACAAAACCGATTTTAATGCAAAATGTCCTTTTGTTCTTAATTTTATGCTTAGTTTGATAAAAAATTTAAATTTAATTTTTTCGAAACAAAAAATTTTTTTATGATTTTGAAAATTTTGTAAAGGGGTTAGCCTTCACATTTTTCGAAATTTTCGAAAAATTTAAAATTTAATAATTACATTTTTAATCGGTTTAGGGCGATAATATATGTATAAAAAAACACTCCGGCATTGACTTCTGGTTTTTATCTTCAAAATTTTAGCCAAAAACAAAAAAGTCTATATTGAAAAGTTCTCAGATTTATGTTTCAGGATTTTACCCTTAATACAACCTGCATAACTTTGTAAAAACTGAATCGATTTTCATACCCATTTAGATGTTTCCAAATACTTACCTAACATTACTTTTTTATTATTAAAATTAATCGTCGCCAAATAAAAACCAAATGTTATTATTTTAAATTTTAATTATGCATTTTATAATTTAAGCTAAAATTAAAATATTGTACTTACTCTTTATATAATTTAAGCTAAAATTAAAATATTGTACTTACATTCTTTATATATCATAATATAAGCATAGAAAAAATACATCAATGTTATTTCTTAAGGATAGGATTTTAAGAATAAAATGAATTTAAAATTTAAAAGTTAAACTATTTTTTCTTTTTATGGAAAGGGTTTTTTTCAGACGGGGAAGCTTTAAACAAATTTCAGGAAACAAACGAAAGTAATTCCAAAATTACCAGGCGAACAGAATTTACAGTAGGTCGTTAGAGCAAAAAATTTAAATTTACTTGTCGCTCAAAAAACGATCAAGCTATAACTAAAACATGAGCAATTTCACTCAGCTCTGCAACTCAAGGTCATATTTTCACTCAATTTAAATTTGATGTGAATTAAATTTGGTTGCTTTCTACTCATTTCTGTTCGCCTGGTATTTCAGCTGGTATTTCGGCACTTTTAGACACTTTACGCTGCAGAAGTAAGTATAAATGGGTAAGTATTCATGCATATGTGTGAGCTTGAAACAGCTCGCTGCAACCTGAAATTCAGTAAAAATACCAGGCGAACAGAAATCAGCAGCAAGCGAAAATTTAATTTGAGCAGATGAAATTCAAGGTCATATTTTCACTCAATTTTAACGTTCGCGGCAGAAACTCAAGGTCATATGTTGAGTCAATTTAACATTTGGTTGCTTTCTACTCATTTCTGTTCGCCTGGTATTTCAGCTGGTATTTTGGGTTTCTAGAACCTAGAAGCTAGATTCTTATTTTTAGAATCTAGAACCTAGAAATAAGAATCTCGGTCCTTAAAATAAGAATTTACCTTCCTTAAAATAAGATTTTATCTTCCTTAAAATAAGAATTTATCTTCCTTAAAATAAGATTTTATCTTCCTTAAAATAAGATTTTACCTTCCTTAAAATAAGAATTTACCTTCCTTAAAATAAGATTTTACTTTCCTTAAAATAAGAATTTATCTTCCTTAAAATAAGAATTTACCTTCCTTAAAATAAAAATTTACCTTCCTTAAAATAAGAATCTAGATCCTAGAAACTAGAACCTAGAAACTAGTCTAAAAGAGCCAAAATACCAGCTGAAATACCAGGCGAACAGAAATAAGTAGAAAGCAACCAAATTTTAAATTGACTCAAAATATGACCTTGAGTTTCTGCCGCAAACGTTAAAATTGAGTGAAAGTATGACCTTGAGGTTTTGCATTGAGTGCAATTGATGACCTTGAATTTTATTTAGACTCAAAAAAAATTAATTTGCTTTCTGCTCATTTCTGTTCGCCTGGTATTTCAGCTGGTATTTTGGTTTCCAAGGCTTGCTCTAATTTGAACAATAACATTTAACGGTTAGCATTTAAAATTTAACGGTTACCATTTAAAATTTAACAGTTAACGGTTAACAGTTAACGGTTAACATTTAACGGTTAACAGTTAACGGTTAACAATTAACGGTTAACATTTAACGGTTAACATTTATCGGTTAACATTTAAAATTAACATTTAACGGTTAACAGTTGGAAGTTAACGACTACAATTTAAAATTTAACATTTAACGGTTAACAGTCAACGGTTATCTATTAAATTTAAAATTTAACATTTAACGGTTAACAGTTAACGGTTATCTTTTAAATTTAAAATTTAATATTTAACGGTTCAGGGTTATTTTAACATACTTACCTACTCACCTTGAGTTTCTGCATTGATTTCTGTTCGCCTGGTATTTTTGATATTTCCTACAGTAAGTTCCTGAAATTTTTTTAAAGCTTGCCCATCTGAAAATAATGCCCTTTCAGTAAAAAAAAATTAACGTTTAAGTTTTAAAATTTTAAATTCATTTTATTCTTAAAATCCTATCCTTAACGAGTAACATTGATATATTATTTCTATGCTTATCTTCTAATATGTAAATAATGTATGTACAATATTTTAATATTAGCATAAATTATTTATTATTATTCGAGTCGATTAATTTTAATATTAAGTAAGTAATATTAGATAAGTATTTGGAAAAATCCAAATGTAATGTAAGAAGAGTAAATTTCTGAAACATGAATCTAAGAACTTTTTAAGACAGACTTATGTTATTATTGGCTATAATTTTGAAGATAAAAACCAGAAGTCAATACCGGAGTGTTTTTTTATACTTATATTATCACCCTAAACCGATTAAAAATGTAATTTTAAAATTTAAAATTTTTCGAAAATTTTGAAAAATGTAAAGGCTAACCCCTTTGCAAAATATTCAAAATCATAAAAATATTTTTTATTTCGAAAAAATTAAATTTTAATTTTGTATCAAACTAGGCATAAAATTAAGAACAAAAAGACATTTTGCATGAAAATCGGTTTTGTTTTGAAAAAGTTATGAAGGTTCCAAGAAGAGTAAAATCATACAATTTGAATCTAAGAACTTTTCAAGATAGACCTATGTTATTATTGGCTATAATTTTTAAGATAAAAACTAGAAATCAATTTTCTATTAAATTAGGGATAATAATATGAACAAAAAGACTTTTCGCATGAAAATCGGTTTGGCTTAGAAAAAGTTATGAACGTTCCAAGAAGGGTAAAATACTAAAACATGGATCTAGGAACTTTTAAGACAGACTTACGTTATTATTGGCTCTAATTTTGAAGATAAAAACTAGAAATCAATACAGAAGTACTTTTTTATACTTATTTTATCACCCTAAACCGATTAAAAATGTAATTTTAAAATTTTAAATTTTTCGAAAATTTTGAAAAATGTAAAGGCTAACCCCTTTGCAAAATTTTCAAAATCATAAAAAATTTTTTTGTTTCGAAAAAATTAAATTTAAATTTTTTATCAAACTAGGCATAAAATTAAGAACAAAAAGACATTTTGCATAAAAATCGGTTTTGTTTTGACAAAGTTATGACAGTTTTAAGGCGAGATAAGTTCAAATTTTATCTCCTGATATACATACATAGTATGATACCATCGCACATACATTATTACTATTGTTGTTGTTGCATCGTGAGTATTGGTTACTGGTTATCATTCCCGCATGCAAACATTTAAGATACCAGCTAGAATAACAGGCGCACAGAAATGAGCAGAAAGCAAATAAACTATATTTATGTCAGGATATTCATAATCAGTTTGATTGAGATATCAGGATATGTAAGACGCATCCTAATTTTATAAGATTGGTTAAGATACATATCTCAAAATAAATTAATCGTAGTAAAACTTGTTTTCGACCGATCGTTAGTATGAAAGCTTTATAATATAGTTTTCCGATCCAAAAATAAAAACTAACTTGATCTGCGTACGGTAACCAGCAACGTACTTGCCAAGTTTGAAGTCTCTAGCTGTTACCGTTTTTAAGAATGTGGGTTAACACATCAAATTTTTTTATTTTTTATTTTAATGTTGCTGGGGTAGCGTGTGTATGATGACCATTGCTTATCATCCAGACATTCTTCCAGATCTCACGTTTGAAAACATTGCGATAATTCTGCACGGAAACTAAAAACTCTGGACCAAAAAGGGTTTGAATAACAACATTCTCGGCAGCCAAATTGCGATTTGTGGCCGCGTGGACAATCACTAAAGGCGAGTTGCTCTAAAAAATAGATAAAAGTAGGTTAACAAAAAATACAAATGAAGCACAAATTGTTAATAGACTTACTGGCAAGGTTTCTCCTTCGCTTTCGAAGCGTTTATTGGGATCCACATGCATGCAAAACCAGTTGGTAAACGCCTTTGGTATATCTCCGTCTGGACACATAATTTTCTGAAAAAAGTAAGCTTTAGAATATATTATAAATATTTAAGTTATTTTCTACTTACGCTGCGATGCACAAGACCCAGGGGTAGATTGACCTCTCCATATTTCTGCGAGTTGAATGAGGTTGTAATGGATTGCGAGAGGTTGCTCAGCTTGGGAGCACTGTACAGTAGAATAGGATCATCGGGTGACTCGACACACTCTAGACGAAAACGCTGACCATACTTCAGTCTCTCCCCGGTGCGATCCTGTTCGTCTCCGCTCACAATGCGAAAGGAGTTGCGTACACAGGGATGCTCGGAGGGAGCCACAGTTAGTTCACAATTCTCATTTATTGTCTGACTAGAGCGAATTGCATGCTCATTGATGACCACCGATAATGCTGGATGCAGCTCTGATGTATCCATATCCAGTATGTTCATATAGATGGGCATCAGTTGAATCACAGCCCCGATCATAATATCATGCTTAGGTGCAGCCAGTTGAATCTCCTTCTGAAAATTGTCGAAGAGCGTTCTTGCCTTCTCCACCAAAAGTTCACCACGATCGCGCATCTTCCTGAAGCTGCTCATTTTATCCTATATGAAATAATATTATTAATTATTAAGATATTTGTATAGAGCAGCGATGGACTTACCTCCTCCAGACAGTGGTCCTCAAACCAATTGCCAATGCGCACCTTGGAACGATAACGATTCGAACCCGATTCAAAATTAGAGACTGAGCAAGGCATCGTGTATTATTTTGCGCTATGCTTAAAAAGAAGAATTACATAAAAGATTTGCTTATCAAAATATATTAGACAGACTTTTTCGTATTATTAAAATATATTCAGTGTTGTGGTTGCTTTGAAAATTTGTTTGTCTCTGAAATATGATTACAATAAAATGCTTAATTTATACAACAAGGCACGAGTTGATTTACCATTTTAAATTTAAGTAAATTAACTAATTTAAGAATAATTTTTTAACTTTTTATATTCTACTAGTAGTCACTCAATAATATAAAAGTTATTACAAAGTTAAAATAAATGTATTTTACTTCAAATACACAAGACAAAAAATTGTTGCATACTTTTAGTTGCTATAAGAAATTTGATTATTTTCATTAAATCAATAAACTGTTGCATACTTTCGGGTGTCACTTGAAACTATTTAATCAACAAACTGTTGCATACTTTCAGCTGTCACAATAAATTAGTTAAAATCAACGTGTCGTATGCGTAATATTTTAGAAACATATATTACGCATACGACACGTTGAATCTAACTAGTTTCATGAGACAGTCGAAAGTATGCAAAAGTTTGTTCATGAATTGAAATGATACAAATTTCTTATAGCAACTAAAAGTATGCAACAGTTTTTTGTATTTACATGTTATAAATATACAAATATGTATATTAACATTAAATTACTCGTTATTTACATTTACTCAGGCTTATTTAAAGAATCTGTCTCAGATATTTCTTGCAAACTTGAGAGCTGTGCAACAATTATTCATTTGAGTATTTTATTAAGAAACGTCAGGTTATGATAACAATATGATCAGTTGGGAGTCATAGAAATCTGGGAGGGTGGAGTAAGCTTGTTACCTGCCTAGAAATTTATCATTAGTCAGATAAGCAAATTGTAACAACATGACTTTATTACTGTTGTTGTCACTGCTGTTGTTGTTGTTATTGTTGTTGAGCTATTGCTCTTCTACTATCTGGAACGGCGTGCACTTCACGTGAACGTGATCGCCTCACTCGGCCGATTCACAGCACGTTCGTTATCAAAAGCTATCGCAGACTATAACAAATGTCATTCAATTAGACGCGGACTTTTACGATAGTCGTCATTTGCCAGTTATATGGGACATACACATATTTGCCTGACTTGTTGCCATATTAGCCAATATTAGCCTGTCATTATCATAATCGGTTATCAAGACGCACAACTCTGCACTGATTTATTTCAATTAGTTTGCACTCTATACATTTATGGCTTTCATAATTTTCACTTTATCAAAAACCAACTGCATTTATTTTCGTATCAATCCATTTTCTAATCCAAATCGTAATTCTATAATAATCTTAAGTATTTTTATTAACACTAAATGACTAACAACTCACCGAATACCGGAATAGCTTTGCAACTGTGCAAAAACTATAATAACAAATGAAATACTTTAGTATTCCTGTAATAATGTCAGAGATATATTACAAATCAAGCAAAAATTTTAAATACTTTGCATAATTTTGGATTGTTTTTATATTGTATTTTTTTTTGCTGATATCATTTTATTTCCACATTAAAGGGAAGGATTAATAATTGGCTAAAATATAAGAAATTGTATGGTAAATGATGCAACCTTATCACATTGTAACACACCGTCTAAAAACTGATTAGAGTGGTACCAAATTTTGTCTTTATCTTGAATCGTTATTAAAAACACACCCACTTTTAATTTTGCCATAGCATTCATAATTATCTAGGTTTCTTCTGTTTGTTTGTTATCCTTGAAATATCAAATATTCTTGATAACTTGAAGCAATCAATGCTGGATTACAATCGGTTTTGATAACGCTTGCCTCACTTCCGAGAATTATCTTATCCATGTGAACTGCGCACTGACCAATTGCTCGAATGCCTGCATTATCTGCATAGAACATCCATCAGTAAGCCACCCACAAAATTAATTGCGTCAAACGATAGTCAACAATGATGATTAAATGGCGCTATATGAGTATATCAATTTAAATCTGAGGTAGGTTTTTTCCTACGCCTAACATAACAAAACAATATTCCCAAGTATGGGCCATCAGAAGAGATCTTGCGTAAGTGATAGACCCCTTGAATGATTAGAAGGTACCGCAATGACTTCATTATTAAACTTTAATGGCGTCATTGAAAATGTGGCCCTTATCCGAACCGTTAGCTAACCACTTATTAGCTTATCGTGATTTTAATTGACACAAATAGTTTTTAGTTTAGTTTGTAAAAGCGACAATAACAGAAATTTAAACAATTAAGATTGCTCATTCGAGCTACTCGACTGTTAGATTCTCAGTACCACAAAGTAAAACCAAGCATGACAAACTGTATTAAAAACAAAAACATACTGAAAAAAACTAAACTTCCTGGATTAGAACTAAGGTCGATTGAATCACATGCGAAGACTGAACTTAGATTTGATATTTCAATTTCAAATGTACAAAAAATTTATGTTAATGAATAAGAAGAATATTATAAATTATAAAAATAAAAAAATTATTTTTTTCAATATGAGATTGAGTTTTGAATTCGTATATTTAGCTATGAATTGGATAATTTATTGATAGTCTTAGAATCTTTCACTAAACAGACAAGCAGAAGGGCTATCATAAGTCAATGAAATTAAAGTTTTAATAAGTAATAAATATGATTATCCGAAACGATAATGTCAACATTGATTTAGTTAAGTAATTAAAGTCTTCTATTGGGTCTTTAGCTGGCGCTTTAAGAGCTATAACAAATTTAATAGCGTTGGTTATTCCGAATTGTATAACGTACTTCGCACTTCAAGTTGTCAAATAATCAGGGCGATAAGCATCGCCATCTTTGGAACTTTGTTGCTTAGGCTAGACTCTGATATATGTATGTACACGGGTACGAGTATGTCCACGATTATACTAGTCATAATCCGAATCATGTGACGATTTTATTTTACACTCAGTTCCATTCATAAAGGCCAAATCAAGAGTTCAATTGCTACTTGCTCGAGGGATTATTTTATGGTGCAAAATTTCGGAGTATTCGACCAATGCCAAGCAAAGGTCGATTTATTATTGACTTGATCTCGATCTTATCTTTGTCATTTTATAGCCCTGAGTGCCCAAGTTGTTGTATTTACCTAGATATATAGGTTTCCCTCAAATTGACGTAGGGCGGCCCAAAGCGATGTCGTTGCACTGAGCGTGAAATTTGCATGACTGATAAGTTGACAACGTTTACTATGTGTATATGTCAATAACTGCATATAAATGTGCTAACTGTGTGCTGTCAATATTGTAAAAGATGTTTCAATTACTCAATGTCAACTTATCGCTCAAACACTGTCCAGGCCAACGTTTTTAATATGGCCCACATGAATTCCTCACGCAATTCACAGTCGCACTGAGCGGAGCTCTTGGCTCGTGAGCACGTGAATGTCAGGGACAGCGAAGAGAAAGAGAGTGAACGAGAGAGAGCGTACACTGAGAAAAATATGCCATTCTAAAATATGATACTTTAGAACTTGAATTTATAACGTTTTGTTATTAAAATTTAAAGATTTCTGTGTACTAAAAATCTTAAATTAGTTATGAATTGATCTGTTTTTTTTAAATCCTGACCGACCATGCCTATGACAGCTACCTGAAATAATAGTTTGATTTTTATTTTTATGTAAGACCATGGCAAATATAAAATTTTTGAGTCTTGTTAAAGATATCTCCAGAATCTTCGGAATTTTTTTTATACTAAACTAGCTTAAGATTTTACTGCTTAAGATCGGAAATCTTGATTTGTTTTTCTGAGTGTAGAACAACGGCAGTTCACAATCACATGCTGCACTTGCTGAGAGAGCGTCAACCGGTTAACTAAATTATTTTTTTTTGCTCTATCCATTCCCAATTCTCTCAAAAGCTGCGCTCATAAATCAGCAAACCGCGAGATGACATGATATGAGTTGAGATGATGAGATGATGAGATGAGTGGGAATGAAAGAAGCTCACGTGCTGAGCTTGCGGTCAGAGTGAATAGTAAATACTGAATACTGAATACTGAATAGTAAATAGTGACAGTGACAGTAAAAGCTTTGTTTTCTAGGCTGCAATTGCCGCAGGCTAAAAGTGTAATAAAAACATCATTTAATAGTTTATAACTCGAGCAATAAACGTTGTCATTATCATTATCACTATCACTATCAACAGCTAACGCAGAGTCGAGAGACGAAGCACGATCGGCTTTATTCGGCTCAACTGATGAATCAAGTTGAGTGGCGTCGTGCTTCGTTTATTTGTATTTGTATTTGTATATATCGCTTTTTTTTTTTGGATTGCTGCCTCCCACCTGAGGCTTTGTTTTAACGCGAATGAAACACAAACAGAAACAGAATTATAAAAACGTTCAATTAGCTCAGGTAGTAAGTCATTACAGCGCCAACGCTCGGTCAGGCCGCTTCTCTGCCACCACCGACGACGACGAAGACGACGACGACGAAGACGAAGACGTAGCTGAAAAAACAGCAGCAACATCAGCAGCAAATTCACAAGCAAATAAGAAAGTTACAGTGTGCGCGTGGTGAAAATTGATCGCGAATTGAAGAAGTGCTTACAAATTGGAAAATCTAACTCGTGAGTGCCTGTTTATCAAACTTAAAGCAAAATACAAAGACTTCTTATCATTATAAATATGAAAAAAAAGAGTTGCTAATTTAAATTGCAGTTGCAAATTCCTGCAACGTTGCAATCCGTTATCGTTTGTTTTTGCTTTTGCTTAACGAGTTTTAGTCCGCTCTCTGTTTTTGTCCACACCTTCGCCGATGTTGACGATAATGAGTAAAAATAAAAATAATAAAAACACACAACACATCGAAAATTGAAACAAAATAAAGCTGAAAAAACAGCTGATGCGGGTTTTGTTCAAAAATTGTTATTTCGTTTCGATTCGTCTCGCTTCCATTCATTTTTATTTCGCTTGGCAAAGGTGAGTGAGTTTTCATCTGAAACTCACCTTAACTTCAATTAATTAATTGCGTACTTTATGCAAATTACTTTTAGAGGGCAGCCTTAAAAATTTGAATTTTTATTATTCATTCTCTCTCTCTCGTTGAGTGTCAAAAAACTCATTAATTACTTATAATATGAATCTTTTTTCTGATAATTATCGATTCATTGAATATACGTCAATTTAATTCCTTTCTCGGAAAAGTAACAGCAGTTGCTGGGTTAAAATTTAAGCACATGGCTAGAAAGTGAAGGGTTGTAATTGAAATGGTTTTAGCCAAAAGACTGATCATTAGGCCATTTCAAGTGCAAAAATGCGCAATGTAATACTAATGTGTAGATTCCGGGCGATAAGCTGAAAACACTTTAGATGCTAACAATTTTCAAACGAATCAACACTCGACTATATCCCACAATCGACAATCGACAATCGACAATTGGCAATCGACAATGGAGCATCAAGAGCCACTCGGCCGAAACGAGGCAAATGTGGTGTTATTTTATGTGGTGCGGTGTGGTTCACTAAAATTTATTTATCGCTCTGTGCCCGCAGCTGCACTTGAACTTCAAAATAGGCGCCATTAAAATCGTCGCATATATGAAATAGAAATAAATTTGATTATAAAAAGAGCGCACAAATAAAAAGTCTTCAATTATCGTGCGAATAAAATTATTATAAATTGCGATAATTTAAATAAAATAGAAACTTGCCGCTAACAAAGATTTGCCATTCAAACATTCAAACTACTCGACACACGAACACAGAAATTGTTGCACGTGAAATTATTGTTGATGCGAAATTTTTGTTGTGAAGCACATGTGGAAAATTTTCAAGTATTGTTTGGGACAATAAGTGTTAACGGTTAATGACAGTCTGACGTATATAGATGACGACTTTGACTTGCTAGAAAACCAGAAACAGAACCAGAATCAGAGGGCCTGCCATTTATGAGTCTGCGATAAACTTGATGGCTATATAATTAAGTTAACACAAAAGAAACTACCTCCATATATTGTTTATGGCCAACAATTAACAGTCATAATTTTGCTGAATGAGTTAGCTGTGACTAGGGAAATTTTGGAGATCCATAAAAATCGAGACAAATATTTCCATTAGTTCTAGCATAATAAAAAGTCGAAAAATGCAAACGCATTATTTATACTTCCCATAACCTTCGATGTTAACATGCGAATTTGAATATTTGACAGGTGTGAACAATGTTGGAATTTATACATCCGTTCTCAGTGACCAGTGATTAAGGGTGTATGTATGTGTGTGTGTGAATTTAATCTATGGGTACTACATAAGTACGTCAGTGCGAAACTCTCGGCCAGATAAGTGAGCTTAATTTACGGCTATTCGATAGGTCCGCAAAGGCCCCTTGGTAACTTCAATTTATATATTATTATTAACAGTAACGAGTATTCTTGGATTTGATCAAATAAATGTCACGTCTATAAATCTGCCAGTTACCATAAATATAGAGTATGTCCAGGCATACGCTAAGAAACTGGTCAATAATCAGTCAATAGTATAGAATAGAAATCGCTGGCGACTAACCGTCATAAAGGTTTTATGATGCTCTATCAAAAATTTGAAAACACTTGAAATCCATTGGACACACGCTTAGCCTTCGAATTAGCCGCAGTTTTAGTCATATATTGATCATAAATTGTTTTCAACCATTTCCTTTAGTATTCTTAAATGTACTCCAGAATTAGCCAAGTTAGTAGGGTTCCATAAATTAAAAAAAAAACAAAGATTTAATGCATGATAAATGAACATATAATCCAAGTCGCTTATTGTTTTAGTGATGATCATATAATAAATTTATAAGCTACGTTATAAAAGGCAACACGTGTCTTAATTGAAAATGCATTTTAGTATTTAGTATACGTATATATTATTTTCACATTATTTATAACTAATTTTGTAGTTCCCGTACTAAAAGTTGCGGATTATTTACCTTTTTTTGTATACTACAATTTCTAATTCTAATTTTATTGCAGTCTGTTTTCCGATGCATATCAAGGGCTCGTTTATCCATTAAATTAAATGTGCTTTTCGAATCATTTGCTTATATAACTTATAAAGCTGACTGCCTCCAGACTAAACAACACTAAACTACAAGTTAGCGACACTTTTGTAAACCGAACACATTCGGAAATCCGAAAACTGAACTGTTTAATCTATTGACAACTCACGACTTTTAATTTATTTGCGAAATGTAAACCAAAATTAATTTGAAATTCAAGTTAATAATTGGACTGGTCGTTGCTTAAAAACCAGTAGCAATTATCAAAGCAGTTAATGATGAAGCAAGTTGACCTCCATGATTTACTAATCTGACAGAAAGTGTTAATTTTGTGATTATCTAAGAAGATGCTTTGTTTGACCTGATTAAGTAATCTTTACAAAGATTAATACCCTATAAAAAGGATACGTTATTCCTTTTTAAATTATAAAATACTTCCAACTACCCGAGTTGGACTTCCGAAGCACCTGATCGACATCTTCAGACTGAAACGTGCTGCGTCCGATTAGCAGTCGCAATGTGCAAAATCATTCAGTTATTTATTTTTGGATTATATTTTTTGCACTATTTGATCGATATCAAATAAAAACGCGCTAATTGCATGAGTCGATAACGAATTTGTTTACAAAAATGCGCTACAATTGAAAAAGTGGAGTATAAAAATATTGGTAACACATTTACCAGATCTCTTGTTAATAACTTATAATATTTTCCCGATTTCATTATATAACCTGTTTTGTAGAGTTTTTTTTACGGTAACTCCCGATCCCCATTGGAAATAAATAAATTAGCTTATATGTAAATATTAAATTCGATATTCTTAGAAAACGATTGTAAATAAAAACACCCACAACAAATAAACAAAAGTTCAGCTTTCAATAGAGCTCAGAAACTCCGTTTCAGTCTCAGTCTCAAATGAGTCTAGCCATACTTTCTAAAATAAATTTCGGGACAACAACTAATTGGAATTCCACTCACAAAAAAGTAAATAAATAAATAAAAAAAATATATATACAAATATTTAAATGGATTTCAATAGAATTAGGCGTAAACAGAAGGTGAATTATAATGGATTTACCTGTGGATATGCGTGCGAATTCGTTCGAAACCAGTTTGCTTTATTTTTGGACAACTGTACAAACTTAAATAAACAAAGAAATGCTTTGTAATTGGTTTGAAGCGATAAACAAATTACATCATCATCAACGAAGTTCGAAATTACAATTCGAAAGTATGAAAAAAAAACAGCAAATACAAAAAAAAAAATAAAAATAAAAAACAGCTGAGTTCACATATGTTAAAGCCAGATCGCATTGAGGTAGACTAAATGGAGCGACTATACGTAATTATGTAAATTCATTATAGACAGTTGTAGATTTACGTAACTAACTCGTTCTAACGAGCTTAACTGACGGAATCTGCTAACAAATTCTGATGAAAACTGTACCTCAAATAACTATATCAATTCAACTGAAAATATGATTATAATTATAGAAAATCAAAGCGCCCACACAAGAAATTGCTAAGAAATTTGGCAATCTCATCGCAAACATTTGACACAAATATTTACCGAGCGTCGATTGTCGAGCGACGATCGTTGAGCGTTAACTATGGGAACGTGCGTAGGGAGTGACAAACTCGTGAGCCAGTTTCAATTGCGGCTTTTCGGTTTTGGGTTGACTTTAAGCGTTTGCCAGATCAATTAAAGCCCCTATCTATCTCGTATTGATTGACTTGCTAAATTTATCATACTAATTTGCTATATTCTGCTTACAGATTAACGTGTCTGGTCCCGACAAACCGATCGGCCGAGCGGCAAAACGTCGGAACGTGCAAAAAAAAAGCTGACGATCGGAAGTGAGACGAGACGCTTGCGCAGATCTCCCGAGATTCAAGTCAACAACTCAATCCAATAAACCAAACAAAACAAAATAAATCGTGTAAACAGCCGAAGCAGCGTCCCAGCTTCAGTTCCAGTTCCAGCTTCTGTCCCAGCTTATTTAAAGGCAACGCGTCTTGTCGTTAATCGTTCAGAACATTTCAAGCTGCCCAACGCGCAGCAACGCGAGTGAAATTAAAATAAAATATATATACAAATAAAATAAAAATAATAATAAAAGCAAGTGGATTGTCGAAAATGTCTTAAAAGCGACAAGCGACGTGCTTGCCCTCAGTTAAAAACATTTCTTATTTTTGTGTTGATTCGTCATACGAAGCTCGCACTAATAAATTCACAGTGTAATCCGTGAAGACTGTACAAATTATCGTAAATTTTTAACGTATTATAAGACAAGAAACCCGCACAAATACAAACACAAACAAAATGTCGGCATCAAAGGAAGCGATCTGTGCGAATTCCGAAAAGGAACCCGAGAAGCCCGAATTGGGTAAGCTTAATTACAAATTAATAATTATTTTAAAAAATTATAGTAGTAATTGAATAATTAACAGAGATCAAGCTAAATCTAGAGCTAATCCATGTAAAATTATTTATTTATTTAAATGCACATTAGCCTGACATTTAAAGCCTTCAAACCAACTGAAAAAATCTGAAATTAATCTACAATAATGCCTTTAAATTGTAGTTGACAACTTTGAAGTTTTCAAGCATTAAGTTGTCAAATATTTTCTTCAAGTGTAAACTTGAACTCGTGGTTCTTTCCAACACAAAAGTGTCAGTTTTTTTTAGAATAGTGTTTTATTCAGATGCAAAACTGCCGCTGACAATATAATATTTAAATAATAGTAGATGTAAAGAGTATTATATGGAATAACTAGTGAGTTTTTAAATAAATTTACTGAACACGTTCCGGCATAAACGGAACTCTCTCATGTTTCGTAAGTGTCTCTCGTTTCCCATCTCCTCCGTCTCCCGTCTCACAATTAAGCGATTTGTGCGCATTTTGCAACTGTCTTAAATTTCAAGAGAAATATAAAATACAATGAACGAAATTACAACAAATGAAGAGTCACTTGGCGCTGATTCAATTAGGTACATAGCTTCTACTTCAGCTAATTCGATTTGATTTGATTTGAATTGAATCCGGCGACCTCTCCAGGCGCAAAAACGGAAGTTATTTGTTATGCAATGTCTCGAAAATTGTTATTAATAAACAAAAATTAAACTCAAAAGAGACACACACACTTTTATTGTCGCGAATGCGTGAGCCAAATTCGCAATCAACCTGAAACGGCGAATCTGAATTGAATCCGTATTCCGTATCTGAATTGAATCCGTGAATAGTTTGTTGACACACAAAAAATACAAACACACATAAGATAGACAACAACTGATAAATGTATTTGTCTTAATTGTTTATTTTGTTGCCTGTTTATGGCTTTAGATTGTTTTCCTACTTTGCCATAGCTTGAGAACGATGAGAACGATGATCTGCGATCACATAACATAGTTTATGGCCCAGTTCCTTGTCATTTTTTGGCCATTTTTGGGGAATTGGCAATTGGAGTGCAACTGAAACCGGTCACCAGAGTCGAAATAAAAATCAAATACGTGTTTATGGCTATGCAAATAAACAATTCAGCAATAATCATAACAATAACAACAAAATTAAAACTAGTTTTCGTGCAAGTTTTGAGACTTGCCACCAACTTTCATTACAATCGCAGTGTTAAGGTCAAGAACGATGAGGAAACTTGCAATCACAGTCACAGTCACAGTCACAGTGTCAAGAACCTTGGCATTCCAACATTCTTAAGAGATTTTTTTGCAAATCTTTTACTTTCATTTAAAATATTCATAGTGAAATGTTATAGACGTTAACAGAGTGCGATTAACAGCTGACACACGGCAAATATTAATTAAGAGTGACTGTAATTGATTATGAAATACCCTACATACAATTGGGGACTTTCACTACATTCAAAATGAAAGCAAGAGCATATAAATGACCAGTTAGATTACTCTTGATCAACTATAAGATACCCTATATGCAGTTAAAAATTAACTATGCATTTATATCAATTTAAAGAATATAAAAATAGATGATAATTTCATTAATTGAGCTCAAACGAATATACCCTTCATGGCACTCTTACTGAGTATTTTAATGTGTACCATTTGTCGTCTGGCAAATTGACAAATTTCAGAAAATGTCGCGAGCTTTTGGCCCCGACACTGACATTGCATTTTCCGCCTGATTTTGATCAATTTTCTTTGGCATGTTGGCGAATATTACATGATTATTGAATAGGCTTTAAGATAAATGTTCGCTACAGTTTCGCATTCGTGAAATGCGCGTTAATTTTCACACGAATTCTGTTTCGCAAGTGAGAAAGATACGAGAATTGCTTAACGCCCACACAAAAGTCATATTTGTAAAGAGATACTATAAATATTCGTAATACTTGCGATTCTGGACGATCTGCTTAACGATCTGAGTCGCTTTGTCAGATGTGTAATGCAATTTACAGTCCAGACAGTTATACCAGTTAAATTAGAAAATTGCCGGGGTTCTACTTAAGCTATGCTAAATTGAATGAGTAAGTCGAAAATACGTGACGAACTTATATATAGTAATATGTATATAGTTATATATGTATGTAACTGAGGGGCTATCAAAATCTATTCAAAGTTCCTTTGACAATTAAATAACATTCAGTGACGATAATCGCGGACAATTTAAGCCAAATTACTCATTTCAGCCTGAAATGCGCATGTTATTTTTAATTTATTTTGCGGTTTTGCATTTTTCGAGTATACATTACAATTTGACAACCTTAAATAGTACATAGCATTCATTCTGTTTGAAAATAGAAATTAAATTATCGATAGTGGGAGCGACA
The DNA here is from genome assembly GCA_035042165.1 of Drosophila kuntzei. Classification (NCBI taxonomy): domain Eukaryota; kingdom Metazoa; phylum Arthropoda; class Insecta; order Diptera; family Drosophilidae; genus Drosophila; species Drosophila kuntzei. The sequence continues at coordinate 1,237,979 of JAWNLU010000634.1, read as the reverse complement.
CACCTGAAGGGTGAGAGAGATTAACTGATCGTAGAACAATTTAATTGCGCCCACTGTCAACGGAAACAATTGAATTGAAACTCAGATATGATGGGCAAACACAGAAGTATACAGTATTGTCTGTGAGCACTTGTCTGATACGTGGTAAAAATATTCCACTAATCGTTCAAATGACATCATTGCAAAACAGGCAACCTCAACTTTAACGTTAACGCTTTTGTTTTGTTTGGCCCACAAAGAGCATCACACATATCAGTTAGTGAATTGTATGTATGGCTTGTAATCAACATCTTTAGTATTTGCAAACATATTTGCCCAACTCTTTTGCACCTGTCAATGCCCCATATCGACTTCTCAGAATTTATGGGATTCAAGTACCAGCTAATTTGTAAATCCCACTCACTAAACTTCATTAACATTAAAGTAAATAAACAAAAGGTGCAGCTGTGTCTAGAAACAATATCAAGAGTGGAAAATCCTTTAACGATCACGATCTAACATAGATAGTAAATATAATAATATTATTACATTCATAAATCTACATATCTTCACTTTAATAGCCCCCTATATTTTCCCATACATGCAATTGAATATGAAATCTGAACAGATTGTTGTTTAATTAGCTGAGAGTATTAATATCAATAGACATAGTCTCAGCCATTAAATAAACATATATATTTAGCAATTGCAATTCCACAGATAAGCACTAGATAGCAAAAGTACAAAGCGTAATTATGTTACGTTACGTTACGTATACGCACTACGTAGTTCATAGGCCCTTGACTTGTGGGCTTTTTAAGCGCTGCCCAAAAGTAGGCAACACTTTTTGAGCCAACACACAAACCGTTGAAAGTTGCGTGTTAAAAGCTTTTATAAAGTTTATTTATGAAACTTGTGTGAGTCACGTGCTGCTAATGACAGTTATTAACTAGTGACAATGCCTTTGTAGTTATTGCCAATTGTTGTTGGCTGAATTTGCAAGGCACGTTAATGAACGGAAATAGAACAAATGCAGCTCTGAATAAGCTTCCTATTATAATACCCTTTAAAGAAAAAATGTATAAAAGGGTGTTTTAATAAATAATCAACTTATCTTAGCTAGTTTTGTTATATTATCTGTTATTTTGTTGAATCTGCTCAGTAGAAATATTAGTGAATTATGTGACAGCGTATTTCCTAGTCAATCACTTTTGTCTAGCACTTTTTTTTATATTTTTCTAGCCGTTCTATTCTCGTATTTTTAACTAATTGCTCAACCGCTAGACTGTACTTGCAAAAAAAAAACATTACCATTTGAGGGCTTGCCAAAAAAAGCGTCAAAACATGACGGCATTTTATGACGGATCTCTTGTTATTCCCCTTGGATGACAATAGTAAAGTTCGCTCAAATTCTCTACTTTATGGAGTTTTGCTGTCGCATTTTGCCTACACAATAATAACAACAGAAATAAAAATAACAATTACAATTGCCGGCATTTCCAGCGAAGTCAACAATTCAATGGTTTCATTCCCCAGAGACGCTACGCTTGCTCGACTCCCCTATAACGATTTGTAGCTCATTAGTCAGTCAACTCGTGCTGCTCTCTCTTTGAGAAACTTGTTCGATTCACGAGCAAAGTCGAGGCGAGAGAATCAGGCGAGAAACACGTGCAAAAGCCGCTTGCCGGCAACGGTTCTTGACAGTTGGCTAAGGCCGACTCGAGACTTCGACATCGCTTTATGACAGAGAGTGAGTGAGAGAGAGAGAGTGAATGAGCTGACTTTTATACCCTAACTAATTATACACTGACTTTGTCATAAAGGAAAAGTGGGAGGAAAAGAGAAGAAAGAATTTTTCTTATGACATTAGTTCACTTAACTCAAAATTAAACTAAACTAACTTTTAAACTTTCATGTAATCAATTTAAATGTGAATACATTAAGAAAAAAACATGTATATTATTTTTATTATATATTTATAAACTAAAGGCAGTTCATTAAAAAATCAACAGGAGTTCGATGTAGTATTAAAATAATAGAATTGAAGTTAGCAATTCAATTAAAATATATAAAACTTGAAATTTTTAGCTGAAAATATTTTTAAAAAATACTGAAAAGTCTTTTTAAATGATGTAGTATTAAAATAATAGAATTGAAATTAGCTATTCAATTAAGATATATAAAAATTGAAATTTTCAACTGAAAATATTAAAAGAAAAAAATGGAAAAGTCTGCATAAATAAAATATTTTATATAAGAAAATATACAAAATTTCGCTCACATAATAGAAGGGTATTCAGGGTTATGTTATACTTATTTCTCTTTCTCTCCATCCGGTTCTCTGGATAATTTTTTGCGTTGCGAATATTTTGCACTTTTCTCAAAATTAGCAAGCACCTGGCAATGCAATGAATTGCGCTTTTATAATGCCTCCAAATGTGGTGCTTAATTGTTAATTAGAAGGTAGGCACACTTGGGCAAGGGGTAGGGTAATATTGAGGTCCACTTATCACCACTTAGCTACCACCCTGCAATAACACACACCCTCCAACCTCCACCCTCCTCCAACCCCCGTTCACTTCACATTCTGGCGCCAGTCGCGTTGTCCCGTCGAACGTCTCACATTTCTAAGGTTTCGACATGTACTCAACATTTTTCTCGTTAATTTTCGCTAGCTCCATTTGGCAAATATCATGTGGTATTAAAATATTGCAAACTAAGAAGCTGAGTTTAGTTTCATCACGCGATGTGAGATGTGATGAGGTAGGTCTAAACAGAACTATAAATAGATCAATGTATACTATATATATTTAACAGCAATTGACATCAATCGACATAAGTTCAACAGTTGCCACAACAGCTGATGATTAAGTTTTGTGGCAAGCATATGCCTTGACCAAATCTCTGACCACATTCACCACAACACACGTTCCCCAATGTTGATGTAATCGCATGTGAGCACTCACAATTCCCTCTCTCTTTCTCTCTCTTAATCTCTTTCTCTTTCTTACGTCGACGCAGGCGCCTCGAGCGTCCAGCGTTTGTTTTTCGCCCAGTTTATATAGTCAGAATGCGCAACAGTTGGCGCTCAGTTGTGGCAGAGGCATCCACAAAGCCAAGAGCAACAGCTGAACATTGGAGAGTACAGAACCCAGAGACCTATTCGAAAAACAGCTCAGTTCCCAGACGCCAGTCGTAGATTCCTCCTCGAGTGCGACAGTTATAAAGCTTTTCACTATATTCAGTTTTCATAGGCGCAATTTTAATAACTTGACCCGCGACATGTTTAGGCCCGGCCCACTTTACAGATAGACAATGAAATGGTTTAAACGAGTGCGCAAAAAGTCAAAGTGAAACATCAGCATTAACAAGTTGTGTATTTTGTGTATTAAGTGTGTTTATGCTAAAATTCGGTTCTATTCGGCCGACAATTCGCATAGGAAAAGTGCGAATCCAATTCGAATTTAGCTTAGTTTTATTTTAATTTATTTAAACAACTCGAAAACCTCAAAATGCCCTTTCGACGCAGCAAGCTTAATCATCGTCATCGCGATGGACATGTTTTGGTCTGGGAGCAAAACAATCTCCAAGACAGACCAAAGTGTAAGTGTACGTATTATATGAAGAACTAAAAAATTGTATAAATAAAATATGCTAACATTAAAAAAGTATTAATTAAAGGTTGTACAAAATTTTAAATATGAAAAATGAAACTGAATTCGGCATAATTATTAGTTACCAATTTGAATTTAAAAGTTACGGAATAACTTATTATTTATTTTTGATTTTAAAAAATGAAAAATAACATAATAATTAAAATTAACTTTTAAATTACAACTGCAAATAAGAATTTAATAATATTTTATACAAATGTATTATTTAAAATAATTACAATATCATCCAAGCCTGAAGAGTATACAATTGTCGTGATCAGCAGACACTGCGTATACGTAATATTAATAGAAATAGTCGAGTTGCCCTACGTCTGTGTCTACGTTTGCTTACGCGCGATATACACGTGCTTCCCTTGGCTTTGCCACCACAAAAATGCTGTTTTGCAACATTTAATGTAATGAGTGGAGAAGGGGAGAGGGGAGAAGGGAGGGGAAACCGCGTCGGCTGCTCGCAAATCGCGCGATTTAACGCTGCGTGCGCACAAATAAAAAGTGAACGTACACAAATTGTTTTATATTTTTTCTGTTTTCTGTTTTTATTCCTCTTTTTTTTCCGTTTACATTTATTTCGACTCTGCAATTCTATAGCTTTGTTTCTGCTGTGGTTTTTCCGCTGTACTTTGTGTCATATTTTGTGGAAAAATTTTGGGGTAAAATGCAACAGAACATTTCGAAATTTAAGCAAAAATTGCCGGTCTGTTGCGCTAAACTTTCGATAGGCCAAAAGGGAGGGAAATGAGGTAAAAATAAAACTGAACAGTTTTATGTTCAAATTCCATTACGATTACTTGTTAATTTGGTTTTTTTTGGGTACAGCTGTGTTCTGTAAACTGGCCAAGGGCAATTTAAAGATTAAATTATATCTAACAAATGTTAGGAGGAGTTTCCTGCTCTTGAACTTTGTACACACCCTTAAGTTTAAACAACTCTATGCCTAAAAGTTTCCAGAATCGTGCACTGAATCGCCTGGCACATCACATAAATATCACGTGTTGTTTGCTCGTGAAAAATCGAGTTGTCGAATGACACGGCAAAATAAACAATTGCTGTTTAGAAAACTGAAACCAAGAGAACTCGTAATATTATAGTAACAACTTGTAATTATGAGTAGAGCACACAACTGTGATTCGTAATGAAATGTATAGAATTAAAAATGCCTAGAGAACCAAGAGAAATGATTTCATCGCTCCAAATGTGAGGCAATTAAATGCGGTCCAGCATTATAAGTATGTTATATAGGGAGACTGCTCACTATTGAGTCATAACTGCGATTATCTTATCTGAGTTAATTGTTAGCCAACTTTTCTGCATCTTATCTTAGGACTTATCGCGTCACAGTTTTGACCTCTTTCAAATTGTATCTAATATTTAATTTATCGTGTTTAGTCATTTCCGCAGACATCTGCTTTGAAATCTGAAATCTTTTTTAAAAACCTTTGAGCAAATTAATGCCGACAGATTTTGCACATTAATTAGATGTAATTAAACGATGATCCAATTCGACACACATGTTCTCTATCTCTCTTTTTCAATCTCTTTTGAAATGTGTTCTAATTATTCTCTTATTTACTCTTTACAGGCTGGGCAACCACCCGCTACTTCGTCACATTCATGCTCTTTTTGGGCATGGCCAACGCCTATGTGATGAGAACCAACATGTCGGTGGCCATTGTGGCAATGGTGAACCACACGGCGATCACAAAAGGCGAGGAGATACTCGACGATGAATGCGGTGACCGTGAATTAGAAGTTGTAAGTATAAATTTCAGGCACCGAATTTTTTAATAAATAAATCCATGTGAAGGAAATATGCTACAGTAAAATAGATTAATTCAAAGAAGAAAATCATACTTTCATTCCATTATTCGAAACACGCGAAAAACTTCTAATTATAATTTTTATAATAAGAAAATAATGTTAAATTCTTATTTTCAATTGAAATTTAAGAGTTAACTTTAATTAAGATTTTATATCTCATTTATGTAAATGAAAAATAAGTTTTGTTTCGTAACTTTCATATTTCATATGTAAAGTATATAAAAACAAAAGAAAAAAAACTTTCATATTCAAAAATTTTAAATAATAATTATGCCGAAAATTAAAATTTATTTTTCATTTTTAAAATTATTTAAAAATTCTAACACATTCCCTGATAAATTCTAATAAGCAATCATCGATATCAATTGTTTAAGTATCACTAATTCAAACATTTTCACTCTTCTCTTCATACTTTCAGTCTATTATCCGAAACACGCAAGAAATATTTATTTATATTTTTTATAATAAGAAAATATTGTTAAATTCCTATTTCCAATTAAAATTTAAAAGTTAACTTTAATTATGATTTTATTTCTCATTTATGAAAATGAAAAATAAATAAATAGTTATTCCGTAACTTTAAAATTCAAACTGTTAAATAACAGTTATGCCGAGTTTTTAAATATAATTTTTAATTTTTTAAATTTTTTAAAACCTTTAACACATTCCCTGATAAATTCTATTAAGCAATCATCGAAATCAATTGTTTAAATTCAACTTTAAATATCACTAATTCACACATTTTCACTCTTCTTTCTCTCTGCAGGATAATGGCGAGGATGGCGAGTTTGTCTGGAGTTCCAGTTTGCAGGGATACATTCTGTCATCGTTCTTCTATGGCTATGTGATCACCCAGATTCCCTTCGGTATATTGGCCAAGAAATACGGTGCACTGCGCTTCCTGGGTTGGGGCATGCTCGTCAATTCGGTCTTTGCCTTCGTGGTTCCTGTGGCTGCCCGCGAGGGTGGCGTCTATGGATTGTGTGCTATCCGTTTCATTCAGGGATTGGGCGAGGGTCCCATTGTGCCCTGCACGCATGCTCTCCTGGCCAAGTGGATACCCCCTAATGAACGCTCGAGGATGGGAGCTGCTGTCTATGCAGGAGCACAGTTTGGCACCATCATCTCGATGCCGTTGTCCGGTTTGTTGGCTGAATACGGTTTCTCCGGCGGCTGGCCGTCGATCTTCTATGTGTTTGGCATTGTGGGCACAATCTGGTCGATTGCCTTTCTGTTTCTGGTCTTTGAGGATCCCTCGGTGCATCCTCGCATTGATGAGCGTGAGAAGCGTTATATTAACGACTCGCTCTGGGGCACAGATGTGATCAAGGTGAGAAACTCAACTGATTTGCCAATCTCTGAATTATTAAGCTAATCTTTCTATACTTTTTAGAGCCCTCCAATTCCGTTCAAGTCAATCATGAAATCGCTGCCCTTCTATGCGATTCTGCTCGCCCACATGGGTCACAACTACGGCTATGAGACGCTAATGACGGAGTTGCCCACATACATGAAACAGGTGCTCCGCTTCTCGCTCAAGTCCAATGGTCTGCTCAGCTCGTTGCCCTATTTGGCCATGTGGCTGTTCTCCATGTTCATTTCGGTAGTGGCAGATTGGATGATCAGCTCAAAGCGATTCTCGCTGACGGCAACCAGGAAGATCATCAATAGTATTGGCCAATATGGACCTGGACTGGCTTTAATTGCCGCCTCCTACACCGGCTGTGATCGTGCTCTGACCTTGGCTATACTCACAATTGGCGTTGGCTTCAATGGCGGCATCTACTCTGGATTTAAGATCAATCACTTGGATCTGACGCCACGTTTTGCCGGTTTCCTCATGGCCATAACGAACTGTTTGGCGAATCTGGCGGGTCTCTTGGCTCCCATTGCAGCGGGCAATCTGATCAATGGCAAGGTGAGTTCAAATAATCAAAAAGATCATTGAATAGTCACTTAATTAATTCTCTTTTTATGAATTATAGCCCACAATGGGACAATGGCAGATTGTCTTCTTCATTGCCGCATTTGTTTACATCATCTGCGGCACATTCTACAATATCTTTGGCTCCGGCGAGCGTCAGTTCTGGGACAATCCCGAGAACGATGAGCACAAACCAAGTCTGGGCACGGACAACAGCAACAACACACCTGCAAGGCTGAGCAATGGAAATTCGGCGCCGTTGGCCATAACCGCCAGCGAGTCCAGGCAATAAAATGTCTGTTAGCATTACCATTACTAAATACTAAATACTAAATACTACACACAAGATAGTTTAAGTTATTGTTTTAGTTAATATTATACTCTAAGCCAAAAGTTGTTATTAGTGCTCCTCAACACACATATTCCTAACCAAAAATAAAAGACAATAATCATACCCTTTTTGTAAAAGTCACACCTTTTTTTAACATTGTCAGCAATTGTAGAAATGTGCCTAAGAAATATAGAGAGATAATCAATTGTCTACCATTTAAAATGTGTAGTTTCTTAATGTGATAGCCAAGAGTTTAGTTTTCTTTAAAGATTGTCAAACGAATTAGAAATAACTTGATAAACCATGATTTCAAATGTATATGCAAACAATTTAAAATACAACAAAAGACACCAAAAGTTTGCAAATCAAATAAAATATCTGGAAAAAGCCAAACTGAAATCTCTTTTACTTAAAGTTGGGGAAATAAATGGGAATTATAGGTATTCAATAATATACTTATCAACGAAACTAATCATTCAAATAATTGAACATGTCAACTTACAAACCATAATTGAATATTAATAATCAGTTGTCAAACGCATTTCAGCCACGCCCATTTTAGCCTCTATAAAAGGACAACTTTTGCCATAGCTAAGCACATTTCATATTTAACTTTTGTCTTTGTCAATGGGTCACGAGGAGGAACTGAGTCCCGAGAATATCGACCCAAAGAAGTCGCCACTTCGCGGCGCTTTTGAACGCACCTGGAACGATTTCTGTGCCACGAGCAGCATTCATGGATTGAAATACACCCGGGACAAGGACACAAATCGGATTGTACACTTTGTGTGGATCCTCATCTCGGTGGTGATGTTCATCTGTGCCATTGTCATGGCCCAGACCTTCTACGCGGACTATCGTCGCAGTCCAACCCGCATGAATGTGGAAAGTGATCACACGCCGGTTAGCAAACTCTACTTTCCACCCATCACCATCTGTCCCGAGGTGCTGTTCAACATGGAGAAGTCCAAGATATTCATTGAAACGCTGTATGTGGTTTAATCAGGAATTGCACAAAAGAGTTATGAACTTGCAAAATTGTATCCAGATAAAAATTAACTAAATAAACTTTTTTCCAGGGATTAAAACCGAAGCGAATATCGGTTTCAGTTACGGTTTCGGTTATTCTCGAATTAAGGTTTTCGGTTATCGGTTATGCAAAATCTTGGAATATAGATCTCGTAATGGGTATCGGTGTTTTGTAAAATACCGGTATGGTTTCGGTTCACAAAAAAAAAACTTATTCAGGTTTTCGGTTGACCAAAATAAGAAGCGTTATGCATTGCTTTACATAAAAAAGACCTAATGCTCTAATTAGCCTGGAAAATAATGCTATCTGGTTACTGGAATGATCCAGCGTAATGTCGATTTTATTATAATTTGACCTCTTATAAATTTGGTTCATTTGGTTTGAAAATTTCGATTATTTTGATTTTACTGATTTTTAATAACTTCGAACTGCCATAACTTTGTCAAAACTCAATCAATTTCCATGCGCAATGTAAATTTGAGCATGATTTTAACTCTAAATTCGTTCTGCATTTAAATATTTTTCGTTTTGAAAGATTTGAAAATTTCGAATTTTTTAGAAATTTTACAGTGTTACCCCTTATCATTTTTCGAAAAATTTCAAAAATTTCGAATTTTCAAAATGAACAAAATTTAAATGCAGAACGATTTTAGAGGAAAAATCATGATCAAAATTAGATTGCGTATGGAATTTGATTGACTTTTAGCAAAGTTATGACAGTTCAAACTTATCAAAGTTGCTCGGTACTTGCGACTGCCAGAACCGAAATTAACCCTTATAAATGAATCGGTTTAAAGAGTTTCGATTTGTGGCTTTCGGAACAGCGGAAAAAATTAGTTTCGGTTACGGTTTCAGGTACGGTTCTCAATCGGTTTTCACCGGTTAAAGGTTACGGTTTCGGTTAAGGTTTTAAGCCCTGCTTTTTTCACATTCTTATCACATCAAATTTTTTATTATATTATATTTATTTTTGATACAAATTAAAAAACTTCTTAATAGTCACACTTCAGTTTTGTTATGTTTTCATAACATAATTAAAACTTACCCGATTATCATGCGGAATATCAATTTCTCCAGAATGTTGCCTCCAATTTTATTCTGCATCAAAATCTTATTCACTTGTAAAATTTAGTTTTCTCTTCACTTTTTTCATACTTTTCCATAGTTTGTCAAAACTTAACCGATTTCCTTGCGGAATGTCAATTTTATCGTTATTTATTTCATCACTAATTGGGATTCCCCGATCTTATATCTGATCTTTCAGCAACATGTCGCAAAACATTCAAGTGTCTGATGTGTTGCAACATTTGCACATCTTCTATGGCTTCATGCTGGACGATGAGCGATTCTCGCAGGAGGAGATTGAACTGATGGAATCGTTGCTGCTGCTCAACAACCTGACAATGAAGCAACTTGTGGATGGGATGCGTTGGGACTGCGATGATTTACTTTATCGCTGTCGATTTCACGGCGAGATTATGGACTGCAATCGACTCTTTCAATTATCAAAGACCTTCTTTGGTCACTGTTGCTCCTTCAATCTGCGACAGCATGGGTAATCAAATTATAATCCAGTTGTAATTGTTTTCTTATGGTAATCTCTCTATATCAGCTTCAATTTTACTGCTCAACAAGCAGCTGGTGGTTTGGACAATGGTCTGTCCTTGATTCTGCGCTACAAGGATGAAAACTATGATGCTTTGAAATCCTATTCCCATGGCTTTAAGCTGCTCATCCAGGACACAGATGCCTTTCCCAGTGCCCATGCCGTTTGCAAGTTTCTGGGTCTCAACACGGAATCATTTGCAACACTCCGGATCGAGGAGACTTTCTGCTCGGAGGCGGTCAAAGCCTTGTCCTTTGCCCAGAGGAACTGCGTCTTTGGAAATGAGTTCCAACTGCGCTATTTTGCGGATTACGTGTATCCCAATTGTGAGCTCAACTGTCGAGTCAGCAACATGGTCAAGTTTTGTGGTTGTCACACATATTTCTTTGACTTTAATCGCACCAAGGATCGCATTTGCTCCTTTCGGGATATACCCTGCCTGGTAGACAACTTCCGTAGGTAGTTTCATAATAATTGGTTACTTTTGGTGGTTAAACTGATGGCTTTATCAACAGCTGATATTATTACACGTAAGCGGAAGACACAATGTAATTGTCCTTTGGCATGTGAACAATTCGATTACAATGTCCAGTTGTCGAACTCTGAGCTGCAGCTAAACATGCCTGTGGTGGATCCTTTCTAGTGAGACAAGAGATTCATCGTATTATCAATATTCTATATAGTATTTCCTTCATTAACAGCGATGGAATCGAGAAGAATGATGCCATCATTCACATCTTTGTCAACTCGCAGGTTTATCGAAGAGTGCGGGTGGATCTACTTTCCAATATGGTTACCTTGGTTTGTAAGTAAGAATATCCCTTAATAGTTTCACTCTGGTCTCATCTAATCCTCGTCAGCAAATCTGGGCAGCGCATTCAGTCTTTTTGTGGGCATGAGCATGTTGTCTCTAGTGGAGATTATCTATTACTTTTCGGTGATACTGCGCAGAAATTATGTTCAGGAATGTCGGGCACGGCAGAAGCTTCAAATGTTGCAAAAAAGACCACACTTTGCCTGGCCACCATCGACGCGAAAAATTGACAAGAATGGTAATCAACAAAAATCAGTTTTTTATATTTCAAGTCGTAACTAATCAGCCGGCTATTGATAAGAAGTTTGAAATGTTCTCATAAATTACAGCGTTCAAATAAATAACAAATCACAGCAAATTTTATAAGCTCCGCAGTTAAAATACCCTGGAATAACTTATGTTTGTTAAATTAACATCTGACACAATAATTTAATAAGTTTAGCAACATTTATCTTAGCTTGGAAACATTTGCTTAATTCAGCAACATTTATTTTACCTTTGCAACATTTCTCTCAGCTCGGCAACATTTCAATCAGCTGGGCAACATTTCAGTCAGCTGGGCAACATTTCAGTCAGCTGGGCAACATTTCTGTAGAACGCGCTACGCTTCACACTTTAATGCGGTAAATATTTAATTGTTATCTTCGCTTATCACTAGTTTATTAGTTTATTTTTATTATATATGTATATTCTTTGATTTATGTTTATTTTCATTTTTCCAAATTCGAGCACGTTGTTTTGTTGCGGCCATCAATCGCGAAAACTTATATCGATACATCGATTGTGATAAACAACATATCGAAACGACTGTGCGTGATAAATAAATCGTTTGGCAGATACACGCTGTTATCGATTAAATATAAATTTAAATCAAATGGCGCTTTAAGACGGTTGCTATTTTTAAATCAAAGTAGATAATTTCAAGTAGTATTTTTATGCGGAATTAAAAAGTGTTGATATCTTGTGCTGCTGTTAGCATAGGTCAACACGACACTTAGCCATGGCTATCATAAATTCGCACCACAAAATCACAACGGGTTGGCCGTAAATTGGCACCACGCGAAGAACCCAAATCCCCATGTCAAGGTAAGATTAGATTAAGTTGCTCTATAAAAGGGAAGCAAGTTCATGGTACTTACTCACAGTTTTTTTGGACATGTTGAAGTTGACGTTAGTTTGTCTGCTGGCCAGTACATCGCTGGCCCTGGCACAGCACAATCCTCAGTGGTGGGGGAATCGCAACACCATTGTGCATCTGTTTGAATGGAAGTGGGATGACATTGCCCAGGAGTGCGAAGATTTTCTGGCACCCCGCGGCTATGCCGGCGTCCAGGTGAGCCCTGTGGCTGAGAACATCATTTCGGCGGGTCGTCCATGGTGGGAACGCTACCAGCCCATTTCCTACAAGCTGATCACGCGCTCGGGCAACGAACTGGAGTTCGCCTCCATGGTACGTCGCTGCAACGATGTGGGAGTCCGCATCTATGTGGATGTCCTGTTGAATCACATGTCGGGCGATTTTGAGGGCACGGCACATGGCACTGGCGGATCTGTGGCTGAACCTCGCATCAAGTCCTTCCCAGCTGTACCATACACAAAGCAGGACTTCCATCCCAGCTGTGAGATTTACGACTGGAACGATCGCTTCCAAGTCCAACAGTGTGAGCTGGTGGGTCTCAAGGATCTGGACCAAAGCAGCGACTATGTGCGCAGACAGCTCATTGAAGTCCTGGATCACCTTATTACTCTGGGTGTCGCTGGCTTCCGCGTGGATGCGGCCAAACACATGGCTGCCGATGATCTCGATGTAAGATTGTCGGAACTATCATTGAAGATCAGCTCTAAGTTTGTGTTTTCAGTACATTTTCAGCAATATGCGTGATCTTAACACCGACCACGGATTCCCCAGAAATTCTCGTCCCTTCATCTACCAAGAGGTCATCGATCATGGCCACGAGACGGTGTCCCGTGATGAGTACACTGATCTCGGCGCTGTCACCGAGTTCCGTTTCTCCGAGGAAATTGGCAAGGCTTTCCGTGGTAACAACGCATTGAAGTGGCTGCAAAGCTGGGGACCCGAATGGGGTTTCCTGCCCTCTGAGGAGGCGGTGACCTTCGTGGACAACCACGACAACCAGCGCGATGGTGGCCAGGAGCTGAACTACAAGTCGCCCAAGCAATACAAAATGGCCACCGCCTTCCACTTGGCCTTCCCCTACGGCATCAGTCAGGTGATGAGCTCCTTTGGCTTCGACGATCGCGATCAGGCACCGCCCCAGGATGACCAGGAGAATATCATCTCGCCCGAGTTCGATGACGATGGCGCCTGTACCAACGGTTGGATTTGTGAGCATCGCTGGCGTCAAATCTACAATATGGTTGGATTCAAGAACGCCGTGCGCGGCACCGAGGTCTCCAATTGGTGGGACAACGGGGACAATCAGATCGCCTTCTGTCGCGGCAACAAGGGATTCGTGGCCTTCAACAACAATCGTTACAATCTCTCCGAGAATCTGCAGACCTGTCTCCCAGCTGGCGAGTATTGTGACGTCATCTCCGGCAGCTTGGAGGACGGCGCCTGCACCGGAAAATCGGTGTATGTGGACAACAATGGTTATGGCCACATCAGCATTGATGCCGATGAGTTTGACGGAGTTCTCGCTCTGCACACAGATGCCCGATTGTAGAAATGGAAAGAAGACGGATGTGTTTCAAATAACGACATTGATTTCGGTTTTTATTTCACAAATTACAATAAATCGCACATAAAGTATAATATAATAATTTGGCTAAACGAATCTTGCGCCCTCAAATACACATACTTATAATAGTTCGATAGATCGATAACTGTAACGATAACGATAACGACACAAACGGTACAAATGCAAAGTAAAAACGTTTCTAACTCGATTCCAACTGCAACTGGAAGTATGGATTTGATCTTCTAACAATTAATCTCTCGCTCTTTCTCTGCCAAAACAATCCAATACATATAGATATATACATATATAGATTTGATTACAACTCGTTTGATAAAAATGCCGTTGGCCACATCCAATTGATCTCGATCGGGAGGAAGATCAAACAACAACGTCTCGAACAAATCCGCTAGAAAACATGTCTGTAAATAGAAGAAAGTCGCATTTGTGAAATTGTAGTTGAGTGCTTCCATTTTCCATCTCATCCGGCTAATCCTCTCAAGCATTCACAAGCAAATCATAATCTGATATCGATCGCTTTCGATTACTACGAATTTGTCAAGCGTTTTGGATTTAATTTGTTTTTGTTTTAGATTTGAAAAACAAGCAACTACAAATCAAAATAGCAACATTTCAACTACTTGCATTCATGTTAGTTATACAAAAATTGTTTCTAGGGTCCGCAAACCATCGACAAATGTGGCTCATGTTTTGTTATTGTTGTTTGTTGTAGATGTTGTTGGTATATAGTTGTCAATGTCGAGAAATATCGTGTAAATACGTACATACATATATGTATATTAATATAAGTAATAACTATGTTTAATTAAATGCTTAATATGCGTAAATACCTGTAAAGTGTTGATATCTTTAGTTTTAGATTTACTTTCTTTCTTTCTTTCTTTTTTTTCATTTCTCTCTTAATATTTTATAAATTATGAAAACAGATGATAATAGTTAAGAACTTATGATCTTTAGACACCACATAGATTGCTTAAATTTAGGGTTCTCATTTAACAAACAAACACGGAGTTCGAAAAACCGCTCGAACAACATTAAATATTAATTTCAATTTCATTAATTTCAATTTTTTTTTGTTTTTAAGAACATTAGTTTGTTTTTTTTTAAATACAATATTTCTTTTCAATAATTTTCGGCACAAAAGTTTTCATTTACGATTTAAGTACGGCCCCAAATCCAGCTTTAAATGTACATACACATATACATACAATATGATATATAAATATAAGTGTCAGTTAATGCTAATATTAATTTTGTGTGATCTTTTCTTGAGCCTTAAAAGTAAGCAAAAAACGGTGTACCTTGCAATAGCAGCATTTTTTTTTACACTTAGAATTGATCAATTATATTTAGTTATCTTCTTGAACAATATAAATTATGCGTCTCGTTTAAATAATTTTTTTATTATATGTAGTTACAATGCTAGTCCATCAAAAATTTTTAATACATAATATATCTATATAACAGGAACCACGTAAAATGCGCACATACTCGTAATATTTGTTAATAATATACAACAAACATTACAACATTTAGTTTATATTAACTTTAATGTAAGTTTATGTGTATATATATATATATATATATATATGTATGTATATTTATGTATATATAGTACATCATGTATTCTCTATTGTTTAATTAGTAATCAGGTAAATCGTGGGAGGAATTATTGTTTCACATATATTTATTTGTAGACCTTTAGAATATTTTGTTTTTTAATTTCTCTTTGATTCTTTTTTGTAAAGAAAAAACAGTTTTGATGTTCAGTTTCTGTTATTTTTTTTTTTTTTTTGTACCTTGCAAGCATGAACCAAGCTGTTGTATAAGTTTAATATTACTACTAGATAGTATAGATCTTTGCAAATATCCTTGATGATGATGAATTCTAGCCTGAATACGAAAATTAACTGCCTTACACTTATAGAAATTCATGGGCAGATTTTCGAATATTTGTATTACAAACTTAACTTATTATAGAATTTTGAAACGGCCTAAAACCAGAACCATTTTATAAAGTTTGATGTTCGCATTGAGTTCCTACGATTTTGACTATACTCGAACGTTACAACTAGCTTAAAAACGGTGTTCCATTTCATTTGTATAGAGACATACATATACATATATAGAAAAATCTTGGATTAAATAACATTTAGATTGTCAAAAATTGTATTCCTTTTGAGAAAATATCATCAATCCTGACTGCGATGACCATAAGATACAATTGAGGTTAGAACAATTTGATTTATTTCTCTAAACTATTTAAGATTGCCTCGGGATTGCTTCGTGCCTTCGTGCCTTCGACCGTCGCGTCGCTTCGGGTCTCGTCGCCTAGAAACTCTTGCCCGCATCGTGGATGCGTTTCCGCCGACTGTCCCGCCGTCGATATCGATCGATGATGCGGGATCGATGCCGTTCCGGACACAACGCTTCCGGTGAGCTATCAACCTTTTTCATTACGATGCGGAATGTAAAGGTGTGCTTGGGCGAGGCGCTGGCAGCACGTCGCGGTGAGGGCGGCTCAAACTCGCTGCCGCTGGAGAAGCCGCAGGATCCAAGCGATGCATTCGCATGGGGATGGGGATGGGGGACCCCACCAACCCCAACACCAACACCAACACCGACGGCGATGCCGACACCGACCCCAACGCCGCCACTTGGCACGGTTGCAGTACCACTGACCATAGTTCCGGGAACACGGGGTGCGCTGTAACCGGATGCCGAGGGCGTTGACATGGAGCCCGTGGAAAGCTGTTGTGTTAGCACGGAACTGGGACGTGGCTCAAAGATCGATGCACAGCGGAGATCGGTGCACAGGAAGGTCTTGACCTCCTCCTCCCGTTGTTTAATGGTGAGAGGGAAATGCTTTTTACTAGGATCAGCATATGGACTGCGCTGCGGCTCATGACCATGCGGATAGGACGAGCTAGAGTCGTAGCTATCCCGCGAACTGTAATTGGAGGAGGTCTGCTGCGAGAGCGGGCTGCGTGCCCGCGAGAAGGCACTGAATGGGGAGATGTGCAGCTGGCGAAAGTGTTCGGCTTTCTGCTTCTTGGTCATTGGAAAATTGGGAGAACGGGCGGGTGTCACGCCACTCGTCTCCGAAGGCGTGTAGTCAAAGTGCGTCTCGAGTGAAGACTTGCGACCGCAGGAGGAGCCGGAACGCTGAAAGGTCTCTGCATCGACCAGCTCAATGGAGCTCTTGCGTAGATCAACATGCCGACGACGATCGTCAGTGTCAACGATCTCAAAACTGGAGGTCTGATCCTCATAGCTGGTGGACTGATATCGCGATATGGACACATCGAAGCTGGTGTCACGCGAGGAATACGGACAATCGAAGCTAGATTCGGCACGACTGGACTTGCGATCACCATCGACCATCTCGAAACTGTCGCCGCCCGAGTCCAGGCGCTGCAGATTGATCAGATCTGTGTCCGTGTCGCCGCCAGGACTGCGCAGCTGTTCCAGGAACGGCGACCGCGGCGGATCAAAGGACGAACGACGCGATGGCGGTTCAAACTCAATAGTAGGACACTGCAGCGGTAGCTTCTCCGGCGGTGGCGGTACCGCTGCGGCGGCGGCGGCCACAGCAGCAGCTGCCTCCGCAACGGCACGTGCCACCGCCTCCGCCTCCTCCGTTTCGCGCCGCAGCGCCTGCAGATTAACATAAACTGGCTCTGGTGTATAGGCCTTCAAAATCTCTACAAGCTCCGCGCGCAGCTCCTCGGGTATGATGAGATCATTGGAGTCCGATTCACGTTCCTCGCTAATCCGCGGCTCAATCGGCTCTCGACTCTCCGAGCGGCGAGTAAAATGATGCACAATCGGCGCACCTCCATCTCCGTTGAGTGCTACAACTTTCAGGGAGTTGGTGACCTCCTCCACGAACTGGGCCATGGCAGCATCCGCTTGTTCTGGCTCATTATCGGCGGACTCTGCTTCCGGTACTAGTTCTGGTTCTGGTTCAGGCTCAGGTTCGACCAATTCGCGGAGTCGCTCATGCTTGATATAGGACTCACCTACCTTCTCAAAGTGCACATTCGCCAGCTCGAATGGCAGATCCTCCTCAGCTCCGGATCCACCTACCTGATCCTGTGTGCCTGCATTGGAGTCCGCGCTAGCTCGCTTCGAGCCCGCGGCCGAGTTGACTGCCGACGCTTTCTGCTGTTGCTGCTGCTGTTGTTGTTTCTCCTCCTCTTCCCGGCGCGCCGAGCGACGCAGCTTCAAGGACATCTTCGTGTAGTGGGCAAACTTGAGAGACATCTTCGGCTCGAAGCCGACCTCAGACATTTGCTTCTGCACCGCACTCTTGGCGGCCGTCGACGAGGCCGCGGGACTGGCAGAGAACGTGCTTTGTCGTATCAATGGTCCACTGGAGGATCCTGATTCCGCCCTTGTAAATGCATTCGCAAAGCGATTTGTACGGGTTGAAATGTGCTTAGAGGGTTTGCGCACAAAGGCAAGGATTTCCCGCATGACGCTCTTCTTCTCTGGCGGTGGCTGAGCCTGTGCCGCTTCCTTTTCCCGCTCCCGAGCTGCTGCCTCGGCTGCCTCGCGCTCCCGTTCGGCGCTTTTGTAGGTCTCGGCGGGATTGGAAACCGTTATGGGCGGTATGGGACCCATTGGACTGCGTTTCTCGCTGGCAAAGTAGATGGGCGTGAAGAGATTGATCGAGGGACGCTTCAGGCCGACGAATCCAGCCTCCTCTGGCTCTGTGGCCATGTCCTGCACATGAACCGTGGATGTGGGACTGCGTCTTGTGCCGGATGGACCTGCCTGACAGCTAAAGTCCGTGGGTGCAACGGCTCCCAGAGGAGAACGGCGTTCTTGAGTGTGGATCTGAATGCTGAAGGTCGGACTGCGTCGCTGTGAATCCGTTGGACTTCTGGCCGTCGGACTGGGTTGATCATTGGGAGATCTTAGTCCGCTGCTGGGAAATAGCGGACTTCGACGCCCCTGCGGACTGCGATCATTGAGGCCCACGGGACTGCGACGACCTTGATTCTGGGCGCTCAAGGAGATGGTTAACTGACCGCTGTTCTTGCGTCGACTCGAGGCACGGAGTGTGCCCTGGCGGGAGAGTGATGTTGGCGTCTTTTGGGAGCTGCTGCCGGGACTCTTTGACTCTGGTTGCGGCAGTACCGGACTCTTGGGTGTCAATGGACTGCGTTTCTTCTCTCCATTGACAGCACTGGTGTTCAGGGTGAGCGTGGGTGCGTTGGGACTGCGACGCTCGGAGGGACTGCGGCGAGTGCGGAATGATTGCGATTTGGCCTTGCGTATCTTGGGCAGGGACTGATGATGGTGACGATGGCGGTGTTGCTGGTTATGGGATGAGGAGGAGGAAGAGGGGCCGTTCAACTTATGTTAGTTGCTGTGATGCGGACCACTTGTTGGGTCGCTGCTGCCGCTGGAACTGAGCGTGGTGTTGGAGCCGTACGGATCCAGGGAGCTCTGCACGGACATCGATCTGCCCTGGTTTTGGCGGGCACGTCTTACTCGGCTAGAGTTGGGAGACAGCTTTCCGGGGTCGATGCTTTCTGGGTCTGCCTGCAAGTTGTAGAATCAGACATAAAGGGGGACAACAGGATGGATAGCATGGACGATGGACGACAGATGGATGGATAAATAGATAATAGACAGACAGATAGATGGCAGATAGATAGACAGATGGATGATGTGGCATGAATGATACTGAGTTAAAACACCAAAGAAGCCAACAACAATTAGCCGCATAAGCACACAACGCACCTGATAAGCCAGAGCATTCATTATGATCGCATATGGCACCAGATTCAATGGATGAATCTCTCGCATCAGCACATTTGCGGGTATCTTATGGAACTGTATGTATTCCAGAAATGTCCCCAATATCTCCTTGATGTCAATGTTCTACGAAGCAGACAGAAATTTTAAGTTGGAAACTTTGGAAACACATTGAAATGTCTTATGTCTTACTGGATTGTTATCGTAGTACTTCTTACTCCACATGAGCGCCGCCTGGAACTTGGTGAACTCATCTGCCCTGAGCTCTTCCCTTGCGAGTATCAGACGCACCACATGCTGTGGCAGCAGCGTAAAGCTGCCCAGATTCAGCACCTCATTACCGTGCTCGTCCACGAACTCTAGTACCTTCTGAACCAACGTCTTGGTGCACTTATACTGAATATAACGCTCCGCGGAGGCCAACAAAGCACACACAGTGTCCACATTGATGCAGCACTGCACAAAACCAGCGCAGGCCCGACGCAGTTCCTCCAGCCCATAATAATCAGCGGCATTCATGACGCCTATAGATGAAGAATAAAGTAATTAGGCAAAGATCGTAGGCTAAAAGTATGGCAAATTCTTACCCAAAAGGGTACGAGGTTGTAGAGTTACACAGCCCGTGTGTATGTACTCGATGAGCTGACGGAAGACATCCGGTTCGAACTCCTCAATGATCAGCGTCTGATGCTGTTGACCTGAGGGCTATAAAGTCAAATTATAAGATTAGTAAATAACCAAATTAGAACTAAACATTGGCTACGGCTAACAAGATAAACAAAATACGATCAATACAATTAAATAACAAATTTAGAATTCAATTCCAAGCAAATCTGAATTGGGAAGTATAGGAAAATAAAAGTGGGATAGCAAAGAAAGGATACATATAGTAGACATTTGATGGGGAAGTATATACAGGTTGAATAGAATTTTACAGATTGTAAGGTACATTCCAATATTAGTCTTTGATGAGAAACAGAAAATTGTTAATAGAAAAATTAAAATCTCGGACTTTTACTTTGTTCAAATAGGATTAAAGAGAGTAAAGAGGAAAAGCATCAAAAGTTTTTGAAAAATTGGCTTTAGAAAAATAGAAGTAAACGCAATACAATATTTACAAAGTGCGCTTAGAAATCTAAATTTACACAGTTGGATTTAAAATTGAAGAGAGGGCAAAAAGTTAAACATTCAGTTCATGTGAGACATATTTATATATTGCAGATTATTTCTAAGCGTTGCCTTTTTTTATCAGCTCTAAATGCTTTCCTGAATGCAAATACACACAGACAACATACATATAGTATTTAGTATTATTAGTAACTAGGACACACATCACGTTTTGAAGCTAGAAATAATTATAATGCCAATTACAAGAAGCCCCTACAAACACACACACAACACACATCATAGATACACGCACACACACACAGATACATACATATATACACATACATATGTCGCTTGGGTTGTAAAGCGTTTACCTCGGGTATCGGAGCTAATTGTTGGGTGAAACCGGTTCTCTATTATGTTTTATGGATTTTTATATTCAGTTTGGTATACATTGGATGGTTAGGAATGGAGTCACAACAGAGAATACACAAAAAATTACATTGATATTATTAAAATTGTATTTTTTAAAAGTTAATTTGCTGTTATTATTATTTTTATATTTACATAGATATACAGAAATCATAGGATATTATAATCAAATTGAGAATAAAGTAAAAACGTTAAGTAATTTTATCAAAATATGCCCCAATACTCATACACTCACACATACAGCACCCAAACACATACATGTAGACATACACAGACATATACGCATACACATACACAATCTTGAACCCCATAAATCGATTATGAATACGAACCTGTTGTGCCGCATTCTGTAGATTCAACAATGGCTCCGAGGAGCGTTTGAGGAAGAGTCGCAGCTTATTCTCCTTGGTGGTGGTCTCTCTCTTCCGCTGGGGTGAAGGGGCAGCATAAAGCATTTTGGCAAACACGCGGGAACGCGACGCAAGCACAGCCTGATGAAGAGAGAGAAAGGAAGATACAATAAAGAGGGAGCGAGTATGTTTGTGGGTCTGGTATGAAAATGATGCTGCGTTGATTACGCAGTGACCTGATTTTATCACACACACACCATGGCACACCTACCTTGACGGCACAGACGGGCTCACGGGTGTCGCCAACGAGGAAGGTAACATCACATAGCTCGGGCATGGAAGCCAGAAACTTCATGTCCTCGGCGAGTCCAGTTTTATTCTCGAACGTTGATAGGTCCGGCTCTGCGTCAGCCATGCCGTGTAGTATCAATGCCTCGGGCATCTGGGTTTACTGTAACGAAATGCGTCAGTTGACATTTTAAGCATCGATTGTCTATCCAATTGAGGATGAGATTGCGCTTGATGGTTGAGGGGGATAAGGGGAATGTTGTGGCTTTGGTTGAGCCAACGAGACTTAATTGAAAAGTGCTATAAATACGCGCACTGAGGCTGCTCGCTGTTGAGGTCGTGTTGATCCTTTAAGGCTGCAAGGACTCTCAAGTAATTAAATTGTAATTCTGGCACACAGACACAAACAGACACATACACTGGAAAAAAAGACCAACTTCTAAAATCAAGAACATTCATCTTAAATATTTTGTTTTTAAAATAAGACTTTTTTAAGACCAAATTCCTAATACTAAGAATATTATTCTAAAAATTCGCAATATTAGAATTACAAATCTTAAATTTTAAAGAAAATATAAATATGTCATATTATAAAGATTATAATGGCACCGTGGCGCTTTGGTTAGAGTCGCCGCTTTAGTTTGAGACCAAAGCCGAGAGATCGGAACCCGCTGATTTTACTGATTTTTAATAACTTCAAACTGCCATAACTTTGACAAAACTCAATGAATTACCAAGCGCATTGTAAATATGAGAATGATTTTTTCTATAAATTCGTTCTGCGTTGAAATTTTTTTATTTTGAAAATTTTTGAATATTCGATTTTTTTAGAAAATTTACATACTTACCCCTTTGTATTTTTCGAAAAAATTCGAAATTTTTGAAATGTTAAAAATTAACAAAATTTAAATGCAGAACGAATTTAGTTATTAAATCATGTTCAAATTTACATGGCGCATGGAAATTGATTGACTTTTGACAAAGTTATGGCAGTTATGAATCGGTTACTAAACGATTATTTCGGTTTAAAAAGTTTCGGTCTATGGGTTTCGGTACAGAGGAAAAACATTTTTTCGGCTACGGTTTCAGTTACGGTTACAAATCGGTTTTCTTCGGTTAAAGGTTACGGTTTCGGTTAAGGTTTTAATCTCTGGATTAAAGTTTAATAAAACACCTGCCTTGTTTTTTATTTGGGTTGAACATTTAGACTGTTTGGTCTAAATACAAGAATTTTTCTTATTTGAAATGTTCTTAAAATCAAGATGTGCTTTCTAACTTTAAGAATTTTATGTTCGCGAAGCATTTTTAAAACAAAATTTATAGTTCTGAGACCAAAATCTCGATTTTAGAACATATTTTGTATCAGTGTACATACAAATACACCCAAGAGCACACACACACATACACATCCCAGTTGTCTGTGTGATAGTCTGTGGGTATCCGTGCGTGTAGCACCTGCATTGGATATGTCCTTGAACGGAGCATGGCAAATAAATTACAATTACAATGGCGAGAGAAGAGACACGAGACAAGGACCACAACAACAGCGACAACAGCAACAGTAACACAATAATATGAACAACAACAACAACGAGTAGCTCAAAATATATGTATATGTACAGTCAGTCAGTGGTCGGTGGTTGGTGGTTGGATATTGGGTTGACTTCATTTAGTCATGGGTCAAAAATCGTTGCATACTTTTAGGGTTACGAATTCGAGAGGGAGGTGGAAGAATTTGGCATGCAGTATTATTAAGGTCATCACTTGTGACGGTTGAAAGGTACTTAGCTACTTCTAATAAGGTTGAATTTAAAAAAGATGACTTTTAAAATTTTGCATGTTACCTGATTTGCTTATAAAAATTCAAACATTTCTGAACTTCAATTTCGCCCAATTTTACCATACCTAATAAGATAAGTATATTTGAAACTCATGCGACTGGGAATAAACCCAAGACTTTAAGAATAAAAGAAAATAATATTTAAAATTCGACTTACCTGTTGCAAAGTGAATTCAGTTTCTGCCCCCAGTTCAAGTATATTATTAAGTTTATTTTTTAAACGGATTTCGAGATCCGTTTGCGAGCTTAATATTAAATCATTTTGACTGCAAAATTAATTTTATTAAAAAGGAAAAATACGGAATAAAATCGAATACGAGCAAAATTGTTGAAAAAATTAATTAAATAATTTACAAATTGAGTCGAAATAATGTAAGAAAATATTGAGTTATTGCATTTACAGCATGCGAGGGGGGATAAGTGGTGCGGGGGGAGGTGTAGGTCCAAAAATGTGCTGTGTATAAGTGTGTGCAAAATTTGTATGTGCTACGCATAAATTATAGGGCGCCGTGGGCGGGGATGAAGGTTGAGAGATGTCTGCTATATAGATTTAAATTGGGTTATGAAAATTCATCAGGCGCGTTGTGTGGCAAATTTGAAAGTGGAAAATTGTATTAAAAGAAAATTACTTTGATAAGCGTGGCGATGTGTGAAAATTCAAAGTTCGTCTCACTTTTCCAAGTGCTTTTAATGCTGTTTGGGGCGTCACTTTCACTTTTCACAATGCGTGTGAGTGTAGTTGTATTTGTGTTTGTGTACGTGTACGTGTTCGTGTATATGTGTAAGCAATGAAAGCAAAGAAAGCAACACACATACACACACTAAATTCACTGTAGACTCTCACAAATCAAATGCAAAAAGCGAATGCAAATTTTATTGTGTTCGACTACAAATCAAGAAATTAAACAATTTCTAATTATGCAGCTGAAATTGAATCTCTAATAAACACACACACACGCACACAGAGTCGCCTCACACACACACACACACACTGACAGTCAGAGGACACACACACAATGTTTTGTGGAGCACGATGAAATGTAATGAACCGTTTCACACGAAGCACGGGAACGTTCTGCAGACGCATCAGATACTTTTTCATTCGCATGCTCCTCGTTGTACTCGTAATTATTGTGTCTACATCAAAAGGAGTTGCCTTCGATATGTCAGGCAGCAGTGAGGAGGAGTCAACATTGCGCATGTCCAACACCAATCGATATATCCCCATATCCCATATCCCATATCTCATATCTCATATCCTTGCTCTTTCTCAGGCAACAGTTTGTCGCGTGTTCGTGCCACACGGCCACTTGTTAGCATCCAGTGTTGGCTGTTGGTACAGGCTGCTGCCTCGCTTCTTGTTTATGTGGCAACTGCGCAGGTGCGATGCCACAAACGTAAACAAAGCCCACGAAATATCTGACAGCCAACAGTTGACAGTTGAGAGGACGAAGGATACAGTCTGGAACACTTGACATGCGCCCTGTCCGGTCCGACTCTGTCATTTGGTGGCGCCTCATAGTTTAACGGGCATCGAATAACGATAACCTCATAACCAGGGCTCGACAAGTAAACAAACAAACAAACAAATTGGTGACAACACTGAAAACACTGAAAACACTTGAGATTGCAGCTACTTGAAATGTGGCGAGAGCGGGCAAAAAATATGAGGAGAAACATAAAGGGACCACACAAAACGGATACATTAGCAACGATCTGAGTGTGCACAGTGGTTGTTTGAAAATTCCAATAAACAAAATAAATGTTTAACATAATAAAGTATATGTAATTATTTTTTAATTTTTTAAATAGGAAAATTATATGGATCTTAGTATTTCTCTTTTTAGAATTCTTAGAATCACATTAGTTTTATATAAAAAAAATAAATAAAAAATTACAAAACTTACACATTTTATTTTGCAAATAAAAATAAAAAATTAATAAAAGAATATTTTTTTGGGTTTTTTTTTCTTTTTTTGCAAAATAAATTTTCTAAAGTTTATTTTTTTTATTTATATGAAACTAATATTAATATACCGCTCGTCTGTTCAGTTACACATTTTATTTTGCAAAAAAAAATTGATAATAAAAAAATTCTCTTTTTTTGGCAAAATAAATTTGTAAAGCTTTTTATTTAATTTATATAAAAAATATATATAAATATATTTAATATACCACTTGTCTTTTCAGTTTTGATATTTAAAATATATAAATTATTAAATGTAATTGTTAATATACAATTTTAACTAATAATTTCAATGCTAATCATTTTTTTAAGATAGTTTTTAGTTTACGTTAAATAAAATAAATTTTTAACTCCTACCTTTTAACATTTTTTGTGTAGAATATGCAGTTGAGTGCCCACTGTAGTTGGTGTCGATCTTTGGCCGCTGTTCACTTCCGCTTTCGAGAACTGTTGGAGATGGAATCATTGTTGGGGAGTGAAGATAGATGCTGAAGACGATGCTGCAGCAGCTCATTAATTTTGTTCGCAGCTACCCCAAGAAATAATGTCGCAGGCAGCATGCAACTAAAAATAACTCAGATACATCAGTTGCGTTGCATTTGCAACTGCACATAAATCTTTGGGGCATGCTTTTGATCAAGGCAGGCAATAGTCACTGTGGCAGGTAGCAAGGATATATATTTTCTAGTGGTGTGGCATTGTCTGTTCAAGTAGTAGCCTAACACCCGCTGTGTGTGCGACACACACAAGTCAATTGCGTTGAATCCACTTGACGCGACGCCAGTGAAAATAAACAAACAGACAGACGGACGGACGGACAGAAGACGGGGCAAGTCAAGGATGCTGGCGTTGAGCGTTGAACGTTGAGCGTCGGCGAGCGGCCGTGAGAAAAACAAGAGACGCCGAAGATGTCTGAAAATCCAAATCGCTTGTATCTTGGGTCGATCTCGCACAGTGTTCGGCTCCTCAGTCGCCTCAGTCGTTAGTGGACAGTCGCGTCTCTCAGTTTTGTCGTCGCGTCGACGCGTCGTTGTCTTCTTGCAACATTAAATTCTTATCGAAATCCGGATTTAAGTGACTATAATTGAATGAAAAGTGCAAGATACATTTGCGAATATAAACAGATACAGATACAACTGTAGCTATCTTTGGACTCGCAATAGACTCCAAGATTGAAGGGCGCGCGTGGCAGGCACGCGTCGCATGCCGCTGTGAGAGAGTTTACATCTCTCCCCAATCGACTGTGAGTGTGTTTTATAAATAATCGCATTGCAGACTCTGTATGTTATTTTGGTGCCAAATGTAGTTTGTGTATCCATAAGATACACGCATCGTGATGCTTTTATGTGCAATTCTCATATATTTGCAATTTGCGCAGCTCTAAACATTTTACCGTCACAATTTTCGCTAACCGAAATTATCATCAAAAAAATCAAAAACAAAATCAAAACAAATATAAAAATGAATATGAAAATGAAATAAACACATATACGAAAAGTATCTCAAAAGTACAAGCGAAGTTCCCTTGTGATCGGTCTTTGACGTCGTCAACGTTGTTCTTGTTGTTGTTGTCGCTTTTCTTCTTGTCTGCGACTGTCGCGGTCTCTAAATATATTTACGAGTATGTATGTATATATGTGGGCACTATAGATATAGTGTGTATATATATATAAATATATTTACGCGATTCTATATAAATATACACAAATATATCTAAGTATCTGTGTATGTGTCTCCCATTTCCGTTTGCTGCGATCTCTCTAGTTGTTGTTGTTGTTGCTGTTGTTGATGTTGTTGTTGTTGTCGTTGTCGTTGTTGATGTTTTTGCATTTTGACTTATTGCTATGCTATTTGAAATTGTGTTGGAATGAGATTTGCTTTTTGCGGCAATATGAAATATTCTTGTGCTTGTTATGGAACCCCTTCAATATTTTTGGTGGATATAAATATTTATGATGGATTTAGGAGCATTCGATTGGCTGTTTTTCAGGGAAATTTTAAATATAATTAATAAATATTATAATTATATATAATTGATTTGGAAATTCAACTAATTGGCATATTACAATTTTTAAATCAAAAAATATAGCGATATCAAATTTGGAAAGTTGACTTAAAAAACCTTTAAAATATTTTTAGATCTGCAAAGTCTAATAAGTTTGTCAAATCTGAACCGATTTTGATGAGAAATGTCAGTTTGATCGTTATTTGACCTCTTAATTGATTCTGAATTTATATATTTGCTAGTTTAAGAATTCCAAATTTTTCCAAAATTTGTTAAGTTTCAATACCAACTTCTTAAAACATGTTTGCAAGTTTCGAGTTTTAGTA